>CP124719.1:10000000-11277500 GCA_031232105.1 Capsicum rhomboideum
TTTGGTTGAAGTATCCGGATGCGTTTGACCTTATCTGAAACGCACCCCGCACCTGCACTCGCACCCACACCAGCTTCGCGTCGAGACGGGTTTGGAGGCAAAACCGAAGAATCCGCACAACATAGTTCTTTACTGCTCTAACAAGGTTGATTACCTTTCATATTGTACATAGGCTAAGATTCCTATATAAGGAGCATGTATTAACAACCTCTTTCAGAAGTGCAAGGTAAGGCAGCATACAATAGACCCTTGTAGTTCGGTCCTTCCCCGGACCCTGCGCATAGCGGGAGCTTTAGTGTACCAGATTGCCTTTGGCAGAAACTGCAAGTACCACACATAGAGGAAAAATGAGATAAGGCCATCTGAGATGGGTTGGTCATGTCCTATGTCGACCTCTCGATAAGCTGGCCATAGTGTGAAACCATGCTCGATGAGGGAAGGAAGTTGTGTGGAAAAACTTACAATCTCCAGAGCCGGCTGGAGGGTGAAGCAAGTGAGGCCATTGCTTTAGGCCTCACATTTCTTGGGGCCCCTAATTTTTGGTAATAGGAGTAATACTTTAAGTTACTAAAAAAAACTTATATGTAGTCTCTTACTCCCTCCGTCCCATTTTAGTTGGGCACATTTCATTTTACACGGTGATTAAGAAATCATAAATGGAGTGATAGTTTTTACTATTTTACCCTTTACCCATAATAATGATATTCATTGGGCATAAGAATGAACATTGGAATTGTAATTAATTGTAGGGGTAAAATGAGAAAAAATTAATTAATGTTATCTTGATTTAGTAAGTGATCAACTAATATGAGACATTTATTTTTAGTAAGATGACCAACTAAAATGGGACGGAGGGAGTAGTGGAAAGCAAAAGTCCACTTTCAAATGTGCAGTATATGACTTAAATAGTAGAGTAACGATTTAAGGTAAACTTGGAATTGAAAAAATCTTAAACTCTAATCTCAAGAATTTATTACTTTAAAATTTGAATATGTCAACTAGAAAGAATGTTGTCAAAAGAACTAGAAAGAAAGAGTTTGATCAACTAGCGGAAAGGAGTTTTAAAAATTAAAGTTGATAAAATTTTATTTAAAGTCAACAATATTTCAAAAGAGATTAAACGGCTTGACTATATTATCAATATATCGGAAAAAAAATTACTTAAAAAATTATCAATAATTTCGTATCATGGAATTTTAGAAGAATCCACGGCCCCACTTTAACGTTTGGCTTTAGGCCTACAAAGTTGTTGAGCCGCCCCTGACAATCTCCATGAATCCATGCATACCTAGCAACTAATAAGGTGCAATTGAAATAAAGATCAATAAAGACGGTACAAATTAATTTGACTAAGTTTTAATCAAGTTAGTATGTTTACTTTAACTCCAAATGCTAGGAGTTGGTTAGTCTCGCTAGAGATTTATATGCTAGTAGAAAATGTATAGAACTTTTAGTGCTATAGGATCTAAGTGTTTACAATATTGAATTGTGATGGATTCAAATGGTGTAATACGGACTATGAGAAGTCATATAGTCAAACCTAACTTGCTTGAGATTGATGCATAACTGTTTGTAGTTGTTGATCGCGCAATTCAACACTGTATCAAAGCACTCGTCCTTGTTCTGCTTCTCAATTCTAGGCCTCGATCTTAAGTTATTCACGTTTCCGATGTCTAGTCTTGAGCGTGCAGAGAGGTGTTAAGAGTGTTCCAGATTGGTTAAGAATATGAAACGTACTGTGGTTTTGACAATCTACCTCATGATCTAATTTTAGGAGTTGCATAAGGCTCAATGTCCATTTTTTTAAAACATGTTAGCAGAGTTAGACAGAGGTCAATAGAAACTTCTGAGTTCAAGTCTCACCGCCATCCTTCACAAAAAGATGTTGACGTGCTTGACTCACTGTAGAGTATCGGATGTGTTCATGATTAGGTAAAAAACAATGTATTCTTTCAACATTTTAAACTTTTAGACGAGCTGTTCCCATAAATTGACATAATCCAACACTTTTGGACTGTGAATATTTGCTGTTAATTTTATTCTTATTTATCATTTTCTGTATTTCTACAAAGTATTTTTTTGATTGGCGTCCCCAGACCCCACTGTGTGGGAATACATTATGTTGTATTCTTTTGATTGGCGTAGTTTCTGAGATACTTTCTTTATCTTTGAATATAAATAATTCAATGTATCTACAAGTTGTTGCCTATTATTTTAATCTTGTTTTGTTGCAGACGTTGCATTTCCAACTTCAAAAGGAAAAAGAGGCACATGGTACTGGTGTTTATTTGCTCATGATTGACAGGTTTCTTCTTATGATCTCTTCTTGATGTTGACTTTGTTGTTTAGTTTCATACAAATAATAAAGAGACACTTGAGGTTTTAATGGTTGATTACTACAAACAGGGTTCTCATTTGCTGTGGGGGTCTTATATTGACCTCTCTAGCAAGTGCATACCATTGGCATCAAAGCATTTGTGTGAACGTGTTCAAGAATTGGTGAAGCTGTTTTAATTCCCCATGATAAAATGAAGAATACAGAAACAGTTATGGCCAAGTAGCAAAGGTATCTAAACAATGATAACATCCATTATTGGGCTTAAAAAGGATCAAATTTATCCTTGTTTATGCATTAAACATTACTTCAGAACAGAAGTATTCTTAGGACAAGTATATGGATAGATAAAATCAAACAATTTCTGATAGTGTATAAATCTTGAATTATCTTTGCTTTTAGGCAGTTTGCTAATTTCTTCATGTGGCCATGTTAAAACAGCCAACTCTATGGTGCTACCAGTGAGATAGTCTTCTCTAAAAATGACCTTTTTCTTTATCAGGGGAACATCCAAGGCCACATGTAATTTATCAAAACGTGCCTTATTAAATGTGTTATCTTCCATTTTTATCATTAGCTCCTTGTTCGATTCTTTGGCAGGCCCCGTGGGGTGGGGAATATAATCTTGTCCTGTTTTCACTCGGACTAGATGTTTTTATTAACTAGATTTGTCATGTAGGTTGAAAGGACTACTGAAACTGAATTATCGATTTGGTTGTTCTTTGTTAACTCAACAGATCGTTGTTCAGGCATTAGGATTGTACTTCACAATTAACTATCCATTTAGTGATTATCTGTTAGGTCATCAGATCTGTGTTCAGATGTTCTGTCTATGTTCCTCTTCTCTTTGCCTCCTTTAGTTTCCCCCCTTTTAACTTTTAATACTCCTTAATGGTGTAACTAAATTCTGTTACTTACTAAGATATGTTGCTTCTCTTGTATGACCAGTATTGGAGCTTTTTATTGGATGGATCGCGCTGCACCATCTATACCACCAGGGAGCAATAACAGGTTAGAGTCCACAATAATATCTTACATTTGAAGAGAGAAATAAGTGAAAGATGTAATCCAAAATGAACTCTAAAGAGAGGGAGCTATGGAGAACCCTGAAAGTTAGTTTGTCTCCAAATACTTCCTGCAAGCACCTTCGTGGTGTTAGGAAATCCTGCAGTTTCTTCCACCTCTATATTAGTTGGAAAATGACCATCTTTGTAAGTAGGTGATCAGACATGCAATTGTCTTGCTTAAGATATTTACGTTCTACTCTCTTGGATTCATCTTAACAGATGCACCTATTCTTTGTCATGCTAAAATGCTGCTCGTGTTATACTAAATTCACATGTAAGAAAAATAGCTCTGGGAAGCCTGCCTCAGCTCTTGGAGAGTGCTTAGGAGTTTTGAAATATAGGCTTTTCAGTGTGAGAGTGGTGCTTCTTAAGAGCATATTTGCTTCAGGCATGAGCACATAAATGTAGTCTTTTAGGTGTAACTCTATTCCTATGATAAAGGTTGCAGTTCAATTGTCTTTCCCTTTGTTTTTGTTGTTTAGCTCCACCATTTGGACAATTATTTTTCTTTTTCTCGTGGATGTGGGATGGTGCTGGTTGTGGTTTTGATAACCTCACATGTCGTCAATCAAGTGCATACTTCTAGTATCATATGAATGGTTACGAGTTTCCTTCTGTTTGCTTTCATCTGTTCATGTTTTTCACCCAGCACTCCCTATGTCAACACTTGGTTTGGTTCTTAGGAGGGAAAATGAATGGTAAAGAGATAGGAAGAGGAGTCGTGTATCTTTTATTTCTTTTTCCGTCTTCTGAAATAATGTGAAGTACAGGAAAGAGAAACTCATTGGTGTACCATGTTTACTTATGCAGTATTTTCCTTTTCTTTCTGTGTAACTTGCATCATTCTTTTTTTGCTTCTTTTTCTCAAATTGAAATTTTTAGCATTACATATTTTTCTTGTTACCAGGAGAAGTCTCTCTTTGCAAAGTGTGTCAGACAGCGCTGTTCAAGAGATTCAGAAGATTCTTGTGGTGCATCCGATGCTTGTTCTAACTACAAAAGCAGCAAGTTTACAGGATAAATTTACATCGCGTGAAGTTATTAGGTTGGATTCAGTATATTTCTTTTGTCCAAAATAAATCTTGTATTGCATATTACTAAAATCTGGTTACAAATGAACAGATAAATATGATAATTTATCCTGTGTAGAGAATGTGGTGGAAAAATTATAGCCAAATATGTGCTGTGCGGTCTGTAAATATGCCTGGTTTAGTTCCATGTTCTGGGTTCATTGTTTTGGACCAATCTGTGTTCTGATAGACTGATTTTTCAACTAAACAAGTAAAGCAACATGTATGGGGACTTTATATGTTTGATCGTTAATAGTGGTTTACGAGCTTGTCCACTCCTGAAAGCATCAATTTAGGACCATTTTGTATACCATGTTTATGGAACTGTTTAGTTGTTCCAAAGATCATTTCTTAATGAATTTAGCTACTAAACCGCACAAATAGTTCTCTTTCCACATTCAGCATTCTCTAATTTGCAGCCACTCAATCAGGAGTACAGGGCAGTTATCTGTTGAGAGTAACTTGGACTCAAGGACCATTAGGAGTAGTACTAATGCTCAACTGTATCGGGAGTATATGCCTTCAGTATGGCAGGTAACCATGATATATATATGAAAATCTTGTGTATAGCCAGCGTATTATTCTCTCTTCTTTTTTTTTCCTTCTGTTTGGTGTTCTTTTTCTTTTAAGTTAAAGAGAGTAAGTATCCGTTGTGTTTCATATACAAACCTAAGACTGCAAGAGTTCAAATATTGTAGCTAAATATGAGTACAATGTCTTGCAGAAATGTAGGGTTAGGTTGTGTACAATTGACCTTTGCGGTCCGGCTCATCCCCGGACCCCCCGCATAGCGGGAGCTTAGCGCACCGGCTGGCATTTTTTTCACTTCACTCTTTAGGGGATTCTCTTGCATCTGCTTTTACCAAATCAGAGAAGGAAATTCTAGGGGACGGCTTATAGATATCTTTTCATAGCTAAAAACTCATTTTGTTGCCCATCTTGTTCAAGTTAAGAGTTATAACAACTTAACTAATTCTTTTTAAGTTATAGTGATTTGTTAATGGAGATAAACTGAGAAAAGTGGAGGTCGAGTACAGTGTACAACATTGTAAACTTTCAAAGATCACTACAATCTTTTGCATTTAGCAACTCATGTTTCACTACCTTTCTTTTAAAGAGATTTTTCTTTAAATAGGTGTTTCAAATTATAACCGTGTAGATTCCTGCATTATTCATAAACTAACAATGAAAATTGAAATACCATGGTTAAGCAAATTATAATACATCTTCTTCGGTAAGTAAGGAACAATTTTAAAAAGAAGGCAGTTCACCATTGAAGCTCGATCGAAAGCTTAAGTTAAAAAAATTGAATTGCCGGAAATGAGCTCCATTTTGAGTGTATTATTGCAAAAAGTCGGGAAAGTCTTAAGAGAGTTGATATCTGAAATTTGGATAATTCGGCGAAGGATTCAATGTTTGAATTTCAGCTGCAAATTTTTTGTTGTTGAAGAAGAACAATGTTGCATTTTATAAACAACCTCAATTTTCACTATTAAAGAAAAAGGACAACATACAGCTACGTACAAAAGTGGGGAAGAAATCCATTTCAAGAACTAGAAAATATTTACAACCCCCCCCCCCCCATATGAATTTCATAAAGAACCTCAATTCTCATCTTTAATCGTTAATCATTTGTTTGTTTATGGGGGTTTAATTTGTATTGATTAATTAGTTTGGGTCGTGTTAAAAGTAGATTTCTGGTAAATTAAATTATTTTAAAGGAAATTGCATAATTTTGGTCAATTTGGGGGAAACCATCCAATTGAGGAGTATATTTGTGAAGTTTTGTAACGACAGGGGTATAATTAGTCAGATAGTATAATGAAGCCGAAGGGTAAACTTAACTAATAAATGAAAGTAGAAGGGTATTTTTTACCCTTTTCCCTATTGATAAAGTTGTGCTAATGGAACAAAACCCAGAAACAATCAAAATGTTGAGTTTCTGTAGAAATTGGTGGTTCTTGCAAGTGATGGTTTATTACAAATCAGATGGAAATCTTCTACTATAGACCTTGAATATTTGGAAAGTCAGATATCGCTATATCTGTGCCTGTTGTTTCTTAGGCAGATTCTTGTTCGCATTGTTTTGGTGATATTTGTGATTTTGAATAACTAGTTTATAGTGTTAATCTGTGAGTGTCTTGCTTCTTCGATTATCTAGCGATGTGTTATCTCTTTTTGCTGTTGGTTTTTATGATTTTTGTTTGTTATGGTTATCTGTTCTGAGCCGGGGGTCTATCGGAAACAACCTCTCTACTTCATCTGAGGTGAGGTAGTGGTATGGACTACGTACGCTTTACACCCCCCCACCCCACCCACCCCCAGACCCCACCTGGTGGGAATACACTGGGTATGATGATGATGATGAAGGTAACTGAAAGGCACTATAGCCATATTGGAGTAGTAGCAAATTTTCATAACACCTCTCTGGTTGAATATCAAAAAAAATAAAATGTTAATACATGGTAGTTGCTGATTCAGGGGGCAGCAAATTTAATTTGATAATTCATGTATTCTCGGACATTGAGACTTTTTATGCTGGCAAAGTTTTTGTTTATGAAATGCTTTTACAAAAAAAAAACGTGGAATACTTGTGTATTTCTCTTGTAAAAGGTCGGAGAACTTGGTGTATTTTCCCTTTTATGTTTAGACCTTAAACATCAGGACGCATGAGCTTTTGAAATTAGTGCTCAATAAATAGATGTTTTTTCATTCCATCGAAAATTGATTTTACGGTATAGACGCTTATGACCTCCTCCTCCCTTGCGGTTGCAGCCTTTGACAGGAATCCCAATTTCATTTTTCTGAAGTACAATTTTGTTAACAACATGGACATAAAGAGGTGCCCATAGACAAGTATAGTAGAAAACGTACAAAAAGATATGATTTTCTATGAACGACACCCAATCATCTATATATAAATGAATGGGGGAGATTTGACAGGAACGCCACATCTATATAACTGTTTCTCTTCAATTGAACATTTGGACTTCAGCGGTTATTAACCTTAATAATCTTTTCTGGTTGTTGCAGTCCTTTGTTTCACATAGAATACTTGTGCGCCCTTCAGGTATGGCTCAAAATCATTTAGGCCAGGCCATTTCTTGCTCTTATCATGAATGAAAAGTTGGCTTTCTCATTGTTCTGCAGATGATAGTAAAAATAAAAAGCAACCCATCTATTTGGCGGAATGGCTGTTGCCATCCCTGAAGTTATCAGACAAATTCACAATCAATGATGTACATGCAATTTAAGATTTGAGTTTTGAAAATGATGTTCTATCTGTATTCAAGAAGTCATTCTCCTGCTTCACTGATGTGCTTGCCTCAAAATGTAGGATGGCATACTCATTGTATCATGAAATTCACATGATTTGGACTGGCCTTTTGTCACTGATTCATGATTTCTCCCACAACCCGAGCTCAAGCATTTTGTAATTTGATCCAGTTGCTCTTCTTGGAATACTAAGGGAAGTGAGATGCAACATGAAAAGTGTTTTACCTATTAAGATTGTGGATAGACAAAATTCGAGGCAGAAAATACAGGGCTTTTCTCAATATGGTACGCATCTCATTAGATTTTAACATGTTAATTATTGTTCAAATTTTACAGTGACATGAAAAGGTGATTTGTAGGACTCAAGGTCTTGCAAGTTCTGGGCTACCTGAGATATGTTGACATCCATCTTCTTTCCACCAGACAATGTAAATGACAACCAAAGCAAGAAAAGACGTCAATAGTTCTCGCGTGTTTGATGGTTCTTGAGATATTTTCTGAGTTTTTGGCAATCTAGAGGAGAGGAAAAACTGGAGGACAGTGAAGCAGATACGAATCCTAAGAAAGTTAAAGCTTGCACTATTGGTAATTTCAGTAGTAAATAGCAGTAGTTGAGAAAGAAGTTAAGGCTGCATCCTTTTTCCATTTGGCAATCTTTTCGTGTTGCTGTTATGTTTTGTACAGGAAGCAATAACTAGGAATGTCAAGAAACCTTGCTGGGGGGAGTTATTAGGATATATGCTGTGTTTTCAGATAAATTAATGAAACAACTCTGCTCAAGAGCTGTTGAAAACTTCAGTCTCGACCAAGCAAATGAATGCAAGACATGTCTTTTGCATAAGTAGCAAAAACACACCTAAATCGTTTTTGGTTTGAAAACTCCTGTATTCTGGGATTTAATCCTCACAATAAAGGGGTTTCACTCTAATATTAATTTCCCATGCTAAAACACTTGATGAAGCCCAGGGACCAAGGATTAATTAAAATCATAAACTCAATAGGGGCCATAATCCTTCAAGAGCACCATATAATTTTTGGCCTAGTTGGAAAAATGCTTTCGCAACTGTGTCATCTTCAGCAGTTTTTATTCGATGTTGGACAAGATTTACCTTAACAAGTTATGATGAAATTCAATTACAAATTCTGACAAATCAATAGTATTTCTAAAGAAGCTTACCTTAACACAAGTTATAATAACCATCAAAAATTTTAGCTACAGATCCTAACAGATCACCATGATCTAGTCTGTATGTAACTGAAATTCTAGTAAAAATCCTGACGATCACCATAGAAAGTTTAATAACACATTTTTGCTTAAAAAATACTTCAAAATTTTGCAAATCGACTTCAAATTTGATATCCAGCCAAGTTTAATAACACATTTTTGCTTAAAAAATACTTCAAACTTGTGCAAATCGAGTTCAAATTTGATATCTAGCCTTCTAATGTCACATGAAAATTTTCAGCTGTTAGATTCACTCAAACCTTCAAATGTTAATGAAATCATTTTGTCTTCTTCAACAAAACCAACTCAATAAAAACTAACAATAGTTTTCTAATTTCTTCTATCAAACCAGACCATGAAATTTCAAGATATAGAAACTCAAGGAAATTTCAACCATGTCTAATTGAAATTTATTAAGGGATATAGCATTCAAACTTGTCAATTCTAAAATTAGCCAAAAGAAAAAAAAAAAGTTTGGGGTGGTGGTTGTAATATTGTTCAACCACCATAAAAGCCCTTTACATAGCAGATGAGCCTCCAAAAAACTTCTTTTCCTTCAAGCTTTCAACAGTTTCTTTGATGCTTTCTTCAAGGGTAGTAAATTCAACACCCAAGCTTTTTGCCCTTTCTCTTGATACTTGATAGTTTTGCATCAATGGGTTGTCATCACCACACCTACATAGGTTATTTTGAATAAAAAATGCAGTTCAAGCAATTTCAGTGAAAAACTAATAGTTCCCCATATATATATATATATATATGTCACTTGGACGTGATATTAAGTATACGAGATGTATTTGAAGTGATTTAGGGTCTAAAGAGAATCCCAGGGCCAAGCAAAGTTGGAAAGTACACGATAAACTAAAGATTCAGACGAGCAAACACTCGACCCAACTTCAAATGATCATTACTCCCTATCTATATTGAGTTAAGTTGATAAGGAATCAAATTAAAGCTCTTTGAATCATAAAATAAGAACGACTTTATTATGGCATAAAGGTATTACAATTTCATAAAAGAAAGAAAGAACAGTTTTAGAATTATTCAATATTTTTATCATCTTGCATTCTAAGTTTTCTCTAAGAACTGCATTGCATGGGTTTCCCATATTAAGAAGGAATAGATAAGGCAAGAAGGTTCGCTCGGTGAAGTTAAGGCAAAGGGCCCTTCCTTGGCTCGATCAGAAATCGGGTTGCAGCAAAAAGTCTCCCCTTTATGTTATCTTTTTTATAAAAACTGAATCTTCTTGTGGTTACAATGCTTGCTTTAAAGACCAGGAGGACTTATTTAGAATCACTGGCAAGCCTAGTCTAACCAAGAAAAGAAAGGGAATCTATGGGCATTGCCTGGTTCAAGTTAGTGATTTGCATGCATTCGAATATAAGTTGCATACAATTAAAGAGCATTCGATCTATGAATGACTCGGAGTGGATAAGAAAACATTTCAAGATTGAAATCACACAATGATCAAATTTCACAGTATATTGCCCTTCACAGATTTTAAGATTTCATTCAGAATAACACTAGCTTTTCCGTTGTCTTTTGTGCGCTCTTCTCTCTCTCACACACGCCAAAAGTGAACAAGAATCAATCTACACGTTCAATATAAAACACTATCGACATATTCATCAAACCACATAGCACATTTGTGTGATCAAAGCTCAATATAGAAGTTCCATCACAAGCAAACATAAACTTATTTTTATATGAATACTTACTTTTCTGGAAGTGGCATAGTAGGATAAAGGTCGCGCAATATCTTCAATATATCAGAATAGTGTGCAACTCTCTCAACCATTAAGTATCTGCCATTAGCTGATGGGTTCTCAAATGCAAGAATATGTGCATTTGCAACATCTTTCACGTTAACCCACCCAAAAGAGGCGTTTGGGTATGTCTCAGCACCTACATAGCATGGAAAATTGCACATTCAAAATGATGAAAAGAATGGTATAACATCCTTGTGAATGAACAAATTTCGATATCGTAAGAAAAGAGGGGAAAAGAGAAGTCGTGCAAGTTACTGACCTATTAATGCATTTTCATCATTTTCATAGCATTACTCCGTGGGTGTTCTGTTTCTTTTACCTAGCGGTGTGTTACCCCATTTTGTTGTTTGTTTTTATGTTTTCTGCTTGGTTATACTTGTTATCTATCCTGAGCCGGGGTCTATCGGAAACAGCCTCTCTACTTCATCTGAGGTAGTGGTATGGACTGCGTACACTTTACCCTCCCCAGACCCCACGTTGTGGGAATACACTGGGTATGTTGTTGTTGTTGTTGTTGTTGTATATCTTCTACCTCAGTAGTTCTGTTTAGTTTAGCCTTTGATTGGAGTTTAAACTTACAAAGGTACATTACTTGAGAAGTCTTCCAGCATAAAGGGAAAAAACTAAATTGCTCTGCCATCTAGTCTGAATAATACAAAAAACTTCACCTCTAGTTCAATAAGCATATCACTCAACCATCATCTTTTGCATAAATGCAGTTACCATAGACCACCTGTTTTCTAGCCCCTCCCACCCATATCCTCCTTGTTCGGGCCGAAGCAACAGGAAAACACCCAACTAGAACAAAAAGACAAACAGGACCAGTATTTCAGATGAATTGCTCTCAAATGTAACCCCCATTATTATATGCCATAAAATAGCGGTGGACCAGTATTTCAGATGAATTGCTCTCAAATTTAACCCCCATTATTATATGCCATAAAATAGCGGTGTTCTCGTCATATTCATATTAGGAGGATGATCCATCTAGTTCAGTTACATTATTTAGGGAAATCTAACTAGCTTGACCAAAAAGATGAAGATCTTTTGCCTTTGGCCTTGCAGATGACCTTCTCCTTAATGCTGAGTATGGCCTCAGTATTTGTCTACTTGTGTTTACCATAAAGCAAAAAATTACAGCATATATGTTCTGCCTTGGCATTGCACACAGCCTTAGCCTTGGCGCTCCATATGGCCTTGGTATTCCATTTGTTAGATTTAAACATTTTCCTAACCATTTGACCTCACCAGATTGAGGTAAAGAACTAAGTTAAGTTTAAAAAACATACCATTTACCAAGTTCAAGACTGCAGCAGAACTGGTATTAAGTGTAGGCTGTAATAAAGGACCAATAACCATAGCAGGGTTTACCACAACCATATCAATGCCTTTCTCCTTCACAAACTTCCATGCTGCATCCTCAGCCAATGTCTTTGAGAGGACATACCAGAGCTAAGAAGAAATAGGAGAAAAAGAGGGATGTCAACAATTGAAATCCAGGAAAAAAAAAGAGGGGGGGGGGGGGGGGGGAGTTCTTCATTTTCACCTGCAAACAAACAAGGCCACTTACAGGACACATTGCAACTAATATCATAGCTTTCAATCATAACAAATCAATCAGAAGTTTGTACTCACCAGACATAACATGTCACATATAAAACAGATTATATATAAGCAACCAAGATCAGATAATTCATTATACTTGAAAAGTTATTGAAACTGTATAGCTTTAAAACAAGCACCTCCAAAAAACATGTCTTCCTAATTCTTGATGAACAGAATTATACTTGAAAAATTATTGAAACTGCATATCAAGAACCACGGTTAATGAGCTCTTGCTGATATTAAAATAAGAGAAATGTGCTTGGTCATTCTTACATCCATACCAGTACCAATCCATTGTAAAAGTAACTTTAGGCAAAGCGCATCTAATTCATCACAAATCTAGATAGAACTTATAGAGTATATTTTGTTACAAATTTTTTAGGTAACACCTCCGGTTGCTATTTAAAACTTCTGTAGATCCCCAGCCTTCCCAGCTCCCATATTTATGCAACTGTCTCACACTTTAATTTGCCTATTTATACATTGCCCACAAATATTATAAAACACACACAAAAATGGTAAGACTAGCCACAAGAATAGCTCAATACTAGCTCTTTCTATGGGTAATACCTTCATCTGCCTTTGAATGTGCTCAAAAAGAAAGACGACAAAAATATATGCACACCTGCTTTTCTTTGCAGTAGTCTGGACTGGTCCACCAGCTCTCATCAACCACAACCTCAGGTGTCCGAGGCTTACCACTATAAGCAACTGCAGCTATGGAAGATGTTAAAACCACTCGTTTTACTGATGGTGCTTTGGCACATGAACCGAGAAGATTGAGTGTTCCCTTAACAGCAGGATCAAGTAATTCAGCCTGAAACAAGGGCAGACATAGAGTTGATTTGAAGCGGGAACCAACTCTAGAAGATCATACAAGCTAATTTACTTTAAGTACAATTGAAAGCAAGCCGGATGTCAGTTTCGTAAAATAGCTGCCATTAACATTATATACATTTCATTTTCTAGAAAACATGGTTAATCTTATGTGTGACTATTGACTACCAAATGTGAACTATACTATCAACTAGTAAAAGTCCTTAAACAAGCTCCATAATAACATTACAAAATTCTTAAGCTTCATAATTACACATCAAGTACAAGTACCTTAATTTACAAGAGGAAGTAACAATGATAAAAGGATTTCTTGAAACTAAACAGTTACAGCTTTTCATCGTAGTCTATCTCTTACACAAACTCAGATTTATTTACTAAACAGCCAAGCATACAAAAGGAACTTGAAAGAAGAAGGAGAAAATATAGTGAAACTTCAATCGGAAAAAGAGAAAGAAAGAAATACGAGTGGGACCGGGAAAATGGAAAAAGAACCAGGAGCCGAGTAAATGGAAATGCTAGTCATATAGTATCTGATTCAAAGAAACAGGACATATGTTATGGTTCATCAGCATCTAGCTAATGTACCAGAAGGTACATTTGTCACTTGTGTTATCCAAAACAGAAGACTTGTCTTTGATGAATAACAAATGAAATTGAGTTTGTAATAACTGAAGTTACTTGATATTCAGATTTCAGATAATAAAGATTGCTGACTGTCAGCTTGATTGAAAAAAAAAAAAGATGCTGACTGTCAATACTTTTATTCAACATCTAGAAACCACCATCATTTAAGACCTCTTTCAGCATTACCTAGAATGAGGGTAAGCAGTTCAAAACCAGATTTACGAGAACGGAAAGGACCTGTGGGTCTGTCACAGAGTAGTAAAAAGGAGATGCTGTATGGAATACACCTTCACATCCATCAACCACAGCGTCAAATGAACCTTCTTCTAACAGGTTTGCTTTGAATAAGTGAAGCCTCTCCCTGGCCCCACCTAGGGAAAGCAAGTGTTGTGTTTTCTTAGGATCATCTGCATGAAAAGCATTCAACACATAAGCAGTAAATATGACCTATAGCACGGGCAAAGAGTGAAATATCCAATTTTTCCGTTGTTCAAATCTTAAAATAAGCAGAGAGACGAAATTTTAAGTCCCAGTGATGAGCAAAACAAGATCAACCTTAAGATTTTAATTCTTTACTACAGTGAATTTGTTTATAAGTGTGCTTACGGAGAAAAGTACACTCTAATTCACAAGGTGGGATTATCTCGAAAGATCTAAAATCTCTCCAAATCAATACAGACATAGCTAAGAACATAATACAATTGAAGTAAAGGATCTGCATAGGTACCAGACCACCTAGTTTGAGAGTGAGGCGTGATTAATTGATTGACCACAACCTATTCTGGAACTGCTCGTGAGTTGGTTTTTTACTTTCTGATGTCAAATTTTTCAATTTAAAACATCATTTGTATGTCAAATTAAACATATATCTTACTATAATCACAACATCATTTTTTTTGAAACTGATAATCACAACATCATTATGTTTTTCAAAAAATTGAAAAAACTATCTCAATAGTATCCATAACCAAAGTCTTGTATCAATCTATTGGAGCATATAAGAAGCTAAATGAAATCAAACCAAAACAGCCAATAAGATATTGCAGAACTTAGACAAATCATTTGAAGTGTCCCCTCTTCAATAGCTTAAAAGCTCATTGCTTTTTCTTTCCCTATAATTTAATTGAAGATTTTCAAATTAGGCAGTTCATCAATTCAATATGGTATCTATGCAGGTAGAGGTCCTAAGTTTGAGTCTAATTGCCACACCATCATCTAAAAAAATATCGATATAAAATAAAATCACATGTTCCACCCGCCTAACGGTCAATGAAGTGGGTTGAGAATCATGAGGTCTCAAGTTCAAATCCCAGCTCAGACAAAAACACAAGGTCATTTCTTCCAATCTATCCTTGCCTTGGTTGAGGTGTGCGAAAGCTGACCCCGACATGGTTATCGAAAGAAAAAAAAACCACATGGTTGGCTTGAATTAAGATAAATAAAACAAAGTGTATCCCCCTATAAGGGGTCGTTTGGTACGAGGGATAAGGAACAATAATCCCCGGATAAAATGCAGGATTATTTTATTGCATTTGGTTAGGAGTATTAGTTAGTCCCGGGATTATCTATCCCACCATTTTTAGGGGGATAATACTGGCACTAACTAGTACCCCTAACCAAACCAGGATAAATGAATCCTACATTTCATCCCAGGATTTATTATTCCTTATCCCAGTACAAAACGACGCCTTAATAGCTTAAGCTTTTAGACGAGACGGTAAACATGATCCAACAAAAACAACCTTCACATATCAAAAGTATATGATCTTTTTAACCTGAAATTCCATGATCCAAAACTACCCAAAACAATCATAAACACAACATATCAATTGCATGCACAACCACCAACATTTTTCTGCCATTTTTTTCATAAATCAAATCCAACAATCAAACACCCACCAAAAAAAAAAATGACAAAGCCATATCCACATTTCTCCATCACATGAAGCCAAACACCAAATGACCCAGAACCAAAAAAAAAACTTGCATTTTTCCAAGAATATCAATTGCATGGCACACAATTCGACATTTTTCTCCATTTTTCCATAAATCACATCCAAGAATCACACACCCACAAAAAATCACAAATATATCTCCCATTTCTCCATCAAATCAGCCAAACCCAAATGACCCACAAAAAAAAAATTGCATTTTCCAAGAATATCAATTGCATGGCACACAAACCAACATTTTTTTCATAAATCAAACACAAGAATCAATACCCACAACAGCAAAAAATCCACAAATCAATATACCCATTTCTCCATCAAATTAAAAAAATAAAAAAACTTTACATTTTATGATAATAAAGAGATAGAGAAAAGGGAGAAATTAACTGGGATCACGAACGGAGGCTTTCACAGTGTAACCACGATGGAGCAAGAATTTGACAAGCCATGAAGCTATGTAACCTGATGCACCTGTTACACACACTGTTTTCGATGCAACACTCATTATTATGATGCACACAATAAGAGGATGATTTTGATGTTTAGAGAAAAAAAAAAAAAAGAAAATGTGGGGTATTTTTTGGTATTAAAGAATTGTGAGAGAATTGTATGGAAAAAGTAAGTAATTGAGAGATTCTCCTTAAAACTAGCTACCTATGTTGTTTCCTTTATTGGTAGTTCTTACTCCGTACGTTTTTACTTGTGCACTTTTAATTTGACACATACTTTTTTCGTTTCAAAATATTTGGCTTCTTTTTGAATTTATTTGTTTCAAATTACTTATCCATTTTCACAAAATTAAGAGTATTTTATTACTTTTTTCCCACATTATTTTCAATATTAAATAACTAAAGAAAATAATAATAGTTAGATTTAGTGTTTCAAAACATTATTAATAGGGTTAATTTTGTAAAATATACTTCTAATTAATATTTTCTTAACGGGTGTACCAACTCAAAAGAGGTCAAGTAAAATGGAACGGAGGGAGTACCTTAGAAACAATAAATAGAGGATTGATTTTACTATATCGCTCTTTGAATATAATAAACTTTTTGCTTTGAAAAATGCAATGAGGGATGAATAGTATTTAATATCAAGGGTAAAATGGAAACAAAAGGATAAATTATGTATTGGTTTTTCAAATTGGATAAGTATTGTTGGACATCCCAAAATAGAAAAGTGGACAAGTGAAGATGGACGAAGGGAGTAGGTACATTCCCCTATTTTTATTTTTATTTTCGAAAGAATTATTTAAAAAAATACCTTATATTGAGGCGAATGTATATAATGGAAATAAAATATATTTTATGTCATTAACTTAACTACAAAATAGATGAAAGAAAGTACAAGCAAAAGAATTCCAAAATTTAAACTGAGAGTGTCTATCTAAAACAATTAGAACACTTTATTAGGAGTTTTTTTTTTCAAATTAGGAGTAATGGTGCTCAATTGAAACAATTTTTAGTTCGAATGACGATACTTCAAGTAGGAAAAGGGAACAACTGATAGTTGAGGTGTCTTTTGACAAAATAGTTGGTCATAGTCATATATCGAAAAAGTAAACACCTAATAATTTAGGTGGGAAAGTCACAAAAACATGATAAGTCATGTGTGCTTTTAATCATTTAACTCTTTTTTTAACCAAGACATGAGCTACAAAATATATTGGCTCAATACACCTCTACCCTTCCACTTTTGGAGCCAAAAGTAGGACCGATCAAAGTCAAATCGAACTCAAAAATTCAAATAAAAAAAATGCTATTGGTTTATCGATAATAAATTACTGATTTTACGGTTCGACAACGATTTCAATTTTATTTTTTATTGAGTTATCGATTTCGTAACGATTTAGAATATTTTTTTTCTTAACTAATTAACCAATAACTCGATAATAGTTAAGAACAAATCTTTTTGGCTCAACACAATTTACTACTCAAGTTGTGCAAATAATACAAAAACGGTTGGTTCTTTTTGTACTAAATGTTGTGCTTGTTATTATCTACTAGCAATTACACTTCATAATATCTTGGGCACTGTCGTTAAAACTTAGTCTAAACTGGTAGACCACATTCAACCTAAACGGATACATTATACCTACAGTTCCTTCATAAAAGATGCTAGTATGAAAATGATATAGGTTTAGAACCAAGTATACCAATTTCAAATAGTAGTTAGAAAAAGCAAGACAAGCATGGTACGATAGATGAGACTGTGTACAATAGATCCTTGTGGTACGATCTTTTACCAGACTCGCACACAGCGAAAGCTTTAGTGCACCGAACTGCCCTTTTAGAATAAGACAAGATATTAGTATCTATAGTATCTATGTTGGTTGAAATAGCAGGTACCCTCAGAAATAATAGAAATGCGCTCATGACGACCTGTACACCATCACTAACGCAGCCCGGTGATGGTGTATTGTACGCAATAGAAACAACAGTTCATGCACAAATAGAAATAATAGAAAAAGCAGCCCGGTGCACTAACGCTCTCGCTATGCGCAGAGTCCGGAGAAGGGCTCCACCACAAGGGTGTATTGTACGCAATAGAAACAACAGTTCATGCACAAATAGAAACAACAGGCCAAATAAGAAAGGGAAGAAAAACATACAGAACCATCCTAGTACAGTCCAAATGCACATTTGATAGTAGGTTGCTAAATATCATAACAAACACTTGTGACTTCCAAATTCAACAGATAACATGTCTTCAAAGTAGCTTTTAACAGGCCAAGATAATCATCAATACAAGGGATGCAAGCTATTTCTACTTCAACCATGAGGCATTTCCGCCATTAAAATTCTGGATCACAAAACGACATATAATAAAGGTTCGATTATCTCATGATTATATCGATTTTTCCACGGGATGGTGGACATCAAGGTACAGAAGCATGTTCCCTAAAATTTAAATACTCCACACTACAGCGTGCATCTCAATAAAAATTCTTCTCTTTCAAGCTTTCAGCAGTTTCTTTGATGCTTTCCGCCAAGGGAGTGAACACAACACCCAACTGTTTTGCTTTTTCTATGTTAACCTGGTACTTCGGAGGAAATGGCTTATCATCAGCACACCTGGATAGTTCAATCGAAAACTTTGAGCCAGAAAAACAAATTCAAGATGTAAATCATCTGAAATCAGCTACTAGACGCACCACTTCATGTATTTTGAGCATGCTCAGGCTATTTTGTGAAACATGGCATTTCACTATCAAAGATGCACATTTCACGAACATAAACCTTATCAAAGACATTACACATAGAAGAAACTTACTTTTCTGGAAGCTTCATTGCAGGGTAAAGCTCGCGTAATATCTTTACTATCTCAGAGAAGTGTGCAACTGACTCAACCATTAAATATCTACCATTAGCTGAAGGGTTTTCAAATGCTAGAATATGCGCTAGGGCGACATCTTTCACATTAACCCATCCAAAGGTAGCGTTAGGGTACGTTTCAGCACCTGCGTTGAAGAAAAATGAAAATTTACCATGAATTTCAACACAAAGTAGTAACATGAACAGGATGTCAAATAAACTTATTTAATAGAACTACCAAGTTCAGTTATCAAAAATCAAAGATAACTTTATAGGAAATAAGGAAGGAAGTACAATGGCAAAAGGGAAGGCAAACTAGTTACACCTTCCAATCCCAAATCCAAATATACAGGAACTTTCTTTATGGAACTACTAATAATATCATTTTATAAACCTTTTTCACTCAAATTCATTTTTCATTCAAATAATATCATTTGAAGCAATTTCTCAATCATACTACCGATTTAACAATCACATCCAATACTACTATACTCCAGGTAAACCAAATTACATCTTACACACAAACTTCATCTCCATCCCTTTTCAATTGGCAGAGATCATCAAGAACACAGCACAAGTAGGAACTGGAATTTATACAGTAGAATGAATGAAAGAATTGAAACAAAACGAAATGGTACTAGTGTGACTAGACCCACAAGTAAAATTTGTCCTCCTAAAAGGATCATATCCAAATACAATAACAATACCCATCACAAAACAGAGGTGAGCCAACGGCATGCAGAAACAAAGTTGAAGGGCCGTGTATACCTATAAATTAAATACTACCAACACCAAAGAAGAAAATTACCTAGTCACTAACAAGTTCCACTTAAAAAGGAGCTTTGATCTCATTGCAAAATGAGAAAAGGTAAAAAGTATTTAAACATATCATGAATCACTGTAAAATTAGTATCTGTCAAATTTATTCATCAAGATTGCAGAAAGATATTGTAAGAAACAAGGATACAAAGGAGGCCTATTTAAATTTTCAGAAGTCATGGATACAAAGTAGACCTATTTAATTTACTGAAGTTATCAGAATAGACAGAAATAGAAACTGATTTATCAGATTCATTCTCTTGAAGAGAAACTTCAGGAAAACGGTTAGATAACTAATCATGATCTCATTTCTTTTTTTCCCTTCAAAATCATAAAGGATAAGTCAAAAATAAAACAACTACGTTCAGATGACGAGATCAAAGATAAATCAGTTGCTTTAAGATAAACCATACCATTTAGCAACTGTAAGATGGCAGCACAACTTGTATTAAGTGTTGGTTGTAACAAACTGCCTATAACCATTGCTGGGTTTATTGTAACCATATCGAAAGCTTTATCTTTCACAAACTTCCATGCAGCATCCTCAGCCAATGTCTTCGAAAGTACATACCAGAGCTGGAAAAACAACGAAAGATGAGTCCATAATTAGCTCACAAACCCCAAAGATCTACTACCAGGATCTCCCCACAACCCCCCCTCACTATTATTGTGGTCTGTAACATATGTGCTACTCTTTTAGTAAAAAAATAAAAACAAGAAAATGACTTACTCTAAAACGATGGTGTAGGAAGATCCATTATGCCATATGTAAAAGGTTTTTGCAAGAACAAACAGCTAATCTTACCTTGTGGCCGCAGTCATCTAGAAGATTAGCATATAAAGATACTTGCAGATTAAAATTTAAATATGTGAAATCTAAAACAGAAAGGATTGAGCACCAGTTCAGATGACTATAATGAGCATTTCTGAATTAAATGATATGAAAAGACTTTGTAAGATGTAAATGAAACACACTACATAACTTCTTTGATAAACAAACAGTCGAACTGTAAAAGTAAATGGAATATTCAGTCGTACATGATGGTGTAGGAAACTCATATGCACAAATTTGCAGAATGATAATAGACAACAAGAACAGCAATGATACAATGGTTTGACACAAGCATCCCAACAGGAACAGTGAAGCAGACCTTATGCAGGCTCAGAAAACAAGAATAGGGAAGCAGATTCAGAGGGAAATGATAGCAGTTGTGTTTAGTGCAGTGATTTAAAGTTCGGAGAGCAAGGAACTGGTACAACAGTGCTCCCTTTTCTACATTAAAACTTGATTGAATTGTCCTTCGCTGACTGTCATTTTAAAGTGAAAATGGTTGAATAAGCCAATCAGTTTCACTTTAAAATGACAGAGACGGAGTCAGTGAGGACAACTAAATCAAGTTTATTGGAAAAATGGATGCAATACCCCAAGGTATACAATCATCAATCATGTCTGTTGTCCTGCATCAAGGCGTAGTGCTTCCAGCATTTCTCATTTTGCGGGACGTTGTTTCTTATATCTTCTCACTTTATGTGTCTTGATATTGTAAAATTAGACAAAATTGATAGATAGCTATGATGAAGCTACAAGTTCATTTTGTACATTAATTGGGGTGTACCGTTAATGGAATTCCTCAGAGATAATAAGGATTTCACATTGTTAGCAACTCTACTCTCTATTGGCATATTTTGTGTGGAGGTTGTTCTGATTTTCCGAACATTTGGTCTACTCCTTCCACGAAACAAGATGTGTCAAGACTTTTCATTTCAGTCCATTATTGAAAAACATATAGAAAGGAAAGAAAATTCTGATACACCTTGTTTCACGGAAGAAGAATACCAAAAGCTCAGAAAAGCAAAACAACTTTCACATAAAACGTAATAAAAAAGAGTTGCTAACAAGAAAAATAGATAGAGGTGAAACTATGAATGAAAATAGCAACTCGTAAAAAGGTTTGAGAAAATGTTTTCATAAAGAGAATGGATAAGGCTGTTTTATATGAAGCAGTGTTATCAAAAGCGAAAAGCGCAAAAAAGCTCTAAGGTCTGTTGGGGCTTAAAGCGCAAAGCGTAAATAAAAGCGTGGGCTTTAATGACAAAAGGCGCAAAGGGAGAAGAAGTACAAATATTAATATTTAGTCCAAAACTAATAATTATAAGCATGAATGACAAATATATGAACAAAGAAATTGAAATACAATTATGATAAAGTGAAATATCAATTATTTAGTGTCGCCTCTTCAGAAGAGACTCATTGGCAAGGAAAAGTATGCCGTAGAAACTTGATGATGACAGTGAAGCGCACATAAAGCGAGACGAAGCGCTCAACACATTTTGAGCCTCGCTTTAGGGCTAAGCGCGCTTTAAGCGAGCCTTTGATAACACTGATATGAAGACACCATTGCCTAATGATGATATAATAACCATACTTTCAGAGCAAAACATTGCTAAAACAAATAGGACTTGATGGGAACAACCGATAAATAAAAATGATAAAGAAGTTGAATCATTTACAAATAAGAGAACCAAGAAAGAAAGATGAGATCACAATTCTCAAGAAAATGATAAAGTTCAACGTTGAGAAAGGATCTAAACCAAGGAGAGAAGATTTTGGGCATTTTACTAGTCAGACAAACATTCTCTTTGATGCAAATTAGTCACTGAAACACTTGAAAAATGAAGGCACGGCATTTCAAGGAGAAATATAACAAGATTGAAAAGTGAAAGAAGACTTCAAGAAACACACACAAGGCCGAGTTGTTTTTACTTTTAAATGAGAAAATTTGTGGTGATGTTAACAAAAATCACGAGATTGATCATCGAGCAACTCAAGGGTACATCTTTTAGGATTTACAAGATTTTGGATCTACAAAAAAACAATAAATTTTGGTAGGATGAGACTTGAGAGAACTAAGGGAGGCCTTAAATGCTATGATAAGCGACAAACAATAAAATTTCAAGTAGGAGAAACTCAAGATATCCTTTAGAAAGTGTAGATACTAGGAAGAAACATGCCAGGCAAATATTAAATACACAAAAAAGCTAAGAACATGAGAAACACAAAAGTAAAAGATAGCACAGACAAAAGGTGCAACACTTTTCAAGAAAAAAACTCTTTGACCTCTTTAAGCTTTTTTTTTGCAAATCAGGATAAAAGATTTGCAAAACTACAATATCACAATGTCATCAAACCCCTAACTTCGATTAGAGAAGCAATGCACTTGACCAATGGACTAGAAAGCATTAGTTGTCAATTAGCTTTATTTAATCAATGGCCTATAAAGCATTGGTTGTCAATTAGCTTTATTTTATATTGCTCAAGGGCTTATGCAAACAATTGCACTGCAAATGGAAAATGACAAGTCAAAGTAAAGCACCTGTGATTCTCTGCAAAAGTCAGGATCTGACCACCATGTCTCATCAACTACCACTTCAGGCGTTCTTGGTTTGCCATTGAAAGCAACTGCTGCTACAGATGATGTCAAAACCACTCGTCTCACAGATGGTGTCTTCGCAACTGATCCAAGAACATTAAGTGTCCCCTTCAGTGCAGGATCAATCATCTCAGCCTGCACATTAACAGTAGGGCTAGTCCATTACTTCAATAGATGGAAACAACAAAAAATAGAATAGAGAAATAGGACCAACAGATCCAAGACCGCTATATCCGGTTACGTAGGTAAGATTTTCATACACTTAACTAGTAAAGGTGATCAACGATAATCCTTCAAGACTATATCTTAAAATATAGAACTGCATCTTACATAGCTTTATTAGCTCTTGCTCAACTATTTAACTCAAAAATCCAAACAACATTTTAAGTCTTTCTGTGTCAGTATAGACTATAGAAAGATCTTAGTAGGCCAATTAAGAGGCAACAGTATACCTGTGGATCTTTGCCTCCATGGTAAAGAGGAGATGCTGTATGAAATACACCTTCACACCCATCAACAACAGCATCAAAAACACCTTCCTCCAGCAAGTGTGCTTTGAATAAGTGGAGTCTCTCCTTAGCTCCATCAAGGGATGTCAAATGATCTGTCTTTTTTGCATCACCTGCACGTGGACTCAAGAATCAAAACTCAAAATCTACAAAAATGAAAAAAAAAAAAAAAAGTAACATTTGAATTAGCAAAAGTTGAAATGTTGTCGAACTTTTAAGGGGGCAGTTGGCCATGAAATTTCCACTTTTTTTCCAAAAACACATTAGGCCATAAAATTCCTGAATTAACTTGAATTTTCAAGAATTTGAAAAACAAAAACTTTAATCACTCCACTCACAAAAAATCAAAAACAACTCCAATTTGTATTCATGGACAAACAAAACTCCAGTTGTCAAATATCATTTTTACTTTGAAAACAAAAACTCCTTTTCGTCAAATTTCACACATGGCCAAACGCCCACTAACACTCTTCAAAACCCCATAAGCCCTATCTTATCTAAAAAACTAAGGGGCTCGTTTAGTATAAGGAATAAGGGATAACTAATTTCAGGATTAACCTTAGGATGAGTTTATCATATGTTTGGTTAGAATAAAATCACGGAATAACTTGTCCCGGGATTAATTATTCAAAGATTGTAGTATCATTTTTATCCTAAGACTATGCTATAAATAATGGGATAAAATAATCCCGCATTTTTTCTCAGAATTATTATACCTCGTATCTCACACCAAACGACTCTTGACCCAAGGGATAAGTTGGGATAATTGAAGATTAAACATGAATTATTAAGAGTACAAACTGGGATCCCGAACAGTTGCTTTCACAGTATAACCACGCTCAAGCAAGAATTTGACAAGCCATGATGCTATGTATCCTGATGCACCTGTTACACACACTGTTTTCCCTGACATTTTTGTTTGTTCACTGTTCATCTACCACCACACTGTGTCAATACTGAGTGGTGGGACAAAAGGTGGTATTTATAAGCAGAAAATTATTCATTCTACTCCCTCCCATTCCTATTACAATTGTCCACATTGATTTCACACAAAAATTTTAGTGTATTCCCTCCGTCCCACAATAGTCGTTTATTATTGACGTAATACACAAAAATAATAAATAATAACGATGTAATGGGTCACTTGATTAGTTTAAGTGTGTATGTGACTTTTCGAAATAAGTTTAGGGTGTAACTGATGTCTTTTCATAAGTTGTTTGAGATTAGTTTCAGATATATGTATCTGATTCGGGTGATTAGTGTATCTCATATATATTTGCGTTAAAAGTGATTTATTTTTTACTGATTAAGATCTTCTCTAACTAAAACGCGTTAAATAAGGAGAAAATTAAGTCAATAACAGTTTCTGAAGATCCTGCATATCCATGAGCTAAAAAAACAGAGTATAATCAAATTTAAGTGATTATATTAGTGAATCACTTCATCTGGGATTTCTAATTGACAATATTAACAATGACTCTTTGTAAAACTAATTAATACTAAAGGTATAATATGAAAGGAAAAAACTAATTACATTTCACGCGATTTGACATATAGGATGCATGCATCTCACGTGATTTGTCACGTAGGATACATGTGTCTATTTGTTCAACTTTATGATAGTTTAAATGTCTACTTGTGCACACCCAAAGCTGAAGGACATAGATGTTAGATAAGACTAAGTTAAAAGACATATTTATATATTATGCCAAAAATTTATTTGTTACGAGTAACATAAATTAAAAATCAAAAAAAAATCAAACCAAAATAGGAACAAAAGTCTAAATGACTCCTCTAGAACTTACAATGGGTCCAAACTAATGCCCAATTGACCCGGGATGACCCCCATAGTAGGTGGTTTTGTATTTTTTTTGTCCCCCATAAGAAAAGTATTTAAAGACTAGCCTTCCTTTTTTTTATATATATAGAATAAGTATTTTTTTGTCCATCTACACTTCAAATGTTTTACTCTTTCTATGCTCATTTGTCTCTCAACTTCTATTTTTTTTTCTCTTTTTTTACTGTTCCTTAATTTATTTATTTTTCTTGTTTTAATTCACTTGTCTCAACCTTTATTTTTCTTTTATTTTTTTCTTCTCTTTTTTTTTTTTGTCTCAGACATTATTTATTTTTCATTTCTCTTTTTTTTCTTTTTTTAATTCATTTGTCTCAACCTTTCTTTTTCTTTTTTCTTTTCTCATTTTTTTTTCATTTTTCTCAAACTTTATTTTTATTTTTTTCTCATTTTTGTTTTTCTCAACCTTTTTATTTTATTTATTTGTTCTTCTCTTTATTTCTTTTTTCTTAACCTTTATTTTTTTTTTCTCAATCTTTATTTTTTTCTTCTCTTTTTTCTTTTTTCTCAACTTCTATTATATTTTGCTAATGAACAGAAAGTTGAATAATCTCTAAAGAGGATCTTCTTTCTTTAACATCAAAGTAAACTTTAGGGCGTGACTTGTTGTTTGAAAATCCATTGAAATAAGTCTTGCCTCTAAGGCAAGAGTTATAGAACATCTCATAAATCAAGACACAATGTGGTAGTGTCAAGTTTGCTCATGGGGCATAACTTGTTGTTTGAAAAGTCCTTGCGCTAAGTCTTGCCTCTTAGGCAAGAGTTGTAGAACATCTCATAAATCAAGACACAATATGGTAGTGTCAACTCTTGCCCATGGGGCATAATCTGTATTTTGAAAGTCCTTGGACTAATTCTTGCCTCTAAGACGAAAGTGATAGAGCATCTCAAAAGTCAAAACACAATGTGGTAGCGCCAACTTTTGCCCATAGAACAAGACTTGTTGTTTGAAAGTTTCTGGGTTAAGTCTTGCCTCTAAGGCAAGAGTTATAGAATATTTCATAAATCAAGACACAATTTGGTAGTGTCAACTCTTGTCCATGAGGTGTAACTTGTTGTTTGGAAGGAATCGAAGAAAAGAAAAAAAATAAAGATTGAGGAAAAAATAAAAAATAAAGAAAAATAAAGGTTGATAAATTTTTTTTAAAAAAGATAAAAGAAATCAAAGAAAATAAAAAAAAGAGAAAAAGAATAAAATAGAAGTTGAGAGGAGAAAAGAAAAAAAAAAAGAAAGGTTGAGTAAAAAAAGAAAAAAACGACGAAAAAACAGACAAAACAAAAAATAAAAAAAATAAAGGTTGAGAAAAATAAAAAAATAAAAAATAAAAACCAAAGAAAAATAAAAAAAGAGAAAAAAATAGAAGTTGAGAGGAGAAAAGGAAAAAAGTAAAGGTTAAGAAAAAATTTGTTTAAAAAAAGAGAAAATAAAAAATAAAAAATCAAAGTAAAATAAAAAAGAGAAAAAATAGAAGTTGAAAGATAAATGAACATGGAGATTTGTTTTAAAATGTTTGATGTATATAGGGGCAAATATGTATTTATTCTATACATAAAAAAGAATAAAGACTAGTTTTGTAGCACTTTTGTTATGGGGGACAAAAAAGCAAAGTCACCCACTATGAAGGTCATTTCTGTAGTTTACCCCAATTGACGTGTTTGCTAGTAACAGTTAGGGCCCTATTTTCTTTATGGATCAAGATTTTTATGTGTAGATGCAAAATTAAGGGTCTAATTATGGATAAATTATGTTTTCCAAAAAGTAGCTAAATAGAAAATAATCAACAGAAGTAAAAGACGCAATATGTTTACGTGAAAATTTTCTAACTCAAGAAAGTAAAATCAAAACCTACCTAATAGAATTTCACCGACCACTTCACTAATCAGTCAAGCGAACTTCAGATTACAATCCTATCCTATACAATCTACCTTAATTCCTAACCCTTACAAGTTACAATAACTCTATTATAAGCACCTTTCCCAATAACTCCATGTAAAGACACCAACAACTAACTCTAGCTATCATATTGCATGCTATCAACCAGCCATGGTCTCACAACACACAAAAACATCATCAAAACCTCACTTTCCTTTCAATACGCCACCAAATCCGTAACCAAATCTACAACAACAATTCCAAACATTATATACAAGGGTAAAACAAGGTAAGACTATATTCACATCTCACATGTCAATATTGAATCCATCAAGTTCATTTCCTTCAAGATCACAAGTCCATGTTCAAGTTTACAAGACAAAAATATCCTCCGATTTAGCAAACTCAAATTGTTTTACACATAGTGAACTTCTCACACTTCACCAACATAACCAACATGATATAAACCATCTTCCATGCATAAAATATATTAAACCATGATAATAAACACTTACCAAGCCTTGTGCAAAAATGATCTTGTCCACAAAGATGAGGGCTTAGGGTTTGTATGATATTAGAAATGTTGAGATAATTCTAGAAAAGGCATGAGAGTCCAAATGAGTTAAAAATCTGATTTCCCTCATATATATAGGTCCCTTAAGTCTCTCTTATCCCATTTTGGCATTAAATGCATGTTTGATTTGGTCAAATGGAAGATTGGATCATTTTTGCCCCATTGGGCCTAGTCTTTTGTTCTTGTTTTGGGCCTCATTTGGCCCAATGACTCATGACTCATTAATACCCAACAAATTAATGTCTAATTCATCAAATCTCTCATGTTTAACTAATTTCATAAATGTACACGTAGTCGTATAGGTTCAACAACCTACGGGTGTTTCACCTCCTACAAAGGTCTAATTCCATGTACTAGACCCAATATCAATTATCTCATCAATAACATTACAATTTACAAATTTTTGACTCTCGACACTTGAGTAACCATTATTCAACGTCGTCAAGTAGGCTTTGGTAGATACGGGGTGTTACATTTACCCTCCCCAACTTTGGTTTAAAAATCAAACTCCCCCCTCAACTTTGAACAATAATTATTCTCCCCCCTTTATCCTATTTATCTTTTTTAAATGCCTACTTTACTCTTACTCTATTACTAATATTTATTTTTCTTTACTTCTTTAAAATCATGATTTTCTTATTTTTTTAATCTATCTAGTAAATTTTATTTAGAAAAAATAAATATTACTTTTTAGACAAAAAAAGAAAGTGAAAAACATTAATTTAGCATATAAGCTAATGACGTTCTAAATAAAATAAATGAGCATAATAATAACAACAACAACAACATACCCAGTGTATTCCCACACAGTGGGATCTAGGGAGGGTAGAGTGTACGCAGTCCGTACCACTACCTCCGAGGTGAGATAGAGAGGTTGTTTCCGATGGACTCTCGGCTCAAGACAAAATACAGTACAGAAAAGATGTAAAAAAGGATAAAAGATAATAAGGAGCAACACAATAATATATAGTAACAGATCAATACTACCACAAGATAATACTATAAGTGATCTACCTGAAACAACATATATCAATAAGAATCCAAGAACAGAAAACTACAAGCATAGCACTACGACTACTAATAAGGACAACACTCCTATCTACTAGCATGAACTCACTCCGACCTCTTAACTTTCTACCCTAATTCGTGTTCGCCACACCTTCCTGATAATCAAATGAAAGATAATAATAACTTTATAAATATATTCCGATGCATGCAATATAAAAATAATTAATAAAAATGGAGATATTTTATAACAAGTTAATTTCTAAAATTTACTTATATTGTAGTAAATTTTAATTTATAATATAGAATATCTCATTAATGTCAATCAAAACTCATTTATTTATATAAACAATAGAAAATACAGTAGAAATGAAACTTAAATATACACACATACATATATAATACTTAATGCATGTAATAAAATAACATTCATAAAAAATACTTTAGCTTTTGTGACAAATTTATAAAAAGATTATTCTACTTATAACATTAATGAATTTAAATAAAATAAATAAATAAATAAAGAATTGAGTAAAATAAATAAATAATATATAATATTATTATAAAAAATATATTATATAGATGGAGATTACAAATGTCAAGGGTAATATAGACATTGTATAGGAAAAGGGGGGAGAATGTCTATTGTTTATAATTGAGAGGGGGGGGGGGGGGGGGGGAGAGAGTTTGATTTTTAAAGTAAAGTTGGGGGTGGCAGTTTTTGAAAAAGATTTGGTGACAAATAATAACCTAGGATTCCAAAATTTGATTGAAATTTTCACATATAGAGAGAATATGGAAGAATCCCTGTAAAAAACTATTAGAAAAAAGAATCAAAACAAAGGAGGCATGCATATATAATACAGTAAATCAGCCAAATCTAAGGAAAGGTCTATGAAATATCCCTATAATTAAAATTCTAAACAATACGAAAAAGCGCATGTAACACACTATTGCATACTCCTTTAGCTATTTATGCCACGTTAACACTTAGGATGGTATTTATTTCAGTTCCAAATAGTTCAAGGAGTCATATGAACCCTGCAAAATTTAATTACGTAACTGGAATTCGAAAGAAGTTGGGGTATTTTCATGCATTTCCCCCTAAAGTGAAATATGATAAAGGTCTTCTCTCTGTCTGCGTTCAGCAACAAATTCTGCTAAATGCAGCAAATAGCTTATGGATGCATTATGTCTACAAATCGCTAAAAATGTTTTAAAAAGGAAGATATGATACTAGTATCGACGCTAGCTCAGATAGCAAGTACCCTGTGAAATAATAGAAATGTTCGCAGACCAGGACACCATCATTATTAAAAAGGGAAAAAAACCATACATAACCATCCTGGTACAGTTCTTGCACAAACATAAACAACAGACCAAATGCACATTTGACAGAAGGTTGCTAAATATTATAACACTTATAACATGGCTAAAAAGTAGCTTTAACAGGCCAAGATTTACACTTATAACATGGCTAAAAAGTAGCTTTAACATGACAAGATAACCATCAATACAAGAGATGGCAGACATTAAGCGTTTACGCCATTAAAATTTGGAGACTCGGAGCCTGTTTGAATTGACTTTTTTTAAGTGTTTTTAAGCCAAAATAGCTTTTAAGCACTTCTGTAGTGTTTGGGTAAATAAAAAAAGTGCATATAAGCACTTCGTTTTAAGCTAAACGATAATTCTTAGCCAAAAGTCAAGTTAGAATTTCTAACTTAAAGCTTATAAGCCAAAAGCCAATCCAAACAGGCTCTGTCAGTCACACAACGGCGGTGCATCTCAGTAAATTTCTTCTCTTTCAAGCTTTCAGCAATTTCTTTGACGCTTTCAGCCAAGGGAGTGAACTCAACACCCAACTGTTTTGCTTTTTCGATGTGAACCTGGTACTTCGGTGGAAATGGCGTATCATCAGCACACCTGGAGGATTCAACCGAAAACTTTGAGCCAGAAAAACAAATTGAAGAAGTAAACCATATGAATTCAACTACTAGCCGCACCACTATATGTATTTAGAGCATGCTCAAGCTGTAATGACCCAGCCCGTTAGTGATATTGTCCGCTTTGGGACTAGACCCGCGGTGAAAGGTCTACTTACTTATATACCCAGCATCTCTCCTGTGTTATGCCGATGTGAGACTTCTAATCCTAAGCTGGGGTGCCACACAAGCTATTTTGTGAAACACCGCATTTCAAAATCAAAGATGCACATTTCACAAAGATTAACCTTTTCGTAGATACTACAAGCAAAGAAACTTACTATTCTGGAAGCTTCATTGTAGGGTAAAGCTCGCGCAATATCTTTACTACCTCAGAGTAGTGTGCAACTGACTCCACCATTAAATATCTACCATTAGCTGAAGGGTTTTCAAATGCTAGAATATGCGCAAGGGCGACATCTTTCACATTAACCCATCCAACTGTATAGTTTGGACATGTTTCAGCACCTGCGGTGAAAACAATAAAACATTACCATGAATACCAACACACGGTAGTAACATGAACAGGACCAAAAATAAAAGCAAACTATATTGGAAATTAGGAAGAAGCACAGTGGCTAAAAGGGAGGGAAACTAGTTACTCATTCCAATCCCAAATCCAGATATATCGGAACTTTCTGTATGGGACTTCAATAATATCATTTTATAAACAGATTTAGAAAAAAACACTTTCTAAACCTTTTTCACTCAAATTCATTTTATATGTAAATTTAACATTAGAAGCAATTTCTCAGTTATATTAATGTTTTAACTATCATTTTGGTAGTCACATCCACTACTAATATACTCCAGGTAAAGCAAATTACATCTTACACTAGAACATCTTCTCCATTTACAGTAGACTGTACGTAAGAATTGAATCAAAACGAAACAGTACTAGTAAGAGTCGGCCAATATGTAAAATTACAACAACAACAACAACAGTGGCATAAATTAGCAATACCTATCACTTATCAGAGGCGAGCCAGTGGCATGAATAAGTTCCACTTAAAAGGTGCTTTGAGCTCATTGCAAATGAAGAAAAAATGTATTAAAACATATTATGAATCACTTAAAATTAGTATCTGTCACATTTACTCGTCAAGATTGAAGAAAGATATTGTAAGAAGAAAGGATACAAAGTAGACCTATATAAGTATTCTGAAGTTATCAGAATTGACAGAAAAACTTTTAACGAATAGGTAACTGATCAGGATCATAAAGGATGAGTCAAAAATAAAACAACTAGGTTCAGATGACGAGATCAAAGACAAATCAGCAGCTTTAAGATCAAGCATACCATTTAGCAATTGCAAGACGGCACCACAACTTGTATTAAGTGTTGTTGTAACAAACTGCCTATAACCATTGCTGGATTAATTGTAACCATATCGAAAGCTTTCTCTTTCACAAACTTCCAGGCAGCATCCTCGGCCAATGTCTTCGAAAGTATATACCATAGCTGGTAAAAGCAACAAACAATGAGTCCAGAATTAACTCCACAAAACCCAAAAGATGTGTCACCAGGATCTCCCCACAATCTCCCCTAAAATACAGCCCCTCATTATTTTCCAGGTGTCGCGGTCTGTAAAAGTATGTGTTACTCTTATCTTATTAAGAGAATAAAAACAAGAAAGTGGCCTACTCTAATTCGACGGTATTAAGAGATCCATTATGCCATATGTAAAAGGTTTCTGCAAGAACAAACAGCTAACTCACCTTGCTGCCGTAGTCATCTAGAAGATTAGCGTATAAAGATACTTGCCAGAAAATAGCAGATTCAAGTTAAAATATGTGAAATCTATAACAGAAATGATTGAGCATCAGTTTAGATGATAATAATGAGCATTTCTGATCTAAACAAATGATTAGAAAAACTTTTGTAACATGTAAATGAAACACTTCGCATAACTTCTTTGATAAATAAATGGTCTAATTGTAAAAGTAAATGGAATATTCATGTGATACTCAAACTTAATTCAACTGTGTTCAAATTTCAAACTCGGCGGTTTGAGATACAGTGAAGCTTTACCATCAGTTACCTCTGCCATAAAAACTTCTAAATGAGAAGATTAGAAAATTTCAACCACTTTAGCCAAAAGGAAAAATACAATCCTATACCATGCCTGGTATTACGGCTTTGTATTCAAAACCATTCAGCTCAACCTGGGTTACTTAAATGAATGTCATTGAAATCATTTTCACGCTAAAGAACCAATTTCTAGTGCTGCTTCCTTTATTTGGCCAACAAACCCTCTGTGTCATCAAAGCATGAAAAGAGAACAACATCTGTTCTTAAGGTTTGAGTTGCACACAATAGGGTGGGAAACATAGCAATCTTGCAAACCTACAATTGCAGCTGGCCCAACTAAAACCAAGATTTTTGAAGATTAAGATCTCCCTGTGATTACTGTTCACTACTCTACAGCAACACTCAAAAAGGGATCGTTTGGTACGCGGGATGTTATGAATGAAGAATTGTCAAATTACAATTGGGACCCTGGGCAAGATGCCTATATATAGAAGAGGAAAATCATCAATTAGGTTTTATGTTATGAAGTTATGTTTTATTTTCTTAGCTAAAGTTTTAGCACTCTGGAACCTCCCTTTTATATTTTCCTTTTGTTTCTATGATGAATTCTTATTTCAATGAATGTGATTATGATTCTCGGTATCAATACAATACGACTTCGTTACAATGGTGCTTTCATTGTCCCTCCTCTACCAAATGGATATCCACTTGTCTTCTACCTCCTCCACATTCATATCACCAGCAAACTTTTACTGCACCTCCACCACCGATCCCCACTTTTCAACCTGCAGTTTTGGAGAATATCTCCACTTCCATCAAAACCATACAGGATTTAGTGATAGAGATGCAAGAAAGAAACTCCCGTATGTTCTCTACTTTTGGTCACATGGGGTCAGTGCTTCAAGAGACGCAATTGGACTCCACTTCCATTGATACTCCAGAGATTTCAGATGCTACAACTATCACATCTGTGCTAGCGTCAACGTACGAAGATAGTAACACCGAGGTGACTGATATCGTGAAATCACATCTGGAATCACAGCTCCCTGTTCTTTCCGTTGGAGATATAATACTAAAAATCACTTTTCCTGACTATCTGTCTAGTGCTTCTGTCGATACTACCGAGCTTGAATCTTCACCTCTGTCATTCTCAGTTAAGGGACCGACTCTTCCCGTTAAAGGCTACAGACAGGAGCTTGACAAGGAGTTTTCCTGCAAGGTGTTCAATGAGTGTCCTCAACGGGTCAAATCTTGTATTCTAGTTGAACTTTATCCCATCAAGCATACAAAACACGACAGTAGTATGCACGTTGGTTTAAGAGGTTCAGTGATTACATTTCAAGTGGTTTTTACGACGAAATGGGTCTGTGATGGTTCTAGGAGTGGTGAAATTCCAGATGCTTCAAGATTTAATCAACTTCAGCTTACCGCACTGTGGACTCCTGCCTGTAACTGGATGGACACTGGACAGAGGTTAGCGAATGACTTTACCCATGTATCTATCTCTCTTGGTCCCTCATTTCACCCTGTTACCCTTCATCCCCTTGGCGGAGGTGGACATATCTGTGTTTTGGTCAAAAATAAGCTCCCACTTCTTGGTGAAGAACTCTCATTTTATACTCTTTTGATGCTGACATTAGTTGCACATCATCTGTTTGAGAAAACTGCTAAAAGAACAATCATCAATTTGTATGTCAGTAATGGAGCTCAAATTCGTTCTGGTGCTAATTTTGGAAATTCTAGAGTAACTAACATCCTTGTGGTAAAAGCTAATGACCAAGGTTCTTCACATAATCTTTGTTTTGCTCATTTGAAGACTATTGTTCTTGAGATAGAGTTTCCACGTGCCAAAAGGCGTATCACTCTACTTCAAATCTGGCATGTGCATACACCCTGGCCTGTTGCAACAGAGTTAGCTGCTGATACTCATCCTCTTACCGGACAACATATTTTTGTTACTCTGTTACTCTTGGTACCTGGTGGTATATGTGCTACACCCGGTATATTTGGCTATGGAGAAACAGTGACTTGCTTTTTCCATCTACTCTACCTTAGTCACTCTAATCTAAGTTGGTTATGGGAGCGAGGGAATGAAGTGACACATGAACTAATGGATTTTTCTCAATTAACATTGACATTGCCTGTGGGACGCGCAAAGATTGTCATGAAATATACCACACTTGTTGCTAATGCTTCAAACATGTCTGTGGCTGCTCATGAGGTTTCAATCAATGCAAGCATTGTTATAGCCAAATATTTAAGGGATGCGGGCTACATTGTGGGCAGGGTGACAGATTATATGCATGCTTTTGACATACACGAGTGCAATGGGTGGATACTGGGCAGAAAAATCTGGTGCTCCATCAAGGCGTTGAAAATGATCCATTAGAAAGCCCATTTATTTTGGTTGTACTGCAGTTTTGTGCTTTAGAACTTTCTTCTTTATGTGAATTTCTATCTGCAGCAAAAGTAACCATTGATGAAGAAACACGTGAATTGTTGATGGCGGAAGTACATAATTTTAGATTCTTTCACAAGCTGATTGTTTCCCTTGGGCTCGTTCCTGTGGATAATTCCTTTCGATCACTGCTTGTGTCACTAATTTGTGTGAATGAAAATACAAGGTCACGGCTCTTGTGTCTTAAGGATATCCTAGTGGAGTTCGAATCACAGTTTTCCCCCATGTATGATGATGCTTATGAAATTTTAGTTATTTATGATACTGTTGAAATTCCCAATGATGCTATCAGTAGCATTATACAAGTTCAAAAAATTTCTACAGGACATGTGCAATTAAGTGCTTATTGTTATCTTCACAATGGGGAAGGATTTGTAATAGTACTACCAATTCACTCCTTTGAAGTGAATCTTCAAAGGAAGGGGCCATTAGTTCTTCTTGAACCCCCTGAATTTGACTGGTGTGATATAGAGGAGAATGTTGCTGTTAAATTATCCATGCTCTTGATAAGTGATATTATCTTCATGTTCACTGCTTCCAGCAATCAGTTTCCCACATTTCTTCAATTTACTGTGGTTATTCTTAATTGGAGGATGCACCAGCAGAGATTACTAGTAGCAACCATCGCCATTCTTCATGAATTGGTTGAGCCTTTTACTGCTGCTGCAACCAGCATCTCTGACAAAGCCACGTCAATGACTGCGGTCTCCACATGTTCATCGATGATGACTTCATATATCAACTACCATACATCAGTCAATTATATTTTTGGAGCTCAGATTTTAGCATTGCTCATATGTGAAGCTATAATAAGATTTTCCACATCAGAAAATGAAGTATGCTACTTCTACAAAGGCCTTATGGATACTGGAACGAAAATTGATATTTCCACCCATGTTCTCTTCTCTCTTCTTCATGACTTGGTTAAGCACGGAATTTTGACATACGATGTCAAGAATGCTTGCTGATTTCCTACTCTCTTCCTCACTTGTGTATGGTTGTAGTTCTTTTGTCTACATTCTTGGTGAAGGCCAAATATTACTTTGGGGTGCAATTGGTAGTAAACTGGCAGGAGTATTTGATTGGATTTTTCTTGTATCAAATTTGTTCCTCACTGTTCCATTGTATAAGGTCAAAGCAGCACACAAGCCTTACTTCTTTACCATATGCTTCTCAGGGGATTTGTTTGCAAGTGGTCCTTTGGATCCAATATTTTTTGGCTTAGTGTTTGATCCACATTCAAGTCTGATCATAATCACAGCTATGATATCAGTGTCGTTATACTCGAACCTTGAGGACAAGGTTCTTATTGAAGGTGGGAGGAATGTTATGAATGAAGAATTGTCAAATTACAATTGGGACCCTGGGCAAGATGCCTATATATAGAAGAGGAAAATCATCAATTAGGTTTTATGTTATGAAGTTATGTTTTATTTTCTTAGCTAAAGTTTTAGCACTCTGGAACCTCCCTTTTCTATTTTCCTTTTGTTTCTATGATGAATTCTTATTTCAATGTATGTGATTATGATTCTCGGTATCAATACAATACGACTTTGTTACACGGGATAAGGTGGGATATCCCATGATTAAGTTTGGTACTAAATTTATACCATGTTTTGTTGATGGTATAAATTTATCTCGAGACTAATTTATACCATCAACCAAACAAGGTATAAATCTAATACGAGACTTAGCCCGCCTTATCCCATCCAACATGAGATTATTTATACCACCTCCCATATGTGATAAATTAGTCCAGGGATTATAATCCTGGGATAATTTAGTCTATGTACCAAACGACACATACAAGGAGCTTTGGTCGATTAGTTTAATTGATATTTTTACCAAACAAGGATAAATGCTCCGACTCTTTGACCTCTTTAAGTTTGTTCAAATCAGGCTAAATAATTTGCAATACTATAATATCACAATGGCGTTGAACCCCCAACTTATATTAGAGAAGCAATGCAGTTGACCACTGGACTAGAAAGCACAGGTTGTCAAGTACTCAAGTAGTTTTATTTTATACTGCTGAAGGGCTTATGTAAACAATTGCACTGCTGATGGAAAATGAAAAGTCAAGAAAAGCACCTGTAATTCTCTGCAAAAGTCAGGATCTGACCACCAGGTCTCATCGACTACCACGTCAGGTGTTATTGGCTTCCCTGTTGAAAGCAACTGCTACTTCAGATGATGTCAAAACCACTCTTCTAACAGATGGCGTCCTCGCAACTGATCCAAGAACATTGAGTGTCCCCTTCACTGCAGGATCAATCATCTCAGCCTGCACGTTAACAGAAGGGCTAATCCATTATATCAACAGATGGAAACACCAAAAACTAGAACAGAGAAATAGGAACAACAGATCCAAGACAGCTATAGCCAGTTTCATAGGTAAAATTTTCTTACATTAAACTAGTACAGGTGAACAACAATAATCCTCTCAGACGGTATCTTAAATTATGGTACTATAGCAGCTTTGATAGCTCTATTTAACTCCAAAATCCAAACGACATTTTAAGTCCTTGTGTCAGTATACACTACGAGAAGATTTTACTAAGCGAATCAGAGGCAACAGCTTATGAAACACACAATGAAATAGATGCAATTACAATTTAATCAGGAAAATGGGGCAGTTCTCACATATCTTTTATGTGAAGACATGTCAAGTAGATATTGACTGACTTGTGCATAAAATAGGGAGTAATCAGAAAATGGTCGGTACTCGGTAGAATAACTTCTTTATCTAGATAATACTCCCTATTTACCAATATATGTGGTTTTGTTTGACAGGGCTCAAAACTTAAAAAAGAAAGGAAGACTTTCTTTTTCTTGAGTAATCGTGGTGTTCGCGACTGCTTCCACGCACCTCGACTAATTATACAGGATACCTGTCACATCCCACCAACAACAGGTACCAAGTAACTCCATTCACTAGGACAGTACCACATAACTCTATCCACTAGGACAAATGCAAAAAAATCACCCAGTATTTTTGTCTATACTGAAATATGAATCTGAGACCTCACGGTTCTCAACCCCTTTCAATGACCACTAGGCCACACCCTTGATCCAAGAAAGAAAAGAAAACTTTTGAAACTTGTAGTTTAAAACAAGCATTAGACACTTGTGATTATAAATCACCTCATTAAAGAATAAACTAGAAATTCAAACTTTAAATCATTTCGAAAAATTTAGAAACGTGATCATATCTTTGGCATAGATTAGGTAAAAGACTGCCACCTAAATTGGGACAGAGGGAGTACCATAATAATCTGAAGAATTATCTCGGTATACATAACAATTCCTTCCTTTCTATCGAATCAATCATAACCACTACCAACATTCCAGGAAATTGAGCACCACAAATAAGAGCTAATAAAGAGACCCGCAATTCCGTTGAAAGACATCACGATTCCTTGTGGAAAAAAATGCTTTGCTGAGGCGGAAAAAAATCATCTGTCTCCGTCGCTTGTAGTTATTTATTATTCAATGAATGACTGATAAAGGATCCATTGATATTAATCTAATCCAATTAGAATGCTTGGTACTTTGTCGTTGTACATAAGCAAATTATTGAAAATCGTATTTACTCTTTCAATTTCTAACCATCGGGAAGAACATAAATTCGTGAATAACGAAGAAAAGCTACAACAAGACTAGCGACGAAATTCCAAAGAACAAACTTGCAAAAGTAGCAGTCAAAACCATAAGTATCAGGATAATGAGTGAGGAACCTGTGGATCTTTGACTGCATAGTGAAAAGGAGATGCAGTATGAAATACACCTTCACATCCATCAACAACAGCATCAAAGGCACCTTCTTCCAGCAAGTCTGCTTTGAACAAACACAGTCTTTCCTTAGCTCCATCAAGGGATGTCAAATGATCTGTCTTTTTTGGAGCACCTGCAGGGGAACTCAAAGAATCAAAACTCAAAACGAAACCCAAAACATAACATTCGAATATCAAGAGTTGGAACGTCCTCGAACTTCTAACTTCTAAGGGGGCATTTTGCCATGAAAATTTTTCACTTTTTCTTAGAGTTGAACTCCAGAAAACACATTTGGCCATAAAATTCCGGAAAAATCCCAGAATTCAACTTGAATTTTCAAGAATTTGAAAAACAACAAAATTTGGTTGTTGTTTCCACTTTTTTTCACTCCAACTTTAAAAATTCAAAAACAACTCCAATGTATATTCATCACCAAACACAACTCCAATTTTCAAATATCAAAAACTATTTTTTTTTTCAAATTTCGCAATGAACCATGTCCAGAACACCCACTAATAATCTTCAAAAACTCATTAGCCCTAGCTTATCTAAAAGAACTAAGGGATCATTTGGTACGAGGGATAAGGTGAGATATATCAAGATTAAGTCAGGGATAAAATTTATACTGCATTTAGCAGACAACATAAATTTAGCCTGGAGTAAAATTTATACTGCAATTGACAGACGGTATAATTTTATCACAGTACAAATCTTATCGCATGCTTAATCCCGAAACATCACACCTTATCCCATCCAACATGAAATTATTTTATCCCATCTCTTAGATGAAATAAATTAGTGCAGGAATTAATCCTAATATAACTTAGTCTGCATACCAAGCAATCCCTAAAATTACACAAATCGAATGCCAAATCCCTCAAATAGGTATGTATATATGATGAAAAACAAAAAGATCACATAAAAACAATAACCAAACAATTTCATAATCTTATTCCAAGACTTAACCGGGATTAAGATTTATACTATGTTTTACTTGGTATACGGTATAATTTTATCACAATTTTATATCGTCTACCAAACATACAAATCTTACCCCTAGCTTAATATCGAAACATCCCACCTTATCCCATCCAACATGAGATTATTTCATCTCATCTCTCCATGGGATAAATTAGTTCAAGTATTAATTTCACGATAATTTAGACGGCATACCAAACAATCCCTAAAATTACACAAATCGAATGCCAAATCCTTCAAATAGGTATGTGTATATGATGAAAAACATAAAGATCACATAAAAACAATAACCAAACAATTTCAGAAATCTTATTCCAAGATTAAGCGTGGAATAAAATCTATACTATGTTGTACTTGGTAGACAGTATAATTTTATCATAATTTTTTATCGTCTACCAAACACATAACAAATCTTATCCCTACCTTAATATCAAAACATCCCATCTTATCCCATTCAACATGGGATTATTTTATCTCATCTCTCACGTGGGATAAATTAGTCCAGGTATAAGTCTCACGATATTTAGTCCACGTACCAAACAACCCTAAAATTACACAAATCAAATGCCAAATCCTTCAAATGGGTAATGCATATTGATGCACTTCAATTGGTTCGCGACTAAGATTGTTAATCTAAGAGCTAAGCTCGAAGAAGATCGAAGCTAAATCAGGGAATTATCCGAGGATTATAGCTACAAGATTGTGATATTATTCATGAATGAGTAAAATGTACATCAGTTACTGTACTTATACTAGAGAAATCAAATTGATACAGCTAATCAATATCTAACTAACTCTGTAACAGTTACTAACTACTCCCTTTGTTCTAATTTATGTGGCACTTTTCGCTTCGTGAGATTCAAACAATGTAAGTTTGACCGTGAATTTGAGCATGAAATCTTCAATTTATTTGAAATAAAATTTATATATTTGGAAACTACGTAAAATATACTATAAGTCACAATAATTAACAATTCAAAATATTTAAAATATATATGAAAAAACTACAGTCAAAGATAAACATATTTGAATCTCGAAATCCGAAATCCGTCACATAAATTGAGACGAAGGAAGTAATTATGTGACAAATGAACAGTGTTAACTGTTTTCCGAAAATGCTAACTGCCTGTTTTTGTGATCAGCAAGCTACTAACTGAATTGGCTTCTAATGCACTTGTACTTCTACTCTTTACGCTTCTAATCTTACATCACATACAAAAAATAATACTCCCTCCGTTTAAAAAAGAATGATCTACTTTCCTTTTTAGTCCGTTTAAAAAAGAATGACCCCTTTCCTTTTTTGACAATTCTTTAGTTTCAACTTTCCACGTGACATGTTTGAGACCAAAAGATTAAAGGGCATTTTGGTACATTTGACATAACTTTAATTTTAGACCACAAGATTCAAAAGTTTCTTTATTTTCTTAAACTCTATGTCAAGTCAAAACAGGTCATTCTTTTTTAAACGGAGGGAGTAATAATAATAACCAGGCAATTTCATAGTCCATTTTTTTCATAATTATGAATTTATTTTTTGAATCGAACTATTAAAAATGGTTCATCTATACCATCCATTAAAAGTTTGGCTCATTTATGCCACTGCCGTTTAAAGTTTGACTCATCTATGTCACTGTAATTACAGGTTCATTCGTGCCATTATTTTTTAATTGTGGTTTTGCAAAACCATTTTTTCCAAATACGTACTTCTAATAATAGGCCATGTGGCAAAATGGTTTTGCAAAAACGAGCCAAATTTTAAAAGCTCGTTGCTTTTTCTTTCCCTATAATTTAATTGAAGATTTTCAAATTAGGCAGTTCATCCAATTCAATATGGTATCTATGCAGGTAGAGGTCCTAAGTTTGAGTCTAATTGCCACACCCATCATCTAAAAAAACATCGATATAAAATAAAATCATATGTTCCTCCCGCCTAACGGTCAATGAAGTGGGTTGAGAATCATGAGGTCTCAAGTTCAAATTCCAGTACAAACAAAAACACAGGGTCATTTCTTCCAATCTATCCTTGCCTTGGTTGAGGTGTGCGAAAGCTGACCCCGACATGGTTATCGAAAGAAAAAAAACCACATGGTTGCTTGAATTAAGATAAATAAAACAAAGTGTATCCCCCTATAAGGGGTCGTTTGGTACTAGGGATAAGGAATAATAATCCCCAAATAAAATGCAGGATTATTTTATTGCATTTGGTTAGGGGTATTAGTTAGTCCCGGAATTATCTATCCCACCATTTATAGGGGGATAATACTGGGACTAACTAGTACCCCTCACCAAACCAGGATAAATGAATCCTACATTTCATCCCGGGATTATTATTCCTTATCCCAGTACGAAACGACGCCTTAATAGTTTAAGCTTTTAGACGAGACGGTTAACATGATCCAACAAAAACAACCTTCACATATCAAAAGCATATGATCTTTTTAACCTAAAATTCCGTGATCCAAAACAACCCAAAACAATCATAAACACAACATATCAATTGCATCCACAACCACCAACATTTTTCTGCCATTTTTTTCATAAATCAAATCCAACAATCAAACACCCACCAAAAAAAATGACAGCCATATCCACATTTCTCCATCAAATGAAGCCAAACACCAAATGACCCAGAACAAAAGAAAAAACTTGCATTTTTCCAAGAAAATCAATTGCATGGCACACAATTCGACATTTTTCTCCATTTTTTCATAAATCAAATCCAAGAATCACACACCCACAAAATATCACAAATATATCTCCCATTTCTCCATCAAATCAGCCAAACCCAAATAACCCACAAAAAAAAAAATTGCATTTTCCAAGAATATCAATTGCATGGCACACAAACCAACATTTTTTTCATAAATCAAACACAAGAATCAATACCCACAACAGCAAAAAATTCACAAATCCATATACCCATTTGTCCATCAATTTTTTTTTTTTAAAAAAAAATGCATTTTATGATAATAAAGAGAGAGAGAAGAGGGAGAAATTAACTGGGATCACGAACGGAGGCTTTCACAGTGTAACCACGATGGAGCAAGAATTTGACAAGCCATGATGCTATGTAACCTGATGCACCTGTTACACACACTGTTTTCGATGCAACACTCATTATTATTATGCACACAATAAGAGGATGATTTTGGTGTTTAGAGAAATACAAAGGGGAAAAAAAACGAAAAAAATGTGTGGTATTTTTTTGGTATAAGAGAATTGTATGGGAAAAGTAATAATTGAGAGATTCTCCTCAAAACTAGCCACTCTATGGTGTTTCCTTCCTTGGTAGTTTTTACTTTATAGGTACACTCCCCTATTTTTATTTTTATTTTTATTTTTATTATTAAAAAAATACCTGAAATATCATGTTTTTACAAGTTTTCTATCTAATTAACCATCAAGTGATCATTTTCTCATTAATTATTTATCAAAATATGCTTTAACTATCAGTTATTTCTTTTTCCTACATGATCGACGGTGATATTTGAGGTTTGTTTTGATAAATAGTTAGTGATTCAGGTGGAAAAAGTGAACACTTGATAGTTCAGGTGATATTTTTAACTAATAAATGATGCATGTTCTAATAAATAGTTTGTGATAGTTCATATAGGAAAAGAAGTAAACACTTAATAATTTAGGTGGAAACTCTCAAAAATATCATACATTATGTGTCATTTTGATCATTAACTCTTTTTAATAAAGACACGAGTCACAAAATATATTAACTTTATATGTAGTTAACCCTTAAAACTTTTGGAGCCAAAAGTAGGAAGGTCAAAAATTAAATTGAACCCAATAATCCAAACCAAAAAACTATTGTTGGTTTAATAATGAATTATTGTTTCAACGGTTCAATAACAATTTTATTTTATTTTTATCGGGTTATCAATTCCATAACAATATAGGATTCTTTTTCTTCGCAGATTAACAGATAACCCAACAATAGCTAAGGATAAATCTTGTAGACTCACTATACTTTATTACTCAAGTTGTACAAATAATACAAAATCAATCTTGTAGGCTGATTAGCAATTAATCTTCCTAATATTATGTGCATTATACAATTAATACTTATTCGAAGCTGATAGAGCACTTGTACGGAGCATAAAGGTTTGAAACTCTTTTCTTATCTGAATCTTAAGGACAGGACCCTACCCTATTCTCGAACCCTCGGCCGCGTTAGCGAGAGTGATTCTCTGAGCCGGTCTGGATTTCCAACGCCTCGAGAAACTGGTCGAGATAGATGACAGCACCTTTTTCCCCTCTTCCTTACCGGTAGGGAAATCTTCTCTTATGGCCTTCACCCCCCCGCCCGGAAATAGAGAACCAAGCCCCTTTCTGATCCATTCATTTCTGCCTGCTCAGAAACCACACAGGTCACACTTACTATCTTTAGAATCTTAGATTGGAAGGAAGGGCTTCGCTTTCCGATCGCTTACGTTTTCTTCCGCTTGCTCTGCAGTACGAGCCTCATACAGAGTCGCGCTCCTTTAATATGATGAGAAGAAGGGGGGCCGGCCTCTTTTCCGTACCAATCCTTATTTACTACTACATCTTTTTTTGGGTGTATAGCTCAGTTGGTAGAGCATTGGGCTTTTAACCTAATGGTCGCAGGTTCAAGTCCTGCTATATCATAAGAGAAGAAAGAAGTTCATGTAGGTGGAATAAGCAAGCAAAAAACCCAACCAAGCAAATCGAATCTCCTTAACTCGGGCACAGCGAGCAGTTTCCGTAACGGAAAAAGCGGCATCGTTGACTCCAGAGAAGTAAGCGAAGGGCCGTCGGCAAGCAGCACCGGCATCGACAGCGGTAGTACGATTCTATCCGTTCAAGTCTTGGTCTACCGGTGGGTCGTCCTATGAGTTCACAATCTAAACGGATGGTAATGTGTACAGTTCATAAAATATGCAAGTATGAAAATGATTTTAGAACAAAGTATACCAAATTTCAAAAAGTTAGAAAAACAAGACAAGATACCAGTGTCTATACTATCTATGCTAGTTGAGAATTTTGAGATAGCGGTATCCCGTGAAATAATTAAAATGCACTCATAACGACCTGTACACCATTTTTAAAAGGGGTATAAAAACACAGAGAACAATCCTAGTACTGTTCTTGCACAAATAGAAACAACAGGCCAAATGCACATCTGATAGTAGGTTGCTAAAATATTATAACAAACACTAATGACTTCCAAATTCAAAAGATAAGATGTCTTAAAAGTAGCTTTAACAGGCCAAGATAATCATCAATACAAGGGATGCAAGCTATTTCTACTACAACCATGAAGCAGTTCCGCCATTAAAATTCTGGATCACAAAATGACATGTAATAAAGGTTCGATTATCTCATGATTATATCACTTTTTCCACGGGATGGTGGACATCAAGGTGCAGAATTTCTCTAAAATTTGCAAACTCAAATCACAATTCAGCGGTGCATCTTAGTAAAGTTTCTTCTCTTTCAAGCTTTCAGCAGTTTCTTTGATGCTTTCAGCCAACGGAGTGAATTCAACACCCAATTTTTTTGCTTTCTCTATGTTAACCTGGTACTTTGGCGGAAACGGCTTATCATCAGCACACCTGGAGAGTTTAAACAAACACTTTGAGCCAGAAAAACAATTTCAAGAAGTATAAACCATATGAATTCAACTACTAGCCGCACCACTTTATGTATTCAGAGCACGCGCAAGCTATTTCATGGTTATTTCAAAATCAAAGATGTACATTTCACAAACATAAACCTTTATCAAAGTTATTACACGTAGAAGAAACTTACTTTTCTGGAAGCTTCATTGTAGGGTAAAGCTCGCGTAATATCTTTACTATCTCAGAGTAGTGTGCAACTGACTCAACCATTAAATATCTACCATTAGCTGAAGGGTTCTCAAATGCTAGAATATGCGCAAGGGCAACATCTTTCACATTAACCCATCCAAAGGTAGCATTTGGGTAAGTTTCAGCACCTGCAGTGAATAAAAAAAGAAACTAACCATGAATCTCAACACAATGCAGTAATATGAACATCTAATAAACTTATTGAAGAAAACTACCAAGTTCAGTTATCAAATTCAAAATAAAAACTAAATTGGAATTTAGGAAGAAGCACTATGGCAAAAAGGAAGGGAACCTAGTTACTCCTTCAATCCCAAATACAAATTTATAGGATGCACTCTCTACATGGGAATTCTCATAAAATCAGTTAAAAAAATTTCACTTAAATTCATTTTATATTCAAATTTAACATTTGAAGTAATTTCTCAATCATGATAACTTTTTACCTATTAGTTTGGGAGTGACATTCACTTCAAATATACCAAGTGAATCAAATTACATTTACAATCAAACTCCACCTCAATCCCTTTCGAATTGGCAGAGATCACAAAGAGCACACTGCAAGTCGGAAGAGGAATTTACACAGTAGATTCAACGTATCAAAACTCTCTTGTCCGAAAAAACTGAGACGCACCAACATGGTACTAGTGCAACTTGACCAATATGTAAAGTTTGTCCTCCTAAAATGATAATATCCAAATAAATGAGCAATACTTAACACTTATCAGAGGTGAGCCAGTGTCATAGAGAAACAAGGTTGAGATATCGTGTAGACCTATAAATACTAACACCACCAAAGAAACAAATTACTTGGTCACTAAAAAGTTCCACTAAAAAAGGTGCTTTGAGCTCATTGCAAACAAAACAGATTAAAGTATTGAAACATATTATGAATCACAGTAAAATTAGCATCTGTGATATTTATTCATCATGATTAAAGAATGATATGGTAAGAAAAAAGGACACAAAGTAAACCTATTTAAATTTTCTGAAGTTAGGGGTACAAAGTAGGCCTACTTAAATTTTCTGAAGTTAGGGGTACAAAGAAGACCTATTTAAATTTTCTGAATTTATCAGAATCGACAGATATAGACAATTGATTTGTCAGATTCATTCTCTTAAAGAGAAACTTTAGAGAAATGGTAGATAACTAATCGTGAAACCTCCTCTTTTTTTTTCCCTTCAAAAATCTTGAAGGATGAGTCAAAAATAAAGCAACGAGGCTCAGATGACGAGATCAAAGACAAATCAGCTGCTTAAGATCAAGCATACCGTTTAGCAATTGTAAGATGGCAGCAGCACTTGTATTAAGTGTTGGCTGTAACAAACTGCCTATAACCATTGCTGGGTTTATAGTAACCATATCGAAAGCTTTCTCTTTCACAAACTTCCACGCAGCATCCTCAGCCAAAGTCTTCGAAAGTACATACCAGAGCTGGAAAAAAGCAACAAAAGATGAGTCCACAATTAGCACCACAAACCCCAAAAGAGGTATCACCAGGAACTCTCCACAATCCCCCTCTAAAGGACAGCCATCATCACTTTCCAGGTAACGTGGTCTGTAAAAATAAGTGCTACTCTTGAACAACAACATACCCAGTGTACACCCACAAAGTGAGGTTAAAAATATTCTTTATCTTATAGAAAATAAGAACAAGAAAATGGTCTACTCTAATATGATGGTGTTAGGAGATCCATTATGCCATATGTCAAAGGTTTCGACAAGAACAAAGAGCTAATCTTACCTTGTGGCAGCAGTCACCTAGAAGATTAGCGAATAAAGATACTAGCCAGACAATAGCAGATTATAGTTTAAATATGAGAAATCTAAAACAGAAATGACTGAGCATCAGTTCAGATGATTAAAATGAGTATTTATGATTTAAATTTTTTGGCAAGATTTTGTAAGATGTAAATGGAACACATAACATGACTTTTATGATAAATAAATGGATTAATAGTTAAAAAGTAAATGGAATATACAAGTGAATACTAGAAAAATTCAACTGTGTTCAAATTTCAAACCCGGCCTTTAGAGATACAGTGGAGCTTTACCATCAGTTAAATCTGCCATAAAAACTTGTATATGTGAAGATCGGAGAATTTCAACCATTTTAGCCTAAAGAAAAAATACAATCCTAAACCATGCCTGGTATTAAGGCATTGCATTCAAAAACATTAAGCCCAACCTCGGTTACTTGAAAGGTTAATGTCACTGAAATCATTTTTAAGCTAGAGCACCAATATCAACTGCTGTCACCTGAATATGGCCAACAACTCCTCTATTTCAAAGCATGAAATGAACACCATCTGTTCTAAAGACTTTTAATTGTGCATACATTAGGGTGGGAAACTTAGCAATCTTGTTCACCTACAATTGCAGCTGGCCCTAATAAAACCAAGGAAGTTTATTGAAGATTAAGAACCCCCTGTGGTAACTGTTCACTACTCTAAAACAACAAACAGCCAAAATAGATCAGGTTCTATTTCTCAAAAGTGAAATGACGGAAGTATTTCCACCATATATTGACTAGACCTATTCAATTTAGACCAGTAACTTGGTCTAGAACCTTTTCTTTATAAACATAGGTAAGCATAGGCTGTATCACAGCCACACTTCGTGCTTAGCAAGGATACATCATAAACTTGCAGACACTCGCTAAAGTAACTGACATATCTTGCTACTGTTGTATGAATACTCTCTTTGCTGCACCTCTCATCTTTCTTTCCTTTTGTTACTTCTCTAAACTTGCTCCAATTCTACTGCCTAATCAAAAAGTCCTTATTCAGATATAGAAACAGCTCAAAACACTAAAATTCTCGCCCCTAGCTTCTCAAAAGAATTGCACTGTTAACATGCTAGAAACAGACAGCTTTTGTTACACACCGCTTAGCATTAACAATCCACTAATCTCAAAATGCAAAATGCTCGAAGATTTTGGCTGTGAAGCTCTCCATTAAATTATGACACACGGGCGTTTCCCGTACCTTGCTAGTAGGCAAAACCTCAGACTGAAGAGGCAGAATTGTAGAACATTCTTGCTAATACTTTACGGGCAGTGGCGTATGAAAATAATTACATTAGCAACTTTTTTGATAACCGTGGTGTTTGAGCCAGCTTAGACGCACCTCGACTAATTCCACAGGATACCTATCATCACTCAGTCCTCCAAGGCTAAAATAGATGGGAAGAAACCACCAACTGTTTTGTCTCTTCTAGGAATTGAACCTGAGACCCCATGGTGCTCAACCCACATCACTGACAACTAGGCCACACACCACCAACTGTTTTGTCTCCGCTAGGAATTGAACCTGAGACCCCATGGTGCTCAACCCACATCATTGACAACTAGGTCACACCCTTGGGTGCAAAATAATTACATTAGCAATGTAGGCTTCTTATCACAAGCGAGTTTATTTGGGATCCCAGAAGTTAATAGTTTTATTCTTATACCATGTCATTTTATATTATATATACAAAAAATATTCTTTAGGCAAAAATACAACTTAAGGGATATTTTCAACGAAGCAGATAATGGCACCCCTACAAAAGGCCAACAAGTAAACTTTCAATAATATGAGAAGAACATCACTAGTTTTGCACAAGAAGTGAGAAACGTTTAGAATATAAGAATTGAAAAATGAAACTCCACACTGGTTTATGCAAATGTTAAATCCTCACGAAATTTAAGATGCATAATAAGTGATTATTAGTAATTCACGGTAACATATTAGCATAGAAGGGCAAATCAATCTACAGAGAAAAAAGATAAATCTTTTTTGAGGTCCAGCACTTGCAATATTCGCATGCACAACTCTTTTTTTTAATCCACAATATAAAAAAAATAACTTGAGTTGATCCCAGTTACTTGCTTGGATTATATCAACTGATTAGATGCTCATCATAGTTCTTAGGGTCACCCCTAGTTCTTCCATCCAACAAAACATTATCTGTTCCTTGCAACTTAAAACTAGCATAGAGCCTAAAAGAAGTTGTACTAAGCTGAGTTAGTCGCAAGTGTCTAGTTAATCATGTGATCCTTGTTAAAATCACCCCAAATTTTCTCTCAATTAAGTAGGACAACTTTTCCACGTGTGGTACTTAGAATCCTCTTTACCATTCTTATCAAATATCTCCCTAAGATGCCGCATCTTATTTTTCAAGTGAGTTTGTGGCTAATTCATGGCATCAAAGAGAATGTTAGACCAACTCATAAAATGAAATATAATCTTTTGCAGCAACAAAATCCATTTTTTCAACTGTGGACTTCATTATCTCCTTGAGAATTGTGATCTAGTCTTCCATCACCCACACATTTAAAAGTGATCCAGCTTTTTCATCAATTTCTTTATTGATTGGTCCTCTTAGGTTCTTGTACTTATTTTGGCAATACTTCACTATAATATGGACCTCCGTCACCATCCAAGGAAGGTGTCCCGGAAGATATCGACCTTATCCTTTCTTCAGTAAAGAAACATCTTATTTTCCATCCTCTTCAAAGAGTGTCATTATCATTTCATCATAGTTTTACCTTGTTAGCAACTCTACTCTCTATTGTCACATTTTATGTGGAAACGGCTATGATTTTCCTAGCATTTGGCCTTCTTCTTCCACGAAACAAGATGTATCAGACTTCTCATTTTAGTCCATTAATGAAAAACATTTAAAAAAAAAAAAAAAAGTACCAAAAATTCTGATACACCTTGTTTCATGGAAGGAGAAGACCAAATGCTCAAAAAAGCAAAACAGCTTTCACATAAAATGTAACAAAAGAGAGCAGCTACCAAGAAAACTAGATAGAGGCAAAACTATGAATGATAATAGCATCTCATAAAAAGGTCGAAAAAGACGTTTTCATAAAGAGAATGGATAAGGTTGCTTGATATCGAAACACCATTGTCTAATGATGATAAGAACCACACTTTCGAAGTGAAATGTTGTTAAAACAAGAAGGACCTGAGGGGAACGACCGATAAAAAGTTGAATCATTTACAAGTATGGACCAAGGAAGATGAGATCACAATTCTCAAGGCAATGATAAATCCCAAAGTTGAGAAAGGACTTGGAACCTAGGAGAACAGCTTTTTGCATCTTAGAGAAACATTCTCTTTGATGCAAATTAGTCACTGAAACACTTGAAAAATGTAAGATGGAAGAACTAGAGGTGGTCTTAAAAGTTATGATAAACAACAAACAATATAATTCCAATTAGGAGCAACTCAAGACATTTTTGAGAAGTGTAGATACGAAGAATCATGCCAGACGGATATCGAAGGTGAAGAAAAACTCATAAAATGTATAATCTTTTGCATGCATCTTCATTTTTAATGAAGATATATTTGTCTTAATAAGATAATAAGTTAGTTGTGCTAAGTGCAATGCTAATAATTACCTAATTGTGGATCTTAAAGGGTTTAAAATTTATACATAAATAGGTGAAGCAAAAAACTAAAAGCCTTGAGTCTTTCAAACAATTTGTTTCCATCCAATTTCCTACCCTCCACAAACCCCACTAGTGGGATTACACTGGGTATGATGTCGTTGTTGTGTATATATATCAGAACCATTTATGTGAGTTCATTCACATTGTCAAACCCAAAACCAAATAAAAGAGGAGGGTTGCCAAGGTTATCAAACTGGGATGCTTATTGTTGTACATAAACATCATATCACATTTTCTTATTACCCTACATTAGTTTTACCACTTGGCATATGTATAAGAGAAAGATCACTGAAAGAATTTTTTTGTATGTTACCAAAGTACAGTGCCAATTAAAGGCTGGCTTTCATGCTTCGTCATTGCTCCAAGCGCAAATTGACGAATTGTGCAATACTGAATTTTTTTTATGGAAAAAGAAATTTAAAGTCAATTGAGACCTAAAATGTTTAAAGCATAAGCATAAAATCTTAACATCAATAGAGATACCCTTCAATAAAGAGTTAATTCAACACTGTTTCGTTAAAAAATAGACATTAAACATATACAATGTTACAAAAAGACTTTAATACATATATTTATATATATATAATATATATATATATATATATAAAGATTTGCAAAACTATAATATCACAAGGGCATCAGACCCCCAAATTCAATTAGAGAAGCAATGCACTTGACAAATGGACTAGAAAGCACTAGTTGTCAAGTAGCTTCATTTTATATTGCTCAAGGACTTAAGCAAACAATTGCACTGCAAATGAAAAATGAAAAGTAAAGGAAAGCACCTGCGATTCTCTGCAAAAGTCAGGATCTGACCACCATGTCTCATCAACTACCACTTCAGGCGTTCTTGGCTTGCCATTGAAAGCAACTGCTGCTACCGATGATGTCAAAACCACTCTTCTAACAGATGGTGTCTTCGCAACAGATCCAAGAACATTAAGTGTCCCCTTCAGTGCAGGATCAATCAGCTCAGCCTGCGCATAACAGTAGGGCTAGTCCATTACTTCAATAGATGGAAACACCAAAAAATAGAATAGAGAAATAAGACCAACAGATCCCAGACCGCTATATCCAGTTACGTAGGTAAGATTTTCATACACTTAACTAGTAAAGGTGATCAACGATAATCCTTCAAGATGATATCTTAAAGTATAGAACTACATCTTACATAGTTTTATTAGCTCTTGCTCAACTATTTAACTCAAAAATCCAAACAACATTCTAAGTCTTTCTGTGTCAGTATACACTATAGAAAGATCTTAGTAAGCCAATTAAGAGGCAACAGTATACCTGTGGATCTTTGACTCCATGGTAAAAAGGAGATGCTGTATGAAATACACCTTCACACCCATCAACAACAGCATCAAAAGCACCTTCCTCCAGCAAGTTTGCTTTGAATAAGTGGAGTCTCTCCTTAGCTCCATCAAGGGATGTCAAATGATCTGTCTTTTTTGCATCACCTGCAGGTGGACTCAAGAAGCAAAACTCAAAATCTACAAAAATGGAGAGAAAAAAAAAAAAAAAAAAAAAAAGTAACATTTGAATAGCAAGAGTTGAAATGTTGTCGAACTTCTAAGGGACTAGTTGGCCATGAAATTTCCACTTTTTTCCCAAAAACACATTAGGCCATAAAATTCCAGAATTAACTTGAATTTTCAAGAATTTGAAAAACAAAAACTTTAATCACTCTACTCACAAAAAATCAAAAACAACTCCAATTTGTATTCATGGACAAACAAAACTCTAGTTTTCAAATATCACTTTTACTTTGAAAACAAAAACTCCTTTTTTTAAAATTTCACAATTGAAACATGGTCAAACGCCCACTAACACTCTTCAAAACCCCATTAGCCCTATCTTATCTAAAAAACTAAGGGCTCGTTTAGTATAAGGAATAAAGGATAACTAATTCCAGGATTAACTTTAAGATGAGTTTATCATATGTTTGGTCAGGATAAAATTACGAAATAACTTGTCCCGGGATAAATTATCCCAAGATTGTAGTGTCATTTTTATCCCAAGACTATGGTATAAATGATGGAATAAATAATCCCGGAACTACCTAATACCTCCAACCAAACGCAGAATAAAACAATCTCAGGGATAAGGTGGGATAACTCAAGATTAAACCTTACATATCATCTACCAAATGCAGTACAAATCTTATGACAAAATAAATTAATGACAGTATAATTTAATAATCCAATCAAATTAAACATGAATTGTTAAGAGTACAAACTGGGATCCCGAACAGTGGCTTTAACAGTATAACCACGCTGAAGCAAAAACTTCACCAGCCATGATGCTATGTACCCTGATGCACCTGTTACACACACTGTTTTCCCTGACATTTTCTTCTTTGTTTTCTCTCGTTTGTTTACTGTTCACCAACCACCACACTCTCTGAATACTGAGCGGTGGGAGTGGGACAAAAGGTGGTATTTATAATGAGAAAAAATTATTCATACTACTCCCTCACTTTCGTACTCTCTCTCCGTTTAAAAAAGAATGACCTATTTTTTTTTTTTAGTCTATTTTAAAAAAATGAACCTTTTTTTTTTGAAAACACTTTAATTCCAACTTTCCACCTGGTATATTTAAAACCACAAGATTAAAGGACATTTTGGTACATTTGTCATAACTTTAATTTAGGATCATAAGATTCAAAAGTTTTCTTTATTTTCTTAAACTTCGTACCAAGTCAAACTAGATCATTCTTTTTGAAACGGAGGGAGTATTACACTTGTACACCTTGATTTGACACAAAAATTCTACTCCCTCCGTTTTGTTTTACTTGACATGCTACGGGTCTCTTTTGACTTAACACACTTATTATGAAAATATTAATTAGAAATGTATTTTATAAAATTAATCCTATTAATTATGTTTTGAAACACTAAATCTAAATATTAATATTTTCTTTAATTATTTAATATTGAAGGTAATATGAAAAAAAAATAAGAAAACACTCTTAATTTTTAAAAATGTACAACTAATTTGAAATAAACATATTTCGAAAGAAGCCAAACAAAATGAAATGGAGGGAGTAATATCAAGGATAAAATAGGTAAAAATAAGTAAATAATCCATTGATTTTATAAACTGGACAAGTATTGTTGGACATCCCAAAATAGAAAAGTGGACAAATAAAGATAGACGGAGGGAGTAGTTGACCTCTTGCTAAAAATATTTATTTTAATTTAGTTGTCTCATTTATTACGTTCTTCCGATACTATTTCTATCATTAAATGACTACATAAAGTGTATACACTCAAATTTATATTTTCAAAGCATAATTAATAAGGTTAATTTGATAAAATAATCTGCTAATAAATATTTTATTAAGGGGGTGTCAAGTTAAAAAGGATCAATTATTTTGAAACGGAGGGAGTAATTAGAGCTGTATTTTATTAAATTAAATTTATTAGTAATGATTTGAAATTTTAAATTGACTAATACTATTTTATATAGTTATTTAATATTTAGAATAGAAAGAGAAAAATATACTCCCGCCATGTCATTTTACTTGGTCTCTATTGACTAAGATAATTTTAGTTGGAGATGTATTTAATTAAATTAATCTTATTAATAATGATTTGAAACTCTAAATTTAATTACAAGTTATTTAATATTAGGGGTAATATGAGAAAGAAGTACTATAAAACATTATATCAATATGTGAAAATGAACAAATAAATTAAAATATTTATTTTTAGTATAGTGGTCAAATAAAGTGAAAAAGAAAGAGTAATAAAATTCTCTTCAACAATAACATATTTAATGTATTCTCACAAAGTAGGATCAAAGAGTAATAAAATTCTCTTAACTTCGTAATATTTACTATTGTGTCTTGAAATTAATTTAGAGAAAAAATAATTAATGTTTAAGGTAAAATAGAAAAATATTTTTTTTTTGATATATTAAAAAAATTTAATTAATAATAAATAACAAGTAAAAATAAAGGAATATCAAAATAGCTAGAATGAATTCTACACGTAAGCACGAATTCATTGATACACATAATGGCACCTTTAAATGGAATAATATTGACCACATATTAGAGTTGGGCGACGACGGTTCAATTTTACTCATTCATGTTCACATTTTGACCATTATTAATACTACAACGTTGGTACAAACGTAGTGATGTATTCCATCTTCTTGTTATATTTCTCCGTCTATTTTTTCTTATCCATGTTTGGCTTGTCATATTCCTTAATTAAAAAAGTAATTTAAATATTCTCTTCAATTTGTTTTAGTTGACCCTCTTACTAAAAATATTTGTTGCAATTTAGTTGTCCAAGTTATGAAATTAAGAGAAATTTATTATGTTCTTCCAATATACCTCCTTAGGAGTGTACATGATCAGATTGATTCGAAATTTTTAAATACCAAATTAAATTATTTGTGTCAAATTTTTAAATCTATAAACCAAATCAAATCAATAAAATTCGGGTTTTTGAACTTTGATTTTTTTGGTTTTCTCAAATTTTTTTGAGTTTTTTCAGTGAAGTGTTCTTACAACATATAATTAACTTGTACTTCATTATTTCTTTAATCGTAGCAAAATACAACTATCTTAGGTGTTTCTTAAAAAAACAACACTAAAATTAAATAGAAAAATAAATTTAGGTGATGTATTTATGCAAAACTAGAAAAATATCCAATATTATTGTCATTCCTAGTATTTAATTGAATATTTTTGTTATCATTAGTATTGATTTGGATTTTATTTGAGTTACTAATATTGAGATATAAAACTTATTGGACCATTCAAAATTCTAAGTTTAAACTTGAAATAATATGTTGAAAGATAAAAATAATGAAAAAATTTAAGAAATATTTATAAATTACATCATAGTAAATATTTTTATGTATAAAATATTTTTAAAAATTATACGAATGTAATATCGGGTTGGTTCGGTTTGGTTTGACCTTTTTAGTTAAAAACCAAACCAATTATAGTCGGGTTTTTTTTTCCAACACCAAATCAAGTCAAACCAAATCATTAGTCGGGGTTTTTTCGGTTTGACTCGGTTTGCAGTTTGGTTCGATTTGCGGTTCGATTTTGTTCACCCTATTACTCCTATCATTAAATGACAATGTTTAGTGTATATACTCAAATTTATATTTTCAAAGCATAATTAATAGGGCTACTTTAGTAAAATAAACTACTAATAAATATTTTCTAAAGAGAAGTGCAAAGTCAACAAGGGTCAAGTAAAACGAAATGGATAGAGTAATTATAAAAAGTAATTTTATTATGTTATCCTTATTAATTATAAGTCATCTAAATATAGAATAATATTTAATAACAAAAATAAAGTAGACATAAAATAATAAATTATCTCATATTTTTTCAAGCCGAACAAGTAAAGTTGGATAACTATTTTTAGTATACTAAATAAGTAAAAATGAACAGAGGGAGTATAGCGCAACACGTCACTAATACAATAACAATAACAAATTTTATATAAAATTTTATAAATAGAGTCTGAAAAAAGTAATGTGTATATAAATTTTTATTCTGAAAGACTCTCGAATTAAAGAAAAACATTTCAAACAATTCAAAATGAAATATAGAGATAAAAGTAATAACAACATCGAAATAATACAAATGGAGATTAATACACAACATAGAAGAAAAAAACGGCAATAAGATATTGGGATGACACATCAATAACATAAGGAATAATTTTATGATTTTGTAGGAATCTCATCTTTTATATTAGATAATAATTAATCCCATTACATTCTAGTGTAAAATTTATTTCGCAATTAGCTAATCCCTAAATTCAAACATGCGATAAATTTTAATCTTAATTATTTCATGTACCAACGATCCATAAATTTTATTTTTAGTACTACATCTGGACAATAATATTTTTTCACTATATTAAAGATAGATGTCCAATAACACTTGTTTAATTTGAAAAATCAATAGATAATTTATCTTTTTTAACCCATTTTACCTTGCTATTAAATATTAGTATTTTATCACTCAATACATTTCCTAAGACATTAAATTTATTATATTCAAAAGATAATAGAGTAAAATTACCTTTATTATTTATTATTAATTTTTAAAAATAAATTTTGAGCTTTTATTGCTTAATTACAAAAAAAAAAACACAAAAAGACATTAGGCTAAATGCTATGGAGTATTATTTATTATTTTTTAACATGTATGCTAAGTCTGTGGATAACTATTATTAGACGGAGGGAGTAGGAAAGATGCTTTTGGCTTTTGCATGGTTCCTTTACAACGGGACACTTGGTACAATAGTGACAATTTGGTATGTTTAGATGCATCTCGAATGTAGATCTTGGCCAACTTCTTTTCATTATAGTTCACCTTTACAGGTATAATTTGTGCTGATTTAGTCAATGTGTCCACAATCATCCAAATTGAATCAAACATCCCCAAAGTCGGGGTTACAGGGGTGTGAATATATTGACCACATGTGACATTATATATTACAAACAAAATATCTATGTATTGTGGGGCCCACTCTATTAAGTAATTACCAATTTTATTCTTTAAATAGATTGATTTTTGATTTTTGCCTGTGTCATTTTTGTGTTTTAAGAATTGAACTTCTACTTAGTGGACTATAGTTGTTTAGAAATTGATCTTATGTCCAGATATAACAACAATAACATATTCAGTGTATTCTCACAAAGTGGGGTTTAAAGAGGGTAAAGTGTACGCAGTCCATACCACTACCTCAGATGAAGTAGAGAGGCTATTTCTGATAGACCCTCGACTTAGAACAAATAACAGTATAACAAACAAAAAACATAAAAACAAACAATAAAATGGGATAACACATCACTAAATAATAAAAGAAACAAGACACCCATATAGTACTACTATAAACTATCTATCTGAAATCACAAACATCAGCAAAACACCACAAACAAGAAACTAGGAGACACATGCCTACCATTATGACTACAGGCACAACCACAAACAAAGCACTCCTCCCTACTAGTAAGGACACACTCCTACCTACTAACTATCTACCCTAATTCGCGTCCTCCAAAACCTTCCTATCAAGGGTCATGTCCTCCGTAAGCTGTAACTGTTCCATGTCATGCCTAATCATCTCCCACCAATATTTCTTCGGCCTACCCCTACCCCATTTGAAACCATCCATAGCCAGCCTCTCACACCTCCGTACTGTGGCATCATCTAATGTCCAAACCATCTCAACCTCACTTCTCGCATCTTCTCTTCCACCGAAGCCACTCCTACCTTCTATCGAATAATCTCATTTCTAACCCTATCTCTCCTAGTGAGTCCACACATCCATCTTAACATCCTCTTCTCTGCCACCTTCCGCTTTTGGATGTGGGAGTTCTTAATTGGACAATACTCTACTCCATACAACATAGTCGATCGGACTGCAACTCTGTAGAACTTACCTTTAAGCTTACGAGGCACCTTCTTATCGCAAAAGACTCCCGATGCGAGCCTCCATTTCAACCACCCTGCATCAATATTGTGCATGACATCCTTGTCAATCTCTCCATTCCCCCGAATCATAGACCCAAAATACTTAAAACTATCTCTCTTTCGAATGATCTGAGAATCCAGCTTCACTACCACGTCAGCCTCATGCGTCAAATCACTGAACTTACATTTCAAGTGCTCCGTCTTAAATCCTGCTCAACCTAAACCCTTTAAACTCTAGAGTATGTCTCCAAATCTCCAACTTATTATTAACTCATTACCGGATCTCGTCAATTAGCACTACATCATCAGCAAATAACATACACCAATGCACTTCCCCTTGAATACATAACGTCAATACATCCATCACTAAGGCGAATAAAAATGGACTAAGAGTTGATCCCTGTGCAACCCTGTCAAAATAGGAAAGTGCTCTGAATCTCCTCCTATAGTCCTCACTCGAGTCTTCGCTCCATCGTACATGTCCTGAATCGACCTAGTGTACGCCACAGGCACACCTCTAGCCTCCAAGCACCTCCATAGGACCTCCTTGGGGACTTTGTCATACGCCTTCTCCAGATCGATGAACACCATGTGCAAGTCCTTCTTCCTCTCCCTATACCACTTTACTAATCTCCTCACGAGGTGAATGGCCTCGGTAGTCGAGCGACCCGTCATGAAACTAAACTGATTCTCAAAAATAGTCACTATCCTCCTCAACCTCAACTAAACCACCCTTTTCCAAACCTTCATAGTATGACTCAACAACTTAATACCCCTATAATTATTGTAACTCTGGATGTCCCCCTTATTCTTATATAAAGGAATCATCATACTCCACCTCCATGCTTCGGGCATCTTCGCCGTCCTAAAAATGATGTTAAATAACCTTGTCAGCCACTCCATACCTGGCCCGCCAGTGCTCTTCCGAAAAGCCACCGAAATATCGTCAGGTCCAGTCGCCCTACCCCTACGTATCCTACGAATAACACTCTTGACCTCCTCAACCTTAATACGCTTACAATAACCATAATCGCGATACCTCTCTGAGCGATCCAAGTCCCATAGCACAAAACCTTTGTCCCCCTCGTCGTTCAAAAGTTTATGGAAATAAGACTGCCACCTCTTCCTAATGAGGGCATCCTCCACCAATACTTTGCCATCCTCCCCCTTAATGCACTTCACTTGGTCAATGTCACGGGCCCTCCGCTCCCTAGCCTTAACAAGCCTATACAATTTCTTATCCCCACATTTCTCCTCTAGAGCCACATACAGGCTCTCAAAAGCTGTTGTCTTACCCTCGTAACAGCTAACTTAGCCTCTTTACTCGCTAACTTACACTCCTCTCTATTCGTTCGTTTCTCCTCCTCATCCCTGCTCTCAACCAACTTTGCATAAGTCACCTTCTTAGTCTCCACTTTCCTTTTAACTTCTTCATTCCACCATCAGTCTCTCCGGTGCTTGTCAGATCGTCCTTTCGAGACACCTAACACCTCTCTAGCTGTCTCCCTGATGCAACTGACAGTCGTCTCCCACATACTATCCATATCCCCTCTACTCTCCCAAGCCCTCATAGTCGTCAGCCTCTCCCCTATCTCCAAAGTGCTGGTCAAAGTCAAGCTACCCCACTTAATCCTGGGCCGATCCTCCACACCCCTCCTCTTTCTGCCCTTCTTGATCTCCAAGTCCATCACCAGAAGCTTATGTTGAGTCGAAGGATTCTCGCTATGTATAACTTTACAGTCTTTACAAAGCGGTCTATCACCCTTCCTATTATAAGTTTATGCCCCATAAAAAATAATTTGTTATGACTTAAAAGGAGCATAAATTAATCAGAAAGTTTCATAAAGTATGCTATTATAGGTGTTATTTACTTAGTGAAACGGTAGTTTCAATACTTTCATAAGTTGGTTGAGATTAGTTTCGAATATATGTATCTGATTCGGGTGATTAGTGTATCTCATATATATTTGCATTAAAAGTGATTTATTTTTTTAATGATTAAGATCTTCTGTAACTGAAACACGTTAAATAAGGAGAAAATTAAGTCAAAAACAATTCCTGAAGATCATACATATCCATGAGCTAAAAAAAAGAGTAGAATCAAATTTAAGTGATTGTATTAGTGAATCACTTCATCTGCGATTTCTAATTGACAACATTAACAATGACTCTTTGTAAAACTAATTAATACTAAAAGTATAATATGAAGGAAAAAAACTAATTACATTTCACGCGATTTGACATATAGGATGCATGCTTCTCACGTGATTTGCCACATAGGACACATTCGTTCAACTTTATGATAGTTTAAGTGTCTACTTGTACACACCCAAAATTGAAGGGCATAGATGTCAGATCAAGCCAAATTAAAAGACTTATTTATGTATTATGCCAAATATTTATTTGTTACAAGGAACATAAATTAAAGATCAAACCAAAATAGGAACAAAAGTCAAATGATTCCTCTAGAACCTACAATGGGTCCAAACTAATGCCCAATTGACGTCTTTGCTACTAACAGTTTGGGCCCTATCTTCTTTATGGATCAAGATTTTTACGTGTAGATACAAAATTAAGGGTCTAATTATGGATAAATTATGTTTTCCAAAAAGTAGCTAAAATAGAAAATAATCAACAGAAGTAAGTGACACATTATGTTTACGTGGAAACCTTCTTATTTAAGTAAGTAAAACCAAAACCTACCCAGTCGAATTTCACCGACCACTTCACTAATCAGTTAAGCGCACTTCAGATTACAATCCTATACAATCAACCTTAATTTCTAACCCTTACAAGTTATAATAACTCTATTATAAGCACCTTTCGCAATAACTCTATGTAAAGACACCAACAACTAACTCTAGCTATCAACTCAGAATTGTGACAAAGGAAAGAAAACAAGACACCTACATTAGCCTCTAGAAGAGAAGCAGGCTTGCAGTGTAAAGAACAGAAAGCAAAGACTCAATTAACCTAGAACAAAAGACATTTTCCTTTTGAGCAAGCTTGTTCTTCAGGTGTTGGAACCTTTTTCTTCAATGACACAAACAACGACTTTTACAGAAAGAAAGACAATTTTAATTTTACAAAAAGTAGGTTTTCTTCCCATCTAATGATGTATATATATGAGAGATGATGAAATAGAAAACCTTAAACGATTCTCATTGGAGGAGAGGGAGGACCACTGCAGTGTACTACTGACAGAGGACAATACTGTTAGTCTAGGGTGTACAGATCAAACTGCCAAGTCAAATCGAACTGACGAACCAAACCAAACCGAGAAAAAAACCCGACTTGTGGTTTGGTTTGGCGTTAGAAAAAAAAACCCGACCATTCTTGGTTTGATTTGGTGTTAACTAAAGAAAAGTCAAACCGAACCCAAACCAAACCGACATAATATATATATATATAATTTTAACTTTTTATACATAAAAAATATTAATTATAATCTATTTTCTAAATATTTTTAAATTAATTTTATTAATTTTTAATATTTAGCAAGTAGATGTAAATATATATTAAGATTTGGGCCTTTAAGTTATAATATTTATCCATTAATTGATAACTAAATGATCTGAAGCCCAATATAAACTTAAAACTTAAAACTTTTCACTCGTTAGTCACTTTTCATTTTATTTTTTAGTTTTCGGAGAGTTCTCCGCTCCTCCTTTCCACTTCTCGTTTTCCATAATTGTGATTTTTCACTAGCACATGAGTGAAATCATACTTGATATTGTCTACAATCACAATATAATTGTAAAAACTAAAGATTATAAAAAAAGCTGAGAAAAATAAAAAAACCCGACTAAAATCTAAACCGAAAAAACCGATTTTATGTTGGTTTGATTTGGTTTATAGATTTAATAAACCGACATGATTGGTTTGGTTTTTTTTTTTTAGTAAAAAACCAAACCAACCCGACCTATATACACCCCTAACTGTTACAACTGTCACGAAACAGACTTGTATGAACGATAGTAGCACATACCAGGTCTCTCAATGTAGATTTGTCAATTATCAAAACTATAACAATAACAAGATCTTCACAGAGGCTATCACGAAAGATTCTCACTTGGTATAACCTTTCAGTCTTTACAAAGATCTTTATTACCTTTCCTAAGAAGCAAGAAGTCTATCTGAGTCTTTTCCATCGAACTACGGAAGGTAACTAAGTGTTCCTCCTTCTAGGGGTAATTATAATAACTAATCAAAATTTTGGTGATGAATTTTCCTATTTGAATCACACTATACCGAGCTCCAATACTCAAAAATGTTGAAATAACACAAAATTTTGAATCCTTCAAATTTATACTGACAAGTGCTTCCTCATTGCGATCACGACTAGGATCCTTGCGATCACAAAGAACAATCTCGCGAGGTCCCTACGTGATCGCAAACAGACTCACGCGACATTAACAACTTTAGTTCCAAAACCCACATGAGTCCCTCTGGTCCCAACCTGAACCCTCAAACAAGTTCCAAATGATTACACTGACTTGTTCAAAATGTTTTGAATCCCAAAGTTTAACGTCAAATTTCAAAATTAAGGATCAGATTGTTACAAGAAAACTTCTGATAGTACTACTAGAATTTTATTCTTTTTTCTACAAAAAATAAAAATAATTAAACGTATTTGCAGTTTTTGAAAAAGATTTGGTGACAAATAATAAACTAGGATTCCAAAATTTGATTGAAATTTTCACATATAGAGAGAATATGGAAGAATCCCAGTAAAAAACCATTAGAAAAAAGAATCAAAACAAAGGAGGCATACATATATAATACAGTAAATCATAAGGATAAAGTTAGTGTTGTGAAGCCAAATCTAAGGAAAGGTCTATGAAATATCCCTATAATTAATTCTAAACAATACGAAAAAGCGCATGTAACGCACTATCGGATACTCCTTTAGCTATTTATGCCACGTTAACACTTAGGATGGTATTTATTTGAATTCCAAATAGTTCAAGGAGTCATATGAACCCTGCAAAATTTAAGTACGTAACTGGAATTCGAAAGAAGTTGGGGTATTTTCATGCATTTCCACCTAAAGTGAAATATGATAAATGTCTTCTCTCTGTCTGCGTTTAGCAACGAATTCTGCTAAATGCCAAATAGCTTATGGATGCATTATGTCTACAAATCGCTAAAAATGTTTTAAAAAGCAAGTTATGATACTAGTATCGACGCTAGCTCAGATAGCAGGTACCCTGTGAAATAATATAAATGTGTGTCGACCTTTACACCATCATTATTAAAAAGGGAAGAAAACACATACATAACCATCCTGGTACAGTTCTTGCACAAGCATAAACAACAGACCAAATGCACATTGACAGAAAGTTGCTAAATATTATAACACTTATAACATGGCTAAAAAGTAGCTTTAACAGGTCAAGATAACCATCAATACAAGCGATGGCAGACATTAAGTGTTTACGCCATTAAAATTCTGGATCACAAACGACAAGTAATAAAGGTTTGATTATGGATGATGGACACTAAGGTACATAAGCATGTTCTCTAATATTTGGAGACTCGGAGCCTGTTTGCATTGGCTTATTTTAAGTGCTTTTAAGCACTTCCGTAGTGTTTTGGTAAATTAGAAAAGTGCTTATAAGCACTTGGTTTAAGCTAAAACCATAGAAATAAGCGAAAAGTCAAGTCAGGATTTCTAACTTAAAGCTTATAAGCCAAAAGCCAATCCAGACAGGCTCTCAATCACACTACGGCGTTGCATCTCAGTAAAATTTCTTCTCTTTCAAGCTTTCAGCAGTTTCTTTGACGCTTTCAGCCAAGGAAGTGAACTCAACACCCAACTGTTTTGCTTTTTCGATGTTAACCTGGTACTTTGGTGGAAATGGCGTATCATCAGCACACCTGGAGGGTTCAACCAAAAACTTTGAGCCAGAAAAACAAATTTAAGAACCAAACCAGATGAATTCAACTACTAGCCGTACTACTATGTATTTAGAGCATGCTCAGGCTATTTTGTGAAACACCGCATTTCAAAATCAAACTAGCACATTTTTGTCGCGAAGGCTTAACCTTTCGGAGATACTACAAGCAGAAGAAACTTACTTTTCTGGAAGCTTCATTGTAGGGTAAAGTTCGCGCAAAATCTTTACTATCTCAGAGTAGTGTGCAACTGACTCAACCATTAAATATCTACCATTAGCTGAAGGGTTTTCAAATGCTAGAATATGCGCAAGGGCAACATCTTTCACATTAACCCATCCAACTGTATAGTTTGGACATGTTTCAGCACCTGCAGTGAAAACAATTAAACTTTACCATGAATACCAACACATTGTAGTAACATGAACAGGACTAGAAATAAAAGCAAACTCTATTGGAAATTAGGAAGAAGCACATTGGCTAAACGGGAGGGAAACTAGTTACTCATTCCAATCCCAAATCCAAATATATTGGAACTTCTGTATGGGACTTCAATAATATCATTTTATAAGCAGATTTTTTTTAAAAACACTTTCTAAACCGTTTTCACTCAAATTCATTTTATATTTAATTTTAACATTTGAAGCAATTTCTCAGTCATATTAATGTGTTAACTATCATTTTCGTAGTCCCCAGGTAAACCAAATTACATCTTACACTCGAACATCATCTCCGTTTACAGTAGACTGCACGTAAGAATTGAATCAAAACGAAACAGTACTAGTAAGATTTGACCGATATGTAAAATTTGTCCTCCTAAAAAAACCAAATCCAAATTAATTAGCAATACCTATCACTTATCAGAGATGAGCCAGTGGCATGAATAAGTTCCACTTAAAAGGTGCTTTGAGCTCATTGCAAATGAAGAAAAAAAGTATTTAAACATATCAGGATCCCTTTTCTTTTTCTTTTTTCCTTCAAAAATCATCAAGGATGAGTCAAAAATAAAACAACTAGGTTCAGATGACGAGATCAAAGACAAATCAGCAGGTTTATGATCAAGCATACCATTTAGCAATTGTAAGACGGCACCACAACTTGTATTAAGTGTTGGTTGTAACAAACTGCCTATAGCCATTGCTGGGTTAATTGTAACCATATCGAAAGCTTTGTCTTTCACAAACTTCCAGGCAGCATCCTCGGCCAATGTCTTCGAAAGTATATACCAAAGCTGGCAAAAGCAACAAACAATGAGTCCATAATTAGCTCCACATACCCCAAAAGATGTATCTCCAGGATCTCCCCACAATCCCCACTAAAAGACAGCCCCTCGTTATTTTCCAGGTGTCGCGGTCTATAAAAGTATGTGTTACTCTTATCTTACTAAGAAAATAAAAACAAGAAAATGGCCTACTCTAATACAACGGTTTAGGAGATCCATTATGCCATATATAAAAGGTTTCTGCAAGAACAAACAGCTAACTCACCTTGCGGCCGTAGTCATCTAGAAGATTAGTGTATAAAGATACTTTCCAGAAAATAGCAGATTAAAGTTTAAATATGTGAAATCTAAGACAGAAATGATTGAACACCATTCAGATGATAATAATGAGCATTCCTGATTTAAATAAATGTTTTGAAAAACTTATGTAACATGTAAATGTAACACTTCACGTAACTTCTTTGATAAATAAATGGTCTAATTGTAAAAGTAAATGGAATATTCATGTGATACTCAAACTTAATTCAACTGTGTTCAAATTTCAAACTCGGCAGTTTGAGATACAGTGGAGCTTTACCATCAGTTCCCTCTGCCTTAAAAACTTCTATATGAGAAGATTAGAGAATTTCAACCACTTTAGCCAAAAGAAAAAATACAATCCTATACCATGCTTGGTATTACGGCTTTGTATTCAAAAACATTCAGCTCAACTTTGGTTACTTAAACGGTTAATGTCACTCAGATCTTTTTTAAGCAAAAGAACCAATTTCTACTGCTGCTTCCTTTATTTGGCCAACAAGTCATCTGTTTCATCAAAGCATGAAAAATGAACATCAGCTGTTCTTAAGGTTTGAGTTGCACACAATAGGGTGGGAAACATAGCCATCTTGCAAACCTACAATTGCAGCTGGCCCTTCTAAAACCAAGAATTTTGAAGATTAAGATCTCCCTGTGATTACTGTTCACTACTCTACAGCAACACGTGGCCAAAATAAATCTGGTTCTGTTTCTCGAAAGAGAATATGGAAGTATTTTGGCCATAGATTGATTAGACCTATTCTAACTTATACCATCAACCAAACAAGGTATGAATCTAATACGAAACTTTAGCTCACCTTATCCCATCCAACATGAGATTATTTATACCACCTCCCATATGGGATAACTTTGGTCCAGGGATTTTAATCCCGGGATAATTTAGTCTACGTACCAAATGACACATCAATGCTTTTAGTATCCCTTTGCTCAACACACAAGGAGGTTTGGTCGATTAGTTTAATTGATATTTACCAGATGAGGATAACTGCTCCGACTCTTTGACCTCTTCAAGTTTGTTCAAATTAGGCTAAACAATTTGCAATACTATAATATCACAATGGCGTCGAACCCCAACTTATATTAGAGAAGCAATGCAGTAGACCACTAGACTAGAAAGCACGGGTTGTCAAGTAGTTTTATTTTATACTGCTGAAGGGCTTATGTAAACAATTGCACTGCAGATGGAAAATGAAAAGTCAAGAAAAGCACCTGTAATTTTCTGCAAAAGTCAGGATCTGACCACCACGTCTCATCAACTACCAGTTCAGGCGTTATTGGCTTGCCATTGAAAGCAACTGCTGCTTCAGATGATGTCAAAACCACTCTTCTAACAGATGGTGTCCTCGCAACTGATCCAAGAACATTGAGTGTCCCCTTCACTGCAGGATCAATCATCTCAGCCTGCACGTTAACAAAAGGGCTAATCCATTACATCAATAAATGGAAACGCCAAAAACTAGAACAGAGAAATAGGTAAGATTTTCTTACATTAAACTAGTAAAGGTGAACCACTAGGCCACACCCTTGATCCAAGAAAGAAAAAAAGACTTACTTGTACTTTAAAACAAGCATTAGACACTTGTGATTATAAATCACCTCATAAAAGAATAAACCAGAAATTCTAACTTAAAATCATTCCTAAAAATGTAGAAAGGTGACCATATCTTTGGCATAGATTAAGTAAAAGACTGCCACCTAAATTGGGACAGACGGAGTACCATGATAATTTGAAGAATTATCTCGGTATACATAACAGAAAGAACAGAAATTAGTGAATAACGAAGAAAAGCTACAACAAGACTAACTACGAAATTCCAAAGAACAAACTTGCTGTTGAAATTTACTTTAGTTACTGCAGTATTTTTAGCCAATAAGTTGTTTAGATTAAGATAAATTTGAATTTCAAATTTTAAATTAGGCTGATTTAGTTGAGATATTTTAGTATTTTTGAATTTCAAATTATGCAGATTTTGGTTGTATGTTGGCTATTTATAGCCCCCAATGCTTAATAAAAATTATTGAAAGTCATTTTAACCTCTTTTTGCTGCCCTATCTTTTTTTAAAAACCACCACTTGCAAAAGTAGCAATCAAAACCATCATCTGATTTGCTTGTACTCTCCAAAAATGTTGTCGCACCCGCGTAGGATCCTTTAAAAATACACTACTTTTGATGAATCCGACACACATCCGATGATATTTTTAAGGAGTCCAAGCAACATAAACCATAATTATCAGGATAATGAGTGAGGAACCTGTGGATCTTTGACTGCATAGTAAAAAGGAGATGCTGTATGAAATACACCTTCACATCCATCAACCACAGCATCAAAGGCACCTTCTTCCAGCAAGTCTGCTTTGAACAAATGGAGTCTCTCCTTAGCTCCATCAAGGGATGTCAAATGATCTGTCTTTTTTGCATCACCTGCAGGTGAACTCAAAGAATCAAACTCAAAGTAACATTTGAATATCAACAATTGGAATGTCCTGGAACTTCTAAGGGGGTGTATAGCCAAGACATTTTTTCACTTTTTGACCATAAAATTCCAGAAAAATCCCAGAATTCAATTTGAATTTTCAAGAATTTGAAAAACAACAAAAGTCGTTTCCACTTTTTTCGCTCCAAATTACTCACAAAAATTCAGAAACGCAATTCTAGTTTTCAAATATCATTTTGTACTTTAAAAACAAAAATTACTTCTTTTTTTTCAAATTTCACAATGATATGCTCTACGAAAAAAACCATTAGCCCTACTTTTTCTAAAACACCTAAAATTACACAAATCAAATGACAAATCCTTCAAATGGATATGTATGTATGATTAAAAACAAAAAGATCACATAGAAAGAAATGACCAAGGCAATTTCAGAATCCATTTTTCAAAGTTAACATTTGAATAGCAAGAGTTGGAATGTTCTTGAACTTCTAAGGGGGAATATTTGGGGGTAAAACTTACATACACCCGGTGTATACACCAAGCCAATATATGCATGCCATGTGTTTGAATTTAGAGTTCATGTTACTTAATTATGATTAACTAACATGTATTTTACTTCATTTAATCACTTAATCATGGGAAATTCCACTAGTGTTTGATGTATACACTGGGTGCGGGTAAGTTTTTACCAGCATTTGGCCATGAAAATATCACTACTTTATTCCTAAGTTGCATGGACTCTTCACTTTTGATGCCGCACCCGTATTGATTCTCCAAAAATATACTAACTTTTGAAGAATCCGACACGTATCCATTGACATTTTTCAAGAGTCCGAGCAACATAGCTTTATTCAAATTTCACAATAAAACATGTCCAAAACACCCACTAATACTCTTCAAAAATCCCTTATTCCTAGCTTATCTAAAAGAACTAAGAGATCATTTGGTATGAGGATAACGTGAGACATCTCAAGATTAAGTCAGGAATAAGATTTATACTGCATTTAGCAGACAGTATAAATTTAGCTTGGAATAAACTTTATACTGCAATTGACATATGGTATAATTTTATCACAATATTAATCTTATTCCGGATTTATATTCGAGATATCCCACCTTATCCTATCCAACATGAAGTTATTTTATCTCATGTCTCAGATGGATATATAAATTAGTGCATACATTAATCCCAAAATAATTTAGTTTGCATAATCAAACGACCCCTAAAATTATACAAATCGAATGACAAATCCTTGAAATAGGTATGTATATATGATGAAAATTAAAACAAAAAGATCACATAAAAACAATAACCAAACAATTTCAGAATCTTATTCCAAGATTAAGCCTAAAATAAAATTTATACTATGTCGTTCTTGGTAGATGGCATAATTTTATCATAATTTTATATTGTCTACCAAACACATTACAAATCTTATCCCTAGCTTAATATCGAAACATCCCATCTTGTTCCATTCAACATGAGATTATTTTATATCATCTCTCACGTGGGATAAATTAGTCCATGTATAAATCTCACAATAATTTAGTCCACGTACCAAACAACATTAAAATTATACAAATCGAATGCCAAATCCTTCAAATGGATAATGCATATTGATGCACTTTAATGGGTTCGCGACTAAGATTGTTAATCTAAGAGCTAAGCTCGAAGAAGATGGAAGTTAAAAATAGAGTATAGAAAAGAGGAAAAATTGTGATAAAATCGACTTGATACAACTAATCAATCTCTAACTAACTCTGTGACAGTTACTAACTAAGGCCCGTTTGGCCATAAATATTATTCACTTTATTCTGGAATACGTATTCATTTTATTTCAAATAAAGTGAATATGTTTTTGATTTTCATGGCCAAACGCCTACTAATTCTGTGACAAATGAACAGTATTAACTGTTTTCCGGAAATGCTAACTGCTAACTGTATTTGTTATCTGCAAGCTGCTAACTGAGTTGACTTCTAATTGACTTGTACTTCTACTCTTTAAGCTTCTAATCTTACCTCACACATATGATAAAAATAAAAGGAAAAAAAACACATCACATACAAAAAAAAAAAAAAAAAAAAAAAAAAAAGACAGACAATTTCATAATCCATTTTTTTCATAATTATGAATTTATTTTTGGAAGAGGTTCAAATATACCATTGAACTATTAGAAATGACTCATTTATCAATATTGTTTAAAGTTTGACTCATCTATGGCAGTGTCATTACAGAAAAGGTGCATTCATGTCATAACCATTTTTTCCGAAAGTGAATTTCTAATAAGAGATCATATGGCAAAATAATTTTGCAAAAATACCCAAATTTTTGACGGACGGCATAAATAAGCTATCTCTAATAATTCAATGGCGTATTTTTTATTTTTAAAGAGAAAGATAGAGTACAAACTGGGACCTCGAACAGTGGCTTTAACAGTGTAACCATGCTGAAGCAAAAACTTGACAAGCCATGAAGCTATGAAACCTGAAGCACCTGTTACACACACTGTTTTTATTGCCATATTTTGTTTTTGTTTGTTTCTTTCTTTCTTTGTCTTCACCTGCTACAAGTGTACATTTATAGGATGAAAACTATACGTTGTATTAATTAATTTTAGTACTACTCACTCTCACTATATAAAATTATAAATTACATGAGAATTTTATTTGAGGATTATTTTTGCAGGAACTTCATAGTACGAATTTATGTGCAGCTATTTAAAATTCCTTATTCTAAAATATTTTTCCATGAAAATTCACAGGTAAATTTGGCGTCATTTTGCGTAAAAAATAACCTAGGAAATTAATTGGGAAAATTAATCTGCATGTAACCTTTTCATAGGTAAATTTTCAAGTAATCAGACAAAAATAAATTTTTTTTGTTACGTTGCAGCAAAATCCCCAAATATAGCCATCTGTGGACTTAGTTTGGGATATTTACCTAGGGATTTTATTAGTTAGGAAATTACATGGGATTTTAATTATGCGAATTTAGTTAAGGATTTATTTCATGCGAATTTACTTGGGAATTTTTGTATTTGGGGAATTACATGGGAATTTAACTGGAAATTTAAATAGGAAATTTCGTACCTAGAAAATTATGTGGGTATCTTATTTCAAGTTGGTGATAATTTTGGAGTCCTTAGCGTACTATGATTTAATAATTTTTTTACTAAGAAATTGAGTATATTTTTTAATTTGAGAAAATCATTCATTTATAATTATTATTAATTTATATTTAATTGTCTCTTTAAATAATTTTTTTAGATGTATGTACTAATTATCTTTTACTTTATTTTACATATATTGAAAATAATTCAATTTAATTATAATATGTTAAATGGAAGTATATTTTATTTTTAAATATTATATTAAGTGAGCATTAAATAGTGAGTGACCTTATAATTTTATTTTGAAACATCCTCTTGAAGTGACTAAATGTTATATTTGCGATTAGAATTGATAAAATAATTTTATCAATTACTATATACTATTAATTCTTCTTTAAAAAAAGTATAATATAAACATTTTAATTTGTTATTTAAGGTATAGTTATAAATTTCTTATTATCAATCTTTTTTCTTACTTAAAAGATCTAATTCACAAAATATATTCTTATTTTTTTCCTTGAAGAAAAATACACACACTGTATGAATAGTCTTCATTAATCATTGAAGAATTAGACGCAATATTTTTTGTTATATTTAAAGAAAATTTCAATAAAAATACTTAGATTTATTTCAGAAATTCTCGCTAATAATTTTTTACAAATTTACATGCGGAATTATTTGTGTAAAATGTCATAGGAAAAATCCTTTTTTTCACAGTTTTTAACAAATATTTCTTGCGACTTTTTAATATTTCTTGGGGAAAAAAATCCATACGTAGTGTACCTGCAAAATTAAAATCCCAAGGTAAGTTATTTAGGGATTTTAAAATTCGTAGGTAATAATTATTCACGAGGTTTTTTTTATCGGATTTGTTTTGATAAGAAAATCGACAGGAAATTATATTACCTGCGAATTTTCTTATAAAAGTCCTAGATAAATCCCCATGTAATTCACACTTTTTTAGTAGTGCGATCTGTTTATTAGGTATGGAGTTTAAGAAAGTATAACACACTTTTGAATTTTATGGTCTTAAATTAAAGATATATCAAATATATTAAAATATTCTTGACTTTTGTGATCTTAAACATATTAACCGAAAAGTTGAAATTAAAGAGTTACTAAAAAAGAAAATGGTTATTCTTTTTTTTTCTTTTTTTTTAAACAAACTACAAAGAGGTCAAAAAAAATTGAACACGTTGAAACGGAGTGCATTGTCTTGTTGCCCTTTCTAGTAGTCATAGGACTATTATTGTAATTTCTTCTTCTTCAATTTTTGTTGCTACCTTTTGTTCTCGTGTAGTTCTAGTGGAGTATTATGTTGTTGTAGTATTATTCTTTTGTTATTTGTTGTTTTTGATATGTCAGAATAGCCTGGGAGACCCCTGTGCTTCTCTCTGTTTGTCACCTGAACACTCCCACTCATCTCTTTGCTAATTGAATCCTTCTACTCATCTCTGAGGTAGAAGTACGATTTGCGTACATTTTACCTCCTCAGACCCCACTTTATAGGACTACAATGAGCATGTTGTTGTTGTACGTAGTACTATCAAAATATATTATTCTCTCCTTCCACTTTTACTTGTCCATATGGAACTTGATATACCCTTTAAAAAAATAATAAATATAAGTGTAATTTTTTTTTTGACAACATGTCATTTTATTATATCACTCCTATTAATTTAAGTCATTTAAATGTTAATGAATAAATAGTATTTAATATAAAAAAGTAAAATAGATACAAAATGATAAATTATATTTTGATTTTTCAAACTGAACAAATAAATTGAATAACTATTTTTAATACAGTTACAAGTAGAGATTGATGGAAAAAATACTACCTCAATCTATTTTTATTTGTCCATATTTGACGTGATACACACTTTTTTTACCTACCACACTGTGATAGAAGACTGAGCGATGGGAGAAAGACTGTATAGACAATTATTTTTAATATAGTCACAGATAAAGATGGATGGAAAAAAAATACTACCTCAATCTATTTTTACTTATCCATATTTGACGTGTACGCACTTTCTTCACCTACCACACTATGAAAGAAGATTGAGAAAACTGTATAGACAACTATTTTTAATACAGTCACAGATAGAGATGGATGGAAAAAAATACTACTTCAGTCTATTTTTACTTATCCATATTTGACGTGTACACACTTTCTTCACCTACCACACTGTGAAAGAAGATTGAGCGGGCGGTGGGAAAAAAATTATATAGACAACGATTTTTAATACAGTGATCAGTAGAGATGGATGGAAAAAACACTATTTCGTTTTACTTGTCCATGTTTGATGTGATACACACTTTTTTCACCTACCACACCGTGAAAAAAGATTTAGTGATTGGACAAAACCGTAGAAACAACTATTTTTAATACAATCACAAGTAGAAATGGATGAAAAAGATATTATTTTAGTTTATTTTTATTTATTCATGTTTAACATAATATGCACTTTTTTCACCTACCACAATGTGAGAGAAGATTGAGCAGTGAGACAAAAACTATATAGACAACTATTTTTAATACAATCACAAATAAAGATGGATAAAAAAAATACTATCTCAATCTATTTTTATTTGTCCATAATTAACGTGCTACACACTTTTTTTCACCCAGCACACTGTGTTCACCTTCCACATTGTGAGAGAAGACTAAGAGGTGGGACAAAAAGTGTATAAAAACTATTTTTAATATAGTCATCCATATAGATGGATGAAAAAAAATACTACCTCAATTTATTTTTACTTGTCTATATTTAACGTTATTCCCACTTTTTTTCACCTCACACTATGAAAGAAGATTGAGCAGTGGGACAATAACTGTATATTTATATTGAGGAAATTTATTAATTGTATTAATTAGTGCTATTGAATCACCTACCTATAAATTATTTCATCCGTTTGTTTTTAATTGTCTCATTTTAACTTATTATATTTATAAAGAAAATAATTATTAGCATGATTATTTTATCATAATACCCTTATTAATTAATGATTATTATTTTATTTTGAAATTAATTTAGAAAATAAATAATTAATGATAAGGATCAAATAAAAAAAAAATTATTTTTTTCTTAATATGTCAAAAATAATAAGTAAAAATAAAAATTTAATTAAAAAATTAGTGACAAGTAATTTTAAACGAAGGCAATAGACATAGATTAGAGTTGGTCAACGATTCAATTTTACTCACATTTAAGTTTCCTTCTTTGAAACTACGCACGCCCACGTGTGCGAATTTATCGTTTCCATGGGCAATTAATACAATGTTGGAACTTGGAATAGCATCATTAATACAATAATACTCCCCTTGGTTCATAATTATTACTTGTCGTCCTTAATTCTTATTAAAATAAATATTTTTTAATATTTGTCATTTTACAAAATAAAATATAATTACTTATTTATTTCTACTTTTATTCTTAATAATAAATATGAAGAGATATTAATATAGTACAAAAAAGAGAAATATTAAATAAAAATGAGTGATAAATATAATTAATTATTTGTTTATACTTTTATCCTTAGTAATAAATATGGAGAGATATTAATATAGTGTAAAAAAAAAGAGAAATATTAAATAAAGATGAGTGATAAATAAGGGTAATTTAATCAAATTACCTTCTAGTTAATGCTTTTCTTAAAGGATGTGAAGCTTAAAAAAGTGACAAGTAAATAGGAACAGAGGGAGTAGTATTTAATACTCCCTCTGTTCCTAATTAATTGTCGTCCTTACTAAAAATAGATATTCCGTAATACTTGTTATTTCACAAAATCAATGCAGAATTGATTGTTTGTTTTCACTTTTACCCTTAGTAATAAATATGAAAAGATATTAATATAGTGCAAAAAAGAGAAACATTAAATAAAAATGAGTAATAGATAAGAATAATTTAGTCAAATTAACTTCTAGTTAATATTTTTTCTTAAGGGGTGCAAATTAAAAAGGTGACAAGTAAATAGGAACGAAGGGAGTATAATTTTATAAGTAAAATTTAAAGAGAATAGAGTGCATGTAAATTTTACTCCGAAAAATTATTTTTAATAGATCATCAACTTAAGAGAACATTTCAAAATAATTTGAGATGGAAATGCAATAACGAAATTGAAAGAGTAACAATAACGGAATACTGTAAAATAGTGATCAGTGTAAAACATACAAAAGAAAGAATAATAACAACAACAAAATACTGTAATAATACATCAGTACAACAATAACATACCTAGTTATTTTTGAAATTGATGTTATGTTCGGACATAACATGTGAAATATTATTATATGAAAATATAAGTTTATGCCCCAAAAATAAAGTATGATTTATAAGGAGTATAAATTAAACAAAAATTTTCATAAAGCACATTATTATTGGTGCTGATTACTCAATGAAATGATAGTTTCAATAATTTCATAAGTTGTTCGAGATTAGTTTCAGATATATGTATCTGATTTGGATGATCAATGTATCTCATATGCATACGTGTTAAAAATGGTCTATTTTTAGTTGATTGAGATCTTCTGTAACTGAAATGTAATAAACAAGGAGAGAATCACGCCAATAATGATTTCTAAAAATTCTGCGTATCCATGAGCTAAGAAAATAGAGCAAAAAATTTAAATTTTCCTCTATCAACCCTTCATCACTCCAAAAAAAATCAATTCCAGTTCTTTATTAGTGATTTACTTCATCTGCAATTTCTAATTGACAGTATTAACAATGACTCTGTAAAACTAATTAATATTAAGAGTAAAATATAGAAAAAAAAAAATTAATTACATCTCAGGCGATTTGACACATAAGATATTAGACACATGCATCTCACGTGATTTGTCACGTAGAGCACATGTATCTATTTGTTCAACTTATGATAGTTTGTGAAATTAGGGGACATAAATCTCAAATAAGACCAAGTTAAATAACACGTTTATATATTATGCCAAAAATTTATTTGTTATGAGGAACATAAATTAAATACCAATCCAAAATAAGATCAGAAGTCCAAACCAACGCCCAATTGACGTGTTTGCTAGTAACAGTTAGGTCCTATCTCATTTATGAATCAGGATTTTTACACGTAGAGATGCAAAATTGGGGGTCTAGCTAGGGATGAATTATGTTTTCCAAAAAGTGATTACTTACTTTTTTTATGAAATAGAATTCAGTAAAAACATACAATTTGATAAAAATATAACATATAATTGACATAGAAAAAATATATGATTATGTTGTCGTATGCATCTTGCATGTTGCTTGTATGTAAAGTTCATTGATACAAAACATACAAATAACACATACGATACAAAATACATACAACTAATTGTATTGTACTTCAGATTTTTGAATTCTGAAAACTATTATAGATCTTTTTCAAAATCAAATCTTCATGGATCAAAGTTGAGCATCTTGATGAGTCTACATGGGTTAGTGATTTATGATGGGTTTATTTGAGCTAAGCCCAAATCACCCCACCATTAAAATCACTCGAGTCCAAACTCATTAAAACTTGAACGGGTTGGACGAATCATGTGGGTTTAAGATAATTTTATCACCCCTAGTAAACGCCTAATCTCTTCAAGATAATAGGGAGAAGTGGACATGCGCACTCCTTTACACTAGAGCCGACTTTGGGATGAAGCACCTAAAGCATGTGCGGTAAGATAAAATATCTCATGTCATGTCATGTCTAATCATCTCTTCCTAATACTTTTTCTGTCTACATTTTTCCTCAAACCCACCGTGGTCATATCTCACACGACCTCATTGAGACATTCATACATCTTCTCTTCACATGTCTGAACCATCTCATTCTTGCCTCCCCGCGTCTTATCCACGACGAATGTTACTCCCACCTTATCCAGAATATCTTTGTTCCTAATCATATCTCTCCTAGTATACCCACACATCCATCTCAACACCCTCATTTCCGCTATTGTCATCTTCTGAACGTGTAAATTCTTAACTGACCAACACTCCGCCTCATACAAAATAGCTATTCTAACAACCACTCTATAAAACTTAACTTTAACGAAAGTTGAAAACTAAGAAAGCATAAGGAAACTTAGTTGAATATACCGTCATTTCCTCTCTAACAACCGCTATATCTCTAATTTGTTTCCCCACCTTGTAGCAACTGAAAGTTGCTCACTTGCTTGTGAACATTTTGATTTGCCACACATAAGCCAACACTAATAACAATAGGATACTTAGAAACTACCAACCAAAAAAAACATTACTACATGAACCTAACGCACAAAAAAATACACATTCTCTCACTCTCTACTTGTCGAGAACCCGAAGCTTGACTTCCCTCATAAACCAGGATACGAGGAATAGATAATAATATGGGAGAATTTACCGTAAAAGATCTATACAAAATGGGACAAATTCCTTCTATATTCTTATTATTATGTCCAAGTTACAAACAACAACAAACCACCTAAGGTTGAGACTCATCATTCTCAAAGTTAATTCTACAGTTGGACGTATAGGCGCGTATATGCATCATGATCCCTCTCTGCGTTAATTAATTGAGAAGGAAATCTTGATTGATACTTCAAAATAAGACGGATTCAGAAAGCATCCTCATTTCCTTACCAGATAAAAGGTTAGAACTAATCATGTGTCTCTCGAGGGCCATCAAAAGACTGCGTCTTCCTCAAATTCCAGTGAAGACCTTCATGTATGCTACGTAAAAAGTCACTGGTAGAATCAGCTTGACATGCAGTCGGCACAGGCCAAGTAGCCATGCTACAGACAAGGGCATCCCCTGGTGCTAACTTTTTCCTGTCTTTCCCATCAAATGACGCCCATGCATGACCTCTACTGTTGAAAGGTACTTGTACTCGGATTGTCACGTGCTCAGGCAAAATGAGTGGACGAAAGGACAATGAATGTGGGCAGATAGGTGTAAAGAGGATGCCAGGAACCTGCAATTTGGTCATAACAGTAAATTTTCTAAGCTTATGATCAACTCAAAGACTTCAAATAGATACAACTATGGAAGAGCTCATTGCGTCATGATTGTGCTAATTGCAATTCCAATGGGTAATAGGTGGACAGAAGCAATTTTGGAAATGGTTAAACCTGTGCTTTTTTGCTTCCTACTCTTCCATTTTAAAGTAATATGGCCAATTCTTAAGCACTAACCACATACAGATATTATGTCTAATTAAGTTGTCGAAAGGCTTTCACTCATCCCAAGAGCTTCAAACATTCAACCATGAAGCATAATTTTGCATTTAATACAAAAAGCTAAAGCAAGTTGAGGATGAATATAAAGCAGCAATGCTGTAATTTGTTGTGACGTCTTAAGTGGCAGTAGAATAACTGTCACACCCGCGATAACTTATAATATCCATAATTAATACTAACCAGCAGTAGCTAATTAAACCCAATCACGTCAGCTTGAGATAAAAGTACGGAATCGTTTTACAAGTGATGACTATGAGAGGATTTACCTGAGGATGGACCATTGACCCTCCAGCTGCAAGAGAATATGCAGTGCTTCCAGATGTTGTTGACAAAATTAAGCCATCCCCTTGTACGCAGGTAACAAAAGAATTATCGCAATAGCATTCCAGATTTGTTAGAAATGATGAAATCCCACGGTCAATTGTGACTTCGTTGAGAACAAGTATGGGCTCTTCACTATCCAGATCACTTTTAGCTGAATCTCTGATCACGTGACACTGGAGACGATGCCTCAGTGTGATGCTTATGGGACCTCGAAGAATTGAATCAAGATATTCCTTGTAACGCTCGCTATCTGGAAATGTTAAAGCTAACCAGAGAAGAGTAATAATCATGACAATACAAAGCTACTGTCTCTGTGTCGTATGTTTAATAGGCAGGTTTATATTGACAGAAGGACTTCTGTTTCATTTCTTTATTTCCATGTAATGAAGTAATTAGAGTAGCCAATTATAGCTTAGTATACCACATATGTGAAGGAAAATCTTTTGAAGGGAAGATAAGGATACAAAATGGGGTCATGAAGCCAAGAGAACCTAAAGAAAATGGGACAACAGGAGGAACTGGACCTTTGAACATTGATGCTGCCTGCAATATAAAACATGTCGCAATTATTAAACACTCTCCCGACATGAAGTATTGATCAAGAACACAAGGTAGCAGATAAACTTCTAGTTCAAAAATGAGAAAACTAGATACATACCCAAAGGACGGTTCCATCCCCACCAAGAGTTACGACAAGATCAACCTTTGTGTGGAGAAACAGAATTTCCTTGTCTGTGACAAACAAGAAGTTGCTTTAGCAATTAGCATTAATTTTTCATACTGATAACAGATAAGACCAAAACATTGTTACTATTTTAATAGCTGACATTTAGGTAAAACAGGGTTTTCAGTAATTCCTACTTTAGGAACATATGCATTGATGTCCAACCATAACACATGGAAAAACATCGAATCAATTCTTATACAGTAAAAAATAGCAGCGTAGCATTCTTCCTCAAACACTGCTAACATCAATTAATACAGGTTAAGCTTTAAATGCCAGGGTAAGATATAATTAGAATTTGACATCTCAGGCTAAGTAGGAACTAGAGATGAGATGGATCAACAGAATAGTATTTCGTTCAAACAAGTTGACGCATATTTCTTGAAATGCAACACTTATCCCTTACATGTATGGAGTAGTTATATTGAAATAATGCTCCAAACTTCACTTGTTATTGCAGTTAACACTCACAAACTTTCACATATAAGCAGAACAGATTTACCAGAAAATGATCGCTTCCATTAAAATGGCGAACAAACGTAAAAGTGCACAATAGTACGGTACGATAACAAAAACAATAAAGTGGACACTTGTTCTGAGTTGTTTATCGAAAGAGGACCAGATCATCAGTAAGACTTTCCACTCGCGAAGTTAAGAATACACGAAAAAAATCCTAAACAGAGTTCAAAATATAATGAACCCATAATCCAAGATTTAGCCACACAAAAGAACGTTAAAGTGAAGATTTGAATTATATATACTTTTAAGCTTACTTATAGAAAGGGAAAATGTTTTACCACTCACCATTTTCCCAAGTTTGTACAAACTGGTAATATGATGACTCTGTTAGAAGTTCAGTGCGCACCCGTGGTTCAACGACAATGTTCAAGCTTTTCTGCTCTTTTAGCCATCTGGAGAAGACGAGATAAATAAGCCTCTAATAAATTCAAACATACGTAAGCAATTAAATAATTGAAAAAAGAAAACAAAAGGAAGAGAAACAATAACTTTTAACCGACCAAGACCAAAGAAAATATGCATACCAATGTAAGGATACATACTACAAAGAGTAACTAAAGATTATACCACCCATTTTGATTGCTTTGTAAATGAGCTGTTCAGTCAGTTCTGGCTCAACACCGGAAAGAATCTGATATTAGATAATACAATTCTTATATGGTATTGAAGTGATATGGACCTGGATAGAGTGGAATGGATACAGAGGATTCACATGGCATACCAAACTAATTTAGGATTAAGATGTAGTTGATTGATTGAGACAATTCTCATGATCTTTCACGGACTTGCAGAAAAACGATGCTCACAGTTGAAAATGACTACAAGACATCACTGTTCTAAGGTGACAACCTGAAGAATGTCATGCAGCAGCTAGAAGAGTAAGCTGCATCCAGAACGGAATATGATCATTTTTATCAGTTCAACCAACATCTTTAGGGGCTGTTAAGACTTAACTAGCAGAAAATTGGGTCAGTGAGATTGTTCCTTGTGACTACATTAACACGCTCCCTCTATCCAGTAGCCAATTAAATCTGCTTTAATTGTCAGGAAATTCCAAATAATGAAGACGATACAGAAATGAATGAAATGCATACAGCGTCCAAATTTTACACCAATCTTTGGAACTTTGTGGTTCTTTTCCATATTTTCAACTTTATCTTTGCAGCTAAGGTCAGACAATGAAAATACGAGAAATAGAAAGTGAGAAAGGAATCCAACAACGCAATTATTATACGATTTTATCAAAAACAAATAATGGGAGATAATTGATAACACCTTTAGCAGACGCCCATCATGACCTAGAGACTTCAGACATTCCTCAATGGCTGATATTGTCCAGATAAATCTTTAAAATTTGAGTCAATAATACCATATTTTTCTGACACTGGGTTTCCTGGTTTGACATGAGGGATCTCATAAAGCCAAATCATCCTAGAGATGTCCTGATATTTTCAGAAGCAAAAGAAGTAGTGGCAAGAGAGGGGGTCTCTAACCTACTATTGGGCAGTAGAATGGCTCTGTGGTTTAAAAAGTGTAAGAGTACTTGGGAGGATTGTGATGTAACCAAAGGATAGATAATGATTTGACGCATAACGTATGATTTAGGAGAGAATAAGAAGAGAAATTCCGAATCAGCTAAGAATTCGTTAACCTCCTTTACATAAGGGTGCATAAAGCACCAAGAAGCAGCAAAAACCTCAACATAAACCGTAATTCTCCACCATTCAATTGAAAGGATACACAGGTCATTTATAAGCTGCATGCAGTCCTTCCCTACTAGGATTTCTACTTCTGTTTCAAATTGAAATCATTACATCCTACTAGAGTTTCTAGTAAATCATTGGCAATTCAAGAATTAGATATTTAGAACAAAAAGGACCCTATATATAAAAAGTGCATGCTAGGACTTGCCTAAAGATATATTACTGAAATTCTTAACGAAAAAGGGCCAAAAGTATCCCTCAACCTTTTGGTCTAAAATACCCACAACCTTCCTTTTTGGCTCAAGGATACCCCTCCTTCCACCTTTGGGTTTAAAAATACCCTCAACCTTCATTTTTGATTCAAGAATACCCCTCAAACTAAATCTGGATCAAAATTTGGCTCTTAAATTAGCCACATGGCCTATTATGATTTACCACATTTAAAATTAAAATCCACCCATTTTTTAAACCCGCCCGCGCTCGTAATATTCCTGACCTTTCTTTTAACCCTTAAAACCCCGATCCACCCATTTCAGTATTGAATTTCTGGTTTCTTATTTAAGATTTTGACTTCTAGTTTCCCAATCAGAGGAATTATTTTGAAATCTTGACTGTTTCATACAGCACAATTCTAGACTATTCCAGACATACTCCTTTGTTTGCAACTGGTGCATACCACCTTTGTCCTAATAAGGATGCTAAATAGTTAACCGTGGCACAACAAGTATATTTACACTCATTTGGTACATATGCCAAAGCAATAAATTAACGTCTTTTATATAAATATATAAATCTTTATCACTTAATCATGACTAACTAATTTTGCATTCTCATCTCAATTTATTTCATAATCACAGTATATAAACATGCTTTGATACAACAGAGATTTTTTTTTCTTGGCACAAACATGGTTTTGAGGATAACAGTGACACCTCATGCCTTATTTTGTTTCTCATTTTTAACATGAGGCATCAGTTTATGTCTATCAAATGTTGCATTTATTAAGCGGAGTTTTGACATCATTCGTTCAATTTGTGAAAGTTATACTTCGAATTTCGATTAAACATTATTAATTTTCTGTTATACTTCAATCTACAAGTGCCACTCTCTTATCAGTTTTAAAATTCCTAAAACAAAAAGTAAAGACAATAACAACAAACCCAGTATATTCCCACAAAGTGGGTCTGGGGAGGGTAAGTGTACGCAGTCCATACCACTACCTCAGAGGCGATAAAATAAAAAGTAAAGAAAAGAAATTTTCAACACCTCTAAATATTGAAATTCCCAGGGGTGAGGGTATTTTTAGACCAAAAAGTGGAAGGAGGTATTACCATTTTTTTTTTGTTTCTTTATAACGGTGGTGTCCGGGCCAGCTCCTTGACTATTCCAATAGGTACCAAGAAAATTACCGAATTATCCTAGATTCTTGAAACTAATCACTGAAACCAAGAATCAGCTTGTAACATTAATAATGAATCAAGAAAATCCAAAACCATTTAGATATGCTTCGAGGCTTTCCCATAAAGAAGTAAAGATTTCCTCTTCTGATTTGATTTTCGTTCCAAATCACCATGTCAAGCACAAAAATACGTGAAATCTTACCCTTGGGGAACGTATATTTAAGAAGGGGGTCTACCTAACAACATTGCTATTTTGCAAGCATACTCTGAATTTCCTACTTTGTTGTGTAAGCCTTACCTAGGAAAGATTTAAATCGTCTTTTGCAGTAGAGAGTAAATTCAGATTTTGTTTTCAGAAATGAGGTTATCATTGCGAGAATCTTTAATTTACCTTAAATCGGGAAAATAATTAGTATGAATGATATGGGTCCAAATCAGGGTAATGATATAAATGATTCATATGACCAAACCCAACTACTTTTGGATTCATATACAATTGGCTAACTAATTGATTGGAATAGGGATACCACTTTCGGAGTTCCCAAAAAAGAGAGGACAAAGAAGACAAGACAACAACAACAACATATCCAGTGTGATCCCACAAGTGGGTCTAGGGAGGGTGGGGTGTACGCAGACTTTACTCCTACCTTGTGTGAGGTACAACAGACACGAATGTCAGGAAATAACCTAAACCCAGATGTGAACTGTTTAATTATGTAGCTACACCCTATTTAAAAGCATAAGTTACCCGAGAGAGGATGACATTTATTGTTCACATTTTGTGTGGCCGGGCATGTAAAACTATTGGAAAGTCAGGTGATGAATGATGAGGAAACTCAAACTCGAAACTACGGGCATGTTAACTGATGTAACTAGTTACCTTCTGCTTGAAGGCTTTAGCTGTTAAAGATCTATTTATCTAATTGTGCATCTAACATATGATTTGTATTGTAATATAAAATTCAAGCAATTAAGAAATCATTTGACCAGTTCTATCTGCAGAGGAAACCACACAAATGTTAACCGTAAAAACATGCATTACCATTGAGTTCTAGTACATTTTTTCTCATGAAAACCAAAAGCGGATTAAAAAAAAGTAAGATTATACTCTAATATTCTACCTGACCAATTCTGAACAAAGCATTCTAACAGCAGTTGAATTTGGCTTTGTCAATATAAGCACTGTTTGTGGGGGAGATTCCCACTTCAAAGAAATCTGAAAGAGAGAAAGAAAGAAACAAATGATTAATAAAGTGTTTCCCTCTTTTGATAAGCTTGTTTAGCGGAAATTAAATTTTATAGCAAGGGCAAAAAGAAGACTAAGGTATTCATTTGAAGTTCTGTTATCATGGGCAAACAACGCAAGAAAGCTGTAAAAGTAGACATGCATGACTGAAAACATCAAACTGGGAAGAGAGGAGTTTGAAGGTTGAAAATAGGGCAGAACCTGTTTGCTGCTGCGTTCGGCAGTTGTTATGTTTCCCTTTTCAAAAGAGACAATATCGTGTTTTTTCTGATCACTTTTTTCACCTTTGCAACACCATGACAACTTGAATGATGCCTGTTTCATTAAAAGAATTATTAATAGGCAGTATTTAATCAATAAATGATAAAAGCATTAGAACATAAGAAATATAACTTGGGACGGAAAGATTTTGTCTTCGTACCAGTATATCATAACATGCTGGTCATTCTGCATTCACCATTAAGATGAATAGCTAACTAAAGCACAATAATTCACCACATGAAAATATCTTGCAACAATAACATCGGCAAAGTAAGCAATAGCTGTCAAATGCGGCAGGATATTTTCACAGTGCTCGGAGAAATATATTTCACACCAACTTTTTTCTTGTTTTTTTGGAAAAGGGGAGGGGGAGGGGTAAAGTCAAATTGTATAACTAACAAAATCAGTACTGCTAGGAGTCTGTAACAACTGGAGGACACTTATAACATTTAAATCATTTACAAAATTAAATACATATCTAAAAACAAGCTAATACAAAGCAAACATATTTCACACTAAATAATTCACATCAGAAAAAAATTGAGCAACAAGGATTGTTATAGAGGAAACAGAATAGGTCTACATGCATCTACCTTTCTGATCATCTTGTTTGGAACAACACTGGCATCATGATCATGTTCTCCATCACGAAGAACCTGATGAGAGCAAATTCCATGCTCCCCACAACACTTGTCAGATTTCTCCACAGCACCATCTGATACTACTCGCCCATTCTCATCCAGATGCTTCTCTGATGGCATTGCTGCAGTGGAAGACAACTTATTTTACCATAAAGCAAAGCTTTTTCTAACAAACTTAATTCAATAGCAAGCATTTGGTGCTTCAAGAACGATAAAATTTGGAATAATACTTTAACCACAGAGTTCTCTCAATTATTTCTGACTGCTTAAACTATGGGACTGATTTTTGACTTTTTACGACCACAGTTTGCTTCAATTAGTAACAAATTTTTTTTGAGAAATAAATTAGATGACCAAGGTTTTGCTAATTAGAGACCAAATTACCCTTTTATTCTTTATTCATCTCTTTGATCTATGACTGGAGTAGTCGCTCCCAACCCGTCCATAAATACTTATAATCTTCCATTTTTACAAAAATAAAATAAAATAGAGGATTTGGCTAGAACATCTAAGCAAGCATTTTAGTAATATGTTCTCCTAATAGGAAGATTTTGTGATCATCATTGCATTGGTAAGATTTTATTACTTCGCGAGAAAAAGTAGTACATGATAGTTTAGCATGTGTCCCTCCCCCGCTCTTATACATACACATATATACATACTTCAAAGTTTTTTGGAAGAAAGATGATATACATAGATTGTTCTCACTTATGTAATTTTAGGTATAAGTCATGGAAATACATAGACTAGTTAACAACCAAATTGGATAAATCAGAAGGCAAAAGGTCTAAGAATGAGAAATATGAGGCAGAAAGATACGGAAATTTTGGCATTAAATTAATCAGATAAAATAAAGCAGACAGTGGTCGTAAAAGTTGGAATGCAAAATTTAATTCCTTAAAAAACTATTTAGGAGTTATTGTGCCTATGAATTGAAGCGTGTGAGACTATATACCTTATGATGATGCTCAGCTTATTTCTGAAAATGGACTACAGAATAAAATTTATGTCTCTTTTGCAATTAACCACCTGTAATAACCATTTCTTCCTATCCTCTAGTTAGGGGAATAAGACTAACAGTTTGTTTGAAATGAAGAAGTGGCATCAAAATGCACACACAATTATAAATGGCTACGGTACTCATGAAGAATAGGAATACAGATCTGAGATGAGAGAAACTGAGATTGAGATTGAACCAGTGCACAACACATAAATAAATTTCAGTTGTAGGCAACTTCCCAAACCGTGTGCTTTATAGTAACACAAAAATCCTCTTTGAGAGAGTACCTCTTTTTTCTAATTGCAAATTGTGTGACCTCTCCAATTCATATTTACGCTTCCATTCAGAAGCCTCCGCTTGGGCAGAAGCCTTCCCTTCAGCAGCTTGTCTTAGTGCTTTCGCGACAGCTAATAAATTGAAGAGTAAATTATTTGTATCATATACTGTAGCAAATTCCAAACAATTGCCAAATAATTAATCACAGTAAAAGTAGATCATACTTCTCAAAGCCTCGGCAAACTCAATCAGATGGTCATCAATCCCATGAAGAATGGGCTGTTGAATAAGTTCTTCTACAGCCTTCTCAGAATTCAACATAGAGAATGAATCACTAAAGCCGTTCTCCAGTGGCAAAACACTAGCATTTCCCTATTTAGAAGTGCCAAAATTATTGCAGGATGTTAGAGAGCCAAAGACATCAAAGACAACGTGGTAATGCACAAAACACAGTATCAATGTCTAACACACAAGGAAGCGTCATAGATACAATAGATCATCAGAATCTCAACAAACAAATAGCATTAAATTCATAGAAGACGGTTTTTGAGATACGTACTGGGCCAAAAGGAGATTAAATATCCTCAGTTTGAATGGAATTTTTTAACTGAAATTGTCGATTATTGTTTTTTGTGAAATGCATTGGGACAGCCAGAGCATCAACATGTTTTTTATACAACAGTACTCATGCAACATTTCATAGGTGATGTTGGTATTGGTATTCTGGTTTTAGTTTAAAACATATGTAAACCTTAGAAGGAGATAGAACCTAGAGAAGTGTAAGATTGCATGATTTATCTTGTGTCCTTTTACTTCTCTTCATGTCGTACTTATATTCATTATCCATAGTGAACTACCATAAAACTTTATCTGAAAATCAAATGCATACAACAGGATTATCTTCATTTCAGGAAAACAAAAAAAAAAGTGGAGGTCTCTTCTAGTTTATTGATCATGAATTGAAAATCATGAGATGATAAAAAATCTGAGATGTAGAGTCACTTCCATGAGCTTTTAATAAGAGGAATTTCAAGGAATTATAACATGAAAGTGGGTTTGCTGCATAGAAACATCTATCAAGGTAACATGGAAAGTTCATCAACTAGCTATAAGAATAAATAGAGTGAAAGTCCAACCCAAAACCAGAAAGTAATAATGGAGCTGCATACGACCATTAAAAACCATTTGAGAACTATAATAGAAAATATTATATATCTCATATACTCTTCCGAACATGTAACTCAGCTTTAGGGTTGACATATCTACTAATGTTTTTTTTTCTTAAGGGGCACAACGGGCTTAATTCTTGAGGAGTTTGAACTGTCAACATACTAAAAAGTAAGCCGGGAGAAGAGCTAATCGCTCAACAAGTTCAGTAAAGAGAGAAAAAGCAAGAGTTAATGAGAACACACTTGCCGATGAAAAAACAGGATTACTACAGCTTGACCCTGATACTGGAGCATTCAACTCAAAGTCTTAACGTCATAGGAAAAAAAAAGTTTTAGGTCCCTTTGAAGTCAAAAAAGGAATTGGAAGGCGATTTACACTGTAGCGAACTCCATATACTTTCAATAAAGTTCTGCTGGAATACACTTAATCACAGTGCTCAGTATTGTAGCACCTATTGCAATTAGGAGGACCCAATAGTTCAATTGATCATCGAAATTACTTGATGCAACAATGAAATTGCTCAAAAATATCCAACTTAGACATTCAAATTTAAGGGGGGAAAAGTCAATCACCCCCCTCCCACCTTACAAAATATAGAACTCTCAGACCGAAATTATCAACAGTGAGCGGCCTAGCGTGTTTGGCGGGCCTAATGCCCTAAAATGTCTCCCTCAATAACAAGAGAGGGCAGCGCGGTGCACTAAGCTCCTACCATGCACAGGGTCTGCGGAAGGGCCGGACCACAAAGATCTATTGTATGTAGCCTTACCCTGCATTTTTGCAAGAGCTTGTCTCCCTCAATAACAAGACTTGTCATTAATGCATATAGAAACTTAAAAATTAGTCATGACTATTTGGTAAATCAATAATTCAACTATCTCAATCACCCAAAAGAGACCACTAGAAATCAGTACTATATGCCATTGACTTCAAAAATCTTCAAGTTTCATTACTAATTCCCAAGTGCATTAACTAACACAAAGCACTGTAATCGCAAATTTCTCAATTTAGTTTACGGATTAGCAAAAACCACACAATCGAAAGAAAACTACTCCCTCTATTCCAATTTACATGGCACAGCTGGAATTTCAAGATTTAAACTTCTGAACTTTGACCATGGATTCATACATATAAGCTTTAAGCTTTTTTAAAATAAAATTTATATATTTGAAAAGTACGTAAAAAGTACTATAAATCACAATAATTAACAACTTAAAATATTTTTCAAACATATAAAAAGTCGGTCAAAAAATAAAAACTTGGTTGGCTCTTGAAATTCCAACTGCACCACATAAATTGCTGATAGAGAGAGTACTAAAATGATCACAAAAGGGTAAGTTCCAATTTACAGTAGACAAAATTACCAAACATTGATAAATTACAACAATTAACAACTTCAAAAATTTAAAAATACTTTGTACAAAAAAAATTGCACGAAAAAGAACTTGGTAGACTCTTGAAATTCCAATTGTGCCACATAAATTGTGATTCCAATTCACACTAGACAGCATCACAAAATCAAGAAACATTGACCAATGATGATCATCAACTCCTTTTCTCTATTTACCCAACAATTCAACTAAACCAATCAATTTTCCAGTCAATAAAACTACAAATTCAATTAAATACAACACATTTCATATTTAAAAAATCAAAAAAACAATTAAAAAAAAAAAGAAAGCAAAATTGAAGTGGAATTAATATTTGGGAAGCAACAAAAAAAAAAAAAAAAGAAGGGGGTGCTTACATTAGAGGTGTGTTTGTTTGGAGACATAGGACTCTGTTTCATTGACATGTAAATCAAGAATTCACCAAACAGCTCTCTACTTGTTCAAGGGGAGTTATGAAAATGAGGAGCAAGAACATGGTAATGAATTACATACAGCACACATATATATACATAGGTGTGATGTGGGGTGGGGGGGTGGGGTGGGGTGCGTAGGGTAGGGGGTAAGGAAGGAAAATGGGTAAGAAGTAGCAGCAGCTAGAGAGGTGGTGGGGCCTACATAGACGCGTGGGAAGTCAAGGAAATAGTAGATTTTTATATTGGTTTCATCACATGCTTGGTCAATGTACTTTTACTCATCAATAAAAATCCCCTACTAATTGGGAAGTTACTCTTTTTTGACTTAATAGTTTTTGGATCAGTAAGATTTATAGTCTGTTTGGCCAAACTTTTAAAATAACTTATTTTGAGAAGTATTTTTGGTGAGAAGTACTTATTTTCTCCCAAAAGCTTGGTCAAACACATCAATTTTTTAAAATAAGCACTTTTCAGGAAAAATAAGCATTTTTGGAAAAAAATAAGTTTGACCAAACAGACTATTAATAGGGAAATGAGATCTCTTGTACTTTCACAATTTCGTAGGTTGTAGATATATTAGAGACTTGAAGCAAGAAAATACAAAAACTTATCAGAAAAGGTTGATTTAGGGCCGCAGATCAAAAGATGAAGCATAACTTGGACCATGGATATATTTAGAGAAATGATTGCTTAGGAATCTGCAGATAAAAGGTCAGAAAACGAGATGGAGGGCGATGGAAAACTTAATTGACGATCTGACTTGACGAAGAAAGATCTCAACCGTCTAAGGATTTTGTGAGACAATAGTGTGCTCGTGAAAGCAAAACACTACTGTAGAAAGGAAACCACGGTGTGATTTCATAAGACCTAATGGACAAATGACAATAGCGCAAGGAGAAATTGACTGATCGTGAACCGGTCTACGGTAGCAGACTTGGGCATAAATCTTGAGGCGGCGGCAGAAGATGAATTAGTTAGGATGCCTACTTTTTTGTCCTTCATAAATAAATATGTTAGGTTTTTGTTGTAAGAGATCCTAGATAAGTTTTTTAGCATAGTACTTTTAGTTGTAGTTTGTTGTTTTAATAGTAGAATAATAGTTCTTAGATTCTTGAATGAAGTCTTCAACATTCTTTCAAGCTTTTCATTAGTCATAGTAAGTAATGCTTTCTTTTTATACATATTTTTGTTATTTCTTTGTCAATATGAGTAGCTAAATCATCTACTGATGTTGTGAAACGCAATGAGATTGTGTAGGTCATAAGATTTTCATGTAATTACATGATGTCGCCCAAATTACATCTCCAAAAAAAGTATAACACGGTTACTGTCATAAATAGAGCCCAACCGAGGTTGGGGTCGATCCCACAGGAAATATGGTTAGGAGCTCGATCGATGCGGTTATTTGAACTATCAGTCAATTATTTCAAAAGGAGGGTTTTGTGGTAACAAGTAATTATTGCAGACAATGAGTAACCAAGTAACATTTTGTTAATTGAAATTGTTGTTTAATCAATGAAAGGATAGACTAGGACTGTGTTCCCAATGAGTTCATAACGTAGTAGGCGTATCGTACTAGTGATCTATCCTGGTGCTTAGCATGCAAGATCAGACCAATTTTGTCAATGAGGAAGGAGGTAAAAATAATCATATTTTAAAAAGTGTAAATATGTACTAAAAATAATATAAAAAATTTATGTGTAAAGAGTGTGTATCAATTACATAAATAAAATATATTATCGTAAAATGTGTGTATAAAAATATGTACGGATGTATAAACAATATAAAAATTGTATAAGAATATATATGAAAGAGAAAAGTATTTTTTATAAAAGATAGAACTTTTTGTAGTGAAAGAAAAGTATCTTTGTATTATATAAAGGAAAAGTATTCTCAAATACTTTTTTTACTTGACAAAAATCATGAGGCGAAAAGATTAATAAAAATAAAATAAAAATTTAAAGAAAAGGTTATACAATATTTTCAAATATAGAAGTGCGAATTAATTGATTAAGCACCTAAATCAGTTTGATTCTTTTATATAAATATTAACGGCCTAAGTTTTGCCTAAACGCGTGGTGAAGATTACGTAAGTAAAGAATATCTCCCACCTAATGCCCCAAAAATAAAATTTTCACTATGATTAATATTTGTACAGTAAGAATATAAAAAATACAAACATAAAATTCAAACTCCTTTTTGAATGCCATTCTCGAGAAGTATCCTCAAGAACCTGTATAAACACTAAGTAGAAATGTTAGTAATGAATAAATAATTATAAAAATATGTGTGCATATATGTATATATAAAAAATAATATTTTATTATATAGTGGGTTCGGATGAAGTTTTAGATATGCCATGGTTACGAAGTGGTTGCTCGAATTATCGGCCGTCCTAAATCGCCTTGCCAAGGATACGAATCATAAAACTTTTGTATTGTCGTGATGATATAAAGATTTCGTCATCGCCCAAATTTATTTATTTATTGTTACGTATTTGTATACGTAATGTCCGTCTTTTTATTTGTGGAGGCCTCAAAAATCAATGGGAATTTTTTCATTGGCTAGCTAATGATATTTGATATAAAATAACATCACTTGAAAAATAAAATCCGTCTTTTGTTATGGGGGGCTTCGAAAGTCCGACGGAGAGATATGGTCATTGGTCACTGAAAACATGCAAAAATTAGGACAAAGATTGCAATATCAGTAGCAAAACAATAAGAAGTAAGATTCAACAAAAATATATATACATAAAAATGTAGTCATAGTCGTGAAGTGAGGTTTATTGGAGTCAGGTAGTAGTCCATTGAAGAAGAAAGACAAGAAATATGAGAGGAGAGATAATTGTGAGCCTAAGTTTAAAAGAAAGAACTATAAAAAATGAGCAATAGTATTTTTCTTCTTTAAGAAAAAAATAATGGAGAAAGAGGGGAGCATTAAGAGCATAAAAAGGGAGGAGAAAATGAGAGAGGGTTGTTGTTGTTGTGGTGGTGGTTGATGTGATGGAGAGAAGAGAAAAAAGAGAGGAAGAAGGGAAAGAGGATGAGAAGTGTGTGTGTGTGTGTCTTTCTTCTCCAAGATAAGAGAGACAAGGAATGGAGTACTTAAAAGGAAATAAAATAATAAATAAATAACTTATCAAATCTATTTTTCAAACAAATCTCTTAGATTTGGGGAAGTAGATGAGACAAAGTCAAAAAAAGATAAAAGAGTAGGGTCTACTAAAGAAAAAGGAAAAAAAAGAAAGATATAGATAAATCTTATGTCTTTTCTTTTCTTTTGTGTGTGTTGGTATAGTCAAAGTACTAGTTGAAAATTCATAATTTAAAGGATAATATTTTTTTATTTTTTGGGAGCAAAATAAGGGATGTGTTATTTTTTATTTTTTTCTTCTAAGAGTAAAATAAGGAATATGATTGGGCAAGAAGATATTACACATTGTGTGATTTTATTTTTTGAATAATTTGCATAGTGTGAGTTTTGAAATATCGGTGAATTAACTTTATTTGCTATGTATGAAAAAATATAACTAATGTATATATAATTTTTAAAATATAAGTATAAATATAAATAATGTAAAAATAAATGTATTGTGTGGTAAAGAATAAAAATTATATTGCTCGTATTGGGTATGTGCAGATGACTGTTAAGAATTAAAATGACAATAAATTGACAAAAAAAACTAATATTTATGACATTAAGGATAATTATCAATAAATTATAAAAAGTAAAAATATGACAATAAAATAGTAAAAATCCTAAAATAAGGATAATTATCAATAAATTATAAAAAATGGGTGAAAATTATATTTTGTGCTCTTTAACAATCAGGAAGCCTGAAGAAGTTAACTTTAAGCACGAAGAGCCAAAATTGGGTGTCAACAGTAAGAATAAGGCGAGTTTTAACATTTGCGACCATTAAAAAGCAATTAATACGAACGGAAGAACAATACAATCATGAACATCCTTCAAGATTCACTAAGTACTTTACCTACATTGTTAATTTATCATGGTTCCCACAACTCTAGTTGTAGAATTTAGTTACTCATGTTTATAAGAGCACAATAGAAATTATTAGAAGAATTCATAATCATAGACTTACGAATAAAGCAGAAGAAATTCAAAAACTTAAATTATCAAAAGAAGAATCAATAACCAAGAATCAAGTTATGGTGGGGCCTACATAGACGCGTGGGAATTCAAGAAGACACTAGATTTTTATATTGTTTTTGTGTTGTGTTAGTCGTTGCACCATATGCTTGGTCAATGTCCCTTTACTCATAAATAAAAGTCCCCTACTAATTGGGAAGTTACTCTTTTTTGACTTATAGTTTTGGATTAGTAAGATTTAAGATTTAGCGAGGAAATTAGATCTCTTGTTGTCTCACAATTTTTCAAGTTTTAGATATGTATATTGGAGACTTAAAGCACGAAAAATACATAAAATTATCATAAAAGAGTGATTTAGGGCCACATAATGAACCGCAGATCTAAAGATGGAGCTTAACTTGGATCATTGATATTCAGAGATGACTGCTTAGGAACCTGCAGATAAAAGGTCAGAAAATGAGATGGAGGACGATTGCAAACTCAATTGATGATATGACTTGACGAAGAAAGACCTTAGTTGTCTAAGGATTCTGTTAGACAATAGTGTGCTCGTGAAAGCAAAACACAACCGCAGAAAGGAAACCAAAATGTGATTCTAGAAAACCTAATAAACAAATGACGACAACGCTAGGAGAAGTCTACGGACCGCGAATCGGTCTACAGTTGCAGACTTGGGCGTAAACCTTGAGGTAGTGGCATAAGTTGAATTAGTTACGATGTCTATTTTTTGTTCTCTATGAATAGACATGTTAGGATTTTATTGTAAGAGATCCGACATTAGTTTTTTAACATATTTTTAGTTGTAGTTTGTCGTCTCAATAGTAGAATATGAGTTCTTAGATTCTTGAATGAAGTCTTCGACATTCTTTCAAGCTTTTCATTAATCATAGTAAGTAATGCTTTTTTTTATACATATTTTTATTATTTCTTTATCAGTATGAGTAGCTAAATTCTATACTGATGTTATGAAACCCAATGAGATTGTGTAGTTCATAAGATTTTTATGTAATTACATGTTACTAGGGTTGTTACTTTTTAAATATCAAACTTCTTTTGTTCTTAATAAAAAGAATTAGTGGTTGTAAACATTAACATACACCATAATATCTTAATCTGCAGACTCCAAAGAGCGGGTTAGAATTTGGTAAAAGAAAATTTGCATTAATTCAAGGTGTTTATCCTTGTTTGATAGATTTATATTAGACTTAATTGAATCTACTATGTATGTTTGATTGGTTTTACTGTCAATAATTCATATGGTTATGGAAAGATCATATATAGATAAATCATTCATGAACTTGGAAGAGACAAATGCTAATGCAGGAGACTGTGTGCATATCTATAAGCCTAAGTCAATGTAGTTGTTTAATTACCGAAGAATAAAGCAATCCATTATGGGAAAACAATCTTGGTATTTTAATAATATAAGTTTACGAACATCATTGATTACAACATCTTTACTTTCTATGTTAGTAGTTTAATTTACAAATCAATCTTTACAACTACTATGGATTAGAAACTGACTATAAATTGAGTAGTTACCACCAACACAACTTGCAATGAAGTGATTCCATATTCCCTGAAGATTCGACCTTAACCTAGTTGGAATACTATTATTGCATATGATCGGGTTACCTCTAAAGTGGGGTGTATATATCTCGAGTGTATCACATGTCTAGTGGATAAATCTTTACTAATAAAATCAAAGTAAATATATCATATACTTAGATAGGAGGGTGTGGAGGTTGCATATAAGGGTAGAAGGTTAGTAGGTAGTTGAACATTGTCTTAGTATTAGCCTATTCATGTAGTTTGTTAAAGACTCCTTGAGGCTCAAGTTTTGATGTAGGCAAATCCTATTTTTGGTACATGTTACTTGTTTGATTCGAGAATGACAAGAAAAAGGGAGTCGACTATGTATGTCCTTGTCAAACAAGGAAAGGTTGTGTCAAGTCCCTAATTGAAGAGGACAACCCTTGAGCATCTATATAAGGAGGAGAGCAACATGATTTTGATTTACCTATTGTATAAACAGAGAAGACTTTATTTTCAAGCAATAGGAGAAGCCATTCATTTGAAGCATAACACTGTTCTGAGTTTTGTTGGCTTGTTTGAGTCTTGTTTAGAGTCTAGTTATTTTATAGCTTGACAATTGTGATAATTGTTAAAGTTTGTGTTGGTGAGGTTTTGTAACAAGAAGTAGGTTTGGCTTCTTGGAGAGTTGTGAGTCAAAACAATTATAGCTAATTGTTTGAGTTAAGTAGTTGAAGTTTAAGTTTTGAATTTTGAGTTGTAATTCTAAACATTGTTTGAGTTAGTGGATTTGAGTTGTGGTTGTTACTCCTTGAGATAGGAGATTTTCCACATAAATTGATTGTACAATTTCGTTATAACTTAAAGTAGAATCTACTAAGGACCAAGTTCCTGGTAAAATAGTTGGAACTAGTTTTCTTCATTTGTGGTTTGGTGGTAGTCTAGAGCACCGTGTCTGTCGTAGTATTAGTCTATTCATGTAGACCTTGTCTTTTGGTATCTGCTATCATATGTTGTTTACTATGTTTAGGTTATTGTTCCTTATTGTTGATTTTACGGTTCCTTACATATATGTCCCACACTACTTTCTTATTAGTTGTCATGTTTTTCTTCATCGTTGTTCTTCTCTCCATTATTAGTTTGATTTGATTCACTTGAGCCAAGGTCTTTTGAAAATAGTCTCTCTACCTCCAAGTAAAACTTAATCTGGTACGTCCATCAAGTAACCGATCTACGGACAAGATTTGCTCTTTAATTATGGACATTACTTAGGTCACAAGTGTACTTGGGCAACAAGTAAGCTTGTACCACAAGTAAGGATTATTCTTACATTCTTCCACTTGGCCCAATGTCCATATAACATTAATACTTTAATGACATAAACATTAGTTGCACATAGAATAAATCCCTTCTATAATGTCCATCATACATACCATAATATGACAAATTACTAATGCGAGTTATGACGGTTATACATAATTTATGCTACATACTCCCTTCCATATACTACGACATTAGCAACTTATCATACTAGGTTCATTAGCTATAAAACATATAACATTATGATCCACAATAATGTCTCATCGAGACTTATCCTGTAATATCTCAAAAACAATAATGTTTACACCATTTTGAGAAACACGAATTCATTAATGTATATCAGAAACATATAATTGAGCTCAGAGTATCAAAACATCATAATTACATCAATCATAAATACAACCAAGACCCATTCTATGAACATGTTCTTTAATTGTCTTTGGTTGTAAACTTTTAGTTAACGGATCCGCAATCATAAGATCAGTTCTAATATTCTCAAGTGACACTCCTTGTTTCTGAACTTCTTCCTTGACGGTAAAGTACTTTGATTCCATATATTTGGCACCTTTGGAGTACTTATTATTCTTGGAGAAGAATACTGTTGCGGTATTATCACAAAAAAATTTCAGCGGCTTGGTAATGGTGTCGACAACCCCAAGTCCTGAAATAAATTTCCGCAGCCATAATACATGAATTGTGGCTTCAAAACATGCCACAGATTCTATTTCCATTGTGGATGTAGCAATGACAGATTGCTTAACACTTTTCCACAATATTGCTCCTTCAGCTAATAGGAATAAGTAACCAAACGTGGACTTTCTAGTGTCAGCACATCCAACAAAGTCTGAATCCGAGTATCCAGTAAATTCCAAGTGATTGGATCTCCTATACGTGAGCATGCAATCCTTCGTTCCTTTCAGGTACCTCAAAACTTTCTTTGCAGCTTTTCAATGATCAATTCCAGGATTACTTTGATATCTTCCAAGCATCCCAACCGCGAAACTAACATCCGGTCTTGTGCAAGTTTGAACAGACATCAAACTTCCAACAATAGAAGAGTAGGGAATTAACTCCATTTTTTTTCGTTCTACATCATTCTTTGGGCATTGCATGAGACTAAATTTGTCCCGTTTTTGAATAGGAATAATTCCTCCAGAACAATTGTTCATGTTGAATCTCTCTAGAACTCTTTCGATATAGCCTTTCTGAGACAGTCCTAACAATCCTTGTGATCTATCACAGAATATTTCTATCCCTATCACATAGGATGCCTCACCCATATCTTTCATTTCAAAGTTCATAGGGAGGAAATCCTTTGTCTCACGCAATATGCCTAAATTATTAGCAGTAAGTAAAATATCATCAACATACAGGACTAAAAATATAAACTTGCTCCCACTGATCTTTTTGTATATACACTGATCAGCGGTGATCTCCTTAAATCCAAAAGATGTTATGGTATCATTAAACTTTATATACCATTGTCGTGAGGCTTGTTTGAGTCCATATATTGACTTCTTCAGCTTACACACCATTTGACCTTTTTCTTTAATTTCAAAATCCTCTGGTTGGTCCATATAAAATTCCTCCTCGAGGTCTCCATTAAGAAAGGCAGTTTTCACATCCATTTGGTGTAACTCTAAATCATGATGAGCTACCAAAGCTAGAATAATTCTCAATAAGTCATTCTTCGAGACTGGTGAAAATATCTCTTTATAATCAATGCCTCCTTTCTGAGTATAACCCTTGGCAACAAGTCTGGCTTTATATCATTCAATATTGCCATTTGAATCACGTTTGGTCTTAAAGACCCATCTACACCCGATTCTTTTAGAACTTTCTGGCAATTCAATAAGGTCCCAAACTTTATTGTATTCCATAGATTTTAACTCTTCTTTCATGGCATCAATCCATTTATCAGACTTAGTGCTTTCTATGGCCTGAAAAAATGAAATCGAATCTTTATTAAGTCCAATGTCAAAATCTAACTCTTGCAAATAAACCACATAATCATTTGAAATGCTCGATTTTCTTTCTCTATGAGATCTTCTTAATGACACTGTTTGTGGATCGTTTGTGCCAGATATTTGTGAGTTAGCTTCATCTTGAAGTGTTATTGGTGTGAAAGTAGGTACATTCATGGGTAATGGAATATTTACCCTTACCTCATTTATTTCCACACTTTATCGTTCAACACTCCCACTAACTCCACCATTCTCAATGAATCTTGCATTACCAGTTTCAACAAGTCTCAAACAATGGTTTGGACAATAAAACCTATACCCTTTAGATTTCTCTAGGTAACCAATGAGGTAACTACTTACTGTTCGAGAATCTAATTTCTTTTCATGTGGATTATAAACTTTAGCTTCCGCTGGGCAACCCCAAACATGCAGGTGCCTTAAACTAGGTTTTCTTCCGGTCCACAGTTCAAAAGAGGTCTTTGGAATTGCCTTACTAGGAATCCTGTTTAATAAATATGCAACGGTTTTAAGAGCATACATTCACATTGATTTGGGTAATGAGAAATTACAGATCATACTCTTAACCATATTTATAAGTGTTCGATTACGCCTTTCTGCAACACTGTTTTGCTGAGGTGTTTCTGACATAGTATACTGTGCACATATGACATGTTCCTCGAGGAACTTTGCAAATGGACCTGAACATTGTCCCGATTCATCATATTTTCCATAACATTCACCACCTCTATCTGACCTAATGATATTCACTTTTCTATCTAATTGTCTTTCAACATCATTGACATACACTTTGAGAGCATCCGTCGCTTGAGATTTTTCTTTCAACAAATAGATATATCCATAATGTGAAAAATCATTCATAAAAATGATAAAATATTTTCTCCACCAAAAAATGAAATATCAAAGAGTCCGCAAATATCAGTGTGTATGATTTCAAGAAGCTGAGTGTTTCTTGTGGCACCTTTCTTAGTATGCTTGGTTTGCTTTCCCTTAATGCAATCCAAACATATATCAAGATTAGTAAAATTTAGATTCGGAAGAATCCCATTCTTTACCAATCTTTGCAATCTTTCTTTGGATATATGACCCAAACGTTTGTGCCACAAGTAAGTAGAACTTTCATCTAGTGAACTACGTTAATTCCAATAGTTTAATAAATAGCAAGAAGGATTTCAGAAAAGACATTATCGAGTTTCAATCTATATAAACCATCAATAAGAACATCAGAAGCATAAATTAGCATTCTTATATAAATTGAAACATCCATGTCCAAACTTAAATTTAGATTTGTAGTTTGGATCGCAATGAATTCCTGCAACATAGTGGATACATGAATAGTTGCACCAGAATCATGCCACCAAGTATTATTAAGAACTTCTACTAAATTTGATTCGAAACATACAAAAACACTAGATGTACCTTTCTATTCGAACCAAGCTTTACGTTTCTGACAATCTTTCTGATTATTCCCTTCCTTTTTATAGAAATGACACACATCCTCCTTGAGTTCCTTATGAGCATCCTGTTAAACTTTAGTAGGTGTTTTCTTCTTCTTAAACTTGTTGGTCTTCACCTCAAGTCCTTTGCCATCTCCTTGACCCGTGAGGTTAATGGAGTGACCTTCTTGTTTCTTAAGTCTTGACTCCTCCTGAGTAAGCATACTGAACAGTTTATTAACATCCCACTTATCCTTAATAGTGTTATAGTTAATTTGAAATGATCTATACTCAAGAGGCAATGAGTTCAAAATGAACTGAACCAAAAAGGTGTCATCCATTTTCATCCTCAAGGTCTGAAGTCTTGCTGCAATATTAGTCATCTCGATGATATGATTTTGCATACTACGCGACCCATCAAACTTCATGGTCGTGAGTTCAACCATTAATATACCAGTGAGAGACTTATCAGTAGAACGAAAATATTTTTCCACAAATTTCAGGTATTTCCTGACACTTTCTGTTTATGAAATAGTACTCTTAATAGTGTTAGCAATAATCATTCGCATAAACATAAGGCTCAATCTGTTAGAGCGTTCCTGCTTTATGGAAAGACTTCTTATCCTCATTGCTCGTATCAGTAATAGCAGTAGGTTTATCATTCATCATGGCCAAGTCAAGATCCATCACACTTAAGTGGAACTGGACTTGTTCATGTCATTTATAGAAGTTCAATCCATTAAACATGATAACAGAGGAAGCAAGTGAATGAGGATGGATAGCTGCAAAATAGATATACATGCTCACAAATTGGATGCAACAAAACAATAAAAGTATATTGTAATTCTCCTTTGGGTAGAAACTACGACACACTATCATAATTTTAAATGCCATTTTTCAACTTTAATAGGTAATTAAATATTTTTAATCAAACATATATGACATCTTTGGATATACAATATATATTCGATTAAAGAATATTAATTTACCTTATAATGTTCACTATTCATAGAATAATTGGTTCACTTTTGGGTAAACCCTTAAGTTCTAGCAATAATGAGTTAATTTATCCACTTAGTTTCGATAATAGGTCTTTCATTAGTTTCATGGATAAATGACAAATTATGTATGCATACTTCTTAACCATACTAGTTTGACCACTTTAGTGACTAATAAACTATATTAATATAAATGCATACATAATATATCATAAAATTTTTATGCATGTGGATATTTTAAACATTTCTAGTTTGGCCACTTTGGTGACTAACAAACTATAAAAACATAATACATGCATCAAGTGATCATAAATATTATGTGTGTAAATATTAAACATTCTAGTTTGGCCACTTTGGTAACTAACAAACTATATCACTTTAGCGCACACATATTATTTATTACTTAGTGTAATGACCACTTTAATTTTGCAAAGTATAAAATAAACATAATAAACATTATATAATAAGAAACTAAAGTTTCCAGAATTTGTACAAATTAGCTTTCTTAATAGAACTTCATCAACTTAACTGTTCAAGTACTATACATTAGTCAAATCACAAAATTATTCTACTATAAAACACAACTTAACAGTAGACTTAAGATTCGACAGTAAACTTAAAATTTAGACTTAAAATTAATAACCTTGAAGAACACTAAGAAAACATACAACTGTCAAGTTTATCTTGGTTTCAATTCTTTTTAAAACTTTGTTTCCAATAGGAAGTAACAAAAATGTGATGGTACATACAACTCAATAATACACCATAATAAATTCTTTTAGGAAGATTATCGGTTCAAATATCCAGGCTCTGATGCCACATGTAAACTTTAATACATATCAGGATCTTGAACATGATAATCTTACAAAGATGCGTCATAGAAAACATACCTAACGCGGAAGACATCATCACAGAGAAGCGGAAGCGTTAGTGGAAAATTGGTTTCTACTTCCTTGCCCTAGCCTTACGTTACCACAACCTTAGTGATGGAAGAGAGAAGAGTGAAAGTGATAACCTTAATGGACGGAGGGAGGACCAATTTATAGAGGTTAAAACTTAATCTGTACGTCCATCAAGTAACCGATCTACGAACAAGATTTATTCTTTAATTATGGGCATTACTTGGGTCACAAGTATACTTGGGCAACACAAGTAAGGATTATTCTTACACTCAGACCCCACTTTGTGAGAATTTACTGAGTATGTTGTTGTTGTAATCGAAGTAAATAAAGAAACATTACGATTAAAGGATTTGTTCAACGATTTTGGTTTATATCAAATTAATATATGACATAAATTATGATAGTCAAAGTGCCATACGCACTTGACTAAAGATCAACTTTATGTATCGTGTGATAACAAAACATATTGACGTAAAATATTGAAGAAATTATAATTTTGAGAGTTTTTTTTTTTGTTTGAAAGATTGATAAGGAAGACCACCATTCTGACATGTTTTACAAAGTCTCTTTCATTTACTACGTCCAAACATTGCTTTAATTGGAGTGGTGAAATTGAATAATTGATGAGTGATTGTATTATTTATGGGGAGTAGGTGAGTAAAGTCAACTATACTGAACAAGTTGAAGTGAAGGAAAAAATTTTGAGAACTTTTAGTCTCTTTTTTAGATTATATGCTGTATATATTTTTTTGGATTTTCATTCGATATCCGGAATCACACCAGGGTCCTATAAAATTTGAATTTGCATCAGAAAGTCCCATATTCCCTTATAAAAGCGACTTCGAACCGATTAGGACTCGAACCTATAATCTTTGATTAAAGATGATGGAATATAATATACATATCACTCTATCACAACTGTTATTAATAAACTCCCTCCGTTTCAATTGGTTTGGCTGTTTTGACTTGGTTCAGAGTTTAAGAAGGTAGTGGATACTTTTGAATCTTGTGAGAGAGATATCAAATGTACCAAAATGTTCTTTAATCTTGTGGTCTTGAATATGTCATGTGTAAAGTTGGAATTAAAGAGTTGCTAAAACGGAAAACGACATTCTTTTTTAAACGGACTAAAAAGGAAAGTAAGTCAAACAAATTGAAATGGAGGGAATATTGATTTTGATTTATGGTAATTTCTACTCCCTCCATTCGGATTTACTTGTCACTATTTTCCTAATTTGATTTTCATTTTTAATTGTCATTTTTGTCCAATCAAGAAAAGATAAAAAAAAATTCATGTTTTACCCTTAGCATTAATTACTTATTCTCCAAATTATTTTTCAATACCTATTACTAAACATCAATTAATAGGAGTAATATGATAAAATTACTATACTAATTATTGTTTTCTTAATAAGTGTGCCAAGTAAATCCGAACGGAGGGAATATATGGCCTTCAAACTTGACCTTGGCTTTAGTTTTGTCATGGTCTTCTTTCCACTTTGAGTTTTGCCAAGTTGATTGAAGGCTACCTTTGGTCTCCCTCTTTAATGTAACTACTCCACACAATTAATGACCTTTGAAATTTTAATCCTTAGTTTTGAAATCCTTACACATTAAAGGAAGGATCCCATCAAAATAGGAGTCCTCATTTTTTATTTTTTTTATTTTTGTTTCTCATCTGTGTTTGGTATCTGTATTTGAGCCTTGGTTAATTCGGATCGCGCGCGACAGGATCCAATTTGAGAGTGACTCCCAACAAAATTTTCTCCATACCCAGGACTCGACTCCGAAATCTTTGATTAAGGATGGAGCATTCCACTACTGCATCACAACCTATGTTGGTCTCATGTTTGTATTCAATTTAAATTCACAAATCATGCTCTTGAATTATATTATTAGAAATAGAGACGTTTGTATATTATTTAAACAGAAAATTTGGGTGTTGTAAAACAGACCTAACATCTTGAATTATATTATTAGAAATAGAGACGTTTGTATATTTATACAGAAGATTTGGGTGTTGTAAAACAGACCCAACAACTTTAGAGAGGGATATTTGATATGAAGGACAATATTTAAACACTTGATTTCTTCCACCACCCTTGTTACTATTATTATAGATTCCTTCCACAATTCTTAATTCTACATATTAATCATTCATATCTTAAAAAAATAAATGTTCTTAATTATACAGTGTTTACTTTAGATCTAAATCTAATACCTTAATATTCAGATGTGCATTTAAATACATATATATCTTAATCTTAGCAAAAATAAAAGGATCTTTACACAAATAATCAGACGGATTTACTGTTTACTTTTTTCTAGCAAATATATAGTGATTGTACACGGATTAAAACAAATAGTATACCTTCACTGATTATTGTAGTTTAATCAGTTGGCTGGACGACTAGAAAAGAAATTCTATATAAATTATACATATATTATAACATCCACCAGCTATTTTTAATTTAATCAGTTGGATGAATTGCTATCCATATTGAGCCTTCAAAAATTAACTGAGGCCTAAATGGAAGGTCAATAGTTCATATAATATAATCATATCTCCCTTCTTCCAAGATAATTTTAGGATATTTTTTATTATTCAAAATTGCTTAGAAAGAGAAGATTTTTTTATATTAGAAAAAACAATGTGTTGACCAATCAAACCTCTCAACAAAATATTTCACATAAACAATGAAGATTACAATCTACTTAAAATCAAAATTAATTGCAATTCTTTCTAAAATATATGTGTGCTTAAATGCATATTCTGCTTTAATAAGGCCAATTAACAATATCAACGGCCCAATACCATCTTGATTCATATATACTGTTATACAAAATTTATACATGTATATATATTGTATCAATATTGTGTAGATAGTGTATAACTGCGTATATATGTGTATAACCAATCTAACCACACTATTATACATAAAATCAATGAAGACAAAAAAAAATGACAATTTATTCTAATATTAATTTAACGGGATAACAAATTTACCATAACAAATTTTTAAAAAATTCAAATTTTAAGAGAGAGAGAAACATAAGAATGGAAACCTAAACTTGGGCCATTTTCAGTAATTAGCTGATAATTGAGCCATTTTCAGTTAAAACATTGACCCGTTGACCATTTCTTTTAATTTTCTCATAAATAAATTTGAAAAAGGATTAAATTTTTTAAAAATTTTAAAAAATATAGTCCAACACTTTTACATCCACATAATTATATCTTCAATATGTATTTATCTTGTATAGTAATGTATGAAAGTGTATAACACATCGCTATTTATAGAGACACTTTTCTTCTACGATTTTAGATGCAATTTTTGTTCAACTTCAGTTTGAATTTTCACCAAATGACTTCAAATTTTATAGATAACCTCCTTAATTAGACTATTTCCAGCGAATCCAAATTCCAAACAACATCCTCTCCAAGTTTCTAACAAATTGAAAGTCAAAATCGAAATTCAAATTTATTCTTTAAGCTTGTTCAACAATAATAAATTAACTTTCTAATTTGATTTTCAGCATCTATGTCTTACAAAATTACTAGCCTAACCACGATATGAGTTATAAACATAATAACAAGTCTAATTTGACCAATATGGGTTGTGGTGCAGTGGTGAGACTACTCCACTCTTAATTAGAGTTCTCGGGTTTGAGCCCTGAGTATGAAAAAAATTCTTTTGAAAGCGGCGTCATGGGTCATGCAGTGCGCGATCCGGATTAGTTGGGATCCAATACGATCACCAAACATCGGTGAAAAGCCAAAAAAAAAATAAAAAAATTCCAGTCGAGTTTGTAACAATCAAGAGGCGATTGTGTTGAAGAAGAGAAATATGGGCGTGACCTAAGTTTCAAATACAATATGAGCCAATTTGAGTAAGGGCTGAAAAACATGGCTTACTTTGATTATAAGCTTGAGTCAACTTATTAAAAATATAAAAATATATTAAAAAACGCTATTTATCTGTAAAGAAAATATTATTTATCATCCAAATATAAAGGGGAAAATATATTTATTACTTGTTTGACCATAAAAAAAATCCACTTTTTTTCAAAAAATTATTTCACTTTAGTGAAAAAAGTAAAAATTTGTGGTGTTTGACCATAAAATTTATTTCACTTTAGTGAAAAAAAATTTCGGAAAAGTGAAAAACTTGTTTTCACTTTTTTCACTCTTACTTCTCTCACAAAAAGTCAAAAGGAATTCTAATTTATTTAATGGTCAAACACAACTCCAACTCCAATTTCAACTTCAACTCCAAAAAAATTTAGTTTTCATGGTCAAACGCCTACTTAGAATTGTAAGTTAAATATCAAATATGAATTATTTTATTATAACTTACAAAATGACTAAAAAATTGACTTTTATTCTCTTATGAGATTTTGATTGATTTTGTGTTCGTCCTCTTTTGTTGACTTCCAAATGTCTATTTTTACTTTTTAGACTTTGGACCTTTTCGTTTAGGGCTTTTTATTTTGCTAGAACAAAGTCGTAGATATATCTACATCTATATTTACAATCAACAATATACATCTATATCTACAATATAATGTGAAGACCCTTAGAAAAATAATTTAAACTTTTTATCCTTTATTAAAAGTCTCTGTTTTAGACAAAATCGTCTTTTCACTTATTTTCTCAAATTATTATTTAATTATTTTTATTATATTTAAAATTAAAGAGTACTAAATATGGTAAGAGTTATTAGAATAACTAATAATTAAAGAGTCCTAAAATAGATGATAAAAGATATTAGAAGAATTAATGATTAAGGAGTCCTAAAATAGATTATAAAAGATATTAGAAGAATTAATGATTAAGGAGTCCTAAAATAGATGGTCAGAAGAAAAAATATTTTTTTTTTTAATATGAAAGTTTGTTTCAATTGACTTTCAATAGAATACAATAGAATTTATATAATTTAGTTCCTTATGTCTTAGTTTTACCAAAATTTCAGTGTAATTATTTTTTTTTTAATCAAAAACTAATTTAACTGTTAAATCCTTCCCTATTTAAATTATACATAGTTAGGGTTAGTTACTTGTGACCAAGTCAATTCTATTCTATAAATAAAGGTTTTATTCATTGTATTTCATCTCTCAAAAGAAATAAGAAATTTTCTCTCTTCTCTCCACCTTTCTGTAGAATTATAGGAGATGCGATGCCCCAGCAAGGAGGTTGTGAGAGGTTGGATATAGTTGGTATGAGGAGAAGTAGAGGTAGACTAATGAAGTATTTGAAAGAAGTGTCGTGGATTAGGATAGAAGGTCTTTGACTCGCTTTTTGACGGGTTTAGGTTTAGAGGGATTCTAAATTAGATGTCCAAGTATTTGAGATACAATATTTCTTTATATGATTTAAATAGATATAGAATTTTTAACGTGAGTGACTACTTTTTGATAATTTTAATAATTTTATTTTAACGCGAGACACACGTGCAAATCTAACAAACAAACTAGCTAGTTGCTTCCCATGCTTTGCCATCCGATCTGCCACATGATTCATATTCCGGGAAAGATGACAAAGTTGTAACATCATATAAGCTAGCCAAGAGGTCCCTGCAAATATTGAGAAGTGTTAGATATTTGGGAGTAGGATTATTAAAAGGTCACTTCTCTGTTGGATTCCACAACTTGCCTTTCTTTATCTTTTTCTTTTCACCAAGTATTTTACTCTAATGTTCAATAAGAAAGAGATAGTAATAGCTTAGATAATACACTGAACCAAGAGTCTATTTTTCATCCTCAATCGAATCACGGTTCACGACTCAAGATTCTATTTTATTATCAATTATAGCGTTTATACCATGCATCAACTAAATGCAGTATAAATTTTATCACAGACTTAATATATTGGGATATTGCTTCTTATCCTGTTATCCATCAAACAACTCCTAAATATAGTATATATATGATCTCAGACTTAATCTATGCATAGCCCGTCTCTTCCACGTATCAAACGACCTAATTTGAAACGAACATTGGATGTGAGTAAAAAAAATTTCTCGGATACAATATATTCAACACACTATTTTGTTTCTTCTAGAATATTGTTTCAAATTCAAAAGGAATTTAAATTTCATGCATTGATGTGGTTTTAAAAAGTATCTACATAATCAGGTCATTTAAAATAATTGCATGTAACTATGTTTAATTATCAATAAATAGTACTAACTTAAGTTAAATTAGATAATAAGTAACCTACTATCACAAATTATGTCATACTAATGGTGTAAAGAATCATTACACCGTCCGTTACTCCCCAAATTCTTAAAGGCACGCAATCCACAAACGATGCCATAAAACTTACATCGAGTAAATCATCTAAACATTTCTATCATGAATTTATGCATGCATTATGATAGTAAAAATAAATGTATTATAATGACGGAATAAGGCATAAAAATCAATCATCAATATATAATATATTGCACTTCTATTCAATTATTCTTTATCCTCCATGAGAGAAGGAGGAGCCAAAGGAAGAAAGTGATGACGATTGACGATATGGGATTCAGTTTGTTCGATTATAAGCTACTGTTAGTATGATATGTTTCTTATTTCAAACAATATTGGTTAAAAGTTTTAGTTTTTATGTTTGAGATATTTTGGAAGTGCAAGAGTACATGTAATCTTGAGGAGGTTATGGACTCCTGTTGTGCTTAAAAAAAAACAGATTTTATGTTACTTCCTTATCAATCGTATTTGTCATTTTTTTTCTGTCATGTGATTTAATTTGTTCTTTTGAATGCTTTGTTTTATTTTTTTTTTATTTTTTATCATAACATTATATTATTACTTTTGATACATGGTGTGACATTTTGCAAATTGTAAAAAGATGAATAATGAAGTTATTCATGCAATTATTGTGGGGTAAGTTGTTGATATGTTGTGTTACGCGGATTGATATGATTTCCTGTTTATATTACCCTCTTCTTCTTCTTCTTCTTATTATTATTATTATTATTTTGATCTCTAATATGTCTGTACTTTTTTGAATCGAAAGCAAGTTTTATTTTTTCCCATTTCACAGTATTAAAAATTCTGGTATCAGTTATTTAATTTCTATTTCTTTTCATAAATAGTTTGTCTTCTCATTTCTCTATCCTATTTTTCCTAGATAGTTTAAGCATGTTTTTGTTGCTTAGTTGTTAGTTGCTAAAGTTGTAAAAAAAAACAACAAAGAATCATAAATGAAAATGTTATTTTAGGATAAGTTTTATAACAAATAATTTACATATTATTGATGATGAATTAGTAAATGATAAATTTCTCAATTGTCCAAAGAAGGATCCACAACGAAATTAAAGCTTGAAAATTTTGTTGCATTTTAATATCTCTCCCTCTCTCTTTAAGATGTCATGTCTTGAATTCATAGCTCAATCTTTATTTATATTTATATCTATAGGGTTAGACGTTAGTAGAGGTTATTTGACACACTCTACATTTAGGGATATTATTTATCTAATTTCTAAGGCTTTTTTGGATTTTTCTTCTCATTTTAATACAATAAATACTTTATTTACTATATATTTTGAAAAGTTGATAATTTTTAATTGCAGCTCCGCAGTAAATGAGGAAAGTAAAAGACACTGTTTCACAAAATAAAAATTAAATTGCAGCTCCATAATAAATAAGCAAAGAAAAAGACATCGTTAAGTCTGGTCGTAGGATAGAATAATATAAGAAAAAGGAAAGACATCATCACAAAAAATATTTATATCCTTTAATTGTCCAGTATAAACAAGAGCAATCCCATTGCATCTGTTTCCTGTTAATTGTTTTCAATTGCTTCCTATTCTTTTAATAGTGTTAAATCAAAACAAATAATGAATATAGTATTTTATTAGTAGTTATATTTATGCATTTGGTGAAGTAACTTCTTAAAATTAAAGACCATCTCTAATGAAGTGTTTGGAAAACAAAAAATATATACTATATAATATTAGAAATCTAATACTATTATCATTAAAAGATGTGGGGCAGTGGAAGAGGTTATTCCTCCCCTTAATCAAAGGTTTCAATTTCGAGCCCTGGTAAGGAACGCTACCCCCGAATGGGTCCTACCTGACGTGACTCCAAATTAATCAAACTTCAATAAAAATACCGATACCGAATGGAAAACCAAAAAAAAAATAAAAAAATCTAATAATACATACACACACATTGTCTCTAAAAGTGAAAATCTTTTCTCGAAAATCTATTTCTGTATATTTTCATTTTTTGAAGAAGATACAATTCATTTAGCCTCTAATTTAATAGTGAAATTTTACAATTTCAATTTCATAAATATTTATAATTAACATTTTTATTCATTTACACAAATTTTTTTAATCATATTTGTTTTGATCAAATTAATCGCGCGGACATTTTTCCTAGTCCTTAAATTATGATGAAATTGTCAGTTACACACTTTAACTGTGTGAGAGACCTGTTACCTCTCGAACTTAAAGTTTTTGTATTAGTTACACCCCTCTAAACTAACACATGATCTCTACCCGTTTAAGTTTTTTCATGGCAACCATAATCCATCAATTGTTTGGTATGAGGGATAAGAAATAATTAATAATCTTGAGATACAATGTAGGATTATGTTATTCTGCATTTGGTATAGGATATTAATTAGTCCCAAGATTATTTATCCCATCATTGTACACTATAATTATAGAATAAGTTTTCTCATATTTATATGATGGAATAACTTATCTACAATATATTAAAAGTGTGAAGACCCTTAGAAAAATAATTTAAACTTTTTGTCCTTCATTAAAAGTCTCCGCAATAGACAAAATTGTCTTTTTACTTTTTCTTAAATTATTTTTAATATATAGAAAGAATTTTAAATTTATAAAGTTCATTAAATTTGTTTTTCTTATACGAATTTTACCCTGATTAGCATCCTTACCATATATTTTAGCACTCCTTACCATATATTTTAGGATTCCTTAATTATTAATTTTACTCTTATACACAACCAACTAAAATTTAGTTTTTGAAAAGCTGTCCAAATATTTGTACAGTAAAAGTTGTCCAACTATAGTATAGTACGTGTGATGTTTAATTAGGACTTTTTTTTAAAATTGGTTTAGGATATTTTTTAAAAATAAGTCAAAATTATACATTGTTTAGGTTTTTGAAATTAATTAAAGTTCCTCTTTCATCTAGGTAAGAAATCATAATATTTAACAATTCTAAATCAATTAGAATTTTACCTTATATAAAAAGAATTTATACAATTCTATAAGTAATATTTTCAATCAAACTTTACAAGAAACATAAACATTGGCTTCTTCTACTTTTAGTTTTCTTCTTATTTTCATTTTGATTCAAGTTATATTCTTGCGTTCATTATCATCATTCTTTTTATCTTTTTTTTATTTCGTGCAGTTAATAGTTTTTAGACACGTTAACTACTCGGATTTTTTTGATTGTTGAGGCTTTTTATACTCATCGTTGTGTTATGAGATTCACGTCACTTACTTTTTTTTTTTTTTCGTCTTTAGTTTTACAGGTTCCAAAACTAATTTCAGAACTACCTACATAGGGAAAAACAGGTTTATGTATAGAATTTTTCTACCCATTGAAATCTTGATAGTATCTATGATTAAAGAGATAAATTTGATTGTGATTTGAGGTAAGTTTTTTAACTTCTAGTATAGTTTTGAAGTTTACAATAAATAAATTATTCTCTATTCTTGATAAACAATTGCTAATTGAGAAGTTTTTTTTTAAAAAAAAATAATCTTGATATATCTTATGATTGAAGAGACAAATTTGCTTTTAATTTGTGGTAAGTTTTCTAAAATTTTAGTATGTTCTTGAAGTTTACAATAATAAATTATCATATATTCCTGATAGATAATTGCTAATTGCGAAGTCTTTTTTTTTTTTTTTTTGTGAAATATTGATAGTATCTTTGATTGAAGAGACAAATTTACTTGTGATTGAGGTAAATTTTCTAAAATTTTAATATATTTTTTTTTGTTTACAAAAATAAATTATCATGTATTTTGATAGACAATTACTAATTGAGAAGTTTTCTTTTGTGATTTTAGTATGTTCTTGAAGTTTAAAATAATAAATTATCATGTATTCTTGATAGATAAATGTTAATTGATAAGTATTTTTTGATTTTTGATCATAATAACTCATATTCTATTAATAATTTGAATTTGACTTATTTACAATTTTGACCAAATTTTTTGGATCATTACATTCCATCAGAAGAAATTGGTTAGTCATTTTAATCCTTTATGAATTCTTTTTTAAAATTTAATTTAATTTATTGAAGACTGAAAAATTGAATGAAGAATGAAGAAATAAATGCTCCAGGAAACTAGGAGTATCTATTTAACAAATTCATGTTCAAGATCCAATTTTTCAAAGATCAAGAATTGAAGACTAAAATCTGCCACTTAAAGTCAAGGTGTGACTTTACTTTATTCTTGGAAATTTTTTTTTCCAAGGATCAATAATCTCTTGGGATGCTATCTCTTCAAGTCCTCAAACAGCTAGCTTCTACCATTATATAAAGAAGACTTTGGACAACCAGTTAGATATACAAATAGTTTTAGCCAACTATAAGTCTTTGCTCTACTTTTAAACAAGTATTGTATTACTTAGTGTTTTACTGTGTATCAAAAAAAGAGAGGAGAGAAAAATATTGTTAGTGAGGCATTGTATCAAAGAAAAGAAAAAGAAAAAGAGAAGAAAAAGATTGAGAGAAAAAGATAGAGACAAAAAAAGAGAAGAAAAAATATTGAGAAGAGAGACATTAAGTCTTTGCTCTACTTTTAAACAAGCATTGTACTACTTAATGTTTTACTGTGTATCAAAAAAAGAGAGAAGAGAAAAATATTATTGGTGAGGCATTGTATCAAAGAAAAGAAAAATAAAAAGAGAAGAAAAAGATTGAGAGAAAAAAGAGAGAAGAAAAAAATTGAGAGAAAAAATATTGAGAAGAAAGACATTGAGAGTAGTAGTAGAAGCTCTATTCTCAAAGTTGTAGCAAACCCAAATATTTGCAAAGACTTAGAAGAGAACACCCTTGCAACCTAAGGGGACAGGACGTAAGATCCACATTGGATCCCAACCAGTATAAAATATTTGGTGTCGTTTACATTTTAGCTCTTTACTTTTCAGTATTTCTTTTTACAGTTCTGTTTCTGTCAGTTGACTAACTTCATTGACTAATCGACTAAGAAAATGAAAAATAGAAATTCACCCCACCCCCCACCCACCCCCGCTTCTTGCATTAGTATCTGAGCAAGGAATCACATTAATTTGCTTAACAGCAAGTGAGAAAAGATCATGGCTCAACCATCTGCAATTAGGGCACTTTTTCAATAAGGAACTTCCCAAATAAGACCTCCTTACTTTAATGGCAAGCACTTCTCACACTGGAAAATCCGAATGAAAACATTCATAAAGTCCTATGATGTTAAAGTCTGGAGAGTTATAAATCTTAGTGATATAAATATCCCTCCTTCAAGGGAGACTGTGACAAATACTGAAAATGGTCAACCATCAACTGTTGTAATTCCATCTCTTGAGAATTACACTGTTGAACAGATGAAAATTATCAAGATTAACTCAAAGACAAAGAATGTTCTTTATAATGCTATCAGTGGTGAAGAATATGAAAAAATTTCTTGTTGTGACACTGCTAAAGAAATGTGGAGTAAATTGAAAGTCACATTTAAAATAAAAACATCTACGTCAATTCATACCCATTACAATTTCATTCAATTAACAATTAAAAAGTATCATAAAAAATAGAAAAACTTCTTTTTTCCTGGTCAGGTCAATAAAGTCATGAATGAAGGAACAGAAAAGGTTAAGCAAACCTTGATTGGTATGCTAGTATATGAATATGAGTTGTTCAAGATGAATGAAAGAGAATCAATTGAAGAAACTTTTGCTCATTTTAAGAAAATCATTGGTGAACTCAAAGCTGCTAGAAAAACCTATCTTGTGTCAGACCAAATCACCAGAATTCTCAGGAGCCTACCTTCCAAATGGATCTTTCAGGTAGTTGCTCTTGAAAGCATGAATCTCAATACTTTGTTATATGATGAATTTAGAGGAGATCCCATTACATTTGAGAAAGCTCATCTAAACAAAAATATAGATGAACACAAGAAAAAGACTGTGGCTTTTAAAGCTATAAATGATGAAGAAGAAGAGGAACCTCTATCTGAAGATAAAATTGCTCTCATCACTAGAACTGTGGTAGATAATTTCAGAAGATACATAAGTCAAAGAAGAAGTAGATAAAACTTCTCAAAAGGTAAGATGATTGAACACAAGAATGATGGAAGATGCTACACTTGTGGAAAATATGGACTCATTACAAAAGATTGTCCAGATGGGAAGAAAAGATCCTCAAAAGAAAACTCCAAGCATAGGGCATTCCGCAGCTGGAGTGATGAAGATCACTCAGATGATGATGCGAATGACAATGTTGGAGATGTATACTTCATGGCAATTGGAGAGACAAGTGAGATAAGGACAAATTTTTGCAATGACTGTTCTAATATGAAAAGATTGTTAGATCAAGCCATTATTGACTTAAACAAAGCTCATGATCAAAATAGAGCTTTATTAAGAGAAAGAAGAGACTTGGAATAAAAAATTTGAAGTGTGTGAAATTAAAAATGTTGTTTTACAAAAAAAAATTGATGAATTAAATATCAAAATAAATAGTTTTCAAAAATCACCCAATCATAGTGTTATCAGATCTAATCAGTTAACTTCCTCACACAAGTCGACTGATAAAAGAACTGACTGTGATAAACCTAAATCTAGTAACAAGTACTTTAGTTTTGATAAGTCCTCTAAGTCGACTAGCTCTGAAAGTTGACTAAGAGTACTAATCGTAATTATAGTAATTCTAGATTAATCACTAAAAACACTCCTCTTTCTCATGCTATTATTATGGAAAATTTGGGCATAAACATTACAATTGTAAATTTTGTACTAGAAATTATTCTAAATGAATTTGGAGATCCAAAGATGGATCAAATGACCCAAACACTAACTCAAAAGGACCCCAGAAGGCTTGGGTACCTAAGAATAAGTAATTAAAGAGCTAAAGGGAAATGGTACCTTGATAGTGCGTGTTCAAATCATGTGACAGGAAATAAGAACCTGTTTAAATCTGTAGCTGACTATGATGGAGGAAGCAGATCTGGTGATAACTCAAAAGGAACTGTAATAGGTATTGAAACTATTCCTTTCAATGATTTATGTGATATCACTAACATTTATCTTGTAAAGGGTTTGAAATATAACTTGCTAAGCATCCATCAACTATGTGATGCTAATCTTGAAGTCAAGTTCAAAAAAACTGGATGTATAATTGAAGACAAATCAGGAAAAACTATGCTTCCTGAAAACAGATAAAGAAATGTATACATCCTAGATTCCATCAAAAGGAGTAAGAAACACATTTGTCTTGCTTCTATATCAGAGGATCCATGGGTATGTCACAAGAAACTTGGTCATGCTAGCATGCGACTCATAGAGAAACTTGCTAAGCTTGATTTGGTTCTTGGACTACCCAAACTGGATTATACCAAAGATCACATTTGTGATGCATGTAAAAAAGGTAAACAAACAAGAAACTCTTTCTATTCAAAGGATATTGTGACTACTACCAAACCCTTGCAACTAATTCACAAGGACTTGTTTGGTCCCACAAGGGCTGGAATTATTAGAGGTAAAATATATGCTTTTGTTATTGTTGATGATTATTCACGGTTTACTTGGGTTATATTTTTATATAACAAAGATGATACTTTAAAGAATTTTGAGTTTTTCTATGAAAAAGTACAAAGAGAAAAGGGATACTATATTTCTTCTATAAGAAGTGATCGTGTGGAAGAATTTGAAAACAAAGATTTCGAAAGCTTTTGCAACAAGCAAGGGTACACTCACAATTCTTATCTCCTGGCACCCCTCAACAAAATGGAGTAGTTGAACAAAAAATAGAACTCTTTAAGATATGGCAAGAACAATGATTTGCGAACATTCTCTACCACATCATTTCTAGGCAGAAGCAGTAAGTACTGCATGTCACATCTTAAACAGATGTCTCATATGACCCATTCTAAAGAAGACTCCATATGAACTGTGGAATGGAAAGAAACCCAATATCAGTTATTTCCACTCATTTGGATACAAGTGTTTTGTTCATAATAATGGTAAGGACAACATCGATAAGTTTGATCCACGAAGCGACAAAGTTACTCAAACTCCAGTAGATCTTATAGAATTTATAATAAATGTACCCTATGTGTTAAAGAATCAGTTCATGTTGTTTTTGATGAGTCTAACCACTTTGTTAAGAAAAGAGTCAGTACAGATGATGAGGAAGAACAAACTCCTTAAGTTGCTACTTCTTCTTCAAAGACAGTCGACTCAGAGACAGAATTAACTGAAAAACAATCTGAACCAGAAGTCATTCTAAATGAATGGAGAGGAGAACCAAACTATCCAAATAAATTCATTATTGGTGATCCAAAAGAAGGAATGAAGACTAGAGCATCTAGCAAGAGATCTGCAAACATTGCTCTTATATTACAACTAGAGCCAAAGAAAATTGATGAGGCTCTTAGAGAAAAAGAACGGGTTTCTGCAATGAAAGAAGAACTTGATCAGTTCGAAAAGAATAAAGTATGGACACTTGTGCCTAAACCTAAAAATTCCTCTATCATTGGCACTAAGTGAATATTCAGAAATAAGATGAATAAAGATGGAAAAGTGATTAGAAACAAAGCTCGTCTTGTTGCTCAAGGCTATTCACAACAGGAGGGAGTCGACTATGATAAAACTTTCACTCATGTTGCAAGGTTAGAATCAATTCACATACTTCTTGCATATGCTGCTCACAAAGGTTTTAAACTATTTCAAATGGATGTCAAAAGTATTTTTTTAAATGGTTTTATTGAAGAAGAAGTGTTTGTTAAACAACCTCCTAGTTTCGAAAATCCTAAATTTCCATATCATGTTTTCAAATTATCCAAAGCACTTTACGATCTAAAACAAGCTCCCAGAGCTTGGTATGATAGACTCAGTACTTTTCTTAGTGAACATGATTTTACAAGAGGCAAATTTGACACTACCTTGTTTATTAAAAGAAGCTTATCTGGAAATCTTATTATTCAAATTTATGTTAATGACATTATATTTGGTAGTACTAATGCTTCTCTTTGCGAGGAATTCTTTAAGCTTATGTAGAGTGAATTTGAAATGAGCATGATGGGTGAGTTAACCTTTTTTTAGGATTACAAATTCACCAATCTGAAAAAGGTACATTTGTGTGTCAAAGTAAGTACACTAAGGAACTTATTCAAAAATTTGGCATGAAAAATGCAAAATCCATAGGAACTCCTATGAATTCCACTTGCTCTCTTGAAAAAGATGATGAAGGAAAGTCTGTGGAAGAATCAAAATACATAGGTATGATTGGTTCTTTATTATACCTAATAGCGAGTCGACCAGATATCATATTTCGTGTTTACAGGTGTGCTAGATATCAGTTAGCTTCCAAGGAGTCACATCTTACAGTTGTTAAAAGAATTATCAGATATCTCATTGACACCCCCTCCTTAGGAGTATGGTATCCAAAAAGTGATAATTTTAAACTAGAAGGATTTTTATATGCTGATTTTGCTGGAAACAAAGATGATAGAAAAAGCACCCGTGGATCCTATCTATTATTGAGTACATTGCCATTGGTCAATGTTGTGCTCAACTTTTATGGATGATTCATCAATTAAGTGATTATGATTTAGAATTTAAGCATGTTCCTATTACTATGATAATTCTAATGTTATTTGCCTTTCAAAAAATCATGTGCATCATTCTAGAGTCAAGCATATTGATATTAAGCATCATTTTATTAGAGATCATGTTCTTAAAGGTGACATTGAAATATCTTTCATTGGTACTAATTTTCAACTAACTGACTTTTTTACTAAGCCTCTCATGGAAAAAAGGTTCTGTGTCTTACGAAAATCTCTTAGAATTATTGACAATTCATTTCAAAAATAATTTTTTTCTTAAATGTACAGTGTTTGCATTAATTTCTTCAGTGTATATGCCGTCGTATTTTTTAGTATGTCCGTCTCTTCTAGAATTTAAGTCAAGAGAAGACCACCAATCTCTTTATTCTATATTGATTTCTTTTTTCTACTGTTTGTGTTTTTTCTTTTTTGATAATGTCAAAATGGGGAGAATAGATATTGCAACATACAGGGGGAGTATTGCAACACGTAGGGGGAGCAATGAATACAGGAAAAGTTGACTCAAGGGGAGCAATGAATACAGAAAAAGTTGACTTAGGGGGAGCTTCACTGAAGTCACTATATGAGCAGTCAGCTCAAGACAACCAAAAAGAGAAGCATACTACATTCAAAATTTGTCATCATCAAAAAGGGGGAGATTGTTGAAGTTATAGTTTTAATGATGACTTGGTTTTTGTGTAGAACAACAACAAAAAGGAAAACTCATTGAAGGTCAAAGGTAATAGCTATAGCATTCAAAGAAGGACAATTACCAAGGAGCAAGAAGGAAGAATAAAGATTGAAGAAATAAATGCTCAGGAAAACAAGGAGCATCTATTCAATAAATTCATGTTTCAAGAAAGATGTAACTTTCAAGAAAGCTCATTGAAGACTGAAAAATTGAATGAAGAATGAAGAAATAAATGCTCCAGGAGACTAGGAGTATCTACTTAACAAATTCATGTTCAAGATCCAATTTCCAAAGATTAAGAATTGAAGACTAAAATCTGCCACTTAAAGTCAAGGTGTGACTTTACTTTATTCTTGGAAAAGAAATTTTCCAAGGATAAAAAATCTTTTGGGATGCTATCTCTTCAAGTCCTCAAACGTCTAGCTTCTACCATTATATAAAGAAGACTTTGGATAACCAGTTAGATATATAAATAGTCTTAGCCAACTATAAGTCTTTGCTCTACTTTTAAACAAGCATTGTATTACTTAGTGTTTTACTATGTATCAAAAAAAAAGAGGAGGAAAAAATATTATTGGTGAGGCATTGTATCAAAGAAAAAGAGAAGAAAAAGATTGAGAGAAAAAGAGAGAAGAAAAAGATTGAGAGAAAAAGAGAGAAGAAAAGATATTGAGAAGAGAGACATTGAAAGTAGTAGTAGAAGCTCTATTCTCAAAGTTGTACCAAACCCAAACATTTGCAAAAACTTAGAAGAGAACACCCTTGCAACCCAAGGGGACTGGACATAAGATCCACATTGGATCCCAACCAGTATAAAACATTTGGTGTTGCTTACATTCTAGCTCTTTACTTTCCAGTATTTCTTTTTACAGTTCTGTTTCTGTTAGTCGACTAACTTCATTGACTAGTCGACTAAGAAAACGAAAAACAGCAATTCACCCCCCTCCCCCCTCTTGCACTTTCGTTTACAACATGGCTGATGTCTCCCTTTCTTGTGCACTTCTCAACTAAGAAGGAACTACAAATTATTCGATAAGCTATTGAAACCTTTTCGATGCCCTTTTGGATGCTATATATTTTGCCATAGAGAAAGTTAGAGCACTAAATGTGGAGATTGTTGTATCGAAATTTGATTAATCAGATAAAAGGCGGGGTTGAAACACCAAAGAAATCCAGAAGGATCATAGAAACTTTTTTGTTTGTCATGTTTGATGAAAATGAAATACAAGGAGAAGTCACTGAGGAACACTTTGGACTCTTCTACCCCTAGTACTCCTTTTCATTTTTTCATTTTTAAGTTTTATACATGATAATGCACAACGAAAAACATTGCTCTTGATTCATGCATCCTCCATGATTGCCTAATTCATTGCAAGAACTATGAATACGTAATAAATTGGTAGTTAACTTGGAGATGTAAAATATAGTACATAATTTCCAAGCAAAGTAGGGAAGCTCAATACAATCAATGATGTAAAGCTAAAACTTAATATGAAATGATCATAAATATTTTAAATAAAATCTATGTATTCGATTCAGACTTCACTCTTTTTAACTTTTTTAGATGCAAAGATATAAAGCTCTCATTTTCTTTTCATGGACAAATAAAAATAATTAATTTTTAAAAAGTTGACTTTAAAATAGTATATACAACCATCATAAACAGGAAAAAAGGAAAACAATGTACGAAAACAAGAAAAAATAGAATCGGCTCCATAGAGCAGGAGGATGCTCTGTTCCATTTGATTCCTAAAACATATGGGGTGGAGTTTTATTTGGTTTGGTTTGATTTTACATTTTAAAAGACTGATTGGAGAATTTGGCAAATTAAGAGATTGTGTCATATGAAAAAGAATAGCAATAGATTTAGAAGAAATTGCCAGTGGAGAATTTTGCAAATTAAAAGATTGTGTCACAGCTTGATGAAATTTTAGTTTTTATCCAACGATCTTATATATGAGGATATGTAGGTTGCGAATTAGAGTAGAGGATAGAAGGTGGTTGAGGGTTGTCTCGTTCTCGTGCGGGGTAGGCTTGGTGGGAAGATAATATTAGCACTATTCTTGTTGTTTCTTGTTCTTCGATATTACTGCTACTACTTGTTTCTTGTGCTTCGTTTATCACATTATTTTGCTCTGTATGGTCTGTTATGTTCCTCTATAATTTGATATGTCATGTTCTACCTATTTATTGTCTTTTTCAAACTGGCTTGTTATGTGTTAATTGAGTCGAGGGTCTTTTGAAAACAGCTTCTCTATCTCCACGAGGTAGGGGTAAGGTTCTCATACATCTTACGCTCCTCATACTACACTGAATATGTTCTTGTTGTTGTTGATCTTATAAGAATTTTGAAGTACCGGAAAACTCTTCTACCTACCATCTTCAGCTATATAAAACTTTAATGATCTCGTACCATTAATAACAATATGAACGAAAATTATAATTGAAGATGTTTGAAATCTAAGAGAAGCTAAAACAGGAAACAATTCAGACAAAACTGGATGATAAATAAATTGGTTGAACCGTCTATCAACATATAGGGCTCGTTTGATTCAAGGGATAAGAGATAACTAATCCCGGGATTAATTTTATGATAAGTTTATCTCATGTTTGATTGGATAAAATGCATGGATTCACTCATCCCGAAATTGTAATGTTATTTTTATCCTACCTTGAAGGTGTAACAACTAATTAATCCCTAAATAATTAATCTCAAAATAAGTTGTTTCCAACTAAACGGAAAAAAAAAAGAAAGTAATAATAATAAGTGCACCAGGCGGGAATCAAACCCGGGTCTGTACATGGCTGGGTACTATTCTACCACTAGACCACTGGTACTACCTATTAATTTATCAAATATATATATATATATATATATATTTTATAATTGTGGTGTCCGGCCACCTTGCACGCACCTCGACTAATTTCATGGGATAGCTGCCACCTCTAACCAGCAACAGGTATCAGGTAACTCTATCTACCAAGGCTAGCAAAGATGGGAAGAAGTCACCTAGTGGGAATTGAACCTGAGGCCTCATGTTGTTTAACCTAACTTCATTGAACCACTAGGTCACACCCTTGTTTGTTAGACAATGTCTATGAGATTTTATTGAGTTTTAACACGACATTTTTTATTGCCATTATGATCCCCTGTCTAACTCAACTCGAAAAAATAACTCAAGAGGTGTGAATTGTTCAGTATCATATAAAAGAGATCAAGTTATTCTCATTTATGGATGTGAGATTCAATGCCCCACCTCACGTGAAGGACTGGACCTCTGAAGTGTGAACAATTTAATATGGAAACCCGATATCGATAAATTATGAATAGGAACTGGTCTAACTATAATACTAGTTATTTACGTCGAACATAACACAAGCCCCAAAGTTAGCTCAAGAGCTAATCAGGGTTGCCCAAATTATATAAAAGAAATTATCATCATTCCAAAGGTTGAAAATCTGAAGTGTGGGCAATTTAATATGAAATCACAATATCGATAAGTCATGAATTGAGATTAGTGTGACTCTGATACCATGTTATGGACCTCGACTCTAATTCAACCTCGATTCTAAGAAGTGGGGATTGTCCAATACCATGTGAAGAGACTAAGTTATCCTCATTACATGGATGTGCTAGTCAATACCTCGGCCCACCTCACGTTTAGGCCAGACATCCAGAGTGTGGACAATTTAATATGGATATCTAACATAGATAAACCATGAATTCGGATGGACTTACAGTGTTTGATACAATATTATGGATCTTAGGTCTAGATCAACTCCAAAAATTAGCTCAAAAAATAAAAATTACCCAAAATCGTATATATAGACCAAATTATTCTCATTCCACCTAAGTGGGACTCGATAAATTTCTACTTGTCAAAAGAAGAAGAGGAAGAAAGGAAATTATTACAATTTTAAAAATGACTAAATCAGGTGAAACAAATGAACATGACAGGTTCGAAATCCATACTAGTTCCTGGAATGGTTTAACGTTTTGGTTTGAAATTATTTCTTTCTATTTGTTATTGGGAGAATTTTTTTTCTTTAACATCTCTGATTAGTTTTATACTAAACACCAAATGTTTATTGAACTAAAAAAACATAAATAGCTCATTTTTAATTTTCAAAAAAAAACGAAATTTAAAAAATGACTATAATTTGGACTTAATTAGAGATCTATAGCTATAGTTTGGATATTTACAATTCATAGTTACTATTTGACATGCTAAACAAAAATTCTATCGCCTCTCCTCAGTCATGCTCTCCTCTCTCTTTGTTTCTCTCACTTTCTCTTTCTCTTTTCTCTCTCTCCCTGATACTCTTTAATGTTGAAAAGATCACCTTGGAACTTTTGTTGAGAGAATTGTGAGTTGAGGGCAGCGGAAAAAGCTTTTTTGGTTGTTGTTAATGAAATTGTGTATAAGGGAAAAAGAGAATAGTGAAGTGAGAGAGGGGGAGAGACGCGCGAGAGAGAGAGATAGTGAGAGTGGAGAGCGAGATTAGGAGAAAGAGGAGAGAGGTGCTATAAAACCTAATTATAGTTGTGAATTGTAATTTTTTACGGCAAAACATCACAAATAGGTAAAGTTTAGACCATAATTACAAGGTCATGGTTAAACTTTGCATAATTACCAAACATTGATATGCCTTAGAACCCCTCCCTTTCTCTCCCCTCTTTCTCGCGTCCCTTCTCCTTGTCTCTCCCATCTCTCTCGTTGTCCTCTCTCTCTCTCTCTCGTTCTTATTCTCTTTCTCGCTCTCTCTCTTTTTTTTTTTTTCACAATTTCAGGAATTTCAAAAAATACAGATATACATATACAATTTCAAAAAATAAAAAATATATATATACGCACAATTCCAGAAATACAGATATACTTATACAATTGACAACCTATTCATATACGACTTATACAATTGACATATACGACTTATACATATACGACTTGTACAACTACATTCAGATATACAATTAATATACAACTTATACATATACGAATAGACAATTGCCACATAATATACAACTAATAACAATTTGTTTGAATTAAAAAAAATAACGATTGAGTTTTTTTTTAAAAAAACGACTGTAATAAAAAAAAATAAGAATTTATCCACGAATATACAATTGAAACATCTATAAAATTACAAACAATTTGTATGAATTGAAAAAAAAAAACTACTGAATTATTATTATTATTTTTTTTAAAAAAAAACAGAATTGCATATAAAAAAACTGAATTAAAAAAAAAAGGAATGAGAGAGAGAGAGAGAGAGAGAGAGAGAGAGAGAGAGAGAGAGAGAGAGAGAGGAGAGATATGGTTAAATTTATGAAACTTATCTATAGATTGTAATTATTTTAAATATTGACTATATAAGGTAATTATGGGCTAATTTTTTCTAAATTCATAGCACATGTTTGCCATGTCATGTAATTTTCCCTTAAAAAGTAGTCCATTTTACAAGCAGTGAAATAGACTATTAATCGAGCTCATACCGAATTCGATTTGGTATTCAGTATACACTTTCAAAGAACCAAAAATCAAAGAATCAAATCGAAGTTTGAAAATATCAAACCGAAAAATCGAACATCCACCCCTAAAAACTAAAGATTAAAGTTCCTCCCTTCGTCAACTTTTTACTGGTTCATATTTAACTTAGTATACTTCTTAAGAGATAATTAATAAAATGATAAATTTATTATATCATCTTTTGAATATAATAAATTTAATATTTTTGAGAAATGCAACTATGGTTAATAATAAGAATAAATTAGGAATTAGATTATAGAATATCCCTATATTTTGAGGGGTGAACAAGTACTGACAAGTAAAAGTGGAAAAAGAAATGATCAAAGTTAGCACTCTCTCCGTTTCATATTACTTGCTATCTGTTGAACTGACTGATTTTTTAAGAAAACTTTAAGTTGAAGAGTATTTTACTAAATTAACCATATTAATAATAATTTGAAACTCTAAATTTGACTCCTCGCTTTATCCTTTTTTTTCATTTTTTGTTGGGTTTCTCATCTGGTGTCCGGTACCCACATTGGAATTCAATTTAATTAGAATTCATACCAGAAAGCTCCAAATTGGGGGGGGGGGGGGGGAGGGGGGAGTAAAACGCTCTCTAACAAAGGTTCTTTTTATCCATCTTTACTTATTCATATTTGACTTAATACAACTCTTGAGAAACAATAATAAAAAGATAATTTTATTGTATCACTCTTATTAATTATAAGTTATATAAATATTAGGAATGAATATAATATTTAATAATAAGTTTAAAATAAATATAAATGATAACTATCTCTTGATTTTTCAAATTTGACTAATAAAGTTGCACAATTATTTTTAATATATTGAACAAGTAAAGATGGATAAAACAAATAATAATAAAGGTAAATTAGGAACTGTAAGTGATCAATTGTCTCTTAATTTTTTTAAGGGAAAAGACATCAAAACCACCTTAAACTATACCCGAAAAATTGAAGACACACCTAAGCTATTGAAGAAACCTAATACACACCTGTACTACTTAAAAGTGAATTTAGTACCACCCCGAGACGTATAACACCACCCTCACAATAAGTGGTGTTTTATACTCACCGCTAGGGGTGTACAGACCAAACCGTCAAGTCAAATCGAACCGATGAACCAAACCATATCGAGAAAAAAAAAAAGGACTTGTGGTTTGGTTTGGTTGGTTTGACGTTAGAAAAAAAAAAAACCCGGACCATTCTTGGTTTAGTTTGTTGTTAATCAAAGAAAAGTCAAACCAAACCCAAACCAAACCGACGTTATATATATATATAATTTTAACTTTTTATACATAAAAAATATTAATTATAATCTACTTCTAAATACTTTTTAAAATTAGTTTTATTAATTTTCAATATTTAGAAAGTAGATGTAGATATATATTTAGATTTGGGCCTTTAAGTTATAATATTTGTTCATTAATTGATAACTAAATGATCTGAAGTCCAATATAAACTTAAAACCTCAAACTTTTCACTCTTCTGTCACTTTTCATCTTACTTTTTAGTTTTCGGAGAGTTCTTCGCTCCTCATTTCCACTGCTTGTTTCTTATAATTGTGGTTTCTCACTAGCACATGAGTGAAAACATATTTGATCTTGTCTACAATCACAATATAATTGTAAAAACTAAAGATTATAAAAAAAAACACCGAGAAAAATCAAAAAAACTAACTAAAACCTAAACCAAAAAAATCAATTTTATGTTGGTTTGATTTGGTTTATAGATTTAATAAACCGACATGATTGGTTTGATTTTTTTTTTTCTAGTAAAAAACCAAACCAACCTGACCTATGTACACCCCTACTCACCGCCATGTCAGCACCACGTTGCGCCATGTCAAACAATTATAATTTTTATATTCTTTTTCTTTATTCATTAACTTTTTTTGTTAATTATATTTTACACTAACTAATCCCTAATCAACCATTAAAATCCTTCAATAATTATATATTCTTCATTACTAAACCCAACCCACTCCATCTCTCATCTCACCAAAAACTCATATCCGACCACTATCAATTTTTGAATTTTATAACAATATCAAAATAAAGAAGGTTAGGATGAAAGATATGAATATGATTCAAGTTTGATCCAAAAAAACGAGGCCCACTGGAATAATGTAAACTCACCAAAAAAATGAAAGTTCGTCCGAAACAACTGTTTCTATCATTAAATTCAACAATTTTAAAGTTTAAATATTACTTTTAAGTAAAAAAGTTAGAACTAATTAATACTAATCTATCCTAATTTGTAACTGAAAAAAGTGAAAGAGGACCACGAATTATGCAGATTAATCTGCTGGAAAGAGGAAAGAGAGATGAAAGTTTGAGAAAGAAGAGGGAAAAACGAAAGAAAAACTAAAAATGAAAAGAGGCCCACAAATAATTAAGTAAAAAATATAAACGTCCAATTAAAAAATAAGACGTGGTTAATTTAGTTAGTTTTAAATTTATTTTTTTCTCTTCACTCGCGTTTATGAAAATATTAATTTTTTCTCTACCACGTCAGTTTTCTGGGTCTAAAAAGGGGTAAAAAATTCACTTTAAGTAGTATAGGTGTGTAATAGATCGCCAGAATAATTTAGATGTGTCTTAAATTTATTTTTCGGATATAGTTTAAGATGATTTTGATATCATTTTCCCTTCTTTCAAAATGAATAAGTAAAACCAAATATTTATTTTTATTATAATGGATAAATAGAAAGGTGAATTGAGAGAGCACTATACAATATCCATTCTTCTTTTTTAAATAATATTTTCTCCATTCCATTTTAGTTGGTCATTTTATTAAAAAAAAATATTTCATATTAGTTGAACACTTACTAAATTAAGATATAATTATTTAACTTTTTTTCATTTTACCCTATAATTAATTACAATATCAATATCCATTATTATGCCCAATAAATATCATTAATATGAATAAAGTATAAAATAGTAAAAACTATCACTTTATTTATAATTTTTTAATCATCGTATAAAATAAAATATGTCCAATTAAAATGAGATGGAGAAAGTATATACTATTCTGTCTAGAACATTCAGACAAACTTACCCCTTGTCACCCCAAAAATCAAAACACAATCCTATTTGTCTCCCCATTTTCCCATTTCTACCTCCTTTCCTAAAACCCTAAACCCTCACTTCCCATTTCCACTAACAACAACCACCATGTCGGATGTTCCACCTGAGGTAATCACTGAAGTACTCTGTCGACTTCCAGTGAAGTCATTGCTGCGATTCAGATGCGTATCGAAATCATTCAAATCCCTTATCGATAGCCCTAAATTCATCCAAACTCACCTCAAACAACAGCAAGAACCCAACCCAAATGCAAATCTGAACCTCATTCTCAAAGAACACAAAGAATCCGACAACCTTTTTTCACTCGAATTGACTTCAAACACGTCGACCCAACACCACCCAAAAGAACTTGACCATCCGTTGAAGCAGCTTTATGGGCCAACTCAGGTGCTGGGTTCTTGTCGTGGGTTGGTTTTGATATCGAATAGCATGACTGATAATGGGGTCTGGAATCCGTCAACTAAGAGGTTTCGTAAATTGCCTGTTTGGGAGTTTAATCCTTCCCGTAATCGTTCCGGTAGAGCCCCACACGGACGGGGTCCGGGGTTAGCACAGATAGGTGGGGGGTTTGGGTATGATAAAGATGCGGAGGATTATAAGGTGGTTACGATTGGGCAGTGGTATCATCCTGATGATGAACCGAAGTTAGTTTCGGAGGTGATGGTTTATAGTTTGAAGTATGGTGGGTGGAAGAAGGTCGAGGATTGTCCATATTGGTTGATTAAGGAAGAAAATGGAACGTCTGCTGGAGGTGCATTGTACTGGATTGTGACGAAGGAGCCATTGTCGTGTGTTAGCCCGTGGGTTCTTGTGGGTTTGAATCTTGGTACGGAGAGGTTTGAGAAGGTGGCATTTCCGGTGGGTTTGGGGAAGCCGTTGCAGTTGAATTTGGCGGCGTTGGGGGAATGTCTTTGCTTGATTTCGGGTCATGGTACTCGTATTGGTGAAAGGAATCATGTGCTGGATCATGTTGATGTATGGATGTTGAAGGATTGTGGGGTGGAACAGTCTTGGGTGAAGTTGTTTACAGTTGAGCAGTTGGAGGGTCGTCAACATTTCAGTGTCTTGATGCCGATAGCATATTCAGGGACTGGTAAGGAAGTTCTGCTGGAGATGGATAATACGAAGTTTCTTTGGTACAGTCTTGAGAAGAAGTCTCTGAAACATGCTAAGATTAGCGGTGGATTGGACACTTTTGAATCGTTTGTCAGTCTAGGAACGCTTATACCTTTATATTATGGGGGTGGAGATGAAAAGGATAGGAAGAAGAAAGCGGTTGAGGAACGAGATGACTTGGTGATAGAGGAAGTGAAGTAGGAACCCTGAAGCTACTGTGAAATTATGAAGGTAATTGAAAATGAAATGCATGTTTTATCTTATCTTATATTGTTGCTTATCTTTGCTTTATTTGATCAAATTTTATAGTAGCTGAGTACAGGGAACAAGGGTGTGACGGGGTAAAATGTTTGGGGAACTTATGAAGGATCTTGCTGATATGAGTAGTCGAATTTAATTCTGGATTTGGCTGTAACTTGTAAAAGTTTGGAAGTTGAGATCATGTTATCTTTTTTGGTTGTCTAATCCTGTCCTCTCAATTATAAAACTCTGTCATAACTTGGTCGAAGATAAATTCGAGAATCGTCTAACTGGATCAGTTTCCTTGACCTTAGAAGAAAAATAGCTCAGTCCGGGAGTGACTTCTTTACAATGTTACAACTTGGGATGTGTAAACTATGGCTCATTGACTCTTTTCTTGTTCTTTTAGTACTCTGTTACTTCTTAGTGTCACTGTCAATCTATCTATTGTAATCTGAATCTATCTATCCTAATCTTGTTTTGAAGTTTACTTTTCATTCAAATAGACATCAAGTCAAAGACGTTTTCTAAAATCATTGAATAGTTAAAATATTCTGAATTCTCTACATGGTCGCACCCTTCATATCTTTTATCATTTTTTTGCTTTTGTCATCAGAAAAGTTTTTAAATTTGATCCTACATCAACTTTCTGATATGGAAACAGAGTTTGGATGGAGGGTTTAGCAGTTGGATATTCTTTTAGTACATGTTGTTTCGCTGCATAGTCTTACTTCCATTTTATTGCTTGGTGATTGAGGAATTCAAGTTGGACCGACCTTTAAAGTAACCATGGAAATGTTTATAATTAGAATATAGAGTTATTTGACTCAAATATATACAAACAAATCACGAAACAAGAAATAACTTTAAAAATAGATAATGTATTAGATGTACCAATGGTAAAATATTGGGTACTTAATTCTATCATCTGCTAAGTATAACTCTATAGGTGTATTTATTCCTTCCTTAAAACATGCTTTTATTAAATTTATTTAGTAATTGTATATGTTCGTCTTCTGTTCTTGAGTATAATAATATATCATCAATATATACAATACAATTCTCTAATTGTGAGGGTATAGTTCATCTATAAAGGGCATTCCTAAAATTATATCTCTTGTTGTGAAATCATAGTTATACATCCGCCAAGAAGATATGGAAGAAGTACGTAGTTGGATATGGACATTATTAAGACCTGAAGATACCCCAACAACAAGAGCTATCAAAAAGGACTTTATTTCAGAAAATTTATTGGTTCGGCTTCGTTTATGGTTACATTATCTATAGTTAAATTGTCTATTGTGATGTTATCAATACTTATATTTGGAGATTCTTCGTCAGGGTTTAATTCTTCTAAATGTATTTGTTCTTTTAACTTTAAGTGAAATGCATGTTTCATCTTATATGCGGAACAAGAGTAAAATCTGTCTAAATCCTGATTCTCTTTTTCTAGTGAGATATGTTATAGGAGTACTCAAACTTAACTGTATTTCACTGTCAGGCTTCTAATGGTCTGGAAGTTAAGATTATTTTATCTTAGTTGGTGACTACTTTTCTGGTTGTCTAATCCTGCCTTCTCAATTATAAAACCTTGTCGTCTATTTTGTCCAAGTTAAGTTTGAAAATCATCTAAGCTTTGACCTTACCAGAAAAATGACTCGGTCTACGACAGACTGCTTTACAGAATTACAACTTGAAATATGTAAACTTTGGCTCGTTGACTGTCTTGCTGTTATGTACTTCTCTTTTGTCTTGTTTTCAAGTTTTCATTCAAATAGACATCAAGTCAAGGACATCTTTAAAATCATTAAATAGTATGATAAAATTATAAATCCTCTACATGATTGTGTCCTCCCTTTATCATTTTCCCCTCTTCCAGCTTGCATTATACTTAAGCTAGTGTTATCAACTTATGAACTTTATATTACATTTCTAATTTGGGCCACTAATGGTTATACGAGTTACCCTCCTATCGTACATCAGACCAGAAGGCTATGGAATTCTCCAAAGCTTCCAAAATAAAATGGTAGATTGAGTAATCGGAATATTCATTGTGTTATAAATATTTCTTGCAAAGTCCTTTGAAGTGAATGGCATAACTAATTAAACCAGTAATAAAAAAAAAAAAACCTTCTTGTGGATGAAGTAAGTGCGTGCGTGCTTGGACACGCTAGCTATTACAACCTAATGCTTTTGATGGAAGTATGTTTCATGTACAATTAAGGTCCCTTTCCTGCCTGCCACATCATAACGCTCTTTTATGGAAACATTGAGTTTACGTGTTTGTACTGATTCCTCAACACTGTTCCTTACAAGAGATATTGTTGTTCTTGCAGGGGGGATGTCTTTCAGTTGACGAAGGGATGAAGAATATAGAGAAGACCCTTCTGTTTGTCTCTAGCTCTCCTCTATATGCACATATATAGTTAGTGCAATATCTGACATTTCTCTTTTGTTAGCAAAACGAACTGTTGTTGTGGCTGGAAAACTTATCTGTTGATGCAAGTGTAATTCTGCTATCTAATCTAGACGTGTAAAGACCACCTGATGAGATGTGGTACTAGTAGTATTAACTAGTAAGTAAGTTATTTGAACCTTAACCTATTTATCTAGTATAACAGTCTTTTTGGCTGTTGGAAACTTCTGGTTAACGTTTGACCAATATTTTGACTGCTGGTTCTATTGTTAATATTTCGTAATTAGTTCTACTTGTGTTAATGTAGTTTATTTGTATCCGTATTTTCATTTCGTCGCACATTTTGACTCTCACCTATCTTATATTACTGTTCTTGTTGTTTAGACTATATGTTTTATTGAGACATTTGTGCTAGAAGCTCACGACTTGTAAAACCAGATCCTTGGATGAATACTGGTTTTTCAGCATTAGGACTCTAACTTATGTTTTTAAGCCTATTGTTTTTGAACTTATACATGTCTTTATAACTAACAAGTTGAGATTAGGTGTCATCGCGACTTAGGTAAATTGAGTCGTGACATAATGGATTCCTGTACACAGAAGTTGGGTAAGGCTCTGCGTCGTCCAATAAAGAATTCGACTTAGACCTGCAGCTAATTATTATTTGATGGTGTATCATTCGTTTATTATTATTGTATCTTACAAGAGATAATGGCCCTTGGCTTGTTGGGGTTGACAAAGAAATTAAAAAATGGGTTGTTACAGAGGATAGTCGTGATGTGCCATTAGCGGCCATATGGTCATTTCAATCTTCTTCTTCTTTCAATATACTACCATATTTTCATTTCTATCTTCTTTTTGTTTTTTTTCTTATCTATTAGGAGGATCAGTAGTGTTTCTACTTACCCTCCAACATGACTCGAGCATGTTTACCACTTGAGCAAGTCTCACTTGTTTGATCATTTTGTCAACGTAGAATTTTAAAAAAAAAGAAGATAATTGTCGCGTAGAACAAAAAACTCATGCCTAGAAGGCAAGGAGACGAAGTGACACACTCCATAAAGATTCCTAACTTAAATTGTGGAATTTCAAACCTCTTCACTTCTTTTGTTCTTGATTATCAGTTTTTGCTATTTTTTCGAGTGTCAACATTTGGTTCAATCCCGTGCCCTTTGCATTTGACGTTTCGAATAAGCAGATTTTCAATTGCTTGCGCGGCCACACCCCAAAAACTCGCTACTGAAATGGAAGAGTCCAAGTATATATAAGCTCCACATTAGCTCCCCATTTAATCGATGTGGAACTCAAAGTCTTATCTTGCAATAAAGTCATAACAGAATCACGTCTTTAGGCGTCTACAATCTTCTTTGGGTGAATAGTTACGCAATTAGTTTTATTGTCATTAAAAATCTAAGTTTCCATGGCTCTTTCTTCTTCTTGTTCATCTTTTCCATTAACGACTTCATATTCGGCTTCTTACTATCTTCGACTTTGTTTCTTTTTAGGCTTTCCCTCTTTATTGTCTTGTTTGTATTTCCCTGATCAGCTACAATTTTTTTGATTATTTAAAAGAGAAAGATCTTTATTATTGTTTGATGAAAGATTTGCAGACACACGAATAAATATATGGTAGGTATACTTTCATGCAATGTACAGTCCAACCTCTCTATAGTGACAACGTTTGTTCGAAAATTTCATGGCTGCTATAGAGAGGTACTGTTATATATGAATACTGACATTTGACGTTCAGATCTCATTTAGCTGTTATAAACAAAAGTATGCAAAATTAGAAAGAGTGTGAATATAAAAAAGGCAAACAATAGTAGATTTTTGCTCGTGAAGTTATGAAATAACTGATGTGCACCATTTAAATATAATTTTTTTTTCCTTTTAAATTAGATATTCGTACTTGAAATTTACTATGTGCATGACACTAATGATGATTACCATATATATTTTGGTATTTTATTTTGTACATAATATATTTCTTACAAAATATTAGTACATAATATTTGAGTATGCTATTATAAGGAGGTAATTTTACAAAGAGTGCACCACTGTAATAAACGTCATTACTGTTATTGGTAGAATGCCGTTATAGAGTGAGAAAACACATACTGCAAAGTAGAGAAGAATCGACATTGTATTGATTGATTGAGTGGTACATTAGCTGTGTATATATACACACGAAATAGGTTGCATTAGAGCAATACTAGTTACATTAGAACTCTACCTAAACTTTAGCTTGTATACTCCTAATATACTACAACTATGTTGATTATTTATCACATGTGATCATTAGCTTGATCATGAGAATTATCTTTAACACTCTCCTTCAAGCTAGTGGGAGGTGAGCTCTTTACACCTAGCTTGGCTCGAAAAAACTTGAACATGTCCTTTCCTAGTGCCCTTGTATGGATGTCTGCCTCTTGATCCTTGGACTTGACAAATTGAGTGACTAACTGCCCTTGAGCTACTTTTTCCCTCACAAAGTGATAATCTAATTCTTCATGTTTAGTTCTGGCATGCATTACAGGATTAGTGGTCATGTATAAAACACTCAGGTTGTCACAAAAGAGAGTGGGAGTAGCCTGGATGTATGCTCCAATGTCTTGTCGGATGTAGCAAATACATGTGAGTTCAATTTCAGTTGCCGCCAATGCTCTATATTCTACTTCAGCACTGGATCTTGTAACAATGTTCTGCTTTCTTGAAGACCAGGACACACAGTTTGCACCAAGATACACACTATATCCAGTAGTAGACCTCCTAGTTGTAGCATACCCTACCCAATCTGCATATGAGAATCCATAAATCCCGAAGGACGATTGAGATATAATTCTCAGTCCATGATCAATGGTTCCTTTGACATGCCTCAGTATTCTTTTAACAGCTTGAAGCTGTACACTGTTTGGACTTTGCATAAATTGACTGACAAGATTCACAACATGGGTGATATCTGTCCTAGTGAGAGTGAGATACTGCAGGCTTCCCACTATACTTCTGAAGATTGAGGGATCAACTACATTTCCAATAACTTCTTGTAGGCCATGTTTCTGAGCCAATGGGGTATATACTGCCTTCACATTTGCCATGTCAATTTTTTTCAACAAATCATTTGCATATTTTCTTTGTGTCAGGTGGATTGCTCCAGGAAAGTGCTGCACTTTAATACCTAGGAATAAACTCAAGGGTCCAAGATCTTTCATAGCAAATTCAGTGCCCAATTTCTTTACTACTTCCCCCCATCTGACATGAGTTGCTTCCTGTTATGGTTATATCATCCACATAGAGTAGGAGTAGTAAAGTACCTTCTTTGGTGTAAAGTTTGAACAAAGAGGGATTTTCCTTGCTGCATTTGAAATCAAGGTGAAATAAGAAGGAATTAAACCTCTCAAACCAGGCTATGGGAGCATGTTTAAGACTATAAAAAGCCTTCTTCAAAAAATAAACATGCTCTGGATGTTGTGAATTAACAAAGCCTGGTGGCTGACTCATATAGACCTCCTTTTGGAGATGGCCATGCAAGAAGACATTCTTCACATCTAGCTGCTTGATGGGTCAATGTGAAGTGACAACAACAGACAAAACAATCCTTATAGTAGCAGCTTTTACTACAGGGCTGAAAGTTTCATCAAAATCAACTCCTTCAAGTTGTGAGTAACCCTTGGCAATAAGTCTTGCTTTGTGTCTCTCTACTGATCCATCTGGCCTTGTTTTTATCTTAAACACCCACTTAGATCCTACTACATTCGTGTGTAGAGTTTTGCGAACTAGAACCCAAGTTTCATTTTGATTCAAGGCTTTCAACTCTTCCTGCATTATTGTGAGCCAGTGTGAGGAACTTAAAGCTTTTTTAAATGACTTAGGCTCCTGTGAATCTATTCTTATGACTGCCAGTGAGCTATGAGATCTAGGAAGGGACTTAGCTTTGAGTCTAGTGATTATGTGATGAGTTGAAGAAAGGGCAGCTGGTTCATCTTGAGCAACATTATCTTGTGTTGCTGGAGCTGGTACATCCTGAACAAGTGGAAAGCTAGTGGAGTCAACCTCAAGGTTTATTCTTTTAGGATCTTCTATATTGAGCTGTGTAGGTTGATGATCAAAGTCATGTACTACATCTGAGTGTTGTTTCTGATCATCATGTTGAGGAGCAGTGTCAGCTGATGTGGACTCATTAGTACTAGAAGCTGTAGATGACTCAACAGTGTTGTCAACTGGTGGTTCAGCTGCAAGATCAAGTGTATGTGATTCAGGGACAATAGTAGTGTTGTGTTCATGGTCATCTTCCAACACTTCTACTGTAGGTGCAATATTTGGTGAGTCACTTTCCTTCTGAGAATCTAACAAGAACTCAAAGAATATGACCATGTGACTGGAACCTATAGATACATTGTCAAGCTTTGGATCCTGCATATAAGGTAAAGTTAGTTCATCAAAAATAACATATCTTGACACAAAGACCTTCCTTGTTGATGGATGATAGCATCTATATCCCTTATACTGGCTACTATGTCCAATAAACACACATGGATATGACTTGGGAGAAAACTTGTGCTTCCCTTTGATAAAAGGAAAACATCTGCAACGAAACATTTTCAAGCTGTTGTAGTCAGGATGAGAGCCATGTAGTTTGTGAAATGGTGTTTCCTTTTTAAGCACAGAAGATGGTAATCTATTTATTAGGAACACAATTGTGAGAAAAGCCTCAGTCTATAGATATAATGGCAACTTAGCATGGAGCAAAAATGTTAATCCAGTTTCCATTACATGTCTATGTTTTCTTTTTGCAATACCATTTTGCTCAGGAGTATGAGGACAAGAGATATGCCTGACAATTCTATAATTTTCTAGGTATTTAACAAATTCTGAACTTGACAATTCACCACCACCATCACACTGGAAGATCTTGATACATTTTGAAAACTGCTTTTCAACCATTTTGTGAAATTTAACAAAAGTTTCAAAGAAATTAGATTTTTTTTTAAGTGGATTTATCCATGTGTATCTACTGTGATCATCAACAAAGAGTGCATAGTACTTTATATGTTGGGAAGATTCAACAGGAGCAGGTTGTCACGATCCGAAATCCCATTCAGGCCGGACTGGCACCCAAAGCCGATATGGCCCGAGAGAACCAATCTTTGCGCGTGAACCTTCGTATGCATATCCTCGTATGAATCTTATGATACCTCATGCAACTATGTGGAAGACATGAACATGGGAACATACACTATACAAATATATTTTAGGAAACTTGGCCATTGGGGCCAGCAAGTCAAATCGGACATTTGTCTCTTACATCCATAACCCACATATGTCTACAAAGCCTCTAACCGATCCATAAAAACAACAATCTATAGTCAGGAAAAGTCCCCGCTTTATACAGTAATTACAATACCAAACAATATACGCATGTGACTCGGAAAGCCCCGAACCAACTGGAGCTCACCAATGATCCGTGGATGACTCTTAGCCTACTGTGGAGGTCTACTAACACCTGCGCCTGCAGCAAATAAAGTAAGTTCCCCAAAAGGGGTCAGTACGAAGAATGTACTGAGTATGCAAGGCTATAAGAAACTTCTTGAAACTTAAACACCTCAATAAACTTGATTTCAAGAAAATAGTCAATGTGGATAAATCATCATCGTTCAGTATGTGTGGAAATAGGTACTTTACGTTCATTAATCCATTTTCCTTTATGTCCATTACCGTTAGTAGTTAGAATCGTCAATATATGCAATGCAACCGTTAATATGCAATCGTCAATATGCAACCGTCAATATATATATATATATATATATATATATAGCAGGTTCGGCCCTTAGGGATACCCCTGTCAGGTTCGGCATCAAGTTAGGCTTTTGCCCCACTGAGCTTCCCCCCTGCCATCACTCGGTAAGGAGTGAAACAGGTTCGGCATCAAGTTTGGCTTTTGCTTCACTCAGTTTTCCCCCTGATCCAATAATATTGGGATCGGCTTGAGTTAGGCTTGCGCCCCCACAAAGCTATCACCCGTACTCAATAAGTATAAAGAAAATATAAAGTAACCATAAGGAAAAATATAAAGTAACCATGGGGGAAAATATAAAGTATCCATAAGGAAAATATAAGTATCCATAAGGAAAATATAAAGTAACCATGGGGGAATTCCTTCTTTCATTACTTCTTATTACTTCTCCTTTTTACTTTTATGAGATTGATACATTGGAGGTCATAACCTTATTGGAAACACATAAATGCATTACTTCAGTCTTGGATGTTCATGAGATTGATACTTTTGAAGTTGTCACATTATTGGAAGCTTTGGAACATAACATTATTGGAACTTGGAATCATGTTCATAATTATGTGATACACGAATGACAATAGATCAAGACTAAGACATAGATGATAACATGAATTGAGATGCCTTAGGACATTTCGAAAATGAGTAAGTACCATAACAAGGTGAATACTATACGCTGCAGAAGGATATGGAAAGAGTAACCTTACATACCTTGTCGCCTCACTACGAATACACAAGACTATATAGGGTTACACTAGTCCAGCTCCTTCCTTATGTTTTACTCTACAACACAAGTACATAACATAGTTCATGTTAACAACCAACTCCCTTACAAACGCATAAATGTCACAATGAGTTACATGACTACTATATAGCATCATTTCGTCCTTCACAGTACAATCCATTGCATTATCATACCAACAACACCATAACATACCACATATCGACCAAGACATCATAAACCAATAACATTTTACACCAAGTTTACCCTTTACACTTCCTCATTAACACTACGTTACCTTTTCTCCGTCAAGTCACTCGATAGCTTTCACAATTACACTTTAACATCAATCCATATTTTATACCATTCAAAATACCTCCGGTATACTCCTTTATAGTCATTTAAAAGGTACCATAAGTTGATAATTGCATCCATGAAGGGTATAGGGGTTTCGGGGGGCCAAAGGGATGCAAAAACAAGTAATTCGGAGTTCTGGGCCGACCTGCTAAGCCACCTGCGCCCGCAGGTGGATGACCTGCGTATGCAGGTGACCTTTGGCAGTAGCCAGAGGCACCTACTGTACCCAAGGTCTATGTAGAAGTGGCCCTCCCTAGGAGATATGCTCCTACTGTAAACTAAGCGAGAAAACTTGTGCATGACATGAATGTTGAATAGTTGTTTATAAGGAATAGGAGTATAGAGTATTAGAGTAATCTTAGTAGTTATGAGACAACAAACTAAGTTGGTTTTGCTGTGGTTTTTAAAGTTCTACTTGGTGATTAATAAAATCTCTTAGTTACCAAAAAAAAAAGATGAGTTATTTATCATTTTTTGTAAGTTAGTGTTTATCTAAAATGAACATAATTACCCTACTTATAAATAAATAAATAAGGTACGTTAATAGTTTCAGACAATGATCAATCAAGCACTTTGACCTCAACAAACAAGTCATCATATATTATTCATATTAATTATTCACAGAAATTTAAAGGTAAGTTCTATAGAGTGACAGTCTGACCGACTATATGTTGTATGGAGTGGAGTGTTAGCCAATCAAGAACTCCCACATTCAAAAGTTGAAGGTAGCGGAGATGAGGATGTTGAGATGGATGTGTGGACTTACTAGGAGAGATGAGGTTAGAAATTACTCCCTCCGTCCCAATTTATGTGATGTACTTTGACTTGGCACGGAGTTTAAGAAAGAAAGGAAGACTTTTGAAACTTGTGGTCTAAAATGAGTCATAAATATTTGTGTGGTTGTAAATCATTTCATTAAGGGTAAAGTGGGTATTTTAAAGTTAAATTGTTACCAAATATAGAAATGTGTCATTCTTTTTGGGACTGACTAAAAAGGAAAGTGTGTCATATAAATTGGGACAGAGGGAGTAGATTATTTGAGAGAAGGTGAAAGTGGATTCGGTGGAAGACAAGACGCGAGAAGTGAGGTTGAGATGGCTGGGGCATGTGATGAGGAGGTGCACGGATGCCCCAATTCAGAGGTCTGAGAGGTTGGCTATGGATGGTTACAGGCAGGGTAGAGGTAGGCCGAATAAATATTGGAAGGAGGTGATATTATTTTACAATAACATGTATTACATAATTTTGATATACATTTGTAATCAATCATGCATCACTTGGTGTAGAAATATATAGTATTTTATTGCTACAAGTATGGATTATTGGAAATAATAAGAGATGGATATTCATGCATGCCAACTAAGGCGGGGGAGGGGGAGGGGGGTTACAGGGAATTTTGTGAAGAGAAAATGGATAATGTGAGTGTGTAACTTGAATTATTGATTGGTGTGTGTAGATATATGCCTGCCACATGGGAATTCACAACATAATGTGTCTTTGTTTAAATCGCCGTGTAAGACATATATAGAGGATCGGATAGGCTGGTTCGCTTAAAGAGGATCTTTTCTACGATCAGGTTCGAATCATATTGTACATGATCAGGCTCCGTAAAGTTCAGTGTACAATACACGTGCCAAAAACTAATATGATAAAAAAGATGAAGTGGACATTGTGCTTGCTTGCGCAAGTAAGAGTCGTATAAGGACAATCTTTTCAATATTTAAAATTAAGATAATAGAAGATGGTGGATATTTAAAAATTTGCAAGTTCAAAATTATTGAAGTTGAACCATACTTTGCTATGTCTGCCAGTTGGTCCTGCTCCCTAAGTCCACAAGGAGTTTTTAGCGACACAATTGTAATTCGGTAGCTAATACGGAAATGAGTTTGTTGCTAAAAGTCGTCGCTAAACGCTGATTTTTTTTTAGTGCGCATTCGTAACGAGAGGAAGTAAGTAATTAGAATATTCATTTTTTGTTTTTTAAGATAATGTGGAATATCGTGTCCTTTCTAAAATATTCAGACAAACTTACCCCAAGTCACCCAAAAATCAAACACAAACATCTTTTATCTCCCCATTTTCCATTTCCAATATCCTTTCCTAAAACCCTAAACCCTACTCATTTCCACAAGAACAACAATGTCAAACATTCCACCTAAAGTTATCACCGAAATACTCTCCGACTTCCAGTGAAGTCATTGCTATGATTCCGGTGCATATCGAAATCCTTCAAGACCCTTATCGATAGTCCTAATTTCATCCAAGCTCACCTAAAAAATAAAAGTGGCTTGTCCTCACTAATAAAAACATCAATCCCTCCCCTTCTATTACCCTTTTTACTCATTTCTTCGGTATATACCTCAATAGATAAGCACAAGAAAGCATAAACAATTAAGACTGCGCTGTTTCTCTATCTAAGTAGTTTTCCCCTGCTCTAAGGAAGTAATCTTTTAATCTATAACAGAGTTATCGCCCTATCTAAGTATATTTCCCCTCTCCTCTATGGAAGTAATTTCCATCTATTTTTACTAGTTCAGTATTGACTTGACACGTCACTTAAGAAATAATAAATAAAATGATAATTTTATTATATCATCTTTTGATATAATAAATTTAATATTTTGAAAAATACATTGAAAAATATCCATAAATAACTAATAAATTATCTCTTGATTTTTGACATTGGACAAGTAAAGATTCATTGAGAAATACCTATAATTAATTAACGGAAAAGGCCCTAAAACGCCCTTCACCTATTGAAAATGGTACAAAAATGTCCTCCATCCACCTTTGGGCTCCATAATGCCCTTCATATCCACCTTTGGGTTCCAAGATGCCCTTTATTTAACAACCCCAATATTAAATTAAAAAAAAAGATTTCATTAATGATGTGTCATCTTCCCACTGGCCCTTATTTAATTAATTAAAAAAATTAAAAACCCCACCCAAAAACTAATAGACCCGATCCAGATTATCTTAAAGTTCTACTTGTATAAGCTTCAACAAACTTAATAATCCTTTTGGAATTGACCTATTTAGATAATCTTCTCCAATTCTAATCCTACTAAGTGACTAACACTCACCCAAAGATTCTGGAATTGGGCCAAACAAGTAGCTTCTGAGAGTGATCAATGTCTACAAATTGTTGTCGGTACACATGTTTGGAGACAAATTTTCAGTTAATTTATTGGTACTTATAAAAACAAGGGTCTTTAACTTACGGTTTTTGCCTAAATCCATTGGAATATTTCCAATGAAGTTGTTTTCCCATAGCTGCAATACTTCCAGTTCCATACGCCTCAAAACTAAATTCCTCATCCTAAAATGTAAACCCATAAAGCTAATTACACACAATCTATCAAAGATCAAGAATTTCTTCATGTAATCCAAAAATTCAATCCCTCAGTCTAGTTTGAGACTTTTTTCGCGCATTCAGCGAAATTGAATATGACCCATAAAACTCAAATACTCACGAGATCAAGAAACAATCAAATTAGATAAACTTAGATAATAATATTCAAATATTTTGGTGTATATTTTCCACAACAAGGTACGAAATCAAATTCAAATCCGAAATCATACAGAAAAAATGCAACAAAAGAAATAAATATCCATGTGCAATTTTTAACAAAAATATATTAATCAAGAATAAGTATAACAATTATTCACCAGATCAAACACGAAAATAATGGAAAGAAGAGTAAAAGAGAAAATGGGTTATTTAATATTTTAATTAATTAAATAGGGACCAATGGGAAGTTGACACGCCATTAATGAAAACTTTTTTTTTAATTTAATAGTTGTTCAATAATAAAGCAATACAAGACAAGAAAATAGACAAGAAATGAGAGATAAGAGAGGAGGGTAATCATATTTCTTCCATGTATCAAAGTGTTTCTCAAGTCTTTCAAGTGTCACCAACATAATACACAAGTCTTTTATTTATAGGATTACATTGAGGATCATCAAAGGGTGTCATAAACATGACATTAATCCTTGAGAGTTATGAGGGAAGATCAAGAGGAAAGGTTATGGAAGAGTAAGAGTTACCATCATAATGGTTGAGGAGTTGTGGAGGATTTATATCTAAAGTAGTGGACATCCACATACAATGTATTTTATAACACTCCCCCTTGGATGTCCATAGACGATGTGCCTCGTTAAAACCTTACTAGGAAAAACCTTGTGGGAAAAAAATCCTAGTGAAGGAAAAAGAGTACACATATCGCATTGCTTGTTGTCTCGTTAAAAACCTTGCCAAGAAAACCCATTGAGACAAAAAATGGCTAAGGAAAAAAGAGTGCAACATGTATTTACTCTCCCTGATAAAGATATCACTTAATCTTGTAGATGACACAATCCAATCCGGCTTTTCAAAGTGTTAGGTTCGACAATGCCACCGTCAAATATTCCACCAAAATTGAGCAAAATAGTCCTTTGTTGAAATGTACTTTATTTTGTCGTCTTTGATATATTCTTCTTTCAATTGAGCTCTGCAAGAAGCATCATCTTCATACAATATTGCAACCTCCATCGCAAAGAAAATCACACATCCTCTATATAGAGTCCCTTGATTTATAAGTTGCTAGTAGCTTGACTAGACTTGAATAAGTTTCAATCATTGACTTTCTTGTAGAATAATATGATATGAAAATATTTTCACGTGCAAACAAATTACTTTCTTAAGATCAAACTTCATATAAATCAAATAATTTTCCTGCATTTTCATAATCAACAATCCCTTGACAATATTGGTTAGAAATAATAAATTCATATTAATATTTGATTTCATTCATATTCATATAAAAGTGAAATTATGTCTTTCCTGCACATTAAAAAAATATTATCTCATGTATACAATAGCAGGATACACAAGTGCACCAATTGCACTAATACATGATACTTTCTAATCATTTTTATGAGATCGAAATTGATCTTTCTTTATGGTAAGTGATCTCGCAATCATTGGGGTATTCAATGGATCGAATCTCTTTTAAAACCTTTTAAATCCTTCAAGGATTTTCATATAGAATTTACCGTTTAGCTAGACATGAGAGTCATTCATTATATGCATCCAAGTTTTTCATACATTGTCAGATTTAAAGAAACATTATTGCATCCACCATAGGAGAACACATCTCCAAACAATAATGCCAGGACTTTTGCGAATAACCTTTATGCCTCAAGGCAGAAGTCATACTTTTTATCTTACGATTTTACATTTCGTACAATAATTCATTTGTACCCCACTGACATTATACCTTAGTCTATAGACTAAATCCATATCATCACTTTTCAAGTGAAATAAAATATACTTGAATTGCGAATTCTACCTAGCCAATCATTTATCTGTCCACACTGTTTGACATATTTGAATTCAAGATCCTCGTTATCATTTATAATAGTGAGCGCTACATTATATCAAAAATATCATCGACGGTTATTTAATATCGATTCTAATAAGACATAACTTATCGAGATCTCTTCATTTCGTTATTTTTAGGTACCTGAACCTTTGCCAAGGTTTTATGAAGTGTTATGTCATGGTGCTCTCTAAAGCACTTGCCTCATTATCATGACCATCTTTATCATTTGCTCCTCTCCTTCTTCAAGGAGCTTTTCTATTTGGAACCGATTGGTCTATCACGCTTTAGGCATGCCATAGACTTTATCCTTCAAGGACTACTCATTGAAGCATTTACAGCTGAATTATAACATAGGGCCAGCTGACACATTTGACAATTGTTTTACAATATTTTGCAAATGAATTATCCCTTGAACTTCAAGTTCACATTTTTTTTACGAGGATCTAGATAATTCATTCTATCTATTTCAGCTGTTTATCATATCTCCCCCTAACGTTAGAAAATCTAACATTTATTCCCAACCTCATTTGGGGGCCCATCCTTGTGCGTGGTGGAGCAATAGATATCGTACATTCATATGTTTGGATGAAAATCATTTGATTCCTGACCCTGTGCCAACAATATAGGAGAACCTTATTGGCTTGATGCATACAAGTGCTGCTACATTTAAATAATATCTCATACCAAATTTATTTTGGGACATTTATTCTCATAATCAACGTTTAGCTATAATTGAAGGCATACAAGTTCTGCTAAATCAACCAACATTATCAACATAATTTTATATTTTGGAACAATGCTCTCAATTCAACAATTTGTGCAAAGAATCTTGCAAAAATCAAATTACAAATTGGTAGCAAAACACATGTGACCATACTGTAGATGCATCTATTAAATCATATAAAAGTAAATGATCCACATGGCGGGTGAACGGGCCCATATTCACCTTTTTAAACTTTCCAAAATTTCAAGGGATCCAATCCCAACCTTAGCTAGTATAATAATCAATTTATCAAGAGAACAAGTAGCACATGAGAATTCTTGAAAAATCTTTATTTCTTCAATATATAACCAAGTGAATTCTCAATTATTTTTGTATCACATTGGAACCGAGATGGTCAACCGATCATCCCAACTGATATTTGTTTAAGTAAACGCTAGTTTACTATCATATGTGATTCCATCACCATGCCCATATTTGTATCAGCAAACAGGAGGAAAAGACGGGTAATCGTTCACATAAATATTTAAACCCGTTTTGATTGTAGTTATATGAAGATATTAAATCTTCTCATAATTCATAGTCTTAATATAACTTATTTTCTTGCCAATTTCTTCGAAACTTAAAAAGTTTCTTTTGAGACTTACTACAATCACATATTATGACCAATTTCATTCCCCCGATAGCAACACATTAGCTCTTTCAGAGCTCCAAATTTATTTTTGCACTACTAAATATTCCATAACACGATCCATATGGTGACCATCTCCTTTCATGAGAAAATTATCTTATTATTGTCATGATTAAAAATTATTATAGGCAAGACCTGTTTCTTGCTTTACTTTTGCCTTTAATATCCCCCTTTTTTTTATAGGACCTGGCAAAGTATTTTAACGTACCATAGGTACACAACAAATGACAAATTTGTGTAGCCACACAATAATATTCATTTTGGCCATGATCACAACCTTTATATGAAAGAATTATTTCATTCTTTTGCCCTTTGGTAGTTCATAGTAAAACATACCACAATATTTGTGATGTACTAAAAGTACTTGACCAATGACCGTTAATATCAAAATATTTTCTTGTTTTCTCAAACCTCCCGTTGAGGTGAGTTGTGGTATTCATCCAACCATACATAATTTTTATCACATATTTGCATATTCATTTTCAAGAATAGCCAAGCATTAACCATGCTTATCACAAGTCACAATCTCTTCAAGAAATGGACTATATAAACTTATGTATGTGCTTCATAAATTTTATCATAAGCCATATTATCATGCATGCATTGCCATTTGTCGTATTTATATGACCCACCTCAACATCACTCTAAAAAAATTAAGTGTAGCACCACTTTATATTTTTTTTATTTTGATGGAGGATTTATAAAACATATTTCATTAGATTGCACGACAATCGTGTGTGCAATTCCTTTCATATCAAATCGATGAAAAAACTGCCTTCACCTCTTGAAGGACTATTTGGAGAACTCATAGTGTTCTTTCTTTTATTATTCCAAAACAATGTCTATTATTTTGTCCTTCACCACGTCTACAATCATTTGTACAACCACAATATTTTTTTATCTTTTTTCACCTTTCAGACATTTGTGCAACCACAATTATTTTGTCATCTTTCAAACTTAAAATACTGCTACCACATTCACTTCAGAGAATGGAGCAAATTCAGTGGGACTAGTTTCACAACATTTACCAAGAACATATTACTTTGCTCAGTCATTAATTTATTGCATTGGAACATGAACACAATGTCTTACTCATACAAAAAAACGTATTATGCCATAATTAGTAGGGACTTGAACCCAACATCTTATTATCATGGTGCACTGAAACTCAAACCGATGTCTTACCCTTTCAATGCGATAGTAGTTGAATCTACTGTTTTACCCTCAACCAATAGAGCATACTAAGCCAAGTGTACTAGAACTTGCCCTCAAATGTATCTTGGCGTTAACATTACCAATTGGATCTAATTGAGACCCACAAACTTTAATTTCCTTTTATTAATAAGGCTGTTTTCAATTTACTAATTCTTTAAAGCAGTTACCAAATTTTAAAACTGTTATAAGCAAGAACAAAAAGTGATTTGGTGGTGGTAACCAATTTTCTAAGGGTTGACAGTTATTGATGGTATGAACAAAAGGATAATTTCGTGCATTTGGAGAAGTAGTTAAGAAAATGAAAAAAAATTGAATTATTTTTAGAAACAAAATCGATACATATGATTAAAAAAAAACTGCTTATAACAGTAAACTTTCAATCACTGAAAATTGAGAATAATATATGTAATAGTGTAAAATCTTTTTTTTTTAACACTAGACAAATGTAACATCCTGCATTTGTGCTTTAACATACACCGAGTAACAGTGCTCATTAGGAAGAACATATATTAAATGTATATTTGTGTTTGTTATTCGAGATAAACATAATTATATTATAAATACATACCTTGTAAGAGACTTCGTGCTGATAACGTGTTCAATAATAAAGCAATACAAGGCAAGAAAATAGACAAGAAATGAGAGATAAGACAGGAGAGTAATCATATTTCTTCCATGTATCAAAGTGTTTCTCAAGTCTTTCAAGTGTCACCAACATAATACACAAGTCTTCTATTTCTAGGATTACATTGAGGATCATCAAAGATGTCATAAACATGACATTAATCCTTGAGAGTTATGAGGGAAGATCAAGAGGAAAGGTTATGAAATAGTGAGAGTTATTATCATAATGGTTGAGGAGTTGTGGAAGATTTATATCTAGAGTAGTGGATATCCACATACAATGTATTTTACAACAATAGTAGAGTTGTTAAATAAAGGACATTTTGGAACCAAAGATGAATGTGAAGGGCATTTTGGAGCTCAAAGATGGATATGAAGGACATTATAGAGCCCAAAAATGGATGAAGACATTTTTATACCATTTTCAATTGGTAAAGAATATTTTATGCCCTTTTCCAATTAATTAATAATAAGAGTAATATAGAATATTCCTTTTTTGTTTATTTAAGATAATATGAAATATCCTATCCTGTCTAGAATATTCAGACAAAGCTAACCCTTGCACCCCATTCTTCCATTCGAATATCCTTTCCTAAAACCCTAAACCCTATCCAAAACACCCACTCCCCATTTTCAGACAACAATGTCGGACGTTCCACCTGAAGTTATCACTGAAATACTCTCTCGACTTCCAGTGAAATCATTGCTGCGATTCAGATGCGTATCGAAATCATTCAAATCCCTTATCGATAGCCCTAAATTCATCCAAGCTCACCTCAAACAGCAACAAGAATCGAACCCAAATGCAAATCTGAACCTCATTCTCGAAGCCCATAGCAAAGCCGACAACCTTTTTTCACTTGAGTTCACTTCAGTCACAGCAACCCAACAGCCGAAAAAGCTTGACCATCCATTGAAACAACTGTACTATGGGTCGACTCAGGTGTTGGGTTCGTGTCGTGGGTTGGTTTTCATATCGAATAACATGAGTGATAATGGGGTCTGGAATCCGGCTACTAAGAGGTTTCGTAGATTGCCTGTTTGTAAGTTTGATCCTTCGGGTAGAGTCCCGCGCGAACAGGGTCCAGGGATGGTACAGATTTGTTGGGGTTTTGGGTATGATAGGAGTGGTGAGGATTTTAAGGCGGTTACGATTGCTCAATTGTATTTTCCTGATGAACTGAAGGTGGTTTCTGAGACGATGGTTTATAGTTTGAAGTGTGGTGGGTGGAAAAAGGTGCAAGATTGTCCTTACATGGTGCTTAAGGAAGGTAATGGTACGTGTGGTACGTATGCTGGTGGTGCATTGTATTGGATGATGCAGAAGGAAATGTCTTTGAGTCATAGCATGTTGGTTCTTGTTGGTCTCAATCTTGGAACGGAGAGGTTTGATGAGGTCTCATTTCTGGAGAATTTGGGGGAACCGTTGACGTTGAATTTGGCAGCTTTAGATGAATGTCTTTGCTTAATTTCAGGTTATGGGACATGTTAAAATGGAAGGAATCTTGTGTTGGATCATATTGATGTATGGATGATGAAGGGTTGTGGAGTGGAACAGTCTTGGGTTAAGTTGTTTACGGTGGAGCAGTTGGAGGGTCGTCAGCTTTTCAGTTACCTGAGGCCGATAGCATATTCAGTGACGCGTAAGGAAGTGCTTTTGGAGATGGATAAGAGGAAGTTTCTTTGGTACAGTCTTGAAAAGAAGTCTCTGAAACATGCTAAGGTTAGCGGGGGATTGGACACTTTTGAATCGTTCTTCACTTTGGGAACTCTTATCCCTTTATATTATGGGGATGTTGATGGAAAGGATGGGAAGAAAGGGGTTGAGGAACGAGATGACTCGGTGATAGAGAAAATGAAGTAGGAACTCAGAAGTAACTTTAAAATTATGAAGGTAATTGAAAATTGAAATGCTTGTTTTATCTTATATGTTATATTACCACTTTGTTGTTGCTTATCCTTCGCAATAGACACTTACATGCTTTATTTGGTCAGATTTTATAGTAGCTGAATATAGGGAACAAGAGTGTGACGGGGGAACACGTTATAAAGTAAAATGTTTGGGGGACTTATGAAAGGATCTTGCTGATATGATACACCATACTGGGAGTAGTCGAATTTAATTCTGCATTTCACTGTAACCTTAGTTTGGAAGTGGAGATTGTTTTATCTAGTTGATTACTTTTTCTGGTTGTCTAATCCTGCCCATGCAATCATAAAACTGTGTCATAACTTGGTCCAAGATAAATTCGAAAACCTGTCTAACTGGTTCAGTTTCCTCGCCCTTAAAAGGAAAATTAACTCGATCTATGACTGACTTCTCCAAATAATTTTAACTTGGGATGTGTAAACTATGGCTCATTGACTCTCTTGTTCTTTTAGTTCTCTGTTATTTCTTCGTGTCACTGACAATCCATCTATCCTAATCTTGTTTCCATGTTTACTTTTCATTCAAATAGACATCAAGTCAAATACTTTGACTTGTTTTTAAATAATTGAATAGTTAAATATTATGGATCCTCTACATGATTGCATCCTTCTTGTATTTTAACATTTTTTTGGCTTTTGTCATCGTTGATTTTTTTAAACTTGATCTTACATTTCGGTTATCAAAAAAATCTTGATCTTACATTTAACTTTGATTGAAGCCACTACGTTAGAATCTCTGATATGGAAACAGAGTTTGGATGGAGGGATTAGCAGTTGAGTATTTTTTAGAACATGTCGTTTCGCTGCATTGTTTGACTTCCATTTTATTGCTTGGTTGATGGGGGATTCAAGTTGAAACTTTTAAAGCAACCGTTGATAAGCTTAAGCAGAACATATAGTGGTAAGTGAAATGCATGTTTCACCTTATAAGCAGAACAAGAATATAGGTCTAAATCTCAATTCTGTTTTCCTTGCGAGATAAGGGAACACATTATAAATTAAAATGTTTAGGTAATGAACTTAATTCTATCTTTCACTGTCAGGCTTCTAATGGTCTGGAAGTTAAGATTGTCTTATCTTAGTTGATGACTACTTTTCTGGTTGTCTAATCCTTCCTTCTCAATTATAAGACCTTGTCGTATCTTTTGTCCAGGAAAAATTTGAAAATCATTTAATTGGTTCAGTTTCCTTGACCTTACCAGAAAATGAGTCGATCTATGACACTCTGGCTTACAGAGTTACAACTTGGAATGCGTAAACTTTGGCTCGTTGACTGTCTTACTGTTCCTGTAGTTTTCCTTTATCTTTTTTTCAAGTTCTCATTCTAATAGACATCAAGTCAAGACGTTTTTAAAAACATTAAATAGTTTGATAAAATTCTGAATCCTTTACATGATTGCATCCTCCCTGTGTCATTTTTCCCTCTTCCATCAATTTTTGAACTTCACTTTACATTTCTATGTTTGGCCCATCAATGGTTTCGAGTGACCATCCCCTATTACATCTGGCCAGAAGGCTATGGAATTCTGCAAAGCTTCCAAATGGTAGGTTGAGTGAATAGGATAACTAATCAAACAAGTAAAAAGAGTCCTTTCGGATGAAGAAATGTGTGCTTGGACATGCTAGTTATTACAGCCTAATGCTTTTGATGTACAATTAAGGCCCCTTTTCCGCCTGCCACATCCCAACACACTTTTATGGAACATTGATTTTACTTGTTTGTACTGATTCCTCAACACAAATATTATTGTTCTTGCAGGGGGGAGCACTTTTCAGTTTACGCAGGGATGAAAAATATAGAGAAGACCCTTCTGTTTATCTCTGGCTCTCCTTTATATAAATATATAGAGTTAGTGCAATATCTGACATTTCTCTTTTGTTAGCTAAACAAACTGTTGTTGTGGCTGGAAAACTAATCTGTTGATGCAAGTGTAATTCTGCTATCTAATCTAGACATGTCTAAAAACCACCTGATGAAATGTGGTACTATTAGTATTAACTAGTAACTTACTTGAATCTTAACCTATGTATCTAGTAAGAATTACAGTCTTTTGACTGTTGGAAGCTTCTGTTTAAGGTATGACCGATATTTTGCCTGCTGGTTCTAGTGTTAATATTTCGTAATTGGCTAGTTAACATTAGTAGTAATTAGTTCTACTTGTGTTGATCTAGTTTATTTGTGTCTGTATTTTCTTTTCGTAGCACATTTCGACTCTCTGCTATCTTATGTTACTGTTCTTGTTGTTGAGATGATATGTTTCATTGAGACATTTGTACTAGAAGCTCATGACTTGTTACACTAGATCCCCGGGGATTATATTGGTCTTTTCGCATTATGACTTAAAACTTATGTTTTTACGCCTATTACTTGCTTTTGAACCTTTTACACGTCTTTTTGACAAATGTATGCTATCGGGTTCACTTAATGTGCTGGGTATAGCTGTCATCGTGATTTAGATAAATTGGCTCGTGACAATGGATTCATGGTATTAAGTTGGGTAAGGCTGCCTCTTTTTGTAAATAGTTTTAGGTAAATTTGTCAATGAACATGTGCTGTCCAAGATTTTTTTTGGTTAACTGGGAAATTTTATTAACTAAAGTAGGCAATTCAGTTCCACTATCTCATTGAGACTCAAGAGCTAGATCATCACAGGACCACTCAAGACTACTTTTAACTTTACATTTTAAAATCAACTAGGTACATTGTGGAAAGCTATTTAAAACTAGCAATTTGCACCACTTGATCTGCTTCTGCACGACAATATGTAGTTGGAGTACCATGTCTTTAATTCTATGATTTGGGGTGCTACTCTTCTGTTGAAATCTGTGATTGTTTCTTTCACCCGACACGTGGTAAACTACAGCTGCAAACGGGAATCCAAGAATGCTGCCTTTTGGTCGATTACCTACCACTTTACTGATCCAGCTCAGTTCATCAGCCCAGGGTCTAATGATTTGTTGCACTCCCAGCCATTGTTAAAGGGTTTGCCTTTGCCATATGCATTTCGAGTATACACAGTCAAAGAACAAACGGCTCATATTCTCCACTTCTTTAGAATCACACAATACACACCGTTGATCCACCTGAACCCCCCATTTGCTTGGCCTGTCCACAGTTGACAACCTCCCATGTAGAGCAAGCCATAGAATAAATTGATGTCGGGGGATTAAACCTTTCAACGGTGCTATCTTCTTCCATGGAACCTTGGATATTGCTTGAGAAAACATCCATAGGCCTTCTTGATACTGAATTTGGAATCAGCAACAAAAGAATCTAACTTTACCACCCAAGCTCCACCAGTATTCAACCATTTGCAAACCCCACAGATAAAAGATAGCACCAAAACTAGAGAAGAAAAGGAGCAAGATCACTAAAATGCAGCTACTATTAACGGATGAGAAACTAGAGCTACGATATTCTAAATTCACCTCTGTCAGCTTCCAATCAAAGATTAAGATGAGAGGAACAACTTGTCCAAATATCAGCTCAATCGGACAAGAAATCAACATATAAACTAAGGTTTTCCGTCACACTCACACTCTTTTTTTGAAGGCCCTTTCAATTCTCTTTCTAGTATACTTTCTCCATAAGAACGCTGAACGCCCAGCTTCGCAAAACAGCTCTCTCCCTAGGTCCATAACGTAGTGTGAATCTTGATCCTTTCATTGAACACCATTCCTTTCAGATAAAAAGGTATTTTGACTCTATTGGGTCAAGTTATAACCTAAGCCTTCTATTAGTAGACTACTATGGAGAGACTAAGCTCTATTTAAGAGATTGTACTTTCTTATTGTGATTAGCTTCTACTAGTAAGAAGTTGTTCTTGAGCCAGGTTCCTTGGCTCGTGTTCCTAGCCGGGAATAAATGAATAAATGATGAAGCACGTCGAGGCTCTTTCTTTGCATATCCTCCTATTTCTTATTCTGGAGGTCATAAAAGATGCAAACCGCCTACTCTTTAAAATCATATCATTAAATTGTTAAAAATGAAAGTGGATTGTCCTCGCTAATAAAAAGCAACAATCCCTTCGCCTTCTATTACCGTTTTTACTCATTTCTTCGGTATATACCTGCAACGCCCCGTACGTTATTACGTCCCTTTTAGGCTTAGAAATGAACCTATATGACCCTTAGAATGAATAGAAAACGTTTTGGGATGAGTTTGGGGGCATTGGGGAGGCTTAGGACGAGAAAGGAGACCATGCGTCGCACGCTAGGAGGCCGTGCCTTGGCTTCGCGTCGTACAGACCATCTCAAGGGTCCACTGCTTCGACCCCGCTCCGGCCCATGCGTCGCGCTGGGCCTAGCCCTGCGATGGGCCTCACGTCACACGGGGGGAGGCCATGCCTTGGGGTGTGCGCCGCACCCCTCCTGTTTTGCCTGATGGGACTTCATTTTTATGCGTTATTTTAAGGGTATTTTGGTCCTTGAACTGGGGAAACCGTCCCCTATTACTTTAAAACATTTTCCCTGCGTTATAATTACTCTAAATTGATTAGAAACCTCTCCTCTCATCCTCTGTAAGTCAAGAAACAAGTCAAGTTCATAGTGGATTCAAAGGTCAAGCTCTAAGTTTTTCCTCTATAGTCCTTCATCAAAAAGGTATGCAGAACGATCTCCTCTTAAGTAAACTTTTAAATTTATGGGTTTCTAAACCCTTAGATACTTATATGATTTTAAAACAATGAATTAAGGTTGCAAGTAAATGTATATAGAATTGACGAACGAAGCATGAGATCGTAATACACTATCTTTTACTTGGAATTGCTATTACCTACATATTTATTTCAATAGATAAGCACAAGAAAGGATAAACAATTAAAACTGTGTTGTCTACCTATCTAAGTAGCTTTCCCCTGTTCTATGGAAGTAATCTTTTAATCTATAACACGGTTATCGTCCTATCTAAGCAGCTTTCCCCTTTCCTCTATGGAAGTAATCTTTATCTATTTTTAATTACTCGTTCAGTATTGACTTGACAAGTCACTTAAAAAGCAATAAATAAAATGATAATTTTATTATATCACCTTTAGAATATAATAAATTTAATATTTTGAAAAATATATTTAAAAATATCTATAAATAACTAATAAATTTTCTCTTTATTTTTGACATTGAACAAGTTAAGATTCATTGAGAAATACCTATCATTAATTAATAATAAGAGTAATATAGAATATTCCTTTTTTGTTTTTTAAGATAATATGGAATATCCTATGACAAAGTTAACCCTTGCACCCCATTCTTCCATTTGAATATCCTTTACTAAAACCCTAAATCCTATTCAAAACATCCACTCCCCATTTTCAGAAAACCATGTCGGACGTTCCACCTGAAGTTATCACTGAAATACTCTCTCGACTTCCAGTCAAGTCATTGCTGCGATTCAGATGCGTATCGAAATCCTTCAAAATCCTTATCGATAGTCCAAAATTCATCCAAACTCACCTCAAACAACAGCAAGAATCGAACCCAAATGCAAATCTCAACCTCATTCTCGAAGCCCATAACAAAGCCGACAACCTTTTTTCACTTGAATTCACTTGAAACTAGAGTCAGCTTCTAATCAAAGATTAAGATGAGAGGAACTACTTGTCCAAATATCAGCTCAATCGGACAAGAAATTAACATATAAACTACGGTTTTCCATCACTCTCGCACTCTTTTTTTAAGACCCTTTCAATTCTCTTTCTAGTATACTTCCTCCATAAGAATGCTAAATGCCCAGCTTCGCAAAACAGCTCTCTCCCCAGGTCCATAAAATAGTGTGAATCTAGATCCTTTCATCGAACACTATTTCTTTTAGATAGAAAGGTATTTTGACTCTATTGGGTCAAGTTATAACCTAAGCCTTCTATTAGTAGACTACTATAGAGAGACTAAGTTCTATTTAAGAGACTGTACTTTCTTACTGTGATTAGCTTCTACTAGTAAGAAGTTGTTGTTGAGCTAGGTTCCTTGGCTCGTGTTCCTAGCCGGACATAAATGAATAAATGATGAAGCACATCGAGTAGACTTCAATAGCTCTTTCTTTGCATATCCTCCTATTTGTTATTCTGGAGGTTATGCAGGGGCGGCTTAACAAGATTGGTGGCCTAAAGCAAACCTTTAACGATGGCCTTATTTCTTCTTAGAAAAACATAATATATATTCTTATTAAGTAGTAATTTCTTTTAGTTTTTTGAGATATGAAGTTGTTAATAATCTTCTTATAAATTATTTTATCTCTTTTGAGACGTTGTTGATCTTAGCTTTAGATAATAGAATCTGATTAAAAATGTTGATAACTTGATATTAAAAGTCATTTTATGATTATTCAGTCATTTTATGATTATTCAGTATACTTGTTCCAGTGCTTGAAATCTGAGGGAAAAAAAGAGAGTAAAAATCAATATCCTTAACTAGAGGTCTTGAGTTCGAGTCTCCGAATGAAAAAAAAAATCTTGCTAGGAAGGATTTCCTTCTTCAATCGACCTTGTGTGGCACAAATTTAAATTAAATGAAAATTTTAATACAGATATCGAACACCGAATAAAAAAAAGTGGGGCCCCAAAAATATTGGGGCCTAAAGCCCTTGCGGCCCAAGAGTGAAATGATAATTTAATTATATCACCTTTTGAATATAATAAATTTAGTAGTTTGAAAAATACATTTAAAAATATCTATAAAAAACTAATAAATTATCTCTTTATTTTTGACATTGGACAAGTAAAGATTTATTGAGAAATACCTATAATTAATTAATAATAAAAGTAATATAGAATATTCCTTTTTTGTTTTGTTAAGATGATGTGGAATATCTTATCCTGTCTAGAATATTGAGACAAAGTTAACCCTTACACCCCATTTCTTCCATTTCCAATATCCTTTCCTAAAACCCTAAACCCTCCCTACTCATTTCCGCAACAACAACAACCATGTCGGACGTTCCACCAGAAGTTATCACTGAAATACTCTCTCGACTCCCAGTGAAGTCATTGTTGCGATTCCGGTGCGTATCGAAATCCTTCAAATCCCTTATAGATAGCCCTAAATTCATTCAAGCTCACCTCAAACAACAACAAGAATCGAACCTAAATGCAAATCTCAACCTCATTCTCGAAGCCCATAACAGAAACCCAACAGCCGACAACCTTTTTTCACTTGAGTTCAGTTCAATCACAGCCGAAAGAGCATTGAAACAACTTTATGGGCCAACTCTGGTGTTGGGTTCGTGTCATGGGTTGATTTTGATATTGAATAGCACGAGTGATTATGGGGTCTGAAATCCGTCTACTAAGAGGTTTCGTAGATTGCCTGTTCGGGAGTTTGATCCTTCAGGTAGAACCCCGCACGAACAGGGTCCGGAGATGGTGCAGATAGGTTTAGGGTATGATAGGAGTGGTGAGGATTATAAGGTGGTTACGATTGTTCAATGGTATTTTCCTAATGAACTGAAGGTGGTTTCGGAGACGATGCTTTATAGTTTGGAAGAAGGTTCAAGATTGTCCTTACTTGGTGTTAGGAAAAGAAGAGTAAAAGAAGTATGCAAGGCTGTGAGAAAGAAAGACTATTTTACTGCTCTATTCGACCGCAGAAAACAAGAGACCTAGTACCCTTTTATAGGCTTACAATTTAACAACTAAAGCTAAAAAATAGGAACTACAGATAGTGGTGAAGCAGGGGTAAAACACTGAAAACAACGTGCCCCACTAATATTGCTAAACAGTAAACAGAAAATAAAGAAATTGACTAAGTAAAACTTAATTCCACTAATACTAAAAACAAGGACCATAACAAAAAAATTCTGCACGTTGGTTGATTCTTGATGAATTAGTCAACACTCCCCCTTTCTTCAAAATCACATACTCCCATTTGTAGCCTGAAGAAGTCATGCTTGTTGCGCGGAAGCGATTTAGTAAGAACATCAGCTACCTGATCATTTGTGCCATAAAATTTCATTGAGATTATTCCAGCAGTAACTAGATTGCGGATGAAGTGATAACGAATGTCGATGTGCTTGGTTCTACTGTGAAAAGCAGATTCTTTTTCATAGCAATCACTGCCTTATTGTCACACCAAATTTCAGTTGGACCAATCTGCTCTTGTTGAAGATCCACCAACAATTTCCTTAACCAGACAGCTTGACAACCTGCTGAAGTTGCAGCCATGTATTCTTCTTCTGAAGATGACAAAGCGACTGTATCTTGTTTCTTTGAACTCCAGGAGATTGCTCCAGAACCAAAACTAAAAACATTCCCTGATGTGCTCCTGCGATTTTCCAAGCTGCCTGCCCAATCACTGTCAATAAAGCCAATTAATCTGAAGTTTGATACCTTTGAGTACCAAATTCCATAACTTGTTGTGCCAGTAACATATCGTAGGATCCTTTTGGCTGCACCTAGGTGTTGCTTTGAAGGACTATGCATGAACCTTGAAATCAAACTGACAGAGAATGCTATATCGGGCCTTGTGTGTGATAAGTAATTTAGACCACCAACCAAACTTCTAAAATAAGAAGCATTTGTTGCACCAGTACCATCGTCAAGTACCAGCTTCTCATTCAAATTCATGGGTGTAGGAGACAGATTACAATGCAGCATATTGAACCTTTGTAAAAGTTCAGTAGCATATTTCCTTTGAGAAAGAAATATTCCATTTTGTCCTTGTCTCACTTCGAGCCCAAGAAAATAATGAAGCATACCTAAGTCAGACATCTCAAATTTATTCATCATGCAACTCTTAAATTCAGCAATAATAGATTCACAAGAGCCCATATATATCATATCATCAACATAAAGACAGACAACCAGAAAGTCACCATTACCTCGTTTCTTCACATAAAGTGTAGGCTCATTTTCACTTTTTTCATACCTGTTCTCTTGGAAGAAAGAGTCGATTTTGCTATACCATGCCCGTGGAGCTTGCTTCAGACCATACAATGACTTCTTCAATCTATATACTTTGTTTTTTCCTTCACTTGAAGTGAAACCTTCAGGTTGAGAAACATATACTTCTTCTTTTAAATCGCCATTTAGGAAGGCAGACTTCACATCAAATTGATACACAGACCAACCAAGTTGAGCAGCCAAGGCTAAAATAGTTCTCACTGTTTCAAAGCGAGCTACTGGAGAGAACGTCTCTTCAAAGTCGATGCCGGCTTGTTGGGAGTATCCTTTCGCAACAAGTCAAGCTTTATGCTTCTTGACACTTCCATCAGCATTGTGTTTTGTTTTGAAGATCCATTTTAGCCCGATCATATTTTTTCCCTCGGGCAGATCAACTAACTCTCAGGTCTGATTTTTCTCGATGGCCTGAATCTCTTCAATCATCGCATTCTTCCACTCTGGTTGCTTTGCAGCTTCTTCATAACTTGTCGGTTCAGCAGCTAATAAGGAAAAACTACAAGATGAGTGACCGAAACTTTGTTGGTGGCGTTTCGCTGGATGAAGTTGAAGACGGAGATTGGGAGCTTTCTGGAGTAGAATTGTTGTTGTTGCTGCCATGAGAAGAAGAAGGATTGGTATCATTGTTGGAAGGAGAGGAAGGGTCAGAACCTGTTGATTCAAGAATCGTAGTATGCTCTCCTTCTGATTGAACCGGAATATGGACTACTGAATCTACTTTCTCGCCATTCCACTCCCAGGCTGCTTCCTCGTTAAATACAACATCCCTGCTGATAATAAATTTGCCACTAGTAGGATTATATAGTCTATATGCTTTGGATTGAGGACTATAACCAATGAAAATACATTTCTCTGTTTTTTCATCTAGTTTAGAACGCATATTAACCAAAGCATAAGTTATACAACCAAAAACTTTCAAGTGGCTTACTCTTGGTTTCCGTCCCGTCCATGCTTCATATGGAGTTCGATCCAAAACATCTTTTGTTGGAGAAATATTCAAGAGGTACACAGCTGCAACCACTGCTTCTCCCCAAAAATGAACAGGAAGTCCCCTTCCATTAAGTAAGCTTCTGGCCATCTCAACTACCGTGCGATTTTTTCGCTCTGCGACTCCATTTTACTGCGGCGAGTACGGTGCTGTAAGCTCCCTGCGAATTCCATTCTCATCACAAAATAAATTAAAGTCATTAGATAAAAATTCACCACCACGATCTGTGCGAAGAGCTTTTATGTTGCACCCTGTTTGCTTCTCCACGAGTGCCTTGAATTTCCTGAAATTCTCAAACGCTTCAGATTTGAACTTCAGAAAGTAAGCCCAACTCATACGGCTGTAGTCATCAGTAAACATAAGAAATACCGACTCCCACCAAGTGACTCAGTCTTCATTGGTCCACACAAGTCAGCATGTACAAGCTCAAGACAACTGCTAGCCCTCCAAGATTTTCCTACAGGGAAAGATCTTCTACTTTGTTTTCCGAATATGCACCCTTCGCATAACTCAAGCTCACCCACTTTTGGTAAACCAACCACCATGTTCTTTCTAGTTAACAGTTTCAGCCCATTAATGTTTAAATGACCATATCGAAGATGCCAAAGTTGAGTTTCATTAACGCCTTTAGCAACTAACGCATTTTTAACAATATTTGAAACATTAAGGGGAAACATATTGTTCTGAGTCATAGGCACAGTTGCAACAGTTTGACCAGATTTCTTGTCACTGACAATACATGAGTCATTATCAAACAACACAGAGTGACCATTAACCATCAATTGTCCAACACTTAGCAAATTGTAAGCCAAGCTAGGAACGAATTGCACATCACAGATAAGTTTAGAATTACCCTGCGTTGTTTTGATGGCTATGGTACCTCTGCCTTCAACTCGTACTTGCTTGTCATCGCCAAGTCGAACTTCACTCTTTTTCGACTCATCAAGATCTCTAAATAGAGACTTTGTGCCAGACATATGATTCGAGCATCCACTATCAATAATCCAAACACCATCAAAATTGTCAGTAATTGGAGAATGAGCCATGAACAACTTACTTTCATCCTCAACTTTCTCGGAGAAATTGGCATGCTTCTGCTCATCTCTTTACTTGGTCCAACAATATGCTTCAGCGTGGCCGGACTTCTTGCAGTACCAACAGTGCAAGTCACTCTTGGGCTGACGTGAGTCATTGAATTGTCCTCGGCCTCTACCACGGCCTCGACCTCGGCCACGAAATCCGCCTCTTCCTCTACCTCTGCCGGAAAAATTCAAGGATTTTTCTTTGGAGGAAGAAGACTCCTCTTTCACCTGGAATGCTTTTTCTTCAATTTTCTCATGAGATCTGTTCAGCCTATCTTCATGAGCTAACAAAGAACCCATTAGTTCATCAAATGAATAATCAGATAAATCCTTGGATTCTTCGATAGCCGCAACCACATGCTCAAACTTATTGGTTAAAGACCTCAACACCTTTGCTACAACAGTTTCATCATTAATTTTCTCTCCGTAAGACTTCATGAGATTAACAATTGCAGAGACTCTAGACATATAATCTTGCACCGATTCACCATTTTTCATACTCAAAGTTTCAAAATCACGACGCAAAGTTTGCAATTTAACTACAATTACCTTCTTATCTCCCATATACTCCTGCTGCAAAATTTCCCAAGCTTCATTAGATGTCTCCGCTGCTGAAATTCTGGGGAAGATATCATCATGAAGCGCTTGTTGAATCAGGAACAGTGCCTTCGAATCCTTCTTGCGGTTTTCCCGCAGCTGTTGTACGTGGCCTTCATCTGGGTCTGGAAATCCATTCTCCACCAATTCCCATAGCTCTTGAGACTTAAAAAGAGTCTTCATCTTAAGACTCCAAAACTGATAATTTACCCCTTTAAAAATTGGAAGAGGCTGAGAATTTGAATTGGTGTTCACTGCCATTTTTTTTAATCTGAAGATGATGGATTTCTCTTCTGCGTTTTACACTCTCTCTTTCTCACCCCCTCTTTGACTCCCAGGTGAACAAACCTGGCTGCTCTGATGCCAAATATGTTAGGAAAAGAAGAGTAAAAGAAGTATGCAAGGCTGTGAGAAAGAAAGACTATTTTACTGCTCTGTTCGACCGCAGAAAACAAGAGACCTAGTACCCTTTTATAGGCTTACAATTTAACAACTAAAGCTAAAAAATAGGAACTACAGATAGTGGTGAAGCAGGGGTAAAACACTGAAAACAACGTGCCCCACTAATATTGCTAAACAGTAAACAGAAAATAAAGAAATTGACTAAGTAAAACTTAATTCCACTAATACTAAAAACAAGGACCATAACAAAAAAATTCTGCACGTTGGTTGATTCTTGAAGAATTAGTCAACACTTGGTGCATAAGAAAGGTAATGGTACGTGTGGTACGTATGCTGGTGGTGCATTGTATTGGATGATGCAGAAGGACATGTCTTTGAGTTATAGCATGGTGGTTCTTGTGGGTCTCAATCTTGGAACGGAGAGGTTTGATGAGGTGTCATTTTCGGAGAATTTTGGGGGAACCGTTGACATTGAATTTGGCAGCTTTAGAATGAATGTCTTTGCTTGATTTCAGGTTATGGGACATTGAAAAATGGAAAGAATCTTGTGTTGTATCATATTGATGTATGGATGATGAAGGGTTGCGGAGTGGAACAGTCTTGGGTTAAGTTGTTTACGGTTGAGCTGTTGGAGGGTCGTCAGCATTTCAGTTACTTGAGGCCCATAGCGTATTCAGTGACGGGTAGGAAAGTGCTTTTGGAGATGGATAAGAGGAAGTTTCTTTGGTATGGTCTTCAAAAGAAGTCGCTGAAACATGCTAAGGTTAGCGGGGAATTGGACACTTTTGAATTGTTCGTCACTTTGGGAACTCTTATCCCTTTATATTATGGGGATGTTGATGAAAAGGATGTGAAGAAGAAGGGGGTTGAGGAACGAGATGATTCGGTGATAGAGGAAGTGAAGTAGGAACTCTGAAGCAAATTTAAAATTATTAAGGTAATTGAAAATGAAATGCATGTTTTACCTTATACTAATATATTACCACTTTATTGTTGCTTATCCTTGGTAATAGTAACTTACATGCTTTATTTGATCATATTTTACAGTAGCTGAATATAGGGAACAAAAGTGTTATTCTAAATCTTAATTCTCTTTTTCCAGTGAGACAGGAGAACATGTTATAAAATAAAATGTTCAGGGGTATGAAAGGATCTTGCTGAGATCTTGAAGGATCAAGTAAAGGAGAACATTATTGGACATCAAGTATTAATGTTCAGGGGTTTAATTCTGCAATTGGCTGTAACTTCTATAAGTTTGGAAGTTGAGATCGTCTATCTTAGTCGATTACTTTTTCTGGCTGTCTAATCCTATCCTCTCAATTATAAAGCTGTGACGTAACTTGGTCGAAGATAAATTCGAAAATAGTCTACAACTTGGGGTGTGTAAAAAAAGGCTCATTGACTCTCTTGTTTGTTCTTTTAGTCCTCTGGTACTTCTTAGCGTCACTAAAAATCCATCTATGCTAATCTTGTTTCCAAGTTTACTTTTCATTCAAATGGACACCAAGTCAAAGAGGTTTTTTAAAATCATATATTTTGAATCCTCTTATGATTGCATCCTTAATGTATTTTATCATTTTTCGGCTTGTCATCGTAATTTTTTTGAAAATTTATCCTACATGTAACTTTGATTGAAGCCACTTACCTTAGAATGTCTGTTATGGAAACAGAGTTTGGATGAAGGTGTCATGCCCCGAGTTCCAACGGGACGGACATGGCACCCGAAGCCGATAAGGCCCGAGAGAACCAATCTACATCCATAAACACCCATACACATACCACGCAATAGTCATCACCACCACAATTAGAAATAAGAAGCCAATAGCGGAAATTATGAAAAATATATAAGAAATAAGAAACTTGGCCGTCAGGGCCATCAAGACAAAACATACGTTCATCACCTTCCCTTCATCTATCCCACAACATCTATAAAGCCTCTACAGATGCACAACCAAAACCAACTTAGAGTCGGGACACACCCCGCTCTATACATAAGACCAAAACAAATGTACATATAAGACTCGGAAAGCCCCGAACCAACTGGAGCTCACCAAATGTCCGCAAACGATCCGCAACCTACAGTGGAGGCCTACTAGTACCTGTGCCTGCAACAAGTAAGGTAAATTCCCCCGAGGGGTCAATACGAAGAATGTACTGAGTATGTAAGGCTATAAGAAACGGTATCAATAAGTGAGAACATCAAAGTAACTCAAAGATAAGAGAATAGGCAATATAGATAAACCAACATTCCATGCGTGTGGAACCATGTACATTACATTCTTTATTTCCTTTATCATTCATCTTCATATCAACAATAATCATATGCCCGGGACCAACTGATCAGTGGGAAAAGAGGATGACCCATGCTAGGCATTTTAACCCCTGGGATACGGTCCTCATCAATATACATATCAGGATCGACCCATGCTAGGCTTTCCTTTCGCCCCTGGGATACCACCCGTAATATTGGGATCGACCCATGCTAGGTGTTCCTTCCACCCCTGGGATACCACCCAAGAACACATAACTTCTCTTTACAACATTACTTTAATCTTTAGTTATGAAATTGAAACATTGTTGGTTATCGCATTATTGGAATTTTGGGACAATGTTCAATGTACAAGAGACACATGAATAAATATATATATATAGGTAACCAACTGACATGAGATACTTTGGAACATTTCGACATAGGTACAAGTACAATGGCAAAGGGAGCAATATGTGCTGTAGGAAGATACGGACAAAAATAACCTTACATACCTTAGCTTCTCAATAAGAATCCACAATCCTATTGCATATAATGATCCAGCCCCTTACTCTACAACACAAGCACATAACAGAGTTTACGTCAACATCTAACACCTTACAAGTGCAAAAGACGACAAAAGGTACATAATTGCCTATAACGCCATTTCCCCCTTTACAATGAAATTTCGGCATGACCATTCCAAAAATACTACAACATGCCATACATTGACCAAACATCATAACCAATAGCATTTCGCAACAAAGCTTCTTCTTTATACTTTCTCATTCACACCATATATGTCACGCCCCGAATCCCATCGAGACATGATTGGCACCCGTAGCCGATAAGGCCCGAGAGAACCAACCTTTGCCTATTGTCATGCCCCGAGTTCCAACGGGACGGACATGGCACCCGAAGCCGATGAGGCCCGAGAGAACCAATCTTCATCCCTAAACACCCATACACAGACCTCGCAATAGTCATCACCACCACAAATAGAAATAAGAAGCCAATAGTGGAAGTTATGAAAAATATATAAGAAATATGAAACTTGACCGTTAGGGTCATCAAGACAAAACATATGTCCATTACACTCCTTTCATTTGACCCACAATATCTACAAAGCCTTTACAGATGCACAACCAAAACCATCCTAGAGTCGGGACACACCCCGCTCTATACATATACACAAGACCAAAACAAATGTACATATAAGACTCGGAAAGCCCCGAACCAACTGGAGCTTACCAAATGTCCGCAAATGATCCGCAACCTACAGTGGAGGCCTACTAGTACCTGTGCCTGCAGCAAGTAAGGTAAATTCCCCCGAGGGGGTCAATACGAAAAATGTACTGAGTATGTAAGGCTATAAGAAACTGTACCAATAAGTGAGAACATCAAAGTAACTCAAAGATAAGAGAATAGACAATATAGATAAACCAACATTCCATACGTGTGGAATCATGTACATTACATTCTTTATTTCCTTTATCATCTCAATATCAACAATAATCATATTATGCCCGGGACCAACTGATCAGTGGTAAAAGAGGATGACCCATGCTAGGCATTTTAACCCCTGGGATACGGTCCTCATCAATATATATATCGGGATCGACCCATGCTAGGCTTTCCTTTCACCCCTGGGATACCACCCGTAATATTGGGATCGACCCATGCTAGGTGTTCCTTCCACCCCTGGGATACCACCCAAGAACACATAACTTATCTTTACAACAATACTTTAATCTTTAGTTATGAAATTGAAACATTGTTGGTTATCGCATTATTGGAATTTTGGGACAATGTTCAATGTACAAGAGACACATGAATAAATATATATATATAGGTAACCAACCTGACATGAGATACTTTGGAACATTTCGACATAGGTACAAGTACAATGGCAAAGGGAGCAATATGTGCTACAGAAAGATACGGACAAAAATAACCTTACATACCTTAGCCTCTCAATAAGAATCCACAATCCTAATGAATATAATGATCCAGCCCCTTACTCTACAATACAAGTACATAATGGAGTTTACGTCAACATCTAACCACCTTACAAGTGCAAAAGACGACAAAAGTTGCATAATTGTCTATAACGTCATTTCCCCCTTTACAATGAAATTTCGGCATGACCATTCCAAAAATACTACAACATGCCATACATTGACCAAACATCATAACCAATAGCATTTCGCATCAAAGCTTCTTCTTTACACTTTCTCATTCACACCATATCACAAAGAATCCATCAAGTCACCTTAATACACCTCATAGCACATATCGGCCAAAATCCCATAATTTACACTTATGGAAAATAACAAGTTTAGAAATATAATCACACCATACATATTGGTATTTCATCCATACCATGCACTTTCATCAAAACCACAAGTCACTTTTCAAGTTTAATTCACAAAATGACACATCTTTTACCAAAGGGCAAAAGTGTCCTATTCAACCTTTCCAACACAACCATCATGATCTACACAATACTTCATGCATATAATATGCTAAATCACAAGAATAAATACTTACCCAAGCTTGCAAAGTGATGATCTTGTCCAAAGTGTTCAAAGGGAATAGTTGCCTTAGGGTTTTGGCAAAGAGAGAAATGTTTGAGAAAATATCAAAAAGTTATGAGAGTGTGTAATGAATAAAATCTGATTTTTCCTTTTCTTTTATAGCCTCATAAGTTATCCTTAGCCACTTCATTAGGCATTAAATGCCATGTCTCTATAGTCAACAAGAATGGGTCATTTTCCTTTGGGCTTTTCATTTTAGCCTTGTTTTGGGCCTCAATTTGGGCCCAATAACACATATTAGCTTAGCCCACTAAATTAAATGTATAATCCATCATATATCTCATGTTTAAATAATTCCATAATGTCACGACAATATTCACTCACGAGATTCCCTTTCGTAGCCTCAATCGCAAAACTAGACATTCTAGCCGTCCATGGCTTAATTGAACATTTTTGGTAAATTCTTGTGTTTCATGGTTTGATCATGTAGGAGTGTATTAAGGTACTTGGAGCCTTAATAAGGAGTAAAGAAACACCAAAGAACCAAAAGAAACCATGGAAGAATCGACATTGCATTACGTCGCAAAACGAGCTCGGAAAGGTCAAAACACTTGAGCCCTGCGCCACTGCTGCAAAGCAGGGCAGTGGCGCGAGATTTGCAGACCCTCTGAACCTGGAGGCTCGCGCCACACCACCTAAAGCAAGGGGTGGCGCGAGATTTTCTGCTTCTCTGAAGTTTTTTCGGTCTTTGCAAATACTAGCCTACCCTCCGATACCATCCAAGATACATACTTTTTGTACTTAATACTAAGGTAAACATGTCTCAAAGGCATCAAATAAGGTCGGAAATTTACGGGATATTACACCTATGTTCACTCATATGCATTTCATAATCATAACCACCATGGCATAAGAACATGAAAGACGAATAAAGGAAAACATGGGACATATTTATACATACATATGAAACTTGGCCGTTGAGGCCATCCAGTCAAAACAACATGTGTCTTTTACACTGTTACAACCACATCGGTCTACAAAAGCCTCTAACAAGAGCATTGACCAAAACAAACCAAAATTCGGGACAAGTCCCCGCTTTACATAGCATGTACAATACCAAAACATATATATATACACTCTGACTCGGAGAAGCCCCGAAGTAGCTGGAGCTCACCAAAGAACCACTAACACTGGCAATCTACTGAGGAAGCCTACTGGGACCTGCGCCTGCAGCAAGTAAGGTAAATTCCCCGAGAGGGGTCAGTACGAAATAAGTACTGAGTATGCAAGGCTCAGATGAAACTGTACAACACATGAATATTTCAATGAATATGTCAATGAACTCAAAACATATGAATACTCAATGTGAATAAATCACCATGTTGCATTTTGGAAGCCATGTGGATTGCTTTCATTGCTTTCATTACTTTCTTTATCACAATACTCACTTGTTATCACATATGTCACAATGTACCCGGGCCCCGACTGATCAGTGGGTCTTTCATATCATATCATTGTGTTGGGATCGAGTCGAGCTAGGCTTATGCCCCTAGACTTGCCACCCATACATCAATGCATCGGGATCGAGTCGAGCTAGGCTTACGCCCCTAGACTTGCCACCCATAATTCCAAACCTCGGGATCGAGTCGAGCTAGGATTACGCCCCTAGACTTGCCACCCGTACTTGATCATTGACCACATTTGCATTACTTTGTTCATTACTTTGAGATTGATACTTTGATAGTCATCACATCACTTTGGAACTTTGGAACATAACATTGTTGGAAGCTTTGAGTCATTAACCAAGACATGTGAATAAACATCATGAGAAATATAACATAACTAGCACCATGATACCATTGGAACCATTGGACAATAATCCATGAACAAGAGACACAAGTATAGGCACTATTGGAATATTGGAACATAACCTTATTTGAACTTTCGGAACATTAACCATGAATATGAGAAATGAGATTCACAATTGATCAATGAGTAGGAAATATATGACAATGACCATGGATAAGTGCATATGGGATACCTTAGTACATTTCGGAATAGAACTAGAGAAATGTCAATGTGAACACTATTGGCCGTAGAAAGATACAGACAAAGTAACCTTGCATACCTTGGATTCGCACTACGAATATACTGTAACACCTCAGGTGTTTTTGTGTCCATCTCGTGTTAAAGGGTTATAAGCCTAAATTTGAGAAATTTTATTTACACCGCGTGTGTTCAAAAATATTTATTTTAAATTAAAATTTGATAAAAGATATTTGTATTGCCTTTCTAACATGTTATAGATCTTTATGAAAATTTTCTAGTTACGATATAATTGTGTATGTATTTATTGTAAAGAGTTTTATAATTTAACAGAGATATTAAATTTAGATAAGTAGAGATTTTATGTTACATTAGGTAATTGTTATTCAAAAAGAGGTCTCCACCGTTTTGTTTTTGTGTAGCAATTAGATGCTTGTATACATATATCTGACAACTATTAATTAATGCCAAGGGATATTATATTATATATATCTTAATGGTAATTTATTATTTTTTGTTTGATAGTGTGCTTTATATAATAAAATATGGAAGATATATATCCTAAATGACATTTCAAAGTTTGGTTCTGTTTTTGATAAAATATCAAGGACTTTCTTCACATTAATTGAAGCCACCGCCTCTATTGCCACATATGTATATATGTTCACCACCTTTACTCTTTATAACAGGGATATATCTCTTAGGTTTCTTAATTTTCACGGTAACTTCTCCATATATTTGTGTCTATCCTCAACCACTTCTAAAGGTGAAAGTTTAAGCAAATGATGCTTTCCCTTCTCTTTTCTGTTTCTCTATATTCATATATAGTAACCTAGATATCACGTGTAAGAAGATTTGGAGGGGTGAACTTATTTTTCATGATTTATTTGGTCACCGAAAGAAAAACGATTTTCTACCTCACGTGGTATAGGCTCAAATTTGAGGTATGTTAAGGCTATTTCTTTCTTTTCTTGGCATGATTTTATAAGATTTGTGACTTTTAGGTTTATCGTGCTATTGAAAGAGTCAATTATTCGGTGTCTCTAAATTGTAATTGATATTATCATTGTTAAAAACTCGTATCCGGGTGATTTTGATTCCGTATCAAACTGTGTACTGTAGGATCGATTCCTTAGTGCCATGTAGTAGCTCTTAACCTTTTTGGGTGGTCCGTTGCATTTAAATCTAGTCTTCTGAAATGATTTATATAATCTGAATATTATGCGGAAGTAATTGACCAAAATGAGAACTAGATTTAATATTTTGTGTATTGGATGCTAATTTTCTATAAATTATAGTACTTGTATCATTTGGTTCTACTCTTCTGTTGGGAGGTAGTATCTCTAGTCTATTGTTAGTTGGGAAATAAGGAACAACCATTAAACATTTTGGCATTGAGAATTTGCAAGTATAATATACTTTCTAATTAACTGGAGAATATAACTGGAAATTGAATTTACTCTTATGTCATTTGATATTAAATTACTTGCTTTACTAGTAGTATTAACGTAGACCACAAAGTGTGCGAGGAAATGTAATTGAACCATAGTATAGGAGTATAACCCCAAAAATCACTTATTAGTTACCAAGACGGGAACAATGTGGCATTGCTTAGGCAATCAGGCCTAGAATAAAGAACCAACTTGATGTGAATTAAGGTTGTGGATATCGTCTTATGTGGTAGCAAAACGGGGAATCGATGGTCACATACATGTTACTGGTGGGATTCCTATTTAGTTTGAATACACATTTATGCTTTACTTCATGTTTAGATTTCATGGTGGTCTTGTCGACCCGCTTGGTGATTTAGTTATTTCAGTTATGGACTGCTGGTTAGCCAAATTGTTGTTGTGATATGATTTGCTTATTGGTTGCCTTCATGCATTTTATGCCTTTTGAGGCTAGGGATTGGGGTGTACGCTGATACTATATGTATTTCATTGCATTTCATATGGTTGTGTGATATGACTTTGGTTTATTGTTGTTATATGTGGGTGGGGCATATGGAGACTTAGCGAGTTACTAGTGTTATGGTGATATAAGAAGCAAGCACAAATAGAATTGGTAGCGAGTTATCGGTAGTAGGTTGTCCTGTGATAGTTGTGATGGTTGTATGAGCTGAAATAGAGGTAGGTAAGATTGATGAGGCTACAACTTGTTTGGTATGGATAGTTTTGCATTGTAGAGCGTTCATTATCATGTGATTGTGGTGGTCATATGCCGAACTTATGGGGGCTCAGGTAGATTGTTAGTTGATTGGCTATTGATACTAGCTTTACCACTTATCACATTGTAGATTAACACCTAAAAAGGAAGGTCCATGTAAGTAACTTAAAACACGTTTTGAAATTATACAGGGTTTAGTAAACATAGCATATATTATTGTGTGTAGCTTTGTTTTAAGTACAAAAATATGTTTTGAAAAGCTAACACATAGATCTACAACTTTTATCTTTACTACAAAAGCTGATTTTTCTGTTAAGAACACGAAATAGGGGACGCAATCTAGGACAGGTTCTGCCCAGTTTTTTTTTCAATTTAGAAACCCCCTGTGTGCTACTGGTAGTATTTTGATGGTATCTTTTTGTACAAAATGTATTTTTTGATTATTATAGATTCTTTGCAACCCTAAGACATGTACCTATAACTTTCATGAAGGCTATAATGCTTTATTATGCTGTTTACCTACTTAAAACTAAGCTACAATACTAGACGGTGGGGCTGTCCAGATTTATTGTTTTGAGGATTTAGTGTAATTTGCATAAATTAGGCTTACTTTTGGTGCTAATTATGATACATATCAAAAATCTGGAATTAATGTAAGTTAAAGAGGTATTTAATTGTGTGTAAAGATTGGGCATACTCATGTATATACTGAGGGACTCGAAATAACTGTTCGGATTACAATTCAGATTCTTTAAAATATGGTTGGACTGTTTATATAAAAAGACAAAGGTTTGTGTATAAACTTGAACTTGTATTCTTGTTACTTGCTGTCTTATTTGAAATTTCCATTGTTATCTATGCTTCAATTGCCTATTTGATCATATACTTCATTCGGTTCACATAGTCAAATGTTCCTCTATTTCAATATCACTTTTGCCGTGTTTGGATATAATGAGACCTTATAGAGTCCTTGCTAATTTAATTATATAGTTTTATGTCCTTATTTAGAATGTGCATTTTGATCTTAATTGGAGTCCGCCCACGTGCCTCAACAGTCCCCATGCTCATGTACTCTTTTATTTATTCTCACCTAGTAAGTATTTATTATAGGGACCAAACCTATTCATGGAGGAGTTACATGTATCGACTCGAAACGCATGTCCCATTTGAAATGTCTGAATGTGTGTCCAATGAACATTATGCTGAATAGAACTATTCGATCCTTTTTATTTTATACACCTTAATGGACCACTTATACATGCCCTAAAGTCCCTACTTCTCACACGTCTTCGTGACTCATTCGTGTATATTCGTTGTGTCCAATGAAGTTCGTTGAGTCATACAAGTTCCTAAGTATCACGTTGAAGTTCCTTCTTACTTCCTATATCATTGTTGCTGCCTCGAGTATTTTATTCACATATCTACATCACATGTCTATAGTTCCAAAAGCTCCAATAATGTTATAACCACCAATGTATCAATCTCATAACGAAAGAACTGAAGTAATGCATATATGTGTTTCTTTGAGTACGGGTGGTATCTCAAAGGGGCGAAAGCCTAGCTAGAGACGATCCCGAGATTATTGGATCAGGGGGCAGCTTTAGGGGCGAAAGCCTAGCTCAAGCCGAACCTGACAGGGGGCAGCCCAAAGGGGTGAAAACCTAGCTAGGGCCGAACCTGATTTATTGATTTATGGGTGGTAGCTCAAAGGGGCATAAGCCTAGCTAGAGACGATCCCAACGTTATGTTATGACCCACTGATCAGTTGGGGCCCGGGCACGATACGATATGAGTGATGATGATAATGAACGTAAAAAGGAAAGTAATGAATGTAATGTACATGGTTCCACACATACAGAACGGTGGTTTATTCATATTGTTTACTCACGTGTATTTGATTTCATTTGAGTTCCTATATTTCATACAGTTACTTATAGCCTTACATACTCAGTACATTCTTTCGTACTGACGTCCCCATTGCCTGGGTGCACTGTATTCATGCCTGCAGGTTATTAGCTGGACAGTGGTCCCTACTGCATATGATCGAGTTCAGCTGATGGTTGGTACGCTCCATTCTTTCTGGAGTTGCTGAGTCTAGAGACTACTTTGACTTTTTATAGTTAATAGGCACTACAGGGCCTGCAACAAGTAAGGTAAATTTCCCGAGAGGGGTCAGTACGAAATAAGTACTGAGTATGCAAGGCTCAGATGAAACTGTACAACACATGAATATTTCAATGAATATGTCAATGAACTCAAAACATATGAATACTCAATGTGAATAAATCACCATGTTGCATTTTGGAAGCCATGTGGATTGCTTTCATTGCTTTCATTACTTTCTTTATCACAATACTCACTTGTTATCACATATGTCACAATGTACCCGGGCCCCGACTGATCAGTGGGTCTTTCATATCATATCATTGTGTTGGGATCGAGTCGAGCTAGGCTTATGCCCCTAGACTTGCCACCCATACATCAATGCATCGGGATCGAGTCGAGCTAGGCTTACGCCCCTAGACTTGCCACCCATAATTCCTAACCTCGGGATCGAGTCGAGCTAGGATTACGCCTCTAGACTTGCCACCCGTACTTGATCATTGACCACATTTGCATTACTTTGTTCATTACTTTGAGATTGATACTTTGATAGTCATCACATCACTTTGGAACTTTGGAACATAACATTGTTGGAAGCTTTGAGTCATTAACCAAGACATGTGAATAAACATCATGAGAAATATAACATAACTAGCACCATGATACCATTGGAACCATTGGACAATAATCCATGAACAAGAGACACAAGTATAGTCACTATTGAAACATTGAAACATAACTTTATTTGAGCTTTTGGAACATTAACCATGAAGATGAAACATGAGATTCACAAATGATCAAAGAGTAGGAAATTTATAACAATGACCATTGCTAACCGGATATGAAATACCTCAGGACATTTCGGGATAGAACTCTACTCGGACACGGCTTTGTAGACACCCTTAAAACGAACTGCTCTGATACCACTTTTGTCACGCCCCGACTTCCAACGGGACGTGATTGGCACCCGAAGTCGATATGGCCCGAGAGAACCAATCTTTGCTCATGAACCTTCGTATGCATATTCGCGTATAGATCTCATTAAACCTTAAGCACTTATGCATAAGATATGATCATGGAACATATGCTATATATATATATATTAATGAAATTTGGCCGTTGGGGCCATTAAGTAAAAACGAACATTTATCTCTTACATCCACATACCCACATATGTCTACAAAAGCCTCTAACAGATGCATTTACTAGACCAACTAACAGTCGGGACAAGTCCCCGCTTGTTACAATATTTACAATATCAAAACAAATATACAACTATGACTCAGGAGGCTCCGAACCAACTGGAGCTCACCAAACTCTGCAAATGATCCACAATCTACTGGGGAGGTCTACTGCTGCCTGCACCTGCAACATGTAAGGTAAGTCCCCCGAGGGGGTCAGTACGAAGAATGTACTGAGTATGGAAGGCTCATAATAAATAGCATCATATCTGAGAATGTCAATAGAATAAAATATGAGAGAATAATCAATGTGGATCAAGATCATTTTATGTAACATCTTTTATAATTATAGTCCTTCAAGGAATTTACCTTCACTCAAGAGACTTGGTTAGTAGGTTATAACAGAATAACACTTCATCCACATACGTCCACTCTAGTGGTAGGGGTAACAACATAACATATATCTACTCTCTTAACGTACATCCACTCTATTGGTGGTTTTAACCTACATCCACTCTATTGGTGGTTTTAACCTACATCCACTCTATTGGTAGGGCAACATACATCCACTCTCATGGATCCACTCTCATGGTGGGGTAACATACATCTACTCTCATGGTGGGGTAACGTACATCCACTCTATTGGTGGGGCAACATACATCCACTCTCATGGTGGGGCAACATACATCCACTCTCATGGTGGGGCAACATACATCCACTCTCATGGTGGGGTAACGTACATCCACTCTCATGGTGGGGTAACATACATCCACTCTCATGGTGGGAGAATCATACATCCACTCTCATGGTGGGAGAATCATACATCCACTCTCATGGTGGGAGAATCATACATGTCAACTTATGAGAGATTAATACATTAAGGATCATGATACTAATCGAAACACACAAATACACTTCACCTTACTCTTATACGTCATGAGATTGACAACTTCACTTATGGGGAATAATTATATTCACTTGCACATCACCTCTCTTCTTACTCTTACTCTTATGAAATCTTATGAGATTGGTAATCTCACTTATGAACAATTGGCACAAGGACAACCATCATACTATAGGGAATTACCATGTTATGACATCTTAGGAACTTCACTCAATGAATAAGAGATGAGTGAATCATCAATCATCTCAAACTGGGATACATATGAATAATAATATACGTCAACCTGAATTTATATATTGAAACAAGTCCAACGTCAATAGGAATAATATGTTGTAGAAGGATACGGAAAAAGTAACCTTACATACCTCGGATTCGCAATACGGATATACAACCTTAGATGTGTATACAATAATCCCGCTCCGTCTTTATGTGTCACTCTACAACACAAATACAATACGGAAGTCACATTAACCACCAACTACTCTTCAAATGCATGTAACACCAATGAGTCACATATTTGTCCTTAAACATGCCATTTCCCCTTGACAAAACCATTGATCATACTATTATTTCACAAATTCCATAATATTCCCAACATTGACCAATACATGATAATTGATACATTTTACCACAACACTTCTCCTTTACACTTTCTTATCCATCACACATCACAAATAACCCATCAAATGACCTTAATACAACTCATAACACATATCGGCCAAAATCCCACAATTTCCACTTATAGACAAGAACAAGTTTAATACCAAAAATAACACCATACATGTTCATATTTTGTCCATACCATGCTTTTTCATCAAAGGCACAAGGCCTAATTCAAGTTCAAATTACCAAGATGACACATCTTTCACCAAAGGCAAAAATACACTATTCACCACCTTGCCAACACAACTATCATAATATACATACTCTCCCATGCATATAATATGTTAATCCATGAGAAGAAATACTTACCAAGGCTTGGAATATGTTGATCTTGTCCCAAGAGTCCAAAGGAACTATTTGCTTTAGGGTTTGGAACTTGGAGAAATATGTGAGAAAATATCATAAAGGCATGAGAGCTTTGGACAATAAAAATCTGATCTTGGGGCCTTTATATAGACCCCATGTCATCCTTAGCCACATTTGGCATTAATTGATATGTTTACTTGGTCAAATATTGAAAGAATGGGTTATTTTTGCCTTTGGGCCTTCTCTTTTGTTCCATTTTGGGCCCTAATTTTGGTCCCAATTGCACATGTATCTTAGCCCATCAACTTTCATGTAAAATTCACCATATATCACATGTTTACATAATTCCATAATGTCATGACAATATTCTCTTACGAGATTCTCATTCGTCGCCTTGATCGCCAAAGTAGGAATTCTAGTCGCCCTTGGCTTCATTGGACATTTTGGATCACTATTCACATTTCATGATTTGGTCATGTAGAAGTATGTATGAGTATATTGAAGTGTTTGAAGCTTTAACAATGCTCAAATAACTCCAAAGAACCAAAATAAACCATCTAGAAATCGTCGTAGAATTGCGTTACGAAACGACTCCGGAAGGGCATATTTGTTGTGCCTTGCGCCACACCCCCTGAAACAGGGTAGTAGCGCAAGTTTCCAGCCTCCTCTGAACTTCTTGGCTGCAGGTGGCTTGCGCCACACCCCTGAAACAGGGTAGTGGCGCAAGTCTCAGCACATTGCTGAAATTTTCGGCCACTTATCCAATGTTTACGTATCGTCCAATACCTTATCAAAACACTACAAAATACTTACTTAGTGACCTTAATCATCAAGTAAACATGACTCCAAGTCACCAAATGAGGTTAAAATGTGTACGGGGTATTGCCCACATGCTTCACGAAATCACAAAACACTTTCTATAAAAGGCTCGTCACATGTACAAGGCCAAATTTTAATTTTTCTCATCTTTAACATTTCTAAATACATACTTATAACTCTCGACACTTAAGTAAACATTATTCAATGTCATCAAGTAGGGTTGGGAAGGTACGGGGTGTTACAACTAGTCACATTTCATGACTTAATCATGTAGGAGTATGTAGGAGTATATTGAAGTGTTTGAAGCTTTAACAATGCTCAAATAACTCCAAAGAACCAAAAGAAACCATCTAGAAATCGTCGTAGAATTGCGTTACGAAACGACTCCGGAAGGGCATATTTGTTGTGCCTTGCGCCACACCCCCTGAAACAGGGTAGTAGCGCAAGTTTCCAGCCTCCTCTGAACTTCTTGGCTGCAGGTGGCTTGCGCCACACCCCTGAAACAGGGTAGTGGCGCAAGTCTCAGCACATTGCTGAAATTTTCGGCCACTTATCCAATGTTTACGTATCGTCCAATACCTTATCAAAACACTACAAAATACTTACTTAGTGACCTTAATCATCAAGTAAACATGACTCCAAGTCACCAAATGAGGTTAAAATGTGTACGAGTTCTTACCCAAATGCTCCACGAGATCACAACACATCTCCTACGAAGATCTAATCACACATGTGAAGTCCGATATCAAATGTTTCACCAATAACACTATAAAACACATATGCATGACATCTCAACACCTATGTAGATATGATCCCAAGGTATCAAGTGAGGTTATAAAGTACGGGGTGTTACAATATCACAAAGACTCCATTAAGTCACCTTAATACACTTCATAGCACATATCGGCCAAAATCCCATAATTTACACTTATGGAAAATAACAAGTTTAATAACAAAATCACACCATACATGTTCATAATTTATCTATACCATGCTCTTCCATCAAGACATCATGTCTCTTTTCAAGTTTAAATCACAAAGATGGCACATCTTTCACCAAAAGCACAAATACACTATTCACCACCTTACCAACATAACCATCATGATATACATAATCTCCCATGTATATAATATGTTAATCCATGAAAATAAATACTTACGAAGGCTTGGAAAATGATGATCTTCTCCAAAAGTTGACTTAGGATTCTTAGGGTTTGAGAGAACCAAAAAGGAAATGTCTAGTAATTTCTCAAAATGTGTTGTGTAAGTTTTAGAATAAAAATCTGATTTTGGCCCCTTATTTATATCATCCTTAGCCACTCTTAAGTCAAAGATGAGGTGTCCAAGTGGTCATTAATTCTTGGGTCAAGAATGGGTCATTTTATTCCCTTTTTGGGCCATGTCTTTCTTGAAATTTTGGGCCAATTTTTGAGCCCAACAATCCAAAGAAATAAAGTCCAACACTTTGCATATATAATATATCCTTTAGTACATGTTCAATTAATTCCGTCACTTAGTTGCATACGTTCGAAAATTTACGGGGTGTTACAGAAGGGATAAGCAGTGGAGTGTTTCTTTAGTACATGTCATATCGCTGCGTAGTCTTACTTCCATTTTATTGCTGGGTGATTGAGGAATTCAAGTTGGAACTTTGAAGTAACCGTGGAGAAGTTCAAAATTAAAGTATAGAGGCAAGTGAAATGCATGTTCCGTCTTATATGGAGAACAAGAGAATAGGTCTAATTCCCGATTCTCTTTTCTTTTTTTTTTTTTTTTGAAAAATTAAAATCCGTCTTTTAAAATTCCCGATTCTCTTTTCCTAGCGAGATAGGGGAACACATTATAAATTGAAATGTTTTGGGGACTTGTGATAAAAAAATCTTGCTGATATGTTATAGGAGTAGTCAAATTTAATTCTGCATTTCATTGTCTGGCTTCTAAAGGTTTGGAAGTTAAGGTTGGTTAAGGTTGTCTTATCTTAGTTGACTACTTATCTGGTTGTCTAATCCTGCCTTCTCAATTATAAAAACTGGTCGTATCTTTTTTTTTTTGGATAACCGTGGTGTTTGGGCGACCTTGTTCGTATCTTTTGTCCAAGATAAATTTGAAAATCATCCAATAGATTCAGTTTCCTTGACCTTACCAGAAAAAATGACTCGGTCTATGACAGACTACTTTTCAGAATTACAACTTGGAATGTGTAAACTTTGGCTCATTGACCGTCTTGCTGTTACTGTAGTTTTCCATTTCTTTCCTAGTATCACTGATAATCCATCTATCCACTATATTGTTTTCAAGTTGATTTTTCATTCAAATAGACATCAATGCAAAGACATTTTTGGAATCATTAAATAGTTGAATAAAATTCTGAATCCTCGACATGATTGCGTCCTCCCTGTATCAGTTTTCCCTCTTCCAACTTGCATTATACTCTAGCTAGTGTCATCAATTTTTGATCTTCAAGTTACATTTCTAAGTTGAACCATTAATGGTGACGAGTGAATATCCCATCATACATCTGCCAGATCGCTTTGGAATTCTCCAAAGCTTCCAAAATAAAATGGTAGATTGAGTAATCGGAATATTCATTGTGACTTAAATATTTCTTGCAAAGTCCTCTGAAGTGAATGGAATATCTAATCAAACAATTAAAAAGTACCCTTCTTTCGTCTGAAGAAGTGTACGACCTAATGCTTTTGATGTACAATTAAGGCCCCTTTTCCGCCTCACATCCCAATCCTTTTTTATGGAACATTGAGTTTACTTGTTTGTACTGACTTCTCAACACTGCTCATTACAAGAGATATTGTTTTTTTTGCAGGGGGAGCGCTTTTCAGTTTACGAAGGGATGAAGAATATAGAGAAGACCCTTCTGTTTATCTCTGGCTTTCCTCTATAGTATATAGAGTTAATGCAATATCTGACATTTCTCTTCTGTTAGCGAAACAAATTGTTGTTGTTGCTGGAAAATTAATCTTGATGCAAGTGTAATTATGCTATCTAATCTAGACATATGCAAACACCACCTGATGAAATGTGGTACTATTAGTATTAACTAGTAAGTTACTTGAATCTTAACCTATGTATCTAGTAAGTAAAGCTGTCTTTTAGGCTGTTGGAAACGTCTTGTTAACGTATGACCAATATTTTGCCTGCTGGTTCTAGTGTTAATATTTCATAATCAGTTCTACTTGTGTTAATCGAATTTATATTTGTCCGTATTTTCATTTGGTAACACATTTTGGACTCTCCACTATCTTATATTACTGTTCTTGTTGTTCAGACGGTATGTTCTATTTGAAGTTTTGATCAAAATAAGCCGTTTTTAAAATTAATTTATCGAAGTAATATGTTTTTTTAAAACTTTACAAAACTAGTATAAACGTTGTTGGCAGTAACGTATTAGGTTTTAAAAAAATTAACGGTCCACAATGAACAGTAGACGGCGTTAAAGTAGGAAACATTATTGATAGTAACGTTTTTGGCTTAAAACATTACCAACGGTAACGAGACTCTGCAACTCTGCCATATCATGTGGCAGAGTTGCAGAGTCTCGTTACCATTGGTAACGTTTTGTAACGACCCGTACGTTTCTGAGTCTAGCTGGTTACCGGAATATTGACGGAAATAATGAAACATGAGAAGTTTGGTGAATTAATGCATTAAATGTGGGTCTTAAATGAGTCTTGTATCATTTGGGCCAAATGAGGCCCAATAATTAAGAGAAAGACATGGCCCAAAAGGGGTTTTGACCCATTCTTGCATTGCCATCCATGGACCAAGTATATCCACCAAGTGTGTGGATAAGAATCACTTAAAAAGGGACTATATAAACCCAAAAAAAATCAGATTTTGATCCAAAAGGATACTCATGCCTTTTTAACATTTTCTTGAACCTTATCTCTCAAGAGACAAAACCTAAGGCAACTACTTGTTGGGCCAAGATCACACTTTGGTAAGTATTTATTTTCATGGTTCAGTATATAATATGTGTAAGCTGATGTATAAATCATGTTGGTTGTGTTGGCAAAGTGTTGGACAGTGTGCTATGTGTAAAACTGTCTATTTTGGTTATCGGAGAATGGTTTGTATATGGACTTGTGGCTTTGTAAGAAATGAACTTGATGGAATACATGTTGACATGGGAGGTGTGATTATAGTCTTACCTTGTTTTATACTTGTGCATGATGTTTGGAATTGTTAGGGTAAACATTGGTTATGGATTTGATGGCGTATTGGCCGAGAAGTGTCGTTTTGAGCGTCGTTTGCGGGTATTGTGAGACCATGACTGCTTGTAGGAATTCACATGATTTAAAATGTGTTCAAATATGTTTGATTATGATCATGGGACGTTCAGGGCATAAAAAGACCCAAAAAAGGCCATTTTGGACCAAAACGGGCACCGGCTTCGCAGACGAGGGCATCTGCGCGCGCAGGTGCCAATGCAGATGCTCCTGGAATCTGCCAGGAGTCATCTGCGCGCGCATCTCACCACCTGCGGGCGCAGGTGGCAGCGCATCCCACTTCCAGAACTCGTTTCGTGTGTTTCCGACACTAGTTGATCCCCGAAAGCCCCGATACCCTTTATGGATGTAAATATCGACTTTTGGTGTTGTTGTAATGACTTTAAAGTGTCGTATGAGGACATGATGGACTATGTTAAGTATGGATTGACTTCAACATGTGGTTGTGAAAGACGTTTGGGCGACGTAATGACGTAAATGTAGCATAGTAGTGAAAAGGAAGTGTAAAGCATGCTTTTGGTGTGAAACGTTGGTAATGTGTGATATCATGGGTGTTATGTGACTCGTTATGATAATGGTAAAGCTGTACATGATATTTTATGAAGGTGAAATGGCATTGTGTGACAACTGTGTGCCTTATTTCCATGTTATACGTTTGCAATGAAGTAAGTGGTTAATGCAAGTTTCGTTATATACTTGTGTGTAGAGTAGACATAAAGGGAAAGATGAAGTGTTGTAATTGCGAGTGAGATTGTTTATTCGTATTGAGGAAGTAAGGTATGTAAGGTTCTCCTTTCCGTATCTTTCTGCAGCATCTAGTGTACACCTTGATAGGGTACTTACTCATTTCCGAATTGTTCCAAGGTATTTCATTTTGAGTTATCATTTATTGTTAATCACATATCTCTCATTCTTGGTCTATTACCAATCATATGTCATATAATCATAAACATGGTTCCAAGTTCCTATAATGTTATTCAAAAGTTCCCAAAAGGGAAGTAACCATTGATTGAGCTAATCCAAGATTAAAGAAGAGAGATTGTTTCATGGGTGGTATCCCAGGGGTTAAATAACCTAGCATGGGTCGATCCCAATATTTACGGATGGTATCCCAGGGGTGAGAAGAACACCTAGCATGGGTCGATTCCGCTACGGGTGGTATCCCAGGGGCAAGGAAAAGCCTAGCATGGGTCGATCCCGATTACTATTGATTACCCACTGATCAGCTTGGGGCCCGGGCATTATATGAATGGATGAATGAGTGATGGATGAAGGAATGAGTGAATGAGCATATGAGCTTAAAAGTAAAGAAAGTAATCCATAATGTTCATATCTTTTTATATACAGATTGGTGACTTATCCCTATTGTGTACTCATTTATATTTGATTTCGTTGAAGCCTTATGTATCATATAGTTTCATGCAGCCTTACATACCCAGTACATTCTTCGTACTGACCCCTTTTGGGGAATTTACCTTGCTTGCTGCAGGCGCAGGCACTAGTAGACCTCCCCAGTGAGCTGCAGGAATCCTCCTGACTTTTGGTGAGCTCCAGTTGATTCGGGGCTACCGTGTCACAGTTGTACATGTATTTTGATGTTGTAAATGTTATGTAAAGCGGGGCTTGGCCCGAATTTAAGTTGGTCATGTATGAATTCTTACTAGAGGCTTTTGTAGGCGTACGTGGGTATGTAAAGTAATGTAAAGGGGAAGAGAGATGTGTTGTTTGACTTGATGGCTATGTCGGCCAAGTTTCTCATATGTCTATAATATATCTATCTTCATGATCCATGGTTTCCGATGTGAGTCTGTTATACTCTATTGTGTTGATGGTGTTTCTTATGGCATGTTTACGTGTGAAGGTAAGTAGAGCTTGGTTCTCTCGGGCCTTGTCGGCTTCGGGTGCCAATCACGCTTCGATGGGATTCGGGGCGTGACACGTTTTAAGCCAAAAATGTTACTGTCAGTAACGATTTCTATTTTAACGCCGTTTTGGTCCGTTAATTTTTTTAAAACCTAATACGTTACTGCCAACAACGTTTATACTAGTTTTGTAAAGTTTTCAAAAAATATATTACTTTAGTGAATTGATTTAAAAAATGGGTTATTTTGGTCAAAACTTCGTTTTATTTTGAGACATTTGTACTAGAAGTTCATAACTTGAAACACCTGATCCCTGGGTGTATATTGGTTTTTCCCCATTTTGACTTTAAAACTTATGTATGCTATCGAGTTGGTTTAACGGATTGGAGTTAGGTTTCATCGCGACTTAAGCAAATTGGATCGCGACATAATGGATTCCTGTAGTCTGAAGTTGGGCTTGCCTCATTTTGTAAATAATTCTGGGTTAATTGGTTGTACATGTATCATTCGTTTACTATTATTGCACCTTACAAGAGATAATGGGCCTCTGCTTGAGAACCAGAGAAATTTTTGTTTGAAATAATCTAATACCTTGGTGGCACTATTCGCGGCACAGAAAGCAACTTGTAGGAATCTAATACAATTCAGGAGGAAGCTAAACCTTAAAACTAGCTATTGAGGTCGGAGAGTCTAATGCTACCTAAGCTCGACATTAGCTCCCTAGTTAACTGATGTGGAACTCAAAGTCTTATACCTTGTAATAGGATTATAACAGATAACTTCTTTACTCGATTTCACTTGATGATTACTCATTTGTGTAATGCCTTCTTGTTGAATTCGGGTTATAGTAACAGTGATTTGACTGAGATCGATTGAGAGGTGACCGTAACCAGTCCGTTGTTGCCTATAATTTCATTGTTGATTGTGTCTTACTTCTATGTCTTCTTATTTCATTTTCAGCATTTGTTTTCATTTGGTTTCATCCCCAATTTGAGATCTTATCATCAATCAAAGTTATGCCGCAACCGACCAACAACTTGCCTCACCTCACCAGACTCTTCAGATGATTCAAAGTTGTAACATCGATAGCATCTCTATCGAGAGTAATGTTTTGCAAAGAGCTTATAATTTAGTACACTTTACCTAATTTTTTCCAACTTTAATTTTACACTTTATTTCAATCATTTTTTCTTTTTCGTCCATCATTTAAGTTCCGGACTCTTCTAATTGTACTAGATAAGGGTGCCCGTGCTCCGCACGGGTGTCTAATCATTATTTTCTCACGATACGTAAATAATTTTTGACCTGACAATTTTATAATGTAATAAATGTAAATAATGATATCCAAGCGAAAGTGATAGAGATGAGTGAGAAAGTGGAGAGCAGATTGGGAGTAAAATAAAGTAATATGTGAGCAACACGCGAAGATGCAACGCGGGTCCAAAATCTTTAGTAGATAAAGAAGGTAAAATAATTAATTAAGACGAAAAGGTGGAAGAACGGATAAGATCCATTCGATCAAAGGCCGTGGACGGCCGAAATCTTTTTGGTCATACCAAAGATCCACACTTATTAGAAGGTATCATTTTGTGTCTATTTTACTTTTTTTAATTAAATATTATTAATTTTCTAATACTCAAACGACTTATAATAATTAATTAGGGGTGATATAGTAAAATCACTGGGTTGAAGCAGGTGGGTTGGCGCCATAATTCATCATGTTGTATTTATTTACCTTTTTTAATTAAATATTATTAATTTTCTAATACTTAAATGAGTTAAAATAATTAATTAGGACCAATCCGTCCGATGAAAGGCCGTGGACGGCCGAGATCTTTTTGGTCATACCAAAGACCCACACTTATTAAAAGGGATGATTAAATATTATGAATTTTCTAATACTTAAACGACTTATAATAATTAATTAGGGGTGATATAGTAAAATCACCAGGTTGAAGCAGGTGGGTTTGTCCCTTAATTTATCATTTTGTATTTATTTACTTTTTTTAACTAAATATTATTAATTTTCTAATACTCAAACGACTTATAATAATTAATTAGGGGTGATATAGTAAAATTATGGGGTTGAAGAAGGTGGTTGGCGCCATAATTCATCATGTTGTATTTATTTACCTTTTTTAATTAAATATTATTAATTTTCTAATACTTAAATGAGTTAAAATAATTAATTAGGACCAAGAGGTGGAGGAACGGATAAGATCCGTCGGATCAAAGGGGAAGGTGGACGGCTAAGATCGTTAGCTGTTAATTATATTACTTTTTAACGTAATGTAATTTATCATTTTGTGTCTATTTTACTTTTTTTTAATTAAATATTATCAATTTTCTAATACTTAAATGACTTATAATAATTAATTAGGGGTGATATAGTAAAATCACTAGGTTGAAGCAGGTGAGTTCGTCCCTTAATTCATCATTTTGTACGTAATGTAATTTATCATTTTGTGTCTATTTTACTTTTTTTTTAATTAAATATTATCAATTTTCTAATACTCAAACGACTTATAATAATTAATTAGGGGTGATATAGTAAAATCACTAGGTTGAAGCAGGTGGGTTCGTCCCTTAATTCATCATTTTGTATTTATTTACCTTTTTTAATTAAATATTATTAATTTTCTAATACCGAAATGAGCTAAAATAATTAATTAGTACCAAGAGATGGAGGAACGGATTAGATCCATCGAATGACAGGGGCACGTGGACGGTCGAGATCCGTTTGGTCGACCAAACGGATCACCGCTTATTAAATAGGAAGGCAATAGGATATCAACTTGCATAGTGCGAAAAATGATTAAACACACATAGACAGCTTCGAATAGACCTGTGAACTATTATTAGCTAGAGTTAGCTAATCTCAAACTATTAAGTAAAAGTAAACAGAAACCTAACTCCTTGGCCGTTAATTTGGAAAAGTATCTTGTTTACCAATTATTGAAATAATAAAAGTCCTAATTGACTATGCAGTTTTCCCTCTGTGTTCCTGCGAGTGCTGCCTTATTTTCTATTCTTCCATTCCAAAATAAGTACTCCATCCATTTCTTTACGAGTGTTCCTTTTGGGTTGTGATTTTGTTTCTAAATAAGTGTATGGTTAAGTCTTCAATAATACTTTGATCGTAATCTTCCTAATATGTCCTTGAGTTTAAATGTAGTAATCAATGTCAACTTGAAAAGAGATAAAATATTATTAGAGATAAGTCTATAAAGTTACCTTTAATTTTCTAGAAGTGAGTAATTTACTAAAGGGTATGCCCAAACCAAAAGATGACTTAATTAGGAATGGAGGTGGGAGTATCATCTTAGCAAAAATCACGTCTATTAAGAAATCAATAAATATAATATGTACTCCCTCCATTTTAAAATAAATGAATTGTTGAGGTAATACACACCTATTAAGAAAAATAGTTAAGGACATAAATTTAAGGCTACTTTCCACTATTACACTTTTGATTATTCAACCTAGAAAAATGTAAAGTAGTTAAGAACATCATCAAAACAAAGAGTAAATATGGAAAAAGGTCCAAACAATTCTCTTGAACTTTGAGCAATTCAATTATTTTGAACTATAAAAAAAGTCTCAACAATTCATTTATTTTAGAATGGAGGGAGTAGTTTATTAAACTATCCATACTTAATAAATGTCTCTTGAAAATTGCACACCATTACTCCCTTTGTTCTTAAATACTTGTCATCCTTATTAAAAATAGATATTTTATAAGTCATTTTAGAAAACCAAGACATAATTACTTGTTTGTTTCCACCTTTATCTTTAGTCATAAATACGGAGAGATATTAATATAGTACAAAAAATAAAAGGTATTAAACAGAAAGGAGTAATAAATAAGGGTAATTTAGTCAAATTAACCTCTAGTTAATGTTTTTCTTAATGAACGTGCAAACAAAAAATATGACAAGTATTTAGGAACGGAGGGAGTAAGAAAATGGAACTAGTACTCCCTCCGTTCAGATTTACTTATCACTATTTTCCTAATTTGATTTTCATTTTTACTTGTCATTATTGACAAATCAATAATTTTTTTTTTTCTTCATGTTTTACCCTTAAAATTAATTACTTATTTTTTAATACATATTACTAAACATCAATTAATAGGGTTTATATGGTTAAGTTGCTATGCCAATCATTGTTTTTTTAATAGGTGTGTCAAGTCGAAATGCGACAAGTAAGTCCGAACGGAGGGAGTATAATGATATAGTTGGAAAAAACATACTAATTATTGTCTTGAATTTCTAAGATGATACTTATTTTGAGACAAACTTTTTACTAAGGTGACACTTATTTCGGAATGGAGGGCGTGAAAAATAATATAAGGAAAAATATTTTCCGTTATTGGATGGAAAATGAATTTATTTTTCTACCTTACCAAGCTCTCAAATAACAAATTGTTTGCTAAAAATTTTGTAGAAGTTTCATTTGGGAAACTATAAATTAGAATTTATGTTTACTGAAAAAGGTATAGTTAAATTTGTTAGGATTTGTCCTGAATTTCCCACTTTACTTGAATTTTACTATAATTGTGTTTTACTTCAAAAAGGGTTTTCTTTGTGGAAAAAGTTTCCTTGTAGGAAAAGATCTCTTCCATAATTGGTTAATTCTTTCTTGGAGGAAAAGTTTCGTAACTCTATAAATTGAAGATCCCTATTCGTATTCCAGAACACAATGTCATCTACAATGTAGTCGTTATAAGAGTCTTGTTTAGGGGGGGGGGGATTTTCTCCCAATAGATTTTTATGCTTTTTCAATATTAGGTTTTCATATGTAGGCCAATTGGCCAAACCCTATCAATAATATGTTTTTAGTATATTTTTATTTGTCATCCGATTTATCGTCTACATGGTTTGCAACTATAAGCTTCCGCATGACGCCCTCTCGATTTCGAACCCAACAAGTGGTATCAGAGCCAACGATCCTATGATCCAATGGTCCAGTGATCCAATGGTTGAGCGAGATTAAAGACAGGTTCAAAACGGTTTCAAATCAATTTGCAAGCAATTTGATGATAATGAAGATTTTTGTCTAGCTACATGTGGAGAAGAAGTTTCAAACAAATTTTCAACAATCCTGCTGCTAATCCATCTTTAAAATCAAAATCAATTTTCAACCCATACTTGCTTTAACGCATGGGCTCCAACTTTCAACCCTTGCTAACTTTTATGCTTGGGCTCCTTTCAACTCATGCATATATACTTTTAACGCATGAGCTCTACTTTTATCCTGTGCTCACTTTTAATGCTCAAGGCTTCAATTTTCAACCCTACACACTTTTAATATAGAGCTCCAATTTTTAACCAATATCAAGTTTTAATCATGGTAAGCAGCAGTGATATATGAAGATTATGTGAAGAAGAAGAAGATGAAGATCAATTTTGCTAGAAAATTCAGGCCAAGGGGAGATTTGTTAGGATTTGTCCTGAATTTCCTACTTTACTTGAATTTTACCATAATTGTGTTTTACTTCAAAAAGAGTTTTCTTTGTGGAAAAAGTTTCCTTGTAGGAAAAGATCTCTTCCATAATTGGTTAATTCTTTCTTGGAGGAAAAGTTTCGTAACTCTATAAATTGAAGATCCCTATTCTTATTCCAGAACACAATGACATCCACAATGTAGTCGTTATAAGAGTCTTGTTTAGAGGAAGATTTTCTCCCAATATATTTTTATACTTTTTTAATATTAGGTTTTCATATGTAGGCCAATTGGCCAAACCCTATCAATAATATATATTTTTAGTATGTTTTTATTTGTCATACGATTTATAATCTACATGGTTTGCAACTATAAGCTTCCGCATGATGCCCTCTTGATTTCTATGTTTTTAGTATGTTTTTATTTGTCATCTGATTTATAGTCTACATGGTTTGCAACTATAAGCTTCCGCATGACGCCCTCTGGATTTCGAACCCAACAAAATTTATATGAGGTCAAAGACATACGTCTTAGTTTAACACGTGAGATTTGATTATTAGATATTGAATACTACCGTTTTAATAAATAAAATGATGTAATAATAATAAAGTAAATGAATGTAAAGTTGCATGAAGCTCTTGTGCTTCGACGATGTAGGCGAGAACAACTGAATTCGGTGTTGCTAGCTTCACTTTCGAAGACATTTCAAAGGAAGTCGATATAATAAGATAATAAAAACTTAGAAAAAGAAATGTTCGTAGCCTAAGAAAACATGTTGTTTATTGCTTAGAATTAGAATGTCCTTGTAGATGTAGCAAATAAACTGTTTATATGTTATAGGGCATCATCCAATGAAAAAACTCCACTCAAACCTAAAGTACTACACCCAATGAAAATTGACCATGTGATAATGCCCTTTAGAGGTGTAAGCCAATATTTCATTGACATGTTCATGCTATTTGTACGACAATATCCATGTATCTACCCTTTTTTGTCCTTTTGGGCACATCATTGGGACACGAAACCTCTTGTACACTCCAAGTTTCATGCTCTCATATCGTTCTTTCTTTGGACTTCAAGTTTTCGCATCTAACACTCTAGATCTTCATTTAGGCCGGGCCCTTCCGAACATTCTCTCAGTGTTAACGTACATCTTCTTGACTGCATTTATTTGGAACACTCCTGATGGTGCCACCCGCCCTTCCTCTTACGTTGCCACGAGTTCAAGTAGATTTTACCCTATACAAATTCCAATTTCATCGAGGCTCCAAATGTCACGACCCAACCCATGGATTGTGCGGGCACCTATCTAGCACCTACCCTAGATAGGAAAATCCTTACTAATCAACTGTTCGTTTTATATAGAAGTTAAAACCATTTATTTCCAACGGAATAAATCAGTCATCTACCTAAAATAATCCCTCTTTCAGCCTACTAATCCACTTAATATCATAAGTATGAATCTAGTTTAATACATTTGGTACGTAAAAGTGATGCAAAAAATAATCAACAATGAATCCCCAGAAACAAGCCCAAACTGATACAAAAGCACTAGACAAGGAATAGGAGAATCCATGACACAACATCCATGCAGAATAGAGAGAGCAGGAGCTGCAGCTGAGTGATCGTCGTCGCTGCTATAAAACCCTCAACTGATCTGCACCATAGCTATATCCCTGATTGGAGATATAGTAAGTGTAGCATCAGTACAACCACACGTACTGGTAGGCATCATCGGCCGACCGGGGTTAGAAAAAAAATAATATTAGTAACAAATAAGGAGAAATCATAACATCCAGTAAGGTTCCGATTTTTAAATTTCAGATTATGAATTCATTAACACCATACTTATAATATCTCTGTGACTTACCTGCCATTTAATATTTTCGTATATCTTTGTCCTATGACCACCCACTCTAACTTACATCCTCGTTACCCTTAGCTAACTTATTAACCTGATCTCTGCAACTCCTAACTCACACTAGATTGGATCTTTCGGTAATTTGCTACTACAATGTACTACAGTTTTACCATCACCAAGACTTAGGATTATAGCGACACTGCGGGGAGTAACAATACCATACAATGTGTCCCCATAACCATACAATTTGAATCATTAACAGTAAGGTTGAATTAGGATGTACCTCGGATTCACAGTGTACCATATACTTCATCAACACTACCAACAGACCAATCCGCTTAAGATTCAACAACAATATATATATATATATATATATACATATAACATAATAAAATGTAAACACATATGAATGAATGCATGTATGCAAAATACGTCCTCAACCTCATTAACATCACAATTATTTCCAACCTCATGAACATCATGGGTTGCATATCAACATCATCACCATCACCATCAACTCAACATCAGCATCATCATGAACATCATGAGTGCAATAATAACATCAACATGTTCAGCATCTCACCTCCATGACATCAAAGTGTATGAATATACCGTGCAATCAATAATCACAAGCATTGCTCGAAAGCAATCACATTCACCATCCCACACATAAACATAAAGACATAAATCTTAATTTCATACATATTCTTATGTCAATACATTATTAAAATTCGTTTACTCTACACTTCCTACCAAAACGCAATGTTTCCCACCTAGATGCCGATACTAATCTTGTCTATTACCAACTCTCGTTCCTATTCCTGATGTAGTACTTAACTCCTTCCTAGGCACCCTATTGGAATTCTCATACTTGACCCCACAACCTTACTCCAATTATTCGATGGCTCTTACTCACTTACCTATTCTGCCACGCACCCTACCATAAGGTTGCCTCTCAACTGTCCTTCCCGTTAAAGTCCGTGCTTAAGCCGCCTAAAACTCTCTTACATTACTTTTAACCCCTAATCCCTATTTATGTCTCGCTAAACTTCCTCAATGTAAGATGTAACTATACAATTCACCAAGAGCACCCTCAATCACATCCTAGCTAAATACTACTCCCTCTTTTTACCGTATTTAACTTACCCCATGCTTATGAACCACAATATTCGCTCAGCTAGTCAAGGTTCTCACAAGATTTAACCCATTCTACACCACGAATATCACATTAATGGGGTACAATAACAATAAATTGTATTATTAAGGCCTAACCGAACTTTTATTATTCTCGTTATTCCAAACACCGTGCCTGAAGGCCTAATGCATGAGAACTCCCGACATTACTATCAATGTTAAATGAATTTAGCCCAAGTCTAATTGCTATAATACATAAACCATAACCTACCTCGTAGACGAACTATAATGTTATTGAGAAGAGAGAGTTATCCCGCGAGTGGTAAGAGTCTTCCCATGTCGGGTTCCCATAGGGTGTGCCTCGAAATGCTCTCATGAACCTTAGTTTCTGAAATCTCATGGTTGGGGAGGTGGGAGGGGGGGGGGTTAGAGTGTTTTTGGGGGAAGGGGACGACTTAAGTAAATAATAAAGAAGAGGGTTTTTAAAAATTCTTTGGGTGGGTTATTGCCAGGTATCGCTGCTACAATTATTTAACCTCTACAGTAGTACCGCTTCAGTGGTTATCCGACCGTTGTAGCTGTAGGAAGCAAATCAGCCCAATCTCTTTTGGGCTTTTGGCCCAATCACTTTGAGCCTCATTTTATCTTCCCGCTTAATTTTTCTCGGGTCCAATTTGAGCATATTATTTATCGTAAATTATTTCCAAAATGTTTTCACACGTAACGATATTTTGGGTCATTACATTAGATACCAATTTACCCACCGTTCATTCTCGAACGGTCTTAGGGTGAGGTCTGGACACTTGAGGAATTTTCGACTACAATATGTCAGTAAGAGGAATATTTTCATATTTGCTAGCTTGTTTACATACATTTCTGCTCTATAATTAGCGATAGATAACGCATTGCCTAGTTTAGGCATGACGATTGTTCCCATGTTTCCAGAGAAGGTGTACATGATTAATTCTCATGATCACTATCTATTAAGATTACATGGTACAACACTATAATGCACAAAAGGTCGGGATGAAACTGAACTTGGAACGATTTTTACCATTGCAGTGGTAACCAACCGCAGCAACGGTTCGCAACAGTCCAAATAGGGGGAAACATTCTCCCCATTTTCGCTCCAACTCTCGAAAACTCTCTCAACCCTCTCTGTGAAATTCCCTTTCGATGACCAATTTAAGTTAATTTCTTTACCTCTACTACTTACTTTATGCATTTCTCATTGTAGAATCTTAGAACTTTGTTAGAATTGAGAAATTTCGGGTGGTTTTTGGTGCAACTCTTGAAACTTGAATTTGGTGGTGTTTTTGAATGAAATGACGAACATGTTAGGTTCTCTTACGTCGTCAACACACCAACAACATTTGGGACGTAAGATTGACGTGGTTCATGAAGAATTTTGGCCATGGGAGGGATGAAAGATGGAGAGTCATCTTCCCCACTGATTTTGGGTGAATTGGGGATGAATTCGAGTGTTGTACACTTCTATTTTAGTGTAAAAAGGTTCATGGGAACTTCACTAATCCCGATCTACCCTTAATTCTAAAAAAAATGGGGAAAAGTCAAAAAATCTGCTATGGAAGGGGAAGTTGGCGATTGAAGATGACGAACCGCTGCAGTGGTAACTTTTTCCACTACAGTAGTATCGTCGTAGTGGTACTGCTGCAATGGTTAATTAACCGCTGCTGCGGTTCTGGGCAGTAACTTCCCAGGTTTTCATTTTTCTGGAATTTTAAATTTCCTTCTCTCCCTTAGTACCCCGTCTTTGTTTCTAACCTAGTTTTATGGTGTTTTAAAGTTTATCATGACCCAACAACCCCATTACCGCAGATTTCCCGACACTGCCAGCCGTGATGGTTATGAGGAGGGCTTGAGCACGGGAGGTTTCCTCCATGAGTGGGGTTTTATGATGAAGGACCTGAAGGAGGAGGCGCCTAAGTTCTATGACCAGCTAAAAGTGTTTGGGTGGGGCATGCTAACTAAGTCCATCCCTTGGTGCAACATGGAGTTGGTTTGGGAGTTTTATGTTATCCTCCCGACCATATATTAGTCTGTGCTCCACCCCACCATCCGTATTTGGGGTAAAAAGGATTCGGTGGATATTTCCACCATTAATGATGCCATAGGGATCCCAAACCCCTCCAATATTGCTTTTGAAGCCAAAGTTTGGGAGTCGGACTTGAAGCGGGCGGATAGGATCTTAGCACCAGAGGGTCAGAAGGGGAAGGTGAAATGGTCTGGCCTTAAATGGACCAAGAGTACCTACTTCTCGGCAGAGGCTAGAGTATGGTTACAGTTGGTTTCCTGAAGGATTCGTCCTTCAGGGAATATGACTGACGTGGTCTTTCACCTGGCTATTGGTGGCTTGTGCACTTGCAGGGATCGAAGTGCATATGAGGGTGCACATTGTGGATGAGTGATCGGCAAGGGATCTTTTCTTACCTTCCTTGATCACCGAGTTGTGCAAGAGGGTGGATGTGCCCATAGAGGATCAGTATACCTACGAGGAGTGTGATATGCCATTCAACACTCTGAGGACCAGGGGAACACAAGGAGGCAACAAAAAAATAAGAAAAATAGGAGAGAAGGGTGGAAGCAGCAAGGTTGGCGGGGCTGAGGAGTCTGGTACTCCTACTCCTACTCAGGTTCCCGGATCCCTCGGTGGTTGGGAGGCCGACCTTGCTGCTATGCGGAGTTATTTGGAGAGGACTCAGCTGCCTCCACCAGGATTAGCTCTTTTGAGCTTGACTGTCCTATCGGAACCGGCCCGAGCCTATGCTGAGCTCCGAGAGGAGCTGAATGAGGAGAAGAAGAAGTGCCACTCCCATGACCGCATGCTGATAAGGATGTGGAAGGTGGTCCAGGTGATGTTCGGTTGCGCATCCCCTACTAAGAAGCTCCTAAAGCTAACAAAAAAGGACGCCGATGAGTTCTCCTTCCTTAGCAGAATAGATGAGGAGGGTTCGAACGCTTCGATCCTCGGAGATGACGCCACCAGCTAGATGTTCCCCTTGTTTATATTTTATTGTTTTGGATATGGGTTACCCCCATTTGGGGCATGTAACAAACAATTACTCTTTTATTTTTGTTGCATTTTAAGGATATTTTTGTTCCCGCACTCCTAATAACAATCATTTTAGCTTATGATGTATGTCGGGGTTGATTTTTATCTTTACTATCGCGAATACAGGGTTGTTTTGCAGCAGTTGCAAAATCACAAAAATAGGGGAAAGGGCTGGCAAACTACTGCCTGGAGCCGATGCAACGGTTAATTTACCACTACAGCAGTACCGCTGCAGTGATAGAAGTTCCGCTACAGCGGTACCCTCCAGTGGTTCCACTTTTCTCTTTTTGCTAACTGTTTCTAGGTCTTTCTTCACACTACTCCATCCCCTTAACACTATTGCAGTATCTAACTCTCACGTCCCATAGTTTCTAACGTCTAGCGTGATAATACCACGAACCAAACTATCGTAATTGCAACTAATTCTCCAACCTGATTGATTCTAACACATTTTTTCCTTCCTTTCCTCTCAAGCTCCACACTTCGCACATTATTTCTCCTAAAACAACAAGGTATATGGGTAATTCGTTAGGATTCAGATAGAAATAAAGATACACCTCGAGATCACACCGATCCTCACGCTCCCCTGGTCCCTTGGTCTCACATCATACAAATTAAATTACACAATCAACATACACAATACATTTTTGTACTTAAGGAGTTTGATAATCCAACAACCCATTAACAGTATGATCAAACAATAAACATCCATTTAAGTAATACACGACACATTCTATCATACCATCATAAAATATTTATAGCACCAGTATTTTAATACAACATCGAGCGAATTTTCACAACATAACAATTCCACATCTACATCTCTTATTGACCTCTACTAGTTGGAATACCCTGTTCCAACCTTTCAACATTAGTGAGCTACCAATTGGGGCCAACCAGTCCCAATTGTGATGGTTGAGATATCAATTGGAATCTACTAGATACCAATTGGACTCAACTCGGGGAGACAACACTGAGATGGCACTATAGGAGAGAAAAAATCTGACTTGCACCATGGCTATATCCCCGATTGGAGATATACTAAGTGTAGCATCAATACAACCACACATACTAGTAGGCATCATCGGTCGATCAGGGTTAGAAACAAATAACATTAATAACAAATAGGGAGAAATCAAAACATCCAGGGGCGGAGCTACAGTGTTATAGGGGGGTGGTTCCGGTGAACCCAATAGCTTTTGAATAGACACTATATTTGTGCTGAAAAATCAAGAGGTTAAACATATAAAAACTATGTCCGAACCCACACAAACAAAGGAGTAGGCGTCCTTGTGGTATAAAAGTGGCCTATAGAACCTTTAGCCCTTAGGGTTGTGGGTTCGAAACCCAGCAGAAACATTGTTATTTTTTTCACCTTTTCTTGTCTTAAAATTTAGAACCTGAACCCAAAAACTTCAAATTCTGGCTCCGTCTTATTAACATCCAATAAGGTTCTGGTTTCTAAATCCCAGATTATGAATTCATTAACACCATACTTATAACATCTCTGTGACTTACCTGCCATATGACATTTTCGTATATCTTTGTCCTTTGACCACCCACTCTAACTTGCACCCTCTTTACCCTTAAATAACTTATTAACCTGATCTCTGCAACTCCTAACTCACACTAGACCTGATCTTTCAGTAATTCGCTACTACAATGTACTACGATTTTACCATCATAAAGACTTAGGGTTATAGTGACCCTGCGGGGAGGAACAATACCATACAATGCGTCCCCATAACCATACAATATGAATCATTAACTGTAAGGTTGAATTAGGACGTACCTCTAATTTACAGTGTACCACTATACTTCATCAATACTACCAACAGACAAATCCGCTCAAAATTCAACAACAATATATATATATAAAACATAATAAAATGTCTAGGCATATGAATGAATGCATGTATGCAATATGTTCGCATCATCTCTTCCTCTCCTCAGCCTCATTAACATCACAATTGTTTCTAACCTCTTGAACATCATGGGTTGCATATCAATATCATCACCATCGCCATCAACTCAACATCAACATCATCATGAACACCATAAGTGCAATAATAATATCAATATCATCATCATCATCATCTCACCTCCACGACATCAAAGTGCATGAATATGCAATAAAACCAATAATCATAAGTATTGCCCGAAAGTAATCACATTCACCATCCCACACATAAACATAAAGACATAAATCTTAATTTCATACATATTCTTAGGTGCATACATTATTAAAATTCGTTTACTCTATACCTCCTACCAAAACACAATGTTTCCCACCTAGATGCCGATACTAATCTTATCTATTACCAACTCTCATTCCTGTTTCTGACGTAGTACTCAACTCCTCCCTAGACACCCTGTTGGAATTCTCATACTTGACCCCACAACCTTACTCCAATTATTCGATGGCTCTTACTCACTTACCTATTCTGCCACGCACCCTACCATTAGGTTGCCTCTCAACTATCCTTCCCGTTAAAGTTTGTGCATAAGCCGCCTAAAACTCTCTTACATTAATTTTAACCCCTACTCCCCATTTATATTTCGCTAACCTTCCTTAATGCAAGATGTAACTATACAATTCACCAAGAGCACCCTCAATCTCACCCTAGCTTAATACTCCTCCTCCTTTTTACCGTATTTAACTTACCCCATGCTTATGAACCACAATATTCGCTCAGCTAGTCAAGGTTCTCACAAGATTAAACCCATTCCATACCACGAATATCACATTAATGGGGTACAGTAACAATAAATTGTATTATTAAGGCCTAACCGGATTTTTATCATTTTCGTCATTCCAAACACCGTGTTGGAAGACCTAATGCATGAGAAATCCCGACATTACTATCAATGTTATATGAATCTAGCTCAAGTCTAATTGCTACAATACATAAATCATAACCTACCTCGTAGACGAACCATAATGCTATTGAGAGGAGAGAGTTGTCCCGCGAGTGCTAAGCGTGTTCCCATATCGGGTTCCTGCCGGGTGTGCCTCGAAACTGCTCTCATGAACCTTGGTCTCTGAAATCTCATGGTTAGGGAGGTAGGGTTTTTTGAGAGTGTTTTGGGGGAAGGGGGCGACCTAGGAAAATAATAAAGGAGAGGGTTTTTAAAAATTCTTCAGGTTAGTTATAGCCGGGTACCGCTGTAGCGGTAGGAAGCAGATCAACCCAATTTCTTTTGGGCCTTTTGGCCCAATCACTTTGGGCCTCGTTTTATCTTTCCGATTTATTTTTTTTCGATTTAATTTGAGCATATTATTTATCGTAAATTATTTTCGAAATATTTTTACACGTAACGATATTTTGAGTCGTTACACCAAACCAACATCTAACGATACCAATTTACAAATACATTTTAGTAAAAAGTGTTAGTAAAACCGAAAAAAGTATTTGTGGTTGATATCCAAATATTTTGAAAATTATGTGTAAGTGTTAACACAAACTTTTATTTAGGGTTTGTTTAGAAAGTCATGTGAGAATTGAATTTGATTGTAGTTAAGTGTGGTTACACAGTTCGACCTGTTTTTTTGGTCAAATAATTACTTGATTAATAGTGAATTGAGTATAATTAGGTGGGGCCCGTTAGGTAATTACACTATTCAATTCTCAAAGGGGAGGTGAGAATTGATGTTAATGGCAAGGTTATTTTTTAATTTATTTCTTTTTGTTTTATTTTAATTTCTTTTCTTTTTTAATTATATTTTTTCTATTGTTTTTTTTATTTTTTATTTTTAATGTTTTAAACTTTTAAATATATTTTTTATTTTATATTATTTATCTTTCATATTCTTTCTTCTTATTTTCCAATCTTTACTTCTTGTGATTCCATGTAATTGCTCGCATTTTTATTTCTTATTTATTTATTTTCTTCGTTTTATATAATTGCGTTAATATTTTAATTTTTGAATTAAAGTAGAATTTCGTTGTTGTAAAAGGTTATATACTTATGTTATTCTTTTGTTTTGGTTTATATTTATTTAAGTTATGTTGTAACTTGCTTTGTTATGCTAAATTTGACACAGGAGTATCAATATCATGTTAATTTATTTTTTTTTGATTTGAATTTTAAATTCCTGTTATATTTATGGTTTTAATTTACTTGTTTTAGTAGTATTATCGTGTTATTTCACCTTGTACGGATTCATTTGTTAGTTAGAATTGATATTTTTGTGTTAAATAATTACATAATTTTATGACATTATATTTATAATATTAATCTTTTTATCAAACATACATTAATGATGTTCTTAAAATCATGTACTTTTAGTTTTTATGATTAATTAAATAAAAATATTCTTAATTTTAAAAATATATCAATTATTTTTATAATATTAGTTAAAAATATATATTTATTAATTAACATATTTTTAAGAGACTATATGTATAATACATAATTTAATATCATTTATAAAGACATATATTTGTCAAATATTAATTATTATTTTTTAATAACTAACTTTCATTTTAAAAATTTATTCTAATTGTGTAATTACACTTGCACAAACAAACAATACGCTTGTAATTACACTGTAATGATATTATGACAAACAAACAGATAATGACAATTATTATAGGGAGACTTTTAGAAATAGTTATATTTTAGCATAAAATCGACAACCATAGCCACATTTTACAAAATTACAATCCATAGTCAATTTATCAACTGTATTCAGTCGACTGTATTTATATAAAATATAAATACAGTGACTAATTGCATGCACCAAAAACATATTCTTTGTATTCGTTAGTTGTGCAGTCGTTGCATCACTATATTTGTATCAACGAATACACGTGTCTCAACAAATACAAACCTCTCTCTTCCTTTTTTTTTTTTTTTTTTTGTGTATTTTGAATTATTATTCCTCTTTTTTCTCCTTCTTTTTATTTTGTATTTTCACATCTCTCTCTCTCTCTCTCTCTGTCTCTTTCTCAAATATATCAAACTTATCATTTGTATTTTTATATTAACAAGTATATATATCATTTGTATGTTCATGAGTCTATCATATACAAATACAAATGTATCGTTTGTTACAAATGTTTCATTTGTATTTGGATGGTTCAATTTGTATCAACGAATACAATTTATATTTTATAGAACAAAATACAAATACAAATATATTATGAATCAGATTTAAAATACAAATACAAATACAAAAATATTATGAGTTAGATGTATTTTATGGAACAAAATTTGATTGTATAATGAGTTATAAAATACAAATAATAATAAAAATATACCCAAATGTCATGACCAAATATTAAAAATTCTATTTTTTTAAAAAGCTACCTGCATATATTTACATTTCTTTAGCCTAATATTATACCTTAAATAAAAAATTTACACACATATGTATGTATATAATACAATCAATATAGAAGAAAACAAAAAAGCAACATAGAAGTCTACATTAACCAAAAAAGGAACAAAATCAACAAAAAAGAAAATTAAGAAAAACAACAGACAAATACAAATGCAAATACAATTTGTTCCTGGAAGTGTAAAAAGAAAAAAGAAAAAAGAAAGAGAAAGAGAACAAGAGAGAGAGAGCCCATCGATTAACAGTGCTAAAAAAAGGTGTGGTGCCCGGAATTGAATCCCAGGTCAGCTTTTCTTGTACAATTTTTTTTTAATTAGGAATAAAAGGAGGAAGGTTATGAATTTTATTTAATTAAGAAGAAAGACTATAGATTGTAATTAGTTAAAACTTAGATTATAAAGGGTAATTAAGAGCTTATCTTTGCTACCCCACGTAGTGTTTTCATTATTATATTATGTACTCACTCCATCCAACAATACTTTTCCATATTACTAAATATAGATATCCAACAATACTTGTCCAGTTTGAAAAATTAATAGATAATTCATTTATTTTTATCTATTTTACCCTTAGTTATTAATTGTAATTATTACCCAATATATTTTTTAAATTATTAAATTAATTATATTCAAAGAGTAACATAATAAATTATTTCTATTATTTATTATTTTTTAAAATATATATTAAATCAATAATGGACAAGTAGGGGAGTAATTATTAGGCTGTATTAAACAGACCCTTAGAGTTGGCCGAAACAGACTTGAGCAGCCAAGCGGCCAAATTCAGATGTCAAATTTCGTGCCACGCCTATAAGACAAATACATAAGCTACAAGTACGGTATTACTGGTTTGATTCGACCGATTATTTTATAATGTTTGTACAATATTAAATTCTTGGTTATGCTCTACTTGATAATCAAAGTCAAACTTTTCGAAAACGTCTTAATCATATCGATTTTTTGAGTAATGTTATGATTTGCTAATTATCAATATTTTTCTTTAAAACGTCATGTAAGAGTCGTTAGTAAAAGTTTGGAGTATGATATTTGTATTTAATTACATAAAACTTTGGCAAAACACCCTAGATATATCTTTAATATATAAAGACGTGATGAATAAAAAGAATATGAAAGATGGTTCAAATAGTAATCCATCCCACTATTCTATAACATTGTGAAAACAAGAGAAAAGACATAAAGACACCATTAAAGTTGTTTCAAATTTTTAAAAAGATACTTAAAGTTTGCGGGGGTTTTATTATCCCCCTAAACAATTTTGAAATGATATTATTACCTCTTTTTTTGCCATATGGCATAGAGAAAGATTAAATCTTTTTATTTGTATAGATTTTTTCTTTATAAATGTATTTTCCTTTTTTAAAAAACTACTTTAATCTTCTTTTTTTTTTAATTCTTTGCTTCTTTTCTTTCTCCTTCATGACCCGGTCTCCATGTTTCAATACACCATTGATAACCTTCTTCCTCAACATCAATAACGCCATCCTCTATCAACAGAAACACACACTCCTCCATTTCTAATTTCAAAACAGACCCATTTTGAAAAAAATAATTCATTCACTTCTTTCACCATTAACGACCGAGAACTCACTACAACGACAATCGACTCCAACGGGGAGCTCCTCACCGGCCGGTGAACTCCCTCCACTCCTCCTCTCCCAACTCCATTGAAAACAACCACTACCCGTCCGGAGTTCATCCTGGAAAACTCACCGGAAAACACTCATCAACAGTTGCCTTTACTCCGACCAAAAATCCACCACCCAACAACCAATCGACCCTCAATGGGCTACTCATACTAATATTCCTCCAATTCCACCATGAAAATTAGATAATTACTCCCTCCAACCTCCATCATTAACGATTCTATCCGGCCAGTTCTAAGGGACACTAGATCTAGACATGGATTCATATCTTAAAAAGAAGAGTTCAAAGGTCAAGAAGTTAATTATGAAGTCAACAAAGAGAAAAAAGGAAAAGGAAGAAAAATATTAGAAAAATGAAAAAAGAAAAAAAATATATTATTAATTAAATTAACACTTGTCAAGTAAAGATTGGTGTGTGATTAACACTTCCTCTTCAAAATTGGAGTTGATAAAAAAAAAGGAGGTAATAATGTCAGTCCAAATATATTTAGGGGGGTAATAGGATTCACACAAAGTTTAAATGTCTTTTTGAAAATTCGGGACAACTTTAATGGTGTCTTAATGTCTTTTCTCTAAAAATAATTAAGTAAAGACAACTCACCTCGACTCAACATCCAACCCCGACAACCGACTCCCGACATGAGACCCAACTCTCAACCCTGATCCAAGACATATGATCGGGAGTTGGGGTCGATTGCTAGTGTCGAGTCTCAAGTTGGGAGTCGGTTATCGTGGTTGGGTTCGGGAAGAGAGTCGGGGTTGGATTTTGGGGTCGAGTGTTAGGGTCGAGGTCGGGTGTCGGGGTCGATAGTCGAGGTCGGGTCCCAAGTTGGGCATCAGGGTCGAGCCCTGAGTCGGGTGTCGGGGTCGAGTATCGAGTTGAGTGTCAGGGCCGGTTTTTGGATTGGATGTCGAGGTCAGTTCCTGGTTTGAGTATCGGGGTCGGGTATCGGGTTTGGGAGTTGGAGACGGGTCTGGGTTCGGGTGTTAGGATTGGGTCCTGAGTCGGGTGTTGGGGTCGAATCCCTGGTCGAGTGTCGATCGATAGTTGGGGTTAGGTCTTGGGTTGGGTGTCAGGGTCGGGGTTTGGGGTTTGGTGTCAGTCGGTAGTCAAGGTTGGGTGTCGATCGGTAGTTAGAGTCGGGTGTCGGGGTAGGGTCCCGAATCGATTGTCGGGGTCGGGTCCTGAGTCGGGAATTGGTGTTGAGGTCGGTGTCGGTAATCAAGGTCGAGTTCTGGGTTGGAAAACAAGGTCAGGTCCCATGTTGAGAATCAAGGTCAGGTCCTGGGTCAAAAATCGAGGTCGAGTGTCAAGGTTAGGTCTCGAGTGGGGAGTTGGGCTCTGGTGTTGGGGTTGGATATCAAGGTCGGATGTCAGGGTCGGGAGGTTGGGTCGGATCCCGAGTAGACAATCAAGGTCTGGTCCCATGTCGAAATTCGAGGTCAAGTCCCATGTCGAGGATCGAGGTCAGGTCTCAGGTCGGGAGTTGGGGTCGGGTGTTAGGGTCGGGTTTGGAATCGAGAGTAGGGGTCAAGTCACGGGTCGGGGTAGGATCTCGAGTTGGGTTCGGGGTTAGGAATCATGGTCAGGTGTTAGGGTTGGTGTCGAGGTGGGATCTCAGTTCAAGTGTCGGGGTCAGGTCTTGGATCGGTAGTCAGGGTTGGTTTTGAGGTCAAAAGCTAAACCAAAAATGTATTTTCCAGGGTCAGAAACTAAGGGGGGCGTTCGATAATTCGGTTTGATTTTGGTTTATTTATTTTGTTTTTTTTGATTTTCGGTTATGGGAATGGGTGTACCGAAAACTGAACCGAATTAGTTCGGTTCAGTTCGATTTTTTTAAATTTGGTTTGATTTGATTTCGGTTTATAAAATTTGGTTTTTTGGGGTATATCATATGTGACAAATTAGAAAGGGGTCGGATCAAAAGACACAATTCGGTGTTGACAAAATCAGAAAAGGGAAGACGAAGAAGAAGAAAAACAAAAAAATAAAATTCGTGTGTTCGCCGCCGGTTATGTCTCTATTGGTCATGTCACCGCAGGTTGTGTCGCTCCTGATTGGAGTCGCCGCTATTTGTAATCGTAGTTGCTTGTGACTTGTGAGCTTCGTGAAGAGTGTGTGTGACCTAGGGGCTGAAGAGTGAAGAGTTAAGTGGTTTGTTGTATACTTGTATTTGGGCTTAGATTTAATTTAAGTGGGTTGTTGATGTTATATATGTATAAATATCAAAAAATATTTTTAGAAGTATATTATAAATTTTGGTTTAACCGAAACACCGAATTATCTTAATCCAATAACTGAAAATCGAACCGAAATTATAAAAAAATAATTCGAAACCGAAGTCGAAAAACCGAATTAATTAGGTTAGGTTAGGTTCGATTTTTAGGTATTTATGCCCACCCCTATCAGAAACTATTTTCCTAAAAAGTATCTTCTGGAAAATATTTTTTCATTCACCAACCAGACACTAGAAAATATTTTCCGAAAAATATTTTTCACTCACTAACCAAACATGAAAAAATAAGTAAAATATCAATTTGTTTTCCATGAAAATATTTTCTAGGAAAACATTTTTCTTCATGCCAAACACACCCTTAATGTATAGGAGTTACAGAGTAGACAATATGTACGAGAGTGGAGACTTTAGATATTAACTACCTGTTGACTTGTAAGCGTATCTTTTATTGCAAGGCCAATGAGAAACAGTAATGTTTTGTTACTTTTACACTTAGGGGTCGTTTGGTAGAGTGTATTAATAAAAACAATGCATGTATTAGTCTTGTGTACAACTAGTACCTTGTTTGGTATATTTTTATAGGCTATGCATAACCAATGTTTGTATTAGTTATACACTCTATTGTGTATTGGGGGATGCATTACTAATACCTCAATATTCATGGTATTAGTAATGCAATGGATCTAATGCATGCATTAACATGGTTAAAGACACAATTATCCCTCAAAATCTTTGTCACGCCCCGAATTCCATCGAGGCGTGATTGGCACCCGAAGCCGAGGAGGCTCGAGAGAACCAATCTTTGCTCAAGTACTCTCATAAGTATGCTCGCGTATGCATATCATTTTGTTTCATGTAATTAAATATCAATGGCGGAAATCATGGCAATATGTGCAATATGTGAAATTGGCCGTTAGGGCCATTATGTCAAAATGAATGTACATCTTTTACTTTCACTTTCCCACCTATGTCTACAAAGCCTCTAATAGATACATGACCATAACCATATCTCTACAATATTTACAAATGACAAAACCTAATGAACATGTGCAACTTGGGAAGCCCCGAAGCAACTGGAGCTCACCAATAATCCGTGGATACCTCGTCACCTACTGCGGAGATCTACCAACACCTGGGCCTGCAGCATGTAAGGTAAGTCCCCCAAAGAGGGTCAGTACGAAAAATGTACTGAGTATGTAAGGCCTTAGGAAAATGACATCAATGCATCAATACATAAGAATTTCAATGGAAATAATTATAAGAAAAATTCTATGTGCGGACTTATGTACCTTTATTTCTTTATGACTATCTCCAAGGATCCGTGCATAATAACAACCATGAAATCAATATAAGAGAAATAGCAATGTGAATAAACTCTTTTTCTGTATGTGGGAAACCATGTACATTACGTTTATTATTTTCCTTACTTACCTTCGTCATCTTTATTAGTCGTTCACCTTATTGGTGGATTATTATGATCATCCACCTTTTGGTGGGCATCCACTTTATTGTGGGTAGTCATCCACTCTTGGTGGGCATCCACTTTGTTGTGGGTAGTCATCCACTCTTGGTGGGCATCCACTTTATTGTGGGTAGTCATCCACTCTTGGTGGGCATCCACTTTATTGTGGGTAGTCATCCACTCTTGGTGGGCATCCACTTTATTGTGGGTAGTCATCCACTTTATTGTGGGTCAACATTACATACATTGGTTCCCATTACTTTGAGATTAGTACATTTGCTTGTGGGAGATTGATTCATTCACTTGAGAGAGATTGATACCTTGAGGATCATGACATGATTTGAAAGCTTTAGAACATAACATTATTTGAACCTTGGAACCATGAGCCATAATTATGTAACACATTAATAATAAATCAAGAATGAGGTATATATGATTGGCACTAGATGATAACGTGAAAAGAGATGCCTTAGGACCTTATTGAAACACACAACTATGTCACTCTTTAACTTCATGAGATTCGCACCTTAACTAGTGAGGGATAGATATAGTAGCTCGCACTTCACCTCCTTCACTATTCCTATGAGATCTTATATAAGTAAGCATGATACCGGGCCTCCACCTTTGGTGGGCTATAATGAATAACATAGCAAAATCTTAGGACTATTCCCTCTTGAACTTATACCCTTTAGAATGTGATCTATACTCAATGAACCATAAGGCAACCACGTATTACTCCTTTCCAATCTAACACCCTTTACATAATTATGAGAATGACACGTTAAAGATCATGACATTAAAGCACACACTTATATACTTTACCTTACTCTTGTACTTTATGAGATTAACGCCTTAGCCAAACACGTACTTACATGCACATCTCACTTCACCCTTTTATCTCATGAGATTGACAATTTCACTTATGAAGTATAACTATACGAACTTGCACATCACCTCTCTTATCACTCTTATGAGATTGATACTCTTACAATTGGTACAAGGATAATCATCATACCATAGGACTCCTCACATGATTGGAACAATGATATTCAACTAAACAAGCTCTCTTTACCTCATTGCTCTTATTGGGATAATTCTCTTAGGATCAACAATATAAGACAACTTAAGAACTTCCACCCATAAATAAGAACTAAGTGATTCATGATTCGTATAGGAGTAAAACACATATGACTATCAATATATCACTCCTAGTTGGCATACTATAGAACCCCCTTGGTATAGTACACTTTTGGACGCTTAACATAATGATCACTAAATACGATACATGTGAATACTAACTATTCATCACCCTGCGATACTAACTATTCATCACCCTGCGATGCAATACCTTAGATCATTTGGAACTTTTAACATATTAGCCAATGAACGTGAGTCAACCAATGGACATGAGTCAATCAATAAACATGAGTTATACGATTCACCAGGGACCAATGAATAAGGAACATATGAGTACTCTAGCCAACTATTGAATATGAAATACCTTAGAGTATTTCGGAATCAAGTGACTGCTATGACAGTGTGAACATCATATGTTGCAGAAGGATATAAAAGTAACCTTACATACCTTGGATTCGCAATACGAACATATAATCCTAGGGGTGCATACAATAGTCCCGCTCCCTCTTTATGTGTCACTCTACATCACAAATGCATAACGAAATTCTCATTAACCACCAATTACTTTACAAATGCATACCATGTCAATGAGTTACATGTTTGCCTTTCAACATGCCATTTCCTCTTGACAAAACCATGGATCATACTATTATTCCAAAAAATTCCATAATATTCCCAACATTGACCAATACATGATAATTGATACATTTCATCACAACACTTCTCCTTTACACTTTCTTATCCACACCACATCACAATTAATCCATCAATTCACTTTAATACACTTCATAGCACAAATCGGCCAAAATCCCATAATTTGCACTTATAGAAAAATAACAAATTTAATAACAAAATAACACCATAGATGTTCATATTGTATCCACATCATGATCTTTCATCAAAGGCACAAGTCCTTATTCAAGTTCAAATCCCATGGATCACAAATCTTATACAAAAGCACAAAGTGCCATGTCCAACATTTCCAACCATAACCAACATGATATACATATTCTATAATGCTTATAATATGTTAAAGTACAATAATATTCACTTACCCAAGCTTGGAATATGATGATCTTGCTCCAAGAAGTGCCTTAGGGTTTTGAAAGCCAAAGGGGTTTTCTCTTGAAATTTCTAGAAAATACAAGAAAAGCATGTGTGTTGTTGTGGATTAAAATTCTGATTTTTCCATGCTTATATAGGCCCTCAAGTCTCATACTTATCCCCACTTGGTCAATAATTGAGTGCCTTCTTTGGGTCAAACAAGAATGGATCATTTCTTTCTTGTTGGGCCATGTATCCATGCTAATATTTGGGCCTCATTTGAGCCCAATGAAACAAAATTAATTTAGCCCAACTAATTACATGTATAATACCCCCACAATCTCATGTTTAAATAATTCCATAATGTCACGACATTATTCTCTTGCGAGATGCTCATTCGTCGCCTCGATCACAAAAATAGGAATTCTAGTCGTCTTTGGCTTCCTTGGACATTTTGGATCACTATTCACATTTCATGATTTGGTCATGTAGAAGTATGTAGGAGTATATTGAAGTGTTTGAAGCGTTAACAATGCTCAAATAACTCCAAAGAACCAAAAGAAACCATCCAAGAAGCGTCGTAGAATTGCGTTGCGAAACGAGCTCGGGAAGGCCAAATGTTTGTTCCTTGCGCCACTGCTGCAAAACAAGGCAGTGGCGCAAGTTTGGAGACCCCTCTGAATCAGGTGGCTTGCGCCACACCCCCTGAAACAGGGTAGTGGCGCAAGTTTTGATGCTTTGCTGAATTTTTCGGCCATTTTTCCAACACTTGCGTATCGTCCAATACCTTATCAAAATACTACAAAATACACACTTAGTGATCTTAATCATCAAGTAAACATGACTCTAAGTCACCAAATGAGGTTAAAATGTGTACGGGGTATGACATAAACGCTTCAAGAAGTCACAAAACACTTCCTATGAAAGGCTCGTCACATGTACACGGCCAAATTTTAATTTTTTTCTCATCTTTACCATTTCCAAATACATACTTATAACTCTCTACACTTAAGTAAACATTAGTCAATGTCATCAAGTAGAGTTGGGAAGGTACGGGGTGTTACATTCTTCCCCCCTTAGGAACATTCGTCCTCGAATGTTAACGACGTCGTCTTATGAGTAAAAAAATATATTTCTATACGTATGCTCATGTAGGTACTTACTTAGTCTCTCTTCATTTTTGCACTTTTGCACCTTTTTCTTTCGTTTGAAGCAACTATAAGTATCTTGGTCTCATCACTTTGGTTTCCTGCTTCTCATCATTTACGTACTAACCTGTGCACAGGATAGTCATAGGCGTCTCTTCTTCGTGGGATCCTCCATAATGGTACATTTTCAATGAGCGCAATGTGTCTCGCCTCACGACAGGTGTTAACTTAGCTTAGAGAGTAAACTTGCTTCTATATAAACCCTTGTATGACACCATGGTGATACCTGACTAATACCATTATTATAAGTAGTAGATAGTCACCCCACTACCTTTATCATACAACGTATTTAGGGGTGGAAAACTGTACCCAACTTCACTTCTAACCGCTACCTCATAATCAATACGCATTCACAATGTGCCCCCCTTCAGATCCATGTAACCTCTTTTGGTGCTTTTGATCTTCCATCTTTTGTGCAAAGGCCTGAATTCTGGCCATATCCATGTCTTTATTTAATGCCGCAATAGTACAGTCTCTTACCAAGTAGGGTTCCAATCTGTCTACATACCGATGAACTTTATCGGCCATAGTTGCTACCATATGAGGAGCGTATCTAGCCAATGAATTAAACTGAAGACTGTACTCCTTGACGCTCATATTTCCTTGATGAAGATTTAAAAACTGATCCGCACGAGCCTCGCGGACCTCATATGGAAGATAATGATCAAGGAATGCCACCCTGAATTCCTCCCAACTAGCTGGATTTGTACCAATACCTCTAGATCGTTTCCAGTCTTCATACCATAGTATGGCTTCACCTTTCAATCTATAGGCCGCAAGTTCAACTGTTTCTATACCAGTTACATGCATGACTTCTAGGGCTCTTTGAATTTGATCTATAAAGTCTTGCGGATCTTCATTTAAATCGGACCCGGTAAATGTGGGGGGATCTAATTTCAGGAAATCCTGTGTCCGCCGACTAGCTATCCTAGCCGCACCATCATCACTTGTTGATGGACCAACTCGTCCTTGACTCTGGGCAACAACTATCTGGGTCAACATTTGCACCGCATTTTTCAAATCCTTTAGTTCCTGCCTAGTAACATTAGCAGGCGATTCTGGGGATACTTCCCTCCTTTGTGGTCTCCCTGGAAAAGGGGGAGGAGAAGGTGCCCGTGATGTAAACTCAGTTTCAACCCCATATTGACTAGCTGGATTAGGTGGGGATTTACTAATTCCTTCTCCCGCATGCATATCTACCTGCTTATCTTTGCCCATACCTTGTCTTGTAATCGGCATTTTACTATATCAAAGAAAACCAATTACAATGGTCAGATGTAATCAACCTATGACAATGGCACTATTGCACGATTTAGAATGAAGGAATGAAACAACTCCTAAATGTCCCGTAGCCTCCTACTTATAAATGTGGCGCGCAACACATCCATAAGTAAGACTCTACTCAGACACGGCTTTGTAGACACCCTAAGAACGAACTGCTCTGATACCACTTTTGTCACGCCCCGAATTCCATCGAGGCGTGATTGGCACCCGAAGCCGAGGAGGCTCGAGAGAACCAATCTTTGCTCAAGTACTCTCATAAGTATGCTCGCGTATGCATATCATTTTGTTTCATGTAATTAAATATCAATGGCGGAAATCATGGCAATATGTGCAATATGTGAAATTGGCCGTTAGGGCCATTATGTCAAAATGAATGTACATCTTTTACTTTCACTTTCCCACCTATGTCTACAAAGCCTCTAATAGATACATGACCATAACCATATCTCTACAATATTTACAAATGACAAAACCTAATGAACATGTGCAACTTGGGAAGCCCCGAAGCAACTGGAGCTCACCAATAATCCGTGGATACCTCGTCACCTACTGCGGAGATCTACCAACACCTGGGCCTGCAGCATGTAAGGTAAGTCCCCCAAAGAGGGTCAGTACGAAAAATGTACTGAGTATGTAAGGCCTTAGGAAAATGACATCAATGCATCAATACATAAGAATTTCAATGGAAATAATTATAAGAAAAATTCTATGTGCGGACTTATGTACCTTTATTTCTTTATGACTATCTCCAAGGATCCGTGCATAATAACAACCATGAAATCAATATAAGAGAAATAGCAATGTGAATAAACTCTTTTTCTGTATGTGGGAAACCATGTACATTACGTTTATTATTTTCCTTACTTACCTTCGTCATCTTTATTAGTCGTTCACCTTATTGGTGGATTATTATGATCATCCACCTTTTGGTGGGCATCCACTTTATTGTGGGTAGTCATCCACTCTTGGTGGGCATCCACTTTGTTGTGGGTAGTCATCCACTCTTGGTGGGCATCCACTTTATTGTGGGTAGTCATCCACTCTTGGTGGGCATCCACTTTATTGTGGGTAGTCATCCACTCTTGGTGGGCATCCACTTTATTGTGGGTAGTCATCCACTTTATTGTGGGTCAACATTACATACATTGGTTCCCATTACTTTGAGATTAGTACATTTGCTTGTGGGAGATTGATTCATTCACTTGAGAGAGATTGATACCTTGAGGATCATGACATGATTTGAAAGCTTTAGAACATAACATTATTTGAACCTTGGAACCATGAGCCATAATTATGTAACACATTAATAATAAATCAAGAATGAGGTATATATGATTGGCACTAGATGATAACGTGAAAAGAGATGCCTTAGGACCTTATTGAAACACACAACTATGTCACTCTTTAACTTCATGAGATTCGCACCTTAACTAGTGAGGGATAGATATAGTAGCTCGCACTTCACCTCCTTCACTATTCCTATGAGATCTTATATAAGTAAGCATGATACCGGGCCTCCACCTTTGGTGGGCTATAATGAATAACATAGCAAAATCTTAGGACTATTCCCTCTTGAACTTATACCCTTTAGAATGTGATCTATACTCAATGAACCATAAGGCAACCACGTATTACTCCTTTCCAATCTAACACCCTTTACATAATTATGAGAATGACACGTTAAAGATCATGACATTAAAGCACACACTTATATACTTTACCTTACTCTTGTACTTTATGAGATTAACGCCTTAGCCAAACACGTACTTACATGCACATCTCACTTCACCCTTTTATCTCATGAGATTGACAATTTCACTTATGAAGTATAACTATACGAACTTGCACATCACCTCTCTTATCACTCTTATGAGATTGATACTCTTACAATTGGTACAAGGATAATCATCATACCATAGGACTCCTCACATGATTGGAACAATGATATTCAACTAAACAAGCTCTCTTTACCTCATTGCTCTTATTGGGATAATTCTCTTAGGATCAACAATATAAGACAACTTAAGAACTTCCACCCATAAATAAGAACTAAGTGATTCATGATTCGTATAGGAGTAAAACACATATGACTATCAATATATCACTCCTAGTTGGCATACTATAGAACCCCCTTGGTATAGTACACTTTTGGACGCTTAACATAATGATCACTAAATACGATACATGTGAATACTAACTATTCATCACCCTGCGATACTAACTATTCATCACCCTGCGATGCAATACCTTAGATCATTTGGAACTTTTAACATATTAGCCAATGAACGTGAGTCAACCAATGGACATGAGTCAATCAATAAACATGAGTTATACGATTCACCAGGGACCAATGAATAAGGAACATATGAGTACTCTAGCCAACTATTGAATATGAAATACCTTAGAGTATTTCGGAATCAAGTGACTGCTATGACAGTGTGAACATCATATGTTGCAGAAGGATATAAAAGTAACCTTACATACCTTGGATTCGCAATACGAACATATAATCCTAGGGGTGCATACAATAGTCCCGCTCCCTCTTTATGTGTCACTCTACATCACAAATGCATAACGAAATTCTCATTAACCACCAATTACTTTACAAATGCATACCATGTCAATGAGTTACATGTTTGCCTTTCAACATGCCATTTCCTCTTGACAAAACCATGGATCATACTATTATTCCAAAAAATTCCATAATATTCCCAACATTGACCAATACATGATAATTGATACATTTCATCACAACACTTCTCCTTTACACTTTCTTATCCACACCACATCACAATTAATCCATCAATTCACTTTAATACACTTCATAGCACAAATCGGCCAAAATCCCATAATTTGCACTTATAGAAAAATAACAAATTTAATAACAAAATAACACCATAGATGTTCATATTGTATCCACATCATGATCTTTCATCAAAGGCACAAGTCCTTATTCAAGTTCAAATCCCATGGATCACAAATCTTATACAAAAGCACAAAGTGCCATGTCCAACATTTCCAACCATAACCAACATGATATACATATTCTATAATGCTTATAATATGTTAAAGTACAATAATATTCACTTACCCAAGCTTGGAATATGATGATCTTGCTCCAAGAAGTGCCTTAGGGTTTTGAAAGCCAAAGGGGTTTTCTCTTGAAATTTCTAGAAAATACAAGAAAAGCATGTGTGTTGTTGTGGATTAAAATTCTGATTTTTCCATGCTTATATAGGCCCTCAAGTCTCATACTTATCCCCACTTGGTCAATAATTGAGTGCCTTCTTTGGGTCAAACAAGAATGGATCATTTCTTTCTTGTTGGGCCATGTATCCATGCTAATATTTGGGCCTCATTTGAGCCCAATGAAACAAAATTAATTTAGCCCAACTAATTACATGTATAATACCCCCACAATCTCATGTTTAAATAATTCCATAATGTCACGACATTATTCTCTTGCGAGATGCTCATTCGTCGCCTCGATCACAAAAATAGGAATTCTAGTCGTCTTTGGCTTCCTTGGACATTTTGGATCACTATTCACATTTCATGATTTGGTCATGTAGAAGTATGTAGGAGTATATTGAAGTGTTTGAAGCGTTAACAATGCTCAAATAACTCCAAAGAACCAAAAGAAACCATCCAAGAAGCGTCGTAGAATTGCGTTGCGAAACGAGCTCGGGAAGGCCAAATGTTTGTTCCTTGCGCCACTGCTGCAAAACAAGGCAGTGGCGCAAGTTTGGAGACCCCTCTGAATCAGGTGGCTTGCGCCACACCCCCTGAAACAGGGTAGTGGCGCAAGTTTTGATGCTTTGCTGAATTTTTCGGCCATTTTTCCAACACTTGCGTATCGTCCAATACCTTATCAAAATACTACAAAATACACACTTAGTGATCTTAATCATCAAGTAAACATGACTCTAAGTCACCAAATGAGGTTAAAATGTGTACGGGGTATGACATAAACGCTTCAAGAAGTCACAAAACACTTCCTATGAAAGGCTCGTCACATGTACACGGCCAAATTTTAATTTTTTTCTCATCTTTACCATTTCCAAATACATACTTATAACTCTCTACACTTAAGTAAACATTAGTCAATGTCATCAAGTAGAGTTGGGAAGGTACGGGGTGTTACAATCTTTTCCACATCCTTCCCACCATATTTATGGAGGATATTTTTGTGAACAATTTTTTTTTTTTTGAAATTATGAAATTTATGTTATTTTTAATACACCAAACCAAACACTGTATACGAAAAATGCAAGTATAACTAATGCAAGCATAGCTAACACAAGCATTACTAATACATGCATTACTAATACATCATATTTTGCATTATTTTTATACACCCTACCAAACGACCCCACACTATATATATTTTAAATCATTATGAAAGAAAATTTCATCTTCTTTGACACTTCTTTCACTTAATTACACTTTGATAATCATGACTAACTTAAATTAAAGCAATGGTTTGGACTTCTAGCTTTCAGTGGTATTAGCATTCACCTAATCCTACTGGAGTTAAATTGTTTATGCACGGTTGTGTATTCGATTAGATTGCACTAGAATTCTACTATCTTCATTCCATATCAGTTGTTCACCTTACTATAAATAATTGTCCTAAATTACTTTATGACCAAACATGTTTTTCAGAGTTTAATTCCAAAAAAAGTGAAAAAAGTTCATGGCCATACGTACACTTATTTTCCGAAGAAAAATATTTTTCAAAAATTTAACCAATTGAAATGATTACAATTAAAAATATTTTTTGAAAAATGTTTCCTCACACCGAACACACCCTGAATGTGTGAAACACCTAAAAAGATGAAAAACTATTTCTAATGGCATTTTCGAAATGTAAAATAAAACTTAAATAAACATAGTTGTTTAGTTACAAACGAATAATTAGAACATGTATAGTTGGATAACGAAAAGCCAAAAGCTTCCTAGAATTTGGACCTATAACTTACATTTATATATATATATATATATATATATATATATATATATATAAATTCAGCAAGTATCAAATCTGTGTTCGGTTAGAAGGAAAATATTTTCTTTTTAATTTTTTTTAGGAAAATAAGTAGGTTTCTTACTTATTTTCTTGTATTAAATATGTAAGTCAAAAAAATATTATTCTAAAAGTATTTGCATATATCTAAACAAATATTATAAAAGGGTGAGAGTAGGGATTTAGGGGTGTGGGGTGGTGAGGTTGGGGTGAAGATACGGTATGTTAAGAGGATGGACAAAACCCATAGTTTAGTAGGAATCTATCTCATAATAGGTAAGAAATTAAGATGACGAGATTCCATAGTTTGTTTTTTCAAAGTTGGCCAGTTTTGCTCTTCCAAATGAACTATCCTTGTGTTTCTAAATATTTGAGCCAGTTTTATTTTTACAAAAATAAAATAAACTCGTCGTTATCAGCAATTGTCTGAGTCCTGCTATATAAAGAGCTCATTCCTCAACTTATGTTGCAAAAAGCACAAACTAGTTTAGTTCCAATATGGGAACACCATCAAAGTTGGGGCAATGGCCCCTTCTTGTTTATGCTTTTGCCTTTTGCTTGATAGCCACTGGCGTAGCAGCTGATTATAAGCCTCACATTTATGATTCATCATCTTTGTCTCACCATTATAAGTCACGACCGCCTCCTCCACCTTCTCCGCCACGTCCTTACTATTATAAATCACCTCGACCCCAAATCCGTTCACCTCATCCATATTATTACAAATCTCCACCACGAGTAATCCGTTCTCCTCATCCATATTATTACAAATCTCCACCACCACCTCCTCCATCTCCTCGGAAACCTTATTACCCTAAATCACCACCACCACCATCAATTCGTTCTCCTCGTCCATATTATTACAAATCTCCACCACCACCTTCTCCGTCTCCTCGGAAACCTTATTACCCTAAATCACCACCACCACCATCACCAATCCGTTCTCCTCATCCATATTATCATAAATCTCCACCACCGCCTTCTCCATCTCCTCGGACACCTTACTACCCTAAATCGCCGCCACCACTACCAATCCGTTCTCCTCATCCACATAATAACAAATCTCCACCACCACCTTCTCCATCTCCTCGGACACCTTATTATCCTAAATCACCACCACCACCACCAATCCGTTCTCCTCATCCATATTATTACAAATCTCCACCACCGCCTTCTCCATCTCCTCCGCTACCTTATTACCCTAAATCACCACCACCACCGCCAATCCTTTCTCCTCATCCATATCATTACAAGTCTCCACCGCCGCCTTATTACCCTATATCACCACCACTACCAATTCTTTCTCCTCCTCCACCATATTATCACAAATCTCCACCACCGCCTGCTCTATTTACACCCCCTCCATCTCCATCTCCATTGCCATCACCGTCGAATACACCCATCGCTGAACCATTTCCATCTCCATTGCTCCCACCATTATTGAGTACACCTATCACTGAACCATCTCCACCTCCATCGCTGCTAGCACCATCGACTACACCTATCGCCGAGCCATTCCCATCTCCATTGCCACTAGCACCCTCAACTACACCTATTGCTGAACCCATTCCATCTCCATTGCCGCTACAACCATTGACTACACCTATTGCTGAACCATTTCCATCTCCATCATCTTCACCATCATCGATTACACCTATCACTGAACCATTTCCATCTCCATCACCTTCACCACCATCAATTACACCTATTGCTGAACCATTCCCATCTCCATCACCATTGCTACCACCATTAATTACACCTATTGCTGAACCATCCCCATCTCCATCATTGTCACCACCATTGACTACACCAATTGCTGAACCATTTCCATCACCAATTACACCTATCGCTCAACCATTTCCATCTCTATCTCCTTCCCCACCATTGATTACACCTATCGCTGAACCATTTCCATCTCCATTGCTGCCTATATCTCCGCCTTTGTCTCCACCTATTTCTCCATCTCCATCTCCACCACCTCCAATTAAACCTCCCCTTCCTCCATCGGTGTCTCCACCTCCACCATGCTACACTAAATATCCTCCCCCACCATCTTTGTTCCATCTTCCACTACCATTTCCCTTTAATCGACCTCCACCTCCACCATCTAATTGCAAGTCTCCTCCACCACCTCCACCATGCAATAATAAATCTCCGCCCCCACCTTCTTTATTCCATCTTCCTATACCATTTCCCTTTAGTCGACCTCCACCCCCGCCATTGGATTGTCAGTCTCCTCCACCACCTCCACCACCTCCAGTAAAGTCTCCACCTCCACCACCACCATCTCAATATCTCCCACCTCCAATAAAGCCTCCACCTCCTCCATCAAAGTCTCCTCCACCACCTCCACCACCTCCAGTAAAGTCTCCACCTCCACCTTGCTATAGTAAATCTCCTCCTCCACCGTCTTTATTCAATATTCCATTACCATTTCCCTTTAATAGAAGAACTCCACCTCCACCATCGAATTGTATGTCTCCTCCACCACCACCATCTCAATCTCTCCCACCTCCAATAAATCCTCCACCTCCTCCATCAAAGTCTCCACCTCCACCACTTTATCCATCTCCCCCACCTCCATTAAGGTCTCCACCTCCACCATATTCTCCATCTCCCCCACCTCCAATAAAGCCTCCGCCTCCACCATCAATATCTCCACCTCCACCACCTTCTCCATCTCCACCACCTCCAGTAAATTCCCCGCCTCCTCCATCAAAGTCTCCACCTCCACCACCTTCTCCATCTCCTCCACTTCCCATAAACTCCCCGCCTCCTCCATCAAAGTCTCCATCTCCACCACCACATTCTCCACCCCTTCCACCTCTTTTAAAGTCCCCTCCTCCTCCATCAAAGTCTCCACCTCCACCACCTTCCCCATCCCCCCCACCTCCGGCAAAGTCTCCGCCTCCTCCATTACCACCACCTTCTCTATCTCCCCCACCTCCGGTAAAGCTTCCTCCTCCTCCGCCACCACCTTTTCCATCTCCCCCACCTCCGATAAAGTCTCCACCTCATCTATTTCCAATCATTATTCCACCATTGCCACGACTAATTCCAAGCCCACCTAAACCATTTTCACTAATACCTCCATTCCTATTTCGAAATCCACTTCCCTTTCGTCAGGCACCCTAGTACTACAACTCGCCTCCACTACCATTGAAATCTCATGGTTATCACTACACATCTTCTCCTCCTCCTTCACAACTAAAATAAGTTTAACTTACAATAATTGCATGATATTGCATCTTATCTTATTTGAAATGTGTAATCAATTAGTGTTTCTCTTTTGAGAGATTTGCTTTTTGATATTGTAATGATTTTTGTTTCCTAAATTAGTGTATAACTAAAAAGGATTCAAATGAAATTTGGCTTCGGCTGTATTTGTGTTATTCATGTATATTTTGCTTCTCTATGCTAATAAATCAAGTTATTGTTTAGTTTGCCATAGTATTTTCTACGTTCTCTTTTATGTAATACTATATGACTAGACTTTTATGTTAATATATATATGATCGAATTGTACATTTATCAGTAGTAACTTACTACATATCAACCTATGGTTGAAATGTTATTTTGATAGAAAAAACTGTCATATTATTATTATTATTACAAGTTTTGCATGTGCGTCGCACGTGTATATTGATTTATGTAATCCACAATTTGGTCTGGTAACATCAACATTATTAAAACAAAGCTTTGAGTAAGTAATTATATGCATACGTTTTTATGAATGATCAATGTGCAGTGATCGTTGTATAGTGGCTTCTTTATCATGGTCAAGATAGTTAGATATTGTCTAAACCTACAAAAATGAAAAATCAAAGTTTAATAATTAAGATACATTTATTTTTACTTTTTCTAATTTTAGGAAAACATGTAATGAATCATTATTTTTAGCTCCACTTCCTTATAGACGACATACTTTTTCATTACTATTTATTTGAAGGAAAAATAAAAGAAACTAATCATCAAGATGTCATCACTTAAAAAAAAAAAGCAGCCTGGTGCACTAAAGCTCTCATTATGTGCTAGGTCCAGGGAAGGGACGGACCAGAAGGGTCTATATTAATATTGTACGCAATCTTATCTTGCATTTCTGCAAATGACTGTTCCCACAAATTGAACCCATGACCTCCTGGTCATATGACAACAAGTTTATTGGTTACTCTAAGGCTCCCCTTCATGTCATCAACTAAACATCAATATAATTTAGTTATCAACAACTTCGATAATTAGAATATTAATAAACCTCGTGCATTTGTAATCCTTAAAAATACCTAAGGAAATCCTAAAACTCTAGTAGTATGATTCATATTTCTGAAAATGCTTTAAATCATAAAATCTAAAGGAATATGACATTCACTTGTAAGGTGTAACATATAAGGAAAAGTTTGAATATTAAAAATAAATAAGAATTGGATATAAATGAGAACAAAAACTAACGTATTTTATTGCTTCAATCCCTTTTGCACTCTTCAATCACTACAACAACAAATCAGACTCAGTACTTAACCAAATATGCACATACACTTGTTCTTTTATACTCATTATATTAAAAAAAATATATATATGTCATAATTTTACTTATAAATGACCTAGTCGAAGAAATTACGTTTTGCGCCAGGTGCCAGCTGTAATCTTTCCTTTGGTCCAAATATTTTGTTAACATAAAATCCAAAATAAATGTCAAAATTAACCAAAAAACAAAAAAATGAATAGTACAAAATTTACACTGCTAAATAGAAGGGACACGACAAAAACTTGCATCGAACTCAAATATAGCTTTGTTAACCTAAAAATAACAACAACATACATATTGTATTAACATAAAGTGGCATCTGAAGAGGATAGAGTGTACGAAGTTCATACCTCTACCTTAGCAGTATAAAATCCAAATATAAAATGTGAAAACTAACCAAACAAATAAAGAAATGAATGAGTACAAACTCGTTACACAACTAAATTGAAGGGACACGGAAAAAACTTGCATCGAACTCATAAAATGTGTAAGCATATTATACTCAAAATTGAACCTTAGCTTGTAGAGTTGTAGAGTATAGAAAAAAAGAGAGGAAAAACTCCATATATTACTTAATTATAGTCATTTTGAAACTAAAAAATGGAACTTCACAAATGGTACTAACATTTGGCAAAAACAAGTTTCGCTAATTCAATCAATTGCATGAGAATTAAACATCAAAACTCTCATAGAAAAACTTTCACTAAATACCATGAATTCTTTAAAATAGTAAATGAATTCTTTTTTAAAATATTAAACAGAGAAGGAAAAATATTATACACAAATTTTGAAAACGCCTAGATAAATATAAGCGGACCAAATGCTGGTGACCCCAAAGGCGAGAGGACATGGACACAAGAGAGCATTGTGAGATTCTACATAGAAAATATAAGTTTTTCGGTCCAGGTAGCCACTTTGACAGTAAAATTGTACATATTTGATTTAACTATCTAGGCTTAACAAATAATATAATTATTTAACATAAATATATGTCACAAAACTCTAAATTATAGAACAATAAAGCATACAAATGTCACGACCCGTTTTTGGAGTCATGATGGCACCTACCATAATCCACCAGTAGGTAAGCCAAACCGTAGCCCGGAACGACAAGTAATGGGCTAAATGGCTGAAGACGGGATAAATACCGGGAAATAAGCATAAAATAAGATCGAAGGCGATGTAAATATGAATACGATCCTAAGACGCCAAACGGAAAAGAGGAAGAACAAAAGAAACATCCCACGACCTATTAAGGCCAGTACAAGAGCCACTAATCAAAAGAATAAGAGTACTAATAGTATCAATATATAGATAGTCTCGAATGTAAAAACTGTCCCAAGATCTAGGAGGGAGAGGGGATCAACTGCGGCTCTGAAAGCTCACCCTATCTTCGGATCCTGTAAGCAAGCTGGAAGGAATATCAGCGACGGCGGCTAGTACTCGGATCTGCATCAAAAAAGGATACAGAAGTGCAGTATGAGTACCAAAACAACGGGTACTCAGTAGGCATCATTGGCCGACTTAGCTAAATCATAATAAAAGCATAATAAACTGCAAAAATGTAAGCTAAGTCAAGGGGAAAGGGGCAGACCTGAGATCATGCTCCAACACAGGAAAATAAATAAGTAAACACGTGATACCAAACTTAATGTAAACTAATTATAACCTAACTAGGCCCCCATAAGCCTAGAAGGTGAAAACAAGAAAAGACTAACCCAAACGAGCCCCCATAAGCTCAATGGATACAATCAAGAGAAGATTTATAGACACTAAGCATGATATAACCAACCAATACACCCATATCTGTGAAACCAGTCGTACTATGCAATACCAGACACGAACCGAATTCGCAATGCCATAGATGAACCATAAAGTGCCGGACTCGAACCGGTCTTTATCACCATAACCATATCATAGATGCCGGACTCGAACTGGTCTTTAACACCATAACCATATTATAGATGCCGGATTCAAACCGGTCTTTAACACCATAACCATATTATAGATGCCGGACTCGAATCGGTCTTTAACACCATAACCATATTGTAGATACCGGACTCGAACCAGTACGGTAGTATCAACAGAGAATAGTAAATTCCGGAATCCAACCGATATAATTGTACCATATATAGATAGGAGAAGGCCGGACTTGAATTGGTATAATAAGGTAAAGTTACAATAACTAGCCTAGCCCCATACTAGGTAAATTCTATGTAGCCTAAGGATCAAGATTAATTTGAATGTTAAGAACGAAGGCCTCCTAAGTCTACAAGGAGCTAAAAGAGATTGCACAACCTAAAAGAGGGCCGACGGGGCCCACTTCTAAACTTGAAAGTTCATATTAAGGCGATTACTACCCGAAAATGACTAAGTCACTAAAATTCCACTATAAGATATTACATAAGTACAAATAAAGTCTAAAAGTATCATTTGACTTAAAGGAAGGGTAAAAGGGTCGATTCTACTTCCGAAACGGCTCACAAATCGACCAAAACGGCCAAATAAATCAAACTTCACTAACTAAGCAACCAAACCGTAATTTCTAACCCAAAACTAGTACAATATAATACTAATACCATAATAAAGCTCAATCTATAAGCAAGTAAGCCTAGCCTACCTGGACGCCGAAGAATGCTCGATAAAGTCCGCTAAATTGGGGCTTTTCCTTTCCAAGAAGCCTCTGCATGATGCTACACTATCAAAAAAATAATCTACTCATTAATATGAGAATAATGATACCCATATTGCATATAAATGCTTTGGGTCCAAAATCGAGCTAAAAATCTGATGTGGGACCCGCTTACGGAATCATAAATTTGAAATCGTCAAAATGTCCCTCAAGGCTCAAGGATCATTTACCTTCAAGAATGGGTAAATTTCAAGCCCCAAAACATCCAAAATCAACACATAATTGAATTAGGGATTTAAACCTAAAACGAAGAATTTATCAAGAAATTAGATGGAACTTACAAGGATTAAGACCATGAAAATGACTTTGACGAATTCTCCAACCTTCCTTGATCACCCAAGAATTTCCTCCCCTCTCTCACTATCTCTCTAGGGCTTTAATGCTCTCAAAACTTAGAGAAAAATGAGAGAAAAACGGGTAAAAAGGGATTAAATGCACTGCAGCTGTCGCTTATGCTCCCAATTGACCTCTTAAGCGGTTGTCGCTAAAGCGGTCCATGGACCAGGCCGACCTCCGCTAAAGCGGACCAAACATTGTTTAAGCGGCGTCCGCTAAAGCGATAAGGTCTCTGCTTAAGAGGACCATCGTGGACCAGTGCTAGCCGCTAAAGCGGTGCCCAGGCCGCTAAAGCGACCTCCGCTTAAGCGGCCGAAGGCTCGCTTAAGCGTCCAAAGGCCGCTTAAGCGGTTGCACCAGCTATGACTTGGTTTTTGCCAAGTCTCCGACGCACCATCGGGATTCATTCGAAATCTCGTGAACGCAAACGAACTACGTTACCCTATCGAATTTGATATTCCGGATTCAACGACACAATTGAAATTTCTATCTGGGGTCATTCCCGATAGTCAAATTTGAACAATGAAGACTTCAAAATAGAGAATTGGCTCTTAAATCCAAATGAACTACCCTGTAACGAAACTGTCAGCTCCAGCAAGTCATAAATGACTTGAGGCAACTATAGGAAAACTCTAAATGCCGAAATAATATGAAAATCAGAAAATGACCAGAAGGGTCATTACAATATCCACTACTAAAAGGACTTTCGTTCGCAAAAGTGAAAGGTCAAGAAGTACCTGAAGGCTCAAATAGGTGAAGATACTGGGTCCGCATCTCACTCTCGATCTACCAGGTAGCCTCCTCAACTGGACGGTGCCTCCACTGAACCATAGCCAGTGGAATCTCTCTAGAGTACAACCGCCTGACATGCCTGGCTAAAATAAGGACTGGCTCCTCCACGAATGTCAACCTTTCGTCCAACTAAACCCTGTCCCACCAAAGTACATGCAACTCATCCGGGATGTAACGCGGCAGCATAAAAACATGGAAAATTGGATGAACAGTTGACAAGATTGGGGGCAAGGCCAATCATAAGCTACCTCCCCAACAGTCCAAAGTATCTCGAATGGACCAACATATCTGGGGCTGAGCTTACCCTTCTTCCCGAACCTTATCACGCCCTTCATAGGCGATACACGGAGGAAAGCCCGGTCACCAACTCCAAACTTCAAGGCATGAAGTCTATGATCAGTATAGCTCTTCTGCCTACTCTGGGCCGCCGTCAACTTATCCTGGATCACCCGCACCCTATCCAATGACTCATGAAGCAAGTCAGTACCATGGGAGCTAATCTCTGAAGTATCAAACCAGCCAATCGGAGACGACAACGCCTACCATATAATGCCTCAAATATTTCCATCTCAATACTCAAATGGTAGCTATTATTATAAGCGAACTCCGCTAAGGCTAATTGTTGCTCCCACTGACCTCCAAAGACCATCACGTAAGCGTGGAGCATATCCTCCAAGACCTAAATAGTTCGCTCCGAGTGTTCGTCGGTCTGGGGATGGAATGCAGTGCTAAGATCAACCTGAGTGCCCAACTCCTCCTGAAAAGTTCGCCAGAAGCTAGAAGTGAATATAGAGCCTCTGTCTAAAATAATGGACACTGGCACTCCGTGAAGGCAAACTATCTCATGAACATAGATACGGGCTAACCTCTCAGCACTGAAGAAAACCTGAATCGGGATGAAATGAGTCGATTTGTTCAACCGATCTACTATGACCCAAATACTATCAGAACTACGGGAAGTACGAGGCAAACCAGTCACAAAGTCCATAGTAATGCGTTCTCATTTCCACTCAAGAATGGATAGCCTCTGAAGTAATCCACCCGGTCTCCAATGCTCAGCCTTTACCTGCTGACAATATAGGTAACGAGATACAAAGTCCGCTACATCTCTCTTCATGCCACTCCACCAGTAATGTTGTCTCAAGTCTCTAAACATCTTGGCTATCCCAGGGTGAATAGAATATCTATAGCTATGAGCCTCCCACAATATCAACTGAATCAATCTTCCAACCCTCGAAACACAAATACGGTCATCAAATCTCAAAATGCCCTCTGAATCTAGGGTAGCCCGACTGGAATCACCCCTCAAAATATGATCACGAAGGCCACAAAGTCTACTGTCCTCAAACTGGCGACTCCAAATCTGCTCAAGTAAGGTATACCTAGCCTCCACGTTAGCAAGAATCCTCCTGGGGTCCGAAACATCAAGTCGAACCATCAAGTTATCTAAGGACTGAATGTCCCAAGCCAATGGTCGCTCTGAAACTGAAATAGAGGTCAAACTACCCATACTCATTTCCTTCTGGCTCAAGACATCCGCTCTCACGTTCGCCTTTCCCGGAAGGTAAAGAATAGAGATGTCATAGTCCTTCAACAATTCAATCCATCTACGTTGTCTAGAATTTTGCTCCCTCTGAGTCATAAGGTGCTGAAGACTACGATAGTCAGTGTAGATCTCTCAATGAACACCATACAAGTAATGCCTCCAAATCTTAAGTGCAAAAACAACCGTCGCCAACTCTAAGTCATGGGTGGGGTAGTTGCGCTCATGAACCTCAAGCCACCTCGACACATAAGTAATAAATCAGCCCTGCTGCATCATAACGCAACCCAAACCAATACCAGAAGCATCATAATAAACTGTATACCCTCACCTTCAACAGGAAGAGTCAATATAGGAGCTGAAGTGAGCATCTCCTTGAGCTTCTGAAATCTCAACTCACACTCAATGGACCACTAAAAAGGAACCTCCTTCCTAGTGAACCTAGTCATAGGAGATGCAGTAGAAGCAAAAACCTCAACAAATCGCCTGTAGCAACCTGCCAAACCAATAAAGCTACAAACCTTAATCGGAGATGTAGGTCTGGCCCAATCACGAATAGCCTCTATCTTCGCTGGATCCACCATAATCCCATCCTTAGATACCATATATCCTAGGAATGTAACAGAATCGAGCCAAAACTCACACTTTGAGAATTTGGCATAAAGCTTGTGATCTCTCAAAGTCAGAAGCACAATCCTCAAATATTGTTTGTGCTCCTCCCTACTCCTCGAATACACCAATATGTCATCAATGAAAACAATCACAAAAGAGTCCAAATACGACCTGAAAACTCTATTCATCAAATCCATAAACTCTGCAGGGGCATTGGTCAATCCAAAAGACATCACTAGGAACTCATATTGGCCATACTGAGTCTTGAAGGCTATCTTAGGGATGTCCTCAGCCTGAATCCTCAACTGATGGTAACTCGATCTCAAGTCAATCTTAAACTGCCGCACCCTGAAGCTAGTCAAATAAATCATCAAAGTGAGGCATAGGATACTTATTCTTTATGGTCACCCAATTCAGCTGCCTATAGTCAATACACATATGCATAGAACCATCCTTTTTCTTCACGAACAAGACTGGAACACCCCAAGGTGATACGCTCAGTGTAATAAAACCCTTACCCAATAAATCTTGGAGCTGAGAATTCAGCTCCTTAAGCTCAGCAGGAGCCATACGGTAAGTTGCCATAAAAATATGTTGGGTGCCCAGCTCAAAATCAATAAAGAACTCAATATCACGCTTAGGAGGAAGGCCAGGTATGTCGGTAGGGAAAACATCAAAAAATTCATGGACTATAGGAACAGAATCAAGCGAAGGACTCTCCGCGAGGATATTACGGATATAAGCAAAAACATATGAATAAGTGGATCCTGGATCAAATAATGCAACAGTCGGCTGACGACACACTAAAATTGTACTTGTAATAACAAAATCCAAAGACTCTGCCTCTGGCCTACCAGGTACAATATATAAATGACCTCGCCCGCCACCTGGCTGGGCGTCTGACTTACCACCCATCCTACCTACCTGAGAGCCTTCTCAAGAACCCTGGGGGCCACCCCTACAACCCTGAGCACCATCTCTAGCTGGAGGCAGCACAGATCTGATCGGCTGAACACTCTGAGCTGCAGGATGAATCATCCCACGCTGGGGACACTCCCTAGCGAAATGACCAATCACTCCACAAGTATAGCAAGGCCCAGAAACACTACTCTGTGCAGAAAATTCGGTTGACCCAAAATTGCCACCTCGACTAGAAGATCTAGAATATGCACCCCTCAAAGACTGATCACTACTCGGGCCCAAGATAATCACTAAAGTTGGACTAACCTCCATCAGTAATCTGGAGTGCTGCCTGAAAGGGCCTACTGGACTGACCCTGGGGATGGAAAACTGACGTGGAGGGTACCTACCCAGAGAACCTCTACCTCTAAACTGCGAGCCACTATAGCTCCCATTGAAACTGCCTTGACAACATGGTCACTTATCACTGCCTCTTTGGGCCTCGCGATGTATCTCCTCCATAGTGTGGGCATAATAAAAAATCTTAATGAAAGACCTACCAGCAGTAACCATACTCTGAGTAGCTATGCGAAGGGGAAGTTTCAGTCCCCTAACATAACACTGAATCCTCTCATACTCGGTAGGCAAGATCATAGTAGCATGTCTGGCCAACTCGTGGAATCGTGCCTCATACTCAACCACTGACATAAAACCCTACTATAACCGAGTGAACTGATCCCTCAGGCGCTCACAATGGCTGTAAGGCATATACTCTCCAAGAAAGCCTCAGAGAATTGAGTTCATGTCATAGGGGGAGATCCAGCTGGCCTGGAATCAAGATAACCTCTCCACTAGTGTCTAGCTTTCGAGTCCAACTGAAAAGTGGTGTAGTTAACCCCACGAGCCTCAACTAGGCCCAAATTATGGAGCCTATCCTCTCAAACAGTCAAGAACTCAAATGCATCCTCTCCTGGAGTCCTTGTAAACCTCGATGGAGTCAATCTCAGAAATCTACCCAACATCTTTTGCTCCTTCACAGACATAGCAGGCTGAGCGGATACCGGCTGGAAAACTACTGGTGCTGGAGGGATCTTAACTCTGGTAGCCACAGCTGCAGGCTGCGCCCTTGCATCTATACCACTCTGATCTGTAGACTGTGCACCATCAGATGGTGCACCACCACTAATCTCAATAACTGGACCAAGGTATCTTTGAGCAATAAAGAAGAAATAAACCCCAGTGGCTCCTGGGCTGGCCCACCAATGGCTAGGATGGCGGAATCTCTGGCTCGGGAGCAATAGCAGGATCTGGTGATGGCTCCCTATCCTGTCCCTTAGTTGGGGCTGCAACTCTAGACTGGCTTGGACCTCTGGGTTGGCCATGTTCTCTAGGAGGTGTCTTAGCCGCAGGCTCGGGATCCTTATCATCAGTAGTAGTAGCACGCAGCCTGACCATCTGCGAAGAGTGAAATAATGAGAACCTTAGAAACCAACACAGACTCAATGCACGAAATGAATAAGGAAATTGAAGTCATCCTAAGAATGTCCTAAAGCCTCCCGTAGATAAGACACCGACGTCATTGCTCCAATCCGCGGGACTCTACTAGACACTTGCTCTTGTACCAACAATACCAGTGAACCTAGGCTCTGATACCAATTTGTCATGACCCATTTTCGGAGTCATGATGGCACCTACCATAACCCACCATTAGATAAGCCAAATCATAGAATGGAATGATAAGTAATGGGTTAAATGGTGGAAGATGGGATAAATACTGAGAAATAAGCATATAATAAGATCAAAGGCTGTCACGCCCCGAATCCCATCGGGACGTGATTGGCACCCGAAGCCGATATGGCCCGAGAGAACCAATCTTTGCTCATGAACCTTCACATGCATGCCCTCATATGCGTCTTATTCTTTCTTATGCAACTATGTAGAAATCATAAACATGGAAACTTATGCCATAAACATATATATAAAACTTGGCCGTTGGATCCATTACGTAGAACTGAACGTACACTTCTTTCATTCACATACCCACATAGGTCTACGAAAGCCTCTAACAAATACATGACCATGTCTATACAATATTTACAATATCAAAACAATGTACACTATGACTCGGAAAGCCCCGAACCAAGTGGAGCTCACCAAAACTCTGCAAATGATCCCCAGTCTACAGATGAGGTCTACTAATGCCTGCACCTGCACATGTAAGGTAAGTCCCCCGAGGGGGTCAGTACGAGAAATGTACCGAATATGTAAGGCTAGAGAATTTACATCATACATGAGAATGTCAATGAAATAAATATAAGAGATTATTCGATATGGGTAAACCATCTTTCTAATTGGAAATTGGTATATTACTTTCATTATGAACATTTTAGGACATTCATTCTCTATCCTTACTATAGAAATATCTTTCATACGCATTAGCACTCAAGAGATTCTTTCCAGCTTCTATGTTCATTACCACTATGGTTCTACTACTTTGATGAGTAAATTACAAAAGAATAACGTTCATCCACACACATCCACTCTCTTGGTGGATTAATAACATAACCTACGACCATTCTTATGATAGGGGTATCATACATCCACTCTACTTGCTTTTCTACCTTAGCTTACTTCACTCAATAACTTATCAATCATATAATGGCCGGGCCCAACTGATCAGTGGGAAAGTCATAGAGAACCGTCATGCAGGTGTACATTGCACCCCATGGATGATATAATAGAGGACCTTCATGCAAGTGTTCATTGCACCCCATGGATGATATATATAAAGGACCGTCATGCAGGTGTCCATTGCACCCCATAGATGATATATATATAAAGGACCGTCATGCAGGTGTCCATTGCACCCCATGGATGATATATATATAAAGGACCGTCATGCAGGTGTCCATTGCACCCCATGAATGATATCATAATTATACCTCAACTTTTGCTAGATTAGTATAAACATAATCATAACATTACTACACTTTAGAACATCACATTCTCAGAACTTAGAGTTAGAATATATATACACACTGGTTCTCTACTTCCAAGAGATTAACTCGCTTGCTACTTCTTATGAGATCTTATATAAGGAAGTATATAATACTGGACCTCCACCCTTGGAATACAATAACTATCATAGCGTAATATTGGGATTTTCTATATAGAACTTGAACCTCTCTTGAATGTAATCCCTACTTAATGAAGCATATTATAACCATGCACCTTACTCTTTACAATCTTTTACCCTTCACTAGGTTATGAGAATATACACGTTTCACTTCACTCCTTCATTTCATGAGATCACTAGCACACATCTTCTTATGAGGGAGATACATACTTCATCTATTGAGAATTTACACACTAAGGATCAAGACACTATTCGAAACACACCTATATCTATTACCTCACTTTTCTACGTCATGAGATTGATACCTTAACTTATGAGGGATGATTAAACTAACCCACCTACTACTTCCTTCATTGCTCTTATAAGATTGACACTTCTACTTATGACAAATTGGTTTTACCTCACTCATTAATTATGAGACTTTGAAATCATGACATATTTTGGACGTGCTAAACAAGCGTTAATAGATCATCGTTATACCTTACTCTCTCTTGAGATCGTCCTTTTAGGACTCACGACATTATGACATCCTTGGGACTTCAGTCAATAACTAGTCAATGGATATGAGATAAGTAAATCATCATTCATCATGTTGGGATCGAGTAGAGCTAGGCTTATGCCCCTAGACTTGCCACCCGTACTTGATCATTGACCACATTTGCATTACTTTGATCTTTACTTTGAGATTGTTACTTTGATAGCTATAACTTCACTTTGAACTTTGGAATATAACATTGTTGGAAACATAATATCATTATGAACATAACACCATTGGTATCATTGGAACAATAATCAATGAACAAGGGACATGAGTATAACTACTATTGGAACTTTGGGACAATACCTTATCGGACCTTTGGAACATTAACCATGAATATGAGACATGAGATTCACAAATGACCAAAGAGTAGGAAATTTATAACAATGACCATTGCTAACCGGATATGGAATACCTTAGTACATTTTGGAATAGGACTAGTGAAATGTCAATATGAATACTATTTGCCGTGTAGAAAAATACGGACAAAGTAACCTTACATACCTGCACTTCCAAGTATGAATACACGAATCTATGTATGAATACAATGGTCCAGCTCCTCCTTTACTTCTTAGTCTACAATACAAGGTCATACCGGACTTACATTAGCAACTAGTCACTATATAAGCGTACAAGACGACAATGAACTATGTGGCTACCATATAATGTCATCTCACCCCCTCCCAATACAATCCAATGCATTTCCATACCAACAATACCATGACATTACACACATTGACCAAGAGATCACACATCGATAGCATTTCATACCATACTTACCCTTTACGCGTTTCCCTTTATCATTACGGCGTAATTATGCCTTTATGAAAACATATAAACAACCATACATACTTAACATAACCCAAAACACCTCCATAAGACACTTCAAAGTCATTAGAATGACATTACAAGTTGATAATTACATCCCAAAAGGGTATCGGGGCTTTCGGGGATCAAAGGAATACGAAAGCAACCAAAACACATTTCTGGACTGACCTGCGCAGCCACTTGCGCACGCAGGTCAGTCACATGCGCACGCAGATGGCCATTGGCAGTAGCCAGTGCCATCTGCGTTGGCATCTGCGCTCGCAGATGCCCTCGTCTGCGGGGCGGATGCCCGTTTTGGTCCGAAATGGCTTCGTTTTGGGTCTTTTAATGCCATGAATGGTCCATGATCATAACCAACTTCATTTTAAAATATTTTTGATCATTCAACATGCCAAACACCAGCCATGATTTCACAACACACATAACATCACCAAAACAACACTTTACGGCCAACATGCCACCAAAACCATAACCAATTTATCAATGGAATTTCCAAACACTATACACAAGTATAAAACAAGTCAAGACTATAATCACATCTCATATATCAATATTGAATCCATCAAGTTCATTTTCTTCAAGATCACAAACCCATGTTCAAGCTTTACAAGACAACACCATCCTCCGATTTGAGCCAACATGTAGTATTTCACACATAGTGAATTCTCAATACATCACCAACATAACCAACATGTTTAACACCATATTCCATGCATAAAATATATTAAACCATAAACATTATCACTTACCAAGTCTTGTAAATGGATGCTCTTGCCCCTTTAGGGTTTGGTTGAAGAGAGCAAATGTTGTGAAAAATTCTAGAATGGCATGGGTGTCCAAATGAGAGAAAATCTGATTTTTCTCTCTTATATAGGCCCCCAAGTCTCTTCTTATCCTTTTTTTGGCATTAATTAACAAGTGGAATGGGTCAATGGGTCAAGAATGGAAGAATGGGTCAAAATTTTGGTTTGGGCCATGTCTTCTCTTTATTTTTATTTTTTTGGGTTCTATTTAAGGCCCAATGACTTAAGCCCAAACTTTTAAATGCAAAAATCCCCAAAGTTCTCATGTTTCATTATGTCCATGAATGCTATAGGAATTAATCAGACTCCGAAACTTACGGGGTGTTACAAAGGCGATATAAATATGAATACGATCGTAAAATGACAAACGAAAAAGAGGAAGAACAAAAGAAACATCCTAAGACCTAGTAAGGCCAGTACAAGAGCCACTAATCAAAAGAATAAGAGTACTAGTAGTATCAATATACAGATAGTCTCAAATGGAAAGATTGTCCCAAAATCTAGGAGGGAGAGGGGATCAGCTCCGGCTCAGAAAGCTTACCTTATCTACGAATCCTGTAAGCAAGCTGGAAAGAATATCAGCGACGGCGGCTAGTACTCGGATCTACATCAAAAAAGGATGCAGAAATGTAGTATGAGTACCAAAACAACAGGTACTCAGTAGGTATCATCGGTCGACTTAGCTAAATCATAATAAAAGTATAATAAAATGCGAGAATGTAAGCTAAGTCAAGGGGAAAGGGGCAGACCTGAGATCATGCTCCAACACAGGAAAATAAATAGGTAAACACTCGATACCAAACTTAATGTAAACTAATTATAACCTAAGTAGGCCCCCATAAGCCTAGAAGGTGCAACCAAGAAAAGACTAACCCAAATGAGCCCCCATAAGCTCAATGGATACAATCAAGAGGAGATTTATAGACACTAAGCATGGTATAACTAACCAATACATCCATATCTGTGAAACCAGTCTACTATACAATACCAGACACGAACCGGATTCGCAATGCCATAGATAAACCATAAAGTGTCGGACTCGAACTGGCCTTTATCACCATAACCATATCATAAATGCCGGACTCGAACCGGTCTTTAACACCATAACCATATTATAGATGCCAGACTCATATCGATCTTTAACCTCATAACCATATTATAGATGCCGGACTCGAACCGGTCTTTAACACCATAACCATATTATAGATGCTGGACTCGAACCAGTCTTTAACACCACAATCATATTATATATGTCGGACTCGAATCGGTCTTTAACACCATAACCTTATTATAGATACCGAACTCAAACTAGTAAGGTAGTATCAATAGAGAATAGTATTTTCTGGACTCGAACCGGTATAATTGTACTATAAATAAAAAGTAGAAGGCCGGACTTGAACCAATATAATAAGGTAAAGTTACAATAACTAGCCTAGCACCAAACTAGGTAAATGCTAGGTAGCCTAAGGTTCAAGATTAAATGTAATATTGCAAACGAAGGCCTCCTAAGTCTACAAGGAGATAAAAGATATTGCACAACCTAAAAGAGGACCTGCTGGGCCCGCTTCTAAACCTGAAAGTCCATTATAAGGTGATGTAACGACCCTCTAAGTTGTTTTGTGAAATTTTCTTATTATAACTCTCCCCATAATTTTCATACATGATTTATGACTTAGGGGAATGGGTAGTATGAATTTCGAGGTGTCCGGGAGCGATTTATGTTATTGGTTGGGTTCTTGAGTTTTAAGAAAGTTGAGTTTGACCATGATCAACTTTTGATCAATCCAACCTTGGATTAGTGTTTTAATAATTCCAATAGGTTCAGAATGTGCTTTTTAGTCAATTTACATATTTGATTTGTTTCCACGAGGTACCGAATAAATTTTGAGGATCTATTCAAAGTTTTAGATTATTTTAGACATTATTTTAGTTGGTGGTTAATAGGCCTAATTCACATTTTATTATTTCACATGAACCATGTATAAAGATAAATTTAAGTGAGAAGGGTTTAAAATAAAATAAGAATAATAACATCAAGGAGTACCAAGTAAGAGGGGAACGACAGTTGCAGTGGTATTATTTCTTTTTCAAACCTTTGGTTTCATGGAGAGTGGAGAATACTACGTACATCTTCAGGTTGGTTTATGATTTTTCTTGTCGAATTTTTCTTACTGTTATTGTGCTTTTGTGGATTTAGAATCAGGTTTAGTTGATGGGTAAATAGTAATCATGCGTACCTAATGACAAGAATGATGGTGCAATCATTGGCTAATGATTGAGGGTGACAAGAAGTTAGGCTAAATATATTAAGTAATGGGTTGATTATGTATATGATATGGGAAGTGATTTTGCGCAGGTGAGTAGTTACTAAGAAACTATTACTTTAGGTGAATTTAATAATTGGGTGCTATAGAATTAGTGTAAAGTAATACCTAATCATGAGGTAATGATGACGAATAGATAGGATGAGCCAATCATTGGCATTAATCATATAATATGTATATGTCCATGTTCACCATGAATTCAAGGGTTCTACAGTTATCGTTTTCGTGTATTGCCTCCGATTTTGAGAGTTAATGAAATTGAGTTTTAGGTTTAGGATTCTTAGAGTGAGAATTATGAATTTGGAGATCGAATAATGATCCGTTTTAGTTGAAAATTGATTTGTTAGTCCGTACCCTTATGGAGATTATGTATTTGTACAAATTTTGACCATTCAGAAGCTTTACGTAAGGGAAAGTTGGTAAATTGATGCTTGGGCTTCGATTTGAGGCAAGTTGAGACTTTCTTAGACTCTTTTTCGAAGTACTTATGTGTTAGTTATGTGTAATAGGAGTAATGGGAATGTGGGTACTGTATAGATGAAGTGACGAGCATCTATGCGGGTACCGGTGTTATTTGAAGGGTTAAAATCAGTTAATAGCCTATTTTGAACCGTTTTTCCTAGTTGCTAGTATGATTGGGAAGATTTGCTATTGTAAATAAATTATTGAAAATGCCAGCTAGTGAGAATACTCCCGCTTGATAAATTGAGTTGATTTTGGAATCGATATCTATCTGGCATAAGACATGAAATGCTTTGCTTAATTTTATTGTTAATTTGGGATCGGAGTTGCACGCCTGCACATCATACATTGCATTTCATATGGGGTCAAAGTGCACGCTTGCATATTATTATCTATTATTGGGGTCGGAGTGCACGCCTGCACAATATATTTATTGAGATCGGAGTGCATGCCTACAGAATATGTTTATTGGGATCGAAGTGCACGCCTACACAGTACGTGGACCTTGTGAGTCCTCCATGGGTCCTATCCTTGAAGCCATTGCTCGGTAGGTGTGTACATAACATATGCATTGCATTGCATTCATCCTTTTCTTATTCAGATTGAGTAAGGTGTATTTGTTGATTTTGTACTAGTTAATGAGTACTTGAATATCTGTTACTTGATTTCACTGTATTGAGGATTTCTTGGACTGTGTTATGATATCTTTATGGCTGTTAGACTTGATTATTCTGTTGGATTAGGGTGACATTTCGAGTGCAAGTTATATGGTTGTTTTAGATGTCTAACGTGGTGTCACTCGTCACCACTTTGAATTAGGGTCAGTCGACGATGTTTGCTGAGTACACGTGGTTTTGTACTCACCCTTGCGTTTTCTGCACCTTACGTGCAGGTACCGATCCGACGACCTCTGGGCATTGATTCCTGTGGTTTCTTCTGTGCTAGCATCTTTGGAGATTCGAGGTAGCTGCTATTGATTTCATAGACTACTGAAATCTTCTCCACCCTTATCTTTATGCATTTTCTGCATTTTGAGATATTCAGACTTTTCTTTAAAATCTGTATTTAGAGGCTTGTATTGTGACTACCAGATCTGGGATTATCTATATTTCAACTACACTACTCTATTAATCCATTTTGGGAGATTATTTGGGTTTTAGTTTGCTCTTATTTCATCCGCTTCTATACATTTAGGATATTACGTTTGGGATTGGGTTCTTGGCTTACCTATCACGGAGGGTTGGATAGGTGCCATCACAGTCTAAATTTTGGGTCGTGACATGTGATCACCACCCGAAAATGACTAAATCTCTAAAATTCCACTATAAGATATTACATAAGTCTAAGTAAAGTATAAAAGCATCATTTGACTTAAAGGAAGGGTAAAAGGGTCGATTCTACCTTCGAAATAGCTCACAAATCGGCCTAATAAACCAAACTTCACTAACCAAGCAACCAAACCGTAATCTCCAACCCAAAACTAGCACAATATCATACTAATACCATAATAAAGCTCAATCTATAATCAATGTAAGCCTAGCCTACCTGGACGTCAAAGAATGCTCGATAAAGTCCGCTAAACTGGGGCTTTTTCTTTCCAAGAAGCCTCCACACGATGCCACGCTATCAAAATAACAATCTACTTATTAATACGAGAATAATGATGTCCGTATTGCATATAAAAATCGAGTTAAAAATCCCATGTGGGCCCTCCTTACAGAACCATAAATTTGAAACCTTCAAAACGTCCCTCAAAGCTCAAGGATCATTAACCCTCAAGAATGGGTAAATTTCAAGCTCTAAAACATTCAAAATCAACCCATAATTGAATTAGGGATTTAAACCTAAAATGAAGAATTTATCGAGAAATTAGATAGAACTTACAAGGATTAAGGAGAGGAAAATGGCTTTGATGAACTCTCCAACCTCCCTTGATCACCCAAGAATCGCCTCCCCTCTCTCACTATCTTTCTAGGGCTTTAATTCTCTCAACACTTAGAAAAAAATGAGAGAAAAACGGTAAAAGGGGATTAAATGCACTGCAGGTGCCGCTTAAGCGCCCACTTGACCGCTGAAGCAGTCACTGCTAAAGCGGCACACTACCGCTAAAGCGATCCATGGACCAGACCGACCTCCGCTAAAGCGGACCAAACATCGCTTAAGCGGCGTCTGCTAAAGCGGTAAGGTCTCCGCTTAAGCGGACCATCCGGGACCAGTGCTAGCCGCTAAAGCAACCTCCACTTAAGTGGCCAATGACTCGCTTGAGCAGTTGCACCAGCTGAAGGCATGCACCAGCTATGACTTGGTTTTTGCCAAGTCTCCGACGCACCCTCAGGATTCGTTCGGAATTTTGTGAACGCAAACGAACTATGCTACCCTATCAATTTCGACATTCAGGACTCAACGGCGTAATCAAAATGTTCATCCGGGATCGTTTACCTGAAGTTTAGGCCCGATAGCCAAATTTGAACAACGAAGACTTCAAAATAGAGAATTGGCTTTAAAAACCAAACGAACTGCCCGGTAACCGAACTGTCATCTCCAGTAAGTCATAAATGACTTGGGAAAACTATGGGAAAGCTCTAAACGCTGAAATTATGTGGAAATACAGAAAATGACCTGGAGGGTCATTACAATAAATTACAGTCAAATGCGAAATAGAATTTATTTCGTAGGGTACAAGATTTTAAAACATAAATTATTCATTTTCTTTTGAATATATCAGAAAGGATAACTTGAGACTTGAAACATACATATGAGACAGGTGTCTTACCTATATCCTCTTCAGTTCCACTTTGTGAAACTACATTGCATATGTTGTTGTATAACGATAATATCATGATCAGCTTCCACACTCCATCGATTATCCCACCAGATATCTATTAAAAATAAAAGTAAATATCTTTAAGATAATTTCATTCTCATCGTTCTGCAAATCCTCAAGGACCCCATCTTTAATATTCAAAAACATAAGAGTACCAGTAATTTGAATTTTCGTTAACCACTTAAATCTGGAGAAGCGAGGTTTCCGATGTGACTCTTGTCATGTCGGATTACCGTTGCAAACTTGTTTGTCAAAGGGACATAGAATGTTTAATAGTGATAAGATACTGGGGATGTTTGAATTGTGAGTAATGGTAAAGAGGATATAGAAAGAAAAAGTGGCAACTCTTCACTGGAAAAAGGTTAGGAATAGTTCTTTTCTTCTTAACAAACTAACGAAGCGTTGCTTCTTTTGGTAAACAATTTATAGTTTTCTAATTGTCGGGTTAGATAACAAATACGTGTAGATACAAACAAATACGTGAAAAATGTAAAACTTGCTGCTACAAAAAGAGAACATCAGACCTGCAAGAGACAGTGTAATTTGTTTTTATGGCCGAGAGATTTAAGTTTGAAAGTATGCATTTTCTTCAAAAGAGGTGTTGAACCATTGCTTCCCTCCGATTTTTTGGGGATGCTGAACCATTGTTTGGTAATAATTAGTTTGTTTTAATTAAGGAATTTACGTTAATAAGAAGGGTATTTTAATAATTTCACTTTTAGGTTAGGGAGTTCATGATTTTAAGGTTGTATAGATATAGATTAATATTGAAATTCAACTATCTTCTAAATATTTCATCTATTGTTATACATTAGTAATATTTTTAAAAATAAAAAAAATGGAAAAGTCTTTCTTGAATTGCCAAAATGTACATTTTGTTATAAACCTAATTTGATTTGGAGTGAATGTCTATTTCTTGGGAGAAAAGGATCAAATTAATTCTCTCCTATGAATATAGGAGCCTCTTCATTGTAATTCATCCTTTAAGAGAAATAAGAATTATTGTCTCTTCTCTCCCTTATTATTCTCTGTCTTTTCTTTATTAGTTCATAACACGTTATCAAAGATATTGCTTCAATCAGGTAATTTTATTTTAACGTTTCGTCAAAGTGGTAAGTGTATACCTAATTGACACAAATATCTAGTTTTATGTGTATATTATTTCAACTCCCTGGGTACGGTACTAGATGTCGCATGAAGTTTCTTGTCGTAGAGTTTATTCCTAATATATGGAGAAAATCTTAAAGTTAAGAAGCTTGTTTAGTTAATGCTTATTTGAAATTGACAATTTTCTTGGTCCCTTTAGCAGATGTACTAATTGTCAAATTATGTGAGGAAAAAAGAAAAGATCCAAGACTAAGTTTGAATAGTCATACTTGAATCTGACCATGTGATCATTCTATTTTGTTTTAAAAGGGTCCTAAAATTTCCTTCGTTCTTTTCTCTATTACACGTGAATCATTGAACAATTTTTTCCCTTCGTTCTTTTCTTTATTACTGGAGCAGTTACAGCTTACGGAGGACATGACCCTTGATAAAAAGGTGAGGAGGACACGAATTAGGGTAGAGGGTTAGTGGGTTGGAGTGCGTCCGTAATAGTAGGGAGAAATGATTTGTTTGTAGCTGTGCTTGTAGTTTCTTGTTTGTGGTGTTTTGGTGATGTTTGTGATTTCGAATAGATAATTTATAGTATTACTCTTTGTGTGTCTTTTTTTTTTTTTTTTTTTTTTTTATCTAGCGGTGTGTTATCCCATTTTATTTTTTGTTTTATGTTTTTTGTTTGTTATACTGTTATCTGTCCTGAGCCGGGGGTCTATCTGAGCAACCTCTCTACTTCATCTGAGATAGTGGTATGAACTGCGTACACTTTACCCTCCCCAGACTCCACTTTGTGGAAATACACTGAGTATGTTGTTGTTCTTTTCCGTAATACATGTGAATCATTGAACAATTTTTTTTTTTTTGGAGATATTTTTGTTTGCCTAAAGATTTGATGCAGTTATTAAAGTTATGTGAAGGGATCGTGAACATCTAGGCTATTGTCTAGGTATGAATTTGCGTGGTGTATTTTATAAGATTCGTTGTGATTAAATTTATTTACGTCTACAATCACTAGTAGTGATTAAATTTTATGTTGCCTCAGAACTCCTAAAAGCAACAATTTCGTTGAAGCCTGCTATAATATGAAAGATGGGCTAGAGAAAAATTATCTATGTATGTCTCGATTTTCTCCTGAAGTAGCAATATCTTAAAAGAGGTTCAAAGATATCACCAATTGATATGCTTAAGGTACGTTCAAATTATTATATTTCATTCCTGAAGAATGAGAACTTTTGATAACTATCACAAATATAGATCTATTCCCCGGGGAGAATATGATAGTATTTAATAAAGTTTGTAAATACGAATGTGTTCTTAATTGTGAAGATATCACAATCCACCTCCAGAAGAGGTAGAATAATTTGATGATTGAATATCTCTAAGTTACTATGGTAAGAAACACGAATATGAAAAGTTAACTAAACATGATGAGATCACATGCCATAATAAACTAGGAGCTTATTGATATAAAATTCATGTAATAGTATACCAGAAGTTTACTAAAGCAAAAAGCACATGTCATGGTAAACTTGAAGTTTGCTAGTATAAATAAGTTAATAAATTAACATGAATGATTGTGACATCTTGAAGATGTGCATATTTGGTATTAGACATATATTGAAGAACTAAAAGATTCTTCATGAATTGTTTATGTTGTTTGTTCTCATGATTAGATCAGCTAATGTTGGGATTGGATCCTTTAAATTCTGGAAAGTATAAAAGGTGAATATGGACCCATTTACCTGTCATATGATCTATTAAGATGCATCGATATAAGATGCACACATGTGCATTTATTGTCAACTAGCAGTTTGACATTTAGAAAATTGTTTGTGCAAAATAATTGAGTTAAGGGCACAACTTTTAGATTATGTAATCAAGACAATTCATCTTGATAATGTTGATTAATACCCAATCCGGTTTGGCAAATGTCTTAGATAAAAAGCTGGACCATTGCTTATGAGAATAAAGCTTCATATGTTGGTTGGTCTGAAATATGATATATTGCATATACTTGTATGCATCAGATCAATAAATGATGATTAATTTTCCCTCTCAATTGGTTCATAGTCAAGAACCAAATAGTTCCCATTTAGTAACTTTTGATGTGCGGTGTATGATTAATGGATATATCATGATGCACAAAGATGGATTCCTCAAATAAGATAGAGGATATATTTAGTTTTTCTAACATAAGGGAGAGATAACAAGAAGCTACGAAATATGTTGTGAATTATCATTAGTATGATCCTCATTTCAAAATATAATTCAAGTCAAATGCCGGAAGTATTTATTGATCCAAATTTAATCTCATATTTCAGCTGCAAGTGCTCCTATTTAATGTCCGTGAAGGACAAAGTCGATTCCAAAAGCAATAATCCTTGAAAAAGAAAAATGAGCAAATGATCATAATAAGGAGGCAATGTGCTCTTGAAGAGCCTACGACATAACACTTCATGAAACCTCATGAGACGTTTAGGTATGTAAGAAAAACAATGGAAGTGATGAGATCTCATTATGTTATGTCCCATTGCAAATCGATACAAATGTTAAATTGTCGCCAATATCTTTGATACAATATGACGCAATATTGTAAAAGATTATGAGGATCTGAATTCTACATTTAGTTAAGCATGCTGACATACAAATATTTATCAAGTGACAAGAAAGGATGCATCTTGGTAAGTATATAGCTTAATGTTTAATATTGTAACTTGACAAAATCTATATGAAAATTTCTGATGGACTCAAAATGCCTGAAGCATATAAAAGTTTCCGAAAAACTTGTTTATAATCCTTATAAAGGATAAATTGATGATTTGAATATTAGTGAAACTCTTGGAGAATTTTAAAAAATGATAGATTATCTACTAAAAGAAGTTGAAATGACAAACATGCTGAATTGAATTGGTAATCAAGTACCATATCTTGTGTAATTGATGCATTTATACATCTTGTTATAACTATGAACATGATATAGTTTTACTCATATATGGAGATACTGAAATAAGATCACTTTCATATAGAAAATGAAAGGCCTAATATGAATGTGTTTATGCTAACGAATATTGTCAAGTTTTTGAATATACAGAATATTCATATGATCGATATAAGGGTTCTATATATTGTAAAGTATTTAAATATAAATGTGTGAACCCAAGCTCAGAGTACCATCGAATGTAGTGATGATTGAGCGCAACTCTTTAAGTGAGGTTAGAAATTCAAATCTTATGAATACCTTATTCTTTTTCTTTTATAAAATTTGCTATCGCCTCTCTAATAATTGGCTATTGGTAGCACTAATTAAGTTTTAATCAAATACAATTTTCTTTTTCTCTCTCATTTATAAAAATAATTAATATGAGACCTACATGACTCTTAGCTTTTTATTAGCACAAAAAATATGTACAGAAAGAGATCTGGCCTTGTCCAAAAGGGGACCCGGCTCATCTAAAAAAGGAAACTAAGCAAAACCGCAGAAAAAGAAAAAGCAAAACAAAAAGAACAGACACCTAGATAAGGCTAACAAAAGAGATACTTGGACAGGCAGAGAAAGGCGAGCAAGAATCTCCTACACAACAAGCAACTAAAGATGCGAAACCTAGTAAGATCTTCTAAACAGTATCCTCCAGCTTTGAAACTCCTATAAAAAAAATTTGAAAATACTTACTTTTAACTTTTCATGTGTTTGTGCTAGAAAAAGCTTAAAATGTTAGGTAGATTCTACCTCCAAACACCCAAAAATTTCTCACTGGGTGCTATGGTAACAGATTCTAAATGAATAAACTTGATTTAGATTTCGAGTTATGCAGCAGTAAAACACACAATGGTTGAATGTGTGGTTAACATCCTCATGATTCTATCAGAGGGGATTTCAACTATCACTAGCCCTATACAATATCTCCTAGTATTTTCTCCCTAAAAGAGTGAACCTCATTCGAAGTTAATATCACTCTTGATAATAAAATATGTAACAAAAACATGTTAAGGTGTTATGATATCTGTAATTTGTTGTAGACTACCTTCAAAATGAATTGTATATGTTGTATTCCTATAGATTATGTATGTAGTCCTCTTGTTGCTTATTTGTGATTGTAGCTGAGAGAACCACGAATGATGATTGTATTTGTGTATGCTGGATTGCTGATTAGCTTGCCCTTCTACCCCTAATTTTTTGGAACCTCAATCTAGGGATTTGTATCTTATCCTGTTGGTAAGTCTTGATGATGAATATAATAAATTGTATTGACAAAAAAAATATATATAGGTAGCTAAAAAATCTACAACCTGGTTGTCTTTCTCTCATAGTATATTCTATATGGATGTCCCCCTCCTCCTCCACTCCTTTATCTTTCTTTCTTCCATAATATATTTTAAGAATTTTTCAATCAGCCTCCCCTATCTACATCATGATCAGAAATTCAGTTTCTATAATAAGAGGTAGAAACTAATTTCTTACACAAAACTCAATTCCTTTCTCAATTGCTCTAGCCTCTGCATAGAGACTAGTAGTGTTGGGCATCACATTGGTTGTAGCATAAACTAAATCTTCAAAATATTTCTAGTCCAAAAGGTCCAAGAAGCAGGGCCAATATTTCCTTTAGAGAAGCTATTTGTATTACATTTATACACCCCATGAGAGGGAGGGGGGGAGGGTACTTCTAACTAATGGCCTTGTAGAACATATGAGATGTACACTCTTCCATGAACTATACTAGATCTAGCAAGGAGTTAGGGATGTTACTCAGTCAAGTATACTTCAGCTTTGCCAGTAGATGTAGATATATATATATATATATACATATAAAATAATAATAATAATAATAATAATAATAATAATAATAATAATAATAATAAATTACTCTACTCCTTGGCATAGTTCACTTATAGAGAATACTATTCCTCCATTTTTCCATATCTTCCATAAGATGATAGTAGGGGTTTCTTTTATCAATGGTTTCAATTTTTGCACACGCTTTGCCCTCCACTATTTTAGTATGGCCTATCTGACCTGTATGGTAAAATCATGAATGCTTATAACAGTTGTATGTCTTATCCTAATTCTTTTAACAAATTCTTTCGTAAAAAAAGTGTAGCGATCCATTCCGTTGTTATAACAGTGCATGTGGTGTAAGCATTCAAGTTGAGTTGGACTTAGGATGAGAGTTAGGCAACTCTCATACTAGAGTGAATTCGGATGAAATATGAGTGTGGTGCAGTATAGAGACTTTTCATTTCTTGTGGTGATTAGTACATTTATTTGAGGAGTTTGATGAGATAAATAAGGAGTTTAATAACCCATAGAAATTTATGGAATGAAATTCATGTGTATACAACTCCGGTTAGAGCATTTTTCGCGATAGGATATTTTGTGTTATTGAAAAACAAAGCGTACATTGTCAAAAGGGGAAAATATAAAGTTCTCCTGAGCTGCTAGTTAAGCTCCGCTGTACCAGACCTGGCTCGCTATAGTGGGACCACTTTAGTAGTGGGCGAGACCATTGTAGTGGTCCACATCTTTAGCAGAGGTCTATTATAGCAGGCCTCTTGGCCGCTATTGTGGTACCACTATTGTGAGTGGGGTATCAGGCAGAATAATTGTCTGGGTTCTAAGTTTTGACGTTATTTCTTACAAAACTCATCTTAGGACTATGTGAAACAATTTTCTTCAAGTTTAGGTGATTTCATCATTGAGGTAATATTACTCGATCATTCCTTCATAGATTAACTCCTTTAATCTTTAAAATCAGTAGAATCATGATGTTAGGAAGAATTTATGGATCAAGGCCTAAAAATAATGAACTGAAGAGAATTGCCCTTGGATAGGCTTAAAAGCAAATTTAAATGGTTCTAGGTTTCTAGACTTGACTTTCTAACTAGGTTCTTTCCTCCTCAATGTAAGTTATAGGGAAATTGGGTGGATTAATGGGTGAAAACCCCCGAATTAGGGGTTTAAGCTATGAACTAGGTTCAAACCTATGGGTTTTAGTTCCTAATGCCTATAATTGGATAATAGATTATTAATTTCTCCTCATTTACTATCTTTAGACCAAGAACAATCGAAAAAGGAAAGAAAAGGGAAGGCTTTGGCAAATTAGAGCATTCCGGGATTACGTTTTGAGGTAGGTTATGGTTTAAATGTAGTTATAAATTTAATTTAACTTTTGTTCCTATTCATGAGTTGAATAATTGTGAATTGGCCTTCAGGTATACTTGTGATTAGTGAATTAGTGTGGTAATTGATTTTCATTCTTTAAAGTAATGAATCTTGAAATTGGCTAAGTGTCTAAATAAATTATGTTGTGGCATATTTGGTGCACTTCATTATATTATTGTAGATATTGGTTGAGATGTTTATACATTGTGATATTCGGAGGGTCCAGTACCACGCTGGTACGTATTGCTTAAAAATTGATATTTGGAGGGCCGGGTACCATACCGATATGGTAGATGGACTGAGCTCGTCCCCAGCAAGTCATGATTATTGGACATATAAGACCCTTTGGTATGTGTGTACACTTTCATGATCTGGTTGATGGTCATAATGCATTTTTTCATATCATTCATTCATTGACTTGTTATGGTTGGTTGGTATTAGTGTTGTGTTGACTAGAAGTAGCTTACGGCTACTTGTGAAATGACTAGATAAATGATGTAGTTTGATAAGTTACACTTGAAATAATTAGAGGGTTTTAGGATACAATGGAAGGGGGTATTTTATGTAATTAGTTAGGGGGACATTTTATGTAAGAGGGCATTTAGTTATAAATAGTTTTCTTCTATGCAACCTGGATGTACTTTCCCCAAAATTGTACCATAAAAATGTAGGCCCATCTCTTTTTCAGAGTTAATTCCTCATATTGTAACTCAACTTACGGAAATATCCCACTAATAATTGCTAAAAGTGACTTAAAAGATGAGAAAAAAATGACCCAAACAGTCCATTAAGTTTGAGCTTTGAATTTAAATAGTCCTTATTTCTTGACATGAAATATTAATATGCCTCCAACTATTTTTTACGTTTTACTTTATAAATTAGAATTTTTATATATTTTATCAATAAGTACATAATGTAATTTAAAAGACACAAATCATAATATAAAAAGCAAAAAAAAAAAAAGAAGAAGAGAAAAGACATTAAAACACCCCTAAACTTGTCCTCTCAACTTACTTTAGCCCTTAAACTAAACTTCTATTTATTTACCCCCCTTAAAAATTTTAAACTGAACTAAATTCAACCCTTCGTGCCTCATCCTAGTTCGCGTGTTGACACCACAAAGTAGGCACGTTAAAGAGTTAATTTTATGTATTAAATATTTTTTAAAATACAAAAATTATTTAAAAACATATAATGGTGTTTTCTCTTTAAAATCACACCCGACTCCAAATCAATTCCTCAAGAACCCTAATTTTCTCCTCTCCTTCTTCTTCAATCAATCGAAAATCTACTCCATCTACCAAATTGATCCAAAAACTGAGATAGTTTTTTCTTCCTTTTTCTTAAGCCACTCAAATTTTAACACCAAACATAGAGTTGAATCCATCTCCTTCTGCTGATATTTTTTCGAAAAAAGTATAATCTATCTCCTTTATCTATTTTTTTGTTGGGGGATTTTGTTCTATTACTTTGAATCTTTTTATCAATTTTATGTAATTTCATGTAATCAATTTCTTGTAGCGCAATATGAGATCAATTAACTTAACTAAACTTTGTATGGAAGAAAATGATCCTGCTTTGAAGCAACAAGTTTTGTGTAATTACGGATTTTTATTGCATTTGAAGACATCTTGGACTTCAAGGAATCCTGGTAGAAGGTATTGGGCATGTCCTTATTATGGGGTAAGTGTCAAATCTTGCACTCTTTTCTTATTCCGACTGATTTGATTAAAGACTAATTCATTCTATATTGTCACCATTGAAGAGTGTAAGATCTTGTGACTTTTGGTGTTGGAGGGATAGAGAAGATATTGATCCGAGGTCCAAATATGTGATTCCTAAGCTAATAGAGAAATTAGGTGAGCTTGAGAATTTAATTGAATCTTCTCAACATATTGAAAATCATGCATCAGCCTATGAAGTTGAAGAAGCTTCTGAAGAAGTTGACAAGCCTAAATAATCCAAAGAACATGATAATTGTGTTGATATGAAATTGAATAAGTTGGAAGAAGAGATTGAGAGGATCAAAGAAAGAGAGAATATGTGGAGAAGAATGCCTAAAGGAAGGACTAGGAAGAATGTACACTTCTTTGTTGTGTTTTGTTCTTGTATACTAGTTATAGCTATAAGCTATTGACTTGGGATGATATATATGAAGAAAGGTTCAATGAAGTTACCTTAGGATTTTGATGTTGTTAGAAGATATATAACATCCTTTTGTGTTGAAATCAATTTGGCATAACCTCTTTTGTAATGAGCTTTGGCTTGGTCTATTAATGTAATGTTGTTGTTTAATTTGTTTGGATATGTGTAACATGTTATGTAACAAGTTGCTTACTATAAGTGCAGTATTGGCTACATAACATTGCTAGAAATGTGCAAGTATAGTCATACCAAATACTGTACTTAATAATGTAGTCACAGCTGTATCAAAACCTCAAACACATGCCAAAACAGTGCAGTCACTACTGCTTAAATTTCTGAAGAAATATATAGGCAAACAGTGCAGTCACAGCTGCTTAAATTTATGAAGAAATAACAAGCGCAGTCACAGTTGCATAGTTTTTTTACAAAAACATACCAAAACACTACAGTCATAGCTGAATAATTATTTACAAAGCATACCAAAATAGTGCAGTCACAGCTGCATAATTGTTTACAAACAACATACCAAAATAGATCTTGTCATAGTTACAGATCAATTTAAACAAAACAGACATTAGACTACTCCTACTAAAAAGTTGATGAGCTTGTCTGGCTTAAATGGTTTATTTCACCAGCTTTGGCCCTTTTCCGCATCCCTTTTTGTGCTTTCATATGCTCAAGTACTTGATGGGTGAAAACATTAATTCCTTTCCATTTGACACCTGATCTTGGTTTGTGATGTCCAAGAGTTCCTACCACTATGGAGGAGTTCATAGGCATTCTAGGATGCATTGACAAAAAACAAAGAAACTTAAACTTGAGAAGATTGACTTTAAAACCACAAATGTATGTAAAAATTATCAACTTACATTGTGAATTGTAAAACCACTTTGAGTGTGTAGCACCCCCATTCCAACCATCCTAGGTCTTTTAAATGATGTCCCTCTTCCTTTACCAGTGACACCAGCACTAGAAACACCAGAAAGAGCTATCCCTCTTCCCTAACTAGTGACACCAACACTAGAAACATCAGAAGAAACATTCCCTCGTCCCCTACCAACACCATTTGCACTAGGAGCACTTCATCTTCCTCTACCTGCTCCATTAGCAGTACTTGCATTCCCTCTTCTTGTACCTGCTCCATTAGCAGTAGGTGCATTCCCTCTTCTTGTACTTGCTCCATTAGCACTAGCAGCAGCAAAATTTCCTCTACCCATTCCTGAGACACCACTCATACCAGCAGCTACAACAGCAGCATCAACAACATTTCCTCTACCCCTACCAGTGAGTAGTAGCAACATTTCCTCTACCCCTTCTAATGAAACCACCTATAGCAGCAACAACATTTACTCTACCCCTTCCAATGACACCACCCACAACAGCAACAACAACCTATAATACATAAGAAAAAAATATGAAAGAAAAATTGAACTACTAGTAAATACAATTCAAGTGTTACCTATTTAGTAGAACCTCTTGGTCTTCCTCTTCCTCTGCTTGTGCTTGGTTTAAATTGAGCTGGTACTGCAAATGAACCCATACTTGAACTTGTATCTCTTTTCCCTCCCCTACCTATCCCAGTTTGTTTAGTCCAAGGACAACCCTTCTTATTACGACCCTTACCATGACATGAGCTGCAGGTCATTTTAACACCCCTTTTTGACAGCTTTTCAGTCTTGTTTTTAGACTACTCTTTTCTTCTATATTTACTGGGTCTGCCTGGAAGCTATCTTATTGTAGGTGGTATATGATCTTGGGTGTATTTATACACCCAAACTCCATATTTTGCCCATACTTTAGCTAAGTTTAGAGAGTAAATTATCTTGTGTAAGTGTGTTTTGTTATACTTTTGATGTAAATGAGCTAACCTACATGATTAGTACTATTTCAGGAGTAAATGAGGCATATGGAGACTCAAGATAACAAAGGATGACAAGAGACGAAGCGAAGAGAGCAAGAAGAAGGAAAACAAGGCTACACTTAGAATCGTGCGCCGCACCCCTTAGGGCATGTGTTAGGCTGTGCGTCTCACCCCTTGGGGCGTGCATTAGCCTGTGCACCTCTGTCACGACCCAAAATAGGCACGTGATGGCACTTGTCACACCCTCCAGACAAGTAAGCCTATCCAAACTCAAATTCAATAATCAAGTAAATTAGAAACGGAAGAAAAATAATAATCCCTAAAATATATATAAAGAAGAAACAATTAATTTAAGATATATCCAGGTCTGGTTGTCACTAGTACAAGCCTCTAATATAAAATAGGAATAATAATCTTCTATAATATCTTAGATGCGAATAAAGCATAAGACATAAATAGAGAGATCTGAGAAGTCCTGAAGTCCCTCAGCTACTATCTCAATCTCCGCAATGCTAATACTGGAAGAAGATGATCTACAAACTGCTACTCGACCCAATACCTGCACGGGGTGCAGACAAAGAAAGAAAAAGGAAAAGGAAGCAAGAGTGAGTACGAAACCACATGTACTCAGCAAGCATCGTCGATAACCGACCCTAATCCAAAGTGATGGCGAGAACCACCACCCCAACTACCCAAGGTTTCCCCAATCATTCTATAACTCGCCAAAATCACAGTACTTTATCCTACCAGGGTAACCCAAGACAATGGTCAACAGGTAAACCAAATGCAGGGTAGGCACATTAATCCAGGTGAGTCAATCATCATTAACCAATACTGTGGGATAGCAACAAGGAGAGTGTATATATATAAGGATGTATCTCATGCTACCAAAAGGGTGCTATCCATCTATCTTTTGATCAAGTCACAATCATACCCAAGTCTTATCACACCTCTCCCTTTCGACCAATATACGATGAAATAGGATAATAAAATAAAGTGAAATGAATGCTCAAACACAGTATCACAAACAAGGTCCTAACACAGAAATACGGTACAATAGTAGACACTAACACAATATGAAAACACACCAAGGATGATAATGCAATGCAAATGATGCAATGCAATGAAGTGATGATGATGGATCTTTGAAAGTTATCGCATAACTTTCTGTATACACCCACCGAGCTCGCAGCTACCAGGTAGGACCCATGGGGGTTCGCAACCCATCTACTACTTAGTCTCAATCTCAATATTTCCTCTCCGCCTCGTGGATCACGGTAGAGGGTTTGGTAAAATATCTCATCAATATCGCCTCTCCACCTCGTGGATCACGGTAGAGGGTTTTACAAAATATCCCAGTGATACCAATGTCTCATGAATATGCATGTGTGATATGAGGATGCAATGCTCATAGTAATCTCAACACAAGGATCTCAAATCCATCAATACGCATGATATATGCAAGTGAGCTCAAAATTAACTCAATGTATCAATAACTCATGATATCAGTCTCTACTGGTACCAACCGAATATATGGTCATGTAATCATCAAAATTACCATTCTCAAGCCCACTCCTGGGCGTCACTATGATGAATATGCAATCACATGCTCAGATAAGGCCTATAATGTCAAGTCAAGCCCCCACTCGGGCAACACAATAATAAATATGGCCGTAATGCAAAATCATGACCAACAATCATCAAGCCAAGCCCTTACTCGGCGACATAGTACATAATATGATAATTAAATGCACGCTCATAGCCAATTAACATAATTCAAGCCCCCATTCAGGCATCACCACAAAATATACACTCAAGACCGGTAATAATAATATGCACATAAACCCCCACTCGGGCACGCAATGATAGATATCAACAATCTCAACAATTGTAAAACGTGAGACTACCCAAACTTAGCTTGATCATAACTTAAGCTTTCTTAACTATTACAAGTCAATCTCGCTCTAAGTATCTTCTAACCCCAATTATTCCATCAAATCACGATGATCACATAATTATCCCTTAAGAGGTCACTAAAGCGCCAATCATTATGTCAAAGTCCATTAAACATGAATCTAGCTCCAAAACAGGCATTAATACTAACATTACAGAAACACTAAGTTAGTTATCTATAATCTACTTCTAAGGATAAGCATAAGCAATAATACTAACTAAGGAAAACAATAATCTAATTATGATCCACCAAAGACTCCGGTACCAGCGGAGATGCTCATCATTTCACCTAAGCGGGACCCCCAATCCTAAACGAATCATGAAAATACCACAACCAAGAATACAAACACATAAACACTTTGGAAAAAGTCAAGGTATAGCTCAACTTGCCTTAAATGAAGACCCGCAAGCTCAAACGCAGTCCAAGACCTCAATCGGAAGCCCATATATTTTTGAATCAACACCAAATGCATCCAATCACATCAAATATAGAATCTACAAGTCAAAAGGAATCTATTGATACCCATATTGACCATATTTGAAACGGGTCAAAAACGGACCTCGAAAATGGGTTTTGAAAACGAAGGGGTAAAACTGGAATTTTATTTTAAAAATACATTCCCCAAGGTTAAAGGAACCTACAGCTGAAAACCCACGCGAAAATGAGTTAAAAACGAGGTCTAAATCGAAGAAAAACCATCTTTATGTTTTACCGGTAAAACCCCAAAAATCCCTCGAAAATAAAAAAATAGGGTAAAAATGGAATTTTTGTTTGAAAATCATAATCCTCAAGTAGAAAGGACTCTATGGGTGAAAGCCCGAGAAAAAATGACGAAGAATCTAAGCTCAAATCAAAGAAATACCAAATTTTCAATTTGGGGGAAAAACTCCAAAAACCCTTTTTTGAAATCTTTGATTTAGAAGAATTTAGATGATAAAGTTGGTAGAAAATAATTTAAAATTGAGTTAGGAACTTACCCGCACGAATTTATGCAAGAAATCTCCCCCAAAATCTTCTTCCCAAGCTCCCAATATGATAAAAATGATGAAAATGAGTAAAAATGGGGCAAATCCCGAAATTGGGCACTTTTCAGCAAGGAAAGTTGACTTGTTGACCGTTGACTGCGGTCAACTGTTGACCAACCATCAGCAATTTTAAAAACTTATTTTTGACCCTCTAAATTCATCCGAAACCCTATGAACATGAACTAATAGTGCAAATTGATCATAAAACATGTTTCGAATCCAATGGAATCATCGGATTTATGAAAAAGGATCGTTTACAATAAATTAACCCCTAAAACCCCTTTAGGCCAAAATACATTATTTTCAAACGGAGGGTTGAAATACAATGAAAAGTTCCGAACCCAAACCAACCATGCTTCCAACTAAAATCGACGCTCCGGATCTAATGGAATAGTCAGAAGCCTCATTCGAAACGCGAATCACAAAATATTGACCAAAGTCAAATCTATCGTTTTAGGGATACTCAAAACCACGAACTCAGATAAAACACTCCCGAATGTATCGGGGACCACGCTAACCATCCCCACTACTCATGAACAAGATAATTCAACTACAGGGAGGAGCAAAATGGTCAAAATACAGAAAATTCTCAAATTCAAAAATGAGGATCATTACAGCCTCATCCCTTTGGGGGCGCGCTTGGCCGTGCGGTTTGGGTTCCCCCTTCTATCCAGCTTATTATTTTTAATTCAGTTCAAGGGCTTATGGATAATGTCACGACCCAAACCACTGGATCGTGAGGGCACCTATTCTAATTCACCTAGATAGGAGAACCCCTTACCACCTTTCAAGAAGATATGCGGAAGTCTTTAATAAATAACAAAATACCAAACCTTATTCCAACTGTTTTTACAAACATTAAATGTAGAAAATGAAACTACCCCTAGGACCTAGTCTAAACAGGTATAAGAGCTTCTAAGTAAGAAAGTAAGACTGGACACAACTTCTACCATGAATGAGAGGAGTAGAAGCTGCTGAAGATCACTATCCATGTCACCTGTGAAACATCAACAAATCCTGAAACCAGATTATACCCCAAAAAGTGTATAGCAAGAGTAGTATCTGTACAAACCACACGTACTGGTAGGTATCATCGGCCGATCAAATATACTTAGAACTCTAAGAAGACATTAGCTTAAATACATAAGTAGACAACAGGAGGAGGAAGTACCGAGTAGGATTTTACAAAAATAAGAACACAATCTCAATAGCCTCCCTGCAATCTTTCAAATCAATCAACTCCAACAACTCCATTTTTTATATATAAGCTTTTTGAAATACTTTTCGAAATAAAATATATCTGAGCGCCTATATTTTGGTATCAGAGTAAGAAGTTTCTAGGCCTTAGTTTATGAAACAGACAAAATTAGCTAAATATTTAAAAGCTCTTAGATCTTTCTTATTAGATAATAAAGTAATTTTAAAAAATTTAGAAACACAGTACGAAAATTTAGAAGAACCAACTTTAGAACTTTTTCTTCAAATCAAATACAGACAAAAGGCAATAAGACAAATAACAAATACAATCAGTAACTATCCTTTAGGCTAGCATATGAGACAAACTATCGTAGCCCAATATATACGATATCTTAGAGATCAGTTAAAAATAAATAGTTTGAATCTAATATATTTAGAAAATGCCTATAATAAATTAGAAAAAAGATATATATATTACTATAATAACTTTGAAGACGAATATAACAAAAAAGACCCTATTATAACGCGACAGATAAAACTAATTTTGGAAAGAACTTTAATATATAATGATCACATAGAAGCTACACGTAAAAGAATTAAAAGAATCAAGAAAAGAATTAACTATATACCTTTAGGATAATTTATATGAGAAGACCAATTAATAATATTAGAGACTATCAGAAAGCAAAAAGAAAATTAAATACCTTGTATCTAAAACTTGAAAACCTACATTACAATCCTAAAATAAAAGACGGAATAATACAAAACGATAGAATTCCTGATTGTATACGTGAAATAAGATCAACCCAAAAGAAATTAGTAAGTCATATCTTATCAAGACTTAATCATATAACACTTCACAATATAAGAAATAGCAATTCATATAATAGACTTTTTAGGTTAATAGATTTATGAGACAATTATCTTATTCAAGAACAGTATCCTTTTACTATGAAGAAATATATAATTACGAACAAGATTTAAGACAAGCTAAAATACTAAAAGAGTCAATACTTTATAACCACAAACGAGAACTAAGACATATAGATAGGGAAATTAGAAATTTACAGAATTATATAAAGTTTCTTAAAAATAAAGTTAAATTATTTCCAATAGGATAAAATTTATGCGACAATCTAAACATAATACTAGAAAATATCGTAAAAAATATAACGAATTAAGAAAAAGACTAATTTTCATAGAACAAAGTCAAAATTATATACACTTTTTAGAAAAAAAACTAGTAGAAGTTACAACTAGGTTTAAAATATATCTAGAATTAGAGATAGAAGTCCACTTAGCCAGACAAATAACCGACTATTATCACTATATAAAGAAAAAAATATTACAAGTTAAAGCAGACATACAAGCCCAAGAATACTTAATAAGAACAATTATTATTTCATTATATGCAAAGAAACGATAACTATCATAATTACATCAAGCATTACAATAATCAAATATATAATACCTACATCAAAATTAAAAGATTAAAGACAATACGAGATAGACTATTATTACAACTCCAAGATTTTGATAAAGAAACAAAAGACTTTCTAAAAATACAATATTCAGAAATAAAATATAATATTGTAGAAGCACATCATCGAAGGTGTGGAGAAAGAAATAGAATTAAATTACAAATTAATAACATAAATAGAGAAATAAGAAGCAATAAAAGTTATAGAATATTATTTAAAGAATATTTGGAAGACTTTCCATTAGGATAACTAGTTAATGAAAACACATCCTTTTGCTAGACAAGTACAAGTTAATTATTTAATATATAATATAGAAGTAATAAAACTATCATATAAGAAAAAACAGTATAAAAATTTAGGACAATCTCTTAAAAAACTAAAAACATTAACATTGAAAAAGCAAAGTCAAATAGAAAATAAAATACACTGAGATTTATTAAGTTTAGAAAGAGATATAAAAGAACTTAACAATTGGTTAAAGTGGTATAAAAATAAGCCATACTGGATAGCATTAGGATAGATAAAACAAATATAGATAAAGTTACTAATCTAAAGAAATTAGAGTATTTAGATTTACAGCTTTTATCAGAAAAAAAATACAAACGACTAAAAGATAATTCATTAATCAGGTGTAGTTTTAGTAACGGAGAACATACTTTACATAACGAAGATCCACAGTTAAACAACATAGTAGACCTAATATTAAATTTAGGAGATAATATTCTTAAAGATAATACTTTGATACTCGAAATTCTTAGAGAAATACAAGTTAAGCAAATACAGATTTTTAACAAGGTAGAAGAAAAACTAGACTTTCTAAAAATACAATATTCAGAAATAAAAAAAGACAGTTCACCAAAGAACCTCAAGAAAATATAACAACGTTCCACAAAGACATAAAAGATTTAAAACAAACAATACATCAAATAAAAGACATAATTCTCTCATAAACGATCCATTATATCAAGAAATACTAAAGCAAAGCGAACAACTAGCACCAAATCCAGAAGGATTAAGTAATCATTTACCTCAAAGTAAGGCAGACCAAATAATAATTAAACAAAACAATACTATAATATTGTTACTTCTCAAACTTAATGAGAATTTAGAAAAAGTAATAAAAGGAAAGACTTTATTAGAACATCAGGAAATAATTAAACCATATATAGACGAAATAAATAAAATTAAGTACCCACCGGTACCTGAAGACACCTTAAATAAATTAACAGATCAATTAAATAAGACAGAAGTCACTCCATTAAAAGAAAGAACAATAGTAGTTAGAAAAGTAAAACCATGGACTTTTTATCAGGTAGGAGATCAGACCAAGAAAGACACGACATAACTACGTCCAAAACAGTTTAAGTAATAACGTTATATCAAACATTATGAATACAGGAAGACCAAGTACTTCACAGCAGTTAGATGAAATCATAGACATAGATAAAGACATTCAAATTTTCCAACAAAATAAGCTTAATCTTCTAAATCCCAAAGTTTTATACAGTGCAGGTTTATTTTCACCAAAAGCACAATTATATAGGCATTATAGAGAAGAACAAATATGTGTCATAGGAGACAATCAAGAAAACCTTACATTAATTAGTCCAGAATCCTCAGAAGAAATAAGAAAAAGAAATATGAATTTAATGCACATGAGTTTAATAATAATAGGATTGAAAGGACTGACCCGAAAAAATTTAGGAGCTAAAGCATTAGTAACCATTTATGATGATAGATGGTCAGACTCTAGAAAATCACTTATAGGGTTAACAGAAGTAGATATGACTAATAATGGTGGAATATTTTATTGTAGTCCAGACTATATGATTAATGCAGCAGAATTTGGAAAATACATTAAAATAGGTATTCAGACAAAAGGATATGAAGATATGAATGTAGGAAATAACCTTTTAATTTGTGTAGGATTCATAGGAAAATTAGCTAATAATAGTGGAACTAAGTTTAAATTAAAAGTAGACGATGTTGTAGGATTAATGGGAAATAGAGGTATTAAATTAATGAAACCAATAAAAATAGACTCACAGTTTACGCAGGATTAGAATGAAAATTAGACCATAATAAAAATAAACAAGAAACTCTAAGACCAATAGATCACTTAATGTATATCAGTAAAAAAAGGAGAAACTTCAATTAGATTCATAGACTATGAACAGGTTGATCAAAAATGAAATAGAAGAAGAAGTTATTCAAGTTAAAGAACGGCAAGAATTAATGAACATTTCAGAAATAGAAGAATTCGAACTAGATAAAATTATACAAAAAGCTAGAGAACTATATACCTTGAATAACAACAGACTTTTTAACTGCAACGGATGTAAATTAGGACAATTAGACATTTTCGAAGTAGATGATCATTTCAAAAACTGTCCTTTAAGAACAGATAACGTAAGATATAGAGAGATGTTTGAATCAGAAGAAACTATTTCAGAAACAGATAAAAGTATTAAAGAGTTTATGGAATTCGCTTCCACAAGTCCATTTCAAAGAAGTAATCAAATACATACAGTAGAAACTAATACAGAAAATGTACCAAGACATAGAGTATTTAGAAATAATCCAGAAATAGAATTCGAAAGTGTAAGGCCTATAGGAAAGAGAATGCCAATAGAAGAACCTATTACACTCCAGGAAGGAGGTAGTAAAGGAAAAATATTAAATATAGCAACACATGATCCACAATCATGGAATACAGTTATAGACCTATGGAGTCCCTATCGCAGCTTCCTTGGGTCCTAGGGGCAGAGCACAAGCTGAGGCCAAATATAATTGTTGAGGGATATGGCTGCATATTTAGTAGGTGTTTGGACAATCGATTGTCTCATGATTTGAAATTATGAGATGAAATCTCCAATTCTAAAAAATCTATGATTTGGGATTTTAAATCATGATTTCAACTTTTTTAAATACAAATTTGGCTTATAAGCTTATATTTTGTAACAAAAAAATCATCATTTTAAATTTTGTAAAAAAAAAAAGAAAAGACTCATGCTTAGCATGAGGAAATTGTACGTACTCAGTATCATGTGAAAGGATTGTTAAAGAATAAGTAGTTACTATTATTATTGACCAGTGTATCTTTATAAATTATGTAACTTGAAAGTTTGCAATTGCAAATATAATATCACGTTTGATAGCTAGTTAGGAGGTAAACTATTAATGTACGAAATTAATACGGTGTTTGATTTGCAATTTAAAAATTCGCATAACTAATACATATATAAGATATAAGGAAATTTATATATTATTTTATACAGAATAAAAGATGGAATAACTAATATATGTATAACTAATGCATGAATAATTAATAATTACATAAAAAAATACATAGATTCACTCATAACTAATCTGTTTGCCTAACTACACACCTTTTTGTTTCTGTTGTCAATGCGTGTTTTGCCGACAAAATGAAGTGGGTAAAGAGTAAAAAGTGTATATCTAGTGTTTTATTTGATAAATCTAGATTTGATAAAGCTGATCCAACGTCTAAAACTTTATATACAATGCAAAATTTATAAATAATTTGATCAAATAGATAATTATCATTTTGAAATAATAATTATCATTCTAAATCATGTGACAAGTTAATACAAAAAAGTAAAATTTATTAGAGAAAATAAATATAATAATCTAATCGAATACACAATTGTGATTTTAAATTAATGACTATCACTGAATCTTTGAAAGATTTTTATAGAATATGTCACGCCCCCAGAGCGGAAGGGGCGAACAAGAGTCCGTATGAACACCCGCTATACAAATGACCTGCGTTAAGAGGATGAGCCACTATTCATAAGATAATTATAATTACAAATGACAACTTTACATTATCTACGAAGCGTCTAATAGAATTTGTCACCATATGAAGACAGATGGTTGGGACAAAACTCCAACATACCCAGGCTACAATTATAAATATGACTAAAGAGTACAATACATTTATTAGCTCCGAATGGAAGAAGAGCTCACCAATGGCTTTGTTGAATATGAAACGAGTGCCTAATATAGAAGTCTGTTAACTGATGTACATGGTCCTGCGTATACAAAGATACAACACCCCCCACGTAGGGACGTAAGTACATATACAACATGTACTAGTATGAAAAGCAGACAGAATAACAAGTGGATAAGTAAGGCTGCTCAATGAATCAAATAATAAAATGAGCAACTGTAGGCAACTGAACACTAAAGACTCTCGTATGGAACTGTAACTTGTGAGCGTATAAGTGATAAATACACAATATAAAACTATAACATATGCATTTGCCTTATTAACTTATCATATAATGTCTTATGAGTTATTAATCATTATGATGTGCCTAGTAATTTGCCTAGGTGATGTCCTATGCCTATTCTTAATACATATACTCATATGATGGCCTACGAAAGGCGCTTTATGTCAAGTGTACGGAATGTGTTGCCTAAACACTCATAACTATGATTTTTCACGTATAACTGTAATCGCGGTCGGATACAAGGTACGCCCCCTTGGGGTCACTATGAGGGTCTGCCCGCAGGCGATATGTGCCATATATCAGCTCTAGTTAGAGGAAACTAGTGAATGAATGTTTCGGCTGATTCCAAATGCAAACGACGCCACAAAGGCGGGTATGCCACAATATTCGGGCTCACTATAATGGTCTGGTCCCAATTTTGTGCACAGAATTACGTTGCCATGTGTATCAAGCCAAACTTATGAATACCCTCCCGTTGTTAACTTTTATCAAGTAGTGCCTTATAGGCCTATGTAAGTATATTACGATAGATACTGTTTAGACTTTTAAGTAGTGCTTTCCATATGCAACTAATTTTTTAATAGTATCGGACTATTTAAACGCTAGTTCTTTATATCATCATATGACTATATTTCTATGTGATCCAATATACAAGTGCGACTATACTATGGCCATTTATTCTAAATATATAGCATGTGATAGATATACCATATGGATTCTAAGAATTTCTAATGAACACGAAAGCAATCATGTATAACTCTAAAGATACTTAACTCGACAAGAGTAATATGAATACTATGACTCCAATAAATAGACGCATGAAGAGTGGAGACAAGTAATTTCAAATGGAAAGGGCATGTGGATACTGTGGCAACATTAGGAATATAGTCATGTGTTAGACGTATAGGAAGTGAAAGCTTTGTTCACATATATCAAGTAGACTATATCGACTCTTTTAGGCGAAACAAGTGATTATGATTGTGTCTTAACAGTGAAGGAGGATTTAGCTTTACATACCTCAAGTCTTGCTCCAATATCGTAGCGTGCCAATTTTGCCTTTCATTCTACAATCAAGATCTATACTGAATAACAATATGGAGGCTAAATGAGCAGCTAACTAAGAAGCACGGCTATGCCAACAACATAATAATATCTCACGACTGACAAGCTCGAAAAAACACGAGACATATGCGGTGTATCACCACACCCTGCCTCCCAAACAAACACATGACCTCCACTTAAGGTCAAGGTTACTCCCCCCTTAACTTTCCCACAAACAGCCCCAAACAAACTCAACCAAATATATATATATAACTTTGAACTCTCGGCTTTCAAACACCGTCCCGTGAGTTCTTTATCAAAACGCATGAAAGCCCTATCATTAATTCATATAAGAAGAGAGAGGTTAAGGCTTACATACCTCCGGTACTCCGTGGCTAGCAATAGTCTCGCAAGTTTCTGAAAACCTCAAGAACATTAGTCTTGACTCCAAGTTCACTAATCCACCCTCAATGCACAACTTTATCAATTCAAGACTCTAATTTTGGGGTTTCATGAGTTAAATCATGTTTTCAAATTCTAAAATTCATCAATAATAACAGCATGAGACATACACAACTAAGAGTTTTGGAATTACCTTTTGAAGAAAAAACATAAAAATCTTCATTCAAACGACCCCCTTATCTCATTTGCTAGTTAACTTCATACACATTTTGGTAACTTCATAATCTCTGTTGAAGATAAAACATCAATGGGAAAATCCATTATCACTCAACTTATGGAACTCTCCCCCCTCGCCGAGTAGCTGGCCGGGAATTGAGTGCGATGACAAATGAAATTTGACTTGAAAACACATTGGAAATGAAAAATTTGACCTCGAAAATGGTGGGAGGACGTAGTGGCTTGAGAAATGGGGAATAGAAACCAAAATAAAATAAAAATAGACTAAAAACCTCTCACGCGCTATCGATGGATTCTGCTATGAACTACAAGTAAAAATTGACGTAGGGAGTACTATAGAATATTCATTTTTAGTTTTTCAAAATTTTAATATACTTTGGAATATTCTGTCCTGAATAAGCAGACAAACTTACCCCTTTCACCTATAATCAAACAAGTAAAAAGAGTCCTTTTGGATGAAGAAGTGTGTGTTTGGACACGCTAGCTATTACAACCTAATGCTTTTGATGTACAATTAAGGCCCCTTTTCCGCCTGCCAAATCCTAAAACGCTTTTATGGAACATTGATTTTACTTGTTTGTACTGATTCCTCAACACAAATATTGTTGTTCTTGCAGGGGGAGCTAGCGCTTTTCAGTTTACAAAGGGATGAAGAATGTGGAGAAGACCCTTCTGTTTATCTCTGGCTCTCCTCTATAATATATAGACTCTATAGTATATATAGTTAGTGCAATATCTGACATTTCTCTTTTGTAAGCAAAACAAATTATTGTTGTGGCGGGAGAACTAACCTGTTGATGCAAGTGTAATTCTGCTATCTAATCTAGACATGTCTAAACCACCTGCTGAAAGGTGGTATTATTAGTATTAACTAGTTAGTTACTTGAATCTTAACCTATGTATCTAGTAAGTATAGCTGTCCTCTTGGCTGTCGAAAACTTCTAGTTAACGTATGACCAATATTTGCTTGCTGGTTCTTGTGTTAATGTTTCGTAATTAGCAAGTTAACATTAGTAGTCATTAGTTCTACTTGTGTTTATCTAGTTTATTTGTATCCGTAGTTTCATTTCGTAGCACATTTTTGCTAGAACGTATAATTCATATACGCAGCGGAAGCATAATGTCACGGATCATACACTTACATAACAACATGATAATGTAAATTGCAAACGAAATTCTGGAAAAACTATACATACCTGTTGAAGTTTTCAGACAATTCGTTCAACACCTTGTTTGCCAGGTCTGCTGTCTTCTACTACTTCCTGATTAACCCTTTTCTAATCTATACTTGTGTGGACAAGTTCTTTGTATTTTCAAGAAAAAGAATGAATCCCAATTTCCGGAAAAAAAACTCCCTATTTAATCAAAAATTTTGTTGAATGAAGGAAAGTGAAGAGGCAAACGTTTTTCAGCATTCATGTCACCTTAATACCACTATTAAGTACAAAACGTTTTTCAGCCTTAATAATCCATTAAGTACAAAACGTTTTCAGCTCTTTATTTATTGGTATTAAGTCACATTCATTCCTTATAGAAGACTAGTAAAATAATATCACTTCTTCCATAAAAATCCTTTTCTTTTCAAATTCGATTAGTTAATCAGGCATAGCAGGGACCGCAGATTTATTAACTGAGGCTTCCAATTATGATATTAATTCGCAAATGAATGAATTACCATATCATAATAAATTACAAATCATTCCACTAAAGATCTGTAATTGCACTCCTCGATATTAACTTCGAAATCTATCATTACATCTTATTTAACTCCCCATGTTAGAATTACTGACACCAATCATTTAAATCAAATTTTTCTGAAAATTTAATTTATTGACTAACTCAATCCTATATTACTATGCTTAACTTATTTCACGTGACGGATACTAAATCCACCTGTAGGGTTCACACATGAAAACTTATAAGCAACCATATATGGGTGTCTTCTATCTCAAGTCGGAGACATGGTTCTATCAACTAATTATTATTTCACTAAGTGATTTGTCATTATCCAATCTATTAGGAATATATTGACTCGTAATAGAGTCTCACCTTTTAATTGATTAAAATAATAAATCAAACTATATAGATCATAATAATTATATCAAGATTAAGAGTATAAGTACATGTAATGGACTAGAGATGTTGTTTATTAATATTCAGAACATAAACAAACATCTCTACTTGGTCCGTTCAATACATACGAAATGTACTAGCACAAGAAGTTGGAATATTACCACTCCCATAATTAAGATCAAATTATATTTTAATCTTGTGCTACAATCATCAAGATGTTTGTCCAACTTCATCTTTGATTGTGAACATTAATTTATAACTTATAAGAACCGACAATTTTAATCTTCCATGCATGAGTTAAATAACTCCATACATAAAATCGTCTACTTTATAAGTAAAGGACACACATGTCAACACAATGATCTATTCAAATAAAGACTTTATTAAATTAAATAAATTAAATAAATTGTCTTTACATGGGATATAAAAATAATACTATAACTAAAACCAACATGGTTAATAGTATATCCTAACAATTTTGACTCTCTGCTATCTTATATTACTATTCTTGTTGTTTAGATGATATGTTCTATTGAGACATTTGTACTAGAAACTCATGACTTGTTACACCAGATCCTCGGCGATTATATTGGTCTTTCCGCATTATGACTTAAAACTTATGTTTTTATGCATATTACTTGCATTTGATCCTTTTACATGTCTTTTTGATAATTGTATGCTATCGAGTTCGCTTAACGTGTTGGGTTTAGGTATCATCGCGATCTAGATAAAATTGGCTCGTCACATAATGGATTTGTGGTCTTAAGTTGGGTGAGGCCGCCTCTTTTTGTAAATAGTTTTTGGTAAATTTGTTGATGAATATGTGCCGTTGATTTTTTTGGTTAATTGGGAAATTCTATTTACCAAAGTAGGCAATTTAGTTCCACTAGCTCGTTGAGACTCTAGAGCTAGATCATTATAGGGCCACTCAATAGTTTACTACAACTGCTCAATCCACTACACGAGCACTTCAAGAAGTCACACCCGCTTCTTGTTACAACATCTCACAAACAAGAAGTCAAACCCGCTTCTTGTTACAACACCCCACGAATAAGAAGTCAAACCCACTTTTCGTTTCTCGCACTCACAACTAAACAACGTTCAATAATAGAAAAGATTACAACTTAGAATCTATCCTGTTATAGACTTGAAATTCATCAATTTACTCCAACTGATGAACTCAACAAGATTAATACCTGTAGCATTTAACTACTGAAACTTCAACATTCAATAGTGTAAACTCGAACACAGATTGTGAACCAGGTTACTATTTTGTTGTGATAAAGTCCTGCATTTTTTGCTCCAATGGCTATTGCTCTCAAGATGATAAATTTTGTGAATATGCAATAGGTGTGGCTCTCAATCGTCCTCATGTCATATATATGCTGGAGATTTGCCATGCCCTAGAATATCACAGACTAGGATTTTTTCTCCAAATAGAACTTGGTTTCCTTTAAGGAATTATGTGATTCCTTTCCTTATAAGGAGATTGCATCGTATAAGGAAACTTTGACTTCTCTTTATACTCTATTTCTCCTTTTTTATTTCTTTCCTTTTTTGCACTTTATTTCTTTCCTTCTTTGCTTCTTTCCTTCTTTATTTCTCTTCTTCTTAGCTCTTTTATTTCGTGGCTTCAATCTCCCTTTTTGTACCTGATGTCCTTGTGCATTCACATCACCTGTTCTAGGACCTGGTTCACATGATACAACATACAAAAGATAACAAGTAGTGAACCAGGTTCTTGTTTGTTAATCATCAAAACTACAAATATGTTCTCCTACTTCCCAACACATACGTTCCCAACATCAAGGGGCACAAATAAGGTGAGGATGAGATATGATCGTTTGAGAAGCGTTGGAGGTAGGATTCAGTCCGTGATAGGGGACTTGGTGACTCAAGGGGAAAGGTTTCATTCATTGTTGAGTTGGAGAGATCCAAGGGCGTCAGCTTTGTTCGTGGCATTCTGTTTGTTTGCTGCAATAGTCATGTATGTCACACCATTCCAAGTCGACGCACTTCTCACTGGACTCTAGCTGTTAAGGCACCCGAGGTTTCGTCACAAACTTCCTTCATTGTCTACTAGTTTCTTCAAGAGGCTGCCTGCAAGATCAGATTGCATGTTATAGACTTATAGCTAAGTAAATATTTGGTTTAAGAAGGTAGAAACTGCATCAAATGAACTTGAGATCACAAAGATTGTCCTGTTATCTATTATTTCTAACTTTTGTTATTGTAATTAGACTTCTTTGAAGCTACTAATATGTAATGTATTTGTTAAATTTGATCAACTTTACTACTGATGTTTTAGAAAATGAACAAGTCTAACATCTATTTCCAACTAATAGATATCACCTATACGGATCTTTTTCCTATATTGTGTCCTATCTTTAGCTAAGTCTGCATTGATTATAAGGATTTGAAGGTCTTTCGAGTCAGCTTCCTTCGATGTGATTTTAGGTCTATCTTGTCCACATTCACTACCATAGTTTCACATCTATGGACGGCTGCATTTGTAGGTCAACGCATGACATGACCCAAACCGGTTGAAGCGACCTTCTCTCATCTTATCTCCATTGCACACTACTTGGACCTTCTGGAGAATGTGGTCATTTTTAGTCTTATCTAATCTTGTTATATGACCCCATAACCATCATAGTAATATCCGTATCTCTACAACGCTCATCTTGTGGATATGTTGTACTTAAGCGCCCCAACATTCACTACCATATAACATTGGTCTTATATGTAAGTGTAAATGATATGCCATAGTTGCCCATTGTAACAACAAATTTGTATTACAGCCGGTTTGTATATAACACACATTGAAGTGCTTGGCATAAGTCCTTTAATTTATTTTGCTTTTTTTGCCCCTCGCTTATGAAAACTTGCTTTTATAAATCAACTAGGGTGTTTTAATTTAGTGAATTATTCGTATCTATGTATTAGCATAGCCACATATACTGAAGGATGATCAAGTGAATACTTTTTTATTGAAAAATTATACCGTGCATATAATTTTTTTAAAAGTATATAGGTGTAAAATTACTTTTTGTACATATATATCGTATATTAAATGTGGAACATTTCTAACGAAATTTTAGACTTCAGCATATCACTATAGCATAAATAAACATCCGGACAATGAAAAATACTTGTATCTCGTTGTATTTTTCTTTTACGTTTGAGTTATCTTGTTTTTTCTAACCATTTGCTATCTGGTGTTCAAAATGCACTGACTTGTTAAATCCAAATCCATGCTATATAAAGCTCATTTAACTATCAAGAAATACTCCATTCCCATAGGTCAAATCTAATATTTCGAATTAAGGATGAAGAGATCTCATTCATCTCATTGCATCTGGTGTTAAATTAAGTTATTCAATATCTGCTTTGTCATATTACGCTTTATCCAAGACTTCGTCCAAGTGAAAATGTTTTTTTTGGTAGATCTCCAATTTTGGTAATTAACGTAAGACAAAATCTTGAAGTTATATATATATATATATACTTCTGGAATTAGACTCATTCTTGAAATGTACGTAGATTAAAACACTATTTTGAAACGTAACGTCCACAACCAAATTTAGAAAATAAGGATGATAAGCTATAGAATTTGGATTTAATTTATACGCATTTTTTTTTTTAAATAAAATAAAAATTGGGGGTAGGAAAATGGGGAGGGGATTACAATGTGGGGAATCGAACTCTCACCAACAAGGCGGGAGTTAAGGTAGCTAACCAACTAAACTACTAACTACTGAGATTCCCCAATTTATACGCATTGATGTAAACTTGTTAATGGGGTTGGGTCAGCCCGTGTCTGATCCAACCCGATTTGGAAAAATCTGGATTGGCTCGGCCTATGTAGACCCAGGGGTAGTCTTGACGAGGAGCAGCCCGGGTCATGGCCCACCGGTGCATAGACCCAATTATTTAATTTTTTTTTATTTTTAAATTGGTGTTATTTAGCAAAAATAGTCATTTGGCTGTTGGGGGTGTTTACGAACATATACTTTCTTTGTCTCAATTTACGTGAAGGTGTTTGGAGTGGAATAGAGTGCCAAAACATCTAATTTTGGCTATGAACTTGAATATGAATTTTTCAAAAATTTTAAAATAAAATCTACTTATTTGAATACTACAAGATAAACACACAAGTCAAAATAGCTAATAATTTAGAACATTTTAAAAAATTTGAGAAATTATAGTTTAAAAAAAAAAAGCAATTTCACTTTTCAAACAATAATACCTTCACATAAATGAGACGATGAAAAATGTATATATATACACACATAACTTTTTCCCAATTTATAAAACATAAATTTTCATGAAAAGTATCCATTTTTGAAGGAAATTGGACTGAATCATCCATGTGGGTCAATCGAATCCATGTATAGAGAAATTATATATATAAGTATTATATATATTTGAAATATCTTTATCTCTAATCTCTATCTGTAATCTATAATATATTAAAAGTATGAAGACCTAGAAAAATTATTTGAACTTTTTGCCCTTCATTAAAACACTCTGTAATAGATAAAATCGTCTGTTCGCCTTTTTCCTTTAATTATTATTTTATTAAATTAAAGACTCCTAAAATATACGGGACATAAAATAAATATATGGAAAAAAATTAACAGTCCTGAAATACATTAAAAAAAAAACTGCGGTGTATTTGGCTTTAGGACTCTTTGATTTTTTCTTTGTTTCGATTTTTGCTATTAATGGGGTTTAGGGTTAGTGCTATAAATAATAGTCTGTATGAGGATTTTGGCCCTAAATTTTATATTATACTATAATATTAATATAGGCATGTACAAAGGGATATTTGTTACGCATTCTTGGTATATTACCCCTAACTTGGGTTTCTTGTGTTGCTTGGATGTTTTAGTAAATGAAACTTTATAATCTTTCATTGTTATATATCAAATATTAATGGAGATATTTATGTGTTTGTGGTGTAATTATTTTAGATTTGTGTTTCAGTGCGATGAGGATATGCTGACATTTTTCTTTCTCGTGGGAAAGTAAGCAATTTTTTTTCCTCTCGATTATCATGAATAGTTAGTTTTTTCTTTTCATTTTGTTGTTTCTTATTCAATATTTTATTTGGTTTATGGATGTGAAAGTTTGGTTTAAAAGTTCCTCTTTTAGTGTACTTTTTTAAAATTTATCGTGATGTTTGCTAAATTGTTTGATCAATTTTGTAGAATGTGGGTTCAAGTTTTCTCTTTTCTTCTTTTTTTGTTTCAATTACTATGCTTTTGAGTTGTATGATGTGTGGATTAATAGAGTGAAATTTGGTTGAATGTGAATCTCCTCTTGTGGGAGTCCGAGAGCACCGTGTCGATGGTAGTATTGACTTTATACATATATTTTCGTCCTTTTGATATTTATTACTATCTGTGATCTATTGTATTTCAGTTAACACATTATTAATTAGTGTTTTGGTGGCGCTCTATTTTGTGGACAATTTGAATAGCTAATTATGTTTCAAGAAGATGTGTCTTGCTGAATTGATATCTTTTGTTTAGATATGGATGTAGTAAGTGGAGTGGCCTCTTTGCTTGTTCTGGTAGCTCCATAATATGGTAAAAAACTGTTATCTTAGAAAAAAGTAACCTGATGGTCCTTAAAATTGACATTGATTGTTATCTTTTGGGTAAGGTTTACGTACATTTTATCTTTTCTAAACTTAATTTGTGGGATTACACTTTTTCTTTTTATAATCGTAGTGTCCGGATCAACTTGCGACGCACTTCGATTAATTTCACGGAATTCCTGCCATCTTCCACCAGGAATAGGTACCAAGTAACTCTGTCCACAAAATTATACTTTTTTTTAGGTAAGGACGTGGATTTGGGAGGATTTGGGATTTGTCTAGATTAGTTAGTTAGTTTTGTTTTTTTTTGACTTTGTTCAAATTGCTATCTTTTCTTGATATGTTTTGGCTACTTTTATATATTGTATTAGCAAGAAAACTAAGGATGTCAAAAAGTAGGTTGAAAGAATGGAACAGTTGTTCTTTTGGCAACTTGGACAGAAGAAAGACCAAACTACAGAGCCCACAATCAGACCATGGGAGGAATAAGCTGAGGAGGATTTATAGAAAAGGTCAATTTGCCAATGGAATTGATAGGGATTACTAGACTAAGGAAATTCCTGATTTGAGGTAAGTTTTCTAAAGTTTTAGTCGTGATGTTTATAATCTTAATAGTATCTATGATTAAAGAGACAAATTTACTTGTGATTTGCGGTAAGTTTTCTAAAATTTTAGTACGTTCGTGGTGTTACTCACTGTATATTGTCTGACAATCGCATCAAGCTCGATATTCCTGGTAATTATTACGTACTAACCTTCTATTTTACTCATTACACAATTTAAATCACTATAAAATCATATTTAGAAAAAATAAAAGTAATTAAGTACTCCTTCTGTCCGCCATTCTATCGAAATTGTCACTTTAGGTTTAGGACTATATATGCTATCGATGTGTAAAGGTTAGATTTAATTGTATTAAATCTGCTATTTATTATTATTTATTTATCGTAATATTTTAAGTGTCCCACGCGCATGAAAGTTTGATTATTTTCTTCCGTGCATTGGCCACGAATATTATTCACAATATTACGGAATACATTTTTACTTTATTCCGGAATACTTGTTTGGCCATAAATAGTCCGAAATACGTTTTCACAATATTTGAGTTTTTGAAAAACACCTCAAGAGGTGTTTTCACTTATTTTTGGATTCACTTTTTGCACTTTTAAATTTATTTTTTTAAAAATCTAAATTATTTATTTTCACAAAACTCTAAAAAAAAAATTAAATTTATTCACTTTTTATATTTTTTTAAAAAAATACATCCGAATTCTAAATATTAACTCCAAAATACTATGGTCAAACACAACTCCAACTCTATTTTCAACTTTATAAATACCAAATAAAGTGAATATATTTTTAGTTTTCATCGTCAAACGGATCCTTAATTTTTTGATTGTTTTTTCTTTTTTTGTGATTTAAGTTATATGTATTTACATTGTAAAGATTGCTTTGGTTATAAATATTTTTGGTATTCTATTTGCAGGGGTGTTCAAAATGACTCCAAAGAGATTGTCTCATTAAAAGATTAATAGTCGTAGAAACAAATATTTGATCATGTCAGGTAACGGTGAGGATAGGTTGCTCCGTACCACTGGTTGAGAACTAAAGGTTAAAGAAAATTTAACATATTCCATAAGTATGATTTTCTCTTAATCTGCTTTTTTCTCGAGTTTTTTTTAATTGTTTAGTGGCTTTAGATTGCCTCATTCTATCAATACGAGGGCTTTGTTTTGTTCAGGGAAAGAGACAGTCATGTTGTTCGGAGAAAGATTTCTTGCTGGAGAGCTCTATTTTGCTAATAAGCTTGAACAAATACTAATATATTTCATCATGTTATATACATGGATAGTACAAAAAATTTAAACGATGAGAGTACCTTTAATTTATTTGTAGCACGTAATTACTTGACTTCTTTTCCAATTTAGTGATTAAATCACTTCTTGTGACAAATTATGTGGAGTTGTCTCTTATAAATATTTAGTGTAAGTTTATAAGTGAGGCCTGGAGAGGATATCTGGATATGTATTAAAAAAGACAGTATGGTACACTAAAGTTTTCCTTATGCAAAGAGTCCATTATAGATCGGAGAGGGCATATATAATGTATGCAAATCTTATTTCTATCTTTGTGAGAAAATAATAGTCTGATACACTATACTCCCACTTAATTTATTTAATCTAAAACAAGGATGAAAGAAAAAGAGCTGACCTTTTTCTTGGTATATGTTTCCAATGATCCAACTCTTCAATTGTCAAAGTAATGTCCACTTATATCATCACATGTAGATGTAGTTTTTTTTTAAAAAAAAGAAGAAATATTTAAGAACTTACCTATTATAGGCTTCAAAGCCATCCGATCGTGTAAAAAATATTTACACTGTCAGTGCATATTAGTTAAATTCTAGAGTTTAACTTATATCCACTGTCAGTGGATATTTTATTTTACACCAACAGTAGTTTTAAAAGGTAATAGCTAATTACCACATTATTTTCTTAAAAACACTTCCTTAACTACTTACTCGTTTTCTCTCTCCTCTCCTAATTAGTACTCTCGTTTTCTCTCCCCCTTTCATTTCAGTCCAAAAAAATATAATTATTGTACTAATCTTTGTCTTAAAAAATTCTACTAGCAATAGTATTCTACAAAGAATTAGAATTATACTTGACAAATTAAAAGATGTTATTTTTTTTTCATCCCAATTTATTTGATGATGTTTGGATTTTGAGAGTAAATCGAGTTAACTTTTTATTATTATTTTCTTATATATCTGTTAAATATTTAAATTATTAATTATTAAAACTTAAATTGTAATATTTTCATATTTTTCAAATATGTAAATTTTATTTCGAAAAAATCAAAAGATTCAATGTCGTTCAATTATATGGTCAAAATTAAAAAGCTTGAATCTCAAAAAACTGAAAAGTATCATATAAATTGAGAAATATAGAGTATTGTATTACAGAATAATGCTAGTGATTGCTTAGGTTTATTTTGCTAATTGATTACTATGATGGTGTATGAAGTTGATTGTTTACATGGTATTGAAGAAACAGAATAGCTAAATCAATTAGTGATGATGAAAACGAAGATGATCCTCCTCTATATTTTTGGTAAACAAGATCATTGTTTGGGTAGAATAAATGTAAAGTTCAAGTTTCCTTTTATTACTATTTTTCTTTTTTATAATTTAGATATTAAAAAGAAGAAATATTTAAGAACTTACCTATTATAGGCTTCAAAGCCATCCGATCGTGTAAAAAATATTTACACTGTCAGTGCATATAATATAAAATTAACAACAAAAGCCAAAAATAGCTTCATATGTTATTTTATTCTTTGTTTTTGTCTCTAGACTAATTCAACTTTTGGTTAATTTGTTCTATTTTCTAGAATTTGATTCTAATTTCATGCTGCAAAGTCAAGAATTCGAGATTCCAGATCACTTAATGATCCATGATTAGGCTTTTACTAATATTTACTATATATTGCTCGGCAACCACATCAAGCTCGATATATATTCCTGATAGTTAATACGTACTAATAATCTTCTATTTTACGTATTACACAACTTTAAATCATTATGAAATTTTATTTAGAAAAAGAAAAGTAATTAGGTACTCCTTCTCCTTCTGTTACAAACAAGAGCTTTAAATTGTATTTTTCATGTTGAAATCAAAGAATAAAATATTATAGTTTGTTTAAAGTCAATTGCTATTTTTTAATAATTTATTCTTCTCTGTATATTTTATATTGATTGACGGCTTAACGTGATGTACACGTGCAACGCACGTACCTAAACTAGTTATAAATAAAAGGAAAGAGACACAACTATCTGAAAAGTTGTATCCCTTTGAAATTATAAGGTTCTCTTAACAGAAATCAATTGACTTTTCACTCTCTAGAAAAAAAAAATAGAAAGAAAAACTCTTCTACTTCTTCCTTTTTTCAAGTTCTTGTGAAAGGATTCTTAAAAGATTCTTCCCTGAAATCAAGAACAAACATATAGAACATGTATGCGATTATACACTGGCTTTTTTCAGTATACTTCATGCTTATATATATGTAACTAGGTAATTGCCCACGCTTTGTGCGGTCATGAATGACTTGTTTTAGCCTTGTGATCAAGAGGGGATGATTATTTCTATCAGAAATTACTGTTCTAGCCTCCAATTATACAACATTTGATGTGGACCAGATCAAGTAGTAATTTACTAATAAATGTATCATAGTTTGTACCTTGCAGCCATAAGAACCATGTTCTACACAACATTCGATGTCGACCCGGTCATGTAGTAATTTACTTAATAAATATCATAGTTTGGACTTTGCAGCCTGTAACACCCCGTACATTCACGACCCTAAGTAAGGCTTGAAGGACGTCCAAACAAAGGATCTTAAAGATAAGAGGTAAGCTAGAGACTTGAACTTGAAGTATCCAACAAAGTCCGCAAAGAAAAGTCAAAGAAAGGCAAAATTTGGAAAATTTTTGCCCAGGTGCGCCAGGCGGCGTGCCAGGCCGCTTTTGGCCAGAAATTTTCTGGCCTGGGGCGCGCCAGGCAGCGTACCGGGTTGCTTTTCGCCAAAATTTGTCTTCAACCAATAGTCTATAAATAGGACTTTTGGGTTATGGTATCATTATTCCATCTTGGTAGGACTACTCTTGGACGATTTTGAGCATTCAATAAGGGTTAATTCGTCGTCCTTTTTATTTTTATGTCTTTTTATAATTTTTCTCAGTTTACACTAAATTAAGCCAAGAGTGGCAAAAAGCGTTTATTCTTGAGATTGAGGCTATGGACATGAATCTCGTGAGTTGAATATTGTCTTGAAATTTGTGGAATTCTTTAAACATGAGATAGTTGGTGGATCTTGGATTCAAGTTAATGGGCTCAATTTAAGGCCCAAAATTAAGTTATAAGACATGACCCAAATGGGAAATTTGACCCATTCATCTTGGCCAAGTAGACAATTATTATTGGACCAAATGTTTGGTTAAGAAGGACCATTAAGGGGCTATATAAGGTGGAAAAATCAGATTTTTATTCATTTAAACACACATGCAATTTCTAGAGTTTTCCAAAAATTCTCTCTACTCTCAAACCCTAAGCCACCTTTCTCTTTGGACAAGATCACCTCTTGGAAGCTTTGGTAAGTGTTTACTCTCATGGTTTCATATACATTATATGCTTTAGATGATGTATAAATCATATTGGTTATGTTGACACATGTTGGTTATGTTGACAAAAAAAGTTGGATAGTTTACCATGTGTAAAACTATCTACTTTTGTTCAATTGGTAAAGGGCTTTGCCTTATGAACATGAAAGGAGACTTATGGTATTGAAGGAAGTGAATTTGATGGATTAAATGTCAACATGTTAAGATGTGGTTATGATCTCATTTGTGTCCTTTTTGCATATAACTTGTGGGATTGTTGTTATGAAACGTATTGAGGTGACTTAATGGTGTAATTGTGATGTAGTGCAATGAAAAAGCATAAAGGATGAACTTGGTATGAAATACTATTGGTTTATGATGTTTTGGTCAGTGTGGGAAATATTGTGGTATTGTTGATATGACAATGTCGTGAATAGTATTGTAAAGGGGGAAATAACGTTATAGGGCAATCATATAACTCATTGTCGTCTTATACACTTGTAAGGTAGTTAGTTGTTAACGTGAGCTCCGTTATGTACTTGGGTTGTAGAGTAAAACGTAAAGAAGGAGCTGGATTGTTGTATTCACATATTGGGTTGTTGTATTCATATTGGGAAGATAAGGTATGTAAGGTTCTTATCCACATTCTTCTGTAGCATCTATTGCTCACATTGTCATTGCACTTGTTTCCATTCCAAAAGGTTGTACAGTATCTCATTCTCCAAACTGTTTAGAGTATCTCATTTCAGAGTTGTTAGTACTTGTTATTCACTTGACTCTTATTCATTGAACATTGTTCCAAAGTTCCAATAATGTTGCAAACAACAATGTATTACTCTTATAGCTAAAGAATGAAGTAATGCATAATGAGTTGTATTCATGGGTGGTATCTCATGGGGTGACAAGAACACCTGCATGGGTCAATCCCAGTATTATGGGTGGTATCTCAGGGGCAAAGCCTAGCATGGGTCGATCCCGATTATTATGTTATTTCCCACTGATCAGTTGGGCCCGAGTATATTATATGGATGAAGGTATATGACTCATATTACAGGAATGATATTGATGAATGAATGAACGTCAAAGGAAAGTTATGAATGTAATTGTACACAATTCCACTCATGTATAGTACGGTGACATTAATCTATATTGTCTATTCATTGGTACTTGATTTCATTGACATTCTTATATCTCATATAGTTACTCATGGCCTTACATACTCATTACATTCTTCGTACTGACGTCCCTTGGGGGACTTACCTTACTTGCTGCAGGCACAGGTGCTAGTAGACCTCCACAGTAGGTTGCAGGTCATTTGCAGATTATTGGTGAGCTCCAGTTGGTTCGGGACTTTTTGAGTCATATGTACATATTGGTTTTGGTATTGTATAGCAGTTGTATAAAGTGGGGACTTGTCCCGACTATAGGTTTGGTTATGTATCTGTTAGAGGCTTTGTAGACGTTGTACAATTAAAGGAAGGAATGTCTTGTCTTTTTGACGATGTGGCCCTAACGGCCAAGTTTCATGTTCATATGAATATCTTTAATTTGGTTTCCATTATAGATACTTCATGTCCATGTGTGACTAAATGCTATTCCATTGACGACAAGTATATGAATTTATAGGTTGGTTCTCTCGAGTCTTAACGTCTTCGGGTGCCAGTCCGCCCCGTTGGAATTCGAGGCATGACAAAAGTGGTATCAGAGCGGGTCGTCCTAGGGTGTCTACAAAGCCGTGTCTGAGTAGAGTCTTACTTATCGATGTGTTGTGCACCACATTTATAAGTAGAAGGCTACGGGACATTTAGGAGTTGTTTCATTTCTTCATTTTTTTAGATCGTGCAGTAGAGCTAAAGTTATAGGTGGAATTATTTTTGACCTCAAAAATTATTTTTCTTGTATTATAGAAAAATGTCGATGGCAAGAAGAGGAAGGGGTAAAAGTAAAAAGATAGACAGGATTGCTGGAGAAGGAACCAGTAGACCACCACCTGATCAAGTTAATCAAGGTGATGCTGAGAATGAATTTGTATCGCGGGCTTCCTCCACTCCTTTTGTTCCAGAAGAGTCGAGTAGGAGAGAAGTACATACAGAACCACCTGTGAATGCTACTGAGCAGGATTTGAGGAACGCGATACAAATGTTGACTCAGATAGTTGCTGCCCAGAGTCAAGGACGAGCTGGTCCAACGACAAGTGATGATGGTGCAGCTAGGGCAGCTAGTCAAAGGACACAGGATTTTTTGAAATTAGATCCTCCCACCTTCACTGGGTCAGATCCCAATGAAGACCCGCAGGATTTTATAGATCAAATCCAAAGGGCCTTGGATGTCATGCATGTAGCTAGTGTGGAAACAGTCGAGCTTGCGGCTTATAGATTGAAAGGCGAGGCTATATTATGGTATGAGGATTGGAAATGATCGAGGGGTATTTGTCATGCCTCAAACCCCGTTGGGGCGAACATGGCACCCGAAACCGTTGAGGCCCCGAGAGAACCAACCTTCAATCCTGTACATTCATACACATGTCACTCAGTGGTCATCACTATCACGTATAGATGCAAGATACCAATGGCGGAAGTCATGACAAAACATATGATACATATATACATATATGAAACTTGGCCGTTAGGGCCATATCGTCAACATGATAAGACATTTCTTCCTCTAACCGTACAACGTCTACAAAGCCTCTATCAGATACATAACCAAAACCAATATGTACATATGACTCAGAAAGCCCCGAAGCAACCTGGAGCTCACCAATAATCTGTAGAAAATCCAACGTCTACTGTGGGGGTCTACTAGTATCTGTGCCTGCAGCAAGTAAGGTAAGTCCCCCAAGGGACGTCAGTACAAAGAATGTACTGAGTATGTAAGGCTGTAAGTAACTGTATGTAATATAGGAACTTTAGTGGAATCAAGTACAAGTGAGTAAACAATATAGATAAATCACTGTAAGATATGTGTGGAACTATGTACATTGCTTTCTTTACTTTACTTTACTGTACGTCATCAATCATCAATCATATAATGCCCGGGCCCAACTGATCAGTGGGAAATAACATAATAATCGGGATCGCCTCTAGCTAGGCTTTCGCCCCTTCGAGTTGCCACCCGTACTCAATGTCCATTCGGGATCGCCTCTAGCTAGGCTTACGCCCCTTCGAGTTGCCACCCGTACTCAACAAGTGTGCATTACTTCAATTCTTTTGTTATGAGATTGGTACATTAGTGGTTAAACATTATTGGAACTTTGGAACATTAACCAATGAACATGAGTCATGTGAATCACAATTGATCAATGAATAAGGAACATGTGAGTAACAATGATTAATAACCGAAAATTGGATACCTTTGAACATTTCGGAATGGAACAATTATAATGACAATGTGACACTATGTGCTGCAGAAGGATTTGGAAAGAGTAACCTTACATACCTTATACTTCCAATATGAATACACAACCCTATACGTGAACACAATAGTCCAGCTCCTTCCTTATGTTTCACTCTACAACACAAGTACATAACGGAGCTCACGTTAACAACCAACTACCTTTCAAGTGTATAAGACGACAATGAGTTACATGTTTGCCTTTAAAATGTCATTTACCCCTTTACAATACCATTCACGACATTGTTATACCAACAATACCCCAACATGCCATACATTTACCACAACATCATATACCAATAGCATTTCACAACAAGCTTCTCCTTTACACTTTCTCATCAACACTGTATCACAATTAATCCACCAAGTCACCTTAATACACCTCATAACACCATATCGGCCAAAATTCCATAATTTACACTTATAGAAAAATAACAAGTTTAGAAACATAATCACACCATACATGTTGATATTTCATCCATACCATGCACTTTCATGCAAACCTCAAGTCACCTTTCAAGTTTAATTCACAAAAATGGCACATCTTTTAGCATAAAGCAAAAGTGCCCTATTCAACCTTGCCAACATAACCATCATGATATAAACCATATCTCTTGCATATAATATATTAAATTGCAAGAATAAACACTTACCCAACCTTGCAAAGTGATGATCTTGTCTCCAAGAAATGGTTGCCTTAGTGTTTGTGAGTTGAGAGAAAAAGCCCTTTTGTAGAAAAATCTAGAAATGTCATGTGTGGTTCCTTGAATAAAAATCTGATTTTTGGTGCCTTTTATAGGCCCTTGAAGTCATCCTTATCCACTTAGATCAATAATTGATTAGTCAAAGGATGAATGGGTCATTTGACCCATTGGGCCATGTCTTTTGGCTTTTTTTTGGGCCTCAAATTGAGCCAATTAACACATATTAACTTAGCCCACCAAATTCCATGTATAATCCAACATATATATCATGTTTAATTAATTCCATAATGTCACGACAATATTCACTTACGAGATTCATGTTCGTAGCCTCAATCTCAAAAATAGAAATTCTAGTCGTTCATGGCTTCATTGAACATTTTTGATAAATACTTGTGTTTCATGATTTGATCATGTAGGAGTGTATTGAGTTATTTGAAGCCTTAACAAGGAGTAAAGAACACCAAGGAACCAAAAGAAACCAAGAAAGAATCGACGTCGCAATGCGTTGCAAGACGGGCACGGAAGAGCCCAACTTTTTGTGCCTTGCGCCACTGCTGCAAAGCAAGCAGCGGCGCGAAAATGTCATGCCCTCTGAATCAGCAGGCTTGCGCCACACCCCCTGAAATAGGGAGTGGCACAAGTTTTGCTATTTCTCTGAAGTTTTTTCCCCTCTTTGCAAACACTAGCATGCCATTCAATACCCTATCAAAGAACCACAAAATACTTACTTATTGCTCCCAATACTAAGGTAAACATGACTCCAAGTTATCAAGTAAGGTTGGAAATGTACGGGGTGTTACATTCTTCCCCCTTTAGAAACATTCGTCCTCGAATGTTAACAACATCCTTTCAATTATAACAAGTGCATCTCTAGATTAGCATATATATACACATTTACTTAACGCCCATAGATACTTACTTGCTATTGCTCCACCTTTGCACGGTGAACTTTTTCTTCCATTTAAAACATATGAGGGTATTTGGTCTTCATCATTTCTTTAACTTCCCATGTGATCTCTTCTACTTATTGGATCCTCCAAAGTACCTTTACGGACGCCACGTCTTTATTTCTTAACCTCTTCACTTGTCTATCCAGAATAGCGATAGGTATCTCTTCATAAGTGAGATCCTCTGTAACTTGAACATCGTCAACGGAAGCAATACAAGATGGATCTCCTATGTATTTTCGAAACATGGAATACTGGATGGACTGAGGAGAGTTCTTGGGGTAATTTCAATTCATATGCGACTTGCCCAAATCTTCTGTTAATTTCATATGGTACGTTATATAGGTCCAACTTTTCTTTCGTTATAAATCTCACCCTTTCATTGGTGACACTTTCGAGACTACCCAATCACCTATGACAAATTATAATTCCCTTCTTTTTCTAACCTCAGCATATGACTTATGTCGACTTTGAGCCATTTATAACCACTGTTGTATCACCTTAACTTTCTCCATAGCTTGATGAACAAGACGAAAACAATTTCATCTGTTTCAAACCATCCCATTGGTGATCTACCCTTTTGTTTCCATATAAAGCTTCATAAGGTGCCCCTTTTATTTTTGATACTCAAACGATAACTACTATGGTAAGAAAATTCAACAAGAGGTAAATGATCGTCCTAACTACTTTTAAAGTCCTATATGCAGGCTCGTAACATATATTTAAGCGTTTGGATAGTACGTTCTGCTTGTCCATCTGTCTGAGGATTTTAAATTTATTTGGATTCCCTAACTCTTCTGAAAAGATTTTTTTTTTCAAAAGTATGCAGTAACTTGAGCTCCCATGACTGATATACTAGGAATTGGAATCCCATGTAATCGTACTATCTCTTAACATACAACTTTGCATAGTATTCAGTTGTATACATGGTCCTAACTGGTAGGAAATACGTTGATTGGTAAGCTTGTCAACTACTACTCATATAGAATCAAATTTCCGCAATGTACGAGACAAACCTGTGATGAAATCCATATTAATCATATTCCACTTCCAAACTGGAAGATTGATACATTGCATATAGCCTTCATGTTTCTGATGCTCTACTTTTACTTGTTAACAATTTGGACATTGAGCTACGAGTTCTGCGATGTTCTTCTTCATATTCCCCACCACTAACACATGTCTTTCAAATCATGATATATTTTGGTAGCTTCCGGATGGATATTTAGCTCATCTACATCCGATACACACAATCTACCTTGACATTGAAGTACTCCCTCTTACATAAAGTCAACTGACTTCATCGAACCTTGAGGTACGTTCATTTTCCAACCGAACTAAAAATAGGATTCACATGTTGCTTTTCCTTCACCTCTACGAATGAAAACTTTGCCGCATTTTGCGCTATCACTCTTTGATCTGGAGTTTCAAGTAAATGCACTACCAAACTATTTAATTAATGTAGATCCTTAACTGTACCTTGCTTTCCCATGAACCGACCATCAGTACTTCCTAGTGCTTTGCGGCTTAACGCATCGGTCACCACATTTGCTTTTCCCGGATGTGATCTCAGTATCATATCATAATCTCTTAATAATTTGAGTCACCTTCCTTACCTCAGATTTAGGTCCTTCTACTTTAAGATATATTGCAAACTCTTATGATCAATATTTATATATCAACATAAACCCCATACAAGTAGTGGTGTCGTGTCTTTCAAACAAATATCACAACTGTTACCTCGAGATCATGTGTGGAATAGTTTCTCTCATGTGGCCACAACTGTCGTGAGGCATATGCTATTACCTTACTCTGTTGCATCAATACACATCTGAGGCAAATCTCGGAAGCATCACAATACATTGCCTAACTTTCTGCGCCTTCGGGAAGTACTAAAACTAGTGTAGAAGTTAATTTATCTTCCAGCTCTTGGAAACTTTTCTTACATGCATCGTTCCACTGAAACTTAATTGCCTTGTGTGTTAGCTTAGTTAAAGGTGCAGCAATAGAAGAAAATCATGTCACAAATCTTCTATAATACCCCGCCAATCCAAGAAAACTACGAATCTCCGTAGGTGTCGTAGGTCTTGGCCAATTCTTCACCGCTTCAATCTTTTGAGTATCAACCCAAATTCCTTCATCTGACACAATATGACCCAAGAATGCTACAGATTTTAGCCAAAGCTCACATTTAGAGAACTTTGCATATAACTTACGGTCGCGAAGACTCTGCAACACTTGCCGTAAATGATTAGCATGGTCCTCCTGTGATCTTGAGTAAACCAAAATATCATCTATAAATACTGTCACGAACACGTCTAGAAATGGCTTGAACACCCTATTCATCAAATCCATAAAAACAGCTGGTGCATTTGTTAGCCCAAATGACATAACTAAAAATTCATAATGTCCATACCGTGTTAGAAAAGCTGTCTTGGGTATGTCTTGTTTTCTAACCCTTACTTAATGATAACCCGATCTCAAATCAATCTTTGAAAAATATTTAGCACCCTGTAACTGATCAAATAAATCATCAATTCTGGGGAGGGGATATTTATTCTTGATTGTTACTTTATTCAATTGTCGGTAGTCAATACACATTCTCAATGTGCCATCTTTCTTCCGTACGAATAATACTGGTGCACCCCACGGAGACATACTAGGTCGCGTAAATCCCTTGTCCAGTAAATCTTTTAATTGCTCCTTCAATTCTCGCAATTCTGCTGGAGCCATTCTGTATGGAGGAATAGAAATAGGCTGAGTGCCTGGAATCACATCAATGCCAAACTCTATTTCCCATTCTGGAGGTAAACTTGGAAGATCCTCAGGAAATACGTCAAGAAATCCATTCACCACCGGAACTGATTGAGGAGTTGGTGGTTTCGCTTCAATATCATGCACTCTCACTAAGTGGCATATATATCCCTTGGATATCATTTTCCTAGCCTTAAGATAGGAAAGAACTTTACCTCTCGGTGCTCCAACATTACCCTTCCATTCAAGGAAGGTCTTTCTAGGAAAAAAAGAATGTACCTTCTCAGCTCGGCCATTTCCTATGGCATAATAAGAAGCCAACCAATCCATACCCGTTATAATATCAAACTCCATCATTTGCCCAGCTCAACAAGAGCAGCCAACATATTATGACCACAAACAGTGCCTATACAATTAAGATAAATTTTCTTAGCTACAATAGACTCACCCACGGGTGTAATACTCCAAATGATTTAACTAATAATTCTGGTGTCCTTTTATTTATATTTTTTTCAACAATCAAGGGAGTAACATATGATAGGGTAAAACCCGGATCAATCAATACATATACCTTATGTAAAAATATGAATAGTGTACCTGTATCTACATCAGGAGAAGCCTCCAAATTCTGTCGATCCGCTAAGACGTAGGTACGGTTCTGGGTTTCACTGGCACCAACTGTCCCTCTAAAACCTCTGCCACACCCCATAGGTTGTACACCTGACGATGATAACATAATAGCTGACCCCGTAGGTCGTGTCATACTACTAGTGGCCCTCTGTGGGCACTCTCTCATTTTATGCCCCGGCATACCGCACCAAAAGCAAACATTCGTCCCCAATCGACATTCACCTAGATGAAACCTTCCGCAACGCTGACACGACTGACGAGGGGTCTTCGGTTGTCTCCTACTTCCTTGTGCTTGATACTCTGTTGTCCGTGAATCCTGAATCCCACTTCTTTGCCAGAACTGGTTGCCTCTAAACCCTTGGGATCGAAATAGAGCATTTACTGTAGAATGAGGAAATAATGGTCTAGGCGGTCTATTAAACACCCGAGACCTAAATTCTCCTTGGGACGCCATGAACTGTCCTATAGGTCTAGCCCTCTTTGATGGCCCTCTTTCAGATTCTTGTGCCATTCTCCTTTGCCTTTGATTACCCCTCTTTTATGCAAAGGCTGGACCAACCTGTCCTTGATTTTGTACACGACTATCTGAGTCAACAGGTGCACCGCATTCCTTATATCCTGCTCAGTAGCATTAACAGGTGTTTCAGCAGATACTTCTCTCCTATTCGACTCCTCTGGAACAGAAGAAGTGGAGGAAGCCCGCGATATAAATTCATTCTCAGCATCACCCTGATTAACTTGATCAGGTGGTCGTCTACTGGTTCCTTCTCCAATAATCCTGTCTATCTTTTTACTTTCCCCCTTCCGCTTCTTGCCATCGGCATTTTGTTATAATACAAGAAAAATAATTTTCGAGGTCAGAAATGATTCCATCTATAACATTGGCTCTATTGCACGATCTAGGGAATGAAGAAAAGAAACAACCCCTAAATGTCCCGTAGCCTCCTACTTATAAATGTGGTGCACAACACATCGATAAGTAAGACTCTACTCAGACACGGCTTTGTAGATACCCTAGGACGACCCGCTCTGATACCACTTTTGTCACGCCTCAAACCCCGTTGGGGCGAACATGGCACCCGAAGCCGTTGAGGCCCCGAGAGAACCAACCTTCAATCCTGTACATTCATACACATGTCACTCAGTGGTCATCACTATCACGTATAGATACAAGATACCAATGGCGAAAGTCATGACAAAACATATGATACATATATACATATATGAAACTTGGCCGTTAGGGCCATATCATCAACATGATAAGACATTTCTTCAGTTAACTGTACAACGTCTACAAAGCCTCTATCAGATACATAACCAAAACCAATATGTACATATGACTTAGAAAGCCTCGAAGCAACCTGGAGCTCACCAACAATCTATAGAAAATCCAACGTCTATTGTCGGGGTCTACTAGTATCTGTGCCTGCAGAAAGTAAGGTAAGTCCCCCAAGGGACGTCAGTACGAAGAATGTACTAAGTATGTAAGGTTGTCAGTAACTGTATGTAATATAGGAACTTTAGTGGAATCAAGTACAAGTGAGTAAACAATATAGATAAATCACTGTAAGATATGTGTGGAACCATGTACATTGCTTTCTTTACTTTACTTTACTGTACGTCATCAATCATCAATCATATAATGCCCGGGCCCAACTGATCAGTGGAAAATAACATAATATTCGGGATCGCCTCTAGCTAGGCTTTCGCCCCTTTGAGTTGCCACCCGTTCCCAATGAACTTTCGGGATCGCCTCTAGCTAGGCTTTCACCCCTTCGAGCTTCCACCCGTACTCAATATCCATTCGAGATCGCCTCTAGCTAGGCTTACGCCCCTTCGAGTTGCCACCCGTACTCAACAAGTGTGCATTACTTCAATTCTTTTGTTATGAGATTGGTACATTAGTGGTTAAACATTATTGGAACTTTGGAACATTAACCAATGAACATGAGTCATGTGAATCACAATTGATCAATGAATAAGGTACATGTGAGTAACAAGGATTAATAACCGGAAATTGGATACCTTTGAACATTTTGGAATGGAACAAGTACAATGACAATGTGACACTATATGCTGCAAAAGGATACGGAAAGAGTAACCTTACATACCTTATACTTCCAATATGAATACACCACCCTATATGTGAACACAATAGTCCAGATCCTTCCTTATGTTTCACTCTACAACACAAGTACATAACGGAGCTCACGTTAACAACCAACTACCTTTCAAGTGTATAAGACGACAATGAGTTACATGTTTGCCTTTAAAATGTCATTTCCCCCTTTACAATACCATTCATGACATTGTTATACCAACAATACCCCAACATGCCATACATTTACCACAACATCATATACCAATAGCATTTCACAATAAGTTTCTCCTTTACACTTTCTCATCAACACCGTATCACAATTATCCACCAAGTCACCTTAATACACCTCATAACACCATATCGGCCAAAATTCCATAATTTAAACTTATAGAAAAATAAAAAGTTTAGAAACATAATCACACCATACATGTTGATATTTCATCCATACCATGCACTTTCATCCAAACCTCAAGTCACCTTTCAAGTTTAATTCACAAAAATGGCACATCTTTTAGCATAAAGCAAAAGTGCCCTATTCAACCTTGCCAACATAACCATCATGATCTACACCGTCTCTCATGCATATAATATATTAAATCGCAAGAATAAACACTTACCCAACCTTGCAAAGTGATGATCTTGTCTCCAAGAAATGGTTGCCTTAGGGTTTGTGAGTTGAGAGAAAAAGCCCTTTTGTAGAAAAATCTAGAAATGTCATGTGTGGTTCCTTGAATAAAAATCTGGTTTTTGGTGCCTTTTATAGGCCCTTTAAGTCATCCTTAGCCACTTAGATCAATAATTGATTAGTCAAAGGAAGAATGGGTCATTTGACCCATTGGGCCATGTCTTTTGGCTTCTTTTTGGGCCTCAAATTGAGCCCATTAACACATAATAACTTAGCCCACCAAATTCCATGTATAATCCAACATATATCTCATGTTTAATTAATTCCATAATGTCACGACAATATTCACTTACGAGATTCATGTTCGTAGCCTCAATCTCAAAAATAGAAATTCTAGTCGTTCATGGCTTCATTGAACATTTTTTATAAATACTTGTGTTTCATGATTTGATCATGTAGGAGTGTATTGAGGTATTTAAAGCCTTAACAAGGAGTAAAGAACACCAAGGAACCAAAAGAAACCAAGGAAGAATCGACGTCGCAATGCGTTGCAAGACGGGCACAGAAGAGCCTAACTTTTTGTGCCTTGCGCCACTGCTGCAAAGCAAGCAGTGGCGCGAAAATGTCATGCCCTCTGAATCAGCAGGCTTGCGCCATACCCCCTGAAATAGGGAGTGGCGCAAGTTTTACTATTTCTCTGAAGTTTGTTCCCCTCTTTGCAAACACTAGCATGCCATCCAATACCCTATCAAATAACCATAAAATACTTACTTATTGATCCCAATACTAAGGTAAACATGACTCCAAGTTATCAAGTAAGGTCGGAAAGGTATGGGGTGTTACAGTATTGATGCACTCCCAGCTGGTTGGGAAGAATTTAAAATGGCCTTCCTTGATAATTATCTTTCTTATGAGGTTCGAGATGCTCGTGCAGACCAATTCTTAAATCTGTGGCAAGGTAATATGAGCGTCAGAGAGTACAGCCTTCGGTTTATCTCTTTGGCCAGGTATGCTCCAAATGTGGTAGCTACGATGACCGATAGAGTTCATCGATATGTGGACAAGTTAGATCCATACTTGGTTCTAGATTGTACTATTGCTGCTTTGAACAAAGATATGGATATAGCCAGGATTCAGGCTTTTGCGCAAAAGATAGAAGATCAGAGGCAAAGAAGAAGGGTACATGAATTTGAAAGAAGGTCGTCAAAAAGGGCTAGACCCATGAGGCAGTCTATGGTGTCCCAAGGAGAATCTAGGCCTCGAATGTTTCCTAGACCGCCTAGATCATCATTCTCTTATTCTACAGCAGGCACTCAACCTCAATTCCGAGGGTTTAGGGGCAGTCATAGTGGATAGAGTAGTGGAATGCAAGGTTCACAGACAGCAGGATTCTCTCGTCCCCCGTGTCAGCATTGCGGACGATTTCATTTAGGTGAATGTCGGCTGGGGATGAATGCTTGTTATTGGTGTGGTATGATGGGTCACATAATGAGGGACTGCCCACGACGAGGCTTGGGTAGTGTGGTACGACCTACGGGATCCACCGTTGCATCATCGTCATCGTTGCCTTCCCTAGGTAGAGGAGTGCAGCCTATTGGACGTGATAGAGGTGCTAGGGGAGCAGCTAGTTCAAGCGGAACCCAAAATCGCATCTACGCTTTAGCGGACTGGCAGAATTCGGAGGCATCACCTGATGTTGTTACAGGTATATTATCCATATTATCACATAATGTTTACGCATTGATTGATCCGGGTTCTACATTATCATATGTTACTCCATCGATTGCTGAAAAATTTGAAAGAACGCCAGAATTACTAGTTAAGACATTTGAAGTATCTACACCAGTCGGTATATCAATTATACCTAAGAGAGTTTATCGTAACTGTATAGTCACTGTTTGTGGTCATGATACATTGGCCGATCTTATTGAGATGGAAATGATAGATTTTGATGTCATAATGGGTATAGATTGATTGGCTTCTTGCTATGCCATGGTAGATTGTCGAGCTAAGAAGGTATATTTCCATTTTCCACAAAAGGATATTCTTTAATGGAAGGGTAATGTGGGGGCACCGAGAGGAAAATTTATTTCCTATCTTAAAGCAAAGAAAATGATATCCAAGGGGTACATATGCCACTTAGTGAGAGTGAAGGATACTGATATGAAACCACCAACTCCTCAATCAGTTCCGGTGGTAAATGAATTTCTTGATGTATTTCCTGAAGATCTTCCAGGTTTACCTCCAGAACGGGAAGTAGAATTTGGTATTGATGTGGTTCCAGGCACTCAGCCTATCTCTATTCCTCCATACAGAATGGCTCAAGTAGAATTGCGAGAATTGAAGAAGCAATTAAAACACTTGCTGGATAAAGGATTCATAAGGCCTAGCATGTCCCCGTGGGGTGCACCAGTATTATTTGTACGGAAGAAAGATGGCACATTGAGAATGTGTATTGACTACCGGCAATTGAACAAGGTAACGATCAAGAATAAACATCCCCTTCCCAGAATTGATGATTTATTTGATCAGTTACAGGGTGCTAAATGTTTTTCAAAGATTGACTTGAGGTCGGGTTATCATCAAGTAAGAGTTAGAGAACAAGATATACCCAAGACAGCTTTTCGAACACGGTATGGACATTATGAGTTTTTAGTTATGTCATTTGGGCTAACAAATGCACCAGCGATTTTTATGGATTTGATGAATAGGATGTTTAAGCCATTTCTTGACGTGTTCGTGACGGTGTTTATAGATGATATTTTGGTTTACTCAAGATCGCAATAGGACCATGCTAATCACTTACGGCAAGTGTTGCAGATTCTTCGTGACCGTAAGTTATATGCAAAGTTCTCCAAATGTGAGCTTTGGTTAAAATCCGTAGCATTTTTGGGTCACATTGTGTCGGATGAAGGAATAAGGGTTGATACGCAAAAGATTAAAGCGGTGAAGAATTGGCCAAGGCCTACGACGCCTACAGAGATTCATAGTTTTCTGGGATTGGCTGGTTATTATAAAAGATTTGTCGAAGGGTTTTCTTCTATTTCTGCACCTTTGACAAAGTTAGCCCACTAGGCAATCAAGTTTCAATGGAATGATGCGTGTGAAAACAGTTTCCAAGAGCTGAAAAATAAGGTGACTTCTACACATGTATTGGTACTCTTGGAAAGCACAGAAGGGTATGCAGTATATTGTGATGCTTCAGGAGTCGGCTTAGGATGTGTATTGATGCAGAACGGTAAAGTAATAGCCTATGCTTCAAGGCAATTGCGTCCACATGAGAAGAATTATCCAACACATGATCTTGAGTTAGCAGCCGTGATATTTGCTTTAAAGTTATTGCCCCATTATTTGTATGGGGTTCATGTTGATATCTACACTGATCACAAAAGTTTGCAATATATCTTTAAGCAGAAGGACCTAATTCTGAGGCAGCGAAGGTGGCTGGAACTCTTAAAGGATTATGATATTGATATCTTATACCATCCGGGAAAAACGAATGTAGTAGCCGATGCATTAAGTCACAAAACAATAGGAAGCACTAATGGTCAGTTGACGGAAAAGCAAGATATAGTCAAGGATCTACATCAACTAGCTAGCTTGGGAGTTCGTCTTCTTGAGTCTACGGATGAAGGGGTTATTGTACTAAATATGGCAGAATCTTTATTTGTAGCTGAAGTGAAGAAAAACAGTATGCAGATCCTATTTTATTGCAGCTGAAGGAGAATGTACAACAAGATTTGACAAAGACATTTGATCTTACGCAAGAAGGAGTACTTCAGAGCCAAGGTAGGTTATGTGTACCAGATGTAGATGAGCTAAGGAGACGGATTATGATAGAAGCACATCACTCACGATATTCTATTCATCCGGGAGCTACAAAAATGTATCATGACTTGAAAGACATATATTGGTGGGGAAATATGAAGAAGAATATTTCAGAATTTGTAGCTCAATGTCCAAATTGTCAACAAGTAAAAGTAGAGCATCAAAAGCCTGGAGGTTATATGCAATGTATAGATCTTCCAGTTTGGAAGTGGGACATGATCAATATGGATTTCATCACAGGTTTTCCTCTTACACTTCGAAAATTTGATTCTATATGGGTGATAGTTGACAGGCTTACCAAGTCAGCACACTTTCTACCTGTCAAGACCACCTACACAGTTGAAGATTATGCGAGGATGTATATCAAAGAGATAGTTCGGCTACATGGAATTCCTATATCTATTATATCAGACAGGGGAGCTCAGTTTACTGCACATTTTTGGAAATCTTTTCAGAAGAGCTTGGGGACTCAAGTGAATTTAAGCACAACTTTTCATTCCTAAACGGATGGGTAGGCAGAATGTACTATTCAAACACTTGAAGATATGCTACGAGCATGTGCATTGGACTTTAAAGGCAATTGGGATGATCATTTACCTCTTGTTGAGTTTACCTACAATAATAACTATCATTCAAGTATCAAGATGGCTCCTTACGAAGCTTTATTTGGGAGGAAGTGTAGATCACCAATAGGATGGTTTGAAGCGGGTGAAACTGCTTTATTTGGACCGAATCTAGTTCAGCAGGCTATGGAGAAAGTTAAGGTGATACAACAGCGGTTACAAACAGCCCAACGTTGACACAAGTCATATGCTGATGTTAGAAGAAGAGGGATCAAATTTTCCATAGGTGATTGGGTATTCTTGAAGGTGTCACTGATGAAAGGGGTAATGCGGTTCGGAAAGAAAGTAAAGTTGAGTCCACGTTATATAGGGCCATATGAAATTGTCCAGAGATTTGGTCAAGTGGCGTATGAATTAGCACTACCCCAAGAACTCTCCACAGTTCATCCAGTATTCCATGTTTCGATGCTTCGAAAATGATTAGGAGACCCATCTCAAATTGCTCCCATCGAAGATGTGCAAGTTATGGAAGACCTCATATATGAAGAAGTGCCTATTGCTATTCTGGATCGACAAGTCAAGAGGTTAAGGAATAAAGATATAGCTTCCGTAAAGGTACTTTGAAGGAATCAACAAGTAGAAGAAATCACATGGGAAGCCGAAGAAATGATGAAATCTAAGTACCCGTATTTATTTCAAACCGACCCTAAATTGGAGCAATAACAAGTAAGTATTTATGAACATTATAAGTATGTGATACTATGCAGAATATATTTATACTTGCACTTGTTTGATTTGATCATTGTTATCAACATTCGAGGACGAATGTTTCTAAAGGGGGAAGGATGTAACACCCCGAACATTCCCGACCCTAAGTAAGGCTTGAAGGACGTCCAAACAAAGGATCTTAAAGATAAGAGGTAAGCTAGAGACTTGAACTTGAAGAATCCAACCAAGTCCGCAAAGAAAAGTCGAAGAAAGGAAAAATTTGGAAATTTTTTGCCCAGGTGCGCCAGGCGGCGTGCCAGGCCGCTTTTGGCCAGAATTTTTCTGGCCTGGGCAGCACTGGGGTGCGCCAGGCAGCGTACCGAGTTGCTTTTCACAAAATATTTTCTTCAACCAATAGTCTATAAATAAGACTTTTGGGTTATGGTATCATTATTTCATCTTGGTAGGACTACTCTTGGAAGATTTTGAGCATTCAATGAGGGTTAATTCGTCGTCCTTTTTATTTTTATGTCTTTTTATAATTTTTCTCAGTTTACGCTAAATTAAGCCAAGAGTGGCAAAAAGCGTTTATTCTTGAGATTGAGGCTACGGACATGAATCTCGTGAGTTGAATATTGTCTAGACATTTATGGAATTCTTTAAACATGAGATAGTTGGTGGATCTTGGATTCAAGTTAATGGGCTCAATTTAAGGCCCAAAATTAAGTTATAACACATGGCCCAAATAGGAAATTTGACCCATTCATCTTGGCCAAGTAGACAATTATTATTGGACCAAATGTTTGGTTAAGAAGGACCATTAAGGGGCTATATAAGGTGGAAAAATCAGATTTTTATTCATTTAAACACACATGCAATTTCTAGAGTTTTCCAAAAATTCTCTCTACTCTCAAACCCTAAGCCATCTTTCTCTTTGGACAAGATCACCTCTTGGAAGCTTTGGTAAGTGTTTACTCTCACGGTTTCATATAAATTATATGATTTAGATGATGTATAAATCATATTGGTTATGTTGACACATGTTGGTTATGTTGACAAAAAAAGTTGGATAGTTTACCATGTGTAAAACTATCTACTTTTGTTCAATTGGTAAAGGGCTTTGCCTTAAGAACATGAAAGGAGACTTGTGGTATTGAAGGAAGTGAATTTGATGGATTAAATGTCAACATGTTAAGATGTGGTTATGATCTCATTTGTGTCCTTTTTGCATATAACTTGTGGGATTGTTGTTATGAAACGTATTGAGGTGACTTGATGGTGTAATTGTGATGTAGTGCCATGAAAAAGCATAAAGGATGAACTTGGTGTGAAATACTATTGGTTTATGATGTTTTGGTCAATGTTGGAAATATTGTGGTATTGTTGATATGACAATGCCGTGAATTGTATTGTAAAGGGGGAAATGACGTTATAGGGCAATCATATAACTCATTGTCGTCTTATACACTTGTAAGGTAGTTAGTTGTTAACGTGAGCTCCGTTATGTACTTATGTTGTAGAGTAAAATGTAAAGAAGGATATGGATTGTTGTATTCACATATTGGGTTGTTGTATTCATATTGGGAAGATAAGGTATGTAAGGTTCTTATCCACATTCTTCTGCAGCATCTATTGCTCACATTGTCATTGCACTTGTTTCCATTCCAAAAAGTTGTACAGTATCTCATTCTCCAAACTGTTTAGAGTATCTCATTTCAGAGTTGTTAGTACTTGTTATTCACTTGACTCTTATTTATTGAACATTGTTCCAAAGTTCCAATAATGTTGCAAACAACATTGTATTACTCTTATAGCTAAAGAATGAAGTAATGCATAATGAGTTGTATTCATGTGTGGTATCTCATGGGGTAACAAGAACACCTGCATGGGTCGATCCCAATATTACGGGTGGTATCTCATGGGGTGAAAAGAACACCTGCATGGGTCAGTCCTAATATTACGGGTGGTATCTCAGGGGCAAAGCCTAGCATGGGTCGATCCCGATTATTATGTTATTTCCCACTGATCAGTTGGGCCCGAGTATATTATATGGATGAAGGTATATGAATGATATTACATGAATGATAGTGATGAATGAATGAACGTTAAAGAAAAGTAATAAATGTAATTGTACACAATTTCACACATGTATAGTACGGTGACATTAATCTATATTGTCTATTCATTGGTACTTGATTTCATTGACATTCTTATATATCATATAGTTACTCATGGCCTTACATACTTAGTACATTCTTCGTACTGACGTCCCTTGGGGGACTTACCTTACTTTCTGCAGGCGCAGGTGCTAGTAGACCTCCACAGTAGGTTGCAGGTCATTTGCAGATTATTGGTGAGCTCCAGTTGGTTTGGGGCTTTCCGAGTCATATGTACCTATTGGTTTTGGTATTGTGTAGCAGTTGTATAAAGCAGGGACTTGTCCTGACTATAGGTTTGGTTATGTATCTGTTAGAGGCTTTGTAGACGTTGTACAATTAAAGGAAGGAATGTCTTGTCTTTTTGACGATGTGGCCCTAACGGCAAAGTTTCATGTTCATATGAATATCTTTACTTTGGTTTCCATTATAGATACTTCATGTCCATGTGTGACCAAATGCTATTCCATTGACGACAAGTACATGAATTTATAGGTTGGTTCTCTCGGGCCTTAACATCTTCGGGTGCCAGTCCGCCCCGTTGGAATTCGAGGCGTGACAAAATTGGTATCAGAGCGGGTCGTCCTAGGGTGTCTACAAAGTCGTGTCTGAGTAGATTCTTACTTATTGATGTGTTATGCACCACATTTATAAGTAGGAGGCTACGGGACATTTAGGAGTTGTTTCATTTCTTCATTTTTTAGATCGTGCAGTAGAGCTAAAGTTATAGGTGGAATTATTTTTGACCTCGGAAATTATTTTTCTTGTATTATAGTAAAATGCCAATGGCAAGAAGAGGAAGGGGTAAAAGTAAAAAGATAGACAGGATTACTAGAGAAGGAACCAGTAGACCACCACCTGATCAAGTTAATCAAGGCGATGTTGAGAATGAATTTGTATCGCGGGCTTCCTCCACTCCTTCCGTTCCAGAAGAGTCGAGTAGGAGAGAAGTACCTGCAGAACCACCTGTGAATGCTACTGAGCAGGATTTGAGGAACGCGGTGCAAATGTTGACTCAGATAGTTGCTGCCCAGAGTCAAGGATGAGTTGGTCCAACGACAAGTGATGATGGTGCAGCTAGGGCAGCTAGTCGAATGACACAGGATTTTTTGAAATTAGATCCTCCCACCTTCATTGGGTCAAATCCCAATGAAGACCCGCAGGATTTTATAGTTCAAATCTAAAAGGCCTTGGATGTCATGCATGTAGTTGGTGTGGAAACAGTCGAGCTTGCGTCTTATAGATTGATAGGCGAGGCTATATTATGGTATGAGGATTGGAAATGATCGAGGGGTATTGGTGCACTCCCAGCTGGTTGGGAAGAATTTAAAATGGCCTTCCTTGATCATTATCTTCCTTATGAGGTTCGAGAGACTCGTGCGGACCAGTTCTTAAATCTGCGGCAAGGTAATATGAGCGTCACTGGTCGTTCACATAATGCTTATATATGTTTACCTACTAGTTTATATATATTGTTCACAGTTGATTGCTTAATTATTTTTGTCCCATTCTTTTCATGCTTTATTGTAAACTAGGAATAAGTTGAGGATCACTAATAGGAAAAAAATTACTTTTCATGAAGTCTATTCTCCTTTTAATATTCTTTAATATTCTTTTTGCTATGAGTTTTCTTATTGTTGGTTGATTTAATATCAAATGTTAGTCCACTTGCGTTTATATATGTTTGCCATTAAGGAGTTGTTTACTTTTTTTACTTTTTTTATTTTTTATTTAAAAAAGTTTCAGTTTGGTTGGGCTAAAAGGTGCAAAGTTTTATCATTTTTTTAAAGGCGAACCTTAAAAAGTCCCTTAAAATGTTTGTCCACTAGTTTTTTGGTTTGTTAGTTTGCTGTGGTTAAGTATTCTGTTATTGATCTAATAAGTTAATAAGTGCAATTCTTTAAATGTTAGCTTTATAATTAGTGATCTGATTTAGAAAATTGTTATAGAATATTGGATTTGTTGTTGGTTAAACTGTGGTACGTTCCAGAAATAGAAATTTTACAGCCTCGTCAAATAATTTAATCAATTGGGAGAGGAACGACATGGAATAAAAATTTATTTCAAATTCTATTAACCGGTAGAATGGCAAAAAACTCTCATTTTCTTAACCTTTTTTTGCCTTCTTATGTGCTTACTTTGATTAAAAGTCTTTATGACTTTATTGCTTAATTTTCGTTTACTAGTTGAACCTTAAGAACTGATATACTCTCACTCTTTTAAATATTTTTACATGTACACTACAACGGAACAACGTCATTTGAAGTTCAACCATGAGTGGAGCTAGCAGTCAACGCACCAGCAAAGCTCAAACGGAGTAGTCGCCCCAAGGGGGGATCATGTACGTTTGGAAAATGATGACAAAACAGACAGGCAATAGCTAACTTCTCACATGAAGCACATATAACTTTATTAAATATAAAGCACCTCGTTACTTCCTTTTTTTATTTTATTTTATATGCCATTCTTTAAAAAAAGTCTCAAAGACTTTACAACTATTACTACTTTACTATAACAACATGCTTTGATACAATTTATGTATTATACCTACATATTTTTTGCTTTATATAACTTTTAAATGCTAAAATATTTTATTTAGTACTCTTAAATAAGTTTCTTTAAGAATTTCTTTCGTCTTGTCTTAAGACTTTTAAGGGAGCCGACATAGAAATTGGAATAGAGGGAGTAACATCGCATTGGGCCCGTTTCAGGCTTGTCATACCCTGATCCCAGACTCTCTCCCCCCCCCCCCCCTCTCCCTCTCTCAATTTTAACTTCATGTGTTGTCAATTTGTTTATTTTTTACATTAAATTTACCACCAAATTAAGGTGACACATCTTACTAACACGTCTCTCATTATTTGTAGTTTATTATTATTTCGATTAAGCTTGAATATTTTCTTTACTGGATATACTACAAAGCCAAGGAGTTCACCAGAGTCTGTAATCCGAGGAAGACGAAGAATACACAAATTATGGTACTTTTCACTTATTATTTGCATGTTGCAGAAGGTCAGTCTCGCATTTCTTGTATCTTTCATTCTTTGTATGATATGCACACTAGTTGAAAGTGTTCTTTGTTACATCACTTAGTTGATATTAGATTAATAAAGTTATTCAACCTTTGTTTATCACATATCTTTCCCACATAACATATGAATTCGGCCAGGACCCATATTTGTGGACCTCGAAAGGTGCTTAACACCTTCCTTTCGAGGTAACTTGAATCCTTACAGGAATTTTTGGTGACGTAGATCAATAAATAAAAAATAAGTTCGTAATTAGTGTTAGAATGGTGCCCTAACGCACCTTAATTCGTTAGGTGGCGACTCTTCACTCTTAAACCATCCAAAAAGAGTTGTCACGTCGAATCCCACTTTTTGCGAGAAAAATGGGGCGCGACAGAGCCCATTTTGGATGCACCACTCAACCTGGTTGCAAAGATTTCTACCAGATAACTGTTGTTGCAGTTGTCTTGAACATTTATTGCTTTTTCCCATCTGCTTTATGGCATAAAATCACCATTAATACTCCTATCGTAAGTGGCTATTTTCACATGAAGCTACATCCAGTCTGCAAAAGAAAAAGAAAAATGCTTCATAAAGCTTTTGACAGGTTTAATCTAGCAGCTCATTTTCTCCAGCCTAGACACTTCTTACAGCAAACTGAGACAAATGTCCTATCTCAATATATAAAACACAAAGGAGATCGCAATATCTGGGAAATTGAGACAATTTTGTTAAGGTACGAACATACATTCGCTCCTAATTATTAAGAACACACATAGTCGGTCAGGAAATAAAGGTGTAACAACAATATAGTCAATTTTGTGGTGTAAGAATCTACAAGTTTAAGCTAAGACTTTCCATTGAAATCATTTGAGCTAGCAATGAAATTCAACACTAATAGGTAGCTATTTCCTAGTGTAATTTTTTTTACTTCACGCCATGTTAGAATCTAGAACATAAACAAAAAACTTAAATCAATGAAATTCTCTAAAGGATCAATTGATTTCTCCTTATCTTCAATACCAGAGGCAAGATTATGAAGTAAACTAAATTATGCACTGATTAACAGGGATGACATCATGCACATTCGATATAACTAATGTCTCGTAACTTTTATTATTGTTAGTTACAATGAAAAAGCTTTTTTTTCATTGCAAGGGAAAAAAATAAAGAAGGTGAGGAATCAGTTTTCAAAAAATAATAGTAGTTCAGAACCTTTGAAGAGTACCTCCTCAAATATACCACTTATATTTGAAACTTAGATGTATTTGCAGAAACAATCGATTTTATAAAGGCCAAACATAATACTGGGAGAATAACATGCTGTAAATATATCCAAAACAAAAAAGGTGGTACGAAATTACTTAGAAAGAATTATGTACTTGTATCTTTTGAGTTAAAGAATCATTTGGTGAAGTGTGCATTAAATCTTACATGTTGAAAGTATAGACTATTGTTTGAACACTCCATGAGCGTAAAAATAAGCCTATAGTAGCAATTACATTTGTTGTTTCTGGGTACAACTATCTGTATTTAAACAATAAGAACTTTTAACTTTAAGTTCAAGAACAATAAAGAAGTTCAACAACTTCAAACACAAGTTCAACAACTATGAACTATCAAAATGAAGTTTCTACTATTTTCTGGAAAATAGGAAAACCTTAAAGAAATAAGATGAAAAAGAATAGAATCAAGTTCACCGCATTCGCGGTGTGTCCTTAGGGAATTTATTCCCCTCAAGTACCCGAGGTTATGGAATCTTTCCTCCCAGGATAAAATGATTCACTTCAGTAGAATAATGGTACCTCAAATTCTACTGAACAATGAACTCATTCAACGATTTGATGATCATACTTGAATTTTAGAGAAGAAGAAGATGTTTTTCTTTCACAAATTTCGTTCCAATACCTGAGGAAAAAGTTAGGTATTTATAGCCAAAGGTGGTGCTTCAGAAGAGAAGCAATGGTTCATGAAAAATCACACTGTTTTGGTACGTCGCGACCACCTGCGCCTTTAGGTGGTCGACCTACGTCCGCAGGTTGCCTTTCAGGAACAAACCAGTAGCTTCCAGACTGGCCTGCGTGTCACCTGCGCTCGCAGGTCTCCAGGTGCGCGCGCAGGTCACGTACCTATTATAAAAGAGTGCGTCTCTTGCCTCGAAGGGTCGCGTCCCTTCGAGGTGCATTGTGACATGCATCCGCAGATGGAGAAAAAATCATTTCTTATCGATTTTTGGATTAACATATCACTATTTTTCAACTTTCAAATGAATTTTGTCCAAAAAGATAATCTCTCGATCGATCATTTGACAAATCCAAATCCAAATCCAAAGCCGAAGTCGAGCCGAGATACGACGACAGCGCGAGGCTTGTCTTGTTCTTGCCTCACTATCCATATGAAGGAGTGCATTCTAATAAATACACAAGAAAGTTCTTTTCTCCCACCAATGTGGGAGAAATTGACTTCTTGAAAGTGAACTTCATAACTTTCACTTTCTTTCCTCCATTTTCCATTTACAATATCACTTAGAACCCAACAATCCCCGGCCACATGAATGGAGAATGGCTATTTCATTAAAAAATATACGGACAAGTGTGTGATCAACAAGTAAAGACTTATTGCATCTGGATAAGTAGGTTTCTCTTTAAACTTTTCGTAGTGAACTTGCATCAGATGCACTCGGTCAATCGGTAGATGTGATATCTTTGAACCGTCGAACTTTAGTGTACACCTAGACAATACAAGTCACACAACCAGCCTTTTACCGTTTATGGTTCTCACGATTTTTTTTGTTTTAGCCATGAACACAACCTGGATTCATGAGAGCTTTGAGAATATGCCTTTACTATCATTCTCCTTGAAGCGACTTCCACTTCACTCTCACATAGGTGATTCCTAAACATTTAATCCTATAGATCAAATAATTTGGTTAAACCTGCTAAACATAGAAACCATTAAAAGACTACCAACCATAAGTCTTATCCTTGTTTCCTGAACATTGTCTTCATCATGAGAACGAATTGAGTTTATTGACAATATTAAAACGTCAATCACAACTTTGTTTGATCTCCTTGAACCTAGCTCTTGGGATCTCCAGTCCGCTAGGTAGAGTTATCATTGTGATGACTTGTCCTAGGCCTTAAACTCATTCCCTTCGATGATTTCTCAACTCCCTCTCTAGATAGGCCTTTTGTAAGTGGATTCAATACATTATCCTTTGACTTCACATAGTCAATCGTGATAATTCTACTAGAGAGAAGTTCTCTAACGGTATTATGTCTTCGTATTATATAACGAGATTTACCGTTGTACATCATGCTCCCTGCCCTACCTATTGCCGCTTAACTATCATAGTGTATGCATACTGGTGCCAATGGCTTGGGCCAATAAGGAATGCCTTCCAAGAAATTTCGGAGTTATTCAGCTTCTTCACCAGCTTTATCTAATGCGATAAATTTAGATTTCATAGTAGAGCGGGCAATACATGTCTGTTTGGATGATTTCCAAGAGACTGCTCCTCCACCTAAAGGAAATAAATATCCATTCGTGGATTTTACTTCATTCGATCCAGTGATCTAATTTGCATCACTATATCTATCAGTTACCGCAGGATATTTGTTATAATGCAAAATAAAGTCTTGAGTATGTTTAAGATACCCCAAAACTCTTTTCATTGCCATCCAATGAGTTTGATTGGGATTACTCGTGTACCGACTCAATTTACTAATAACACATGCTATATCTGGTCGTGTACAATTCATGATATACATCAAACTTCCAAATACTCTTGCATAATCCAATTGTAAGTCACTTTCACCTTCATTCTTTCGAAGTGCAAAGCTCCCGTCTAATGGAGTCTTCGCAATATTGAAGTCCAAATACTTGAACTAGTCAAGTACTTTTTCAATGTAATAAGACTGTGACAATGCCAACCCTTGTGGAGTTTTATGAATTCTTATCCCTAAGATCACATTCGCAACTCCAAGGCCTTTCATAGCAAATTTGCTCTCAAGAATACATTCTGTTGCATTTATGTCAGAAATATCTCTACTGGTGATCAACATGTCATCAACATACAAACAAACAATGACTTTGTGATTTGGAGTGTCTTTAATGTAAACACATTTATCTCATTCATTTATTTTGAATCTGTTTGCTAACATGGTTTGGTTAAACTTTGCATGCCAATATTTGGGTGCTTGTTTAAGTCCATAAAGTAACTTAACAAGTTTGCACAATTTCTTTTCTTTACCAGGAAACACAAAACCCTCGGGTTGTTCCATGTAAATTTCTTCCTCCAATTCTCCATTTAAGAATGCAGTTTTCACATCCATTTGATGGATTTCAAGACTATATACCGCAGCTAATACAACCAACATCCGAATGGACGTTATCCTTGTTACTGGCGAGTATGTGTCAAAATAATCAAGGCCTTCTTTTTGTCTAAAGTCTTTCACTACAAGTCTTGCCTTGTATTTGACAATAGTACTATCAGCTTTCATTTTCCTTTTAAAGATCCATTTGGAACCTAAAGGTTTATTGCCTGGAGGAAGATCAACCAACTCCCAAGTATGGTTGCTCAAGATTGAATCAATCTCACTATTGACTGACTCCTTCCAAAAGGATGAGTCCGCAGACGACATCGCTTCTTTAAACGTTAGAGGATCATTTTCAGGAAGAAATGTTACAAAATTTTATCCAAAGGAAGTCGATGTTCTTTGACATGTACTACGCCTTGGATTCTCCTCATTATGTTCATTCTCCCTTGGTTCATCCCTAGGTCGTTTAGACCCTTCACTAGACAATTCATGTCTAGTCTTATACGGATAATTATGTTAAAAGAACTCAGCATTATCTGATTCAATTATCGTATTATCATGGATATTCGGATGTTCGGATTTATGAACCAAAAATCGGCATGCTTTACTATTTTTAGCATATCCAATGAAAACACAGTCCACAGTCTTTGGTCCTATTTTCACCCTTTTTGGTATAGGAACTTGGACTTTTGCTAGACACCCCCACACTTTGAAATATTTCAAGTTGGGTTTCCTTCTTTTCCATTTCACATATGGAATAGATTGTGTCTTTTTATGGGGCACTCGATTGAGTATTCGGTTTGCTGTAAGGATAGCTTTCCCCCATAAGTTTTGCGGTAAACCTGAACTTATAAGTAAGGCATTCATTATTTCCTTCAAGGTTCGGTTTTTCCTTTCCGCAATTCCATTTGATTGAGGTGAGTACGGGGCAGTATTTTGATGGATAATTCTATTTTCCAAATATATCTCTGCAAAAGGAGATTCATAGTCTCCACCCCTATCACTCCTTATCGTTTTGATCTTTTTATCCAACTGATTTTCAACTTCAGTTTTATATTGCCTAAATGCATCTATTGTCTCATCCTTACAATTCAACAAATAGACATAATAAAATCTAGTGCAATCGTCGATAAAAGTTATGAAATACTTTTTTCCACCACAAGATGGTGTCGATTTCATATCACAAATTTCTGTGTGAATTAAATCTAAGGGATTAAAATTCCTTTCAATAGACTTATACGAATGCCTAGCATACTTAGATCCAACACATGTTTGACACTTTGATTTACCTCACTCAAAGTTAGACAAAACTTCCAAGTTAAACAGTTTTTGCAAGGTTTTATGATTGCCATGTCCTAAACGTTTATGCCATAAATTATTTAACTCAAGTAAGTAAGAAGAACCAGAACTTTTATTCATACCAATATTCATTGCATTGATCTTAAAAAGGCCCTCGGTGAGGTAACCTTTGCCTACATACACTTCATTCTTACTAATTACAACTTTGTCGGAAACAAATACACATTTAAATCTGTTCTTAGTCAAAAGTGAAGTAGAAACTAAGTTCTTTCGCAACTCCGGAACATGAAGGACATTGTTTAGTGTCACCACCTTGCCTGATGTCATCTTCAAGCAAATCGTGTCCGTTCCTTCAACCTTTGTCGTAGCGGAGTTGGCCATAAATATCTTCTCATCATCTTGAGCCGGAGCATATGATGCAAATAGTTCTTTGTTGGCACACACATGGTGGGTGGCACCTGAATCAATCCACCACTCTCTAGGATTTCCAACAAGATTGCATTCTGAGAGCATTGCACTAAGATTGTCCATTTCTTCTTTGGATTCAGCCATGTTGGTTTGATCCTTTTTCTTTCCCTTCTTAGGAGCCCAACAATCAGCAGACTTGTGGCCAACTTTGCCACAATTAAAGCAATTTACTTTGAATTTCTTCTTAGGAGAATTTCCTTGTTGTTCTTGTGCTTTCTTTCTCTTCTTTGATTTCTTGGGATCATCTTCAACAATATTTGCTCCATTTATTGTTGAATTCCCACGAGACCTCTTCTTCGCTGCCTTATTGTTTTCTTCAATCCTCAACCTCACAATGAGGTCTTCAACTGACATTTCCTTGCGCTTATGCTTTAAGTAGTTTTTGAAGTCCTTCCACAAAGGTGGTAACTTCTCGATTATCGCAGTTACTTGAAAAGCATCGTTCACAACCAAACCTACCATAAAGGTTAAGTGAATATTAATAATATTCTTAAAATGTTTAATCAAGGTATTATTTAAACTTATACCTTCTGCAAGGAGGTCATGAATAATGACTTGCAACTCTTGGACTTGGGAAACCACAACTTTGTTGTCTATCATCTTGAAGTCCAAGACTTTGGCAATAATGAATTTCTTCATTCCAGCGTCCTCTGTTTTGTACTTCTTTTCTAAAGCATTCCAGAGGTCCTTCGAAGTCTTCATAACACTATACACATTGTACAGGTCATCTTGTAGTCCACTCAAAATGAAATTCTTACATAAGAAATCCAAGTGTTTCCAAGCTTCTGTCACAACGAAGCTGTCACGCCCCGAATTCCAACGAGGCGTGATTGGCACCCGAAGCCGACAAGGCCCGAGAGAACCAATCTTTGCTTCTATTTATTCATATGCATGTCATAGGAAACACTACTATCACATAGAAACATGAGAGGCTAAAATCGAAAAGCATAGAACATGTGACGTATATACATATGAGAAACTTGGCCGTTGAGGCCATCAAGTCAAGACTTCATCTATCATCTTATACACATACACCCACATACGTCTACAAAAGCCTCTAACAGATACATTGACCAAAACCAACTGAAAGTCGGGACAAGTCCCCGCTTTATACGCAATGTACAATATCAAAACATATGAACCACTGCGACTCGGAGAAGCCCCGAATTAACTGGATCTCACCAATGAACCGCAAATAGCTGGCAACCTACTGTGGCGGCCTACTAGTACCTGCGCCTGTAGCAAGTAAGGTAAATTCCCCAAGAGGGGTCAGTACGAAATAAGTACTGAGTATGCAAGGCTCAGATGAAACTGTACAATACAAGAATATGTCAATGAACTCAAAACATATGAATAATCAATGTGGGTAAGTGACCATGTTGCATTTTGGAAACCATGTGGATTGCTTCCATTACTTTCATTACTTTCTTTACATTCAATATTCACTTGTCAATACATATGTCACACTGTACCCGGGCCCCGACTGATCAGTGGGTCTTTTCATATCGTATCATCATGTAGGGATCGAGTCGAGCTAGGCTTATGCCCCTAGACTTGCCACCCTCGGGATCGAGTCGAGCTAGGCTTACGCCCCTAGACTTGCCACCCATAAATCCATATCTCGGGATCGAGTCGAGCTAGGCTTACGCCCCTAGACTTGCCACCCGTACTTGATCATTGACCACATTTGCATTACTTTGATCTTTACTTTGAGATTGTTACTTTGATAGTCATAACATCACTTTGAACTTTGGAACACAACATTGTTGGAAACTTTGAATCATTAACCAATGAGTGAGGGACATGTGAATAACTTGGCAACGTAACATTGGAGGAATTATGGAATCTTTGGAACATTAGTCAATGCATATGAGACATGTGAATGACAATTGATCAATGCATAAAGAACATGTGAGGAACCATAATTGATACCCGAAAATAGGATACTCTTGGCTTATGAGAGATTGATACTTTTGTAGTCATAACATTGTTGGAAGCTTTGGAACAATAACCAATGAGCAAGAGATATGTAAATAAACATTAGTGGAGACATAGCCTTCGTGGAAACATAATACTATTGGAATCATTGGACAATAATCAATGAACAAGATACATGAGTATAACCACTATTGGAACTTTGGAACACAATCTTATTGGACCTTTGGAACATTAGTCAATGAATATAAGACATGTGATTCACCATTGATCAATGAGTAGGAAACATATGATAATGACCATTGATAACCGGATATAGAATACCTTAGCACATTTCGGGATGGGACAAGCATAATGTCAATGTGAATACTATTTGCCGCGGAAAGATACGGACAGAGTAACCTTACATACCTTGTATTCGCAATACGACTATATAATCCTAGAGGTGCATACGATAGTCCCGCTCCTTGTTTATGTGTCACTCTACAACACAAATATATAACGGGATTCACATTAACCATCAACTTCTTTACAAATGCATATAACATCAATGAATTACATGTTTGCCTTTAAACATGTCATTTCCCCTTGACAAAACCATTGATGAAATTATTATTCCAAAAATCCCCCAATATTCCAACATTGACCAATACATGATAATCAATACATTTCACCACAACACTTCCCCTTTACACTTCCTTATCCACACCACATCACAAATCGTCCATCAATTCACTTTAATACACTTCATAGCACATATCGGCCAAAATTCCACAATTTACACTTATAGAAAAATAACAAATTTAATAATAAAATCACACCACACATGTTCATATTTTAGCCATACCATGCTATTTTATCAAAACCACAAGTCATATTCCAAGTTTAAATTCCATAGATGGCACATCTTTTACAAAAACACAAAGTGTCATATTCAACACTTCCAAGCATAACCAACATGATCTACATAATCTCCCATGCATATAATATGGTAATCCATAAACATAAACACTTACCTAAGCTTGAAAAATGATTATCTTGCTCCAAGGATGACTTAGGGTTTGAGAGCCCAAAAGAAGCTTTCTTGAGAATTCTAGAAAAAAAGATAGAAAAGCATGTGTGTTGTGTGTATTAAAAATCTGATTTTTGGGGCCTTTATATAGACCCTCTTGGCCATCCTTAGCCACTAATAATGCATTTAATACTTTGTCTAGAAGGTCAATGGAAGAATGGGTCTTTTGACCCATTTTGGCCCATGCTTTTCTTCTCATTTTGGCTCACTTTGGGCCTCAAATTGGGCCCAATACTTATCTCAACTTAGCCCACCAAATTCCATGTATAATCAACCATATATATCATGTTTCAATAATTCCATAATCTCACGACAATATTCTCTTACGAGTTTCTCATTCGTAGTCTCATTCGCAAAAATAGGAATTCTAGTCGCCCATGGCTTTATTGAACATCTTGAATAACTATTTATCTTTCATGATTTGATCATGTAGGAGTATGTAGGAGTGTATTGAAGTATTTGAAGTTTTAGCAATGCTCAAAGAACTTCAAAGAACCAAAAGAAACCATATAAGAATCGACGTAGAATTGCGTTGCGAAACGAGTCCGGAAGGGCACATTTTTTGTGCCTTGCGCCACTGCTGAAAAGCAAGGCAGTGGCGCAAGATTTCCTGGACCTCTGAATCAGGGGCTTGCGCCACACCCCCTGAAACAGGGTAGTGGCGCAAGTTGCAGTACCTTGCTGAATTTTTCGGCCATTTCTTCAATACTTGCATAGCGTCCAATACCTTATCAAAACACTACAAAATACTTACTTAGTGAGCTTTATCATAAAGTAAACATGACTTCAAGTCACCAAATGAGGTTAGTATGTGTACGGGGTATTACCCAAATGCTCCACGAAAGCACAAAACACCTCCTACGAAGGTCTACTCGCATGTGCGTGGCCAAATTTAAATTTTCTCGTCATTAGCATTTCCAAATACATACTTATATCTCTCGACACCTAAGCAAACATTATTCAGCATCATCAAGTAGGGTTGGGAAGGTACGGGGTGTTACAGACTTCCCCCCTTAGAAACATTCGTCCTCGAATGTTAGTAACATTGTCTCAATGTAACAACATAAGTCAAAGTGAATTCTTCATATCATCATGTACACATGTATCACTTGTAAAGACTTACTTATTATGACTCCACTTCCGTATTTTGATCTTTTTCTTTCGTGCATAACAATGATAAATACTTTAAAAGGTCATTATTTCAGAGGTCTCCCTTGTTACTCCGGCATCTCTTAATTCTTTCACTTGTCGATTTATCATAACAATAAGTAACAATAAGTACCTTTTTCACATGTGAAATCCCCTGTAATTTGTACATTTCCACTGGCAACGATATAAGATAATCGCCTATACACTTTCAAAGCATCGCATATTAGATACTGAATGAACTGTGAAAAGTTCCTGGACTAGTGCTAATAGACACGCAATTTGTCCAAATCTTTGGACAATTTCCCTTGCTTTCCGATTCTCATTATTTCTTTCCTTTTCATCTGTAATATCGGCATCTAATTTGTATTGACTTTGGGCCATTGTAGCTGTTGTTATATCACCTTCACTTTCTCGATACCCAAGCGAAGCAAATTCCGTCAACTGTAACCCATCCAATTGATGATCTATATTCTCTTTCACATAAAGCTTCGTAGATGCCTTTTGATACTTTTATCAAAAGCAATTGCAATAAACAATAGATGTTCATCCCAACTACCTTTAAAGTCCAATGTACACACTCGTGACATATCTTCAAATGTTCGTATAATGTGTTCTGTTTGTCCATCCATCTGAGGATGACAAGCCGCACTTACATCTACCTGTGTACCCATGCTTTACTGAAAGGACTTTCAACACTATGCAATAAAGTAAGCTCTCCCATTTGATATAGTAGTGAGTAGAATCCCATGTAATCGTACTATCTCCGTAACATACAACGTTACATAATGTTCAGCTGTATCGGTGGTCTTAACTGGTAGGAAATACGCTGACTCATGTTAACTATCACTGATATGGAATCAACCTTCGCAGTGTATGAGACAACCCTGTGATTATCCACTTCCAAACTGGAAGGATAATATAGTGCATAAACCATACAGACTTCTGATGCCATACTGTAAATTAGTGACCGCTTGGACATTGAGCTACAAGTTCTACAATGTGCTTCTCAAGTATCCTTGCCAAGACCTCTTTGCTACACCATGGTACATTTTGGTTGCTTCCGAGTGAATGAAATACTGTGAACGATGTTCTTCTGTCACAATTCATTTCCTTAACTCATTTATACCCAGTACACACAATCTGCATTGGTGTTAAAGTACTCCCCCCTTGTATTTGTTCAAATACTCTCGTCGACTTTGCTGTACACATATTTTTTTTTTCCAAGTGAACTAAAAATGGCATTTACCTATTGCTTTTTCCTTTATCTCAAATATCAATGAAAATCCTACCACATTTGACACTATACTTCTTTCATCTGGAGTTTCAAGAAACGAAACCCCATATTGCCTCATTAATATAGGTTTCCTGGAGCTGGCCATTCATCCTTCTACTGCCTTGCAGCGTAATATATCAACTGCCCCATTTGTTTTTCCCGAATGATACCAGATATCAATGTCCTAATCTTTCAATAGTTCAGGCCACCTTTGCTACCTCGGACTTAAGTCCGTTGGCTTAGAAATATATTACATTTTCTTATGACCAGTATATGTCAACACGAATCCCTTACAAATAGTGACACCATAACTTTAAGCAAATATCGCAGCCGCTAGTTTAGGGTCATGTGTAGGGTCATGTGTTTGGTAATAATTTGTGTTCTCATGTGGCCGCAATTGTCGTGACGCATATGCTATTACTTTACCATGCTACAACAATATACCTCCGAGGCCAACCCCGAAAGCATTACCATACATTGCCTAACGTTCTTATGTCTTCGGAAGGCACTTACAATTGGTGTGAAAGTTACTTTATCTTTCTACTCTTGGACACTTTTCTCACATGCATCATTTTATTGGAACTTGATTGACTTGTGTATAAGCTTTGTTAAGGGTATAGGGATAGCATAAAATCCTTCAACAATTCTCTTAATGGTCAGCCAACCCAAGAAAATGATGGCTCTCTGTAAGCATCGTAGGCCTTAACCAATTGTTCACCATTTCTATCTTTTGTGTAACAACTTTCATCTCTTCATCCTATACAATGCATGGTCCTCTTGTGATTTTTTGAATACCATCACCGAATATGGTCACACACATATTGAAAAGTGTCTTGAACACCCTATTCATTAAACCCATAACAACTACAGGTGCATTCGCTAACCCAATTGACATACTAGGAATTCATAATAACCATACCATGTTTGTAATGTTGTCTGGGGTATATCATCATCATTCTGTGTTTTTTTTTTTTTTTCATTTCGCCGTCATTCATTTCATCATTTCATCATTCATTTCACCATTTTGTTTTCTAACCCCATAACTAACCAAACAAATCATCCACTCTGGGGAGGGAATATTTATTCGTAATTGTCATCTTATTCAGTTGCCGATAATCGACACACATTCTCAACGTACTGTCTTTCTTTTGTACAATTAACACTGGTGCACCCCAAGGGAACATATTAGGTCTTATGAATCCCTCGTTCACCACGTTTTTCAACGTTTTCTGTTTGTTTCCCCAATTCCTATAACTTTATCGGGGCCATACTATATGAAGAAATAAAAATAGGCTAAGTACCTGACATCACAGTAATACCAGCTCATACATCGAGGAATGCCTTTACCACCATAAATGCTTGAAGAGTTGGTGGCTTCACATCAGTATCTTTCACCCTTACCAAGTGACATGTGTATCCTTTAGAGTATCCTTTTACTTGCTTTACTATGGGGAACAACTTTTTTTCCTCTTAGTGCCCCCACATTTCTTCTTTTGGGGAAAACGACAATATAACTTCGTAGTTCGGCAATCTACTATGGCACAATCCCGTTATAACATTACAATTCACTATTCCCAGCTCAATATGATCAACCGGTGTCTCATGACCACAAACAATTACTATGCACTTAAGATATACTCTTTTCACTATCATAGATTCACCGACTGATGTATAGACTTCAAGTGACATAACTAGTAATTCTGGTGCCCGTTTGAATTTTTTTAACACTTAATGAAATAACATATGCAATTGTCGAATATGGGTCAATCAATACATATATGGTACCTGCAGCTTCATCAGGAGAAGCCTAATTTTTATGGCCCGACATATCACACCAATAACAACATTTGGCCCCAACCAACATTTCACCTAGATGATAACTTCCGCAGCACTAACACGGCTGACAAAGAGACTTCGGTTGGTTCATACTTTCTACGTGCTTGTACTTAATACCCTATTGCCCATGAATCCTGAATCTCACTTCTTTGCCAATTCGATTGTCTCTAAACCCTTGGAATTGAGGTAATACATTTACTATCGACTAAGGGAATAATGATCTAGGCGGTCTAAACACCCGAGACCTAAATTCTCCCTGGGACGCCATGAACTGTCCCATAGGTCTAGCCCTCTTTGGTGACCCTTCTTCAAATAGTTGTGTCCTTTTTTTCTGTTGCCTCTGGTCTTTCATTATATGTGCAAAAATGCCTATTTTTGGACGATATCCATATCTCTTTTCAAGGTCACAATAATACAATCCATCTGTCCATGTACTGATGCACTCTATCGGTCATAACAGTTATCACTTTTGGGGCATACCTAGCCAACGACTTAAATCGAAGACTGTACTTTCTCAAAGATTTAACAGTTGGTCCGCATAAGCTTTTTGGACCCCGTATGGAAGATACTAGTCAAAGATTATCGTTTCAGCTTCCTCCCAACTAGCTGAAAGTACATCAATGCACTTGTCACATGCATAACATCTAGAGCCCTTTTCATGTGATCTATAAGGTCCTGTGGGTCTTTATTCATATCCGACTTGGTGGACCGACTCGGTGTACATGGGAGGGGAGTTTAATTTTTCAAACAATCCTATGTGCGACGACTAGCTGCCCTAGCCGCACCAGCATCACTCGTTATTGGGCCAGCTTGCCCATGACATTATATAACAATTATCTGAGTCAACGTATGCACTACATTTCTTACATCCCGTTCAGTGGCATTTATAGATAGTTCTGCGGATACTTCTCTATCTTTTGGCTAAAAGAGACCCGTATAACAACTTCCATGTCAGCTTCACTTTGACTAACTTGGTCAAGTGGTGATTTACTCATTTCTACTTCGGTAGGCATATCAACCTGCTCACCTTTTCCCTTATCTTGTCTGATACTCAACATTTGACTATATAAAAGAAAACCAATATCAATACGTACATACATGTCCTCCTACAACTTTGGCTCTATTGCACGATCTAGAGGTGAAGGAAAGAAACAACTCCTAAATGTCTCGTAGCCTCCTGCTTATCGATGTGGCGCGCAACACATCCATAAGCAAGACTCTACTCAGACACGGCTTTGTAGACACCCTTTGAACGACCTGCTCTGATACCACTTTTGTCACGCCCCGAATTCCAACGAGGCGTGATTGGCACCCGAAGCCGACAAGGCCCGAGAGAACCAATCTTTGCTTCTATTTATTCATATGCATGTCATAGGAAACACTACTATCACATAGAAACATGAGAGGCTAAAATCGAAAAGCATAGAACATGTGACGTATATACATATGAGAAACTTGGCCGTTAAGGCCATCAAGTCAAGACTTCATCTATCATCTTATACACATACACCCACATACGTCTACAAAAGCCTCTAACAGATACATTGACCAAAACCAACTGAAAGTCGGGACAAGTCCCCGCTTTATACGCAATGTACAATATCAAAACATATGAACCACTGCGACTCGGAGAAGCCCCGAATTAACTGGATCTCACCAATGAACCGCAAATAGCTGGCAACCTACTGTGGCGGCCTACTAGTACCTGCGCCTGCAGCAAGTAAGGTAAATTCCCCAAGAGGGGTCAGTACGAAATAAGTACTGAGTATGCAAGGCTCAGATGAAACTGTACAATACAAGAATATGTCAATGAACTCAAAACATATGAATAATCAATGTGGGTAAGTGACCATGTTGCATTTTGGAAACCATGTGGATTGCTTCCATTACTTTCATTACTTTCTTTACATTCAATATTCACTTGTCAATACATATGTCACACTGTACCCGGGCCCCGACTGATCAGTGGGTCTTTTCATATCGTATCATCATGTAGGGATCGAGTCGAGCTAGGCTTATGCCCCTAGACTTGCCACCCTCGGGATCGAGTCGAGCTAGGCTTACGCCCCTAGACTTGCCACCCATAAATCCATATCTCGGGATCGAGTCGAGCTAGGCTTACGCCCCTAGACTTGCCACCCGTACTTGATCATTGACCACATTTGCATTACTTTGATCTTTACTTTGAGATTGTTACTTTGATAGTCATAACATCACTTTGAACTTTGGAACACAACATTGTTGGAAACTTTGAATCATTAACCAATGAGTGAGGGACATGTGAATAACTTGGCAACGTAACATTGGAGGAATTATGGAATCTTTGGAACATTAGTCAATGCATATGAGACATGTGAATGACAATTGATCAATGCATAAAGAACATGTGAGGAACCATAATTGATACCCGAAAATAGGATACTCTTGGCTTATGAGAGATTGATACTTTTGTAGTCATAACATTGTTGGAAGCTTTGGAACAATAACCAATGAGCAAGAGATATGTAAATAAACATTAGTGGAGACATAGCCTTCGTGGAAACATAATACTATTGGAATCATTGGACAATAATCAATGAACAAGATACATGAGTATAACCACTATTGGAACTTTGGAACACAATCTTATTGGACCTTTGGAACATTAGTCAATGAATATAAGACATGTGATTCACCATTGATCAATGAGTAGGAAACATATGATAATGACCATTGATAACCGGATATAGAATACCTTAGCACATTTCGGGATGGGACAAGCATAATGTCAATGTGAATACTATTTGCCGCGGAAAGATACGGACAGAGTAACCTTACATACCTTGTATTCGCAATACGACTATATAATCCTAGAGGTGCATACGATAGTCCCGCTCCTTGTTTATGTGTCACTCTACAACACAAATATATAACGGGATTCACATTAACCATCAACTTCTTTACAAATGCATATAACATCAATGAATTACATGTTTGCCTTTAAACATGTCATTTCCCCTTGACAAAACCATTGATGAAATTATTATTCCAAAAATCCCCCAATATTCCAACATTGACCAATACATGATAATCAATACATTTCACCACAACACTTCCCCTTTACACTTCCTTATCCACACCACATCACAAATCGTCCATCAATTCACTTTAATACACTTCATAGCACATATCGGCCAAAATTCCACAATTTACACTTATAGAAAAATAACAAATTTAATAATAAAATCACACCACACATGTTCATATTTTAGCCATACCATGCTATTTTATCAAAACCACAAGTCATATTCCAAGTTTAAATTCCATAGATGGCACATCTTTTACAAAAACACAAAGTGTCATATTCAACACTTCCAAGCATAACCAACATGATCTACATAATCTCCCATGCATATAATATGGTAATCCATAAACATAAACACTTACCTAAGCTTGAAAAATGATTATCTTGCTCCAAGGATGACTTAGGGTTTGAGAGCCCAAAAGAAGCTTTCTTGAGAATTCTAGAAAAAAAGATAGAAAAGCATGTGTGTTGTGTGTATTAAAAATCTGATTTTTGGGGCCTTTATATAGACCCTCTTGGCCATCCTTAGCCACTAATAATGCATTTAATACTTTGTCTAGAAGGTCAATGGAAGAATGGGTCTTTTGACCCATTTTGGCCCATGCTTTTCTTCTCATTTTGGCTCACTTTGGGCCTCAAATTGGGCCCAATACTTATCTCAACTTAGCCCACCAAATTCCATGTATAATCAACCATATATATCATGTTTCAATAATTCCATAATCTCACGACAATATTCTCTTACGAGTTTCTCATTCGTAGTCTCATTCGCAAAAATAGGAATTCTAGTCGCCCATGGCTTTATTGAACATCTTGAATAACTATTTATCTTTCATGATTTGATCATGTAGGAGTATGTAGGAGTGTATTGAAGTATTTGAAGTTTTAGCAATGCTCAAAGAACTTCAAAGAACCAAAAGAAACCATATAAGAATCGACGTAGAATTGCGTTGCGAAACGAGTCCGGAAGGGCACATTTTTTGTGCCTTGCGCCACTGCTGAAAAGCAAGGCAGTGGCGCAAGATTTCCTGGACCTCTGAATCAGGGGCTTGCGCCACACCCCCTGAAACAGGGTAGTGGCGCAAGTTGCAGTACCTTGCTGAATTTTTCGGCCATTTCTTCAATACTTGCATAGCGTCCAATACCTTATCAAAACACTACAAAATACTTACTTAGTGAGCTTTATCATAAAGTAAACATGACTTCAAGTCACCAAATGAGGTTAGTATGTGTACGGGGTATTACCCAAATGCTCCACGAAAGCACAAAACACCTCCTACGAAGGTCTACTCGCATGTGCGTGGCCAAATTTAAATTTTCTCGTCATTAGCATTTCCAAATACATACTTATATCTCTCGACACCTAAGCAAACATTATTCAGCATCATCAAGTAGGGTTGGGAAGGTACGGGGTGTTACAGAAGCGATCCTTTTCCAGAGTTTCTTCCAGTAATTTTGAAATGCTTTCTTTGACAAACCTTTGCAGACTTAATGTAGTCAGATAAAAGAACATCTTTTGCTACCACCTTTTGAAATCAACCCCAAAATTTTTTTCCGATTTTTCCATCGGTGCCATGGCATGAGCAACATTTGTACGACTCAAAGTAGCAATGTTGGTTGCTGCAACATTCGCCGTTCCATCATTGACTTGATTTTCAACATTCATTTTGTTGTCACAAAAAGACAACTAATTTCGTATTTCAGAATACTAACAATAAAGTTTAAACTTTAAACAACTTGTTTCTAGTTTAACGACGAAGGTTTTATGTTCTTCAAATCATCAACCGAATGATCTTTGACTCGTGATGAAGTTTTTATATCTTCAAATCACTAACAAGTTTAAACAGAGTAGAAAACCAAATGGTTTTAATCTCCAGAAACCAAAAATACAGATTTTAAATTCCTTAAGTTTATTGTTTCCGGGTACAACTATCTGTATTTAAACAACAAGAACTTTTAACTTTAAGTTCAAGAACAATAAAGAAGTTCAACAACTTCAAACACAAGTTCAACAACTATGAACTATCAAAATGAAGTTTCTACTATTTTCAGGAAAATAGCAAAACCTTAAAGAAATAAGATGAAAAAGAATAGAATCAAGTCCACCGCATTCACGGTGTGTCCTTAAGGAATTTATTCCCCTCAAGTACCTGAGGTTATGAAATCTTTCCTCCCAGGATAAAATGATTCACTTCAGTAGAATAGTGGTACCTCAAATTCTACTGAATAACGAACTCACTCAATGATTTGATGATCACACTTGAGTTTTAGAGAAGAAGAAGATGTTTTTCTTTCACAAATTTCGTTCCAATACCTGAGGAAAAAGTCAGGTATTTATAGCCAAAGGTGGTGCTTCAGAAGAGAAGCAATAGTTCATGAAAAATCACACTGTTTTGGTACGTTGCGACCACCTGCGCCTGCAGGTGGTCGACCTGCATCCGCAGGTGGTTGACCTGCTTTCAGGCACAAACCAGTAGCTTCCAGACTGGCCTGCATGTTACCTGCGCCCGCAGGTCGCCAGGTGCGCGCGCAGGTCACGTACCTGTTATAAAAGAGTGCATCTCTTGCCTCGAAGGGTCGCGTCCCATCGAGGTGCGTTGTGACATGCGTCCACACATGCCATGTGCATCCGCAGATGGAGAAAAAATCATTTTTATCGGATTTTTGAATTAACATATAACTATTTTTCAAGTTTCAAATGAATTTTGTCCAAAATGATAATCTCTTGATCATTATCCAAATCTGAGACGAGCGACGACGACGGTGCGAGGCTTGTCTTGTTCTTACCTCACTATCCATATGATGGAGTGAATTCTAATAAATATACAAGAAATTTCATTTCTCCCACCAACGTGGGAGAACTTGACTTCTTAAAAGTGAACTTCATAACTTTCACTTTCCTTCCATCTTTCTTCCCTCCATTTTCCATTCACAATATCACTTAGAACCCAACAACATGCGCCACTACAAACAGGCTGAACTACAAAAAGGCTTCATGTATGTACAAAAAAAGCATGATTATTTCAGTTAGGCTGCAGCATAACAACCCATTAACGTTCAGAAAGTTATCTTTTGTATGACCATCTTTACAAAAGCAACAATATACGACCACAAAACTCTAAAAAGAAAAAGTTAAAAGATATCCAGGTAAATCAAATGATAATATAAGAAAAACAGACAACAAATTAATACAAATGCTGCAAAATCCTAAATAACTCCTTCCCTGCCAAGTCATTAAATTTTTATGAGTATAACAACAACAATTGCAGATACAGATAGAACGAACATTGAAGTACTAATAAAAATTTATTTTAATTTCAGCAAGCATAAAGTTTCCACTTTTCAGATACCATAATGAGATTTATTTTACGTAGTAAATGGTCCATAATATTGAAGTCACCCAACTTTAAGGAACTCATTATGAACAAATTAAAGAAAAAATTAAAGTTTTAAGAATTATCAGCAAGACACTTCAAAGGAGGTTTACACAACTCTGAATCAATTCGTGAAAATAACAGATCATTAGTATTATTACCAAGTTCAGTTTCATGTTCTTAAACATCTCCTAAAATGGACCATTCCTATGAAAAGAAAAAGCTTTCACGAATGGAAGCATAAACTTATATAACAGCAGAAACCAATACACGTTCAAGTTTTAAGTGACTATTTCATGTTAAACGCATTTAGATCTATAAGAACAGAGAGTAGGCTAAAGTTGAATCCTCCTAACGTGTATGAAAACATTGTGAATATAATTGCGACACTATCTTATTGCTGCTATAATATGCAACAAAATAACATATAGAAAAAAGCTCTTCTTTATAAGAGAATGGAGTAGGAAGTTCCTATATGTTTTTTATTGCAGAAATGATTTAGTAGTCACCTGTAATCCAATTTTCTTTCACTATGGTGAAGCCGTGGGTATGATCTTGTCTGCATCACAAAGTCAACTGCAACTCCTTTTTTTCTGAACCAACCACTTTTTCCAATACAAAGTGATTCTTGTACACCAATATCACGAGCCGACAGATAAATTGTGATAAGGATAGAGGAATTCAGAGCAAAACTCGTGCATGATTATATCCCAGCTTCTTTCTTTGCTACTGCTGCCATACCACAAAGAAGTCCAATATTCTGATCCATATATCCATGTGTAGCTAAGACTCTATAATGCATGGCTTTGCATTATGATGTTAACCAATCACTCTTGCGCCTGGTTCACAAAAGTAAAGCTTTGAGTGACGCTAAAGTCTCGTTTAGATAGCAGAGTATCCCATGCTTCTATTCCTCCATGTCAACATTAGCAGAGAGTTGTTAAATAACCTCAAGTATTCATCGTGTTTAATCAAGATTTTCATGACTTATTTATGAACTTTCTTATGATGTCAAGGGCTTATGGTGGTATGCTCACAGAAAATTCTCCGATTTGAACCTGGGTAGATAGCAACTAGGAAATATTATAAATATACCAGTATAAACTTATGAATAAAGAAGCAAAATTACTAATTTCACAAAGTTTCCGTTATAACCAAAAAGGAAAAAAAGATTATGAACTCTGTATTTTACTCATAATAATCAGCAAATACATAAAACTAATTAAACGGGATGAATTTCTATATAATGACCTTAGGAAATAAATAAACGAAAAGGGTACAAAGTGTTGCATCAATATCATAAATGGTTAACAGAGTACAAGATAATCTTAAAATCAACTAAAGTTGCAGCTTTTAAATTGGTTGCTTCTAAATGACTAATTTTAGAGATATTCCAAGTAGCAAACCTAGAAGATCTCAGACCTGAACTTGTTCAACTACATCTACTTAGGTGTAATGCATTAATTTAATTGCAGAAGTTGAAATACCTGATCCTGAAAAACACATGAAATCATTTCATCAACCTCGTAACCAAACATCAGACCAAGTGGGAAGATAAATTTCTTCAACAATCAAAGATGTGAAATTTATATCCCGCAAAATAAAAAGAGAAAGGCAGAAAGAAGGATCTAACAAAATTTGCATACCTTTTTCGAGTATGAAGATGATTCTCGACTCTCGAGTCTGTAAAGTCATGGCGGGGGTTCCATGTCATAGCAAATTCTAGATAAAGAGAGGACAGAATGAGAATATCGGAGTAAGGGATAAATTTTCTGTGACGCCAATGGTAATTTGCGGAGTGAATTCATATATAATTCTGGGATTTGGGGATAATAGTCAGTGATTAATAATATGGGGAAATCAAGAATGCATAGAGACAGAATATAGCGTTAGACTTACTATTTAGTAATAACTGTACTAAGTCATGAATTTATTATTTCGTAATGTAGAAACAATATATCCAAGGTCGAGGCGGAAAAGAGAAAACATGAAAATCATTGGTTGGAAAATGAAGATTTGCATACCTTTGCCAATTATGAAAAGTATTCTGGGTAAGTCTATTTCTGTCAGTAAATTAACCAACGGCATTCAGAATCATTGGCAAACCCTACAAAATGAGACAATGACAGGCGAGTACACATAAATTGATCTGGTTGTGGGTGTCGTTGATGAGAATTGTTGGAGGCGAATATAGATGCAGCAATTCTGTAAAAATATTAGTACTTCAAAATATTAGAAGTGTTGTAACAACCCAAGTCACCAACACAAGGATAATATGTATTATAATCACTGAGAATATGAAGTACAACTGAGAAATATAATCAACAATCAATAACAACTAAAAGTCCTTAAAGAGAGCGGAAAATACAGAGATAGATAGAAGGGGATGAGAAGAATTGGAGATGAGAGACATAGACTTTGCCAAGGCAACACACAATACGCATAATCCCTTCCATCGGTCCTGCCCCCTTGTAACGTGCTCTAATCCGGATCCCAAAGGAAATCCATTCTATTGTTGGGCTATAACTTCACCTCAAGTTCATTGTTAACTGTGTTATTACCTATTTGGTCTACAAAGCCCATAACGGGGTTCATAACAAGTGCCATATATATATAGGAATTCTGGACGCGTAGTCTTACCTTTGCTGCGGTGAAGATGGTTCTTGGTATGTCTATTCAGTTTTGAAAATTGACCACCTATGGGTGAATACAGAGCAGTTGGTATGATCTTGTTTGCCGTAGATGAAAATTGCCGGACTGTAAGCTTCACTCCAAGTTTGAGGAGCAGAGGAAGAATTTAGTGAGACTGTTGGGGAGAAGGAAAAGAGAAGAAGGGATCAGGAATTGGATGGGTTGCCTACGCGGTTTACAATGAAAAATTATTATAGTTATAAAAAAGGTGTAGTCAATATTTAAATTATTAAGTTATTTCTTGACATTTCTTATAAATCAATAATATTCAAATTCTGAATCCATCTATATAATTTTTAGTTGATTAGGTTTGTACGTATAACATGCAAAAGAGTGTTAGCACTGGTTTCCTTTTTGATTATCTGAAATCATGATGAAATAAATATGCATTTACGTTTCTAGTGTCAAACATTCTTCTCAAATCATATCATTACATTTACGTTTTTAGTGTCAAACATTCTTCTCAAATCATGTCATTACAAAAAAAAAAGTATTTTAACTTATCGAATAATTATTGTTTGCAAAGAACATAATACTATGTTTTAAATAGATCTAGAATTTGTACACACATGAAAAATTTATATTATTTTTATATTTTAAATTGTAATATATACGTTGCTTTACAATTATTAGATCCATTTTTTTGGTTTTATTACTGCAACTTTAAATAAGTGTTGTAAACTTAACTTAAGGCATAGAAGATTTACTCACAAGCTATATGCATAGATTTTTATTTTATATATAAATTACACATGTTAAGCAAATGCAAAAACATAAAGGTATAGACTTTTGTGTACCTCCTAATTGCAATCTTCCATTGAAATCTTTCACTGGAGAATCTACAGTATTGACATTGTTTATATGTTGATTGAAACTGTATAAGTTCTTTGGTTAAACCACTACATCTAAAAATTCACTGCTTGAAAATACATATGTGCTCATATTCACAATGATGTTTACTTATTTATTTATTTAGTTTTGATAACCGTGGTGTCCGGGCCAGTTTGCGCATACCTCGACTAATTCCACGGGATACCTGCCACCTCCAGCAACAGGTACCAGGTAACTCTGTCCATAAGGCTAGAACAGATGGGAAGAAATCACCTAGTGTTTGTCTCTGTTGGGAATTGAACCTGAGATCTCATGGTGCTCAACCCAACTTCATTGAACCTGAGACTATGTACATGAAGTATGAATAAATGTTTGTGAAAATGTTTAGCACGAAGGAAATTGGGTTGATGTGCTTGAGAGCAGGGGCAAAGGATGTATTAGGAAAGATAATTTTAAAAAAACTATCTTTGAATTTGAAAACCATTCAAAGTGGAGAATAAAGTGAGGAAGTTGTAACTATCTCCAAATTTTTAATTTTTTAATTTTTTTAAAACTAATTAACCACTCTCAATTCAAAATTTAAATAATTCCATAATTCCTTAAATAAATATAACTTTTGTAAATTTTAAATAATTTCTTAATTCCTAATTCATTGAATCATTGTTTGAGCAACGCCAGATGGTTTTTATGCCCCACTTGATGAGGAGAATTTGTTTCTTTCATTTCAATATAGACACATATTTGCATTAACAAAAAAACTTTAGATTTCAGGATTCTAAACTTCAAAGACAATTAATGTTTTAAAACACATAGTCAAAGAATAAAAACAATTACATTTTAAATATACTTCACTTATAATATTAAATATAATTTCACTTATAATTATTAAAAAAGAATTCCACTCTCCGTGCAAGGAAATGTAGGTTACCCAGACCACTTTCTCATCAGGCCAACACTTTCCCCTTGTTTGCCAAACTTGGGTTTTTTTCTTTTTTTTTTTTCTTCAAAATATTTACAAACAATTTAAAATTCAGAAGTTTATTTTTAATTAGTTAGAAAGGTAGTTTATTATGTTTTAATTTTAATAATGCCACTTGACAGCATAGGAGGATTTTGTCTCTCCTATTATATATAGATAGATATATATTAGACTGTCTGACTAGTAAAACAACATTTAATGATCTCAAAACTAATTATTTGATTAAATTCTTCAATTTTGAATAAAAATAACTCATCACATGTCCAATTACATCACTATCATTTATATCGTCGATGCGTAAAACATAAACTCAAACCACTGTCAGTAAAGTCACACATATAGGTGGTAGATGTAAAGGTAATTAATAATTGATCGGAACATTTTGTTTTTTTCCTTCTTTATTCATATATTAATTGACTTTTTCTTTTCTATTTCTCATTGTTATTCCCTCCATATTCAGTTGCAGCTGTATGTTCTTGTGTTATTAAGTTCTTGTTCATGGGATCCCTTTGCAAATTATCTTGATACTACATGTCTACATCAACCATTCCCTTGCTTGCTCTATCTTTATCTCCACTTCACTGAACTTTTCTCTATTCAGCCTTCTTAACACCCTTTTTAGTCTGTTCAATTTTTCAATTACCTTAAACATTTTCCTGCCAGAACTAGATGTATTCCAACTGTCAGATACTCTAACCTTGAAATCAGGAGCGATTGCCCACATGTTATAATATTTAAACTTGCTCACTTTCATCTGAGATCCCTCCTCCCATTGCATTATAGCTGAGTAATGGTCAGACAGGCCTTCATTGAAGAACTTTACTACACTTGCAGACAATTCACTTTGCCACTTATAGTTAACCAGGACCATATCAATCTTGCAGACCACCCTATCCTCCTCCTGCTGTTTGTTGGCCCAAATATAATAAGAACCATAAGATTTAAGATCTTGGAGGTGACAGTATTCTATACAGTACTTGAACTCCCTTATTTCTGCAGCTGTAACTTTTCTTTTCACTCTTTCTTCTACAGCGAGCACATTGTTAAAATCACCCATGACTTCCCAAGGGCCTTTTATTTTATCAAGCAGACCTATCAAATAATTCCATAACCTTCTCCTTTCTACAGGATCATTTGGTCCATACACCATTGTAATGCCTATTGCATGACCTGTCCCCCTATGCTCCACCTCCAGATGAATCATCTGGTCAGTTATATGTTGCACATTAACATTGTAGACCACAGGTTTCCAAATCACCCAAATTTTTTCCTCCTCCTCCCCCCCCCCCCCCCGGGCCCGCCCGCCCTCAAATGGGAGGTATAGTTAGTCACCACAGGCCAGTCCCTACATAGGGTAAGAGCAGCATTGGTCTCCAGGAGGCCAAACAAGCTGACTTGCATGTTGTGCAAATACATCTGCACATCTCTCTGCTTGTTAACTTTATTTAGGCCTCTGGAGTTCATAAATCCCAGGCTATCCATGCGGTAGGGATGGACCCCCCCGCCCCCTCAATTCCGAGGGTCTGTACTACACTGTGCTCCCCCATTACACATTAGGCTTGCTTCCTTCCTCACCTCTGTTTCCTCTACTAAACCAGCAAATGTATTATTTGATTCAACACGGAAAGCAGGAGCAGATCTCTTTTGAGGGCATTTCATCCCCTTTCCCTGCACTGCTTTTCATTGTGCATCTAGTAAGTATTACAGTCCTTTGACTGTTGGAAGCTTCTGTTTAAGGTATGACCAATATTTTGCCTGCTGGTTCTAGTGTTAATATTTCGTAATTGGCTAGTTAACATTAGTAGTAATTAGATCTACTTGTGTTTATCTAGTTTATTTGTGTCTGTTTTTTCTTTTCGTAGCACATTTCGACTCTCTGCTATCTTATGTTACTGTTCTTGTTGTTGAGATGATATGTTTCATTGAGACATTTGTACTAGAAGCTCATGACTTGTTACACGAGATCCCCGGGGATTATATTGGTCTTTCCGCATTATGACTTAAAACTTATCTTTTTACGCCTATTACTTGCTTTTGAACCTTTTACATGTCTTTTTGATAAATGTATGCTATCGGGTTCGCTTAATGTGTTGGGTTTAGGTGTCATCGTGATTTAGATAAATTGGCTCGTGACATAATGGTGGATTCATGGTATTAAGTTGGGTAAGGCTGCCTCTTTTTGTAAATAGTTTTAGGTAAATTTGTCAATAAACATGTGCCGTCCAAGATTTTTTTTGGTTAACTGGGAAATTTTATTAACTAAAGTAGGCAATTCAGTTCCACTATCTCGTTGAGACTCAAGAGCTAGATCATCACAGGACCACTCGAGACTACTTTTAACTTTACATTTTAAAATCAACTAGGTACATTGTGGAAAGCTATTTAAAACTAGCAATTTGCACCACTTGATCTGCTTCTGCCTGACAATATGTAGTTGGAGTACTATGTCTTTAATTCTATGACTTGGGGTGCTACTCTTTTTTCTTATCAATAGACCACAATAGTTTGCATATAGTTGCCCTGTTCCTTAGAGTAAAATTTATGATATTTAGCCCACCTGTTGATCTTGGTTGACATAGAGTTTCCCATGCTACAAGAGCTCTCTTAGAATATTCATTGCTACCAGTCCATAAAAAATTCCTACAGACACTAGTCACCATGGAATGAATCTTCTTTGGAAGTAGCCGTCCAGGATTTTCTCTGTTTTATTTGAGAACCAGAGAAATTTTTGTTTGAACACTATTCGTGGCTAAAAAAACAATTCTGATACAATTTAGGGAGAACCATGCCTCAAAAGTTAGCTATTGAGGTGGGAGAGTCCAATATTATATAAGTCCTACGTTAGTTCTTCATTATGTTATCATAGTTAACTTTCTGGAATGGTAAAATCATATTCATGTACCAAATGTTTTGAGTGATTCTAATCGGTGATTAACAATAATTTCATATTGCTAATTGATCAATGATAAAAATCTTATGAAAAAAGAAAAAAAGGAATGAAAAGAGAAGGGTGGTGGGGTATGAGGAAGAAGAAGGAATGGAAAGGTAGTGGCGGAAAATAAAAGAAATGGGCTCCACTTATGTTTCTTTTTTCATTTTTATTGCCATTTACGTGCTGAACATTTTAGTTTGCCAGTCAGTTGGGTGATATCAAATTCACTTGAAATGAATTAGGGGTAAAGAAATGCCAATAAAGTTAGCGGAAAAAGACCAAAATTACCCTCGAGCTATTCGATTTGGATCACATATACCCTCCGTTTCATTTTGGTAAAACTACCCTCGTCGTTAACACAAGGGACTCAAATACCCTCCTACTTAACAGTCCCCTTTTTTAATGACATGACATCCCATGTGGCAATCCATCCAGGATATGCTACTCCACCTTGACAAGACAAACCCACTAATTAAAAATCAATGTAATAACACAAGTTGTAAGAATATATCTGTTTCAAAATTTTACATCGTCTTTTGGCTTTGTACTTATATAGTAGGAACAACAAAAGCTCCAGCTACCAAAACTGATATCTGCACAATTTTGATGCAGGGCCGGCTTAATTACTAGGCCACTAAAGCAACTGCTTGGGCCCCCCAGAAAATTGGACCTCAGTTTTTCTAAAAAATATACGTATACATGTTTATTAAGAAAAATAAATTATATTTACTTATAAATTTAAAAAGAAATTTCTGATAAGAAAGTAAAATATTTAACGTGAGTATCATTGGTATTTAGGGGAATAAAACATTATTTAGGGAATGCCTTCTATGTGTGGAAACGATATCCTAATTGGATTGCCCAAGTGGGGTGTCATGTAACTAAAAAAAGGGGCTATTAAGTAGGAGGACATTTGTAGTCCCTTGTGTTTACGGTAGGATAGTTTTGCTATCAAATTGAAATGAAGGATATATGTGGTCCAAATCGAAAAGTTCAAAGATAATTTTGACCTTTTTTCATAAAATTAGAGTATTAAAGTGCGTTTTGTCGATAAGTTCAAGGGGGAAAAATGTATTTTCCCCAAGAGTGATATAGAATATTCATTTTTTGTTTTTTTAAGATAAAATGGAATATCCTATCCTGTCTGGAATATTCAGACAAAGTTAACCCTTGCACCCAAAATATCAAACACAATCATCTTTTGTCTCTCCATCACCCCCATTTTCCATTTCTATATCCCTTTCCTAAAACCCTAAACCCTCACTTCCCATTTCCACTAACAACAACCGCCATGTCGGATGTTCCACCTGAGGTAATCACTGAAATACTCTCTCGACTTCCAGTGAAGTCAGTGCTGCGATTCAGATGCGTATCGAAATCATTCAAAACCCTTATCGATAGTCCTAAATTCATCCAGATCCATCTCAAACAACAGCAAGAATCGAACCCAAATGCAAATCTGAACCTCATTCTCGAAGCCCATAACAAAGCCGACAACCTTTTTTCACTTGAGTTCACTTCAATCACAGCAACCCAACAACCCAAAGAGCTTGACCATCCATTGAAACAGCTGTACTATGGGCCGACTCAGGTGTTGGGTTCGTGTCGTGGGTTGGTTTTCATATCGAATAACATGAGTGATAATGGGGTCTGGAATCCGGCTACTAAAAGGTTTCGTAGATTGCCTGTTTGTAGGTTTGAACCTTCGGGTAGAACCCCGCGCGAACAGGGTCCGGGGATGGCGCAGATTTGTCAGGGTTTTGGGTATGATAGGAGTGGGGAGGATTATAAGGTGGTTATGATTGCTCAATGGTATTTTCCTGATGAACTGAAGGTGGTTTCGGAGACGATGGTTTATAGTTTGAAGTTTGGTGGGTGGAAAAAGGTGCAAGATTGTCCTTACATGGTGCTTAAGGAAGGTAATGGTACATGTGGTACGTATGCTGGTGGTGCATTGTATTGGATGATGCAGAAGGAGATGTCTTTGGGTTATAGCCGGTTGGTTCTTGTGGGTCTCAATCTTGGAACGGAGAGGTTTGATGAGGTGTCATTTCCGGAGAATTTGGGGAAGCCGTTATCGTTTAATTTGGCAGCTTTAGATGAATGTCTTTGCGTAATTTCAGGTTATGGGACATGTAAAAATGGAAAGAATCTTGTGTTGGATCATATTGATGTATGGATGATGAAGGGTTGCGGAATGGAACAGTCTTGGGTTAAGTTGTTTACGGTGGAGCAGTTGGAGGGTCGTCAGCTTTTCAGTTACCTGAGGCCGATAGCATATTCAGTGACGGGTAAGGAAGTGCTTTTGGAGATGGATAAGAGGAAGTTTCTTTGGTATAGTCTTGAAAAGAAGTCTCTGAAACATGCTAAGGTTATCGGGGGATTGGACACTTTTGAATCGTTCTTCACTTTGGAAACTCTTATCCCTTTATATTATGGGGGTGTTGATGGAAAGGATGGGAAGAAGAAAGTGGTTGAGGAACGAGATGACTCGGTGATAGAGGAAGTGAAGTAGGAACTCTGAAGCAAATTTAAAATTATTAAGGTAATTGAAAATGAAATGCATGTTTTACCTTATATATTATAGTACCACTTTGTTGTTGCTTATCCTTAGCAATGGACACTTACATGCTTTATTTGGTCAAATTTTATAGTAGCTGAATATAGGGAACGAGAGTGTTATTCTGAATCTTAGTTCTCTTTTCCCTGTGTGATGGGGGAACACGTTATTAAGTAAAATGTTTGGGGGACTTATGAAAGGATCTTGCTGATATGATACACCATACAGGGAGTAGTCGAATTTAATTCTGCATTTCACTGTAACCTTAGTTTGGAAGTGGAGATTGTTTTATCTAGTTGATTACTTTTTCTGGTTGTCTAATCCTTCCCTTGCAATCATAAAACTGTGTCATAACTTGGTCGAAGATAAATTCGAAAACCGTCTATGGTTTAGTTTCCTCGACCTTAAAAGGAAAATTAACTCGATCTATGACTGACTTCTCTACATAATTTTAACTTGGGATGTGTAAACTATGGCTCATTGACTCTCTTGTTCTTTTAGTTCTCTGTTATTTCTTCGTGTCACTGACAATCCATCTATCCTAATCATGTTTCCATGTTTAATTTTCATTCAAATAGACATCAAGTCAAAGACGTTTTTTAAAATTATTGAATAGTTAAATGTTCTGAATCCTCTTTTAAAATTATTGAATAGTTAAATGTTCTGAATCCTCTACATGATTGCATCCTTCATGTATTTTTATCATTTTTCGGCTTGTCATCGTAAATTTTTTAAAATTTGATCCTACATTTAACTTTGACTGAAGCCACTTACCTTAGAATGTCTGATATGGAAACAGAATTTGGATTCAGGGATTAGCATTTGGGTATTTTTTTAGTACACTTCGTTTCACTGCATAGTCTTACTTCCATTTGATTGCTTGGTGATTGAGGAATTCAAGTTGGAACTTTAAACAAACCTGGAGAAGTTTAAAATTAGATTAAAAAAGTAATTCTGATTCTCTTTTCCTAGTGGGACAGGGGAACACGTTATAAATTAAAGTGTTTTGGGGACTTGTGATCAAAGAATCTTGCTGATATGTTATAGGAGTAGTCGAACTTAATTCTGCATTTCACTGTCTGGCTTCTTAAGGTTTGGAAGTTAAGATTATCTTATCCTAGTGGACTACTTATCTGGTTGTCTAATCCTGCCTTCTCAATTATAGAACCTTGTCGTATCTTTTGTCCAAGATAAATTCAAAATGACTTGGTCTATGACAGACTGCTTTTCAGAATTACAACTTGGAATGTGTAAACTTTGGTTCATCGACTGTCTTGCTGTTCCTGTAATTCTCTGTTATTTCTTAGTATCACTGTTTTCAAGTCATTCAAATAGACATCAAGTCAGACGTTTTTGAAATTATCAAATCGTTCAGTAAAATTCTGAATCCTCTGCATGATTGCGTCCTCCCTGTATCATTTTTTCCTCTTCTAACATGCATTATACAGCTAGTGTCATCAATCTTTGAAGTTCATGTTACATGTCTAAGGTGGTCCATTAATGGTGACAAGTGACCAGAAGGCTATGCAATTCTCCAAAGCTTCCAAAATAAAATGGTGATGTGTAAACTATGGCTCATTGACTCTCTTGTTGTTCTTTTAGTTCTCTGTTACTTCTTTGTGTCATTGACGATCCATCTATTCTAATCTTGTCTGCAAGTTGACTTTTCAGTCAAATAGACATCAAGTCAAAGACATTCTTTTTGAAATCATTGAATAGTTAAATATTCTGAGTTCTCTACATGGTTGCACCCTTCAATTTTATCATTTTTTCACTTGTCGTCGTAAAATTTCAAACTTGATCCTACATTTAACTTTGATCTGAAGCCACTTTCCTTAGAATGTCTGGTATGGAAACAGAGTTTGGATGGAGGGATTAGCAGTTCGGTGTTTTTTAGTACATGTCGTTTCACTACATAGTCTTACTTCCATTTTATTGCTTGGTGATTGAGGAATTCAAGTTGGAACTTTAAAGTAACCGTGGTGATGTTTAAAATTAGAATATAGAGGTAAGTGAAATGCATGTTTCATCTTATATGCGGAACAAGAGTATCAGGCTAAATCCTGATTCTCTTTTTCTAGTGAGATATGCTATAGGAGTGGTCGAACTTATCTGTATTTCACTGTCAGGTTTCTAATGGTCTGGAAGTTAAGATTGTCTTATCTTAGTTGATGACTACTTTTCTGGTTGTCTAATCCTGCTTTCTCAATTATAAAACCTTGTCGTATCTTTTGTCCAAGATAAATTTGAAAATCATCTAATTGGTTTACTTTCCTGACCTTACCCGAAAAATAACTCGGTCTATGACAGACTGCTTTTCAGAATTACAACTTGGAATGCGTAAACTTTGGCTCGTTGACTGTCTTGCTGTTCCTATAGTTCTCCTTTATCTTGTTTTCAAGTTTTCATTCAAATAGACATCAAGTCAAAAGACGTTTTTAAAATCATTAAATAGTTTAGTAAAATTCTGATTCGTATGCATGATTGCGTCCTCCCTTTATCATTTTTTTCCTCTTCCAACTTGCATTATACTTTAGTATCCTCAATTTTGAACTTTACGGTTACATTTCTAAGTTGGGTCGTTGATGGTTACGAGTGACCATCCTGTCGTACATATGACCAGAAGGCTATGGAATTCTCCAAAACTTCCAAAATAAAATGTTCGATCAAGTTATTGGAATATTCATCATGTTATAAATATTTCTTGCAAAGTCCTTTGAAGTGAATGGGTAACTAATTAAACAAGTAAAAATAGTTCTTCTTGTGGATGAAGTGTGTGCTTTGACACGCTAGCTATTACAACTTAATGCTTTTGATGGATGTGGTTTTCATGTACAATTAAGGCGCCTTTCCGCCTGCCACATCCCCACCCTCTTTTATGGAGCATTGAGTTTATTTGTTCGTACTGATTCCTCAACACTATTCATTACAGTGATATTGTTGGTCTTGCAGGGGGGAGCGCTTTTCAGTTTACGAAGGGATGAGGAATATAGACAAGACCCTTCTGTTTATCTCTGGCTCTCCTCTATATGCACATATAGAGTTAGTGCAATATCTGACATTTCTCTTTTGTAGTAAGCAAAACTAATCTGTTGATGCAAGTGTAATGATCTACTATCTAATCTAGACATGTCAAAAACCACCTGATGAAATGTGGTACTATTAATATTGACTAGTTATCTAGTATGTAGTAAGTATAGCAGTCTTTTTGGCTGTTGGAAACTTCTGGTTAACGTATAACCAATATTTTGCCTACTGGTTCTAGTGTTAATATTTCGTAAGTAGCCAGTTAACATTATTAGCAATTAGTTCTACTTGTGTTAATCTAGTTTATTTGTGTCTGTATTTTCATTTCGTAGCAGATTTGCACTCTCTGCTATCTTATATTACTGTTTTTGTTGTTTATATGATATGTTCTATTGTGGCATTAGTACTAGGAGCTCTTGGCTTGTAACACCATATCCCTAGGAGTATATTTGTTTTCTGCAGGATGACTTTAAACTTAGGTTTTTACACCTATTACTTGTTTTTGAACTTATACATGTCTTTTTTGTTACCAAAATGGTAATTGATCGTCCAATCAAGAATTCCACTCAGACCAGCAGCTAATTACTATTTGATGGTGTATCATTCGTTTATTATTACTGTATGTATCTTACAAGAGATGATGGCCCTTGGCTTGTTGGGGCTGACAAAGAAATTAAATAATGAGTTGTTACAGAGAATCGTCGTTGCACATTAGTACAACAATAGTGGTCATATGGACGTCATTTCAATCTTCCATTTTCCATCCTACCCATATTTTCATTTCTATCTTCTTTTTTCCGTTGCCAAGAGGATTAATAGTGTTCCCACTTACTCTCCAGTATGACTCGAACGTACTTATCACTTGACCAAGTGTCACTTGTCTGATCATTTCGTCAATGTAGAATGTGTCGTGTAGAACAAAAAACTCATGCCTAGAAGGCAAGGAGACGAAGCGACACACCATAAAGTTTCCTAAAATTGTGGAATTTTAAACCTCTTCACTTCTTTTTTCTTGATTATCAGTTTCTTCTATTTTTTCGAGTGTCAACATTTGGTTCAATTCCTGTGCAAAAGTTTCCTAAAATTGTGGAATTTCAAACCTCTTCACTTCTTTTGTTCTTAATTATCAGTTTCTGCTATTTTTTCGAGTGTCACATTTGGTTCTATTCCTGTGCCCTTTGCATTTGACGTTTCGAATAAGTAGATTTTCAATCTTCTCTTTTCAATTGCTTGGGCAACACCCCAAAAGCTCACTATTGAAGTGGGAGAGTCCAAGTATATAAGTTCTTCATTTAATCAATGTAGAACTAAAGTCTTATCTTGCAATAAGATCATCATAACAGAATCACGTCTTTAGGCGTCCACAATCTTCTATGGGTGAATAGTTACACAATTTAGTTTTATTGTCTTTAAAAATCTAATTTTTCATGGCTCTTAGGTTCATCTTTTCCATTAACAACTTCAAATTCGGTCTCTTACTATCTTCCACTTTGTTTCTTTTTAGGCTTTCCCTCTTTATTGTCTTGTTTGTATTTCTCTGATCAGCTACAATTTATTGATTATTTAAATAGAAAAATCTTTACTATTGTTTAATGCAAGAATTGCCAACAGGATAAATATATGGTAGATATACTTTCATGCGAGGTGTATATTATAATTCTTTACTGTGCTGTCATAGTTGACTTTTTGTAGTAGTAAAACTAGGGGTGTGCATCGGTCAGTTCGGTTTGATTTTATGCATTATTGATTTGGTTTATTGGTTTTCGATTTTTAAATTTGCTGAACCAATAACCAAATTAATAAGATATTTTTATCAGTTTTCGGTTTACCGATTTTTGGTCCTTAACGGTTCGGTTTTCGATTTAACCGATAAGAAAATGCTCATAAAACAAATATCAATTTGACGCAATGATTTTCAATATTGTGTAATAGTAACAACTAACATGACATCAATAAAAATGCTCACAAAATAAAAATAATAGCAGCTAACATGACATATGCCTTGTAGTGTCAAATTCCACAAAGTAAGAAGTCCACCATCTTGTCATCGCAAACCCTCCCGTCGTCATCTCAAACCCTTGCCATTTACCAAAGAGGAAATTGAATAGATTTTACTTTAGAGGGTATTGAATAATGAATAAGATTAACTTTATCAGGTTATATGTTTTCAGGAAATTGAAAAGGTTTGTAGAAATTAAAGAGAAAATAAGTGAAGGCACTAATAACTAATAAGTAAAAGTAGTAATTCATTATATTCTTATTGGGTTATCGGTTTATCAAATAACTCAATATGAAAAAATCGAAACCGAACCATTAACCCAATAATTTTTTTTATAAAACCATTAAAAAACCGTTAATCCAATAACCCAATAACAATAAACCAATAACATTTTTATCGGTTCGGTTTATTGGTCAGTTCGATTTTTGCACACCCCTAAGTAAAACCATATTCAAGTGCCAAATGTCTCCGAGTAATTTTACTCGGGGATTAGCAATAATTTTCTTACGGGGACAGTTCAATAAGATCGGTGACCTAAAGTCAACTTTAACAGAATGTTTTATTTTTTCTGCTTAATATTTTAAAAAAAAAATTAAACTAAAGATTTATTACAGATAAAAATTAGGTCTCATCCTCTCTTAACCAGAGGTCTTGAGTTTGAATCTCAGAATGAATTTTTGTTGTTGGGAAGCGCTTTTCTATTTAATTGGTCTTGCACGTCTCAAAATAAAATTAATCGAGAAATTCAATATAGATGCTTATGAAAAAAATTGGGGCCTTCAGAAAAGATGAGGCCTAAAGCGAGCTTTAGTAACTTAGGATGCATTTGTTTTTACGGAAAAAGGGCCTAAAATGCCCTTCAACTATGTGAAATGGTGCAAAAATGCCCTTTATCTACCTATTGGGCCTGAAATGCCCTTCCCGTCTACCTATTGGGTCTGTTTTGCCCTTTCATTTAACGGTTCAGTCTGACCCCACTTCATTAATGACATGACATATTTCTATTGGCTAACTAATAATTAATTTCCCCTCTAAAATTCCGATCCTTCCCATCTAATAAGCCCCAACCCATTTAACCTTTAAAAAAAAACCTCAGTTAACCGCTCATCTCCTTTCTTCTCTCCATTGTCTTCTCAAAAACTTGACGGAAAACAAAATTCAAAACAAATTAAGAACCATTTCAATTGCAATGAAGGTCGAAGTAGACCAAAACTGGGTGTTCATCATTGTCAACAGAAGGAACCTAACAAAAGAAACCAAGGACCTTTCCACCAAACCAGTCCCATGTGCTTTTTTCATTAAATTTAAAACCACTACCACTATAACCAGTCCCATGTGCTTGCTCATGTCCCTGATTCACCTTCCCTTGTGAATATAACAGCAAAAGCTTTCAGGTCATCTGGAACAACTTGCTCTGACAATTGTAAAGCTTTTAGAAGATCAGGTGCATATCTTGCTTCATCTTCGGATATGAATGTGATGGCACAACCTTTCCTACCAGCTCGACCAATCCGCCCAACATGATGAACATAGTCCTCATAATGGTTCAGAACATCATAATTAATAACCAGTTCAAGCCCCTTCACATCTAAGCCCCTTGATGCTATACTAATAGCAATCAACAAACTACATATATCATTTTAAAGTCGGATATGGTGAACTCGATCAGTCTGATCCTTTGCCCCGTGAAGAGAGGTGCAGCCATAACCATGCTTGATCAATTTTCCAAACAAAGAATCACATTTCTCCTGTATGCTAACAAATATCAAAATTTTACCTTTTTGGCACTATTCACCAAGCAATTCAAGAAGTCGAAGAAATTTATCGCTTTCTGGCCTCACCTCAACTGATTGGGTTATATCCTTATTCACAACACTCCCACCACCTACCTGTATTTCAACAGGTTTGTTCAGAACTTCACGGGCTAGTATTTAGATCTGACTAGGAAAAGCTGCAGAGAACAGGACAATTTAACGGTCAGACCGTGTGTTTTTGACAATTCTCGTTATCTGAGATTCAAATCCCATATCAAACATCTGATCAGCTTCATCCATGACCAAGTACGTGACTCTTCGCAGATTTGTAATCTTCCCACCACTTGTACAGAGGATATCAATCATCCTGCCTGGAGTACACACAACAATTTCAGCTCCTCATTTCAATTCACTAATTTGTTGAGCAACACCGGAACCTCCATACACAGGTACACAAGTGAGACCCATCATTCTCGTAAACTTCTTAATATCACTATGAATTTGCTACTCAAGCTCTCTTGTAGAGGCCATTATCAGCCCAAAATGACCATCTCCAGACACAAGAGAAGGCTGGTTCTTAGGTGGGTCGGGTCGGGTCGGGATTTTAGAGGGGAGATTACTTATTTTAATTATATATTAGTTGGCCAATAGAAATATGCCACGTCATTAATGAAGTGGGGTCATGCTGAGCCGTTAAATGAAAGGTCAAAACAAACCTAATAGATAGACGAGAAGGGCATTTCAGGCCAAATAGGTAGATGAATGACATTTTTGCACCATTTCACATAGTTGAAGGGCATTTTAGGCCCTTTTTCGTTGTTTTTATTAAGATTCAGAGGTCTGAATCTGAATGCGCATCTGAATGATTAAAACATTGTCTCTAGATCTGGATACTGAATGATTAAGACTATTTGTTTTTCAACCTCGATCTTAATGTGTATAAATTATTTATATGTAAGTACAATAAATATACAATTCAAAAAGAATAATAGTTAAATATTATATAAATAAAATATTAGAAAAAACTTAATATACACATAGGAAAATTATTACTCCCTCTGTCCCAATTTATATGACACACTTTCCTTTTTAGTCAGTCCCAAAAAGAATGACACATTTCTACATTTAGTAACAATTTGACTTTAAAATGTCCATTTTGCCATTAATGAAATGATTTATAGCCACACAAATATCTATGACTTGTTTTAGACCACAAGTTTCAAAAGTCTTTCTTTCTTTCTTAAACTTCGTGCCGAGTCAAACTACATCACATAAATTGGGACGGAGGGAGTACTTGATAAGAAAAAAAATATTAAATCTATAAATTTCAGAGAATTATATATCATAATATAACATTGTGACTATTACCTAGATTACACATAACTATAAAAATTAGTGAAAAATATAGTAATAACTCGGCCTCAGAATGACGAGATGATAAAGCTAATATATAATTATATATTCAGTAGGTATGTACTCATTGATGACTCAAATTACGAGGAAAAAGAGTGATAATCATATATTGATAAATGGATAATATATAAGAATTCAAACAAATATTTGAACGATACATATCTATAAAATTAAAAAAAATTAAAAAGATTTGCAGATTAGTGAATCAATCAAACAAAGAGTGAAAATATTGTGAATCGGACAAATTAGATAAACAAAATATTTGTAATTAATTTTTGAAATCTTATTCAGTTAAGGGCAAATAATCTGGACAACTATTGATAAAGTTGGATGAAGATAGAGAAACATGAAATCTGGTTATCAAAAAATAGATAGAGAAGCCTGAAATTTGTTTGCAAAAGAGACGGTTCAGACCTGTCAAAATAGTATCTGAATGTGGTTCAGACTTTGTTACAGATTTGATTCATTCAAATCTATTCAAACCCATTAAGACATTTTAAAACATAAAACAATAAATGCACTTAATGAGCTGAAGTCTGAACCATTCAAATTCAGAGCCTCATTAAGTGCAAACAAATGAGCTCGCAGACCCTCTGATCAACCCTGTCTCTTATATCCTGTTGCTAATTGGTTAAACTATATTCATGTACCAAATGTCTTTAGTGATTTTAATAGGTGATTAGCAATAATATCCTGATATCCTATTGTTAATTGGTTAATATAAGTTAAATTTAGGGGAAAGGACATAAATGTCACTTCGCCCAAAACTATTTACACGAAATAGCCATTGATTTTGCAATTCCAAAAAGTAGCCATTTTAGGCCTTTTTGTCGGTGCTAGTGCCTTCTTTCTTTTTTTTTTTTTTCTTTTTTTTTTCCAGTTCATATACCATAATGATACAGTCCCCATGCCACACTCATATAGTTTATACAGAAAAACATATGCATATATAGTTCATATACCATATTGATACAATTTTTATACCATTTTGATACAGTCCCTGTACCATATTAATACACTCCTTATACCATATTGATACAACCCATATACCATATTGATACAGTTTCGACTGGTCATTTTTGGAATTAGTTTGGGCCGACTAGCCATTTTTTGGAATTAGTTTGGGCCGATTGACCACTCCATGTCCAATAGCCTAAACATGAGCCATTTATTTTTTGATGGGCCATGTGATATCCTTTTCCCTTAAATTTAACCAATTAACCAGGCATAAATATATATAACATTACCATAGGTATGCTTCCCATTCATTTGGATCTACATTGCATTTTCCAAGTCTCTTTTCATAAGCGAATTCATGAACTCCACTGTACCAAAAGAAATATTGTAAATTTTTAAAAGTTTCTATATGAACTTATATTGGAATATGCGGAATTGCCGTCAAATATAAACCATTTACCATTTCTTGTAAGTTTTGTGTTCGTCTGAATTAAATCTAACTATCCTACTTATTAATAAATAGATAAACAAATAAATAAGATACGTTCGGTCCAGACAATGATCAGTCATGCATCTTGATCTCAACAAACAAGTCATCGCATATTATCCATACTTATTATTCAAAGAAACTATATATTTTTTTTTTACGTGCAGCTAGTTACTCAAAATTTAATTTTAATAATACTGATCTTATTTTTTACAAAAACATATATTACATATTGTGACGTACGCAAATAATGCATGTACCGAAAATCGAAAAACTAATACAATAAAAAAGATGAAGAGGGCATCGTGCTTGCTTGCGCAAGAATCGTATTAGACAACCTTATCAACATTGAACATTAAGATAATAATTAAAAGCTGGTGGGTATTTAAAACTTTGCAAGATCAAAATTATTGAAGTTAACCATACTTTGCCAACAGATCTGCCAGTTGCTCCCTATTAATGAATATTTAATATTACTATCTACGTAAGAAAGTAAGGATTATAAAACATTATAAATATGGGTTATGGTGCGGTGGTAGGATTGTTCCATTTTTAATTATAGGTTTTGAGTTCAAGTCTTGAATATAAAAAAATCATGTTGGGAGCATCACACCTAGAATAAACTCTACAGTACGCAATTCAAATTAGTCGGGCTCCAAAACAGATAACAAACACCGGATTGGAACCAAAAAAAAAAAAGAATGCTAACTCGTCTGACTTCTTACATTCTAACCAACAATTTGACTTTTGTGAAATGTACTAATTTTAAATCATATGTTGCCTAATCTTTGCGGCAGCTATATTTAAATCATTTTGCCTAATCTTGTGGCATCCATATCTACTGAAATAACTTTTTTTAAGTAGTGTTGACATGTCCTTTTCATTTTCTTGCTCCTTACAAGAAAACAAGATAAATCCCAACATATCATGTCATTTAAGGGCTAAAATAAAAATGTCAAAATTAAATATTTTTTTGAGCAAAGAAGAGAATATCATTTTTTTATTCGATATTGTGTGTTATGTAAAATGAGATAGAAAGATTCAGTTAGCTATGAGTAATTTGTAGAGATTGAAGTTATATATTTTAGTTTGTGTTTCTTCTTTGTTAATATCAAAGTTCTTGAAGGGGAGCTTTGGAGCAACATTTAAGTGGTTTCTGTGTGATCGATCACGGATCTAAGCCATGGAAGCAGCTACTAATGTGTTATATCTTTCTCTGTTAGTCTTATTATTGAATTCATTCCAAGTCCTTTTGGTGGAACATATCACAGGTTTTTTAAGTCCAGAAAACTAAGTTGGAACGCTTAAGTTGAACAGAAAATTTAATAAAAGTTTAAATTAGACAAAAATTATTGGAGATCCAATCCCCACCCACCCACCCACCCACCCACCAGTCAAGTCTATCATGAACACGAAATACTTTATGCGCACGGAATGCTGTCTATTATAAGAGTATGTCAAAGTTCATGTAGCTGCTGTTGACAGCCTTCTTATCATGTTACGTTGCTTGCTTACTAAGAACTTCACTAGTATTGACAAGAAATAAAATTATCATATTCATCTTCACAATAATTACGACTAAAATAAAATTGCATACCTCATTTTGTTTTGGAAGTCGATGGAAATAATTTCCAAGAAGAAAACTCAGCACAATAATAAACAACCGACAAGAGAAAGTTGCTCGGATGGTAAGCATTCTCGCTTCTAATCCGAATGTTGTGAGTTCGAGTCACCAAGTAAGCAAAAGGGGTGGAAGCTGGTAAAAAAAACAAAAAGAAACAATCTACTATTTTAATCTGACATTGAAAGACAAAAGTTTCTAAAAACTGTTTATGTATATTTTTGTCTTTACTACAAATTAAAACCCATTAGCCAAGACAAAAGAAACTCTATAAAAAAAGGCCATATGCAACAACTTTTTGAAGATCCTATTGAACTACCCATATTTAAAAGTATCTTTGTAAAAATAAAGGAACATAAACATGGCCGGGGTGAAAAGGAAGTTCGAGATTTTATTTTGAAAATTAGGAAAATATTAAAAATATTTATTAAACTAAGTGTTTATAAGCTGAAAACCAATAAGTTAGAAATGACCAATTTATGACTGATTTTGACTTGTAAATTATACTTTTGTTATTTATAAAACACGTAACTGAACTAAAAAATACATATAAACTAGTTTGATCAGCTTATAAGTTTAACTAAACAATATCATACATTTTTTTTATCAGACGACTTTGAAAACAAAATCTAGAAAATATCTTTCCTATTTGTCTTTACTACAAAAACTCATTTCTTGTCAAAGCAAAAAAAAATAAAAACTCTATAAAAGCATATGCAACAACTTTTTGAAGAACCTACAATTGAACCAAACAAACCCACCCCTCCTCTCCCGAAAAATGGAGTTTTTCAACTTGGTTTCCCTTTTCCTTTTTGTATCTTTCCTCTATTTACTAAAGAAATTGAAGAATTCCAATAGCCAAATTAACAAAAGATTGCCTCCAGGTCCATGGAAATTACCTTTTCTTGGAAGCATGCTTCATATGGTTGGTGGACTTCCACATCGTGTTCTTAGAGATTTAGCCAAAAAATATGGACCAATTATGCACCTTCAACTAGGTGAAGTTTCTGCAGTTGTCATCACTTCTCCCGAGATGGCGAAACAAGTACTAAAAAATCATGACCTCGCTTTTGCATCTAGGCCAAAACTTTTGGCCTCCGAAATTGTCTTGTATAATTGTTCAGATATCGCCTTTTGCCCATATGGTGATTACTGGAGACAAATGCGCAAAATTTGTGTCTTGGAAGTGCTTAGTTCCAAAAATGTTCGGTCATTTAGTTCGATTAGACAAGATGAAACACTTCGTCTCATTGAATTTTTTCGATCATCATCCTCAGGTAAGCCAGTTAATGTAACAAAAAGGATTTCTTTGTTCATGAGCTTCATAATATGTCGATCAGCATTTGGGACGATATTGAAGGAGCAAGAAGAATTTATACGAGTAATGAAAAAAGTGACATCCTTATTGGAAGGTTTTTATGTGGCTGACATTTTTCCATCACTGAAATTTCTTCATGTATTAAGTGGAATTAAAGGTAAAATTATGGATGTCCACCATAAGGTAGATACAATTGCTGAGAATGTTATCAATGAGCACAAGAAAAATCTTGTGAATGGCAAGACTAATGGTGAATTAGGAGGTGAAGATTTAATTGATGTACTATTGAGACTCATGAAAGATGGGGACCTTCAATTTCCAATCACCAATGACAACATCAAAGCTATTGTTTATGTAAGTACGTACTTACTATATACTGCAAAATTCTGCTCTTATTATTACTTAAGCATATACTCAGGGTGTGTTTGGTGCGGAAGAAAATATTTTTTACAGAAATCTAACAAAAAAGTAGTCTTTTATTTTCTGGTATTTGATATATGAATAAAATTTATTGTTCCAAAAATATTTTATATAATTTAGGCAAATATTATCGAGGTGGAGACAGAGGGTAGGAGTATAGGGATGGTGAGGATAGGGGTTATGATGCTTGAGGAGGTGGGGATAGGTGGGGTTGGTAAGAAAATAAGAGTAAATAACACGTGTGAAAGAATTTAACCTTGTAACTTGCTCATAAATGTAGGACATGTTTGCTGCGGGAACAGAAACTTCATCAACAACACTTGATTGGGCCATGGTGGAAATAATGAAGAATCCAAGTGTACTTTGCAAGGCTCAGGCAGAGGTAAGAGAAGCCTTTAGAGGAAGAGAAACTTTTGATGAAAATGATATCGAAGAATTGAAATACCTAAAGTTAGTCATTAAAGAAACTTTAAGACTCCATCCTCCGCTTCCACTTATACTCCCAAGAGAATGTAGAGAAGAAGTAGACATTAATGGCTATACTATTCCTTTGAAAACAAAAGTCATAGTTAATGTTTGGGCTATCGGAAGAGATCCAAAATATTGGGATGATGCAGAAAGCTTTAAACCTGAGAGATTTGAACAAAGTTCAGTGGATTTTGTTGGTAACAACTTTGAATTTCTTCCCTTTGGTAGTGGAAGGAGGGTTTGCCCTGGAATATCATTCGGTTTAGCAAATGTATATTTGCCTTTGGCTAAATTATTATATCACTTTGATTGGAAACTCCCTACTGGAATCAATCCAAGTGATCTTGACTTGACTGAGTCAGATGGAGCAAGTTGTACTAGAAAGAGTGACCTTTACTTGATCGCCACTCCCTATCAACCTTCTCAAGAGTGATTCAATGGCATCGGACTTTATTTTAAGAAAGATTGAAAGTAATCTTTTCGTACTAATGTAGTGGTTGGCCTTATAAAGCTCACTATTCATTGCTTCTCCCTCTTCCTCCTTTTGCTTGTAATTTCTTTCTTCTTATGGTGTTTTATGCTTTCACTATTTGTAACATGTGTCTTTGTTATGTAGTAAATGTTATCATGATAGTTATCTACATAGAATGCCATGTAACGTTTTCTGGTGAGTTAACAGCTTTGGTTGAACCTAACTAGGTGAGAACACAATATTCTTGCTGTATAATTTAACATCCCGAGTGTGTTGGTACGGAGGAGAATATTTTTCATGGATAATGTTTTCTTGAAAAATAAATTGGTTTCTTATTTATTTTCTAATGTTTGATAAGTAAGCAAAAAAAATGTCATCTCAAGAGCATTTATTTGTAATCTAGTAAAAAAATATAGAGATTGGAGGTGTAGGGTGGAGGGGTTGGGAGCGTTAGATGGGTGGAAGGATACAATAAACATCAAACGTCACTTATACAATATTTTTTCCCTACTTCCATTAAGGAAGTTATTTTTCTCATTTTTAAGGAACTTGTTTTTCTAGAGAAAATGTTTTTCTAAAATTTTGTCCAACTTGTTAGGATCGAAATAATCAGGTGTCATGCGGAAGCTAGCAAAGCAAACCTCGAAAGACGCCACATAAGAAGACATGCGAGAAATACACCAAAAGAGACACAATAATTTAACTTGATTCGGTCAATCGACCTACGTCCACAAAAGGAGATGAGCAATCCACTATATAAACGAGAGTACAAAATGTCAAGAGAGACAACCTCACACAATTCACTCAGAATACAAAGAGGTTCACACAAGTGATACGCAACACTTGTGTCTCACAAAGTCTCCCCCCAAACAATACTCTCAAACCCCTAGGACTACATTGTGGATGCTACCAAACTAAAAGAAAGGAGCCTCTATTTATAGAGTCTATAACCTTTTCCTACAAGAACAAGGATTAGCCAAATATGGAGAATTCATGTTTTCCTTTTCCTAAAAGGAAAACCCAATTATGGTAAGAAAATCAGGACAAATACCAACAATTCTCCCCCTTGGCCTGAATTTCTGACAAAATAAATTTGCTCCACCTTCTTCACGTAGTCTTCAACAAGTTCAGTCTCCATCTCCAAAATCTCCTCCATTAAATCTATGTCTCTAAATAGAGTAACACTCTAATAAAATTTCTCAAATCAAAATCTTCATTATCGTCAAATAGGTTGCGACTAGAACTGAACCCGCCAAGATGAACACCCGTTTTAATATCGCTCTGATACCACTTGTTGGGACCGAAATAATCAGGTGTCATGCGTAAGCTAGCAAAAGCAAACCTCGAAAGACGCCACATAAGAAGACATGCGAGAAATACACCAAAAGAGACACAATAATTTAACGTGGTTCGGTCAATCGACCTACGTCCACAAAAGGAGATGAGCAATCCACTATATAAACGAGAGTACAAAATGTCAAGAGAGACAACCTCACACAATTCACTCAGAATACAAAGAGGTTCACACAAGTGATACGCAACACTTGTGTCTCACAAAGTCTCCCCCCAAACAATACTCTCAAACCCCTAGGATTACATTGTGGATGCTACCAAACTAAAAGAAAGGAGCCTCTATTTATAGAGTCTATAACCTTTTCCTATAAGAACAAGGATTAGCCAAATATGGAGAATTCATGTTTTCCTTTTCCTAAAAGGAAAACCCAATTATGGTAAGAAAATCAGGACAAATACCAACAATTCTCCCCCTTGGCCTGAATTTCTGACAAAATAAATTTGCTCCACCTTCTTCACGTAGTCTTCAACAAGTTCAGTCTCCATCTCCAAAATCTCCTCCATTAAATCTATGTCTCTAAATAGAGTAACACTCTAATAAAATTTCTCAAATCAAAATCTTCATTATCGTCAAATAGGTTGCGACTAGAACTGAACCCGCCAAGATGAACACCCGTTTTAATATCGCTCTGATACCACTTGTTGGGACCGAAATAATCAGGTGTCATGCGTAAGCTAGCAAAAGCAAACCTCGAAAGACGCCACATAAGAAGACATGCGAGAAATACACCAAAAGAGACACAATAATTTAACGTGGTTCGGTCAATCGACCTACGTCCACAAAAGGAGATGAGCAATCCACTATATAAACGAGAGTACAAAATGTCAAGAGAGACAACCTCACACAATTCACTCAGAATACAAAGAGGTTCACACAAGTGATACGCAACACTTGTGTCTCACAAAGTCTCCCCCCAAACAATACTCTCAAACCCCTAGGATTACATTGTGGATGCTACCAAACTAAAAGAAAGGAGCCTCTATTTATAGAGTCTATAACCTTTTCCTACAAGAACAAGGATTAGCCAAATATGGAGAATTCATGTTTTCCTTTTCCTAAAAGGAAAACCCAATTATGGTAAGAAAATCAGGACAAATACCAAAACAACTAAGCAAGAAAAAAATAAGAAAACATTTTATGACTAATATTTTTCTCCATACCGCCTCCCCCACCACCACCACCACACACACACACAAAATCTCTTCTCCATTCCAATGTGTTTCGACAAGAAGATTGCCAAAGTTTTTAACTCCAACCATTTCAATTTTGCTCTTAGTGCTACTCGTTTATAGGACTGGCATGCCATACTAAAACACATAAAAACTAAAGGACATTTTCAAAATATTATATATACATTTAAGCTCATCATCGCATAAGTAAGAAAGTTCAGCTACAGGGTAAAGAGAGGGGTGTTCAACCACTTGACTATTAAGATCATAAAATTTAAAATTGTCCTTTACCTCCTTATAGCCTGTTTGGCCAAGCTTCTAAAATCAGCTTATTTTCAGAAGTGCTTTTCAAAAAAGCACTTTTGGTGAGAAACAGTTTGTGTTTGGCCAATACAACTAAAAAAGCACTTTTGAGCAGCAATTAGTGTTTGGCCAAGCTTTTAAAAGTATTTTTAAGTATATTTTTCTCATAAGTGCTTTTTTCAAAAGTGCTTTTAGAGAGAAGCTACTTTTTTTAGCTTATGAAAAACTGCTTTTTTTTACTCCCCAGAAGCACTTATTTTCTTTCATAAGCTTGGCCAAACACCTCAATTTTTTAAAATAAGCACTTTTGAGAAAAAATAAGCACTTTAGGAAAAAAATAAGCTTGGCCAAACAGGCTATTAATCTCATTCCAAATCATTATACACGTGGTTTAATCACAAAATTCAGAAAATTCTTTACATTTTTAAACTTGGTATCTAGCCAAATTATACATGACAATGTATGGGGTGAAATCAAACTGAGGGCATGTGGCATCAATAACGAGTCCAGTGCACAGCCTTGACGAGACAAGGGGTCAGGCCTCGACGGTTCGTCCTCGAGATGATGATAGGGTGTACACAATATTTATTTTAATTGTACGTAATGCGTGTTCTTGATCCCCTATAAATTTAACCATATCGATTTGAGGGTAAACTAACACATAATATAAAAGTGAGGGAGTACACAATATTTATATTTTCTCCTTTTATTTAATGAAAATGTAGGTTTTTACTGGTGTGTGAAGGGAGATGCCCATTGACGGAGTCACAATCAATAATGAAGGACACTCAATTGAATTTCCTTTGTTTAAAATGGTACTGCATGAATTGGGGAGAAACTATTTTGCGTGTATATAAAGTACTCACTCCATTTAAAAAAGAATGACCTACTTTTCTTTTTTGTCTGTTTAAAAAAGAATGACCTTTTTCTTTTTTGGCAATACTTTAATTCCAACTTTTCACGTGGCATGTTTAAGATCACAAGATTAAAGGGCATTTTGGTACATTTGACACAACTTTAATTTATAACCACATGATTCAAAAGTCTTCTGTATTTTCTTAAACTCCGTGTCAAATCAAACTTAGTCATTCTTTTTGAAACAGAGGAAGTATAAACTTTCTGCATCTCATTAATATAAGGGAATAGATTGAGTGGATCAATAGTCGAGTTTGTCGGTTTTCCAAAAGAGTTTTCTTGAAGTATCTTTATGAAAAGGGACTAGAAAATGTGTGGACTACACAAGAGCAATGGAAATTGAATGGAGGAAGTAGGAGGATTGGGGAAATGGTAGGGGTAGACTTTCTATAAAAATATCTCGACAGAAAAGGAAGGAAAAAGAAGCAATATAGCGATATTATTGAGCTTTCAAAATATACCAACAGTTTTTTTATTCAAAGCATATTATACATACACTAGGGGCATATACATTTACATACATGGACGTGTACGTATGTACACTAGTCGACTAATCGTCGTATATATAGGCTGCTATACATACATCATACATGGACCATCATATATATATAGTAAATATTTGCTATTAAATGGCAATCTAGTCATTATTAATGTAATAATTTAAACATATTGCTAAATTGAATAATAAGTAAGTTTAAGTAAATCATTCTATCACGAAATTTCCCATATGGTAAAAGGATGCTCGCAATAAAATCTGTGTAAATTTTGGGGCAAATTGAGGGAGGATAAAATATGTATTAAGCATGTTCTATTATGTGTATCATCCCATAACTTCTTATGATTGGAACATCACATGTTTCATATGCTACTACTAATCCACTATGTTTGAGAATCTCACTGATCAGAGATGAGTCATAATTCTAATAGAATTAGTTAAAGGTTGTTAGTCGTGAAGGTTTCTACTGAAGCCAGTAAATCAATGAAACAGTAAAGTAAATTGAAGAGGAGAAGACAGAAAGAAGATGACTTCATTTGGATATTCAATTAACCGCTTAAGCTTTACAATGAGAGAGGAGTCATATATATATACTATACACATTTACGCTAACCGACCTCTCTTGATCTCAACTAATCTAATATTGCCTATAGGCTCTTGGCTTAACTAACTCTTAACTAACTTTCAAAAAGACTGTTGAGTGATAGAAGCTTCTATTGGACTAATCACACTTAACCTCTTAACGCTTTATAGCTCAACACTCATCACCCCTCAAGCTAGGAGGAGTGAATATATTCAAAATATGCTGAACTCATTTAAAATTGTGCAGGTTCATTATCTTGAAATGTCATGAACATCTGCCTTATGGGCAACATATCTATGTTCTAACTCCTGCCTGTAAGACAAAACTTCTGGTCAATTGTGCTCGTTCATTCTCTTGAAATGTCATTAACGTCTGTCTTATGGGCAAAGGTTATTAAGTGGAGCCGAAAAATGAACACCACCCCTTATGGAGGCCATTTTTGTAAGACTTTTTTTATGTGAGACAAAATATCAAGACCAACCCATTTTAGGGCCATTTCTTAACTTAACCCACTTTTCTTTCCCTACATCTATAAATAGTCCATAAGAACGCTTTTTACATAACTCTTGACCTAAAAAGAGCTAGGAGTCACCGTATAGACCGAAGAAAATTGATTTAATTTTTTCCTTTCCGTACTTATTTATTTTTATATTTTTTCTTTGAATAATTTATTGTAATTTCTCCATGTCTATGTGAAGTTAAATTTCTCGTCCCAGGATTATGGTAGCTTCATGATTATTGTAGTAGACTATTGATTCGATTTGTGAAGATTATCATATTAGTTGTTCTTATATTCTTGAGCTTACTATTTTAATGTTTCGTGACCATTAGAATAAATTCATATTCTCATTATGAACTCGGGAGAGGAATAGTGAGTTAGAATGATAAATATAGGGAGTAAGATTTTTCTTTAGTTAAACAAAGAACTGATTTGTGGCTAGGATAGAAATATACCTAACTCACCTTACTTGATTACAAAATGGGAAAAGCAATTGCGTTTGCATGTTCATTCTTGATCATAGGAATATAGACATAGAAGTACATGTGAATAGACGATTAGAGGATCGGAAGACCATAATGATGTTATTAACCCCGTAAATCAACAACTAGATAAATCAAGTAAGTCAATGAAATTGATTATTCAACATGTTGTTAGCAAATCCATAACCCTAGATTGATTTCATCACATTGATTACGTAAAAAATTGCTCTTCATCTGGTTAATTGTTCAGTAATTATTTCCTTTTTATTTTTAGTGTAGTTAATTCATAAATATATCTTTAGGATATACTGCTTGAATAAATAATTAACATTGATTTAATTTGGTAAACAATTAATCAAAGTGGGTAAGATTAAGGATGAACAAAATCGAACCGCAAACCACACAAAATCACAAATCGAGTCAAACCAGAAAAAAAACCTGACTAATGATTTGGTTTGACTTGATTTGGTGTTGGAAAAAAAATCAGACTATAATTGGTTTGGTTTAGTTTTAACTAAAAAAGATCAAATCGAACCAAACCAATCCGATATTACATTGTACAATTTTTAAAAATATTTAATACATAAAAATATTTACTATGATGTAATTTATATATATTTCTTAAAATTTTTCATTGTTTTTACGGAAAAGGGCAAAAACTACCCCTGAACTATCTGAAATGGAGAAAAAATACCCTCTGTTTATTTTTTGGCTCAAAAATACCCCTCTATTTATTTTTTTGCTCAAAAATATCCCTCCGTTTGTTTTTTGGCTTAAAAATACCCCTCCATTTTTTTTTTTGGCTCAAAAATTCTCCTCACATTAACGGAGTGCCACCAAGTACACCACGTGAAAAAAAAATACCACATGCCCAGTCCACGTCAGAATTCCATTTATGGAAAAGGGTCAAAACTACCCCTAAACTATCCGACATGGAGCAAAAATACCCCTCTATTTGTTTTTTGGCTCAAAAATACCCGTCCATTTATTTTTTGGCTAAAAAATACCCCTCACATTAAGTGAGTGCTACCAAGCACACCACGTGAAAAAAAATTGCCACATGATCAGTCCACGTCAGCATCCCATTTAATACCCAGCGCATTTAATAGCCTGCCGACCCACTTAACCATCCAACTCAACAACCCATTTAATACCCGAACTTGACCCATCTTCAAAAAACCCAACCCATTTTCGTAAGTAAAGCGTAAAGATAGATTCACCCTTCATTTCACTTAAACTCTCTCAAAAAAAAAAATCGATGCAGACTAGGGATTCTGAGGGAAAAGAAAACCCTTAGTACATGGGTAGAACTTTCCCATATTCTTTTACGTGATAAAGACGGGTCGAGTTTCAACCCATGTACTAAGAGCTTTTTTTTCCATCGGAATTCCTAGTTTGCATTAATTTTTTTTTTGGAGAGTTCATATAAAATGAAGGGTGAATCTATCTTTACCCTTTACTTATGAGGACAGGTCGGGTACGGGTATTAAATAACTATTAAGTTGGATGGTTAAGTGGGCTGGCTGGGTATTAAATGGAACGCTGATATGGACTGTCCACGTGACAAATTTTTTTCACGTGGTGTGCTTGGTGGCACTCAATTAATGTGAGGGGTATTTTTGAGCCAAAAAATAAATTGAGGGGTATTTTTGTTCCATTTTGAATAGTTCAGGGGTAGTTTTGGCCCTTTTCCATAAATGGAATACTGACGTGGACTGGTCATGTGGCATTTTTTTTCACGTGGTGTGCTTGATGGCACTCCGTTAAAGTGAGGGGCATTTTTGAGCCAAAAACTAAACGAAGGGGTATTTTTGAGCCAAAAAACAAACGAAGGGTATTTTTGCTCCATTTTAAATAGTTCAGGGGTAGTTTTGACCCTTTTCTGTTGTTTTTATCTTTCAACATATTATATCAAGTTTAAACTTAGAATTTTGAATAATCCAATAAATTTTGTAGCCCATAGATATTAGTAACTCAAATAAAGCCCAAATCAATACTAATAATAATACAAAATAGGAAAAATTACCTAATACCACATCTTTAGTTACTTAAACTAAAATCCCTACCCTTTGTATAAATTATAAAAGTCCCTGATTTTCATATTTTCAATTCAAACATCAGATACATCCTCCAAATCTCTAAATTTTTGGATACATCCAGCAGCAACTACTCCAACAACGGCTCAAATCAAGTGAGTGCTTCTTGCAGTTACTCCCTATTATCCGAAATTTGAATTGTGGTCGTTTTCCCCCAACTTCTTCTTCAATTTCATAATAACAAGTTCAACAACTTCTCTCAATTCTCAATTTAGTTTTCTTCTTCATTTTTTTCTGAGGTTAGTTTGTTCTCATTGTTTTTAAAAGTTGAGTAAATTAAAATTTTGAGCCATTATTGATTCAATTTGCTGTTCTAAACTCAATTTCAAGTTATATAATGGATCCAGATTCAGGATCATCTTTTAGTATTGGAATTTCGCGATTATACAACATCAACCAAAATGAAGATGTTGTTAATTTTATTCCTTGTGTTTTTGATAAGGACTCTAAAAATTCCAGGAAAATAGATCTAAACACTGCAATGATTTGTTATGATGAAAAAGTTGCGTGAAAAGATGACAGTTAAATCTAAGAAAAAAGCAGTTTCTACTGCTAAAAAAAGAGGATCTGGTACTTCAAGAGGCAAAGCTCGTGCCTCAAAACGAAAAGCTGGTGAAGTTACAACAAGAGACATCCTTACAAAGGTATTGCATGTTTATATCTGAAATAAAATATACTGAGATACATCATTAAGGAAAAAATATACGTAATATATGTTAGATCTATGTGTCTGATACATATATAGATTATGTATCTCTCTTATTTTTTTTTTTGTATAGTGTATTTTAAAATGTATAGTGTAATGTATCTCACGTAATTTTTTATACTGATACATTAAATGATGAGTAACCCAATAATCGATTTGTATCTTAATTCAAGGTATGCAGTATGTTGTCAAAGAGATTCCACCCCATCCATTAAGGTTTGGTAGCTCATGTAATGCCAAGTTCCAAGATGATTTTAAAAATATTCTGGAAGAAGAAGTAGTTGAGCTATTCAGTCAGGCGTGCTTTGGTTGTTACCTCAAGATGTACAAGTGCAATTACATAGGTCAAATTACCAAATGTATACTGATGCTTGAGATACAACAGAACAACCAAGATGGACTTCATGTATGCGTCAAGGGCACTGTTCTTAGATTTCCATCTTTGAATTTGCCCTACTCACTGATTTGAAATGCACCGACAATATCGAAGATTTTGAATACCCTGATTCATCTCCCAGCACCCTGATGAATAAGTATTTCCCGGAATCAACAAATGGTGTTAACAAACACCGATTGGTCCAACGTTTTCGGATGGGGAATCTTTAGAATAATCAAGATGTTCTCCACATGGCTATTCTATATTTCATTCACACCTTCATGAATATCCAATTAGACAATGCACCTATCACCTTGGTGGATTTCAAAATGGTAGAGGATGGCAAGTATAAGGATTATCCTAAGGGAAAAGTAGCATTCTCCAAGTTAATGAGTTCATTGATACAAGAGTATTTTATCGAAAAGTAGATATATCATTTACGTGGCATGCCACATGTATTGAATGTGTGGATGTATGAATATTGTTCAGTAGTTGAAGAAAGTGTAGCTATTCGTAAGGGTAACCAAATTCCGAGGATTTTAAACTAGAAAGTTGTGAAAGTCAGGCCACAATACAATCAGTTTATGACCGGCATGTTTAGCAAGGTACATTAATAATATAATTTAAGTTATTTATTTATTCTTATAGTTGTTACGGATAGGTTTGATTTTTGTGTTATAAGTCAGTCAAACATGGCAGATACATGGTAAAACAAACTGATGCATTGTTAATTATGCATCTGGATCATAATGACTTAAGATACATAGTTTAATACACCACACTGATACATTTGTTTTAACAGATACGTTCAATTCCATTTAATTTGATTAACTGATACATATAAAATACCAAATAATGAGTAAGTGAATGTATTTTTTACACTGAGACATTTAATTGACTTTCCAATCATTTTTAATTACTTCTTGTTTTTATTTAAATTTGTTTTCATAGTATTCATATTCCAACCTCGTTCCTACTGTGGAGGAGTTGGATAAACTTGATTTGCCTCTTGTGAGTATTGCAATATATGATCCTCCAACAGTTTCTATACCTATCACATCAGTTGGTATGTCAAAGTGAATGGATCTTAAAGTTAATGAAGCAGCCGTCGGTATAGATCCTGATGGTTTTGAGGATTTTAGTACTAAACTTCCTAAGTAGCTGTTGAAGAAGATAAAGCATGTATCAGTTAAAGAAAATAAAGATTGTTCTGATCCAAAATAAAGGTGACAAGGAAGGAGAAATTGAGAAATGCGGATCATATATTGCAAAAGAAAGTCAGTCCGCAGGGACATCAAAAACTCCATTTGAACCCATTATCCATGCAGAAAAAGATACTTCACCTCGTAAAGTTCATGATCAACAAACATCACCACATAGCCCGGAGCCACGTGTGGATGAAAAATTGGTTGATGAAACTGCCAACAGACCTCTAAATGAACCTTTGGTTAAAACAGACTTAGACTCATTAAAGTCCTATATGAAGACATATATAAGTATCACTTTAATGTTAATGTCAATACTTTTAGTTAAATACAATTCTGATATCTAGTTTTTTTACATGCTAAGGTGGATTTGAAATTCAACGATCTTGAAACACTGGTGACTAATTAATACACTGACATTATGAAATTATTGAAGCTGAAGCATGTTCAGGATGAAAAGGTAATTTAATTTGAAATTTATGGGATTCATATCAATTACAAACACACATATTATGTTGCACATAATTATTCACAGGTTGAAGTTGAAAAAGAGAGACCACATGGAGACGACCCTTCAAATAGACAAGGCGATACTAATCGTCCTAAGAAACTGAACAGTCCAAAGGATACACCAATCCATTCGGGTGATAATGAACGGATGAACATTTATCAAGCACCGACGGCTACCAGTCCCTGTCATGAGGTGTAAAAGGTAATTGATCACATGCTATGTGTAGATTCTAGCATGAATGCAACAATTGTATATTCATATGTACTGTGTTCAAAATATTACAAATGCTTCATATATAATAAAATCTAGCTGATATATATGATATGTTGGTGATGTATTAGTAACTATTATGAAAAACCTAATGTATCAGTTGCATCAGTTAAAGTTAACTAAAAGTATATGTTAATAGAGCATAATCTTATGTATCTGATGCTTTATTCATCTGTATTTAATACTCCAGGATGCCGACACTGAATGAGTGCCTGATAATCTCAGAGAAGAAGGAGAACAACTTGTATCAAGTCCATCCGCTCCACTGTCAAATTTACCTTTGACAGTTTACATTTCTTTACCAATCGCTGACAGTCAATTTCTCATTAGTGATACTGCCTTAGTAGCTGTGTTTCCTAGTCCCAAAAATGATTTAATTGACGACACATAGACTCCTGCTCAAAGGGCTAGATAACTGTCGAAGATATTTAAGTCTCCATAGTTGATAGATTTTGGCTCAAGTTCAAAAGGGAAGGAGAAAGTCATTTCTGATTTGCATCAAAAGTATCTGTTCGAAGGTTATATCATTTCTAGTGATGATTCAACTCATCTAATGTCATCGTTCTCGGAATGAATACAGGATGGTCTTTTCAAGCAACATGCACACAAGTAAGTCAACTATTTATTTCTTAACCCATATATAATAGTAATATTTCTACTGTCCAGTTATCAAAGTTAATGTGTCCAAATTTACAGGAAAGATAATAACGAGCACTACAAATTTAAATGCTCGAGTCTTGAATTCCAACAACTAGATTTTATAGTTGCATTTTTTAAGATGAAGAATTGATTCTACCTTATTTTCCAACCCAACAAGTGCTGGAATGATGAGGTATAACCATGCCATTTATCTATATAATCAGATTATGTATTAGATGATGCAACTGATACATATAAATATACAATATTTGATACATAAATATTTAACATAGAACATAATGATGCATCCGATTTTAGGTAAAAGAATGATGTTAACAATCTATTTCTGCCGTAATTAGTAGCAACCACTAACATGTATCCGCTTATATTTTAGTTATTTATTAGTTGTTGATGCAATTTGTACAGAATATGGATGTTATTTTCTACTACTTGCAGAAGAAGTAGAAGCAACAGACTAATCCACAATACAGATACACCACCACAAATTATTTTTTCAAAAACTATATTGACAAGGCTATAGGAATTACTATCCAGTCACAGGAAAGCAGGTTCTTCCTACTCAGGAGGCGTTTGCACGTTTTAGTGTTATTGCTAAGTGTGAGAAGTCACTTATTAACACTATTAATGGTCTTAGTATACCTGCTGGTCTACCTTGGCATCTGTTAAACGAGGTCTATGTCTCGATAAATTGTGATAGGGAGTTTCATTGGGTCCTGACGGTTATTGTACAGAAGGAGCGGCACATTCATGTGCATGATTCGATGTCCTCATCAAGAAACAAATAATAGTCCAGTGACGTCCAAAAGTTGGCTATAATGTTGCTAACTTACCTTCAATACAGTTATTTTCTAGAACAAAAAATTCCAATTGACTGGTCAACGGTTGAATCTTACAAGAAAAAGATCAAAATACACTCATTTAAAGTTGAATATGTTGCTGACATTGTCCAGCAAGCAAGTGACAGTCTGTACTTATCTTTTTATTTTCATTTGTTATGCTTTTACCATATATTGGTTTTAGATTGTTATTTTACGATACACGATGTAGGGATTGTGGACTATTTATAGTTGCATTCACTGAGTTCCTAAGTAATGGATAACAAGTACCATCTTTCAGGATTGATGCTGAATTCCTTTGCATGAGATATGCATCACTGTTACGCAATTATAGAGTTGTGAAGACTCAGAATGGCTATATTAGTGACAAGGAAGACCCACCGAGACCTAAAACCAACTTCATACCTCTAGATGAAAAAGACTTGGTTACCGTTGAATAGTTCTAGTTATGTTGGTTATGTGTAACTTACAGTTGTCTTTTTGTTTTGTCCAGTTAGAATTTGGTGCTTGATTTAAGTTGTTTGCTCACAAAGATAAATGTTGATACTCTTTTTTTAGTGTAGTTTTCTATGGATGTTTTCATTTGAATTACATTTAAAATAGTGAGGTTTAGTTTGGATTTTATTAACTATGGCTGAAAATCTGCCCCTTATAAAATTTTCGAAAAATTATACCAACAGTACTATTTATGTCTCAAATCATTTTATTATGTATCTGATACATAGCTATAACAATTAAACTGATACATTACTTATGTATATAACAATGAAGTGATTTATCTCTACACTAAAATACAACAGGAATATATTAGACAACTTTGATATATTTATCAAGTGTGTAATAAGTGAAATTTAAGCAAATATGTTTATGTGGACATACTTAAATGGGCAATATTCTGTAACTTTATCAATTAACTCTAAAAAATATATAAAGTATTAATCTATCTAATATAGTCACTTTATTAAGATGCTGGATAATAATACAGCTCAATGATTATTTATGTATCTTTTTATTTAAAACACCTTTTCTATGTATCGGTTGTGTATTATACAGTGGTAAACTGATATTTTAATTTAAAAATAATTTACGTATCTGATAACATAAAAAAAGAAAGTCTAACCATCATTATATTCATACAAATTAACTTCATCAAATTTTCATTCACATTAATTCATTTTACAATGAATCATCACTTGCAAACTTTTACACAAATTTTGTAAATACTAAATCAATGATTATTCAAACATAAAAGATAATGTTCAATTAACAAAAAAAACAAGGTCCTACTGAAGTTAGGAAAGTGAAAAATTGGAAACTTTCTGCAGATCAGAAGGTCACTCCTCTCTTGGGAAGAAATTACAAGTACTTCTATTGTGACCTTCGTAACCACATCGCCCACAATAATTTGTGCTTGACGTAAGACTTTCACTGGATTTCTTGTATCTCCCTTTCTTTGGCCGTTCAGTAGGTCTCTTGTACTTTGATAGTAACATATCTTCTTCTTGAACATCCTGTGACACACGCCAATCTTTCTTATCGGGCATTGAAAATATTGAAACTTCTTAAGTTTGGTAGTACTCGGTGCAGTATGGCTTCATATCATCAATATTTTTCTCTTTAGAACTGCTATTGCGTGTTGACATGTTATCTCATCTATTTGGAACCTTCCACAATTGCATGTTCTACTTTTAAGACACACAATGTAACTTCTTCTGTTATCATAAACAGAGTACACATAAAGCGACGAAGCCTTAACCTGTAAAAGAATAAATAATTATAAATACACTAATGCATAAAAAGAGTTATGTATCTTTCTTAAAAAAGAACACACATGGTTGTACATAACTAGTAACATCAATATAAACAGTATTTAATAGTGCGCTATAACTATATCAATACGTGAGATTGCTTAACATATGTATCATGATAAACTAACCGTCAAATGAGAAGATTTTGATGCAGTTAGCACTAGAATATCTTCAAATTTTTTCTCTAATGTTGTCTTTGTATATGATGCCCGTTCCCTAGTTTTGCAATTCCAAGTTTCAAATAGTATTTTGGCTTTCTCCAGAAAATCTAAGATAGGCAATTTTCACGTCTCGACAAGTTTTCCATTGATACATTCAGCAATATTAGAAGTCATCATTCTACCTCGCTTAACTGGTGCATAAACTCTTGCCTAATTTTCATAGCCAGTCTTTTCCAGGTAATCACTTACCCTATCATCCACGTTGCCCACCTTATTCATAAGAAATTCAAAATCTTCTTGTTTGTATGCCTTCTCCATTGTATAGTATATATCGCTAAGCCTGTCTTTGCTCCTTCTAAAGTTTGTACATATATTTTTTCAGAGATGTCAAATGCAAGAAAAATGCGGAACATTAGGATACACAATGCTCACACCCTTCAGTATGCTTTCATTACGATCAGATACAAAACACATATTTTCACGCTTTCCAAACGCAGTTTTAAACTTCTTAAAAAACCAAGTCTAAGAACAATCATTTTCCCAGTCTACAACCCTATAAGTGATTGGTAGTATGCAACCTATAAATAGAACACATCTATTATGTCATTTCTACAGTTCTTGGCAAATAAGTTATTCACCGAAAGAAGAGCATTACATTATTAAAACTATGTCACAACATTATATTTGATGCATATCAGTTGTCATACCTTCCCCATCAAGAGTGCTATCCAAAACAAATTTTCTCTTGTATGATCTACCTAAAGCAGCTGCATCCACCACAACTACTGATCTGCAAAACTGAAAATCTCTCATTAATGGGTGTAAGGCTATGAACAGATAAATGAACTCGTTTTCTTCTGATTTATGCATCCTAATGTGTGAGCCAGGATACACCAAATTAAGCATGTATATGTATCTGGGCATTTGACGGTAACTATCAGTCGGTCTATCCCTTAGCATCTCTACTGCATGTTCCTTAGCCCTCCATGCTTCCTGGTAATTAATGTCTACACCAAAAGTAGATTTAATATCTTAAATTATGTCATTTGGGGTGTGTATTCTCTTATGATTTACTAGTTTTGGAGCAGTAAATATGCTAACGAACAACACTGTAGCTTGAACTTGGGTGAATATCCTATCTTTCAAAGGGTAGATATGTACATCATGAAACGACCTTACTTTGAAGAGTCCCGAAGACTTATGACAAGATGCCTTAGAAATCCAACTACAATCCTGAGAATAACATGTTAGGACATAGTTATAAAAAAAATTAAAATTAAAATCAGAATCACAACATATGTAAATCTGCACAGTATTCATAACATTCCAATAATAAGTGCATCTCTAGCTATAAAACTGTCACGCCCCGAATTCCAACGAGGCGGACTGGCACCTAAGCCGTTGAGGCCCAAGAGAACCAATCTTTGCTCATGAACATTCATATGCATGCCTCTGTATGAATATCATCCTATGTCATATAACCATAAAATACCAATGACGGAAGTCATGGAAACATATGCTATATATATGAAACTTAGCCGTTAGAGCTATCAAGTCAAAATGGACATACACCTCTGACATTCATCTTCCCACGTACGTCTATAAAGGCTCTAATAGATATATGACCATGCCTATGAAATAGTTACATAGTACCAAAAACCAATGTACACATGTGACTTGGAAAGCCCCGAAGCAACTGGAGCTCACCAATACTCAGCAAATGATCCGCAATCTACTGTGGAGGTTTACTAGAACCTGTGCCTGCAGCAAGTAAGGTAAGTCCCCCAAGGGATGTCAATACAAAGAATGTACTGAGTATGTAAGTCTATAAGTAACTGTATGAGATATAAGAACTTTAATGGAATCAAGTACAAGTGAGTGAACAATATAGATAAACCACCATAAGGTATATGTGAAACCATGTACATTGCCTTCTTTACTTTACTTTACTTTACATCATTAATCATCAATCATATAATGCCCGGGACCAACTGATCAGTGGAAAAAATAACATCATAATTGGGATCGACATCATGCGGATGTTCCTTTCATCCCATGGATACCACCCGTAATATTGGGATCGCCATCATGCAGGTGTTCCTGTCACCCCATGGATACCACCCATAACATTGAGATCGCCATCATGCAGGTGTTTCTTTCACCCCATGGATACCACCCATGAAAATAATTAATTATGCATTACTTCATTCTTTAGCTATAAAAGTGATATGTTGGTGGTTGTTACATTATTGGAACTTTGGAACGTAATATTATTGGAACTTTGGAACTATGTCCACAATTATGTAACACATGAATAACAAATAATAAATGAATGAGGATCAGGTGACTAACAATAGATGACAACCTGAAATGAGATACCTTAGAACATTTCGGAATAGAACAAGTACAATGACAATGCGAACACTATGTGCTGCAGAAGGATACGAAAAGAGTAACCTTACATACCTTATCCTTCCAATAAGAGACTACAATAATTCAGCTCTTCCAAAAGTGTTACTCTACAATATGCACACATGATGGAAACCATATTAAAAACCAAATACAAGACAAGCTCACAAGGCGATAATTAAACTATCCAACATCCTCAACATATGGCATATCATACCACCTTCCTTATTATTATCATATAACTTTACTCCACTTTAATACAATCCAACTTATCATCCCACAACACCAACAACACCAAAATAGTCCACAAACCAACATAGAAGGCAAATCTTTTACCGATTTAGCAAAAGTGGACTTTTACAATCAAGGTGGGCTTCTCAAAATTTTTGAACATAACCAACATGATATACTCTACCTCTTATGCATATAATATAGTAATCCACAAGAGGAAATACTTATCACAACTTGTAAGTGAAAGATCTTGTCCAAAATTCCTTGAAGCAAACTAGGGTTCTTAGGCTTTGAGAGAGAAGAGGATATTTTGATAAAAATCATATTTTGGCAAGTGTATAATAATGAATAAATGCTGATTTTTTAGCCTTTTATAGTCCCTATTGTCTCTCTCTCTCAAGACTTGCCTTAGCCACAACTTTTGACCAAAAACGTCTAAGTTGACTTGGGTTATTAGGAATGGGTCACCCCTTTTTTGGCCCAAGAATTCTTATTTCCTTTTGGGCTTCAATTAGGCCCAAACACCTCACACTAATTCAGCCCAACACATGAAAATAGGTAATGCACCCAAATCTTGGGTTTTCGACTCCGAAACCAATAACATGTTTACGAGCTCGAAATAATAAAAAATATCTCTCCAATTAATGTACCAACTCTCTTTTGCACCAAGATAATTGCAGGGGTATTTATAAGTACAAGGCTAATCCTTTTCGGAGCAAAATTGGGCAACATAGTCGAAATATTCCACGGTACTGTGACTCGTGTCGTGAGTCGAGTCACGACACGTAGGTTCCTGTCGTGAATCTCAAACCTTAAAACAGAGTCTCTGAATCTCATTCACGGCACCCACCCACATCACGTGGGTAGGACTCACATCACGTTAGTCCTGCCGTGAATCACTTCTGTGATTCAGTTCTTTCCTTCTTCGCATGCTCATTTCCAGTACATGCTTCTTCACATTTCCTTTATTTAACCTCATACCCAATTCATTACATATTTTCATGTGACTATAACATCTCAAGTGTTATATTCTTTCCCCCTTAAAAATATTCGTCCTCGAATGTTAATAACAGTATCCACGTTACATAAGTTCAAATCTTAATTCATTTATCATATACACATACACCTAATACTAATGGATACTTACTTGTTATTGTTCCAATTCCGCCTTTTGAACTTTTCCTTCGGTTTGAAACAAATACGTGTACTTGGATTTCATCATTTCTTCGGCTTCCCATGTGATTTCTTCCACCTGTTGATTCCTCCAAAGTACTTTTACGGAAGTCACATCTTTATTCCTTAACCTCTTGACTTGTCGATCCAGAATAGCAATAGGAACTTCTTCATATGTGAGATCTTCCGTAACTTGAACATCGTCAATGGGAGCAATACAAGATGAATCTCCTATGCATTTTCAAAGCATCAAAACATGAAACACTGGATGAACTGAGGAGAGTTCTTGGGGTAATTTCAATTCATATGCAACTTGTCCAAATCTTCTGACAATTTCATATGGACCTATATAACGTGGACTCAACTTTCCTATCTTTCCAAATCTCATTACCCCTTTCATCGGTGACACCTTCAAGAATACCCAATCACCTATGGAAAATTCAAGTCCTCTTCTTCTAACATCAGCATATGACTTGTGTCGAATTTGGTACGTTTGTAGCCGCTGTTGAATCACTTTAACTTTCTCCATAACTTGATGAACAAGATCTGGCCCAAGTAAAGTAGTTTCACCAGCTTCAAACTATCCAATTGGTGATCTACACTTTCTTCCATATAAAGCTTTATAAGGTGTCATTCTGATACTTGAATGATAGCTATTGTTGTAGGCAAATTCAATAAGAGGTAGGTGGTCATCCCAACTTTCTTTAAAGTCCAATGTGCATGCTCGTAGCATATCTTCAAGTGTTTGAATAGTATGTTCTGCTTGTCCATCTGTCTGAGGATGAAATGTCGTACTCAAATTCACTTGAGTACCCAAACTTTTCTGGAAAGACTTCCAAAAATGTGCAGTGAACTGCGCTCCCCTGTCCGATATAATAGAGATTGGAATTCCATGCAATCGAACTATCTCTTTAATATACAACTGCGCATAATCTTCAGCTGTGTAAGTGGTCTTGACCGGTAGGAAGTGTGCTGACTTAGTAAGCCTGTCAACTATCACCCAGATGGAATCAACTTTCCAAAGTGTACGAGGCAAACCCATAACGAAATCCATGTTAATCATGTCCCATTTCCAGATCGGAAGATTAATACATTGCATATACCCTCCAGGTTTCTGATGCTCTACTTTCATGTGTTGGCAATTTGGACATTGAGCTATAAATTTTGCAATGCCTGAATATCGTGAATGATGTGCCTCTGTCATAATCCGCTTCCTTAGCTCATCTACATTCGGTACACATAATCTACCTTGGCATTGAAGTACTCCCTCTTGTGTAATATCGAATGCCTTTGTTAACCCTTGTTGCACATTCTCTCTCAGCTGCAATACATAGGATCCGCATACTGTTTCTCCTTTACTTCAGCTATTAAGGATAATTCTGCTGCATTCCGCACAATAACCCTTTCATTTGGAGATTTAAGCAGACGAACTCCCAAGCTAGCTAGTTGATGTAGATCCTTGACTATGTCTTGCTTTTCCATCAACTAATCGTTAGTGCGTCCTATTGCTTTGCAACTCAGTGCATCAGCTACCACATTTGCTTTCCCTGGATGGTATAACATATCGATATCATAGTTTTTTAAGAGTTCCAGCCACTTTTGCTGCCTCAGATTTAGATCTTTATGCTTAAAAATATATTGCAAACTTTAGTGATTAGTATAGATATCAACATGAACACTATACAAATAATGGCGCCATATCTTTAAAGCAAATACCACAGCTGCTAACTCAAGATCATGTGTTGGATAGTTTCACTCATGTGGTCTCAACTGTCGTGAGGCATACGCTATCACCTTACCATGATGCATCAATACACATCCGAGGCCAACCCCAAAATACACTTCATAACCTTCTGTGCCTTCGGGAAGTACTAAAGCTGGTGTGGAAGTTAATTTATCTTTCAGCTCTTGGAAACTTTTCTCACATGCATAGTTCCACTGAAACTGAAACTAAATTGCCTTGTGTGTTAGCTTCGTTAATGGTGCAGAAATAGAAGAAAACCCCTCCACAAATCTTCTGTAATAACCTGCCAATCCAAGAAAACTACGAATCTCTGTAGGCGTCGTAGGTCTTGACCAATTTTACACTGCTTCAATCTTTTGAGTATCAACCCAAATTCTTTCATCTGACACAATGTGACCTAAGAATGCTATGAATTTTAACAAAAATTCACACTTGGAGAACTTCGCATACAACTTACGATCCCGGAGAATCTGTAACACCTATCGTAAGTGATTGGCATGGTCCTCTTGTGATCTCAAATAAACCAGGATATCATCTATGAACACAGTAACTAAAAATTCATAGTGTCCATACCGTGTTCGAAAAGCTGTCTTGGGTACATCATTTTCTCTCACCCTGACTTGATAGTAACCCAATCTCAAGTCAATCTTTGAAAAACACTTGGCACCCTGTAACTGATCAAACAAATCATCAATTCTAAGGAGGGGATATTTGTTCTTGATCGTTACCTTATTCAATTACAGATAATCAATACACATTCGGAATGTGCCATCTTTTTTTCGTACAAATAACACTGGTGCACCCCACGGAGACATACTAGGCCGCATACACCCCTTGTCTAGCAATTCTTTTAGTTGCTCCTTCAATTCTCAAAATTCTGCTGGGGTCATTCAATACGGAGGAATAGAGATAGGCTGAGTGCCTGGCATCACATCAATTCCAAACTCTGCCTCCCGTTCTGTGGTTATGCCTGGAAGATCATCATGAAATACATCAAGAAATTCATTAACCACCAGAACCGTTTGAGGAGTTGGTGGTTCCACATCAATATCTTGCACTAGAACCAAATGACATATATACCCCTTGGCTATTATTTTCTTTGCTTTGAGATAGGAAATAAATTTTTCTCTCGGTGCCCCCACATTACCCTGCCATTCAAGAACATTTTCTTGTGGAAAGTGAAAATGCACCTTCTTGGCCCGATAATCTACCGTGGCATAACAAGAAGCCAGCCAATTCATACCCATTATAACATCAAAATCGATCATTTCTAACTCAACAAGATCAACCAACATATCATGACCACAAATGGTGACTATGCAATCACGATAAACTCTCTTTGCTATAATAGATTCACCAACCGGTGTAGCTACTTCAAATGATTTAACTAGTAATTCTGGCATTTTTTTAAATTTTTCAGCACTCCAAGGAGTAACATATGATAATGTAGAACCCAGATCAATCAATGCATACACATTATGTGAAAATAGGGATAATATACCTGTAACTACATCAGGAGAGGCCTCCGAATTCTGACAGTCCTCTAGAGCATAGATGCGATTCTGAGTTCCATTGGCACTAGCTGCTCCTCTAGTACCTCTACCACGTCCAACAGGTTGCATTCCTTTACCTAGGGAAGGCACCGATGATGATGATGCCACAGTGGATCCCATAGGTCGTACCATGCTTCCCAATCCTCTTCGTGCGCAGTCCCTCATTATGTGACCCGTCATACCACACCAATAACAAACATTCGTCCCCAGCCGATATTCACCTAAATGAAATCGCCTGCAAAGCTAACACGGCGGGCGAGAAGACCCTGCTGTCTGTGAATCTTGCATCCTACTGCTTTGTCCAACTTGATTGCCTCTAAACCCTCGGAATTGGGATTGAGTGCCTGCCATGGAATAATAAAATGATGGCCTCGGCGGTCTATTAAAACTCTGAGGCCTAAACTCTCCTTGGGATGCCATAGACTGTCCCGTATATCTAGCCCTCTTCGATGGCCCTTCTTCAAATCCTCGTGTTCTTCTCCGTTGCCTCTGATCCTCCATTTTCTGTGCAAAGGCCTATATTCTAGCTATGTTCATATCTTTGTTCAATGCAACAATAGTACAATCTCGGACCAAAGATGGCTCCAGTCTATCCACGTACCGATGAACTCTATCGGTCATAGTAGCTACCACATTCGGAGCATACCAGGCCAAAGAGTTAAACCAAAGGCTATACTCTCTGACGCTCATGTTACTTTACCGCAGATTTAAGAACTGGTCCGCACGACCCTCTCGGACCTCATATGGGAGGTAATGGTCAAAGAATACTGCTTTAAATTCTTCCCAACCGGCTGGGAGTGCATTAATACCTCTCGACCGTTTCCAATCTTTATACCATAATATAGCCTCGCCCTTCAATCTATAAGCCGCAAGCTCAACTGTTTCCATATCGGACACATGCATAACCTCCAAAGCCCTTTGGATTTGATCGATAAAATCTTGCGGGTCTTCATTAAGATCTGATCCAGTGAAGGTAGGAGGATCTAATTTCAGAAAATCCTATGTCAGTCGACTAGCTGCCATAGCTGCACTATCATTACTTGTCGTTGGACCACCTTGTCCCTGAACTTGTGCTACAACTATTCTGGTCAACATTTGCACCGTATTCTTTAAGTCCTGGTCAGTAGCATTTACTGGTGGTTATGCAGGTATTTCTCTTCCTCTTGGCTCCTCTAGAAATGAAAGAGTAGAAGAAGCCTGCGATGCAAACTCTTGTTCAGCGCCACCTTGATTCACTTGTTCAGGTGGGGTTCTACTAGTTCCTTCTCCAGCAATCCTGTCTATCCTTTCACTTTTTCCCCTTCCTCTCCTTGCCATCGGTATTTTACTATAATACAAGAAAAACAATGTCCAAGGTCAAAAATGATTCCAACTATAACTTTGGCTCTAATTCACGATCTAGAAAATGAAGAAATGAAACAACCCCTAAATGTCCCGTAGCCTCCTACTTATAAATGTGGTGCATAACACATCGATAAGTAAGACTCTACTCAGACACGGCTGTGTAGACACCTTAGGACGACCCACTCTGATACCACTTTTGTCACGCCCCGAATTCCAACGAAGCGGACTGGCACCCGAAGCCATTGAGGCCCGAGAGAACCAATCTTTGCTCATGAACATTCATATGCATGCCTCTGTATGAATATCATCCTATCTCATATAACCATAAAATACCAATGGCGGAAGTCATAGAAACATATGCTATATATATGAAACTTGGCCGTTAGAGCTATCAAGTAAAAATGGACATACACCTCTGACATTCATCTTCCCACATACGTCTACAAAGCCTCTAATAGATATATGACCATGCCTATACAATAGTTACATAGTACCAAAAACCAATGTACACATGTGACTTGGAAAGCCCCGAAGCAACTGGAGCTCACCAATACTCAGCAAATGATCCGCAACCTACTGTGGAGGTCTACTAGCACCTGTGCCTGCAGCAAGTAAGGTAAGTCCCCCAAGGGAAGTCAGTACAAAGAATGTACTGAGTATGTAAGGCTATAAGTAATTGTATGAGATATAAGAACTTTAATGGAATCAAGTACAAGTGAGTGAACAATATAGATAAACCACCATAAGGTATATGTGAAACCATGTACATTGACTTATTTACTTTACTTTACTTTACGTTACATCATCAATCATCAATTATATAATGCCCGGGCCCAACTGATCAGTGGGAAAAATAACATCATAATCGGGATCGACATCATGCGGATGTTCCTTTCATCCTATGGATACCACCCGTAATATTGGGATCGCCATCATGCAGGTGTTCCTATCACCCCATGGATACCACCCGTAACATTAGGATCGCCATAATGCAGGTGTTCCTTTCACCCCATGGATACCACCCATGAAAATAATTAATTATGCATTACTTCATTCTTTAGCTATAAGAGTGATATGTTGGTGGTTGTTACATTATTGGAACTTTGGAATGTAATATTATTGGAACTTTGGAACGATGTCCACAATTATTTAGCACATGAATAACAAATGATCAATGAATGAGGAACAGGTGACTAACAATAGATGACAACCTGAAATGAGACACCTTAGAACATTTAGGAATAGAACAAGTATAATGACAATGCGAACACTATCTGCTGCAGAAGGATACGAAAAGAGTAACCTTACATACCTTATCCTTCCAATAAGAGACTACAACAATTCAGCTCTTCCAAAAGTGTTACTCTACAATATGCACACATGATGGAAACCATATTAAAAACCAAATACAAGACAAGCTCACAAGGCGATAATTAAACTATCCAACATCCTCAACATATGGCATATCATACCACCTTCCTTCTTATTATCATATAACTTTACTCCACTTTAATACAATCCAAATTATCATCCCACAACACCAACAACACCAAAATAGTCCACAAACCAACCTAAAAGGCAAATCTTTTACTGATTTAGCAAAAGTGGACTTTTACAATCAAGGTGGACTTCTCAAAATTTTTGAACATAACCAACATGATATACTCTACCTCTTATGCATATAATATAGTAATCCACAAGAGGAAATACTTACCACAACTTGTAAGTGAAAGATCTTGTCCAAAATTCCTTGAAGCAAACTAGGGTTCTTAGGCTTTGAGAGAGAAGAGGATATTTTGATAAAAATCAGATTTTGACATGTGTAAAATAATGAATAAATGCTGATTTTTCAGCCTTTTATTGTCCCTCTTGTCTCTCTCTCTCTCTCGACTTGCCTTAGCCACAACTTTTGACCAAAAAGGTCCAAGTTGACTTGGGTTATTAGGAATGGGTCACCCCTCTTTTGGGACCAAGAATTCTTATTTCCTTTTGGGCTTCAATTAGGCCCAAACACCTCACACTAATTCAGCCCAACACATGAAAATAGGTAATGCACCCAAATCTTGGGTTTTCGACTCCGAAACCGATAACATGTTTACGAGCTTGGAATAATAAAACATATCTCTCAAATTAATGTACCAACTCTCTTTTGCACCAAGACAATTGCAGGGGTATTTATAAGTGCAAGGCTAATCCTTTCCGGAGCAAAATTGGGCAACATAGTCGAAACATTCCACGGTACCGTGACTTGTGTCATGAGTTGAGTCACGGCACGTAGGTCCCTATCGTGAATCTCAGACCTTAAAATAGAGTCTCTGAATCTCATTCATGGCACCCACCCACGTGACGTGGGTGGGACTTACGTCACGTGAGTCCTGCCGTGAATCACTTCTGTTATTCAGTTCTTTCCTTCTTTGCATGCTCGATTCCAGTACATGCTTCTTCACTTTTCCTTCATTTAACCTCATACCCAATTCATTACATATTTTCATGTGACTATAAAATCTCAGGTGTTACAAAAACATATGCTGGTTATGTATCTGATACACAGACTTTCATCTTTATACCTACTGTTCTGCAGTTTAATGCTAAATATATCTCCAAACGAAATCATTCAACAAGTAGTTATATTTAGATGTATCATACTTCAAATTTTTTTGTATCATTAACATTACCATACAATTAAACTGTCTAATATGTAAGTATTTGGATGTATATTAGCAAAATCAAAAATCAGGGCACAATCATACCTTTGTTTATCGGATTTTTTTGCTTTAAAATTGAAACAATGATCTATGACATACTTTGACATGACATATACAAGCGTAGATTTGTCCTTATAAAGTTGGTCATCCTTAACAACATTTTCGCAATCTGTTATGATGCTCTTCAACTTAATGTCTATCAAAGACGACGAATCCACAAGTTTTGAATCAACAACAGCTAGTGCTAGGCCTTCTTCCATTTCCCTACCCTCTAAACAAATAAGTGCTCCAGTTTCTCCCTCTAACAACATCTCACTTTCATCTTTGTCAATTTTACTAATACACAGGGGATACATCCCAAATCTTGTCACACTTGGTCTTACCTCTAGATATAGCTTCACTCCCATATCATTATGGATCAACATCGGCGATGAATTTTCTTCAACAATGTATCGCGCTTCAATTTTTTCCTTGTTTCATCGATTTCAAGTTCTGCAGCAATAGTCGAAATCAACTTTCTATAGGTTACATTATCTCCGATCACAATTCCATCACTCTTATATCCTTCGTACTTGATATTAGTCATACAAACACTGGAATGTCGTAACAACACTGAGACATTCATTATATATCGTTCAAAGAAAAATAAAAATCAAGATGCAAAAAACAGAGAACAAAGGAGAAGCTTGTTTGTGATTGAAGAATGATGATCTAGAATGTGTGAAATTTTAAAATTTTAACTGCACATAATTTTTGGGATTTTCAGAAGACGATTTAATGGATGTCGCATGATTTGCTCCATGATTGTTCAGATTTTCGTTGTTTTTCATTTTAAACGTGCTTTTATTTCGTACAAGATGTATCGATTAAAATGTATCGGATGCTGAGGATGTATCCGGAAGTACCAATTTAAGGTATTTTATATAATTTTGTTAAAAGTGGGGATAAGGAGTAATTTGGTGTTAAATTGTTGGGATTTATGTAAGTTATACTAAAAAATATTCAATTAAATACTAGGAATGACAATAATTTTGGATATCTATTCTTTAGTTTTGTATAAATACATAACCTAAATTTATTTTTTATTTAATATTTAGTGTTATTTTTTTAATGAACACCTAAGATAGTTATATCTTTCTAGGTCTAAAGAAATATTTGAAGCACAAGTTAATTATATGTTTGTATGAAGATTTTATCAGAAAAAATCCAAGAAAACCTAAAAATACCCAAAGTTGAAAAACTCAAATTTTATTGGTTTGGTTTAAAGATTTAAAAACTCGACATGAATGGTTTGGTTTGATATTTAAAAAATTCAAACCAATCCGGTTATGTACACCCCTAGGTACGATATCTGGAGTTTGATTCCTATATTACTTGTATGACCGTGTACACTTGAGTGTGCATTTGACGCGACATGTTACAACACTACTTACCACTCTGCTACTAAGTTGACCCTTTTTAAGGTGGTATATGCCCAAAAACCACGTTTTCACTTGCCTTATATTGCTCACTCTTCATTGGTTAAAGAGGTGGACAAAAGCCTACAGGCTAGAAAATGTACTATCAGGCTTTTCAGACATCACTTGAGTTGGCTCAATCTAGGACGAAAGATCAAGCTGAGAAAAGGAGGACCCCTAGGTCCTTTGAGATATGGGATTTGGTCTTTGTGAAGCTGCAACCATATAGACAAGTCCTCATGAGGGGTCACTCATACAAGAAACTGCATCCTAAGTATTTTGTTCCATTCTAACTACAGAAGAGGGTGGGTTATGTTGCTTATCAATTAGCCCCCCCATTGCTAAAATCCATAATACCTTTCATGTCTCCCAGTTTAAAAAGTTTATTAGGGACAAACCTGTGTGGTTCTAGGTCTTTCAGTGGCTCTTTCACTATATGGTCACATTATGTTAGAGACTGAGTTGTTCTTGACTCTAGATAGGTGAAGAAGGGTAATAGGATAGTTACTCAGGTGCTTATCAAATGGTTTAATTACTCAGCTGAGGATAGCACTAGGATTGATGTTCACTCTCTTCGTCCGTGGTTTCCTCAGTCTGTCTTTGAGGGTAAGGGCACTTGAAAAGGAAGATTTGTTATATACAGATTATAAAGGGACACCTAAATGCATAATTGTAATGTTTGGGGGCGGGTGGAGGGGGATGATGAGTCATAAGGACAACAGAATTAGTTAAAGGATATTATTTGGTTAGTGTGGTTGTTATAAACAGTGAACTGAGAATAGCTCTACATAAAGATCCTAAGCTCGTACTGGATTCATTCAGATATGGATTGATAATAACCCTTCTATCTTTCTCTCTTTCTGAAATACATTGACTATCTCAATTGAAGTATTGTTTAGGGGTTATTCTACTGTCTTAGCCCCTTTGACGTGTAGTTCTTGAGTTCATTGAATTTGTTACATCTTGAATTGCCTTCTTCCTTCTTTGCTAATTAAAAGCTAGATTCACATATTTGCTTATGAAGGTTATGACTTTCTCACTTCCTTGATTTGAAATGACGCAATGCTGAATACATATAATTGGAATCTATTTGGGGCTTACAAAAATTTGTGAAAAGAAGATTTATAGGAGAGAAATTCCACATCTCTCTTAGGCCTTCTGTCTCTTGAAAAATATTAAATTCTAATGTTTGATATTTCCTCTGTGTGATTCATGCTAAGAAGCTAACCTAAACACAACTTACTGAAAGGATTGATAAGAGAAATTCCCTAACTACTTAAGGGTAAAGGAAAGGAAGCCTGGTGTAACACCTTGAACTTTTGGGCTAAGATTTGAACCGTCCTACAAATGTAGTTAGACTGGACTCGGTGAATTTTATTGTACATAGGTGTAAAGACCAAAACTTAAGTGTGGAAAGTGCATTGGATGTGAATTAAGGGCATAAGGAAACTTTAGTTCAAAGTTAATTAAAATGCTTCTCTACCGATTAAGTTTTCATATAAATTCATGCAAGGGTCAACTTAGAAGAAGCATATCTCCTAGAATATGAAGTGTTACATGCACTACAACAAAAACAACCTTTAGCGGTAATAAATATGCACTTTAACAAGAGCGTTAAATTTTTTACCGGCATTAGTTAAATGCCATTGGATCCAATGTCGCTATAGGATTTAGGGACATTTACAAAGAAAGCTACAATGTAATTGTCACTAGCAAATGCCACTAAAACACATATTTAGCGGTAATTAAGCTATTGTCGTTAATTAATTGCCATTAAAGATTATTTTTGGTGTAGTAATGACGCATTACCTATCAAATTAAAGGTCTATGAGTCTAGTTTTTAATGTATCACATTGTTCATCAATTGGAGTGCAGAGCAAGAAGTAACGATCATTTAAGAGAAGCACAGTCAAACAGTCACGCTTGAGCCGGACCACATACATAAGTGAATTTATAGCGCATTTGAGGGTCCGTAAGTGGATTTATCATCACGCCCCGAATCCCATCGGGACGGATTGGAACTCGTAGCCGACAAGGCCCGAGAGAACCAAGCTTTATCTCTATTCAATCATATGCATGCCATAAGAAACCCATAGTCACATAATAGCTATAGATACCAACAATGGAATTCATGGAACATGATATATTTATACATATGTGAAACTTGGCCGTTGAGGCCACCAAGTCAAGAACGACATATCCCTTTTACATTTATACACCCACATCCGTCTACAAAAGCCTCTAATAAATGTATTGACCAAAATGAGCTAAAAGTCGGGACAAGTCCCCGCTTATACAACATGTACAACACCAAAACATATGTACAACTGTGACTCGGAGAAGCCTCGAACTAACTGGAGCTCACCAAAGATCTGCAACACTGACAACCTACTGTGGAGGCCTACTAGTACCTGTGCCTGCAGCAAGTAAGGTAAATTCCCCAAGAGGGGTCAGTACGAAGAATGTACTGAGTATGTAATGCCATATGAAACTTGCAAGATATGAAAATATGTCAAGAACTCAAGTTCAAATGCATAACCAATATAGATAAGTCACAATGTAGATGAGTCACTATTCTGTACTTTGGAAACCATGTATTTTGCTTTCATTACTTTCTTTGTATCTTTGCTTCCATGATTATTCATCTTTGCCATTGACCTATGATACCCGGGCCCCGACTGAACAGTGGGTTTTAAACATAACATAGCGTTATCTTGGGATTGGCTCGAGCTAGGCTTATACCCCTAGAGCTGCCACCCTATGAATCAATATATATATCGGGATCGGCTCGAGCTAGGTTAGTACCTCTAGAGCTGCCACCCATACAACATTTCAGGTTCGGCTCAAGCTAGGTTATTACCCCTAGAGCTGACCCCTGTCAGGATCGGTCCGAGCTAGGATTATGCCCCCAGGACTGCCCCCTGATCCAACAACCTCGGGATCGGCTTGAGCTAGGTATTTTTTCCCCCAAAGCTGCCACCCATACTTGATCCTTGACCACATATGCATTACTTTGTTTATTACTTTGAGATTGGTACCATGATAGTCACAACTTGATATGAAGCTTTGGATCATTAACCAATGAATGAGAAACACATGAATAAATATTGTTGGAAACATATCACTATTGGAACCATTAGACAATAATCGATGAACAAGATATATGAGTATAACCACTATTGGAACTTTGGAACATAACATTGTCGAGCTTTTGGAACATTATTCATGAATATGAAACATGAGATTCAAAATTTGATCAATGAGTAGGAAATATATGATAATGACCATTGATAACCGGCTATAGAATACCTTAGCACATTTCGGGATGGGACAAGCGTAATGTCCATGTGAATACTATTTACCGCAGAAAGATACGGACAGAGTAACCTTACATACCTTGTATTCGCAATACGAATATATAATCCTAGAGGTGCATACAATAGTCCCGCTCCTTCTTTATGTGTCACTCTACAACACAAATATATAATGGGATTCACATTAACCATCAACTACTTTACATATGCATATAACATCAATGAGTCACATGTTTGTCCTTAAACATGCCATTTCCCCTTGACAAAACCATTGATAAAATTATTATTCCAAAAGTCCCCCAATATTCCATACATTGACCAATACATGATAATCAATACATTTCACCACAACACTTCTCCTTTACACTTTCTTATCCACACCACATCACAAATAATCCATCAAATTACCTTAATACACCTCATAGCACATATCGACCAAAATCTCACAATTTACACTTTTAGAAAAATAACAAGTCTAATAACAAAAATCACACCATACATGTTCATAATTTATCCATACCATGCTCTTTCATCAAGACATCAAGTCCCTTTTCAAGTTCAAATCACAAAGATAACACATCTTTCACCAAAAGCAAAAATATACTATTCACCGCCTTGCCAACATAACTATCATGATATACATAATCTACCATGCATATAATATGTTAATCCATGAGAATAAATACTTACTAAGGCTTGGAATAGGATGATCTTGTCCAAAGAGTCCAAAGGAAATAGTTACCTTAGGGTTTGGAACATAGAGAAATGTTTGATAAATATCCAAAAAGGTATGAGAGTTTGTGTGAATAAAAATCTGATTTTAGAGACTTTATATAGTACTCAAGGCATCCTTAGCCACACTTGGCATTTAATACAATTTTTACTTGGTCAACATTGGAAGATTGGGTCATTTCCTCTTTGGGCCTTGTCTTTTATTCCATTTTGGGCCCTAAATTTGGGCCCAACAACACATATCCATTTAACCCATCAACTTTCATGTATACTTCACCATATATATCATGTTTAAATAATTCCATAATTTCACGACAATATTCTCTTACGAGATTCTCATTCGTCATCTCAATCACAAAAATAGGAATTCTAGTCGCCCATGGCTTCATTGAACATTTTGGATAACTATTAAAGTTTCATGATTTGATCATGTAGGAGTATGTAGGAGTGTATTGAAGTGTTTGAAGCTTTAAAAATGCTCAAAGAACTCCAAAGAACCAAAAGAAACCATCTAAGAATCGCCGTAGAATTGCGTTACAAAACGAGTCCGGAAGGGCACAATATTTGTGCCTTTGATGTGCCATGGTTATATGGAACTTTCGATGCTTAAAACAAGGAAAAGATGCAATAACTTGGGTGTGTTTTGTTGGTATGATGTGGTGTCTGTCCTAAATTTGCAGGAAAACAGGCTTTAAAGGCAAAATGAGCAAAAGAGGAAGAATCAAGCCGGAGACGAAGTGTCGAATGAAGAAAGAACAAGAGGCTGCAAATGAGGATCACTCACTCCACAAGTAACGTGGTGTGTAAGTCACTCATGCCACGTGAGTGGATATCGTGACTAAGTGCAGAAACAGAAAATTTTAGCCTGATTTCCACGGCAGGGGTCACGTGGCGTGACTGACACCCATGTGGCATGGAAGCCTGCCGTGAGTTCACTTCAGAGATCCAAGAAAAGGGCCTGATTTCCATGATATGAGTCACGTGCCTTGACTTGGTTCCACAACACCAAGTCACGACACCGTGAAAGCTGCCGGCTCTGTTCTCCTATTTTGTTTTGGATAGGACTAGTTTTGTATCTATAAATACCCCTAGGTAGTCCTAAGTGCGAGAATTGGACAATTTACTACTTTGAGAGTTAGTTAACATTGTTTGATACATATATTTTGGTTTTGTATTCATAAACCCTAATTTTGAAGTTGATTGATAATTGAAATTTTGGTTTTTCCTTCATTCTTGTGAGATTATAATTATGATTTCATCTTTGGATTATTCTTGTGTTCTTGCAATTATGAGTAGCTAAACCCATCAACTGGGGTTGTGTGAACCGTTGTCACGCCCCAAATTCCAACGAGACGGACATGGCACCCAAAGCCGACAAGGCCCGGGAGAACCAATCTTCGTCCATAACAACCCATACGCACCACTCAAAAGTCATCACCACCACAATTAAATATAAGAAGCCAAAAGCGGAATTTATGACAAATATAAGAGAAATATGAGACTTGGCCTTTAGGGCCATCAAGACAAAACATACGTTCATTACATACCCTTCGTCTGACCCACAACATCTACAAAGCCTCTACAGATGCACAACCAAAACCAACCTAGAGTCGGGACACACCCCGCTCTATATATATATATACACAAGACCAAAACAAATATACATAGGAAACTCGGAAAGCCCCGAACCAACTGGAGCTCACCAAATGTCCGCAAAAGATCCGCAACCTACAACGGAGGTCTACTAGTGCCTGTGCCTGCAACAAGTAAGGTAAGTTCCCCCGAGGGGGTCAGCACGAAAAATGTACTGCGTATGTAAGGCCACAATAAAACTGTAGCAATAAGTGAGAACACCAATGTATATCAAGGATAAGAGAATAGGCAATATCGATAAACCAACATTTCCATATGTGTGGAACCATGTACGTTACATTCTTTATTTCTTTTATCAATTATCTCAATATCAACAATAATCACATCATGCCCGGGACCAACTGATCAGTGGTAAATAACAATACTGGGATCGTCTCTAGCTAGGCTTATGCCCCTTTGAGCTACCACCCATAAATCAATAAAGCAGGTTCGGCCCTAGCTAGGTTTTCACCCCTTTGGGCTACCCCCTGTGTCCAATAATCAATCGGGATCGTCTCTAGCTAGGCTTTCGCCCCTTTGAGCTACCACCCGTGATACATCGGGATCGTCTCTAGCTAGGCTTTCGCCCCTTTGAGCTACCACCCGTACTCAACCATATACGCATTACTTTCATTCTTTAATTATGAAATTGAAACATTGTTGGTTATCGCATTATTGGAACTTTGGGACAATGTTCAAGGTTCAAGAGACACATGAATAAATATATGTAGGCAACCAACTTTACATGAGACACTTTGGAACATTTCGGCATAGGTACAAGTACAATGGCAAAGGAAGCAATAGGTGTTGCAGAAAGATACGGACAAGAATAACCTTACATACCTTAGCCTCTCAATAAGAATCCGCAATCCTAAGGAATATAATGATTCAGCCCCTTACTCTACAACACAAGCACATAACGGAGTTTACGTCAACATCTAACACCTTTCAAGTGTAAAAGACGACAAAAGGTACCTAATTGCCTATTACGTCATTTCCCCCTTTACAATAAAATTTCGGCATGACCATTCCAAAAATACTACAACATGCCATACATTGACCAATATCATAACCAATAGCATTTCGCAACAAAGCTTCTTCTTTACACTTTCTCATTCACACCATATCACAAAGAATCCATTAAATCACCTTAATACACCCCATAGCACATATCGGCCAAAATCTCATAATTTCCATAATTTTCATTTATAGACAAGAACAAATTTAATGCCAAAAATAACACCATACATGTTCATATTTTGTTCATGCCATACTTTTTCATCAAAGGCACAAGGCCTAATTCAAGTTCAAATCACCAAGACAACACATCTCTTACCAAAGGCAAAAAGACACTATTCACCATCTTGCCAACACAACTATCATAATATACATAATCCCCCATGCATATAATATGTTAATCCATGAGGAGAAATACTTACCAAGGCTTGGAATATGTTGATCTTGTCCAAAGAGTCCCAAGGAATATTTTGCTTTAGGGTTTGAAAATGAAAAAAATGTTGAGAGAAATATCTTAAAGGCATGGAAGTCTTGAATGATTTAAAAAATCTGATTTTTGGGTGCTTTTTATGGACCTCAAGTCATCCTTAGCCACACTTGGCACTAAATGATATGTCCACTTAGCCAATTCTTGCAAGAATGGATCATTTGTCTTTGGGCCAAGTCTTTTAATCCCATTTTGGGCCTAATTTTTGGGCCCAATTACACATATCCATGTACCCATCAAATATCATGTATTATTCACCATATATCTCGTGTTTACATAATTCCATAATGTCACGATAATATTTTCTTACGAGATTCTCATTCGTCGCCTTGATCGCAAAAATTGGAATTCTAGCCGTCCATGGCTTACTTGAACATTTTTGGTAACTTCGTGTGTTTCATGGTTTGATCATGTGGAAGTGTATCGAGGTATTTGAAACCTTAACAACGCTAAAATATCTCCAAGGAACCAAAAGAAAACATCCAAGAATCGTCGTAGAATTACGTCGCAAAACGGGTCCGGAAAGGCCTACTCCTTGTTCCTTGCGCCACACCCCTGAAACAGGGGTAGTGGCGCAGAAATGGCAGCCTCTCTGAAGTTTGTGCTGAGATTTCAGCACTTTGCTGAAATTTCCGGCCACTTATCCAATATTTACGTATCGTCCAATCCCTTATTAAACACTACAAAATACTTACTTAGTGATCTTAACCATCAAGTAAACATGACTTAAAGTCACCAAATGAGGTTAGAATATGTACGAGTCCTCACTCAAATGCTTCTACGAAATCACAACACACCTCCTACGACGATCGAATCGCACATGTTAAGTCCGATATCAAATGTTTCACCAATGACACTATAAAACACATATGCATGGCATCTCAACACCTATGTAGATATGATCCAAAGTATCAAGTGAGGTTATAAAAGTACGGGGTGTTACATTCTTCCCCCCTTAGGAACATTCGTCCTCGAATGTTAGGAATATTATCTTATATACCACAAATGCATCTTTACTTTAACAGACCTATACACATTCACATAATGCTTTTAAATACTTACTTGTTATTGTTCCACCTCCGCATTGTGAACTCCTTGGTCCATTTGAAATAGATGGGGATACTTGGCTTTCATCATTTCTTCCGCTTCCCATGTAATCTCTTCTACTTGTTGATTTCTCCAAAGGACTTTCACGGAAGCTATGTCTTTATTTCTCAATCTCTTCACTTGTCGATCTAGGATCACAATGGGTACCTCTTCATAAGTAAGATCCTCTGTAACTTGAACATCCTCTACGGGAACAATACGAGAAGGATCTCCTATGCATTTTCGAAGCATCGAAACATGAAATACCGGATGGACTGAGGAAAGTTCTTGAGGTAGTGCCAACTCATACGCAACTTGTCCAAATTTTCGAATGATCTCATATGGGCCTATGTAACGTGGACTCAATTTTCCTTTCTTTCCGAACCGCATTACCCCTTTCATTGGTGACACCTTTAAAAAGACCCAATCACCTATGGCGAATTCAAGCCCTCTTCTTCTCACATCGGCATATGACTTGTGACGACTTTGAGCCATTTGTAATCGCTCTTGGATCACCTTAACTTTTTCCATAGCCTGATGAACAATATCTGGGCCCAATAAGGCAGTTTCACCCACTTCAAACCATCCAATTGGTGATCTACATTTCCTTCCATACAAAGCTTCATAAGGTGCCATTTTTATACTTGAATGATAGCTATTGTTATAAGCAAATTCGATAAGAGACAAATGGTCATCCCAACTGCCCTGAAAATCTAACGTACAAGCTCGTAGCATATCTTCAAGCGTCTGAATAGTACGTTTTGCTTGTCCATCAGTCTGCGGATGGAAAGCCGTACTCAAATCCACCCTTGTACCCAAACTCCGCTGAAAAGATTTCCAAAAGTGTGCTGTGAACTGTGCTCCTCTGTCTGATATAATAGAAAGTGGAATACCATGCAATCGTACTATCTCTTTCACATACAACTTCGCATAGTCCTCAGCTGTATAGGTCGTCTTGACCGGTAGGAAATGCGCTGATTTGGTAAGCCTGTCCACTATAACCCATATAGAATCAAACTTCCGCAATGTACGAGGCAATCCTGTAATGAAATCCATATTGATCATATCCCATTTCCAGACTGGAATAGTGATACATTGCATGTAACCTCCCGGTTTCTGATGCTCCACTTTCACTTGTTGACAATTTGGGCACTGCGCGACAAATTTTGCAATGTTCTTTTTCATGTTGCCCCACCAATACACTTCCTTCAATTCATGGTACATTTTAGTAGCACCCGAATGAATGGAATAGCGCGAATGATGCGCCTCTGTCATAATTCGTGTCCTCAACTCATCTACGTCCGGTACACATAATCTCCCCTGACATTGAAGCACCCCTTCCGGTGTAATATCAAATGCCGTGGTCAATTTCTGCTGCACATTTTCCTTTAGCTGCAATAAAATAGAATCCGCAAATTGCTTCTCTTTCACTTCAGCTATCACGGAGGATTCCGCTGCATTCTGCACAATAACTCCATCTTCTGAGGATTCAATAAGGCGAACTCCCAAGCTGGCTAATTGATTCAAATCTTTGATTATGTCCTTCTTTTCTGTCAGCTGATCACTAGTGCCTCCCGTTGCCTTACGGCTCAATGCATCTGCTACTACATTTGCCTTCCCTGGATGGTATAGAATATCAACATCATAGTCTTTCAAGAGCTCTAACCATCTTCGTTGCCTCAAATTGAGTTCCTTCTGCTTGAACAGATATTGCAAGCTTTTGTGATCCGTATAAATATCAACATGAACCCCATATAAATAATGACGCCATATTTTTAAAGCAAACACTACTGCTGCCAATTCAAGATCATGAGTGGGATAATTTTTCTCATGGGGCCGCAACTGTCGTGAGGCATATGCTATCACCTTACCATGCTGCATCAATACACATCCGAGGCCAACCCCGGAAGCATCACAATACACTGCATAACCTTCTATGCCTTCGGGAAGTACTAAAACTGGGGTGGAAGTTAATTTCTCTTTCAGCTCTTGGAAACTTTTCTCACATGCGTCGTTCCACTGAAACTTGATTGCCTTGTGTGTTAGCTTCGTCAATGGTGCGGCAATAGAAGAAAACCCTTCCACAAATCTCCTGTAATAACCTGCCAAACCAAGAAAACTACGAATCTCTGTAGGCGTCGTAGGTCTTGGCCAATTCTTCACCGCTTCAATCTTTTGAGTATCGACCCGTATCCCTTCATCTGACACAATGTGACCCAAGAATGCTACGGATTTTAACCAAAATTCATACTTAGAAAACTTTGCATATAACTTACGATCCCGGAGAATTTGTAACACCTGTCGTAAGTGATTAGCATGGTCTTCTTGTGATCTCGAATAGACCAAGATATCATCTATAAATACCGTCACGAACACGTCTAGAAATGGCTTAAACACCCTATTCATCAAATCCATGAAAACAGCTGGTGCATTTGTTAGTCCAAATGACATAACTAAAAATTCATAGTGGCCATACCGTGTTCGGAAAGCTGTCTTGGGTACATCATTTTCTCTAACCCTGACTTGATGGTAACCCGACCTCAAGTCAATCTTTGAAAACCATTTGGCACCCTGTAACTGATCAAACAAATCATCAATGCGAGGAAGAGGATATTTATTTTTGATCGTTACCTTATTCAATTGTCGATAATCGATACACATCCTCAAGGTGCCATCTTTCTTCCGGACAAACAATACTGGTGCACCCCACGGGGACATACTAGGTCTAATGAAGCCCTTGTCCAGCAAATCTTTTAATTGCTCCTTCAATTCACGCAATTCTGCTGGAGCCATTCTATACGGAGGAATAGAGATCGGCTGAGTGCCTGGAATCACATCAATGCCAAACTCCACTTCCCGTTCTGGAGGTAAACCTGGAAGATCGTCAGGAAATACGTCGAGAAATTCATTAACCACCGGTACCGACTGAGGAGTTAGTGGTTCCATATTGATATCTTGCACTCTCACCAAATGGAATATATACCCCTTAGCTATCATTTTCCTAGCTTTAAGATAGGAAATAAATTTGCCTTTCGGTGCCCCCACATTACCCTTCCACTCAAGAATATTCTTTTGTGGAAAATGAAAATGTACCTCCTTGGCTCGGCAATCCACCGTAGCATAACAAGAAGCCAACCAATCCATCCCCATTATGACATCAAAATCCACCATGTCAAGTTCAATAAGATCCGCTAGTGTATCATGACCACACACAGTTACCACACAATTGCGATATACTCTTTTTGCAACAATAGATTCACCAACCGGCGTAGACACTTCAATAGACTTATCTAAGAATTCCGGTGTTCTTTCAAATTTTGCAGCAATCAACGGGGTAACATATGATAAAGTAGAGCCCGGATCTATCAATGCATATACACCATGTGAAAATATAGACAATATACCTGTGACTACATCAGGAGATGCCTCCGAATTTTGTCGGTCCACTAGAGCATAAGTGCGATTCTGTGCTCCACTGGAACTAGCTGCTCCTGCAGCACCTCTACCACGACCGGCAGGCTGCACACTTCGGCCTACGGAAGGAACCGATGATGAAGATGCAACGGTTGACCCCATAGGTCGTGCCACACCACTCAAGCCTCTTCGTGGACAGTCCCTCATCATGTGCCCTGGTATACCACACCAGAAACAAGTATTCATCCCACGTCGGCATTCCCCTGGGTGAAACTTTCCACAGTGCTGACATGGCTGACGGAAAAACCCCGTGGTCTGCGAGCCTCGAGCCCCACTGCTTTGCCCAACATAACCACCTCTAGACCCCCGAAACTGAGAGGAAGCACCTGCTATGGAATGAGAAAATAATGGTCTCTGCGGTCTAGGAAACATTCGGGGCCTAAACTCCCCTTGGGACACCATAGACTGCCCCATAGGTCTAGCCCGCTTTGACGGCCCTCGTTCAGATTCCTGTGTTCTCCTTCGTTGCCTCTGATCCTCCATCTTTTGTGTAAAGGCCTGGATCCTTGCAATATCCATGTCCCTGTTTAAAGCAGCAATGGTACAGTCCCTTACCAAATACGGCTCCAATCTGTCCACATATCGATGGATTCTGTCGGTCATTGTAGCCACTACGTTCGGAGCATATCGAGCCAAAGAATTAAACTGCAGACTATATTCTCGAACACTCATATTCCCTTGTCGAAGGTTTAGAAATTGATCTGCACGTGCTTCCCTGAGCTCATAAGGAAGATAGTGATCAAGAAAGGCCATTTTAAAGTCTTCCCAACCAGCTGGAAGTGCATCAATGCCCCTCGACCGTTTCCAGTCCTCATACCACAATATCGCTTCACCCTTCAACCTATAGGCCGCCAGTTCAACCGTTTCTGCACCAGTCACATGCATAACATCTAGGGCCCTTTGAACTTGGTCCACGAAGTCCTGTGGATCTGCCTGTGGGTCTGACCCAGTGAATATTGGAGGATCTAGTTTCAGGAAATCCTGCGTTCTGCGGCTCGCTATTCTAGTCACATCATCCTCATTTGTCGTTGGGCCAGCGCGTCCTTGTGTTTGTGCAGCAACTATCTGCGTCAACATATGCACTGCATTTCTCAAGTCCTGGTCAGTAGCATTCATAGGCGGGTCTGCGGGTAAAGTAGGAGAAGCCCGCGATGCAAACTCTTGTTCAACACCACCTTGATTCACCTGTTCCGGTGGTGGTCTACTAGTTCCCTCTCCAGCCAGTCTGTCTATTCTTTTGCTTTTACCTTTTCCTTTTCGTGCAATCGGCATTTTCTATCACATAAGAAAACCAATTCCAATGGTTAGATACAATTCCACTTACAACATAAGCTCTATCGCACGATCTAGAAAATGAAGAAAAGAAACAACTCCTAGATGTCCCGTAGCCTCCTACTTATAAATGTGGTGCACAACACATTGATAAGTAAGACTCTACTTAGACACGGCTTTGTAGACACCCTTAGGACGACCCGCTCTGATACCACTTTTGTCACGCCCCAAATTCCAACGAGACGGACATGGCACCCAAAGCCGACAAGGCCCGGGAGAACCAATCTTCGTCCATAACAACCCATACGCACCACTCAAAAGTCATCACCACCACAATTAAATATAAGAAGCCAAAAGCGGAATTTATGACAAATATAAGAGAAATATGAGACTTGGCCTTTAGGGCCATCAAGACAAAACATACGTTCATTACATACCCTTCGTCTGACCCACAACATCTACAAAGCCTCTACAGATGCACAACCAAAACCAACCTAGAGTCGGGACACACCCCGCTCTATATATATATATACACAAGACCAAAACAAATATACATAGGAAACTCGGAAAGCCCCGAACCAACTGGAGCTCACCAAATGTCCGCAAAAGATCCGCAACCTACAACGGAGGTCTACTAGTGCCTGTGCCTGCAACAAGTAAGGTAAGTTCCCCCGAGGGGGTCAGCACGAAAAATGTACTGCGTATGTAAGGCCACAATAAAACTGTAGCAATAAGTGAGAACACCAATGTATATCAAGGATAAGAGAATAGGCAATATCGATAAACCAACATTTCCATATGTGTGGAACCATGTACGTTACATTCTTTATTTCTTTTATCAATTATCTCAATATCAACAATAATCACATCATGCCCGGGACCAACTGATCAGTGGTAAATAACAATACTGGGATCGTCTCTAGCTAGGCTTATGCCCCTTTGAGCTACCACCCATAAATCAATAAAGCAGGTTCGGCCCTAGCTAGGTTTTCACCCCTTTGGGCTACCCCCTGTGTCCAATAATCAATCGGGATCGTCTCTAGCTAGGCTTTCGCCCCTTTGAGCTACCACCCGTGATACATCGGGATCGTCTCTAGCTAGGCTTTCGCCCCTTTGAGCTACCACCCGTACTCAACCATATACGCATTACTTTCATTCTTTAATTATGAAATTGAAACATTGTTGGTTATCGCATTATTGGAACTTTGGGACAATGTTCAAGGTTCAAGAGACACATGAATAAATATATGTAGGCAACCAACTTTACATGAGACACTTTGGAACATTTCGGCATAGGTACAAGTACAATGGCAAAGGAAGCAATAGGTGTTGCAGAAAGATACGGACAAGAATAACCTTACATACCTTAGCCTCTCAATAAGAATCCGCAATCCTAAGGAATATAATGATTCAGCCCCTTACTCTACAACACAAGCACATAACGGAGTTTACGTCAACATCTAACACCTTTCAAGTGTAAAAGACGACAAAAGGTACCTAATTGCCTATTACGTCATTTCCCCCTTTACAATAAAATTTCGGCATGACCATTCCAAAAATACTACAACATGCCATACATTGACCAATATCATAACCAATAGCATTTCGCAACAAAGCTTCTTCTTTACACTTTCTCATTCACACCATATCACAAAGAATCCATTAAATCACCTTAATACACCCCATAGCACATATCGGCCAAAATCTCATAATTTCCATAATTTTCATTTATAGACAAGAACAAATTTAATGCCAAAAATAACACCATACATGTTCATATTTTGTTCATGCCATACTTTTTCATCAAAGGCACAAGGCCTAATTCAAGTTCAAATCACCAAGACAACACATCTCTTACCAAAGGCAAAAAGACACTATTCACCATCTTGCCAACACAACTATCATAATATACATAATCCCCCATGCATATAATATGTTAATCCATGAGGAGAAATACTTACCAAGGCTTGGAATATGTTGATCTTGTCCAAAGAGTCCCAAGGAATATTTTGCTTTAGGGTTTGAAAATGAAAAAAATGTTGAGAGAAATATCTTAAAGGCATGGAAGTCTTGAATGATTTAAAAAATCTGATTTTTGGGTGCTTTTTATGGACCTCAAGTCATCCTTAGCCACACTTGGCACTAAATGATATGTCCACTTAGCCAATTCTTGCAAGAATGGATCATTTGTCTTTGGGCCAAGTCTTTTAATCCCATTTTGGGCCTAATTTTTGGGCCCAATTACACATATCCATGTACCCATCAAATATCATGTATTATTCACCATATATCTCGTGTTTACATAATTCCATAATGTCACGATAATATTTTCTTACGAGATTCTCATTCGTCGCCTTGATCGCAAAAATTGGAATTCTAGCCGTCCATGGCTTACTTGAACATTTTTGGTAACTTCGTGTGTTTCATGGTTTGATCATGTGGAAGTGTATCGAGGTATTTGAAACCTTAACAACGCTAAAATATCTCCAAGGAACCAAAAGAAAACATCCAAGAATCGTCGTAGAATTACGTCGCAAAACGGGTCCGGAAAGGCCTACTCCTTGTTCCTTGCGCCACACCCCTGAAACAGGGGTAGTGGCGCAGAAATGGCAGCCTCTCTGAAGTTTGTGCTGAGATTTCAGCACTTTGCTGAAATTTCCGGCCACTTATCCAATGTTTACGTATCGTCCAATCCCTTATTAAACACTACAAAATACTTACTTAGTGATCTTAACCATCAAGTAAACATGACTTAAAGTCACCAAATGAGGTTAGAATATGTACGAGTCCTCACTCAAATGCTTCTACAAAATCACAACACACCTCCTACGACGATCGAATCGCACATGTTAAGTCCGATATCAAATGTTTCACCAATGACACTATAAAACACATATGCATGGCATCTCAACACCTATGTAGATATGATCCAAAGTATCAAGTGAGGTTATAAAAGTACGAGGTGTTACAACCGTGAAGAATTAACAAAATCGGTGAAGTGCTAAACAACTCTGTACTGCTATGTATGCATGTATTGTTGTCTCCTTTATATTGATTGCTTTTCTAACGGTTGCAAACGTTAGAATCTTGCCTGTATTCTAGACTTGCTTGAGAGAGAGGTAGAGATTGGGAAAAGGAGATAACAACAGAGATTTGGAGCTATTAACCTTCATCTAATAACCGGAGCTTTAGCGGGAAAAGGTTATCTGAAATCCAGGACAAGGGTTAGAAGTGCGACACTTGGAGACTGAGAGGAGAAGAGTGAAATTCGTCTAATGACAGTCGAGAGACAGTTAGATGAACCTAACTTGTTAGATTTTGCATGCAGCGCAGTGGGGCAGTCTTGTTAAGCTCCAGTCACCGGTGGAGTTAAGGAATCATTGGGGATCACAGTCCTAGTGAATTTCTCTTATTATTTACAAACTCGATATCAGTCAGAAATCGTCATCGTTACTATTTACTAGCAAACCCCCCAGTTTTAGTTACTTGCCAGTTATTCCTTCCAGTAGTCTACTCATACTTCGACCTATTCCCTGTGGGATCGACCCCAACCTTGGTTGGGTTCTATATTTGATACAGCGACCGCATTATACTTTTTTGGAGGTATATTTTGGGCGACATCAAATTTTGGCGCCGTTACCAGGGAATACGGTTACGAAGTTGAACATTATTGGGTAGAGGTGATTGGGTGTGTTCGTACATACTCACAAGGGCATACACCGGTGTATGCCAAATACTAGGAGTCAAGGCAATCCCCTGATTCCACTTGATCTTGAAATCGAAAGGACTTTAAGAGCTAATCGGAGAATGGTGAATACTGAAGGAGTCCAGAATCTCGCAGCTGCGGGGGATGTTCACAATCAGCCAATGCATCTGGCTGGTCAAGAAACAGCGGAGCAAACTACTGCTCGATTGACCTGAGAAGAGCATGCTAGACAAGCTGCTCTTAGAGAAGCAGAAAGAGATAATCGAGTTATGCAGGAAGCAGCACAGCGTCTGGCTGATGCTGAAGAGCGACAAAGACAATTAAGAGAACAACCAAGACAATGTGTGCCTGTTTATAATGATCCTGAAGATGAATATGTGGTCTATTTTGAGCCGGTTGAGAATGGTGCTATTGTTCTACCTGAGTTACCTCCAGGCACTAAGTTTGACATTACTAGTGCCATGATCCATCTGCTGAACTTGAAAGGTGTGTTCGCGGGTCTTCCTACTGATGATCCAAACATGCATGTTATGAACTTTGTGGGGGTCTGCACGTCATACAATCTGCCTGGGGTTAACCAAGAGGCGATTCGATTGAGGTTGTTCCTATTTTCTCTTACAGGAGAAGCCACGTTATGGTTGGCTGAGCTACCACGAGGTTCTATCACTACCTGGCAGGAATTGAGAAATCAATTCTTGGAAAGATTTTTCCCACAATCCAAGATACTGCAGTTAAAGGACGAGATCTACAATTTCCGACAGCTTCATTCGGAAGCACTCTATGAAACATGGCTGAGGTTCAAGAAAAAGTTGCAGAACGTGCCTAATCATAGGATGAGTGGTCGAAATTTACTTGAAATCTTCTACAGAGCTTTGAATATCAACACAAAGGGGGTAGCGGATACTATCACTGGTGGAGCATTCATGAGTCTGGGATGGAACCAAGCTTCTGAGATATTGGATCGTGTCACTAAGACCAATCGAGGATGGCATACTCGGGAGGCAGATATGCTGGCTGGGACATATGCTATTGGAGCTTCAGCAGCTCAAAGGGCGTTGGATGAATCGGTGGCGTAAGAGGTTGCTCAGTTGAGGACAGAGATTGGTCTTTTGGCCAAACAGATAGCTGCTAAAGATGCGGAAAAGGTGCATGCTGTTGGTGCACAAAGTAGATCAGTTAGGCAAGATGATAGTGAGTCAGATGAAGAGGTGAAGTATCTAGATCGTGAAGTGGCGGGTTTCCGAGCCAAGGGCCAAGGGTCTAATCAAGACTCTTGGAACTCAAGGCAAGGGAATCAAGGTCGGAACTATTATGGAGACAGCTACAACAAATCAGGATACAGAGATCATGAACGGGACCGTGATGGTGATTGGAGGCGAAAAGATGATCATAGAGAAAAGAATGGCACTTATATACCGCTTCGAAGACGTGATGAGGAGTCTGGAAATTCGAGGATGGAGGAACTTCTAAATAAATTGGTGAAAGGAGCAGAAAGTCAGGAGAATTGCTTGAAAGAAATTAGAACTGACATCTCGGGCATAAGTCAGAAAGTGGAGTCTCACTCGACCGCCATCAAACAGTTGGAGCAACAGTTTGGGAAAATTTCAGTGGCACTGAATCAACGTCAGCCAGACACCCTTCCAAGTAATACCGTCCAGAATCCTAAAAATGATAGTTATTGCCTCGCCATCACTACTAGAAGCGGGAAGTGCACGACAAATCCACCTATGCCTGCCGACAGTAGTATGCCTAAGGATCCAGTGGTTATCGATGTTGAAGTTAAGTTAGAGATAGATAATGCAAAGGGTAGCAAGGTTCCAAATCAGCAGGCTGATAGCGACAATGCAAAATCTGAGAAGAGGAAGGAGAATGAGATACCAAATGTACTCAAAACTATTCCGCGACCTCCTCCTCCCTATCCTCAAAGGTTAAAGAAAAAGGCGGAGGAAGGAAAGTATCAGAAGTTCATCACCATGTTGAAGGAGCTGTCAGTTAACATCCCTCTTGTAGAAGCATTAGAACAGATGCCAGGCTATGCCAAGTTCATGAAAGACTTGGTGACTAAGAAGAAAACGGTCAGTTTTGAGCCCGCAGATAACATTCACCATTGTAGTGCAACTGCATCACGGTCCTTATTTGAAAAGAACGAGGATCCAGGAGCGTTCATAATCCCATGTACTATTGGGTCATACGACTTTGCTAAAGCACTGTGCGATTTGGGTGCTGGCATCAACCTAATGACATTAGCCGTGTTTAAGCAGTTGGGGTTGGGTGCACCAAAACCAACCTCCATGAGACTTCTCATGGCTGATAGAACTGTGAAAAAGCCGGTGGGCATTCTGTACGATGTTTTGGTGAAGGTTGCCTATTTCATATTTTCGGCTGATTTTGTGATCCTCGATTGTGAGGTTGACTTTGAGGTTCCCATCATACTGGGGAGACCATTCCATGCCACTGGTCGCGCTCTGGTTGATATAGAAATCGGGCAGCTGAAATTTAGATTGAATGATGAGCAGGTTACTTTCAATGTCTGTCGGTCAATGAAGCAGCCAAAAGATAAGAGAGTCATTTCAGTGATAGATGCGGTCGATGATATTGAAGCTGCCGTGCCCATTGAAGAAAAGTTGGGAGTAGAACCTCTGGCTGCAGTGATCATGAACTTTGAAGACGATGGTATAGAAGACTATGATGAGATGGTGGGTGCGCTAGCTGGTAAAGGAGCATACACTTATGCGCCCAAGAAACTGGATCTTGATTTAAAGAATAGGGTAACTCCACCAGCTCGCCCATCTATAGAGGAGCCTCCAGTGTTAGAGCTTAAGGCTCTTTCGGCCCACCTTCGCTACATATTTTTGGGAGCCAATAATACCTTGCCAGTGATTATTTCTGCTAAGCTGGCGGAATGTCAAGTAGCGGCTTTGGTTTTGGTTTTAAGAAGACTCTAGAGGGCCATTGGTTGGTCCATTGCAGATATCATAGGTATTCCGCCTGGCATTTGCACTCATAAAATTCAGCTTATGCCAGAATGCGTCCCTAGCATTGAACACCAGCGTCGTCTAAACCCACCTATGCAAGAGGTCGTAAAGAAAGAGATCATCAAGTGGTTGGATGCAGGAGTGGTATACCCTATTGCTGATAGCAAGTGGGTGAGCCCGATTCAGTGTGTGCCGAAAAAGGGAGGAATTACGGTGGTTCCAAATGACAAAAATGATTTGATTACAATGAGACCAGTGACTGGATGGAGAGTTTGCATGGACTATCGGAAGCTAAATTCATGGACTGAAAAGGATCATTTTCCTATGCCCTTCATGGACCAAATGTTAGACCGTCTTGCTGGCAGAGGATGGTATTGTTTTCTTGATGGTTATTCGGGGTATAATCAGATCTTTATAGCTCCCGAAGACCAAGAAAAGACCACTTTCACTTGTCCATATGGGACGTTCACATTCAAGAGGATGCCTTTCGATTTGTGTAATGCACCGGCCACCTTCCAATGCTGTATGATGTCTATTTTCTCCGACATGGTGGAAGACACTATTGAGGTGTTTATGGATGATTTTTCTGTAATGGGTGACTCGTTTGAGGGTTTTTTGGCACACCTGGCTAATGTGGTGCAAAGATGCGAGGAGTGCAACCTAGTGTTGAATTGGAAAAAGTGTCACTTTATGGTAAATGAAGGTATTGTATTGGGGCATCAGATTTCGAAGAACGGCATGGAGGTGGATAAGGCGAAAATCAAATTAATTGAGAAGCTACCCCCACCTGCCTCTGTAAAAGGCATTCGGAGTTTTCTGGGTCATGCTGGTTTTTACCGAAGGTTCATCAAAGACTTCTCCAAGATTTCTCATCCCTTGTGCAAACTTTTAGAGAAAGAGGTGAAGTTCGTGTTTGATGAAGCATGTCTTAAAGCATTTGAGTGTCTTAAAAAGAAGTTGGTGTCAAATCCCATCATTGTGTCACCAGATTGGACTAAACCTTTTGAGGTTATGTGCGATGCTAGTAGAGTGGCTTTGGGAGCAGTCCTGGGTCAGAGACTTGAAAAGATATTACACCCGATCTACTACGCTAGCAAAGTGCTTAATCCAGCTCAAAAGAATTACACTGTGACTGAGCAGGAGTTGTTGGCAGTAGTCTTTGCTTTCGAGAAATTCAGATCGTACTTGATTGGCACGAAGGTGATTGTGCACACAGATCATGCGGCTCTTCGGTATCTTATGTCAGAAAAGGATGCTAAGCCAAGACTGATTCGGTGGGTACATCTGTTGCAAGAATTTGACTTTGAAGTCAAGTATCGAAAGGGAACCAAAAATCAAGTGGCTGACCATCTGTCATGCCTTGAGGAGGAAGCCATGCTGAAAGTGAAATATGATCTTGAAATTGATGATACTTTTCCAGATGAGCAAGTGCTTGCAGCATCCCAAGATTTAATCCATTGGTTTGCTAATTTCGCCAACTTTTTGGCAAGTGATCTAATCCCGGGGGATATGACATATCAGCAGAGAAGAAAGTTCATGCATGAGGTAAGAAAATTCTTTTGGGATGAGCCATATTTGTTCAGAATGTGTGCTGATGGCATTATTCAAAGATGCATCCCAGAGGTCGAAATGATGAGTATTTTGGAGGCATGTCACTCATCTCCAGTTGGGGGTCATCATGGAGGTGTAAGGACTGCCCATAAAATCTTGCAATGTGGGTACTATTGGCCCAGCATTTACAAGGATGCTCATGCCTATGCCCGCGTTTGTGACCGGTGTCAAAGGCAAGGTAATATTTCACGCAGGCACGAACTTCCCATGACTCCAATTCTTGAACTTGAATTATTTGATGTGTGGGGAGTTGACTTTATGGGTCCATTTGTGAGCTCGCATGGAATGAAGTATATCTTGGTGGCTGTTGACTATGTTTCTAAGTGGGTGGAGGCAATTGCGCTTCCCAATAACGAAGGGAGAAGTGTCACAGCTTACTTGAAAAAGAATATTTTCTCACGATTTAGGACACCGCGAGTTATTATTAGTGATGGAGGATCCCACTTTTGCAACCGGTTGTTTAAGGCTCTTCTTGAAAAATACGGTGTAAAGCATAAGGTGGCCACACCTTATCATCCGCAGACAAGTGGGCAGGTTGAGGTATCAAATCGTGAAATCAAGTCTATCTTAGCAAAAATAGTCAATGCTAATAGGACTGATTGGGCTCGGAGATTGGACGATGTGTTATGGGCATATCGGACGGCTTTCAAAACACCGATTGGTGCTTCACTATATCAGTTGGTTTTTGGAAAAGCTTGCCATTTGCCCGTCGAACTGGAACATAAAGCATTGTGGGCATTGAAGAGGTTGAACTTAGACTGGAATGAAGCGGCTAAAATGAGATTGGAACAAATGAATGAGATGAATGAATTTCGTCTCCTGGCTTATGAGAGTTCAGCATTGTATAAAGAAAAGATGAAATTGTATCATGATCGTCGAATTGAGAATCGAGAGTTTCATCCGGGAGATTTGGTGTTGCTGTATAACTCCAAGCTTCGCCTGTTTGCTGGAAAATTAAAATCCAAATGGTCTGGCCTATTCACGGTAGTTTGGATATTTTCACATGGTGCTATTGAGCTGAAAGGAGCGGATAATGTCCTATTCAAGGTCAATGGACAACATGTTAAGCATTATGTAGGAGTTCCGGAAGAGATAAGGACGATTAAAGAACTTGAACTTGATGAAGTCTGAGTAGTCAAGTTAGCCATGTCGTGCCGCGACGTTAAATCAGGCGCTTCATGGGAGGCAACCCATGGGCTAGTTGGGGAAGTCTGAGTATCCAAGTTAGCCACGTCGTGTTGCGACATTAAATCAAGCGCTGATTGGGAGGAAACCCAAGATTTTGTTATGAGGAGATCGGATTATTGAGTAGCAGTTAGTTGAATATCACAAAATCTACGAGAAGTGGTGAAATTTCATCAACAACATGAATCACGCTACGTGAGGGAGTTCTACGCCACGTGGATGACATCGTCAAACTCAGAGAAAGATTTCCAGGTTCTAAATCAGTTCCACGGAAGAAATTCACGTGACGTGGATGGGATCCACGCCACGTGATTGGTGTCGTTGAAATCAGACATTCAGTCCAGTTACAGAACACCAGTCACGACAGACTCCACGTCACGTGGGTGTCAGTCACATGGCGTGGGTCGTGTCGTGAAACATAAAAACATCCGAAATCAGAATTCGACCTGACCCGAGCCCAGTTTTTCCAAAAAAAAAATCCGAAACCCTTTCTTCCTCACCCGATTTATACCCGATTAAAACCCTTTCTTCCCCACTTTAAATTCATTCAACTTAAACCCTAAAATTCCAATTCTCTCTACTTCTCCCCATTAAATTCGAATAACATCTCTCCCAAAATCCAAAAATCCGAGAACCATATCCCAAACACTCACCAAATTCGTTCCATATTTGAAAACCCAAACCCCATTACCAAAGAGGTCTAAAATTTCGAATTTAATATCCAAAACCCGACCCAAATCCTACCCCATACCCGAAAAATTTAATCCAAACCTGTTGCTATGCCTCCAAAATCCAATCCCAAAAGTGACCACCTTGATGCATCATCCCGGATTCGTACCAAAAATCCGGACTTACCGACCCGTCTGAGGGATGAACCCATTGAGTCTGAGCCAAGTAGTTCCGTGTAGGAGTTTGATATTAGTCAGGACGACACGACCTTAATCCCACGGGCTACTAGGTTACAGACGCGTGCCCGAGCGGCTGGCCGGCTGTAATTCAGTCGGTCCCACCACCTGCTGAGCCCGTGGTACCAGCCGCATCTTCTGAGTCGGCCCCCCAGTCTGAAGAAGGGGAGGATACTTCTGAGTCAGGGTCTGCGGCTGATGCTACAGGTCAAGGTACGTTTGCAGATGAGGCTACGGGTCAGGATACATCTGTGGCAGAGGCTACAGCCTCTCCTTCCGGTACTGGTGCCGAGAGTGCCCCGACTACGACACAGGATAGGAAGGTTCAAAGGTAGTGTGTACAGGGCATGCGTGCTATTTATGATCGTGATGCTGAGCTGACAGATCATGGTGTGTGTCGGAGAAGCATTATGGAGGAGCCTCGGTATAGAATGGAGGAACTGAGGACACTGCCGGATATTTGGCCTCTTTTTGAGAGATATGGCTTAGGTTGGATGGCACGGCCTTCTGGCAGGTATAGCTCGAAATTGGTCTGAGAATTTTATGCTTCTTATGCTGCATCGGTTGGTTTGAGCACTCTAGTGGGGCAGCGATACATTTTGCAGCCAGTGTTACCTCATGTCATGGTACGTGGTACCCGAGTAGACATTTCGGAAGAAACCATTTATCGCTTACTGTTTGGTCCTGACCGTCCAGTTTCGGTTTCGATAGCTGAATTTGATCACAGGCTGGCCACGGTCAGAGATAGAGTTAGGATGTGAGATGCAGAGCAGAAGTTAGAGTTGATTAAATGGATTGTAGGTTACATAGTCGAGGAGGGTTTAGCGGCTAGTTGGGTGACTGGGAAGCTGGACATCAAAAAGTCCATGCTTCATTTCGCTGGTCGATTCTGGTGGTCAGTGGTGCGGCATAGGTTGGGTCCAACCAATGCTGATAACTCTCTCACATTGGACAGGGCGGTTGTAGTAGCCAGCATCTTGGCGGGCTATGAGATTCATTTTGCAAGGTACATCGTCCAAGAGATCCATAAGCGAGCGTTTAGGGAGCACACGAGTATCCCTTTCTCGTGTCTGATCCAGGGTCTATGTGATAGAGCAGGGGTAGCCCGGATGCCTGCCATCGATAATTCTATAGAGGTGACCCGGTTGGCAGATATTGCGATGATGCAGCAGAGGGGTTTACACCCCATTATTCCCCGAGGATCACAACCGTCTGAGGCATCCGGTGCTGCCCTGGATGAGGTAAGTGGTGTACCTTTGTCATATTCTTGCACCAGTTAGGCTACCGGTACCAACTGAGGGCACTGGCCCTGTTGATGAGAGCGTACCTAGTACTAGTGCCCCACCGACTCCTGTGGAGATGGTGTCCATCTCTTGAGACTTTCTGCAACAGCTAGTTAATAGGCAGACATAGATGTTTGAGCGCTAGGCTCACACTGAGGCTCAGATGGCTAAGCTGGTATCCCAGCTTAAGCCTTGGGTTCGATCCACAGTCGAGGCTGCAAAGGCTAGGGTGGAGGCTCGGATGACTGCAGCTATGGACCAGATTATACGGGGCCTGCATGGGCGGATTGACATTTTCGAGGTACGTATGGCCTCCCGCTTAAGTGCTGCACCGAGCCCTGACTTGGCCGGCTTGACTCAGGAGGTTGCTGCATTGAGAGAGGAGGTTCGGGCAATGGCATCGACTAGCACGCCAATTATACCACCTATGCCTGTCCCCACCTCCGTACGACCAGCCTTTGAGGTAGATTTGTTTGCTGATGAGGAGCCGGAGTTGGATAGAGGAAAGAGACCTCGTAGTCCGGCGGATGGGGGTGCGAGTGATGATGAGTTTGATAGTGATCTGAGGAGGGCTGTTAAAGCCTCCCGGGTAGAGTACCACGCGAGCCATATTGAGGCAGAGCAGAGGGCGCATGGTGCATCTGCCAGTCAGACTATTCCCCCACCTGATGCGACCACTGCACAGTCTGATGATCCCGCTGCTGGCGGGCCCACTTCTGGCATTTAGAGCGCCACAGGTATGTCTTCACTTTCTTATTTTGGATATGATATCGGTGCATTGAGGGCATTGCACCATGCTTAGTTGGGGGTGGGGGGGTACCACTACTTGGGGTTTTTTGTTGCCGTGTTTCTTTTCCCCCGAGTGTGCTATCATAGTAGAACCGACATGTGTAGGATGATATTGCTGATGTTTTTATGTTTCTTTCTGTATTAGGAGAAAAATGAGGGAACTTTAAGTGCAGTTCAGTTTTGAAAAATGTCTTATGTGTTGTTGTTGCTAAGGATACCCCTCCTGAAATTTTGGTTTTTGGAATTGACATGCGTTGTGTGTGACTGCTGTTGGATCTTGTTATGGCACTAAGAATTATAAGCAAACAACCGTAACTAGCATTGTATGAACGGATAGGTAGTAGTTGCTAATATAACCCTGTGCTATGTGCGTGTGAGGCCACTACTTAGTTAGCTGTGTGTGTGTGATCCAGAACTTGCCCGGTTAGTCTTGCCTACGTTAGAAGATAAGGATTAGGAAAGGATCATAGGCCGTTGTTGAAAAAGTCCACCATTAGCCTAAATGCCAAACCGAAAGAACAAGTATCCCTTGATCCCAACTTTTGAGCCATAATTGTCCTATTTCTTTCATTAGCCTATTCACCTGCCCATTTGAATCACAATGAACCTGTCTTGGCCCTGGTCCCTCCTTGGACACTATGTACCTCACCTCAGGCAAATCGCCTAAGTTGAGGGTGGCTATTATAGGGGTGCGTAGATTGAGTTGGGTATGAAGAAGGGTTAATAAAAGAAGAAGAGAAAAAGATTTGGGTGTGAAAATAAAAAATAAAATATATATATATATATATATATATATATATATGGGTTTAAAGTTTGAGAAGAAAAACCACACCCAAAATCAGAGAATAAAAGAATGGAGAACAAGGGAGAATAAAAATGAAAAAAGGTTAGAAGTGGGAGCCAAAAATAGTGTAGTGTCAAGGAGGGTTGAGTCAGTATATCCATATGCACCATACCTGTCCCTAAGCCTACATTACAAGCCGAGTAAAGTCCTATAGTGATCCTAGTCCAACTGTCGGAAAACTAAGGTGTAGAAAATCAGGGCAAGCCTATGGTATTTAACGCACACTGTCTTAACTTCTTTTTGCGCGTGAGTGTTTTCACCTCGTCCCTATGTTGATATTCATTAGTATACTGAGAGTGCATGGGACTTCTTTGATTGTGAGGGCACATGGGTTGCATGATTAGCTGCTAGTTGTTTTGGAAATGTCAATTGCTTATACGCTTAGTTGTTTGTGCATAATTTGGTGCCGTCACTTGATCCCTGCTATGTCATGATTTTGCATTGCTTACATACACCCTTTGGTTCTACTTTGAAAATAGGAGGAGTTGGAAAAGTTTGTGTATCAAAAATCAACAAGTTGACTGCCATAAGTCCCTTAGGTTTCTCTTAGTTAAACATTGCGTTGGTGTAGTTTTATGTTGTTTGCCTGAGGACATGCAAACGTTCTAAGTTGAGGGTGTTGATGTGCCATGGTTATATGGCACTTTCGATGCTTAAAACAAGGAAAAGATGCAATAACTTTTGTGTGTTTTGTTGGTATGATGTGGTGTCTGTCCTAAATTTGCAGGAAAACAGGCTTTAAAGGCAAAATAAGCAAAAGAGGAAGAATCAAGCCCGAGACGAAGTGTCGAATGAAGAAAGAACAAGAGGCTGCAAAAGAGGATCACTCACGCCACAAGTCACGTGGCATGGAAGTCACTTACGCCACGTGAGTGGCTATCTTGACTAAGGGCAGAAACAGAAAATTTTAGCCTGATTTCCAAGGCAGGGGTCACATGGCGTGACTGACACCCACGTGGCGTGGAAGCCTGCCATGAGTTCACTTCAGAGATCCAAGAAAAGGGCCTGATTTCCACGATACGAGTCACGTGCCGTGACTTGGTTCCACGACACCAAGTCACGACACCGTGAAAGCTGCCGACTTTGTTCTCCTATTTTGTTTTGGATAGGACTAGTTTTGTATGTATAAATACCCCTAGGTAGTCCTAAGTGCGAGAGTTGGACAATTTACTACTTTGAGAGTTATTTTACATTGTTTGAGACATATATTTTGGTTTTGTATTCATAAACCCTAATTTTGAAGTTGATTGATAATTGAAATTTCGGTTTTTCCTTCATTCTTGTGAGATTATAATTATGATTTCATCTTTGGATTATTCTTGTGTTCTTGCAATTATGAGTAGCTAAACCCATCAACTGGGGTTGTGTGAACCGTGAAGAATTAACGAAACCGGTGAAGTGCTAAACAACTCTGTACTGCTGTGTATGCATGTATTGTTGTCTCCTTCATATTGATTGCTTTTCTAACGGTTGCAAACGTTAGAATCTTGCCTGTATTCTAGACTTGCTCAAGAGAGAGGTAGAGATTGGGAAAAGGAGATAACAACAGAGATTTGGAGCTATTAACCTTCATCTAATAACCGGAGCCTTAGCGGGAAAAGGTTATCTGAAATCCAGGACAAGGGTTAGAAGTGCGACACTTGGAGACCGAGAGGAGAAGAGTGAAATTCGTCTAATGACGGTCGAGAGACAGTTAGATGAACCTAACTTGTTAGATTTTGTATGCAGCGCAGTGGGGCAGTCTTGTTAAGCTCCAGTCACCGGTGGAGTTAAGGAATCATTGGGGATCACAGTCCTAGTGAATTTTTCTTATTATTTACAAACTCGATATCAGTCAGAAATTGTCATCGTTACTATTACTAGCAAAACCCCCAGTTTTAGTTACTTGCCAGTTATTCCTTCCAGTAGTCTACTCATACTTCGACCTATTCCCTGTGGGATCGACCCCAACCTTGGTTGGGTTCTATATTTGATACAGCGACCGCATTATACTTTGCTGGAGGTATATTTTGGGCGACATCAGCCTTGCGCCACTGCTGCAAAGCAAGGCAGTGGTGCAAGAAATGCACCCTCTCTGAATCAGTGGCTTGCGCCGTAACCCCTGAAACAGGGTAGTGGCGCAAGTTTCAGCACCTTGCTGAATTTTTCGGCCATTTCTTCAATACTTGCATATCGTCCAATATCTTATCAAAACACTACAAAATACTTACTTAGTGATCTTAATCAACAAGTAAACATGACTCCAAGTCACCAAATGAGGTTAGAATGTGTACGGGGTGTTACCCAAATGCTCCACGAAATCACAAAACACCTCCTACGAAGGTCTAATCGCACATATTAGGTCTGATATCAAATGTTTCACCAATGACACTATAAAACACATACTCATGGCATCTCAACACCTAGGTAGATATGACCCCAAGGTATCAAGTGAGGTTAGAAAAGTACGGGGTGTTACATTTATGGACCGTACTTCTTAGGTAGTGAGTGGGGATTTAGGCAGGTGTCTTATGACCTATATTACGATCCGTACATCAGTTTTATGGTCCATACATCAGGAATATGGTCTATATATCATGTATACAGTCTGTATATCGATTTTTCTAGATTCTTATAAAACACTATTTGAGATTTCTTTTCCCACTTTTCCCACTTTGGTCAACCCAACACCCCAAGAGCTTTCTTTAACCTCTTAAGGGTAGGTTAGATTTCCCCATTATTTTCTAAGTGAATTCGATAATTCACTTCATAATTTTTGATTCTAACAAGGTTCCTTATGACGAATCCCAGAGTTCTTCAAAAAATGATCCTTTCCTATGTCTAAAGAAAGAAAAAACAAATCCTCCTTCAAGATTTGGATCATTTAAGATATGTAAGGCTAGCCTCTACGTGTGAAAATATTTTGTTCTTCCCAAGAGTAGGTTTCACATGATTTTAATATCCTCCATAAGTAAACTAGGGTTAGAGTAAATCGTCATGTCTTAATTTTTGATTCCTGATGAAATTCCGAGAACCCTAAGTAAAGTATCTCATTTTAATGGTATTTCTTATTCTAGGAGTTTCCATTGAATTCCCTCTATGAATCTACGTATGTTTATGAAGAAAATGAATAATTTTTATGAATAAAGAACTGAGACTTTATGATCTCTTTCTGAACTATTGCTATGAAACCATCCTTATGATTTCTAAACTATAAAAGATTATCAGAGTATATGACTTTATGACTTTGTGATATGATGATATGAACCTCTCATTTATGGGCCATACCTAGATGATTTTCAGAAGTCTCCTCACTACTTATGCTATGATTTATGAAATAATGTGAAAGATTTAATAAGAGTTAATAAGTCAGCAATGATGATTTTATGAAAAGGCTAGCAGGTACCAACTCTATGAAAGGGCCAAAAGTGCCAACTTTATAAAAAAGCCAATAAGTTTCATATCCATGATTTAAATATTGGGCTTCTTACCTAACTGTACATGTGAAAAAAAAATTTCAACAAAATGGTCGCACGTATATGTAATGTATAAATATTGTATAAATATAGTTATGTAATATATATGTAATGTATCGATATATAGTATATAATCATGTATATATGATGTATAAATATGTATCAAAGATGTATATGCATTCATAAACAATGTTTATACAATATTTATACATTGCAGCAGTTCATCTTCCTCAATGAGTTAATTTTTTCAATCCCGGCCAGCTGAATCTCCTCTAAATAGTTCCAAATCTCGGCCAGCTGAATCTCCTCTAAATAGTTCCAAAATTTAGATATGAGATCTTCTGTATGTTTCAAATCTTTTGATATATTATTAACTCAAAACAATTCACGTATGTCTTTTAATAATAGAAATGATATTATAAAAAGTAATTAAAAAAGGACAACCCGGTGCACTATAGCTCCTGTTATCCACATGGTTTGATGAAGGGCCCGACCACAAAAGTCTATTGTATGCAGCCTTACCTTGCATTTCTGGTAGAGGTTGTTTCCAAGGCTTTAACCCGTGACCTCCTAGTCAAATGACAACAACTTTACCAGTTACTCCAAGTCTCCCCTTCAATAGAAATGATATTATATGTAAATTGATATTGGGTATCTATTTAAGAGCTTGAATCATGTTTAGTGGATTTTGATGGAATGATTGGGGTTTAGTAAACACTTAGGGTATAAATAGATTTGTAGTAGTTGATGCAATTATTGGGGTTTAGTAATATCTTAGGATGTAAAGAGATGATAGTATAGTTAAGTAGTTAAGAAAGGAATCTTGGCTTAATTATTAGGTAATTAAGCGAATGAAGGTGAACTTTAGGGCATGTTGTCAACTAGTATAGTTCTCCTTTTAGCAATTTAGTCTAATGATGTTATGATTGGGAATGATGGAAACTTATCGGGTAAAACAAGCTAGGTTTTGGGTAAGTTCTCTATGTGTACGTTATTTGGATTGCTTATTATTATTGTGATGCCCAAGTGGGGTTTGTGTTGACTATATTATTAACTTGAGATATTATTATCATTGAGATGCCCGTGCGGGAGCTTGGTATTGGTCTTATTTGAGCATTATTTGTCTTTATTATTATCGTGATGCCTGAGTCGGGGCTTGAGTTGATATTATTGGTGTCTTACATGACTCTTTACTACTGTGGTGCCGTGCGATGACTTACATCATGATCTATTAAGATTTGAGGAGATTTGAGCTCATTTATAAATTAAGGGGTAGTTGTTCACTTATTTGATGATCATTTCTAATGCTAAAGGTGTTTGATGCGAAAAAATTACCGTAATTTAAGATTATGAGCAAAAGAAAATATTGAATGAATTCAATCTATATATATAAAAGAGGGACATAACTCCGGTGATGTGGCGTTGTGTGATTTTTCAGATTTTTCTCCTATTTCATATAATTGTGTTGTTGGAAAAAAACCCAAAAGTCACATTTAATAAATCCAAAAGACGTTTTCCTCATTAAAGAGGCCTTCAAAAAGAATGAATGAAAGGTTGCCTCCATTGAATTAACGAAACCATTTTTTCATCTATCCACAAGAAATAATGAAACGCTGCCATTTCTTCAACAAATATAATAATGTTAATTAAAGTTACAAAGGATCAATACTTGTCCCAGCGCCATTAATTTTCTCTTCACATTCTAACTTCCATCCACTTTAACGTAACCTTGCTCTAAATTAACAACCATAAGTGTACACCAACTTGAGATAACATCAAGAGACAAGAAATGTTCTTTAGGGAAAGTTTAAGTACCTTTTGACATGAGAGAATTAGGCCTTTATAGCAGGAAAAAAATTGATTTGGAACTGTGATTAAGTAAAGAAAAGAAGAGAACACAATAAAGTTGCTTTGTGTACTGTTGAAGTGGAGAGAGAATGGATTTTGTGAAGATGAATACACAAAATGCTGAAGATGTAAATTACGTGCGAATTTGGGAAAACTATGAATAAATGAGTCTTGCTGACCAACTCAAAGAATATACATACATCCACTGTAAAAGAGTCAAGAGTGTATATATAAGGTTTATTTCTTCTTCCTTCTCTTTCACTCTGAAAAAATATGTCTTTATACGATTTGTTGTACATCAATGTAAATCTCATGAATAAATAGCATGTTTTTTCTAATGAATTTATCTGGATTATTTGGATTTGCTATTTGTTAAAACTTTGTGCATTTATATGATATTGTCAAAAAACCGAAAAGTCACACATAATTCAATTGATTACATAATTCTTTCTTCCTTATCGTTTCTACATGCAAGAAATACTTACGCATAAACTTTCATTCTTCTTTGAGATTTCTTGAGATGGTGGATTTTCTTTTTTGGATACTTCTCTTGTGTGGAACAAAATCACACACGGGATAATGTCAATGCACCTTCATCCGTAACACATCAGAGGATCTATGTTACTTCATACAAGGTCACATACGATATCGTCACCTTTGTATTAGCAATATTTATTGCAGCAAGAACATAAATGCATATCAGGTTGATGACAAACAATAACACTAAGTTTTTTCTCCGAATTAGCAATATATGTTGGTGTGAACCCGTTACCATGTGTAAATTATGCCTCTCCTTCGCGGGTAGATATCAAATTTTATTTACTTTCAAGTTGTTTCAACTGACACAAATATTTAACTATTCAATCGAATCACAAAATTAAAATTCGACCATTATTGACAGAAGTTTGAGGAATTGGATTTATTTTAATCTTTTTGAATTGGTTGGACCATGGTGAGAACTTATTTATTTATTTAAGCCATCTCAGTGATGGGGAATAGGCAGATTCTTACAAATTCATTGCATCCACAAAAAAGGTTACAAGAGATGTGGAAGATAGTTGCCTCAACTAGCGAAAACTTGAATTGGATTTTGCTACGGGAAAAAACAAATTAAAGATCTTCTTCTTCTTTCCTTCTTTGATTATCCGTTCTTTTGTATAAAATCTCACTTTTGATCAATATATGAATGGCAATATATCGTCATTTTATTAAAATAAGATTATTATTTTTTTAAGGTGGAAAAAAGATATATCAACAGCTTGACATGACATGTATTCAAAGCAAAATTTTTGTTTTGAAAAGTTATTGGTTGTTCATCGATCTTTACTAATAGAAATATATGCTTTAATTAAAAAAATATATATGAACTAACACGTGAATTAACCGAATGTATATGGTCCAAAAAATATTTTCTTAGTCAAGCAGAAAGGGAAATTCCATTATGTGTATATGCACAGAAAAAGAATGGATTAAAACATGAGATTTAATTTATTCGAATTTGAAGGCTAAAGTTTTTCTAAGAATATTGTGATACTATAAAAATATTATATTTATAATCTAACAAGATATTTTAAGACCGCGCGAAGCGCGGACATATTATCTAGTTGTAAATATAAAGAGTTTCCTGCACCATATACCGTGGTTTAAGATGAATAATAATCTCTGTGGTTTTAAGAAAGAAATAACTTTGACAAACGAGGACAAGCATTTTACTATGGATGTGAATTCAAGTGGACTTCAACCAATCCACGATTGACAAACAAAACAATTAATAAGCAAATGATTGACCAATATCCAAAACAATTTCTTCCACTTCACATGCAATTAGTACAGAGTAATAAATAATAATTGAGTTAATTATTTTGAATAAGGAATTTTAACACAATGATTATTTTATCTAAGTTTTTCTTAAATATTTTGGGAGTATTTTAGAAACTGAGAAGATACGAAACGAAAAGACCCATTACCTGAAACTACACATTGTCATTGTAGGGTTATAATGACTGCATCAAAGAAATGTCAGTTCATTAGTTTTCCCTTGGTTGGGATCATTTTATGTTTTCATGTTGTTATAACAGATATAATCGACCACGTTACAATCATGGTTAGATACGTAGTCGATCGGGATTTGATCAATTCATGCAGTACATATGAAGTCTTGTTACTCATGTATGTCAGTAACAAGAATCTCGGACTAAAAAGCTAAAATACTTTCTTTCAAGAATTTAAGGCCCACTATTTTTTGAAATTTTTTTATTTTACTTTATTCAAAAATATTGTTTGGCCACAAAAATTCTAAATACAACTTGAAGTTGTCTTTGGAAAAGTGAAAACACCTAAATACTTGTTTTCACTTTTTTCCACCTCACCTTTTCATTTTTTAGTCATATTTAAACACTTTAAATTCTAAAAAGTCTTTCTCAAAAGGTATGCCCAAACAAAACTTTAACTCCAACTCCAAGACTTTCAAATAAAGTGATTTTTTTAAATTTTCATGGCCACACACCTACTAATATTTGTATTTACTCAAATATTTTCATGAGCACTTGAGTCATTAAAACTATGTTACTTAAAGAATGTTTTATTTCAAAATTCTACTAACGTCTCCTAGGGGTGGGCGTTTGGTATTCGGTTCGGTATTTTCATAGTTCGGATTCGGTAATTAGATAATCGGTAAATGAAAGAAGATACCAAATACCATACCATTAAACTTCGATTCGGCAATTCGGTAATCGGTAAATTGAACTTCGGTTCGGTATGGAATTTGGTAATACCATATTAAAGTTGGTAGACTCAAGGCCACCGATAACAATTTAGAATAATATTTTCCAGCACCCTGCCATAGTAGCTATCTTTTACACTTTTTCGATTTTCCCATGTGCTAAGTCAATTGATACCCTTCATGTGATATTTGATTTCACCCCTAACATTAATCATCTTGATTGCCGGTAATGCTTCAATAACCATATAATTATATTTAAAAAGAAGTCACTATCATATGCTATCAACTTTGATTACATGCTTGCCTTCACTTAGTTTATAAAAGAATTTTTTTCAAGCTTATCGACTTTTACAACTAATAGCAAAACTAATTTATACAACTAGAAGACATCTAGGAAATTAATTAGGAAAGGCTACAGACACAATGTCTTCACCAACTTTGATACACCAAATCTTACCTATTAATACAGGTACTCTGTGAGTCTGTGTCCCTTAATAGAGAAAGGAACCATGCTCTTTTATGATCTAAATTTTTGCGAGTAACTAGAAAAATTCAAAAGCTAGCAGTTTATAAACAATAGACTTAACACAAAACTTACATGACGATAGACTAACTAGCACGTAGAATCAGTCTCCCTTCTTGTATAACCTGTCAGCAAGTAATTGTAACACCCCGTACATTTCCGAACTCATGCAAAGACCTTAGCATCGATGGAAGCATTTAAATTAAAGATAGTAAGTGAATCATGTATTAAATTTATTGGGCTAAATTTAGAGGCATGTTTTTGGACTCAATTGAGGCCCAAATTTAATAAATAAGAATGGGCCCAAATGGGTAATGATCCATTTATAAATGGACCAAGTCAACATACCAATAATTTGGCTTTTCTTGACCAATAATATGGCTAAACTTGGCCATAAAGGGGCTGTGGAAAAGGGAGTATTTAAGCTGAAAAATCAGCTCATTTCCACACAAATACGCTTAGAAAAAAATCAGATTTTCAACACAACACATTTCTCTCTCAAAGAAACCCTAGCCACCCTAAGCTTCCTTAAGGATTTTTGGACAAGATCTTCCACTTGCAAGCCTTGATAAGTGTTTACCCTTGTAGATTAATGTAATACATGCATGATATATGGTTTGAAATATGTTGGTTATGGTTAAAAGGCATAGGGCAGTCCACTTTTTAAGTGGCAGTCCACTTTTGCTTTCGGCTAAAGGATTTGCCTTTTTGTGGTTTAAACTTGAAAAGGGGTTTAAGGCCTTGAAATAATTGAATCATATGGACTAAATTTCAGTATATTTAAGTGTAGTGCTGTCCCTAATTTGTTACTTTTGTGTATGGCTTGATGGAAATGTTTTTACGTAATTTTACATGGAATGTTGGACGTAGTGAAAAGAGAATACTTTCTTGTTGTGCTAAAGTGATTCTAAAATTGTGTGGGCTATTTTTGGTATATTGTTGTGGAAGGTATTTATGTGAATTGATGGAATAAATATGTGGAGTTGTATTGAGGCGGAAATGTAGAGTAGAAACTTGGTGTAAAATCTTATCGGTTTGTGATGTCTACGTTGATGTGTGGACTGTTTTGGTGGTGTGTGGACTGATTTGGTGTTGTTGTTTTGCTAAAGCAGTAAGTTATAGTGTAATGTGGTGGAATAATGTGATTTGGTAGTATAATGAAGGGGGGAGTGATGCACCATGTTTTTTGAAGGTTGGACGGTTTTTACTTTCCGTTAAGCACCTACTTACCGTCTTGTGAACTTGTAATGTAGCTAGTGGTTAACGTGAGCTCCGTTATGTGCTTATGTAGAGTAACACGTAAGGAGAAAGCTGGAGTGTTATATTCACGAATAAGATTGTGTATCCATATTGGGAAATTAAGGTATGTAAGGTTACTCTTTCCGTATCCTTCTGCAGCACATAGTGTCACATTGTCATTATACTTGTTTCATTCCGAAATGTTCAAAGGTATTCCATTTTCGGTTATTAATCATTGTTACTCACATGTTCCTTATTCATTGATCAACTGTGATTCACATCACTCATGTTCATTGGTTAATGTTCCAATAATGTTCCGAAGTTTCAATAACATTGTAACCACTAATGTACCAATCTCATAACAAAAGAATTAAAGTAATGAACACTTGTTGAGTACGGGTGGCAACTCGAAGGGGCGTAAGCCTAGCTAGAGGCGATCCCGAATGGATATTGAGTACGGGCGGCAACTCGAAGGGGCGAAAGCCTAGCTAGAGGCGATCTCGAAAGTTCATTGGAAACGGGTGGCAACTCAAAGGGGCGAAAGCCTTGCTAGAGGCTATCCCGATTATTATGTTATTTTTCCACTGATCAGTTGGGCCCGGGCATTATATGATTGATGATCACTTGATTGACGATGAAGTAAAGTAAAGTGAAATAAAAGTAAAGAAAGTAATGCACATGATTCCACATGTATACCTATGGTAATTTATTCACATGATGTGTTCACTTGTACTTAATTTTATCAAAGTTTCTATATCTCATACATTTACTTATAGCCTTACATACTCAGTACATTCTTCGTACTGACGTCCCTTGTGGGACTTCCCTTACCTGCTGCAGGCACAGGTACCAATAGGCCCCCACAGTAGTACTTGGATTCATCTGCGGGTATGTTGGTAAGCTCCAGTTTGCTTCGTGGTTTCCCGAGTCCTATGCACATATTGGTTTTGATAATCTATCACAGTTGTCTAAAGCGGGGACTTGTCCCGACTTTAGGATGGGTATGTTCATGTATGTATAGAGGCTTTGTAGACGATGTTGGACAAATGAAAAATGTATGTCATGTCATGATGGCCCTAAAAGCCAAGTTTCATATATATATATATATATAAATCACATGTTTTGCCATGATTTCCGCCATTGGTGTCTTGCGTCTATACATGGTAGTGATGGTCAATGAATGACGTGTGTATGAATGTACAGGGTGATAGTTGGTTCTCTCGGGGCCTCAACGGCTTCGGGTGCCAGTTCGCCTCTTTAGAACTCGGGGCGTGACACTAATCATCCATTTTTGGCCATGTTGCTACCAAATAGATCAGTCAATTCAATTCCAAAACACACCACATGTTATGGTCTTACTTCATCATCATTCACTCTTTAACAGAATATATATATATATATATATATATATATATATATATATAAAAGACCTTTATTTAATAAATAATTCGGTATTCGGTAAATATCAAATACCAAACGGTAGTAATATCTTATACTAAACCCGAACCCAAATACTGTAATTTTGAAATTTTACTCCCAAATACCATACCAAATACTCCCTCCGTCCCAATTTATGTGATGTACTTTGACTTGGCACGGAGTTTAAGAAATAAAGGAAGACTTTTGAAACTTGTGGTCTAAAATGAGTTATAGATATTTGTGTGGTTGTAAATTATTTCATTAAGGGTAAAGTGGGTATTTTAAAGTTAAATTGTTACCAAATATAGAAATGTGTCATTCTTTTTGGGACTGACTATAAAGGAAAGTGTGTCATATAAATTGGGACAGAGGGAGTACCAAATTACCAAATACCGAATACTAAATTTTTTGATTCGGTTCGGTAATTCGGTTTTTGGTATTTTATGCCCAGCCCTCCCATAATGAATTAAGATATGATAAAAGATTTAACATTGAACAACTTAATTGATTTGTGTTCTTTTCCCTTTTTATGTCATGATTATAACTCTTGTTGATTATTTCTATTTCTATTATTAAGCATGTCATGTTTCATTTCTGCCATTTACATATGGTGCTACTCAATATGTACTCACGTCCCTTGAATGGGCACGGTGCATCTTTTATTGATGCAGAAACAGGTACACAGACACGTTATCAGGCCGCTCATTAGTTTCTACACTTTTTGCGCGCTAGTAAGCCCCGCTTCAATTCAGGGGTCTTTGTCTTTATTACAAGTGCGGTACTTATGTTACTAATGTTGAAGGTATGCCGGAAGTCTTGTCCTGGTAGTCAGTACTTAGTCTTGTAAACGCTTCATAGATATACTGTTAGTTAAAGTTATGTATTCTCAAGTTTTGACCTTCGTGTCATATTTCATAAAACTCAGTATCATTTTTATGCAAAGTACTTTCTTGATAAGAGTTGTCTTTTAAATGATTTAAGTCATGTCGTTCTCTCATATTTAGATGTATGCTCATGTTTATGCCATGTTACGGATACACTCGGTCCACAATGGTATCGGGTGCCAGCCAAACCCAAAGTATATGCACGGGACGTGACACCTGGTGAATTCAATATTCGGTGATTTTTTGCCCTAATTGAACTAGTCATAAGAGTTCCCACAACAATATTATTGGATATCTACTTTCTAAAGCACTATTATGGTGCATGGCTTGACGTTAGCCATTTAACTCCCAAACTATGCTTTAAATGGTCGCTTGATTGTTTGGTTAGATTTTTGCAAATATTAATAATGTAGGAATTAGTTATGTAGGTATTAATAATGTAGGAATTGGTTATGTATATATTAATACATGTATTCCTCTAATCAACAGCCAAATGACCACCCCTAAGATTATTTACATGTTCATATTTATGTTTGTCACTTGTTCAATGTACAAAACATGTGAGAAGCTCAGGGATGATGCATAAAATATAATATGTTGACACTGTCATCCAATATGATATAAGACACAAATAAAAGATAAAATTGAAGAAGAAACTACAATGACGGGATTGCCAAAGAAATTCACAAGCAAAGTCCTATATCACTCTTAACAAGGTTGATAAGGAGTGGCGATCAAGTAAAGATTACTCTTTCTAGCACATGTTGTCCCAGCCAATTCAGTCAAGTCCAATTCACTTGGATTGATTCCACTAGGAAGTTTCCAATCAAAATGATATAACAATTGAGCCAGTGGAAAATAAACATTAGCTAAACCAAACGATATCCCAGGGCAAATCCTCCGTCCACTACCGAAGGGAAGATATTCAAAATTATTACCAGCAAAATCTATAGAGTTGTTCTCAAATCTTTCCGGTTTAAAGGTTTCTGCGTCATTCCAATATTTTGGATCTCTTCCAATAGCCCATACATTAACCATAACTTTTGTTTTTAAAGGAATAGTGTAGTTGTTTATGTCTGCTTCTTCCCTACATTCTCTTGGGAGCAAGAGGGGAAATGGAGGATGGAGTCTTAAAGTTTCTTTAATAACCAACTTCAGGTATTTCAATTCTTCGACATCATTTTCATCAAAAAATTCTTTTCCTTTGAAGGCGTTCCTTACCTCTGCTTGAGCTTTTGCGAGTACACTTGGATTCTTCATCATTTCCACCATGGCCCAATCAATTGTTGCTGATGAAGTTTCTGTTCCCCCAGCAAAAATGTCCTTCATTTATGAGGAAGTTACAATATTAAATTATGCAATTTGAGAATGCAAGTGCACACTTAACAATAAAAAGGGCGGTAGTATTATGTTGTATATAATAATACTTACAAAAATAACAGCTTTGATGTTGTCGTTGGTGATTGGAAATTGAAGTTCTCCTTCTTTCATGAGTCTTAGCAATGCGGCAAGTAAACCTTCACCTCCTAATTCACCATTGCTCTTGTGCTCATTGATGATTTTTTCAAGAAGGGCATCTAACTCATGGTGGACCTTCATAATTTTACCCTTCATTCCACATAACACATGAAGAAATTTCAGTGATGGAAATATATCAGCCACATCAAATCCTTCCGTTAAATGTGATACTCTTTTGAGCAGTGGTATAAGTTTGTCTTGCTCTTTAAGTACTTTTCCAAATGCTGATCTACATGTCATGGAGCTCGCGAATTGAAAAATCCTTTTTGTTACATTAACTGTCTCACCAGAAGATGATTGAAAAAATTCAATCATACTATGAACTTCATCTCGTCTAATGGAGCTGAACGATTTGACATTTTTGGCACTAAGTAATTCCAAGGTACAAATTTTATGCATTTGTCTCCAGTAATCACCATAAGGGGAAAAGACAATATCACTCCCATTATAACAAATAATCTCGCCGGCTACAAGAATGGGCCTAGATGCAAAAGCAAGGTCATGAATTTTTAGTACTTGTTTAGCCATCTCAGGAGAAGAAACTACAACTGCAGAAACTTCACCTAGTTGAAGATGCATAAGTGGTCCATATTTTTTGGCTAAATCTCTAAGGACATGATGTGGAAGTCCACCTAGCAAATGAAACATGCTTCCAAGTAGAGGTAATTTCCATGGACCTGGAGGCAATCTTTTTCTAATTTGGCTATTGGAATTCTTCCATATCATTAAGAAAAAGAGGAAAGACACAAAAAGGAAAATGGAAAACAAGTTGAAGAAATGCATATTTTGGCTAGTTAGGTTCTGCAAAGCGATGTTGCATATGTCTTCTAGATCTATAGGCTTTTTGATTTGGCAAGAAATGGGAATTGTTTAGACAATTAATATGACAGAAGCATTTATCAGCAACTTTTGTTTATTCAACAATTATTATAAGTGCGTAGTTAGTAATAATGAGGTGAGAAATTTTATTTTAATCGACTAATTATTGTTGAGCAGCGTATGAATATACTTACTCGTTCCTTTTTAGTTGTCATTTATACTAAAAATACTTACTTCAAAATAATTATCAATTTAAAAGATTAAGAAAGAATTAATTATTTTTTCCAATTTTGTTCTTAACAGTAATTATTTAAGAATTAAAAAATATGTAAATAAATAAATATTAAAGAATTAACAAGAAAATATTAATCAAACTACACTTCTAATTAATTTTAATTTTTTTTTAAGAGTTACACAAAATCTTATTATAACAACTAAAAAGAAACAGAAGAGGAAGTAGTATATATATAATCGCCCTACCAAGCTCTGAAGAGACAGTCTCGCTTTTTGTGCAATTTCTAGGATTTGATGAAATCTCTTATATTTTGTTATTCATTATATTTTATATTTTTTTTGTAATTTTCAATCAAATTTAACTGACATGTAAGTCAAATATAAGGGACCTTTTCTGCCATTTTCTCAATTAATGTGAAAGACTTTTCATTAATTTTTGTTCTTCAACTCTTATAAATGCGTAGTTCAGTTGGCTTAAAGGACAATAATGAATGTACCGAAAATTTAAAAAAAGGAAAAATTATGCAGAATGTCAATCTACTACAATTATTTATAAGTAAAATAGTTTAACTTTGCAAAAATTACTCAAAATGGACCATGTTATATATTTTCTATAATAAAATACATTTATTATCAATTCTTTCTTACACACTACTTCATCTCTCCTAAGTTTTTTTTTTTTTTTTCAATATTTCACTGCACCATTATTTGCTAAATTATATCTTCAACATTACATTTGAACATTCAATATAAATGATAACCTATTTTTTTTTTATCTTTTTCTGTTCTGCACTATTTTAAAATAAACTTTTTAATTGCTTTTTTTTTACTGTGCTATTTAAAAGAAAAATATTCTGTATTTAAATTTTTTTTATTGCTCTTTTTTAAAAACTTTTTTTTTAATTGTTTCACTTCTTTTGTGGAAAAAATAAATATTTATGTTGTTTTATTAATTTTTGTTTATACTTTTATTTTGTTAAGGTGGGAACGCATGATAGTCAAATAAATATCGACATCGATACATAACATTACATAGTTGTTTATTGTTTATATAATATTAATACACGATTATACACCATTTATACAATGGCAATACATTACATATCTATTTATACAATATCAATACACGTTTACATATACACATTATATATTATTTATATAATATTGATACACGCTTATACACCATTTATACAATGTCGATACATTACACAACTATTTATACAATATCGATACACGTTTATGCACATTTATACAATATCGATATATTACATATACACTACATAACTATTTGTACATTATATATACATATTTATACATCATTTATACAATATCGATACACGTTTATACATTATTTATACCGTATTGATACATTAAATATACACTATATAACTATTTATACAATATCGATACATTATATATACACTACATAACTATTTGTATATCATATATACATGTTTATACACCATTTATATAATATTGATACATGAAAAATGGCATGAAGAAAGTTTTGAAAAAAAGGGGAAAAAGTTTTGTTTTTTTTTTTATAAAAAAAATGCAGCAAAAAAAACAACAACAAAAAAAAGTTTTTTATTTAAAAAATTAACGCTGAAAAAACAAAGGAAGCAAAAATAGTCTAATGGCCTTGGGCCGACTTGAGCTTTATTGAGTTCATGACCCTTTTTGACTATTTTTTCTGTAAATGGAAAGTTGGTTACTTTTTTTATAAATATTTTATTTTTCTGTATATAATTGAAATTTTTCTAATAAAAAAAAGGACAATAATGAGGTACTAGCAAATTTTATTTTAATTGTGGAGCAGGATATGAATATATAATAGCTATCTTCCCCCCTCCTCCTCCTCCCCCAACCCCCCCCCCCCCGCCCGAGCTCTGATTTTATAATGGCACAAGTAACAACAAATTGTGGGCTTACTTCCTCATTTAAATATGAAAATTTCATACCATATGATATAAGTGTGCTTATTAAATATAAATAACATAAATCTCCCAAGATTCTCACTTGATTGCCAAGATTCATATTTCAGGCTATAAAATTTACAATTATGAAATTCAAATTCATTGAATGAATGTCCATATATATTTACTAGGTTATATGAAGCTTTTGTGGATGAGAATGTATCTATTAATTTGAATATTTGATATTAGTGATCTTTAAAATGATTTCTCATCCTATAAATTGAGATGCTATTTATCATTGTAAGACAAACTCGAATACAACCAATAGAAGAAAAGTTCTCTCCCCTTTCTTCATATCTTATCTCATATATATTGTTCTTCTTATTTTCATATTTGTATTATTTTGAGTTTAATTTTACAACACGTTATTAGCACGATGTTCAGAAATTAAAGTAGGTGAGTGATATGTGTGTCACAAACCAAGCTTAGATCATGAACGTGATTGACACCGGGAATCACAAGTGGCCCTAGCGAATCTTTGGCCTAACATATAACTAGAACATGTACTAGAAGATAAGTGGAAGCTAAAACATGAGCTGAACTTTTGCAATATAACAAAATAAAACTGTTATCAACTGAGACATAGAGTCATTTAAAAACTGATTACAACTGAATCCAACTGATTAATTATCTATGAAGCCTCTACTGACATAATAGTTATAGTTTACCAGGACAAGACCCCAGGCTACCTTTATGTAAAAAAAGTGACTAAAGATTGAACTGAAAACTGATGATCATATCTAAGTCCTCAGGATGCTAGGAGGACTCACCACAAGCTGAATATTCAGGGAAAATGAAATGTTTGACCGCCAGCCTAAGTCTGAGCATTAAATCTACATCATAAAACGATGTAGCGCAAAAGGAGTGTCAATACTATTGAATGTATTGGTATGTAATGTAAAAACTGAATATAGTTACTACACAATAGCTAAAAGACTGTAAAGCTGAGCATAAACAAGATATAAATAGTAACTCGATGAGGAGAGTTAAAATTGAGATATTTGAGATGATCATTTAAATATTTTACAGAGTTGATAACACAAATAAAACGTTATCTGAAAAGCTGAAACATGTACAAAAATTGATTAGATGAAATATAGTAACTGACTAACTGAAGCTGAGAAACACGCAGTACAATTTACAATTCATTCTAAACCATATTTAAAAAACAGGTGGCCTGAAGCCTCAAATCATACTTTAAAACTTAGTGAAAACTGAGGACTGAGAAGCTACAAATCTGTATAGCTGAAACTGAATAGATGGATAACTAAATAACTAAATCATAAGCTGAACTGAATATTAAATCCTAAAGGAAATTTGAAAGCAAAATATTGTAAATAACCTCATTTTAAAATTGAAGGCTTTATGCCAAAATAATCTTTCTTGAAAGTAACTAAGTTTTCTGATTTGGGGAGTTTCTTTCAATGACAGACATACATCATGTGAGCTCATGATGTCCAACGATTAATCCAGTTGGGAGAGTTGTTTTATACCTCGTCAAGGTATAGAATCTATTTATCTGAACTGTGGATCCAAAGTTGAGCTTCTTTGGGCTAAAAGAATTGTCGAACTAGCAGTACGGTCATAACCTACGGTGGCAACGTAATTTTGCGGAATGTATTATCTGAACCCATGTCCTCTCAGTGCTAAATAATTCTCCCAAAGTAAGTATATGTATGTATGTATGTATGTATGTGTGTGTGTGTGTATATATATATATATATACACACATACATACAGTTTCCTAACATATCTGATAGAATAACTGAGATCATATAGTGAGTCGTTGCTCAAAAGTCAGTTCTAAAACTGTTATGTTGTCAGACCATGCTCAAATTCCATATCAAAATCAAGTTCTGAACTTTCAATGCAACTATATCTTCTTTCAAACTATACTTCTAAAATAGATATGAAGAAATTCGATGAAAACATGATATAACTTTGAAAGTCATAAAGCAACATTTTTCAAGTTTCTTCAAGTAGCCCCAAAGTACAAATTCTGAATCAATAATAGGGCATAATACTAATTTTTCATTAAATACTATAGTCCCTTTACAAATCTTTCATAAAGTAGTACAAGGCATAAAGAAATTGAAATTTGGAGATTTGGGATTTTGAATCCTAATTTAGACATCAAGTAATGTTATACTTTAAAACTATGAACGTGGGGATGAATGGATTTCCCTCACTGAATTCTTATATATCTTAATCGTTCTAAAGTATTCGAGGAAGAACCCTAGCTTGAGGAATAACTCCAAGAATTCAGCTCTTGAAATCTTGATTGAGTTTTCTTGAAAATCCTAGGGTTATGGTGTAGGATTTCATTAATAATTCGTAAAAAGATAATTGAGATAGTTAGAATTACATCGAATTCCAAGAGGAAACTTATCTTAGGGATGGAGGATAAGGAGAGGAGAGAATAACCGTTCTAAGCTTGAAAGAATAACAATTCGTAAAAGACTTGTGATAAGTATCGTGAATACTCGATCATATTCTTGAAAGTGAATGTGTCAACATTTGATAAAAATTATGAATAAGGACATGCTCATGTATGGTTGGATAAATGCAAAATATCACCTCTAGTGGGAGGTTTGAGAAAAAAAAATTATTTTGGTATAAGAGTCATTGGTCAAGTACTTTTAGTACATCACAAAAATTATAGTATGTTTTATCATGGATTACCAAAGGGTAAAAGTAAGAAACAAGTCTTTGCCTGTAGTGTTTTAATTATCTTGACCGTAATTATATAATTTTCCATATGGATGGGGTGTTGAATATGTGGTAGTATACAAAATTAATTAAGAGCTCCAGTAGAACTAAAGTGTTACTATCTAAAGGAATGAAATTGTTCATAATATTGGGGTTGTAGTTAGTGAAATTGTTCATAATATTGGGGTTGTAGTTAGTCTCAAAAGAAACTTATTAAGCTTCAAAGGTATTGACCAAACATGAATTATATTGAGACTATAAATTATGAGAAGATTAAATATCTTCATATTACTACAATCGGAGTGGGTTCAAATATTATGTGAAAGGTTACCTGTGCTTTCCTCCAGTTTGTAGCACACAAATATGGACATGGTGATGGAATCTCATGCGATAGTAAACTAGAAGTTTACATAAATAAATCTTTGTTGACATAACTGATTGACCATTCTGGTTCAAATGTGATAAGAAAATAATTCAGAATTCATGTGGTTATATGTTGAAGAAATAAAAGGTTCTTCACGAATTCTCTTGTGTTGCTTGTTCTCATGATAAATTTATCATTGTACCAGCTAAGGTTGAATTGTATTCCCTAAACTTTTGGAACATATAAAAAAAGTGAATATGAATCTGTTCACCTACCATGTGGACCGTATACTATTCTATGATTTAATAGATGCATTTATTGAATGCTCAAATGGTTTTTCTATCAACTTGCAATTTAATTTTAGCAAGATTGGTTGCTCGAATTGTTAAATTAAAAGCATTGTTTCAAACTATTAAATTATATTGATAATGCTGGTTGGTTTAGCAGAAATTGTATGCATCCAATTATAGCCAATCTATTGATTTTGAGAACAAATCCCCCAAAAGAAATTCGGTATGAGATAATCCCCCAAAAGAAATTCGGTATGAGATGTGCTATTTAAAATGTAGAAACACTTATATGCATCAAGCCAATAAGGTTCCCTATCACAATTCGTTCAGGGTCAGGAGCCAAATAATTTTCATTAGAAAATTTGAATGTGCGGTATATGTTTCAATTGCTCCACCTCAACACACAAAGATAAATTTCCAAGTTAGGTTGAGGGTAAATATTAGATTTCCTAGCGTTCGGGGGAGAGATGATTAACAACTAAAAATTTTGTGTGGGATAAATTATCTAGATTCTTGTAAAAAAAATATCAATTTGAAGTTCAAAAGATTTTTCATTTGCAAAATGTTGCAAACTAATTGTCAAATGTGTTTGTTGACCCTATGTTATAATTCAACTATAAATGTTCAAATGAAAAGTCCTTAGAGGATAGAGTCTATGAAATTCCGTGATAGATCAATCGGTCCCAAATGTAAAACTCCTTGAAGAAGGATAGGATCAAATGATCAAAATGGTCATGATGATGAAGCAAGTACTTTGAAAGAGCACCACGACAAAACACTTCATAAAATCTTGGCAAAGGTTTTGATACTTGAAAAATGATGAATATGAAAAGATCATGATATGTTATGTCGTCCCATGGATGTTTAGGAATATGGGTGCTGGAGGCTGAGGGACGACCATGATGAGTACACGTTTTTGTATAGTAGTTCCTCCGGAATTCAATGAACAACAACAAATAGCATTTGACTTTGAGAAATAGAATCGATCGGTTACCTTGCTTTGGTATGGAAGAAGCATTTCTCTGTGGTTCTCATTGATTGCGTGCATCCCGAGACAAAAACCTATGTTCTTATGCGGGATAGGAATAAAGGCTACTACGATTGAAACTCACGACCTACGTGTATACTTGTATTAATATTGTTGATAAGGTACTTGTATTCACTTGCAACGGTTTTGAAAGACTTTTGCCAAGGGTAGGCTGGGAGATCGAGTAGATAATCTTGCTGGATATTTTAGAATCACAATTACTACATATGCACAAGTACAATAGGCATGGATTCAGATGTTGACAAGTGATTCCAGCCAGTTGCCAGTCTATCGAGTTGATGTGAGCCACCATAAGTCTTTGGAGGATGCCTTAGCTCCTATCTTTGTTTTTAGCGTCAACATTTTCTCTTCATTAAGTGTATCTCATATCAGTTGTATTCAGGCTTAGTTCACCACGAGGGCTATATGGATTGACTTTCCCTAGTGTATATTACGCTTTTGCACTTGTATTTATTTGAGACAATTTTATTAGTATTATTTCTTTATTTCCTATGTGCTTTTGGCTTAGAGGGTTCGCCTCATGAGTAGTAACTTGTTGGTACCTTGTGGCAATCTACATCCAAATTTGGATCGTGAGTCAGTTAGGACATAACCCAATCAGCCACCAACAAAATATAAATTATCTAATTCATTAAATTTTGGACGGATTGGAACGAATACTATATTTTTGGGTTAATTTTGTCCTCTCTAGTCAACTCTTAGAAAAAAAAGATTTTGACAGATATATTATTGTACTGCAACAGGCCATCTCCCTGTTGAAAGGGATAACAAAGTCAACAAAGAATTTCTTTTGAAGTGTGAAATGACACATCACAAGCTATATGGTGATAGTTAAGGTGGCTTGGCTTCACAAAAGATCAGTAGTCGATTCATTCATATCCAACATTGAGTGGTTTTCCCTAAATGAATTTGTCATAAAAGTCCCACGGCAATATTGAATAGCTACTATCGAAAGCACTATTTTGGTGCATGGATTGATACTAGCCATTCGACTTTCAAACCATGCTTTAAAGTTATAATATAGAAGTTCATATTTATTTTTACCACTTGTTTCATGTACATGATACAATAGAAACATGTTTCTAGTGAGCTCAAGGATATGGTACACAAAATAGAATATAATGACACCAACATCCAATATGATAAGACACAAATAGAAAAGGAACAATTGAAGAAGAAAGTACAATAGTGGGGGTTGCCAAAGACATTCATAAGCAAAGTTTTTTAAAGAAAGTTTGATTCCATGGCATCACTCTTGACAAGGTTGATAAGGAGTCGCGATCAAGTAAAGGTTACTCTTTCTAGCACAACTTGCTCCAGCACATTCAGTCAAGTCCAAATCCTTTGAATTGATTCCATTAGGAAGTTTCCAATCAAAGTGATACAACAATTGAGCCAGTGGAAAATAAACATTAGCTAAACCAAATGATATCCCAGGACAAATCCTTCTTCCACTACCGAAGGGAAGATATTCAAAATTATTACCAATAAAATCCATAGAGTTGTGCTCAAATCTTTCAGGTAGAAAACTTTCTGCATCATACCAATATTTTGGATCCCTTCCAATAGCCCACACATTGACCATAAGTTTTGTTTTCAAAGGAATAGTATAGCTGTTTATGTCTACTTCTTCCCTACATTCTCTTGGGAGCAAAAGAGGGAATGGAGGATGGAGTCTGAAAGTTTCTTTAATGACCAACTTTAGATATTTTAATTCTTCAACATCATTTTCATCAAAAGTTTCTTTTTCTCTAAAGGCGTTTCTTACTTCTTCTTGAGCTTTCATGAGTACACTTGGATTCCTCATCATTTCTACCATGGCCCAATCAATTGTTGCTGATGAAGTTTCTGTTCCCGCAGCAAACATGTCCTTCATTTATAAGCAATCTACAATATTAAATTATCTCTCCCATTCTATTTATATTGTACTCCCTCCATCTTATATTAGTTGGTCATCTTACTAAAAATAGTTGTCTCATACTCCCATATTAGTTGTACACCTTACTAAATCAAGAAAACACTAATTAAATTTTTTCCACATTACCCTTGCAATTAATTCTTTTTGAAAGTGTTCACACATGTTTGTAAAGTTCCCAAAAAGTTTTTAAGGGGTGAATTAGTAAAATTACCTTTTTATTTATGATTTTTTAACATGTGTATAAAAAAGAAAATGACCAACTAATATGAGACGGAGGGAGTACAAACTTTGTGGTTGAGTTAGGTCTAAGGTCCATTTAACAAGTTGGGATGGTAATTTTATTAATTTTACTTTTCAAAATGTATAAATTTTGTCCCAAAGTTCGATTACTAGTTTTATTTAATTCACTCTGGGTATTTTAAAAAATATAATTATGCATTGGGGATACAACTGCATACAAAAATAATAACAAGAATAACAATATAATAAGGAGGGTAGCTTATACCAAAATAATAGCTTTGATGTTGTCATTGGTGATTGGAAATTGAAGTCCTCCCTCTTTCATGAGTCTTAGCAGTACACCAATTAAACCTTCACCTCCTAATTCACCATTGCTCTTGTGCTCATTGATGATGTTTTCAAAAAGGCAATCTAATTCATGGTGGACATCCATAATTTTACCCTTCATTCCACATAGCACATGAAGAAATCTCAGTGATGGAAATATATCAGCCACATCAAACCCTTCCATTAGGTGTGACAATTTTTTGACCAGTAGTATAAGTTCATCTTGCTCTTTGAATACTTTCCCAAATGCTGATCTACAAGTCATAGAGGTCGCGAATTGAAAAATGTTTTTTGTTGCATTAACTGGCTCATCAGAAGTTGATCGAAAAGATTCAATCATACGAAGAACTTCATCTTGTCTAATAGAGTTGAATGACTTGACATTTTTGACGCTAAGCAATTCCAAGATACAAATTTTTCGCATTTGTCTCCAATAATCGCCATAGGGGGAAAACACAATATCGCTCCCATTATAACAAACAATCTTGGCAGCTACAAGCATGGGCCTAGATGCAAAAGCGATGTCATGAGTTTTTAGTACTTGTTTGGCCATGTCAGGAGAAGTAACAACAACTAGAGAAACTTCACCTAGTTGAAGATGCATAAGTGGTCCATATTTTTTGGCTAAATCTCTAAGGACACGATGTGGAAGTCCACCTAGCAAATGAAACATGCTTCCAAGTAGAGGTAATTTCCATGGACCCGGAGGCAATCTTTTGGTTTTGCTACTGGAATTCTTCCATTTCATTAACAAAAAGAGGAAAGACACAAAAAAGAAAATGGAAAAGAAGTTGAAGAACTGCATATTTTGGGAGGGTTATTTGTCTTGATAGGATCTGCACATTAGTGTTGTTGCATATGTCTTCTATAGGCTTTTTGATTTGGCAAGAAATGACAAAAATGACCCCTTTTGCTTGAGAATAAGTTCAAAATAGTTTTTATAATATGCTTTGAATAGTTTTGATCCTTTAAGCTTATCAAGTCTTAGTCCAATAATTAACGAACTCTTTTCGTTAGATTTGATCGGAACTGTGAAAAAATAATTTAGTGGAAACTCACTTTTGAAGGTATCGTGTTTTTTTTTCAGTTTCTACTATTTTTTATCTCTTTCTGGAGTTTGGTGTAGCTTTTACATTGCTATTTCTGCTATTTTTGGTTTATTTTTTAGTGTCCAGTATAACTTTCTGTGTTATAATTTCTAAGATGTAATGAAACTTTTCTAGTGCTTTTTTATTAAATCTTTTTTCACACTTCTGTCAAATCTAACAGACAACATTCATTAAATATTTGATGAAGATCAAAAGTATTCAAAGCATAACTTAGAGACTATTATTTTAGGAAACTTTTTGTCAATTTCTCAATTTATATGAGAGATGCATTTTTCATTAACTTTTGTACTTCAACTCTTATGAATACGTACGAAGTTTAGTTGACTAAAAGGACAATAATTATATTTTAATCGATCAATTATTGTGGAGCATGATATGAATATGCATGTGATAGCTGCCCCACCAATAATGTGGTAACAAATTATATTTAGATGATGGCAGAAGATTCTCATTTGAATATGAAAAGTTTGGCAGCGTGCTTATTACTAAATGACATAAAATAATTTAAATTTAAAAAGTTAATATTATATTTGGATTAATTTGATTTTAATAATTTAAAAATTAATTATATTAATTTGATTTTGATTTTGATCAATAACCGTCTCAAATCACTAAGATGAAACAAGCTCCATTCTATGAGAAAAGTAGGATTTTGAATAAGCTCCAAAAAAACAAAGGCTATCACAAAAAATTGATATTTGCTGGTCAATATCTATAAATTTGTAACTTATAATTGGAAAAAAAAAAAAAAAAACTTCTTTTAAAACAACTTTAAATTTTCAAATTTCTTTTTTTTTTTTTGGGTCAAAAAACCAACTGATTCTTATTCAATCAAGTAACACCTGTACAGTAACTCATTTACCAAAAAAAAAAAAAAAAAAAAAAAAAAAACAGAAAAACTACCCCATCTCATCATATCCTCCCTTCATCTATATTTTAACTATAACCCTGTCTTGTCACTACGTTTACTTTTCCGTTGAATTATTTCCCCTATTTTGTATCTACACTCCATTTTTATATGCTTACAAATAATTGCCTCAGGTCTCGTAACTCTGTAGTTCCACAAAGCTTCATTCCTCGTCATCTATATGTGATATATAAATGTTGAGGAAATCATCCAGAGACGGCTCAATCATATTAGTGGCCTAAGGCTAAATTCAAATGGAGGTCTTAATTTTTTATGAAAACTTAATTTTCTTTTATAAAGTCTACTTTTTAAATTCTTGATATGCAAAGTTGTTGATAAAAAAAAAATTATAATAGATTTTTTTAATAATTCTTTTTCAGTTATTTATATAATTAATGCATTTAATATTTTTTAACACATAGTATTCCATATAATAGAAGTAGACTAGGTTTGTACGCTTATTTACATGTATAAATAGGATACATTACAAAAAGATTTTTTATTCAGCAAAAAGGAGAAGAAATTTTTTGTGCAACTCTTTTCTTTTCTTACATGGTATCAGAGAAGATCTGATTACTATCACCTCGCCTCAATTTTCTTTGTTTCTTCAACATGTCAAATACTTCTCAAACCTCTGATGAAGCAACAGAGATCAACGTGGTCAACAATCCTGTTGCAACTTCTGGATCCTCTACCATTAATGTAGTTGATCAGAGTCACCCCTACTACCTTCATCCCTCTGATTATCCTGCGATGAATCTTGTTTCCACCGTGTTTGATGGGCAAAGAAATGTAGGTTGGAAGAGAGCGGTAATTATTACTCTTTCTGCCAAGAATGAGTTAGGATTTGCTAATGGATCTCTAACAATTCCTTCCTCTGATTCTTGACTCCAACGATCTTGGACAAGGTGCAATGACATGGTGTTGTCGTGGTTGTTGAATTCACTCTCCAAAAAAATTGCAGAAAGTGTGTTGTATTCAAACAGCACAAAGGATCTCTGGAAGGTCCTGGAGGAAGGTCAGACTAATGGAGCAAAGTTGTTTCAGCTTCAAAAATAGTTAAGTGCAATCACTCAGTTAAACACAAGTGTTTCAACTTATTTCACTAAAATGAAGAGCTTATGGGATAAGTTGGATGTCTTGACTACTTTATCTGCTTATGCATGTGCTTGTGAGTGTGGTGCTAAAGAAAAAGGGCATAAGGCACACCAAGATGAGAGACAATTGTAATTTTTAATGGGTTTGAATGACACTTTCATAGGGGTAAGAAGCAACATTTTGTTGTCTTCTCCCTTGCCTTCCATTGGACAAGCTTACTCTCTTATCATACAGGATGAGAAACAAAGAGAAATTCACACTACTCCAGTCTATCCTGGTAATTCAGCCTCCTTTCTTGCTTCTAATCTCCAAGGAGGGAGAAAATTCAATGACAATAAACCACATAAAACTAGTGTTAACTCTAAAAGGAATGATGTGATGTGTATTTATTGTAAGAAACCAGGACACACTGTGGATAAGAGTTATAGGATCCATGACTTTTCAGCTGATTTCAAATTTACAAGGCAGAAGAAATTTCAGGCAGGTGCTCAAGCCAACCAAAACATTGAAACAAGTGATCAAATAGTTGTGAACAATGCTGCAGAACCTAGGGTTTTGAGCCAAGAAAATATGGAACAGTTATTGGAAATTCTCCAATAACTGAAGGTTGCACAACAAAATGCAGTCACTGTTGAAGTCTTTGCCAGCATGAATTATTCGGGTATAACTAAAAAAAATTTAATTCTTATGAGTGTCTTATAACATTGACAACAAATCTTGGATATTAGACAGTGGTGTTAGTCAACATATGACTCATAATAAAATAGTTCTTTCAAACTTTAAAGCATTACCAAAATCAATCATGGCAAATCTCCCAAATTCATATAGAGTATGAGTCACTTATTCAGGATCAGTTCCTATTTTTCCAAATCTAGTGTTGCACAATGTTTTATACATACCATGTTTTAAATTCAATCTATTGTCTGTGCACAAGTTGTGTAGACAACCCAAAAAATATGCCTTATTCACTCCTAATTTTTGTTTCATGTTTCAGGGCCCTTCACTGAAGAGCCCTCGAGAGATTGGTAGAGAACAAGGAGGACTTTACATACTCAAATCAAAACAGTTAGATGCTCTTTTAAAAGTTCCAGTCAAGAAGTTCTCTAGTTTTAATTCCTATCTTAGTTCCTATTTTAGTAAAAGAATTTCCAATTCTAGTTCAGTGTCTACTTTTTGTTTTGCTTTGTTTGATTCAAATATCAAGGAAAAACTATGGCAATAGAGGTTGGGACATATGCCTTTAAGCAATATAAAGAATGTTCCTTTTGATTCCATATGCTCCTTGTGTTATTTGTCCTATGGCTAGGCACACAAAACTCCCCTTTTCCACAAGGAATATTTCTATAAAAAAAAAAAAAAAAAAAGCTTTTTAGTTAATACATATTGATACTTGGGGACCATATAAGGCACCAACACATGATGGCCATAGATTTTTTCTTACTATTGTGGATGATTTTAGTAGAGGATCACGGACTTTCTTACTAACCAACAAATCAAATGCTTTTATAGCACTCAAATCCTTTCTATCTTTGGTAGAAAGACAATTTCAAACCAAAGTCAAATAATAAGATCCGACAGTGCTTTTGAATTAGGATTTGGTGCAATACAAATAGAATATTTTCTTCATGGTATCCAACATCAAATCTCTTGTGTATCTACCCCACAATAAAATGGAGTTGTAGAGCAAAAATGCAAGCATTTATTAGAGACATCTAGTGCTCTTTTCTATCAATCCCATCTACCAATCTAATACTGGTGAGAGTGCATTTTGGCTGCAACTTATCTAATCAACATATTTCCATCAAGAATCTTACAAAACAAAACACCCTCATTTTCAAAACTAAACCCAACTATTCCAATCTCAAATGTTTTGGATGTCTATGTTTTGTCTCAACTCTACCTTTTCAGAGATCTAAATTGGATCCAAGGGCTTCTGCGTGTTTTTTTATGCTATCCACATGGGAAGAAAAGATATAAAGTTTTACATCTTGATACTAAGAAAATTATTGTTTCCATAGATGTATTTCATGAATTTTTTTCTTTTTAACTCAACCAACACTATTGGTTCATCTTTTCCCAGTATGAAAAATAGTAATTTTATTGTTCCCATACGTGTTGATTGACTCTCTTGTCCACACTGATCATATCCCTCTCCAAACTATCTCATTTGATCACATTTTTTCTCACCCCAATCCTAGTACTGATCATGATAATTGTCCTAGTTCTATCAATACTACTGTGGACACTCCACCAACACCCTCTCCTTCCTCTATGTTTTCTCCAACAACCTCCTCCATAACTTATACACTTCTTCTTGCACCAACCACATACAGTATCTCTATTCTTAGGAGATCAGCCATGGAACACAAAGTTCATGTTCATCTAGTAGATTACATTTGTGACTTTGTGCACCTGGCTGATGTTAACTCTTTTTGTTTCTCATCTCCTATCTCCCCTGTCTCACTTTATGTTACTAACATCTCCTTAGAAAATCAACTTATGCTACATTCTCTATTTGATATTCATAAACCTATTAGTTATAAACAGGCTGCACTACACAAGGGTTGGAAAGAGGCTATTAACAAAGAGTTTCAGGCTCTTCAATTGAACAAGACTTGGGAGGTAGTTGATTTACCCCTTGGTCAAAAGGCCTTGCCTTGGAAGTGGGTCTACAAAGTCAAACAACACAGTGATGGTAGAATTGAAACACTAAAGTCTAGATTAGTAATCTGGGTTGACATACAGAGTGAGGGGATTGACTTCAATGAGACAATTTTCCCCCGTTGTCAAAATGACCACTATCCAGTGTCTTCTAGCTGCAGCTATAAAAAGAGGATGGGGGTTTTACCAGTTGGATGTTAATAATTCATTTTTACATGGTAACCTTGATGTCGCCCAAAATATACCTCCGAAAAAGTATAATGTCGTCGCTGTATCAAATATAGAACCCAACTAGGTTGGAGTCGATCCCACAGGGAATAGGTCGAAATTGTTTAGAATACTAGACTGAGTAATTAGTGAGTAAGTAAAACTGGGGGGGGGGGGGGGTTTGCGAATAAATATTAACAGTAACGATTGCTGACTGTATTGAGTTTGTAGACGATAAGGAAAATACACTAGGACTGTGATCCCTAATGATTCCTTAACTCCACCGGTTATTGATGTTGGCAAAACCGTCCCGCTGTGTTGCATGCAAAAGCTGACAAGATATGTTCATCTAAACGTCTCTCGACCTTGGTTAGATGAAGTTCACTCTTCTTCTCTAGGTTTTCGAGTGTCGCACTACTAAACCTTGTCCTGGATCTCAGATAACTATACCCGCTAAGGCTCAAGTTATTAGATGAAGGTAGATAGCTTCAAATCTCTGTTGTTATCTCCTTTTCCCAATCTCTACCTCTCTCTCAAGAAAGTCTAGAATACAGGCGAGTTTCTAATGTTTGCAGCCATTAGAAGATCAATCACAACGAAGGAAGTACCAATACATGCATTCACAGCGGTTCAGAGTTGTTTTGTACTTAACCTATTTCGTTAATTCCTCATGGTTCACACAACCCTAGTTGATGAGTTTAGCTACTCATAATTGAAAGAACACAAGAAGGATTCAAAGATGAAAACATAATTGCACACTCACAATAATGAAGTAGAACTGAAATCTCAATTATGAATAAAACTCGAATCTAGGGTTTTTGATTACAAAACCAATAATATGTTTATGAACTCAGAAACAATAGAAAATATCTCTCAAAATAATGTACTGACTCTCCCTCGCACATAGGACTATACATGGGTATCTATAGATACAAGGCTAATCCTATCCTAATCAAAATAGGAGAACAAAGTCGGCAACTTCCACGGTATCGTGACTTGGTGTCGTGGAACCAAGTCACGCCACGTAGGTGAATTTCATGGAAATCAGGCTCAATTAGACATCTTCAGAAGTTGACTCACGCCACCCTTTCACGCCACGTAGGTGGACACACGCCACGTGAGTGCTGCCGTGGAAATTAGACCACATTCGATCATCTCTGAAGATGACTCACAGCAGCCACTCACGTCACGTGAGTGGACTTCACGTCATGTGAGTTGTGTCGTGACTCCCTCTCTGGTGCAGATTCTTGTTCTTTCATCTTCAGACACTTCGTTCTCGGGCTTGATTCTTTCTTTTGATCATTTGTTGCCTGCAAAACTTGTTTTCCTGCAATGTAGGACAGAAACCACATCATACCAACCAAATACACCCAAGTTATTGCATGTTTTCCTTGTTTTAAGCATCGAAAGTGCCATGTAACCATGACTCATCAAACCTTTATGAAGAGGTCCATATGAAGTTCCCTGCTAGGATTGTTCCACCTTCACCATCTCATGTATGCAAGCTTAAAAAATTTATTTATAGACTTTGTCAAGCTTCCAAGAAATGGAATTCCAAATTGACGTTTGCTCTCAGTTTCAAAGGATTCACTCACTCTCTTAATAACTATTCTATTTTTGTCAAAAAAAAATCTGGTTACACTATTTGTATTGTGGTTGTCTATGTTGATGACATTGTTTAGACAGGTAATGACAATGCAAAATTGCAATCTTTATAGTTATTTCTCAATAAGGAGTTTCAGATCAAGGATTTGGGAAACTTACATTTTTTCTTGGCCATTCTCCTGTCCTCTTGACCCAACAATTAAGCTGTCACTCAATGAAGGGGATGTCATTCCTAATCCCACTATCTATCACCTTCTGCTCGACAAGCTGAATTACCTCGTTCATTCCAAACCAGATTTTGCCTTCACCATATAGCATTTAATCTAGTTTATGCAAGATCCTCGTCTACCTCATCTCACCACAGCTTTGCGTGTTCTTTGCTATTTGTCCAAGGACCAAGTTTAGGGCTCTTTCTTAATGCTTCTTCTTCCTTCCAGCTATTGATATTTTGTGACTTTGATTGGGGAACCTATAAGAATTCAAGAAGATATGTTAGTGGTTTCTATATCTCACTTGGCGATTCTCCTATTTCTTGGAAGTCAAAGAAGTAAACTTCTATTTCTCTTAGTTCTGCCGAGGCTGTATTGTCACGCCCCGAATCCCATCGAGACATGATTGGCACCCGTAGCCGATAAGGCCCGAGAGAACCAACCTTTGACTATGCTCAATCATATGCATATAATATTCATAACCACCATTGCATAATATTATGACATACGAATAAAGGAGAACAAGGGACATATTTAGGCATACATATGAAACTTGGCCGTTGAGGCCATCCAGTCAAAACAACATGTGTCTTTTACACTATTACACCCACATCGGTCTACAAAAGCCTCTAACAAGAGCATTTACCAAAATGAACCATAAGTCGGGACAAGTCCCCGCACAACATGTACAATAGCAAAACATATATACAATTTGAATCGGAGAAGCCCCGAATGAGCGGGAGATCACCAAAGAACCGCTAACACTGGTAGTTTATTGAGGAGGCCTACTGGGACCTGCGCCTGCAGCAAGTAAGGTAAATTCCCCGAGAGGGGTCAGTACGAAATAAGTACTGAGTATGCAAGGCTCAGATGAAACTATACAACACATGAATAGTTCAATGAATATGTCAATGAACTCAAAACATATGAATACTCAATGTGAATAAGTCACCATGTTACTCTTTGGAAACCATGTGGATTGCTTTCATTATTTTCATTACTTCCTTTATCTCAATGCTCACATGTCATTACATCACAATGTACCCGGGCCCCGACTGATCAGTGGGTCTTTCATATCATCATATAGGGATCGAGTCGAGCTAGGCTTATGCCCCTAGACTTTCCACCCTCGGGATCGAGTCGAGCTAGGCTTACGCCCCTAGACTTGCCACCCGTACTTGATCATTGACCACATTTGCATTACTTTGTTCATTACTTTGAGATTGATACTTTGATAGTCATAACATCACTTTGGAACTTTGGAACACAACATTGTTGGAAACTTTGAATCATTGACCAATGAGTGAAGGACAATTGAATAAATATCAATGAGAAATATAACATTACTAGCACCATGATACCATTGGAACCATTGGACAATAATCCATGAACAAGAGACACAAGTATAGGCACTATTGGAATATTGGAACATAGCCTTCTTTGAACTTTCGGAACATTAACCATGAATATGAGAAATGAGATTCACAATTGATCAATGAGTAGGAAATATATGACAATGATCATAGATAAGTGCATATGGGATACCTTGGTACATTTCGGAATAGAACTAAGGAAATGTCAATGTGAACACTATTGGCCGTAGAAAGATACGGACAAAATAACCTTGCATACCTTGGATGCACAATACGAATAGACAACCTTCGATGCGTATACAATGATCCCTCTCCTTCACTCTACAACATACATACATAACGAATTCACGTTAACCACGAATTACTTTACAAATGCATGCAATGTCAATGAATTACATGTTTGCCTTTAAACATGTCATTTCCTCTTGACAAAACCATTGATCATACTATTATTTCAAAAATTCCATAATATTCCCAACATTGACCAATACATGAAAATCAATACATTTCACCATAATACTTCTCCTGTACACTTTCTTGTCCATAACACATCACAAATAATCCATCAAAGCACCTTAATTCAACTCATAACACATATCGGCCAAAATCCCATAATTTTCACTTTTAGACAAGAACAAGTTTTATATCAAAAATAACACCATACATGTTTATATTTTGTCCATACCATGCTTTTTCTTCAAAGGCACAAGGCCTAATTCACACTTGAATTCCATATACCACAAATCTCATACAAAATCACCAAGTACCATGATCAACTTTTCCAAGCACCACCAACATGATATACATATTCTTTTATGCATATAATATAGTAATCCATGACAATAATCACTTACCTAGGCTTGAAAGATGTTGATCTTGCTCCAAAGGTTAGCTTTGACCTCTTAGGGTTTGAGAGAAAAAGAAAGGGTTGAAAAAATTATCTACAAAGGCATGTGTTTTCCAAATGAATAAAATCAGCATTTTTGCCCTTTATATAGGCTCTCAAGTCCATGCTTAGCCACTCTATAGCATGCCATGTGGTGTTCTAGAAGTTTTTGCAAGAATGGGTCAAATTTCCCCATATGGGCCATGTCTTCTTTCCATTTTTGGGCCCAATTCACTTAACCCGATAAAATCAATAATTTCACGTGTTTAAGTCGTCTCATACGTATTACAATAATATTCCCACTCATTCTATTCATATCCGTAGCCGCCATCCAAAAATCAAGTGATTCTAGCCACGTATGACCCATTTTGACCAAAAGGGTAAAATCGTCATTTTGACGCCAAATTCGTTCTCGAGTAATTTTATCATACCAATATATTTCACTCATTTCATGTATATTCTCATAGTTGTAGAAGAATCATGGCGAAAATCGGCTCAATACGTCCCCGGAAACCCTTGAGACTTAAACAAAATTTTCAACTTTTGAAAGGTGCGCAGGGGCGGCGTGGCACGCTGCCTGGCGCGCCCCTATACTGCCTCTGGACTGAAAATTTCAGCCCAGAGCGGCGTGGCACGCTACCCAACGCGCCCTTCCCTTAAATTTTTTGAAAATTTCATTTTTCGACTTTTCTTCGCGGGTTTGGTTAGATACTTCAAATCCTATTCTTTCACTTACTTCTTAACCTTAACATACTTTGTTTAGAGGTCCTCTTAGCCTCGTTTTGAACCCGACAAATGCTCCATGAAGATCGCAAAACACCTTCTACGCAAGGTTAAGCATATGTACAAGGCCAAATTTCAATTTTCTTGTCAATATCATTACAAAATACATTCGTGTGGCTCTCGACACTCAAGTATACATTGTTCATCGTCATCACATTGGGTTAGGAAGGTACGGGGTGTTACATGTATGCCGTTCAATGAGGCTAGTGGTAGCTGAACTTACTTGGTTGGTCTATCTCTTTTAAGATTTAGACATTTTGATACCTGTTGGGTTTTGGTGAAAGATGAATGGAAAATGGTGGAACAAAATGGGAACAAAGGGAGGTGAATAGTCACTTTATAGAAGGAAAAATAGTTTTTCCCTCATTGGTGGGAGAAAGAAACATTTTGTCCTTTATATTAAGAAGTACTCCTTTGAAGGGATAGTGAGCCAAGAAGAAACCAAGCCTCGCTCCATCGTCGTTGTCGCTCTCTCGGCTCGGCTTCGGCTTCGGCTTTGGCTTTGGAAAATGATCGATCGAGAGACTATCTTTTTGGACAAATTTTTTTAATCCAGAAAAAATTCGTCCAAAATTTTCCTCCAAATGAAATGTTCTAACGAAATGTTTTGCAACGTTTGTGACTGTTCGAGAAACAGTGCATCGTTCCAGAACAATGCAACCATTCCAGAAACATGCAACGTTACAGAAATGATGCATCAGTTCCAGAACAAACGCGATGTTTCAAAAATAGTGCTTCGAAATAGTGCAACTTTATGAAGCAGTGCATCCTTTTGAAACAGTGCGTATTTGGCTATAAATACCTGTGTTTTCCTTCATCAGGTATTCAGAATATTTTTGACAAGCAAGACGAAATTCTGTCCAACTGAAAAACTCTTTTCTTCTACAAAAATAAAAAAACCAGTCAGTGTGTGATATACTCCGGTCTTGAGTTCGACGAAGTTCTATAATTTTCATTGCTGATATTGTAGAATAGAGTTCTATTTTATCCTGGGAAGAATTAATCCATACCTCGAGCAATAGTGAGGGGATTAGATTCTTTAAGGAGACACAATATAACTGTGGACTTAGAACAAAGAAAAATTCAGTGTGCTTAGTTTATCAACAGAAAGTCCAGAAAACAACAAGCTTAGAGAATCTAATACGAAATGGCAGAACCTGTTGATACTGTAATGACTTCTGCTTCTGTGCAAACAAATACAGTTTCATCAAACCGTGTTGTTCCTGCACTGACAGCAACTGAAAAACCCGAAAAGTTTTCCGATACAGACTTTAAGAGGTGGAAACAGAAGATGTTGTTCTATTTAACCACTCGCAGTTTGCATAAATTTATTTCTGACAAAGTTCCAACCTTCCCGGATGACACTCCGAAAAAGGACCGTCTCATAGTAATGGAGGCATGGAATCATTCTGATTTTCTGTGCAAAAATTACATTCTGAATGGGTTGGAAGATAGCTTGTATAATGTCTATAGCATATGCAAAATGTCTAAAGAATTATGGGACACATTAGACAAGAAATACAAGACTGAAGATGCTGGACTAAAGAAATTTGTGGTGGCCAAATTTCTGGAATATAAAATGGTTGACAGTAAAACTGTCATGTCTCAAGTCCAAGAATTGCAAGTAATAATCCATGATTTACTTGCTGAAGGAATGGATGTAAATGAAGCATTTCAAGTGGCAGCCTTTATCGAAAAATTACCTCCTTTGTGGAAGGATTTTAAGAACTACTTGAAATATAAACAAAAGGAAATGAAGTTGGAGGACTTGATTGTTCGTTTGCAAATTGATGAAGACAAAAAAGCTGCTGAAAAGAAAGCCACTTCAAAGTCTTCAATTCCGGGAGCAAATCATGTTGAAACTCCTCCAAAGAACAAGAAAAGGAAAAAGTCAAATGAAGAGAAGAATGAACCAAGCAAGAAGAGGTTCAAAGGAAATTGCTACAATTGTGGCAAGTATGGTCATATGGCTTCGGAGTGTCGTGCTCCTAAGAAGGATAAGAAAAAGAAAGACCAAGCGAACTTGAATGAGGACATGGACTTTTTGTGTGCAATGTTGTCCGAGTGCAACTTGGTTGGAAATTCCAAAGAATGGTGGATGGATTCGGGTGCTACCCAACATGTTTGTTCAAATAGGGAGTTGTTATCTTCCTATACTGTGTCTGGACAAGGCGAGACTATTTGTATGGAAAACTCTGCAACCGCAAAGATAGAAGGAACTGGAAAGATTGTCTTGAAAATGACTTCAGGCAAGATAGTGACGCTTAACAACGTTCTTCATGTTCCTGAAATGCGCAAAAATTTGGTCTCGACTTCACTTCTGGTCAAGAATGGTTTTAAGTGTGTATTTGTGTCTGATAAGATTGTACTTAGTAAAAATGATATGTTTGTAGGAAAGGGTTACCTCATTGAGGGCCTTTTCAAGCTAAATGTAATGGCTGTTGATATCAATAAAAGTACTTCTTCTTCTTACTTGCTTGAGTCCAATAATTTATGGCATGTGCGTTTAGGACATGTTAATTATAAAACATTGTGAAAAATGATTAACTTGGAAATATTGCCTAAGTTTGAAAGTAATAATATGAAGTGTCAAGTATGTGTGGAATCTAAGTATGCTAAGCATCTGTATAAGTCGATTGAAAGGAATTCAAATCCCTTAGACTTAATGCACACAGATATTTGTGACATGAAGTCAACACCATCACGTGGTGGTAAAAGATACTTTATAACTTTCATTGATGATAGCACTCGATATTGCTATGTTTATCTGCTTAACAGCAAAGATGAGGCAATTAATGCATTCAAGCAATACAAGAATGAAGTTGAGACACAACTTGATAAGAAAATCAAAATGATCAGAAGTGATAGGGGCGGCGAATATGAATCTCCTTTTGAAGAAATATGTTTGGAATATGGCATTATTCATCAAACAACTGCCGCATACTCTCCACAATCCAATGGAATTGCGGAAAGAAAGAATAGAACATTAAAGGAGATGATGAATGCCTTGTTGATAAGTTCTGGTTTACCGCAGAACTTGTGGGGGAAGCTATTTTAACGGCGAATCGAATACCCCATAGAAAAACAAAGTCAATTCCATATGAGAAGTGGAAAGAAAGGAAACCCACCTTGAAATATTTCAAAGTGTGGGGATGTTTGGCAAAAGTCCAAGTTCCTAAACCCAAAAGGGTTAAAATAGGACCGAAAACAATTGACTGTGTATTCATTGGATATGCAACCAATAGCAAGGCGTATCGATTTCTGGTTCACAAATTAGACAATCCTGACATTCATGTAAATACGGTAATCGAATTAAATAATGCTGAATTTTTTGAAAATGTTTACCCGTATAAGAATGAATGTGAGTCGTCTAGTGAACAATCTAAACGACCTCGGGAAGAAGAAAAGGAAAGTACTCCTAATGAAGAAAGTGTAAGACGCAGCAAACGTCAAAAGACATCAACTTCCTTTGGTCCCGATTTCTTGACATTCTTAGTAGAGAATGAGCCTCAAACGTTTAAGGAAGCTTTGTCTTCTTCGGAAGCACAATATTGGAAAGAGGCAATCAATAGTGAAATAGAATCCATATTGAATAATGATACGTGGGAATTAGTTGATCTTCCTCCAGGAAACAAACCATTGGGTTCTAAATGGATCTTCAAAGAAAAATGAAAGATGATGACACTATTGATAAATATAAGGCAAGACTAGTTGTCAAGGGGTCCAGACAATGAGAAGGTCTTGATTATTTCGACACGTACTCACCGGTAAGAAGAATTACGTCAATTTGAGTATTGATAGCGTTAGCCGCTGTGTACTGTCTTCAAATTCATCAAATGGATGTGAAGACAACCTTCTTAAATGGAGAATTGGAGGAAGAGATCTACATGGATCAACCCGAAGGTTTTGTAGTTCCAGGAAAAGAAAAGAAGGTATGTCGACTGGTTAAGTCACTTTATGGACTAAAACAAGCGCCCAAACAATGGCATGCGAAATTTGACCAAACAATGTTGGCAAATGGATTTAAGATCAATGAATGTGATAAATGTGTTTATATAAAGAACACTCCAAATCACGTTGTCATTGTCTGCTTGTATGTTGATGATATGTTGATAATGAGTAAATACATTTCTAACATAAATGCTACTAAGAGTATGCTTGCTAGCAAATTTGATATGAAAGACTTAGGAGTTGCAGATCTAATTTTAGGAATTAAAATTCATAGAACTCCTCAAGGTCTAGCTTTGTCTCAGACTCACTACATCAACATGGTATTGGAGAAATTCAAGTATCTGGACTTCAAAGTCGCAAAGACTCCAATTGATGTAAATCTTGCTCTTACAAAGAACAAGGGTCAAAGCAAGTCCCAAGTGGACTATGCTCGAGTGTTAGGAAGTTTGACGTACATAATGAATTGTACAAGACCCGATATAGCTTACGCCATAAGTAAACTGAGTCGGTACACGAGTAATCCCAATCAAACTCATTGGATGGCGATGAAGCGAGTGTTGGGTTATTTAAAATACACTCAAGAATATGCATTGCACTAAAATAAATATCCTGCGGTGGTTGAAGGATATAGTGATGCAAATTGGATCACCGGATCATCTGAAATAAAATCCACAAGTGGATATGTGTTCATAATTAGTGGAGGAGCAGTGTCTTGGAAATCTTCCAAACAAACGTGTATAGCTCGCTCTACAATGGAATCCGAGTTTATAGCTTTGGATAAGGCCGGTGAAGAAGCAGAATGGCTACGAAATTTTCTAGAAGATATTCCTTTATGGACAAATCCAGTTGCTCCTATATGTATACATTGTGACAGTCAATACGAGCTGGAAATGTTATGTATAATGGAAAGTCTCATCACATGCGACGAATACACAACACCGTTAGACAGTTACTCTCTAGTGGAATTATCACAATTGACTATGTCAAGTCAAAAGATAATGTGTCGGATCCGCTAACAAAAGGCCTAACTAGAGAGGCGGTTGATAAATCATCAAAGGGAATGGGTTTAAGGCCAAGGACAAGTCATCATGGCGGTAACTCTACCTAGCAGACTGGAGATCCCAAGAGCTAGGTTCAAAGAGATCCAACAAAGTCGTGACTGACGGTTCAACATTGTCAACTAAACTCAACCTATTCTCATGATGTAGACAATGTTCAGAGAATAAGGATAGAGCTTAAGATGTGAAGCCTTTAATGATTACCTAAGTTTGGCTGGTATGACCAAATAGTTTTGTCTATTAGACTTAACGTTTAGGGATCACCTATGTAAGTGTGAAGTGTAAGCCGCTTCAAGGAGAATATAAAGTAAGGCCAATTCTCTGCGCACTCATGAAACTAGGACGTGTTCATGGCTGAAACGAACAAAACAATGAGAACCAAGAACGGTTAAGGGTTAGTTGTGTGACATACATTGTCTCGGTATACATAAAAGCTCGACGGTTCAAAGATATCAAATCTACCGATTGACCGAGGATACCCGATGTATGTTCACTATGGAAAGTTCAAAGGGAAACCTACTTATCCAGATGCAACTGATTCTTATTTGTAGATCACACATGTTTTTCTAAAATGAAATGGCCATTCCCTATTCATGTGGGAGATTGTTGGGTTTTGGTGAAAGATGAATGGAAAATAGTGGAACAAAATGGGAACAAAGGGAGGTAAATAGTCACTTTATAGAAGGAAAAATAGTTTCTCCCTCATTGGTGGGAGAAAGAAATATTTTGTCCTTTATATTAAGAAGTACTCCTTTGAGGGGATAGTGAGCCAAGAAGAAACCAAGCCTCGCGCCGTCGTCGTTGTCGCTCGCTCGGCTCGGCTTCGGCTTCGGCTTTGGAAAATGATCGATCGAGAGACTATCTTTTTGGACAAATTTTTTTTAATCCAGAAAAAATTCGTCCAAAATTTTCCTCCAAATGAAATGTTCCAACGAAATATTTTGCAACGTTTGTGACTGTTCGAGAAACAGTGCATCGTTCCAGAACAAGGCAACCATTCCAGAAACATGCAATGTTCCAGAAACGATGCATCAGTTCCAGAACAAATGCGATGTTTCAGAAATAGTGCTTCAAAACAGTGCAACTTTTCGAAGCAGTGTATCCTTTCAAAACAGTGCGTATTTGGCTATAAATACCTGTGTTTTCCTTCATCAGGTATTCAGAATATTTTTGACAAGCAAGACGAAATTCTGTCCAACTGAAAAACTCTCTTCTTCTACAAAATAAAAAAACCAGTCAGTGTGTGATATACTCCGGTCTTGAGTTCGACGAAGTTCTACAACTTTCATTGCCGATATTGTAGAATAGAGTTCTATTTTATCCTGGGAAGAATTAATCCATACCTCGGGCAATAGTGAGGGGATTAGATTCTTTAAGGAGACACAATATAACTGTGGACTTAGAACAAAGAAAAATTCAGTGTGCTTAGTTTATCAACAGAAAGTCCAAAAAACAACAATACCTCTGTCAGTACCCCTTTATTTCGATAGTCAGGCAGTGATACACATAACTAAGAACCCCATATTTCACGAAAGAACGAAGCATGTCGAAATCGACTGTCATTTTATTCGGCAAAAGTTTTTGGATGGACTCATTTCCCTTTCATTTTTTTCGTTCTTCCTCTCAACCGTCAGATCTCTTCACCAAATCGATTACAGGTCGCCTTCATCATAACATTTTGGGCAAGTTGGGTGGCCTTTAGTCCCCTCCACCTTGAGGAGGGGTGTTGAGGTTCAATGGGAGTAGAGCTCTTGCCACTTAGCTGATACATATTGCATCGATGGTGGCTTTTGTCCGGTTCTGATTTATCACACAGATTGCTACACATTTTGGACCTGCCTACATAGACTAAGATTTGGCCCAAATCAACAAATCTTCTTGTACACATTATTTTCCTTGTACATCTTAGGTAAGTCTTTAATGTATCAGAAAATATATTGTAGTATATCTTTCAATATCTTGTACCTAATTTAGGACTCCTAAGTCGGTGAAAAGTATTAGAGGTAGACTAGGTTTGTATGCTTATTTACTTGTATAAATAGGATACATTGTAAAGAGATTATTTATTCAGCAAAAAGGAGAAGAAAAATTTTCCTCAACTCTTTCTTATCTTACAATTATAATGCTTGGTATAATCTAGAGAATAAGTTTTTGAACTGGATTTTTAGCTCCAGCAAACCACCAACTTATTAGCAATATCCTCAAACAACTATGATTTTGAGAAACTCCAAATAGTCTATTGTAATGTTTCCAAGTCTATTGTGCTATTTGTCCAGAGTAAAAGACGTGTTCAACATTTTCCTATTCAAATTTCCTGCAATAAGATCATCTGGAAGGCATGTTTAGATCCACAACCACCTTGTTATGAAGAACTTCCAAAAGAAAGAAAAAAACTAATTTTAAAAAGTTTCTTCTTATGCCAAACTATTCTATTAACAAGGGAGTTACTATTTTCTTTTCTTAATAATTTCCAAGCAGATTTACAACTAAATTTCTCATCTGTGTTAGTGCTAGAACGCATAAATCACATACGCAGCGGAAGCATAAACAAGGGATCACAAACTTACATGTCAACATGATAATGTAAAATAAAAACCGAAATTCATGAAAAACTACATACCTCTTGAAGCTTTTATACAACTCGTTTATCACCTTGTTCTCCAGGTCTGCTGCCTTCTACAACTACCTGAATAATTTTTACCAACCAATGCTTGTGTGGACAAGTTAAAGAAAAATTCTGGAAAGGGATTTTCAAGGTCTGTGCAATGAACAAAAGAAAACCCCTATATATTCAACTGAATTTGAAGTTGAAAGGGTTTTCTTTCATCCATTCAATTCACACGAAAATCTCATTAAGACCTCCCATCAATACCAACATAAAGTCATGGACGTTTTGTCCATAATGACAAATGTTTAATGGGAGTCATAATTCCTGTCATCAATAGGAATTTATTCCCATTAAAACAAACGTGTACAACCTTTTCTAAATCCATTTTCTTTTCCAAATTGGTTAATTAATCAGGCGTAGCAGGGACCGCAGATTTATTAACTGAGGCTTCTAATTATGATATTAATTCGCAAATGAATGAATTACCATATCATAATAAATTACAAATCATTCCACTAAAAATCTGTAACTGTACTCCTCGTTATTAACTTCGAAATCTACCATTACATCTTATTTAACTCCCCATGTTAGAATTACTGACACCAATCAATTAAATCAATTTTTTCTGAAAAATTCAATTTATTGACTAACTCAATCCTATATTACTATGCTTAACTTTATTTCACGTGACGGATACTAAATCCACCTGCAGGGTTCACACGTGAAAACTTATAAGCAACCATATAGGGGTGTCTTCTATCTCAAGTCCGAGACATGGTTCTATCAACTAATTATTATTTCACTAAGTAATTTGTCATTATCCAATCTATTAGGAATATATTGACTCTCAATAGAGTCTCACCTTTTAATAGATTAAAATAATAAATCAAACTACATAGATCATAATAATTATATCAAGATTAAGAGTATAAGTACATGTAACGGACTAGAGAAGTTGTTTATTAATATTCAGAACATAAACAAACATCTCTACTTGGTCCGTTCAATACATACGAAATGTACTAGCACAAGAAGTTGGAATATTACCACTCCCATAATTAAGATCAAATTATATTTTAATCTTGTGCTACAATCATCAAGATGTTTGTCCTACTTCATCTTTGACTGTGAACTTTTAATTTATAACTTATAAGAACCAACAATTTTAATCTTCCATGCATGAGTTAAATAACTCCATGCATAAAATTGCATACTATATAAGTTAAGGACACACATGTCAACACAATGATTTATTTAAATAAAGACTTTATTAAATTAAGAAAATGAAATAAATTGTCTTTACATGGGATGTAAAATAATACTATAACTTAAACCAACATGGTTAATAGTATATCCTAACAATCTCCCACTTAGACTCATAACCATGCATGAACAATTTTAACACCCATTTCTTCCACATGCTTATCAAAGACCTTCTGAGTTAAGCCCTTTGTAAATGGGTCCGCCAAATTGTTCTTCGACTCAATCTTCAAAACTCTCACATCACCCCTTTGAGTTATATCCCGAATCAAGTGATATTTTCTCTCAATATGCTTACTTATTTTATGGATTCGTGGTTCTTTCGAGTTTGCAACCACACCACTATTGTCACAATAAAGTGTGAGTGGTGCTTGAACCGAAGAAACCACTCCAAGCTCTTTCAGAAAGTTACCGAGCCAAACAGCCTCTTTGGCCGCCTCAGAGGCAGCCACATATTCAGCTTCCATGGTGGAATCAGCAACACATGATTGCTTGATACTCCTCCAAACTATGGCTCCACCTCCTAAAGTAAACACATATCCTGAGGTAGACTTTCTAGAATCCTTATCTGACTGAAAATCTGAATCTATATACCCAATAGGTACAAGATTGTCAGAGTGAAAGACAAGCATGTAATCCCTAGTCCTTTTCAGGTACTTGATTATATGCTTTACCGCAGTCCAGTGTTCTTGTCCAGGATTAGACTGAAATCTGCTAGCCATGCCAACAGCAAAGCAAATATCAGGCCTGGTGTACAACATAGCATACATGAGACTCCCTACAGCAGAAGCATAAGGGACCGCCTTCATTCTCTCTATCTCATCAGCCATTTTGGGCGACTGATCCTTTGATAAAGTAATTCCATGCCTAAAAGGAAGGAATCCCTTTTTGGAATTTTGCATGCTAAACCTTGCAAGAATAGTGTCAGTATAAAGCGCTTGAGATAAGCCTATTATCCTTTGTTTGCAATCTCGCATAAGCTTGATCCCAAGGATATGAGCCGCTTCTCCCAAGTCTTTCATATCAAAATGCGAGGACAGCCACTCCTTAACAGAATTCAACATGCTCACATTATTCCCTATGAGCAAAATGTCATCTACATACAGAATCAAAAATGCTACTTTGTCTCCTTCCCATTTTTTATATATGCATGAATCATTTTCACATTGATCAAAACCAAAAGTCTTAATCGAATTGTCAAAACAAGTATTCCATGCCCTAGATACCTGTTTCAATCCATAGATGGATTTCTTAAGTTTACAAAACATGTTTTCATTGCCACTTTCTATGAAACCTACTGGTTGTGCCATGTAAATGCACTCATCAAGACTTCCATTTAGGAAAGCCGTCTTGACATCCATTTGCCAAATCTCATAATCATAACGAGCAGCAATGGATAAGAGAATCCTAATGGATTTAAGCATAGCTACCGGCGAAAAAGTTTCCTCATAATCAATTCCTTCTTTTTGAGTGAACCCTTTCGCAACAAGCCTTGCCTTAAAAGTTTGTACTTTTCCATCCACACCTCTCTTTTTCTTATAGATCCATCTACAGCCAATGGGTTTGACTCCCACAGGTGGTTCTACAAGATCCCAGACTTGATTAGAGTACATAGACTCCATTTCAGATTTCATAGCAGCAATCCACATTTCAGCATCTTTGTCCTGTAGTGCTTCGGCGTAATTAAGGGGTTCTGTATTAGGCTCCTCAGGGATTCGATTGTATGATTCTCCCAAGAGCGCAAACCGTAAAGGTTTTCTAATAATTCTCCCACTACGACGAACAGTCACTACAGGATCTGCGACAGTTGGAACTGAATTCTGAACACCTTGAACGTCGTCCTGCACAATTGCAGGCTACTCGACATTACCCTGAACAGTTTCCTCCACAATTGCATGTTGCTCAACATTACTCCCACTACTTTGAGGTAGGGTAATGTCAAGTGTTTGATCTTGTGCAACCTCTTGCCTATTGACATTTCTCCCACTACGTTGATGCAGTGGTATGTCAATAACGGTTGTCGGAATATGTTCTTGTTGTGTTTCATTAGTAGTTATTCTATTGCTTAATTCCTGTAAAACTAGTTTACTTCTAGGAACATGGTTCATTAAATAGTCCGATTCCAGAAATCTGGCGTTTGTCGAGACAATTACCTTCTGTTCATTAGGACAGTAAAATAAACCTCCCTTAGTACCTTTTGGATATCCAATAAAAATGCACACTTCTGTCCGAGATTGCAGTTTATTAGTTTTCCCTTTTAGCACATGTGCTGGACAACCCCAAACCCGAATATGCCGTAGACTAGGCTTGCGCCCACTCCACAATTCAGATGGGGTTAAAGGTACTGACTTTGAAGGAACCAAGTTCAGAATATAATTTGTTGTTTCTAATGCATACCCCCAAAAGGAAAAAGGCAAATCTGAATAACTTAACATTGATCGAACCATTTCCATAAGAGTTCTATTTCTCCGCTCTGCCACACCATTTTGTTGTGGTGTTTCCGGAGCAGAATATTGAGATGTAATTCCTGATTCTGATAAGTACTTAATGAATTCCGCAGAAAGGTATTCACCACCACGATCAGATCGTAATGTATGGATATGTTTCTTATGTCGCTTTTCCGTTTCTATCTTAAATTCCTTGAATTTTTCAAAGCATTCAGATTTACGGCGCAACAAATAAATGTATCCATATTTCGAGTAATCATCTGTGAAAGTCACAAAATACTCAAAACCACCTCTTGCTTGTATATTCATAGGACCACACAAATCAGAATGAATTAATTCTAACTTATTTCCGGCTCTATTTCCTTTGGAAGGAAAGGGTCTCTTGGTCATTTTTCCTTCTAAACAGGATTCACAAGTCGGAAGTGCCTCCACTTTCAATGAACTCAAAAGTCCATCAGAAACCAACCGTGAGATCCTATTTATATTAATATGACCTAGACGTAAGTGCCATAAGTAGGTTTCACTCAATTCTGAAATTCGTTTTCTCTTATGTGATTGATTAATGTTATTAAGTTCCGAAGTTCGTAGCATGTTTTGAGACACATCAAACACAAACAGGTCATCTCTTCTAGGAGCAGAAATAATAAAATGTTTATTAAACTTAATAATTGCAGAATTATTAGCAAAATAAACATTGTAACCAACATCCATTATTCTTGAAACTGAAAGTAAATTCCTTCTTATAGAAGGAACGTAGAGGACATTATTTAAAGTCAAAACTCAAGAACTACTGAACGTAATGGAAATAGTTCCTATAGCTAAGGCTGGTGCTGGTTCCCCATTTGCTTGAAACACGTTGAGCTCATTTTCATTTAGCCGCCGCGTTACCTGAAACCCCTGCAAAGAAGTGCAGATATGATTAGTGGCTCCCGAATCTATAGCCCAAAATTGGGTAGAAACAGCCGCTAAAAATGTTTCAACGACATATGAAAAAGAAGTACCTTGTTTCTGCATTTTTGCTATATAACCGGGGCACTGTTTCTTAAAGTGACCAGGTTGCTTACAATGATAGCACTTGCCTTTAGGCTTAGCCACACCACCAGCAGCACCTGGAACCTTACGTGGCTTCTTCTTCTTCTTGTCGCCTTTCGGCTTAGAAGTCAAAGACGAAGGTTTGTCAACCATGAACGCCGCAGGAGGAGCTTGGTGCTTAATGATAGATTCTGCCGCTTGCAGCTCATTCAGCAGTTTCGCTAGGGACAAGTCCATCTTATTCATATTATAGTTTAAGCGAAACTGCTGAAAACTGTCCGGCAGAGTTTGTAGGACCATCTCAACTCCTTATCAATAACCGCACCAAGAATTTCCAACTCGTTCAACAGACTCATCATCTTAAGAATGTGCTCCCTCACTGATGATCCCTCAGCCATTTTAGTGGTCAAAAGGGCTTTCATGGCTGTCTGCTTGGCAGCACGATTTTGCTCACCGAACATCTCTTTGAGAGATTCAAGCATATCATAAGCAGAAGTCATTGACTGATGTTGATGCTGCAAGACATTCGCCATGGAGGCAAGAATGTAGCATCTTGCCATCTCATCAGCCTTAACCCATTTGTCATAGGCCTTAGTTTCATCATCAGTGGGATCAGCGGACCTAATGGGGCATTCTTCAACCAGCACAAATTTAAAACCTTCAGCAGTAAGGACAATGTCCAAATTACGTTTCCAGTCAACATAGTTAGGGCCCTCTAGTTTATTTTGATTCAGGATAGTGGTTAAGGGATTGAATGAAGACATGGTAAATCTGTGGTATGATCAAAAAACAAATCATTATTAGACATGCTAACAGAATAATTAAATTCATAAAATACACATCACACATATCACCATGCTCATAAACAGTTAGAATCGTTAGGGAAACTTAACCATTTAAGCAAAAATACATGCAATGTGAGACATGCTATCTACTTAAATAATACAGCACCAACTCAGTTAGAGAGTAAACTGTTAAGTTAAGTTAGATAAACATCATAGTTCATAGAATCTCTTGCTCATTGATTCAACATGCAACTTAGTTGGAAAGTTAATACAAGTCATCAAAACAAGAGACACAAAACAGTAGCAATATATACAAGCATATCCGATGGGGAAGATGACCTATGTCAACATGTATACTCATATAATATACTGTAATCAACCACTGGAAACCATAAGGAATGACCCCTATTACCACTGGTATTAAAAATTTAATTTTTTCAGAATTTTTAATTTTTCAGAAAACATTAAAATGCCCAAAAACCCATGAAAACGAAGGAATTTGGCCAAAAAAGGCCCTATGTCACAGAGAGGCTGTGAGTCTTGGTCATTGGGTCATTTCCAATGAACCTACCAAATTTTAGGCCAATCGGAGTTCATCAAAAATTGAAAAACTCCAAAACCGACCAAAATGGCATTCATAGACCAGGCTGCTTGCGAGGGTCAGCAGGGCTGCTCTCGCAGCTTGGCCTTTCCACTACACCACTTGTTTAGGCAAATAAACAACCAAGACAGTTGGGAAACTACATAAATCAGTACATATTTTTCCTCAATGCAAAAAACCATTTGAGACAGTTATCGGCAAGGCTGTCAGCGAGGGTAACATGAACTGTCTAGACAGTCTTGCCTTGACACCATACTGCTCGTTAGAGCATGTAAGTTATGACTATAGTTAGGCATAGTCATAACTTGAAACATAGTTACCCTTAATCCAGATGTTAATTATGGATAAACCATTCCAGAAAACAACAATTTCAGGAAGAGCATATATGTCCAGAAAACAATCAAACCAAGATTAAACAGATATTTCCAGAAAATACACAATTCATAATGAACATGGATTTCCAGAAAACAATCAATTCATGATAAACAATATGTCAAGAAAACACATATATCAGGATGGACATAAATTTTCCGAAAACATTTATTTCTCTGTGAACATGGATGTCCACAAAACAAATATTCCATTGTGAACATGGATTTCCAGAAAACAATTGTACCATAAATTCAAAACACATGATAATCATATAAAACAAAATAGATATATGAAAAAATGAAATTTCAGGTACAATAGCATCAACATGATAAACAGTCAACAACATGATTTTATACAACTGTTGAAACTAACAAAAAACATGTATAACAATCATGAATTTCATATTACATTATCAGTGAGATGTAAGATGACTCGTGATACCAATTGCTAGAACGCATAAATCACATACGCAGTGGAAGCATAAACAAGGGATCACAAACTTACATGTCAACATGATAATGTAAAATAAAAACCGAAATTCATGAAAAACTACATACCTCTTGAAGCTTTTACACAACTCGTTTATCACCTTGTTCTCCAGGTCTGCTGCCTTCTACAACTACCTGAATAATTTTTACCAACCAATGCTTGTGTGGACAAGTTAAAGAAAAATTCTGGAAAGGGATTTTCAAGGTCTGTGCAATGAACAAAAGAAAACCCCTATATATTCAACTAAATTTGAAGTTGAAAGGGTTTTCTTTCATCCATTCAATTCACACGAAAATCTCATTAAGACCTCCCATCAATACCAACATAAAGTCATGGACGTTTTGTCCATAATGACAAATGTTTAATGGGAGTCATAATTCCTGTCATCAATAGGAATTTATTCCCATTAAAACAAACGTGTACAACCTTTTCTAAATCCATTTTCTTTTCCAAATTGGTTAATTAATCAGGCGTAGCAGGGACCGCAGATTTATTAACTGAGGCTTCTAATTATGATATTAATTCGCAAATGAATGAATTACCATATCATAATAAATTACAAATCATTCCACTAAAAATCTGTAACTGTACTCCTCGTTATTAACTTCGAAATCTACCATTACATCTTATTTAACTCCCCATGTTAGAATTACTGACACCAATCAATTAAATCAATTTTTTCTGAAAAATTCAATTTATTGACTAACTCAATCCTATATTACTATGCTTAACTTTATTTCACGTGACGGATACTAAATCCACCTGCAGGGTTCACACGTGAAAACTTATAAGCAACCATATAGGGGTGTCTTCTATCTCAAGTCCGAGACATGGTTCTATCAACTAATTATTATTTCACTAAGTAATTTGTCATTATCCAATCTATTAGGAATATATTGACTCTCAATAGAGTCTCACCTTTTAATAGATTAAAATAATAAATCAAACTACATAGATCATAATAATTATATCAAGATTAAGAGTATAAGTACATGTAATGGACTAGAGAAGTTGTTTATTAATATTCAGAACATAAACAAACATCTCTACTTGGTCCGTTCAATACATACGAAATGTACTAGCACAAGAAGTTGGAATATTACCACTCCCATAATTAAGATCAAATTATATTTTAATCTTGTGCTACAATCATCAAGATGTTTGTCCTACTTCATCTTTGACTGTGAACTTTTAATTTATAACTTATAAGAACCAACAATTTTAATCTTCCATGCATGAGTTAAATAACTCCATGCATAAAATTGCATACTATATAAGTTAAGGACACACATGTCAACACAATGATTTATTTAAATAAAGACTTTATTAAATTAAGAAAATGAAATAAATTGTCTTTACATGGGATGTAAAATAATACTATAACTTAAACCAACATGGTTAATAGTATATCCTAACAGTTAGCTTTTCAGAATGGAACATCATCAAGATTAGAAATTTAATATTAAGTCCTTGGATTAACACTACTAAATTAAAGGGAAGGGATTGATTTAATTTTTTGGTGTTCCATTCTCCATTTTGAATAAAATTAAACACTTTAATCCTAATGGAGGCTGAAGCATCAACAAATTGAGAAATTCTATCAATTCTTGTCCAATTATCCCACCAGAAGGTGGAACTGCCTTTATTCAACCTCCATTGAATCAGATGATATATATTTTCTTGATTTTCATCATTATTCTCCAATTATGAGAGTGTTTGTAGCTCCATTTCTAGCTATTGAATGAATTCTTTTGGAATACTTAGTATTTATGAACATGGTCCATATAGAATCTTTTGTCCTGAATTGCTGTCATATCTTGGCACTTGATCAGCTTTCAGAAATGTCTATTGTAAATATGATATCTATGCCACCTTCCTCCTTTGAGAAGTACAATTTATACTATCAATCCAGTGGTACTTGAGCTTACCCTCCTTGCTTCCCCGGAGAAAATTAGCAAATATCTTATTCTCCATTTGATAAATAATAGTCTTTGGGAGCTGACGGAGGAAAAAAAAAATATGCAGGCACAATTTTCAATATAGAAAAATCAAATTTGGATTATTTTTGTTGTTTCACTTTTTGGGTTCTGATATTTAGAGAGGGTTGGATATTATATTCAGTCTTGTCCTTTTGATGTTTCCTTTGGGTGACTTATCTATCATCCTCTTAACCTTTTCTTTCTAATTCTTTCCCTCTAATGTTGATACAAATTTCATCTTTATCTTGTGTTGACTTGAGATGGATCCTTCACTAGTCTAGGTATCAGGTGTTAAGACCGAAATAATCAGGTGTCATGCGGAAGCTAGCAAAGCAAACCTCGAAAGACCCAAATAAGAAGACATGCGAGAAATACACCAAAAGAGACACAATAATTTAACGTGGTTCGGTCAATCGACCTACGTCCACAAAAGGAGATGAGCAATCCACTATATGAACGAGAGTACAAAATGTCAAGAGAGACAACCTCACACAATTCACTCAGAATACAGAGAGGTTCACACAAGTGATACGCAACACTTGTGTCTCACAAAGTCTCCCCCCAAACAATACTCTCAAACCCCTAGGACTACATTGTGGATGCTACCAAGCTAGAAGAAAGGAGTCTTTATTTATAGAGTCTATAACCTTTTCCTACAAGAACAAGGATTAGCCAAATATGGAGAATTTATATTTTCCTTTTCCTAAAGGGAAAACCCAATTATGGTAAGAAAATCAGGGCAAATACCAACAATTCTCCCCCTTGGCCTGAATTTCTGACAAAATAAATTTGTTCCACCTTCTTCATGTAGTCTTCAATAAGTTCAATCTCCATCTCCAAAATCTCCTTCATTAAATCTTTGTCTCTACATAGAGTAACACTCTAATAAAATTTCTCAAACCAAAATCTTCATTATCGTCAAATAGGTTGCGACTAGAACTGAACACGCCAAGATGAACACCCGTTTTAACCTCGCTCTGATACCACTTGTTAAGACCGAAATAATCAGGTGTCATGCAGAAGCTAGCAAAGCAAACCTCGAAGATGTCACATAAGAAGACATAAGAGAAATACATCAAAAGAGACACAATAATTTAACGTGGTTCGGTCAATCGACCTACGTCCACAAAAGGAGATGAGCAATCCACTATATAAACGAGAGTACAAAATGTCAAGAGAGACAACCTCACACAATTCACTCAGAATAAAAAGAGGTTCACACAAGTGACATCGCAACACTTGTGTCTCACAAAGTCTCCCCCCAAACAATACTCTCAAACCCCTAGGACTACATTGTGGATGCTACCAAGCTAGAAGAAAGGAGTCTTTATTTATAGAGTCTATAACCTTTTCCTACAAGAACAAGGATTAACCAAATATGGAGAATTTATATTTTCCTTTTCCTAAAGGGAAAACCCAATTATGGTAAGAAAATCAGGGCAACTACCAACAATTCTCCCCCTTGGCCTGAATTTCTGACAAAATAAATTTGTTCCACCTTCTTCATGTAGTCTTCAATAAGTTCAATCTCCATCTCCAAAATCTCCTTCATTAAATCTTTGTCTGAACATAGAGTAACACTCTAATAAAATTTCTCAAACCAAAATCTTCATTATCGCCAAATAGGTTGCGACTAGATCTGAACCCGCCAAGATGAACACCTGTTTTAACCTCGCTCTGATACCAGTTGTTAGGACCGAAATAATCAGGTGTCATGCGGAAGCTAGCAAAGCAAACCTTGAAAGACCCAAATAAGAAGACATGCGAGAAATACACCAAAAGAGACACAATAATTTAACGTGGTTCGGTCAATCGACCCATGTCCACAAAAGGAGATGAGCAATCCACTATATAAACGAGAGTACAAAATGTCAAGAGAGACAACCTCACACAATTCACTCAGAATAAAAAGAGGTTCACACAAGTGATACGCAACACTTGTGTCTCACAAAGTCTCCCCCCAAACAATACTCTCAAACCCCCTAGGAATACATAGTGGATGCTACCAAGCTAGAAGAAAGGAGCCTCTATTTATAGAGTCTATAACATTTTCCTACAAGAACAAGGAGTATCCAAATATGGAGAATTCATGTTTTCCTTTTCCTAAAAGGAAAACCCAATTATGGTAAGAAAATCAGGGCATATCATTGTGCTTGGGTTTATTTGTCTTCTCTTGATTCAAGTTGAAAAGGAAAGTTTAGACTTGGGTATTCTTCCGCTGCTACCCTGTCGTGCCCTATTGTTAGTGCCCTTGCCTTTCCCAACAAAGTGGTATCAGAGCGTAGGTTGTTGTTGATTGTCGATTTGAATGATGGAGGCAAATATGAGCAAAATGGTGTGTTTGAATGGTAGTAATTATCATACTTGGAAAGGCAAGATGAAAGATCTCCTATTTGTCAAGAAAATGCATTTGCCTGTCTTTGCTTCTAATAAACCTCAGTCCATGACTGATGAGGATTGGGAATTTGAGCACTTGCAGGTTTGTGGCTATATTAGACAATGGGTTGAAGATAATGTTAGAAATCATATTGTAAATGAGACACATGCCAGAAGTTTATGGGACAAGCTCGAGACACTGTATGCTTCGAAGACTGGTAATAACAAGTTGTTCCTGTTGAAACAGTTGATGAATATCAGGTACAAAGAGGGCAGTCCTATTTCTGATCATATTAATAATTTTTAGGGTGTCCTTGACCAGCTGTCCGGAATGGGTGTAAAGTTCGATGAAGAAATTCAGGGACTTTGACTTCTTAATACTCTGCCAGACTCTTAGGAAACTCTTCGAGTTTCTTTGACTAATTTTGCTCCCAGTGGTGTTGTAACTATGGAATATGCTAAGAGTGGTGTCTTAAATGAAGAGATGAGAAGAAGATCTCAGGCCTCATCTTCTTCAGCTTCACACTCTGATGTTTTGGTTACTGAAGATAGGGGGAGAAACAAGTCCAGAGGTCCGAATGACAGAGGTACAAGTAGAAGCAAATCCAAGTCCAAATACAAGAATATCACATGTGACTATTGCCACAAGAATGGGCATATCATGAAATATTGTTACAAGCATAAAATAGATATGAGACGACAAAAGAAAGAAGGCGATAATGAGAATTGTGTTGCTGTTGTTACTAATGATGATCTTCTTGTTGCTTGTGGTAAAAATGCCATTAATCTTGTTCGTGATGAGTCTAGTTGGTTTGTGGATTCTGGTGCTACTTCTCATATCACGCCCAAGAAGGAATTATTTTCTTCTTATACTCCTGGTAATTTTGGGATATTGAAAATGGGCAATAATGATGAGGTTGAAGTACTTGGCATTGGCACAGTTTGTTTGGAAAGTAATAATGGTTCCAAACTTGTTCTCAATAATGTCAAGCATGCTCCAGATGTTCGCCTGAATTTGATTTCTGTAGGGAACCTTGATGATGAGGGTTATATTAACACCCTTGGTGCTGGCCAGTGGAAGCTTACTAGAGGTTCAATGGTTGTGGCTCGTGGTGACAAGTTGTCTAACTTGTATGTATTTCAGGGCTCCACTTCTAGAGGCTCAGTAAACTTGGTGGAGAATGATACTTCATCAGAGTTATGGCATAGAAGGCTGAGTCATATGAGTGAGAGGGGGATTGATAGTTTGGCTAAGAAAAATTTGCTTTCTGGAGTGAAACAAGCAAAGTTGAAGAGATGTGTTCATTGCTTAGCCGGTAAACAAAAAAGAGTTTCTTTTCAGAGTCATACGCCTTCAAGAAAGCTTGATTTGCTGGAGTTGGTACATTCTGATTTGTGTGGTCCTTTTAAGGTAAGGTCTCATGGTGGTGCACTTTACTTTGTGACTTTTATTGATGATCATTCTCGCAAGCTCTGGGTATTTCCTTTGAAGTCCAAGGATCAAGTACTTGATGTGTTCAAGGGTTTTCAGGCCTTGGTTGAGAGACAGACAGGGAAGAAATTGAAATGCATCCGCTCAGATAATGGTGGTAAATATATTGGTCCTTTTGATAGATATTGCAGAGAGCAAGGTATTCGGCATCAGAAAACTCCTCCAAAGACTCCTCAGTTAAATGGTTTAGCAGAGAGGATGAATAGAACTCTAGTTAAGAGAGTTAGATGTATGCTTTCAGATGCTAAGCTGCCAGATTCTTTTTGGGCAGAAGCACTTAATACTGCTGCTTATGTTATCAATTTATCTCCTACCATTGCTTTGAATGGTGATGTCCCTGACAGAGTTTGGTCCGGTAAGAATGTTTCTTATGATCATCTTAGAGTCTTTGGGTGTAAAGCCTTTGTGCATGTTCCTAAGGATGAAAGGTCAAAGTTGGATGTTAAAACTAGGCAGTGTATCTTCATTGGTTATGGTCAGGATGAATTTGGCTATCGTTTCTTTGATCCAGTTGAGAAGAAACTTGTTAGAAGCCGTGATGTTGCGTTCTTTGAAGACCAAACAATTGAAGATTTTGACAACCAAACAATTGAAGATTTTGACAAAGTTGAGAAAGTTGTTTCTCAGAGTAGTGAGAGCCTAGTTGATGTTGATCCAGTTCCTTTGACTATTGCACATGAAGAAAATCTTCATAATGATGAAAATCAAGTTGATAATGCAGATGGTGATCATGTTCAGAATGATGATGTTGATGCTCCAGTGCAAGTTGATGTGGTTGATCAGCAACCAAATGTTATTGATGCTCCACAGAGCTCTCTCAGACGATCTACTAGAGAGAGAATACCTTCATCTCGTTATTCTCCCAATGAGTATGTACTCTTGACTGACGGGGGAGAACCTGAGAGTCTTGATGAGGCCATGGAAAGTGAAGAAAAAGAAAGGTGGTTTGATGCTATGGAAGATGAAATTAAATCTTTGCATGATAATCATACCTTTGATTTGGTTAAGCTACCTAAAGACAGAAAAGCTTTGAAAAATAGGTGGGTTTTTCGGGTGAAACATGAAGATGGTAATCCAGTTCCACGGTACAAAGCTAGATTAGTTGTGAAGGGTTTTAACCAGAAAAAGGGAGTTGATTTTGATGAGATATTCTCTCCAGTTGTGAAGATGTCATCCATTCGTGTGGTTTTAGGCTTGGCTGCAAGTCTAGATTTAGAGGTTGAGCAAATGGATGTTAAAACTGCTTTTCTCCATGGTGACTTAGATGAAGAAATTTATATGGAGCAGCCGAAAGGTTTTGAAGTCAAGGGAAAAGAGAATTATGTTTGCAAATTGAAGAAGAGCTTGTATGGTTTGAAACAAGCTCCCAGGCAGTGGTACATGAAGTTTGGTTCTTTTATGAGTCAACAAGGCTTCAAAAAGACTTCTTCAGACCATTGTGTTTTTGTGCAAAAATTCTCTCATGGTGACTTTATTATTATGTTGCTTTATGTTGATGACATGCTTGTTGTTGGTCATAATACTTGCAGGATTCAGAAGTTGAAGCAAGAGTTGAGTAAGTCTTTTTCTATGAAAGACTTAGGACCAGCAAGGCAGATTCTTGGCATGCAGATTGTTCGTGACAGAAAGGCCAAGAAGTTGTGGTTATCACAAGAGAAGTACATTCAGAAAGTACTTCGCAGGTTCAACATGGACAAGGCTAAGGTTGTCAGTACACCTTTAGCTATGCACTTCAAATTGAGCACGAAGCAGGGTCCTTCTAGTGATGATGAGAAGGAAGACATGAAGAAAGTTCCTTATACTTCAGCCGTTGGTAGTTTGATGTATGCAATGGTTTGTACAAGTCTAAACTTTCCGTTTCAACTTGAACCAAGAGAAGACAAATAAACCCAAGCACAATGATAATAAGGCAGCAAATATATCAACCAAAACAGATAAGCAAGGATAAAATAAACCAATCACACGAGACACCAGATTTACGTGGAAAACCCTTCAGTGTGAAGAGTAAAAAACCACGAGACAAAAACCTCCACTATAATCACCAAGAGTTACAATAATGTTCTCCAAAATGGCCACCAAATAAATGCCAAACAACGAGCAACACTACATAAAGCACAACACCAAAAATAGAGAATTAAAGGAGCAAAAACCCGAAAACGCAGCTACTGTTCATGGATGCAAAACTGGAGCTGCAGGGTACCAAATCCAAATCTGTCAGTTCCTAATCAAAGATTGAGATGAGAGGAACAAGATGTCCAAAAATCAGCTCAATCGGATAAGAAACGAAGCGGGAATCGCAATTTGAAGTTGGCAATTTAGGGCTGAAATTGGGTGCGAAAAACTGCTCTTTCTCTCTATGTGTGGCTGCTGATTTCTCTCTTTCGTGATTAGAAAATAAGACCTAAAAAAGGTCTATATATATGCCCCATAGAATTGGGCCTATGGGCAAAGTGGGTTGGTCCAAATTTGGGCTTTTATTTATCCACATAGGAAGGGAAAAAGACCTATAACCCAACAATTCTCCCCCTCACAACTATGTGGAGGAGACCGCCATCCCGGCGATCATGCAACAATCTTCAAACTTCCCTCTTGGTAAAGCTTTAGTCATCATGTCAGAACCATTATCATCTGTATGAATCTTCTCAAGTTCAAGCAACTTAGAATCCAACACATCTCGAATCCAATGATATCTAACGTCAATGTGTTTAGACCGACCATGAAATGTAGAATTCTTACCAAGATGTATAGCATTTTGACTGTCGCAATAAAGCACATACCTCTCTTGAGCACACCCAAGTTCCCCTAAGAACCTCTTCATCCAGAGCAACTCTTTACAAGCTTCAACGGCAGCAATAAGCTCAGCTTCTGTAGTAGATAGAGCAACACATTTTTGCAACCTAGATTGCCAAGACACAGCTCCCCCCGCAAAATTAACCAAATACCCTGAAGTAGACTTGCGAGTATCAACATCACCAGCCATGTCTGAATCAGTATAACCACAAAGAATAGGCTTCTCTGTACCAAAACACAAACTCAGACTAGAAGTGCCACAAAGATATCTCATAATCCACTTCACAGCATTCCAATGCTCTCTTCCTGGATTAGAAAGAAAACGGCTAACAATACCAACATCAGGTCCCGACTGTTAATGACTACAAGCTAGAAGTACAGACTGTTGGACATAAAATATGGTATCTCAAAAGAAACTTTGACCTTATCACAAATTCTTAGCATTGACTCTTATTCATTACCATTAATCATATTGTTAATGATACTTATTCATTAGGTTCCACGACTATTATAACCAATAGTCATTATTGGCTTTTACTCTATTTTATTATGAGGCATTTACTCCAAATCTAAACACCCCTTGGCAGTTATTATTTTGATAACATAAGACACAAAACCTTCTTCTACTTTGTCTATATTAGGATGTTCTTTTCCTTTACTTGAGTGGACAGAAAAAAAATACAATCTTCCTTCAAAAACAATATTGTGTTGGTGCTGGATTTTCATATTGTAAATCTTTGTCAGTTTCTGGCTCCTAGTCTAGCACTAGAAGAGCTTGTTGAATCCTGGGGATACACCCATGCCGGATGAAATATCTTTAAGGACAGTGTCTGACACGCCTCAAGCTATGTGAATTCCATACCAGTGTTCGTGAAGAAGGTATTTTCCGTAAGATTTACAATAATCTTAAGGATAATTCATTTGACTATGTTCTTATGGAAATACTCAATATTATGGAAAGCAATTATAATTTCTAATGTGCAATTGAATGGGTTACTTATTACTGCAATGGCTCTGATTTGCAATGTGGTGAGAAATCTGAAAATGCTTAGTGAAAGGGACTCTTGGGGCGTGGTGTCTATGCTATGTGGAGGTATGGAGAATTTTGTGTCTACACATGATCACTGAGCAATAAAGAAATTATTGATCATTGAGTTTTGTATTAAAAAAAGAAAACAACTTTTAGCAAGTAAACTAGTGAGAATCAAGCTGTCCCCGAAAGAAATATGTTCTGCCTTTTTGGTGGTTGAATACAATGAGTTGATAAAGGGATTTTTTTTTTTTTTTTAAAAGGTTCAACGCGAGGAGAAGTTGTAGCAGTCAAAGAAAATTACTATTAAAGTTAGTATTACGGAGGATAATTTAATCTTTGCATTCATGCAAATAAGGTATGTGAAAACTCCTTATGTCTATATTTTTATAGAGTTGTGTGCCGCAATTTGAGCCATTATATTACTCAATGTAGAAGAAGATTCGAGAAATGATAATCCCGCTTAGTAATATTAAAGTTGATTAAGCGGATGGTATAATTTTTGTGGTCATTTCTCAAATGAATTTTGTGGCTAATATGTGAAAGATTGGGTGTTAGAATTTGGTGCTACTAAGCATATTGTGCTAATAATGTTAATTTTGTGTCTTACACCCAAGTTGAAGAAGAAGAGATTTTTTATGTTGGTTATTCTTGTTGTTTCCTTCACCTGTAAAAATCAGAATATTGATGAAAATGGTAGTTCTAAGCCCACAGTTAAACTGTGTTTCCTTAAAGAATATAATCCCCTCACAATTGCCCAAGGTTTTGATTAATTCCTCCCAGAATAGAATAGAACACTATTCAGTAAAACCGGCAATGGAATTTGCTGAACTTCGTCGAACTCAACTAATGGTGTAAATCACACTTACTTTTAATTTCTCTTGTAGAGAAGAAAGTTTTTGACTTGTGAAAATAATTTATTTCGTATCTCCTTCATCTAAGGAAAACATAGGTATTTATAGCATAAGAAGTGGTGCTTCAGAAGAGAAGCAATGGTTAAAGAAAAGATGCAACTTTTTGGAACGTCACATCACCTGTGCCGCGACCTGCGCCCGCAGATGGGTCACATACGGCCGCAAGTGACACTTCGGCACAAACCAGTGAGTTTTGTCTCACCTGTGAAGCTCACCAGCGTCCGCAGGTGACGACCTGCGCCCGCAGGTCGTCTTTGTCGTACCAAAATAGTGCGTTGCTTGCCTCGAAAGGTTGCGTCCCTTATGTAACACCCCGTACCTTTCCAACCCTACTTGACGACATTGAACAATGTTTACTTAGGTGTCGAGAGCCATAAATATGTATTTGGTAATGTTATTGATGAGATAACTGATATTGAGCCTCGTACATGTGATTAGCCCTTCGAAGGAGGTGTTTTGTGATTTTTGTGGAGCATTTGTGGGATTCAAAATGAGGTTAAGAGGACCTCCAAACAAGGTATATTAAAGGTAAAAAGTAAGGTAAAGAATAGGACTTGAAGTATCTAACCAAATCCGCGAAGAAAAGTCGAAGAAACGAAAATTTGAAAAAAAAAAAGGTGGAGCGCGCCAGAGGGCGTGCTAGGCCGCTATGGTCTAAAAAAGAGGTAGCAAGCTGGCGCGCCCAAGGGCGTGCCAGGATGGTTTTTCCCACTTTTCAAAGTTGGAAATTTTCTTAAGTCTCAAGGGTGCCCGGGGACGTACCGGGCCGATTTTTGCCACGTTTCTTCTACAACCATGAGCATATACATGAAATGAGTGAAGTATTATATTGGTATGGTAAAATTACTCGTCAACAAATTTGGCATCAAAATGGCGATTTTACCCTTTCGATCAAAATAGGCCATACGTGGCTAGAATTGCTTGTTTTTGGGATTGAGGCCACGAGTATAAATACCGTGAGTGGAAATATCATCGTAACACGTATGAAATGAGTTAAACATGATAAATTGTTGATTTTATTTGGTTAAGCAAATTGGGCTCAAAAAGGGCCCAAAATGAGAAGAAGACATGGGCCAAAAAAAAATGGGTCAAATGACCCATTCTTGCCTTGACCTTCTAGACACAACATTTAATGCCATAGAGTGGCTAAGGATGGACTTAAAGGCTTATAAAAGGGACCAAAAAAATCTGATTTTTATTCGGATGAGACTCTCATGCTTTCTAGATATTTCTTAACCATTTTTCTCTTAAAACCCTAAGAGTTCAAGGACAACTTTTGGAGCAAGATCATCATTTTTCAAGCTTGGTTAAGTGATTATTCTTATGGATTAATATATTATATGCATGGGAGAGTATTTAAATCATGTTGGTTATGCTTGGAAGTGTTGGACATGACACTTTTGGTTTTTGTTAAAAAAAGATGTGTTATCCATGGGATTGTAACTTGAATTATGACTTGTGGTTTTGATGAAAGAACATGGTATGGATGAAATATCAAAATGTATGGTGTGATTATGTTATTAAACTTGTTATTTTTCTATAAGTGTAAATTGTGGAATTTTGGCCGATATGTGATATGAGGTGTATTAAGGTGACTTGATGGATTAATTGTGATATGGTGCTCATGAGAAAGTGTAAAGGAGAAACTTTGTTGTGAAATGCTATTGGTATGTGATGTTGTGGTCAATGTATAGAATGTTATGGTATTGTTGGCATGACAAGGCCATGAATGGTATTGTAAAGGGTGAAATAATATTATAGGGGACTCATGTAACTCATGGTCGTCTTATACACTTGGAATGTAACTTGTGGTCAATGTATGGCATGAATGGGGTATTGTTGGTATGTCAATGCCGTAAATGGTATTGTAGAGAAGGAAATGTCATTTTAAAGATAAACATGTAACTCATTGTTGTCATATGCATTTGTAAGGTAGTTGGTGGCTAATGATGGTTCCGTTACGTATTTGTGATGTAGAGTGAAACGTAAGGAAGGAGCGGAATTGTTGTGCTCACATATTGGATTGTGTATTTACATTGGGAAGATAAGGTATGTAAGGTTACTCTTTCCGTATCTTTCTGCAGCATAGAGTATTCACCTTGTTATGGTACTTACTCCTATACGAAGTGTTCTAAAGTATCCCAGTTCAGGTTGAGATATATTGTTATTCACATGCGTCCTATTCTTAGACGAAGTATGATTCACTTATCTCTTATTCATTGACTGGAGTTCTAAAGCTGTCATAATGTTGTGATTTCTAAGAGAACTATCTCAAAGAGAGTAAGGAGGTAAAGAGGATCTATTTGTTCTTGAGTAGCATTTCCAATCATGTCATGTTCCAAAGTCTAATAATATTATGATTATGTTTGTACCAATTTACAATCTCATAAGATCTCATAAGAGTAATGTGTGAGTTAATATATCTATCCCTCACAAGTAAAGGAGTCAATCTCATGAAGTTAAGGAGTGAAGTAAAGTGTTTGTGTTACCAATAGTATCACGATCCTCAAGGTATCAATCTCTCATAAGTGAATGTTTTGATCTCTCATAACTGAAAGTCTCAATCTCTCATAAGTGAATGTATCAATCTTTCACAAGTAAAGGTACCGATCTCATAAAAGTTAAAGAATGAAGTAAGGTAATATTATGAGTGTATCCATGGGGTGAAATAAACACCTTCATGATGATATCCATGGGATGAAATCAACACCTTCATGATGACGATCCTAATATTATGAGTGTATCCATGGGGTGAAATAAACACCTTCATGATGACCATCCCAACATTATGGGTGTATCCATGGGGTGAAATAAACACCTTCATGATGACCATCCCAACATTATGGGTGTATCCATGGGGTAAAATGAACACCTTCATGACGATATTATTTTCCCACTGATCAGCTTGGGTGCGGGCATTGTATATAAATGGAAGGATGAATAATGAAGATAGTTGTAAAAGAAATGAGAATATATCCTTTGCATGAATATATAAATAATAATGAGATTATAATATTGATGATGATAAGAGTGAATGATCAAGTAATAAGACTAATGGAAGTAATGAACATGGTTCCACATATTCATAAGAGATCTATCCATATTGATGATTCCTTTACGCTTAAATTCATGAAGTAATCAGGTATCATACAGCCTTATATGGCCTTACATACTCAGTACTTTCTTCGTACTGACCCCTCTTGAGGAATTTACCTTACTTGCTGCAGGCACAGGTGCCAGTAGACCTCCTCAGTAGGCTACGAGATATCCGCAGATTGTTGGTGAGCTACGGTTGGTTTGGGGCTTTTCTGAGTCATTATGCACATTTGCTTAGTATTGTGTATGATCATAGAGCGGGGTGTTGTCCCGACTCTAGGTTTGTCATAGTTATGTATCTGTAGAGGCTTTGTAGACTTATGTGGGAAGTTAAATGTAAGATATATATGTTCATTTTGACGCAATGGCCCTAACGGCCAAGTTTCATATATTGCATATGTTGCCATGACTTCCGCCATTGATGTTTAATTACATGAGATAAAATGGTATTCATACACGAACATACATATGATAGTACATGAGCGAAGATTGGTTCTCTCGGGTCTTATCGATTCAGGGTGCCAGTCCGGCCCGAATGGGATTCGGGTCGTGACACTTTCGAGGGGAGATCATTTGCCAAATACAAATCAAAATCAAAATCTGAAGCCGAAGTTGAAGTCAAGCCGAGTGAAAGACGACGACGACGCGAGGCTTGTCTTGTTCTTGCCTCACTATTCACATAAAGGAGTGTGTTCCAATATAAACATAAGAAAGTTTCTTTCTCCCATCAATGTGGGAGAACTTTATTTCCTTAAAGTGAAGACTTACTCTTCACTTTTTCCTCCATGTTTTTTCCTCCATTTTCATTCACTTCTTATCAACCAAACCCAACAATTCCACCACATGAATGGGGAATGACTATTTTAGATATGAAAAACTGTTCGATCTACAAATAAAGTTCAATCGCATCTAGGTAAGTAGGTTTCCCTTTAAACTTTCTATAGTGAACATACATCGGGTATCCTTGGTCAATCGATAGATTTTATATCCTTGAACCGTCGAGATTTTACGTATACCTAGACAAACATATGTCACACAATCAACCCTTAACCATTCTTGGTTCTCATTGTTTTGTTCGTTTCAGCCATGAACACGTCCTGGTTTCATAAGTGTGTAGAGAACTGGCCTTACTCTTATTCTTCTTGAAGCGGCTTCCACTTCACACTCACATAGGTGATTCCTAAACGTTTTATCCTATAGACAAACTATTTGGTCATACCTTCCAAACTTAGAAACCATTAAAAAGCTTTAAACCTTAAGCTTTATCCTTGTTTCTTGAACATTGTCATATCATGGAAATGGATATACTTTTAGTGACAATGTTGAACTGTCAGTCGTAACTTTGTTTGATCTCTTTGAACCTAGACCTTGGGATGTCCATTTAACTAGGTAGAGTTACCATTACAACGACTTGTTTTAGGCCATAAACCCATTCCCTTTGATGATTTATCAACCGCCTCTCTAGTTAGGCCTTTTGTAAGTGGACCCGACATATTATCCTTTGATTTTACATAGTCAACTGTGATAATTACACTAGAGAGTAATTGTCTAACGATATTATGTATTCGTCGTATGTCATGCGACTTTCCGTTATACATAACATTTCTAGCTTTTCCTATTGCCACTTGACTATCACAATGTATGCATATAGGAGCCACTGGTTTTGGCCACAAAGGAATATCTTCTAAAAAGTTTCGTAGCCATTCTGCTTCTTCATCGACCTTATCTAAGGCAATAAACTCAGAATCCATTATAGAGCGAGCAATACAAGTCTATTTGGATGATTTCCAAGAGACTGCTCCTCCACCAAGAGTAAACACATATCCACTTGTGAATTTCACTTTATTTGACCCGGTGATCCAATTTGCATCATTATATCCTTCAATTACCATTGGATATTTGTTGTAATGCAAAGAATAGTCTTGAGTATGTTTTAGATACCCCAAAACTCTCTTCATTGCCATCCAATGAGTTTGATCGAGATTACTTGTGTACCGACTTAATTTGTTAATAGCACATGCTATATCTGGTTGCATACAATTCATGATATACATCAAACTTTCCAACACTCTTGCATAGTCCACTTGTGACTTGCTTTGACCTTGGTTCTTTGTGAGAGTAAGATTCACATCAATTGGAGTTTTGGAAATTTTGAAGTCTAAATACTTGAATTTTTCAAGTACCATGTTGATGTAATGAGTTTGAGACAAAGCTAGAACTTGAGGAGATCTAAGAATTTTAATTCCTAAGATCAAATCTGCAACTCCTAAGTCTTTCATATCAAACTTGCTAACAAGTATACACTTAGTAGCATTTATGTCGGAAATGTCCTTACTCATTATCAACATATCATCCACATACAAACAAACAATGACAATGTGATTTTGAGTGTTCTTGACGTAAACACATTTATCACATTCATTGACCTTAAATCCATTTGACAACATGATTTGATCAAATTTTGCATGCCATTGCTTGGACGCTTGTTTTAGTCCATAAAGCGACTTAACAAGTCGACACACCTGCTTTTCTTTTCCTAGAATTACAAACCCTTGGAGTTGTTCCATGTATATTTCCTCCTCCAATTCTCCATTTAAGAAGGTTGTCTTCATATCCATTTGATGAATTTGAAGACCATACACGGCGGCTAACGCTATCAAAATTCGAATAGAAGAGATTCTTGTTACAGGCGAGTACGTGTCGAAATAATCAAGACCTTCTCGTTGTCTAAAATCTTTGACAACTAGTCTTGCCTTATATTTATCAATAGTACCATCATCTTTCATTTTCTTTTTGGGGATTCATTTAGAACCCAATGATTTGTTTCCTGGAGGATGATCAACCAATTCCCATGTATGATTATTCAATATGGATTCTATTTCACTATTGATTGCCACTTTCCAATATTGTGCTTCTGAAGAAGACATTGCTTCTTTGAATGTTTGAGGCTCATTCTCAACTAAAAATGTCAAGAAATTAGGACCAAAGAAAGTTGAAATCTTTCGACGTTTGCTACGTCTTGGACTTTCCTCATTAGGTGTACTTTCCTTTTACACTTCCCGAGATCATTTAGATTTTTCACTAGACTACTCACATTCAATTTTATACGAATAAATGTATTCAAAAATTGAGCATTATCTGATTCAAGTACCGTATTCACATGAATGTCGAAATTTTCTGATTTATGAACCAAAAACTTATATGCTTTGCTATTGGTTGCATATCCAATGAAAACACAATCAATTATTTTTGGTCCTATCTTAACCCTTTTGGGTTTAGGAACTTGCACTTTAGCCAAACACCCCCACACTTTGAAATATTTCAAGCTGGATTTCCTTCCTTTCCATTGTTCATATGGAATGGACTGTGTTTTACTGTGGGGTATACGATTTGTTTTACTGTGGGGTATACGATTGAGTATCCGACTGGCCATTAGAATAGCTTCCCCCCCCCCCATAATTGTTGTGGTAAACTAGAACTTATCAACAAAACATTCATCATCTCTTTTAATATTCTATTCTTTCTTTCCGCAACCCCATTGGATTGTGGAGTGTATGGGGCAGTTGTTTGATGAATAATTCCATATTCCAAACATATTTCTTCAAAAGGAGATTCATATTCACCAGCCCTATCACTTCTAATCATTTTGATTTTCTTGTTAAGTTGTGTTTCAACTTATTCTTCCATTTCTGTTTGATCACACACAAACAAAATTCAATGAAACTGGTTAACTATCAATGTGGTTTTATTCAGTCGATGAAGTTTTTATGTTCTTCGAATCGATATAAATAAATTTGTTAACTCGATGAAGTTTTTATGTTCTTCGAACAGAGTTAAAAAAGTGGAGTAGAAAGTCTTTAACTTTAATCTCCAATCACAAACAAAAATAGAGATGAAGCAGACAAATGTAAACAAAACACAATTATATTCTTTAAGTTTGTTGTTTCTATCACCCGTAAAAACCAAAATATTGATGAAAATGGTAGTTCTAAGCCCACAGTTAAACTGTGTTTACTTAAAGAATATAATCCCCTCACAATTGTCCAAGGTTTGGATTAATTTCTTCCAGTATAGAATAGAATACTATTCAACAAAATCGGCAATGGAATTTGTTGAACTTCGTCGAACTCAACTAATGGAGTAAATCACACTTACTTTTAATTTCTCTTATAGATAAGAAAGTTTTTGACTTGTGAAAATAATATATTTCGTATCTCCTTCACCTGAGGAAAACATAGGTATTTATAGCCTAAAAGGTGGTGCTTCAGAAGAGAAGCAATGGTTGAAGAAAAGACATAACTTTTCCAAATGTCACGTCACCTGCGCCGCGACTTGAGCCCGCAGGTGGGTCATCTATGATCGCAAGTGACACTTCGGCACAAACCAGTGAGTTCTGTCTCACCTGCTTCCTCAGGTGAGGGTGCTTGTCGTCTTCGTCGTACCGAAACAGTGCGTTGTTTGCCTCGAAAGGTCGCGTCCCTTCGAGGTGCGTTGTGACATGCGTCCACATCCGTTCAGGTGCGTCTGCATATGAAGAAATGATTTCCTATCGGATTTTTGGATTAAACTATCAATAATTCTCGAGTTTCAAATGAACTTTGTCCAAAAAGATAGTCTCTCGATCGATCATTTGCCAAATCTAAATCCAAATCCGAAGTCGAGCTTGCTTGCCTCGAAAGGTCACATCCCTTCGAGGTGCGTTGTGACATGCGTCCGCATCCGTTCATGTGCGTCCGCATATGGAGAAATGATTTCCCATCGGATTTTTGGATTAAACCAATAATTCTCAAGTTTCAAATGAACTTTGTCCAAAAAGATAGTTTCTCTATCATTATCCAAATCCGAAGCCGAGCGAGCGACGAAGACGACGGCGCGAGGCTTGTCTTGTTCTTGCCTCACTATCCACATGAAGGAGTGTGTTCCAATATATACATAAGAAAGTCTCTTTCTCCCACTTTTACCTCCATTTTCTTATCAACCAAACCCAACAATTCTAGAACTACTCAAAGTTCTTGAAATGAAAAAGTTCTTCTTATTAAACTCACATATGAAATATTGGTATTAATTGAGGTGCTATAGAGGTTATAATATTTGGACCAACTTGATGTTTATGAGATGATTTGGAAAATTTTTGTAAAGGCTTTAATTTGAGTTTGACAAGGTGTTTGGAAAAAAGAATAGAGTTTTTGTGGGCAATGTATGTTGTCACCATATATGATTTGTTTGTGTCTAACATTCTCAAGATATATATATATATGTTAGTACGTTTTTATGATTAATTCATACATGCTGGTGACATATTGAATTATAAGTTTATTTAGATATTTTATAATTAAAAAATACATGTTATTTCTAATACTGATAATTGTATTAATGCAAAGTCTAAATATTTAGCAGGTTATTGATATTGCCACAAATTTTTACTAATTTAACATCATTGTTGTGAGAGTAACTGCTTTGGACCAATTCCATTTTCAAAAAAAATAAATAAAAAACGTTTCCGGCTATTTGCATGGTCCTTAATGATATTTATTATATACAAAATACTCCCTCCGTTCCATTTTACTTGGTGTTCTTTCTAAATATGTTTGTTTCAAATAAATTGTCCATTTTCACAAATCAAGAGTGTTTTATTACTTTTTTCTCACATTACCCTCAGTATTAAATAACTAAAGAAAATAATAATAGTTAGATTTAGAATTTCAAAACATCATTAATAGGGTTAATTTTGTAAAATACACATCTAATTAATATTTTCTTAATGGGTTTGCCAAGTCAAAATAGGCCAAGTAAAATGAAACGGAGGGAGTAATAATAAAGCTTTTGATTTGGTTTTTTTACATAAAACTTTTTATGGGATATTTTATGATATTTTATAAAATTGAAAACCTTATGAGTTGTGAGAAAGTTATTCCCTATTTTGAAATATTTGAAAATGTAGGGGTATCTAGCTAAGGTTATGTGATCTTGTTGTTCCAATTATTTTAACAAAAAATTGATGATAACTTTCACTTTTATTGATGACAATATTGGTATCGAATATAGTGGGACTTCTCATTGTACTAGTAATGATAATTGAATCTTTGATTTAAATAAGACAAAGTCCATGAATTATTATTTGTTTGTCCTTGGTGGGGTGTTATAACATGAAAACTAGCCAAATATAATTTATTATTTTGGAATTGGTTAGTGATGAGGCTAAGTAGTTAAGAGATCTCTTAGTTAGCATTCGGGTTGAAATAAAACTCATGTGTCTATATATATTTTGTGGTTGCCAAGCAACATTAGTTGTTGTGGATCGAAAAAACAAACTTTCTATGGTAAAATTAGATACATGTGTTTGAGAGACAATGCGATGAAACAACTGTTGTGAGATGAAATTATTTACATACGTAAATTATGTGTAGTCCGAGGTGAATCTAATCAATTCACAGACTAAAAGAAACATCGAAGGGAGTGGAATTTTTAGTCAATTTGAGAAGATCAACAATGACGGTAACCCAACCTATGTGATTGGAGATCTCATTAATTAGGTTCATATGGGTAATAACGAGTCATTAGTTGATCAAAGTATATATGCACTATTAAATTATGTCCCTCCTATGATGTGTGAATATAGTGTAATGTTGCAAGGCAAAGTGAGGGTTGAGTTAAAACTCTTAACCCAAATCATATCCTTTATAGCTGGTGTATTGCTCTGCAGAATACATTTGGTGATTGGACCTATGTAAGTGTGGAGTGGTGCCACTCCTATGAAATTTGACAAATTTATAGAGCACTCATGAATACCAGGACGCGTGCATGGCCTCTTAATGTAAAACCGTGATAACGACAAAGATTTTGTGCGAGTATAATGTGATAGAATAAAACCATGAGCTTACAAAAGAATTCTTGGCTCACAGAAGTTTTAAACTTCACCAATTGTTCAGTAAGTTTAATATTATTTTATCTAGGTCTGGTTCATAGTCCACGGACACCAGATTCGATGCATTATACTCATATGTGAAACCCAACAAAAACCTCTTATTTCGTCCAATTCTTGTTATTCCTTTTGAGATATGTAGGGAATTGTTGGATATAAAATACGGTATCTCAAAAGAAACTTTGACCTTATCACAAATTCTTAGTATGGACTCATATTCATTGTCATCAATCATATTGTTAATGATACCTATTCATTAGGTTCCATTACTATTATAATCAATAGTCATTATTGGCTTTTACTCTATTTTATTATGAGGCATTTACTCCAAATCTTAACACCCCTTGGCAGTTATTATTTTGATAACATAAGACACAAAACCTTCTTCTACTTTGTCTATATCAGGATGTTCTTTTTCTTTACTTGAGTGGACAGAAAAAAATACGTTCTTCCCTCAAAAATAATATTGTATTGGTGTTGGGTTTTCATGTTGTAAATCTTTGTCAGTTTTTGGCTCATAATTTAGCACTAGAAGAGTTTGTTGAATCCTGGGGGATACATCCATGCCGGGTGAAATATCCTTAAGGATAGTGTCTGATATGCCTCAAGCTATGTGAATTCCATACAAGTATTCGTGAAGAAGGTATTTTCCGTAAGATTTACAACACAGACAACAATGCAATAACAACCAACAGAATAGTAAATGCACATACGATGTTTACATGAAAACCTCCTTGCGGGAGTAAAACCACGACCTACCTTATAGGATTTCCACCAACACCAATCCACTAAAACAAGAGCGATGTTTGATTACAGAATCTCGTAATCCTAAGGTTAATTCCTTCACCCCATCCCCTTGTACTAGGACAACCCTGAGCCAACACTACAATACACCTATTGTAGTCTACCGTCAACTACACCTAGCTGACACAACTCGGCTAACACTATCCCTGTAACACCCCGTACTTTTCTAACCTGCATTGATACCTTGGGATCATATCTACATAGGTGTTGAGATGCCTTTCCCTCACTGCTTAATGATCCAACAATGTTATGATCCAAAGTTCAAAGTGGTACGATGACTATCAAAGTATCAATCTCCCACAAGTAAAAGTACCAATCTCTCAAAAGTAATTAAAGAAAGAGTAATGAAGCAAAGAAGTAATGTTTAATGGGTGGCATCCCAGGGGTTAAATACCTAGCATGGGTCGATCCCGATACATGGATACATCCCAGGGGCAACAAGCCTAGCATGGGTTATCTCGTGACATCCCAGGGGCGACACGAAAGCCTAGCATGGGTTCACATAGTATGACATCCCAGGGGCGACAAGCCTAGCATGGGTTCATATAAGTTAAGCTCATCCCAGGGGCTACTGAACAGCCTAGCATGGGTAGCGCAATGAAGATGAATGAATGTGAATATAAGTAAAGTAAAGGCAAGAAAAAAAAGAAAGAATGCAATATACATGGTTTCCAAAGTACAGAAAAGTGACTCATCTTCACTGTGACTTCTTTACATTGGTTATGCATTTGAACTTGAGTTATGTCATCTTTGGTGAGCTCCAGTTAGTTCGGGGCTTCTCCGAGTCACTGTTGTACATATGTTTTGTACATGTTGTATAAAGCGGGGACTTGTCCCGACTTTTAGTTCATTTTGGTCAATGCATTTTGTTAGAGGCTTTTGTAGACGGATTGTCACGCCCCGAATCCCATCGAGACATGATTGGCACCCGTAGCCGATAAGGCCCGAGAGAACCAACCTTTGCCTATGCTCAATCATATTCATAACCACCATTGCATAATATTACGAAATACGAAAAAAAGAGAACATGGGACATATTTAGGCATACATATGAAACTTGGCCGTTGAGGCCATTCAGTCAAAACAACATGTGTCTTTTACACTATTACACCCACATCGGTCTACAAAAGCCTCTAACAAGAGCATTGACCAAAATGAACCATAAGTCGGGACAAGTCCCCGCTTTACACATTATGTACAATACCAAAACATATATACACTCTGACTCGGAGAAGCCCCGAATGAGCTGGAGCTCACCAAAGATCCGCTAACACTGGCAATCTACTGAGGAGGCCTACTGGGACCTGCGCCTGCAGCAAGTAAGGTAAATTCCCCGAGAGGGGTCAGTACGAAATAAGTACTGAGTATGCAAGGCTCAGATGAAACTGTACAACACATGAATATTTCAATGAACTCAAAATATATGAATAATCAATGTGAATAAGTCACCATGGTACGCTTTGGAAACCATGTGGATTGCTTTCATTATTTTCATTACTTTCTTTATCTCAATGCTCACATGTCATTACATATCACAATGTACCCGGGCCCCGACTGATCAGTGGGTCTTTCATATCATCATATAGGGATCGAGTCGAGCTAGGCTTATGCCCCTAGACTTGCCACCCTCGGGATCGAGTCGAGCTAGGCTTACGCCCCTAGACTTGCCACCCATAAATCCAAATCTCGGGATCGAGTCGAGCTAGGATTACGCCCCTAGACTTGCCACCCGTACTTGATCATTGACCACATTTGCATTACTTTGATCTTTACTTTGAGATTGTTACTTTGATAGTCATAACATCACTTGGAACTTTGGAACATAACATTGTTGGAAACTTTGAATCATTGACCAATAAGGGACAAGTGAATAAATATCAATGAAACATATAACATTACTAGCACCATGATACCATTGGAACCATTGGACAATAATCCATGAACAAGAGACACAAGTAGAGTCACTATTGAAATATTGGAACATAACCTTATTTGAACTTTCGGAACATTAACCATGAATATGAGGCATGAGAGTCACAAATGATCCATGAGTAGAAAATATATGACAATGACTAGTGATATACGGATATCGGATACCTTAGTACATTTCGGGATAGGACTAGTAATATATCAATGTGAACACTATTTGCCGTAGGAAGATACGGACAAAGTAACCTTACATACCTTGGATTCGCAATACGAATCTACAACCTTAGATGCGTAGACAATAATCCCTCTCCTTCTTTATGTGTCACTCTACAAATACATAACGAAATTCACATTAACCACCAATTACTTTACAAATGCATACCATGTCAATGAATTACATGTTTGGCTTTAAACATGTCATTTCCCCTTGACAAAACCATTGATCATACTATTATTCCAAAAATTCCATAATATTTCCAACATTGACCAATACATGAAAATCAATACATTTCACCACAATACTTCTTCTTTACACTCTCTTATCCATAACACATCCCAAATAATCCATCAAAGCACCTTAATTTAACTCATAACACATATCGGCCAAAATCCCATAATTTCCACTTTTAGCCAAGAACAAATTTAATGCCAAAAATAACACCATACATGTTCATATTTTGTCCATACCATGCTTTTTCATCAAAGGCACAAGGCCTAATTCACACTTGAATTCCATATACCACAAATCTCATACAAAATCACCAAGTATCATGACCAACTTTTCCAAGCACAACCAACATGATATACATATTCTTTTATGCATATAAGATATTAATCCATGAAAATAAATACTTACCAAGGCTTGGAATATGTTGATCTTGTCCAAGGAGTCCCAAGGAATTGTTTTGCTTTAGGGTTTGGAAATGAGAAATGTTTGTGAAAAATATCCAAAAGGCATGTGAGGCTTTGATGATAAAAAATCTGATCTTGGGGCCTTTATATAGACCCCAAGTCAAGCTTAGCCTTTTATTTGGCATTTAATATGGTCAAAGTGGAAGAATGGATATTTTTGCCCTTTGGGCCAATTCTTTCATTTCCATTTTGGGCCTAACTTTGGGCCCAAGAACTCATATCCATGCAACCCATACAATTTCATGTATTAATCACCATATCTCTCATGTTTACATAATTCCCTAATGTCACGACAATATTCTTTTAAACAATTCTCATTCGTCCTTTTGATCGCAAAAATTGGAATTCTAGTCGCCCTTGGTTTCATTGGACATTTTGGATCACTATTCACCTTTCGTGATTTGATCATGTAGGAGTATGTAGGAGTGTATTGAAGTGTTTGACTCTTTAACAATGCTCAAATAACTCCAAAGAATCAAAAGAAACCATCTAGGAATCGTCGTAGAATTGCGTTACGAAACGACGCCGGAAAGGCATAGTTTTTGTTCCTTGCGCCACACCCCCTGAAACAGGGTAGTGGCGCAAGAATTGGGCCTGCTCTGAAGTTTATGCAGGCTGGTGGCTTGCACCACACCCCTGAAACAGGGTAGTGGCGCAAGTTTCAGCATTTTGCTGAAATTTCCGGCCACTAATCCGACGTTTACGTATCGTCCAATCCTTTATCAAAACACTACAAAATACTTACTTAGTGATCTTAACCATCAAGTAAACATGACTTAAAGTCACCAAATGAGGTTAGAATATGTACGAGTTCTTACCCAAATGCTCCATGAAATCACAACACACCTCCTACGAAGATCTAATCGCACATGTTAAGTCCGATATCAAATGTCTCACCAATAACACTATAAAACACATATGCATGGCATCTCAACACCTATGTAGATATGATCCCAAGGTATCAAGTGAGGTTATAAAGTACGGTGTGTTACAATGTGGGTGTACTATCAAAGTATCAATCTCCCACAAGTAAAAGTACCAATCTCTCAAAAGTAATTAAAGAAAGAGTAATGAAGCAAAGAAGTAATGTTTAATGGGTGGCATCCCAGGGGTTAAATACCTAGCATGGGTCGATCCCGATACATGGATACATCCCAGGGGCAACAAGCCTATCATGGGTTATCTCGTGACATCCCAGGGGCGACACGAAAGCCTAGCATGGGTTCACATAGTATGACATCCCAGGGGCGACAAGCCTAGCATGGGTTCATATAAGTTAAGCTCATCCCAGGGGCTACTGAACAGCCTAGCATGGGTAGCGCAATGAAGATGAATGAATGTGAATATAAGTAAAGTAAAGGCAAGAAAAAAAGAAAGAATGCAATATACATGGTTTCCAAAGTACAGAAACGTGACTCATCTTCACTGTGACTTCTTTACATTGGTTATGCATTTGAACTTGAGTTCTTGACATATTTTCATATCTTACAGTTTCATTTGAGCCTTACATACACAGTACATTCTTCGTACTGACCCCTTTTGGGGAATTTACCTTACTTGCTGCAGGCGCAGGTCCTAGTAGGCCTCCACAGTAGATTGTCAGGGTTGCAGATCTTTGGTGAGCTCCAGTTAGTTCGGGGCTTCTCCGAGTCACTGTTGTACATATGTTTTGTACATGTTGTATAAAGCGGGGACTTGTCCCGACTTTTAGTTCGTTTTGGTCAATGCATTTTGTTAGAGGCTTTTGTAGACGGATGTGGGTGTATAAATGTGAAGGTATATGTTTTTTTGATTTGATGGCCTCAACGGCCAAGGTTCATATGTATGTATATATGTCCCATGTTTTCTGTTGTTCGTCTTTCAAGTTCTTACATAATGGTGGTGATGTTCTGTGATGCATATGATTGAACATAGGCAAAGGTTGGTTCTCTCGGGCCTTATCGGCTACGGGTGCCAATCACGCCTCGTTGGAAGTCGGGGCGTGACAATCCCTCAACGCTATAATAACTATATTGCAGCCTAACCATCAACTACCTCTAGCTGACAACCAACAGGCTAACCCTAGTCCACTCTATCAACTACCTATAGCTGATACACTCGTACATAAAGAAGAGTAGAAAACAATAACACCTAAACAAGCTTCATGAATGAAGAGTAGGCTTACAATTTAGCACAAAATACAAAATTCAATGACAAGAGACTAAGAATATCTTCAGTTGATATGAGCAGGTCCTTTGCTGTTGAAGTTTTGCCTTTGGGAAATGATGGGAGCTTTTGCAAGAAGAATAATCTTTTTGAGTATGCAAAAACTAGGTTTTGCCTCTTGTCACATTTTCTTATATAAGAAAGAGGTCAAAACCTAGGAGGAATGCTATTGGCTGAGGATAAAAAGGACTGTAGCAGTCCTGATGCAATGATGCCAAACAGCTGCACAGAAAGTACACTTTACAACTGTATAGTTACCTTTCAGGTACCAGGCCCCCTCATGAGTTTTTTCAATCATCAAAACCACATGTCCCATGTATGAGTTCAACACTTCCATGTCAGTTCCCCCTATCACCAGTATTCAAATCAGTACCAGGCCCACTGTTAGCTTGTTAATCATCAAAATCAAGATTGCATCATCTTGTATTTCCCCTTCCTCTTTTGATGAGTCATTTGATATGTTCACTTCTTCTGATGAAGTTTTATCAGCCCATTCATCTTGAATATTTGATTAATCCCCATTCGGACCCTTCTCTTACTCCACATTGCTTTTTGGTTTTGATCTACTTGTGTTTGCCAGTAGTTCTATTCATCCTCCATTAGTTCAGCTACTTTGAGTAATACAGTTATGGCTTCTTCACTGATTTTATCATTTTTGTGACTCTTTCCAGAAGATCTGGTTTCTTGCCTGTTTTATCTTTTCTTTTCCTATTTTGATAGCAATAGTCTTGATAGTATTTAGTACCATAAACTCTTTTTGTTTATCATTCGCAATTTTGATATCATTGTTGTTGTCTTGTATTTGATTTTTTTTTTTCTTCTATTTGTACCTAGTCACTAGTACCAGTATTGATTCCTTTTGAGGCCTCATGGATCACCATTCGTTAGCTGGGCTATCATTGCTTTTGTTTTATCATTGACAAAGGTAGATGTGGGATGAGGTTTATCAATACCAAATATGTTCCCTGTGGGTTTGTAGCTTTTGTTTGGTGGCTCACTTCTTCCTCTAGATTTTTCTTTGGTGAATACTTCTTTCTTTTGAATTTCTCTTCCCCTGTAGGCTCACCATGGTTCTTAGTAATGCTCATTGGATGTTCAGACGGTTCTTGATCAATTTCTTGTAACTTTTTCTAGTGTTCCTCTTTCTTGTTCACCTTCCATTTTCTTCTCTAAAATTGAACAGTTGGCCAAAAAATGTCCAAGCCTTCTACAATGTTTACAATATTTGGGTATGTTTTCGTATTCAATCTTTTGGGGGTAACCTCTTAATGGTGAATTTCCGTCTTTTGTGTTCACTCAAACATTGTGAATTAGAGGTTTGAGCATATCAGTTTCCACTGTCACATTAACCATACTAGGCATGTTCATAGCTTTGGTGGCTATGTCTAATTCAATCGCTTTTCCTACTTCGATGGTGATTTATTTGGCATAATGCCATGAACGCATATGAAATGGAAGTCCTGGAACTATAGGTATGTTTTCCTTCATAACCAAATTTTACGACCCGCCTAGTTCAATAATCACCCTCTTATAAGAAGATTGAAGTCTTCGTCGCTATTAAAAATAAGTACTGTATTATATTGAAATTATCATAAACTCCTATTTTTACTGATTCTTGAGAACTTGGATCTAGTGGTATCTATTTGAGGACGTGACTTCAGAAATCGACCATCTATAGTTCTCCTGCATGAATTTGTCATGATACCATAATAATCTGAAGTTTTGAAGATCACTACTATAGGCATCCCATAGTGCGCAAGTCCTACAAGCCATTACCGTCCCTTGTTCTTGGCGAGTTGGGATAGCTGTTGAAGAGATATCTTTGACTCCAACCATTACCAGACCACCATAACTAACCATCTCCACCATTACTAGCAAACATAAATATTTCATTTTTTTTATCAAATAGTACTAATTTTATTTTACTAAACTTAGTTGGTCATATATTAGTTATTGCACATTCTGCCCCAAATTATACATATATTCCCTCATAATTCATATAACTATTAGTTATGCGAAAAAGAAAAACACGAAGTAAACATTGTATTAGCAATACATGTTTTATGTGGAAAGAAAAAAAATCAATAAACATCATACTACTTATGCTAGATTCTATATGGAGATTAGTTTTCTCCACTTTTATAACGAAACAATGTTCAAATTTATTAATTTTAATGCATGAACAACTTCTTTATTTAGCAACCAAGCGAACCCTGAGATTATATACAAGTTCATTTTTATGTCTGTCACTTGTTCAATGTACAAAACAATGTGAGAAGCTCAAGGATGGAACATTAAATAGAATACAATATGACACCATTATCCAATATGATAAGACAAATAAAAAATATAAAACTGAAAAAGAAAGTATACAATGGTGGCATTACCAAAGAAATTCAAAATCAAAGTTCTATATCACTCTTAACAAGGTTGATAAGGCGTGGCGATCAAGTAAAGATTACTCTTTCTAGCACAAGTTGATCCAGCTGACTCAGTCATGTCCAATTCACTTGGATTGATTCCACTAGGAAGTTTCCAATCAAAGTGATACAATAATCGAGCAAAAGGAAAATAAACATTAGCTAAACCAAATGATATTCCAGGGCAAATCCTCCTTCCACTACCAAAGGGAAGATATTCAAAATTATTACCAACAAAATCCATTGAGTTGTACTCAAATCTTTCAGGTTTAAAGCTTTCTGCGTCATTCCAATATTTTGGATCTCTTCCAATAGCCCATGTATTAACCATAACTTTTGTTTTTAAAGGAATAGCGTAGTCGTTTATGTCTGCTTCTTCCCTACATTCTCTTGGGAGCAAAAGGGGAAATGGAGGATGGAGTCTGAAAGTTTCTTTAATGACCAACTTTAGGTATTTCAATTCTTCGACATCATTTTCATCAAAAAAATCTTTTCCTCTGAAGGCATTTCTTACCTCTGCTTGAGCTTTCGCAAGTACATTTGGATTCTTCATCATTTCTACCATGGCCCAATCGACTGTTGCTGATGAAGTTTCTGTTCCCCAGCAAACATGTCCTTCATTTATGAAGAAGTTACAATATTAAATTATGCAATTTGAGAATACAAGTGCACACTTAATAATAAAAAGGGCGGAAGGATTATGTTGTATGTAATACTTACAAAAATAATTGCTTTGATGTTGTCTTTGGTGATTGGAAATTGAAGGCCTCCCTCTTTCATTATTCTTAGCAGCGCGGCAAGTAAGCCTTCACCTCCTAAGTCACCATTGTTCTCATGGTCATTGATGATTTTTTCAAGAATGGCATCTAACTCATGGTGGACGTCCATAATTTTACCCTTCATTCCACATAGAACATGAAGAAATTTCAGTGATGGGAATATGTCAGCCACATCAAACCCTTCCATTAAGCGTGACACTTCTTTAAGTAATAGTATAAATTTGTCCTTTTCCTTGTATATCTTTCCAAATGCTGATCTACAAGTCATAGAACTGGCGAATTGAAAAATCCTTTCTGTTGCATTAACTGGCTCACCATTATAAGATGATCGAAAATATTCAATCATACTATGATCTTCATCTCGTCTAATAAAGCTGCATGATTTGACATTTTTGGGACTAAGCAATTTCAAGAGACAAATTTTACGCATTTGTCTCCAATAATCGCCATAGGGGGAAAAGACAATATCGCTCCAGTTATAACAAACAATCTCAGCAGCTACAAGCATGGGCCTAGATGCAAAAGCAAGATCATGTGTTTTTAGTACTTGTTTAGCTGTCTCAGGAGAGCTAACAACAACTAGAGAAACTTCACCTAGTTGAAGGTGCATAATTGGTCCATATTTTTTGCCTAAATCTCTTAGGACACGATGTGGAGGTCCACCTACCAAATGAAACATGCTTCCAAGTAAAGGTAATTTCCATGGACCTGGAGGCAATCTTTTGCTAATTTGGCTATTGGAATTCTTCCATTTGATTAACAAAAAGAGGAAAGACACAAACAGGAAAATGGAAAAAAAGTTGAAGAACATCATACTTTGGGAGGGCTATTTGGCTTGATAAATTCTGCAAATTAAAGTGCTGTTGCATATGTCTTTCCTTTTACATGCTTTCTTGATTTGGCAATTAATATGACAGATCGATGTATTTTCAACAACTTGTGTTTATCAATATCTAGTCAAAAAATCATTCAGTTGACTTAAGTTTTTTGTCCCATGTCTTGATGTTGCAAACATCGCAAAGAGCACAGTCAAATGTGGCTGCTAGAGTTTTGATTTTATCACCAAAAAAATTTCAATGATGGCACGCGCTCCGATGGATAGTAGGCTCACAGATATAAACAATTTATTCAGATTCATATGCTTAATCTACATATAACAAAATTTTACTTTTATCACTAGACCAAAATTTCGAGTAAATAGGCACTCTGACTTAATTACTCAGGATTTTTTAGGAGGTGTACATTCGATTTATCAATTTTGAAAAGATATCATCAAATGATAAAGAATGCGAAATGATAATGAAATCTCTTAAATGTCTTTTTGAAAATTCACTTCAAATGATTGGAACAATGTACACTAAATGAGACAGTCAAACACTGCAAGTTTTCTGTAGAAGCATAATACACTAGCCAACAAGAATAAACTTACACGTCTTAAATCATATCAAAACAAAATATAGGTGTTATTTAATGCTAGTTAATTTCGCTACTGACCATGTACGAATATTAATGAGACATGTTAAATGTAAACATAATACTCATATACTAAATAATGTAACTTTTTTCCTATTTTCCGAGTTGTATTTCTTCGTATCTCAAACCAACCAAAGAAATTACAACTTCTAAATCTTAAATCTAATGAAACAAAAATTGAAAATCGAAAAATCAAATCAAATAAGAAAAGAAAATAGAATCGATTTGTTTTTTTGATTTAATCCAAATAAAACACACTTTGTACACACAAAAATATAGTGAGGATTAAAAGAAAAAAGAATATAAGAAAGCAACAAACTAAGTAAATATAAACATATATAAAATTCAGAGTGAAGTGATCCACCAGCATTTATTCAATACTAGTGAAATTATCCGCGCTTTGCGCGATTATAAAAAGTACTCATTAACGATCTCTTTTATAAATTTAGATAAGAACAGAGATATATTTTTATATATACATACAAAACTTAATTATATATGTCGACAAAATTAAAAACATAAATATTTCTATTAAAAATAGAGCTTGGAAAAACTTCATTTTCATAAACGAAAAAGTGGAAAAGCATTTCTTAAAGAAATTTTTACTTTTGAATTTCTATACATATCTAATGTCCATTGATACATATACATAGTTACTTCATTTCATTTATTAAATAGTAATCATTTTGTTTTACTAAAATTTTCTTATATTCGAATAAAGTAAACCATGAAATAAAAATTACAGAAACTAACTGAAAAGAAAAATAAATAAATAGTCAAGTTGAGTTGAACTGAATAAAACCTATTTATTTGTATATATACATAGATTAAAGATTACATTAAAATTTTCAAATGAATACCACATTCAATATATATTAACGTTGGAATTAAACCAAGAAATTGAAGATTGGAGAGAGGTGCTCAATACAATAACCATGACAATAAGAGAAGGTAAGAGTATACAACTTTGAATTACGGGAGGATGTTGGAAATAATAATTCAAAGTTGGAGTAGGAATCCTTAATTATTTAGGATTTAATATTTTTGGTATTTATTTAATTCATGTCTAATTAGGATTAGGATTTGTTTGTCCTAGTTATATATGAATAGGTTTTCGGGTGAAAATCATTTTCACCCCCCAACTTTGCTTTAAAAATAAAACTCCCCCCTCAACTTTGAACAATAATCAAACTCTCCCCTTTATCCTACACAATGTCCATTTTACCCTTGTTGTATCAAATATATTTATGTAATAACTCTTTATATTATATACAATTCATTTTTTTAACCTAGGTATTTATAACTTTTTATTTATGTTCATTAACATTATAAGTAGAATAATACATTTATAAATTTGTCACAAAATTTAACGTTATTTTTGTGACTGTTATTTCAATATTATATGCATTGAACGTGTGTATATGTATGTACATGCATGTGTGTATATTTTTGTCTTTCCCCACTCTCTTACTTCATGCGTTTCATATTACTTGATCCTTCTTGATATGACACACCCCTTAAGAAAATTTTAATTGGAGGTACATTTTACTAAACTAACCTTATAATTAATAACGCTTTGAAACTTTAATTTGACTAATACTACTTTATGCAGTTGTTTAATAATAAGGATAGAAATTAAAAATTATTAAAAAATTATCTTGATTTCATAAATTGGAAAAATAATTAATTAAAACAACTATTTTTAGTATGAGGATCAAGTAGTATGAAACGGCGGGGTATTTTCTATTGTCTATATAAATAAATAAGCTTTGATTGTCATTAATGGAATATTACATAAATTATAGTTTAGAAATAATTTAAAATCTAAACAAACACAATCTTTAAAATTTGACCTTAATTTAATTAATTATTTTGTATTTTATGCATCGAAATAAATTTGTATAGTTATTAGTACCTACTATTTTCATTTGCATAAATAAATATTAGAGTCTTGATTATTATTAATAAAATTAATTTTCTCATTATGATAATTTATTTCATTGTAGAATATCATTAGCGTGTATACTTAATTAGTATTTTTCACTTTTTTTTGCCCAAAAGACAGTTTATGTTTTTATAAAAAATTTGTTACATGAATTTTAAAAAAAGAAATATATCATGATTTTTAAAGAAGTTGATAATGAAAGGGTACAATATGCATTTTAAAGATTTAATTAGGATAAAGGGGGGAGTTTGATTATTTTTCAAAGTTGAGAGGGGAGTTTGATTTTTAAAGCAAAGTTGGGGGGTGAAAACGATTTTGACCCATAGGTTTTCTAGTCCTAGTTTAATTTGGTTTCTAGTATTATAAATTGGGATGCTCTGTCACATATTTGATGTAAGGAGAATAAGAAGAATTATTGAGTTTTTAAATAAAACATTTTCCTTTAATTAAATTCACAAAAAATAAAGTGAGAAAGTAGAGAAAAGAAAAGTAAAAAGGAATTAGGAAAATAATAGTTGGAATGATTTGTAACATAATAGGAGTAATGTTTAGAGTTGTTACACATAATATACAAAATAATAGACATAAATCAAAGGGAAGGAGAAGAAAATTAAAATATTTAGTTATTAGGGGAAAAAACCTATAGATAATGTTTTATATTTTTACCCAAACTATATTGTGATGAGTTTCGGAATTCTCATCTCCACATTAGTTTTACCTATTGTTGAAATTGGAGAACAAACAAATATTTAAGTTGATATATACATACCCACACTCATATTATGAAAGTGCTTAAAAACTATTTTGATTTAGAAGCACTTAAATAATTAAAAAGCAATAGTATAATACTAAAAGAGATGCAGCGAAAAGATTTCTCAAGCATTGCCTGATATAAATCCTTCATTTAGATTGTAAGATACTCCCTCTGTTTCAAAAAGAATGACCTACTTTTCTTTTTAGTCTGTTTCAAAAAGAATGACCCTTTCCTTTTTTGGGAATACTTTAATTTCAACTTTTCACGTGGCATGTTTAAGACCACAAGATTAAAGGGCATTTTGGTACATTTGATACAACTTTAATTTATGACCACATAATTCAAACGACTTCTTTATTTTCTTAAACTCCGTGCCAAGTCAAACTAGGTCATTCTTTTTTAAACGGAGGGAGTATGTATTTATAGTATGATGTCATTGATGTCATAAACAAATTAAGCAGCTTAGAATAAATGAATCAGACAGTCAATAGGAAGTGAATAGGAAGATCAATTAATGAAAATTAATAGGGCACCAAAAACTATGAAGGCATCCACAATATTTAAGCTAGAGGCCAAACACCATAAAGAAAAACAAAGGGCCAAACACTCAAACGTATCGTTCATGTCCAATGTCTCTTCTTCAGCAAATTCACACTCTTCACTACTTTCTCACCTTCTTGGAATTGCATCATCTCTCAATTCTCTTTGAACCTTGCTTTCCTCCAATGCATTGTCACAATCTCAATTATGTGACATTTTAGAGGTATTCAGATGATTTTTTATTTTTTATTTGGGTAAAGAATATATGGGAGTTCTAAACAATATATAGTGAAAGAAATAGCCTTAATTTTGATGATGGAGGGAAGAAGACTCATAATGCCTCTATTTATAGGACAATAATATGGAATATTAAGGGTCTGTTTGGAAAGCCATCTGGTAATTAGAATTGGTGTAATTACTAGGGTAGTAATTACCAGCCTAGTAATTACACAACCTAGTAATTACGCCGACCTGTTTGTTTGCCACAGTGTAATTACAGTGTAATTACAAGTGTACTGTTTGATTGCACAAGTGTAATTACATGGTTATATTCAATTTTTAAAATAAAGTTAATTATCAAAAACTAAAAATTTATATTAGACAGATAAGTACCTTTATAAATGATATTAGATTAATTTTTTTTTTTTTTTATATATATATATATATATATATTATTTTTTGAAATATATTAATGAATAAACATATGTTCTTATAAAAAAATAATCAATTAATATTTTTCAAACTAGTATATTTTAATTAAATTAATCATAAAAACATAAAGTACATGATTTTTTAAGAACATCATGAAATGTATGTTTAACAAAAAGATTAATATTATAAATATAATGTCATAAAATTATTAAAACATTTGATAAAAAGATAATCTATCAATTCTAACTAAAAAAATGAATGGCTTGCAATGTGAAATATCATGTCAATACTAGTAAAACAAATAAATAGAAACTGAAAATATAACATAAGTTCAAAATTAAAAAAAATACTCTTATGTCAAATTTCAACATAACGTAAATAGGATTTAAAAGAAAAGAAACACCTAAGTCTATAACCTTATTCAAAAATGAATTCTACTTAATTTAAAAATTAGAATACTAACTAAATTATGTTAAATGAAAAAAATAAACATAGAATAAATAAAAAATAGATAATACGAAAAATTGAGAAATAAATAAAATATAAATAATAAAAAATAAAAATATTATTAAAAAATATTAGAATAATAAAAATAGAAAGAATTTAAAATAATAGAAATTTAAAATAAATTAAAACGAAAAAAATAAAAATAGAAATAAAAGGAAGAAATTAAAAAGTAATCAGCTTGTAATTACACCATGTAATTACCTGCAATTCACAGCTCCCCCCTGTAAATTGGAGAGTGTAATTACACCCTGCCAATTACACCCAATTACCTGCTGACCAAGTAATTACCTGGCCAACCAAACATGTCAGACAGTGTAATTACATCTAATTACACCAAATCCAATTACCAGGGTGGCTTTCCAAACAGGCCCTAAATGATATCATGAATATGACTAGTAATATAATTTAGGAGTTATGATCATCAAAAGCCATGGGAATAATGGAAATAAAGACCATTAAATTTTTATATTAAAGAATACAAATAAATGAAATAGTAATTGATACATTCATTTTAATTATTAAACAAATTGATTGATTAATGAAAAGAATGAGAGTAAATTCCTCAAACTATAAGTTTTACAAATATCCCACTAAAATCACTTACGATTTTTTTTGGACAATATTATCATTGAACTCTGAAGATGTTCCAAAAAGCAAAAAATCACAGAAGTTATTAAAAACTTAACGGATATAACCCACTCAACTATATTTGACCCAACACTTATTACCTTTAACCCATAACCCATTTGACCCTCCACCTTTAGCAGATTAAAAAGACCCTTTTGCTCCTTATTCCATAATTAGAAGAGACTCCGTGTTTACCTTAGTAGAAGAGAAACGACATTGCAGTCTAAGAAAAATCAGAGCTTTCAACTAATTTAATGAAGCGTGGGAAGACTATTCATCTCCCACAAGCTTCTGATGTTGATCGAAGGGGCCACCACGAGGTAAATTCCATTTCTTTATTATTGTTCTTTTTTTTTCTTTTTAGGGGAATAAATTATTTTCAAATACCCAACATGTTATTGGAGTAATTTCTTAAATTTATTTTCATTTGTGTTGAAATCGACATAAGTTTTAGCTTTTTTAATTTTGTATCGACTACAGGCTTAGGGTTGGGGTTTTTTTATGTGATAATTTTATGTTTTAGGGTGTTTATTTTGTGTATTTTTTTCTTTTAAAATATACGCCCTAAAATACATGTACAATATTACCTCATATGCAATAGAAGTTAATATTTCAAGGATTACGCATATGAAAGAGAACGTAAATGAGAGGAATTAACCAATTTTTAGTATAAACCTTCAGCAACTAATATGATATGAATGATTCTTCTTACTTGGCATTGTAACAATCATCGGCTATGCAATGGTGTTAGCAAACAGAGTCTCTTATGATGGAATAAGGAGCAAAAGGATTTTTTTAATCTGCTAAAGGTGGGGGGTCAAATGGGTTATGGGTTAAGGGTAATACAGTAAAATCACTTTAAATTAATATTGTCGGGACCATAAAATATTATTATTTTGTAGAGGTATTATTTAATTGATAAATTAATATTTATTGATTTAAAGAGTGTTTTCGAGATTTAATGAAGGTTAATTTTGATTAGATCAAAATCATTGTATCTTATTAATTTATGTATCATATTTATCAAATTAATGTAAGAAATAAATTCATTATACATAAAGTACAATTCTTTATACATAAAGTACATTGTATTGACACTGCAAAATTCGTTTGGGGAATGAAGCCTCAAGGAGTTTAAATGAACCCACTTGTGAAACGTCATTCATGCATTTGATGTCATGATTAATGATCTTGCTTATCACAATAAAATAGATGTCAATAGCTTGTTGGATTACCCAAGTGAAAATGATACATGTTCAAAGGCCCAGAGCTTAGAAGAAATTGTAGATATCATTGAAGAAAACAATGTTGATGATGAAGCTAAAAACGATACAATACCTTTGAAACCATTTACACGTAAGGAAACACTTATCGCGTCTAAAATTCTTCACAATTTTTTGGTGCAATTCGAGAAGACAATATCAAAACTTTTGGATGCAATAAGAAAAGTTAGAGATGAGCTTCAACTAGATTTAAATTTTAACAAAAAACAAAAACACTATAATCATATTTCACTAAATTGTCTCAAACATTTTTATAATTTTAAAAAATTATTAATTTATAATTTTAATGGGACCATATATTTTTATAGGGGTCTTTCGAAAATATATTATCTTATTGTCTTATAGAAATTGGTAATTTTTTTCACTGGCCCAAGTGGGGACCGGATAAAAATATTATCTTAGAGAGTTTATTAATTTACCGAGTATTAACTTAGAGAGGTTTTACTGTAAGTGTTGGGTCAAATATAGTCAAATGGGTTATGTCCGTTAAGTTTTTACCACTTTTGTGAGTATTTTTGCTTTTTGGAACATTTATAGAGTTCAATGATAATATTGTCCAAAAAAAAATCATAAGTGACTTTAGTAGAATGTTTGTAAAACTTCAGTAACAGTTTGAGGAATTTACTCAAAGAATGAAGGAAAAAATTCGAAAAAAGATAAATAAGAATGGAGACTATAAAGAATATGTCCATGCTTCGCCTGTTATTAAAGAAAAACAAATTATGACTAAATAATGTTATAACTTTCATAATAAAAATGTCTTTATTTTGATCAACTTTATTTTTATATTTTCCAACCGTATTATGGGGAGCCATGACTTATTACATTTTGAAAGCTAAGAACTGAAAGCTATTCCGAGCTGTACAGGTTCAACACACTAATTGTTTCTTAATGTAATTATATGTTCAAGGTTAATTGCTCTAATTTTATTATAAATGCCTTTTGCTATGTTCAATACCGCTTTCAAAAGAATTTTTTCATTCAATTTTTTTTTTTCAAATGTACACAGACTAATCTCCTAACAAAGACATATACAAACATAGATTAAGTTTCTTATTGACTTGATATAATCCATAGAAATTGGAATAATTCATTGCATGATTAATCTATATTAAATCACCTTTGAAACAGAAGAATCAATACATGCCAATAGCAAGTGTTCATCAACGTAGGCAGATGAAGTAATTGGATGTCCAACATCATGCTTCCAGAATAAATCACTTTTTTTCTTAACATGAATTAATGAGGAGTAAAAGTCAAAAATCCTACAGAGAAAAAAATCAAAAGAATCTCAGTAAATAAAAGTAGGACACTATTTAAAAAGAACACATATAAAATAGGGGTAAAACCAAAGCAAAGAACCAAACGCAATAACTGATCTGACTGTTTATCAATTTACAGATGTTAAATTAAAATATTGAGGTGAAAAACATGTTCCACAACAACATATTTTTTATACCATATCATAACGAAGAGACCCTAAATACAAATAATGTGAACTTTGAGCTTGAGGAAGCATTTATCTTGGTGAGGAATAAAACTGCAAGCGAATGACTCTTCAATACCCTCGTCATTCATTACAAATATTTATTCTTTGTTCCCTTCACTTTTTTTTTTTTTTCATTTTCCTCATTGACATTAATTTTACAGTTACAACTACATAATGCATGAATAGAAATTTAGTTATCATTTATGTTATGTTATATTAATTGTTGTTACGTGGGTTGTCTCAAGCAAATGGTGAATTGAGTTCTATATCTATCATAAAGATAACTTTGGTTTTATTTTATGAGATAAGTTTGGTTTTATTTTATGAGACTCTTATAATCCATTTATTTAGTAGATTATCTACAAAACTGCAAAAAAAAAAAATCAAAAATGGATATCACATCATCTTGTCAATATTTCTTCTTTATATCTTCTTTTAGTACAACGACAAATAAAAGTGAACAAATAGTGTAGTAATTTAAACTATTTAGAGAAAGAAAAAATAATACTTATAATTTTTTTAAAAAAAATCATGTCAAGTGGTTCCTTTGTCCTTCTCCTCAAATCTTCAAATAGTCATTCTTCATTTCATGCGTTCACTATTTGATCTTCTTGTTAGCCTTGCAAAAAATAATACATCACAAAAATTAATACGTTATGAATAAAATTGTAAGAAAATAAATTAAAATCATACATGTTCTTGCTTAGAAGTTACAAACGATATAGGATAACAATAACAACAAATTTAGTGTAATTTCATAAGTGAGTTTAGAAAATCAATATAAAATACTAAAAAAACCTAATTTACTGAATAAGAATACTAAAATGCCGAAGGAACAATACATGAAGATGAAGAAGCATGGCCAAAAGAAAAGAATAAGCAGGACATTTTAGAAGGTACACAAATGAATTTTTTTTTAACAGAATATATGGGAGTTCAAACAATATTGCAAATTCTAAACAATATATAGTGAAAGAAATATCCTTAATTTTGATGATGGAGGGAAGAAGACATGTAATGCCTCTATTTATAGGATAACAATATGGAATATCAAATGATATCATGAACATGATTATTAATATAATTAGGAGTTATGATCATCAAAGGTCAGGAGAGTAATGAAAATAAACACTATTAAGTTTTTATATTAAAGAATATGAATAAATGAAGGAGTAGTAATTGATCCATTCATTTTAATTATTAAACAAATTGATTTATTAATGAAAAGAATGAAGGAAAAAGTTCCAAAAAAGGAGAAAAAAGATAAATAGGAATAGAGGTCATAGAGAGGTGTCAGATCACAGATTGATTTGTAATATATATATATATACACTTTCTAGAAAAAATGCTATGATGGCTATAAAATAGGCGGCTTATTTGAAACTAATACTCCCTCCGTTTCATTTTATTTTTTCTGTGTTGACTTAACAGTTCCCTAAAGAAAACATTTATTATGAGTTTATTTTACTAAATTAACCTTATCAATTATACTTAGAAGTTTATTTTACTAAATTAACCTTATCATTTATACTTTGAAAATTTAAATTTGACTACTAATACTTTATGTAGTCATCTAATGTTAGGGGTAGTATTAGAAGAAAATAATAAACTTATCTTCATTTCATAAATTAGATAAGTAAACTGAAATAACTATTTTTAGTAATAGGGCAACCAAGAGGGCCAACCAAGGGTGTGGTCAATGACGTGGGTTAAGCATCATGAGATATCAGGTTCAAATCCCAACAAAGATAAAAACACTAGGTGATTTCTTCCAAGTTGGATAGAGTTACCTGGCCTGAACACCACGATTATTCAAAAAAAAAAAAAAAGGGATAAGTGAGGAAGTTAAAACAACAGAAATAATAATATCACCTTAGTCACGAACAAATTTGGATAGGCTTTATGAATTCTTGTTTCTTCATTTAACCAATCCACCTTTAATTTGAATCAATCTTAACTTCAAAGTTCTTGATGCTGTTGTTGCTATACCAATTGAAGACTTGTTCTAGAGTGTAACGACTCTCCAAGTCGTTTTGTGAATTTTTCTTATTTTGATCCTCCTCGTAGTTTTTAGACATGATTTAGGACTTTTGGGAATGGATACTACGGACCTCGAGATGTTCGGTAGCGATTTAAGTCATTGGTTGGACTCTTGAGTTTAAGAATGTTAAGTGTGAATACGGCTACTTTTGGTCAAGACGACCTCAAATTGGTGTTTTAATGTTTCCAATAGGTTCGGAATGTGCTTTTTAGTCAATTTACATATTAGATTTATTTTATGGGGTATTGAATAAATTTCGGGGATTTATTAGAAGCTTCGGGTATTTTAAATTAATAGTTTAATTAGTGATTTAGTGGGTCAAAGCCATAATTTATCTACTTATGTGTCCAATACAAGGATAAATTTAAGTGAGAAGGGTTTAAAATAAAATAAGAATAATAACATCAAGGAGTCTCGAGTAAGAAGAGAACGACGGTTGCAGTGGTATTGTTTCTTTTTCAAACCTTCGGTTTCGTGGAGAGTGGAGACTACTGCGTACATCTTCAGGTTGGTTTATAATTTTTCTTGTCGAATTGTTCATATTGTTATTGTGCTTTTGGTGGTTTTAGAACCAAGCTTAGTTGATGGGTAAATGGTAGTCAACGTACACGAGGATGATGATGCAATCATTGGATAATGATTGGGGGTGACAAGAAGTTAGGCTAAATATATTAAGTACTGGGATGATTATGTATATGATGTGGACAGTGATTGTGCGCAGGTGAGTAGTTAGTCAGAAAATATTATTTTGGGGTGAAGTTAATAATTAGGTGCTATAGAATTAGTGTAAAGTAATTCCTAATGAGGTAATGATGACAAAATGTGATAGGATGAGCCAATAATTGGCATTAATGATATAGTATGTATACGTTCATGTTCACCATGAATTCGAGGGTTCTGTAGTTATTGTTTTCGTGTATTGCCTCCGATTTTGAGAGTTAAAGAAATTGAGTTTTAGGTCTAGGATTCTTAGAGTGAGAATTGTGAATTTGGAGATTGAATAACGATCCATTTTAGTTGAAATTTGATTTGTTAGTCCGTACCCTTATGGAGATTATGTATTTTAACAGATTTTGACCATTCAGAAGTTTTACGAAAGGGCAAGTTGGTAAATTGACTCTTGGGCTTCGATTTGAGGAAAGTTGAGACTTTCTTAGACTCTTTTTCGAAGTGCTTATGTGTTAGTTATGTGTAATGGGAGTAATGGGAATGGGGGTCCCGTATAGATGAAGTGACGAGCATCTATGCGGGTACCGATGTTATTTGAGGGGTTAAAATCAGTTAATCGCCTGTTTTGAATGGTTTTCCCCTATTTGCTAGCATGATTAGGTAGATTTGCTATTGTAAATAAATTATTGAAAATGCTAGCTAATGAGAATACTCCCACTTGATAAGCTGAGTTGATTTTGAAATTGATACTTATCTGGCATAAAACATGAAATGCTTTGCTTAATTTTATTATTGATTTGGGAGCGGAGTTGCACGCCTGCACATCATGCATTTCATTTCATATGGGGTCGGAGTGTACGCCTGCACATTATTATCTATTATTGGGGTCGGAGTGCACGCCTGCACAGTATATTTATTGGGATTGGAGTGCACACCTGCACAGTACATGAACCTTGTGAGTCCCCCATGGGTCCTGACTTTGAAGCCATTGCTCGGTAGGTGTGTACACGAAATATGCATTGCATTGCATTCATCCTTTTCTTTTTCAGATTGAGTAAGGTATATTTATTGATTTTGTACTAGGTAATAAGTACTTGAATATCTGTTACTTGATTTCACTGTACTGGGGATTTCTTGCACTTTGTTATGATATCCTTATGACTATTAAACTTGCTTTTTCTGTTGGATTAGGGTGGCTTTTTGAGTGCAGGTTGTATGGTTGTTTTAGAGGGTTAACGTGGTGTCACTCGTCACCACTTTGAATTAGGGTCGGTTGACTATACTTGCTGAGTACACGTGGTTTCGTACTCACCCTTGCTTTTTCTGCACCTTCCGTGCAGGTACCGATCCGACGACCTCTGGGCATTGATTCCTATGGTTTCTTCTGTGTTAGCATCTTTGGAGATTTGAGGTAGCTGCTATTGATTTCAGAGACTACTGAAATCTCCTCCACCCTTATCTTTATGCATTTTTCCGCATTTTAAGATATTCAGACTTTTCTTTGATTTCTGTCTTCAGAGGCTTGTATTAGTGACTACTAGATCTGGGATTATCTATATTTCGACTACACTAATCTATTAATCCGTTTTGGGAGATTATTTGGGTTTTTTTTTGCCCTTATTTCTCCCGCTTCTATACATTTGGGATATTTTGTTTGGGATTGGGTTCTTGGCTTACCTATCACGGAGGGTTGGATAGGTGTCATCACGGTCCAAATTTTGGGTTGTGACAGATGGTATCAGAGCCCCAGGTTCATTGGTCTCACAAATACAAGCCAAGTCTAGTAGAGTCTTGCGGATCGGTGCGGAGACGTCCGTTACCTATCTACGAGAGGCTATGGGACTTTAGGAAATATTCATTTCTTCTTTCTTATCGTGCAATATTGATCCTTTAATTTGAAATACTGACATTCTTGTCTTATTCTCTCACAGATGGTTAGGACTCGTGCATCTCAGGACGATGGTCAGGAGCCCGTACCAGCCCCTGATCTGACTGCCCATGCTGGGACACGCGTATGGGGTAGGGGACGTGGTAGGGGCAGAGTTCATGGTAGAGAGAGAGCTCGGAGAGCCACTCAAATTCCTCATAGGGTAGGGTCTCTCGAGGTTGAGTTTGGGGCAGGTGATGATGATATTCAGTTTCCAGCTGATGGTGTGGCCCCAGGTCAGGCACCTCCCGGATTTATTGCTCCACCAATTCTTCAGGATACCTTAATCCGGGTTCTTGGAGTTTTGGAGAGTATTGCTCAGGGAGGCGAATCATTAGGTACTCCACAGGGTTCACACGCTAGGGTGGGGGCCCAGACCCCAGATCAGAAGCCCATTCCTATTTATCAGGGTCCAGTGGTTCATCCAGCACCGAGGTATGATGGTATGCCTCTACCGGGGGTAGGAGCTATTGGTGGGGTTAGGGCAGTTATGTCTGATGATGAGTAGCGGCGATTTGAGAAGTTTAGAAAGATGGACCCACCACAATTTCAGGGCGATTAACATTAGGAAGCCTATGAATTTTTGGTCAGTTGTCATGAGAAACTTCAGAGTATGGGCTTGGTTGACTCCCACAGAGTTGATTATACTGCCTTGCAGATGCGTGGTCCAGCCAAGCAGTGGTGGCACTCCTATATTGATTCCAAGCCAGCAGATTCTCCACCGATGACTTTGGCTATGTTTGCACAGGCTTTCCTTGACAGATTCATCCCTCGTAGCTTGAGGGAGGAGCGTAGACGCCAGTTTGAGCATTTGACACAGGAGGGTATTTCTGTGGCTGAGTATGAGATTTGATTTTATGCCTTGTCCCGTTATGCTATGGTGATCTTGCCGGACGAGGCTGAGATGATTAAGAGGTTTATGAAAGGTTTGACCCTCAGGATTAAAGAGGTCGTGTTCGCTGTAGCCCAGTCTGGGGCTTCTCTTCAAAGGGTGGTCGAGTCAGTAAAGGAGTTTGAGTTGATGCATCATGAGGAGTACGGTGATTTGAGGGACAAGAGGTCTCGCACTTCTGGTCGATTCAGTAGTACCTCATCTAGAGGTAGGGGTTCGTTCAGACGAGATTTTTACCCTCAGCAGGGTAGACCAGTTCAGGCAGCGATGCATGCATCAGATGGTGGACATTCAGGTCGGGGTTCTTATGGTTCGGGACATGCTTCACATGGTTCATCTCAGCGGTTTTCAGGTCGTGGTGGTCATACTGGGTATTCAGGTCACTCTCAGCAGTTGATGGCTCCCAAGTCCTATTATGAGTGTGGTAGTTCGGATCATCTTCAGAGGGATTGTCCAGTGTACAGATAGAGGGGTCCATAACACGGTCATTATGACCTTGCTAGAGCCACAGTGCCTCCGGCTAGAGGTCGGGGCAGATCTCAGGGAGGTAGAGGTGCACCACCAGCTGGCAGGGGAGGTGGTAGAGGAGTGACCCAGGCAATAGATGATAGAACTCATTGTTATGCTTTCCCAGGGAAGCCCTAGGCAGAGTCTTCTGATGCAGTCATTACAGGTATCGTCTTAGTTTGCCACCAACCTGCTTCAGTGTTATTTGATCCTGGTTCTACCTTCTCCTATGTGTCTGCATACTTTGCTTCCAGCCTTGATATGATATGTGAGTCTATAGTTGTTCCTATTTGTGTTTCTACCCCAGTAGGTGATTCCTTAGTGGTGGATCGGGTGTACCGATCCTGTGTTGTTTTTATTTTGGGGTGTGATACCTGGGTAGATTTAATTATCCTTGATATGGTCAATTTTGATGTGATTTTGGGCATGGATTGGCTTTCTACCTATCATGCTAAAACAGTTACTTTGGCTATGCCTGATCGTCCGAGGTTAGAGTGGAAAGGTGTTCAGAGTTCGTATCCTAAGAAGGTGATTTCATTTATTCAGGCCCAGCGGTTAGTTGGGAAATGGTGTCTATCATATTTGGCTTATGTTCGTGATACTAGTACCGAGACACCTTTTTTGGAGTCAGTGAGGGTAGTTAAAGAGTTCATGGATGTATTTCCTACCGATCTTCCGGGTGTTCCTCCTGATAGAGACATCGATTTTGGTATTGATTTGGAGCCAGGCACTAAACCCATTTCGATTCCTCCTTATAGAATGGCACCGGCGGAGTTAAAGGAATTGAAAGACCAGCTTTAAGATTTATTAAGTAAGGGGTTTATTCGACCTAGTGTATCACCTTGGGGTGCTCCGGTGTTGTTTGTGAAGAAGAAAGATGGGTCTATGAGGATGTGCATTGATGACCTTTTTGATCAGCTTCAGGGTGCTTCAGTGTTCTCAAAGATTGACTTGAGGTCAGGGTATCATCAGTTGAAAATTCGGGCTTCGGACATTCTTAAGACAGCCTTTCGGACTAGATATGGCCACTATGAGTTCTTGGTTATGTCCTTTGGGTTGACTAATGCCCCGACAACATTTATGGAGTTGATGAATAATGTGTTTCGACCTTATCTAGATTCATTTGTTATTGTGTTCATCGATGACATTTTGGTGTATTCTAGGAGCGAGGCGGATCATGTGAAGCATTTGAGGATCGTACTCCAGAGGTTGAGAGATGAGAAGTTATATGCCAAGTTTTCAAAGTGTGAATTTTGGCTTAGTTCTGTGGCATTCTTAGGATACGTGGTGTCCAAGAATGGTATTATGGTCGATCCGGCTAAGGTTGAGGCAGTTCGAAATTGGTCACGACCTACTTCACCTTCAGATATTCAGAGTTTTATTGGGTTGGCAGGCTATTACAGGTGATTCGTGCAGGGTTTCTCTTCCATTGCAGCTCCTATGACTCGATTAACTCAGAAGAATGTGGTTTTTCAGTGGTCAGATAAGTGTGAGGAGAGCTTTCAAAAGCTCAAGACTCTATTGACTTCAGCTCCTATATTGACTCTACCTGTGGAAGGTGAGGGATTTATTGTATTTTGTGATTCTTTCGGTATTGGCTTGGGTGTTATGTTGATGAAGAAAAATAAGGTGATAGCGTATGCTTCAAGGCAGTTGAAACCGCATGAGAGGAATTACCCTACCCATGATTTGGAGTTAGCAGCGGTTGTATTCATACTGAAGTTATGGTGACACTATTTGTATGGGGTTCATTGTGAGGTGTACACAGATCATCGCAGCCTTCAGTACATCTTCAAGCAAAATGAGTTGAATTTGAGACAACGTAGGTGGTTGGAGTTGTTGAAAGATTATGATGTGACTATCCTATATCATACGGGCAAGGCTAATGTAGTGGCAGATGCCTTGATTAGGAAGGCAGTTAGTATGGGTAGTCTTGCATTGTTGAGTATGGAGGAGCGACCATTAGCTAGAGAAGTTCAACGGTTGGCTAACAGTTTCATGCGTCTTGATATCTTCGAGTCGGGTAAAGTTCTTGCAAGTGTAGAGGCGAGGTCCTTGTTGATAGAGCAGATTCAAAATCGTTAGTTTGAGGATGAAAAGTTGTGTATTATCAGAGATAAAGTGATGCAAGGTGAGGCTAAGGAGGCGATTTTAGACCAGGAGGGTGTTTTGAGGATAAAGGGGCGGATTTGTGTTCCTAGAGTGGGTGATTTGACTAGATCTATTATGGAGGAGGCCCATTCTTCGTGGTATTCCATTCATCCAGGCGCTGTAAAGATGTATCATGACCTAAAACAACATTATTGGTGGTGTGGGATGAAGAGGGATATTATAGAGTTTGTGGCTAAGTGTCTAAATTGCCAGCAGGTGATATATGAGCACCGGAGACCAGGTGGTTTGCTTCAGAGGATGCCTATTCCCGAGTGGAAATGGGAGCGTATCACTATGGATTTCGTAGTTGGGTTGCCTCAAACCTTAGGAAAGTTTGATTCTGTTTGGGTAATTGTGGACAGATTGACCAAATCAGCCCATTTTGTGCCTGTGAAGATGAACTATAATGCAGAGAAATTAGCCAAGATCTACATTCGTGAGATAGTTCGATTACATGGTGTGCCCATTTCCATCATTTCAGATAGAGGTACCCAGTTCACTTCGAACTTTTGGAGTACTTTGCAGCGAGGGTTGGGTACTCAGTTGGATATGAGTACAATATTTCATCTACAGACAGATGGCCAGTCAGAGCAGACTCTTCAGGTGTTGGAGGACATGTTGCAAGCTTGTGTGATGGATTTCGGGGGTCACTGGGATCAGTTTTTACCCTTGGTAGAGTTCTCCTATAATAACAGCTACCATTCCAGTATTCAGATGGCTTCATTCAAGGCATTGTATGGAATGAGGTACAGGTCCCCAGTTGGGTGGTTCGACTCTTTTGAGTTTAGACCTTGGGGTACCGATTTGCTGAAGGACTCGATGGACCGAGTGAGATTGATCCAGGACCGACTCTTGGCTGCTCAGAGTAGACAAAAGAGTTATGCTGACAAGAAGGTCCGTGACTTGGAGTTCATGCAAGGTGAGCGAGTCTTGTTGAAGGTATCATCCATGAAGGGTGTAATGAGGTTTGGGAAGAAAGGAAAGCTCAGTCTGAGGTTCATTGGCCCTTTTGAAATTCTTCAGCGCATTGGGCCAGTGGCTTATGAGTTGGCTTTGCCACATGGTCTTTCAGCCGTACATCTAGTTTTTCATGTTTCAATGTTATAGAGGTACCATCCGGATGATTCGCATGTGATTCAGTGGGACTCAGTGAGTTTGGATCAGAATCTAGCATTTGAGAAGGAGCCTATAGTTATTCTGGATAGGCAGGTTAGGAAGTTGAGATCCAAGGAGATAGCTTCTGTAAAGGTGCAGTGGAGGCATCTTCCTATGGAGGAGGCCACTTGGGAGGCTGAGTACGATATGCAGAGCAGATATCCCCATCTTTTTGATAGTCCAGGTACTTCCTTCTCTTTTCGTTCGAGGACGAACATTTGTTTTAGTGGTGGATAATATAACGACTCTCCAAGTCGTTTTGTGAATTTTTCTTATTTTGATCCTCCTCGTAGTATTTAGACATGATTTAGGACTTTTGGGAATTGATACTACGGACCTCGAGATGTTCGGTAGCGATTTAAGTCATTGGTTGGACTCTTGAGTTTAAGAATGTTAAGTGTGAATACGGCTACTTTTGGTCAAGACGACCTCAAATTGGTGTTTTAATGTTTCCAATAGGTTCGGAATGTGCTTTTTAGTCAATTTACATATTAGATTTATTTTATGGGGTATTGAATAAATTTCGGGGATTTATTAGAAGCTTCGGGTATTTTAAATTAATAGTTTAATTAGTGATTTAGTGGGTCAAAACCATAATTTATCTACTTATGTGTCCAACACAAGGATAAATTTAAGTGAGAAGGGTTTAAAATAAAATAAGAATAATAACATCAAGGAGTATCGAGTAGGAAGGGAACGACAGTTGCAGTGGTATTGTTTCTTTTTCAAACCTTCGGTTTCGTGGAGAGTGGAGACTACTTCGTACATCTTCAGGTTGATTTATGATTTTTCTTGTCGAATTGTTCATACTGTTATTGTGCTTTTGGTGGTTTTAGAACCAAGTTTAGTTGATGGGTAAATGGTAGTCAACGTACATGAGGATGATGATGCAATCATTGGATAATGATTGGGGGTGACAAGAAGTTAGGCTAAATATATTAAGTAATGGGATGATTATGTATATGATGTGGGCAGTGAGTGCGCAGGTGAGTAGTTAGTCAGAAAATATTATTTTGGGGTGAAGTTAATAATTAGGTGCTATAGAATTAGTGTAAAGTAATTCCTAATGAGGTAATGATGACAAAATGTGATAGGATGAGCCAATAATTGGCATTAATAATATAGTATGTATACGTTCATGTTCACCATGAATTCGAGGGTTCTGCAGTTATCGTTTTCGTGTATTGCCTCCGATTTTGAGAGTTAAAGAAATTGAGTTTTAGGTCTAGGATTCTTAGAGTGAGAATTGTGAATTTGGAGATCGAATAACGATCCATTTTAGTTGAAATTTGATTTGTTAGTCCGTATCCTTATGGAGATTATGTATTTTAACAGATTTTGACCATTCAGAAGTTTTACGAAAGGGCAAGTTGGTAAATTGATGCTTGGGCTTCGATTTGAGGAAAGTTGAGACTTTCTTAGACTCTTTTTTGAAGTGCTTATGTGTTGGTTATGTGTAATGGGAGTAATGGGAATGGGGGTCCCGTATAGATGAAGTGACGAGCATCTATGCGGGTACCGGTGTTATTTGAGGGGTTAAAATCAGTTAATCGCCTGTTTTGAATGGTTTTCCCCTATTTGCTAGCATGATTGGGCAGATTTGCTATTGTAAATAAATTATTGAAAATGCTAGCTAATGAGAATACTCCCACTTGATAAGCTGATTTGATTTTGAAATTGATACTTATCTTGCATAAAACATGAAATGTTTTGCTTAATTTGCGGAGTTGCACGTCTGCACATCATGCATTGCATTTCATATGGGGTCGGAGTGCACGCCTGCACATTATTATCTATTATTGGGGTCGGAGTGCACGCCTGCACAGTATATTTATTGGGATCGGAGTGCACGCCTGCACTGTACATGGACCTTGTGAGTCCCCCATGGGTCCTGAATTTGAAGCCATTGCTCGGTAGGTATGTACACAATATATGCATTGCATTGCATTCATCCTTTTCTTGTTTAGATTGAGTAAGGTATATTTGTTGATTTTGTACTAGTTAATAAGTACTTGAATATCTGTTACTTGATTTCACTGTACTGGGGATTTCTTGGACTTTGTTATGATATCCTTATGACTATTAAACTTGCTTATTCTGTTGGATTAGGGTGGCTTTTTGAGTACAGGTTGTATGGTTGTTTTAGAGGGTTAACGTGGTGTCACTCATTACCACTTTGAATTAGGGTCGGTCGACGATGCTTGCTGAGTACACGTTGTTCCGTACTCACCCTTACTTTTTCTGCACCTTCCGTATAGGTACTGATCCAACGGCCTCTGGGCATTGATTCCTGTGGTTTCTTCTGTGTCAGCATCTTTGGAGATTTGAGGTAGCTGCTATTGATTTTCGAGACTACTGAAATCTCCTCCACCCTTATCTTTATGCATTTTTCCGCATTTTAAGATATTCAGACTTTTCTTTGATTTCTGTCTTTAGAGGCTTGTATTAGTGACTACCAGATCTGGGATTATCTATATTTTGACTACACTACTCTATTAATCCATTTTGGGAGATTATTTGGGTTTTATTTTGCTCTTATTTCTTCCGCTTCTATACATTTGGGATATTTTTTTGGGATTGGGTTCTTGGCTTACCTATCACAGTGGGTTGGATAGGTGCCATCACGGTCCAAATTTTGGGTTGTGACATAGAGCCTATGTTTCTGTCATATTGTTAGTGTTGATACCATATGAAAGCTCTTTTGTATTTATCTTCCCCTGTTTTGACTATTAGAAAGCTCACCATTGTTCTTCGTAGTGCTTGTTGGATGTTCAAACGGTTCTAGATTAATTTCTTCTCCCTTTTTCTTCTCTAAAATCGATAGTTTGCCAAAGAATGACCAAGACTTCTACAATGTTTACAATATTTGGGGATATTTTCGTTTTCAATCTTTTGTGAGTAACCTCTCAACGGTGAACTTTCGTCTTCTGTGTGCACTCAAACATTGTGTGTTAGAGGTTTCAGCAGATCAATTTTCACTCTCACCTTAGCTAGACTTTTGGTGGCTATGTCTTGTTCAGTTGCTTTGCCCACTTCAACAGTTATTTATTTAGTGTAATGCCACGAATGCATATGAAATGGAAGTCCTGGCAACAAAACACAAACAAGAATTATAGGTATGTCATCCTCCGTCTTAAAGTCTAGAGCCTATTTTTGTAACCAAATTTGATACCCATCTAGATCAATCACATATATTGAACAAGATTGAAGTCTTCGAGCGTGTTTGGTACAAAGAAAAATGATTTCCAATTTAAGGAAAATATTTTACAAAACACTCTTTAAACCTCACACCTCAACTTTCCATCCTAACCAGAGTCTCGGGTACCGATTTTTGACACTAACCCGGGATTTGACTCCCGATTCCACATTCTGAACCCGAATCCTGACCTCGTTCTGAGATCCAACTCCCACCCTGACAATGAATTCCCGAACCAAGACCTGACTCTCAATCTTAATCCAAGACTTAAGACCTAGGATCTGACTTCGTCTTAAAACCCGATGTCCAAACCTGACCTAGATCTGAATCCTGAACTAGACTCGTAACTCAAAACTTGACCCGACCCTGAACCTGATCCAAGAACAACTCTCAACACCAACCCATAACCCAACTTGGTTACGATCTCAATCTGATTCCCAACCTACGACTCCGGCCCCGATTGGGAACCCATTTCCCTGCCTAAACCCTGACTTAGTTCTTAGGTCGAGAGTCGAGGTCGGGTCTCTGGTCGGGTGTCGGTGTTGAATCTAAGGTTAGGATGTAGGGTAGGATCCCAGGTCAGCAGTCAGGGTCGGTCATCGGCTGTGGAGCTAAGGTTGGGTCCCAGGTCAGGGCCCGATTTAGGAGTCAAGCGTCGGGAGTTTGGGTTGGGGGTCGGGGTCAGGAGTTGGGAGGCAGATCGGGTCTTGCTCCAAGTATTGGGGTCGGTTCCCATGTCAGGTCTAGGGTTGAGAGTTAGGGTAGTGTTCTGGGTCGGGAGTCGGGAGTCGGGAGTCAGGAGTCAGGAGTCATGGTTGGATCTTGAGTTGAGAGCTTGGAGCTGGGGTCAGTTCCATGGTCAGAAGTCAAGGTCAGTTATCGGGTTAGGAGTTAGGGTCAGGTCCTAGGTCGAGAGTCGGGATCGGGTCTCGAGTGAGGATTCATGGTCAGTAATGTGAATTGGACTACGAAAAAGAAATAAAATGCAAAACAAAAATACGATAAAAGTAAAGATAGAAGATAGACACGAAATAAGGGAATCAAAAGTAATTAAAGAGTTTTTTAAACCCAAAACCCCCAATCGATGCAATAAACCTATCAAGAACCTAATCTATGCATGAGGGAAATTCTATTCACCTTAAAACTACCATTCAAACCAATTCACCAACAAAAGCTTTACCAAGCCCTCTAATCTCTCACAAGAAAATTAAATATTCAACATATCAATAATCAAAATAGTCTACCTATGAATGAGAAGACTAACTATTTATAGTCTTGGGTTAAGCTTATTACAAATGGGCCCAAAAGTGACCCAATACAAGTGGGCTACCAAGTTTGGCTATAACGAGTGACTTGGGCAATGTGCCCATCACTTTTTCTATGCCCTTGATGTCTCCGAAGTGGAAAGCCTATCCCTTGACTCTTCAATATCTTCGTTGGACCTCTCGTTCTCCAAGCTGTCTTTCGAACGCGTCATTGTTTGATCAGGAGTTCCCTCTAATGATTCAAGCCTCTACTCCAAGCATCTACCAAACTTCTTAGGTAGCATATTGAGAATTTTGTCAACAAGTCCTCCAACTCCCTAGCTCGGCTCTTTATGTAAGACTTTGAGGAAGCTCAGATTACATTAATGACTCTTTGGATTGCATCATTCTCCCCTTCTTGAAAAAGATTCATCCTCGAATCCAAACCTTACAAAATCTTAGGGAAAATAAGCAACAACAATATCCTCATGGCATGCCAAGGATGCACACACTTAACATATAACCAAGTATCAAAATGATCAACCAAGGGTTTGTAACCCCACAAAGTAAAAAAACACTTGGATTTTGAAGAGATTTTGACAAAGGGGAAAATCATAAGAACCAACATTGGCTCTATATTTAGACAAGCATAATTCCCCTTTTAAGTCAAGGATCATATAGTAACCCTCATAACTAAGTGCAAGGTCATGAACAAGGTCCACCCAAGTTAAGACTTCTCACAATGCACTAGTTATCTTTAAGAATGGGACTACTCCCAATTCATCACCGGGATCAAATACAAAGGTATCCCTCACACAAGTTAGCAAACATATTTCATTCAAGCCCATGAGATCAAGTAATAATTACATGAGAGAAAATAAGTGTTACTACTGTATTTATTACCATGTAAGACAACAATCTCACTCATACCAAGCTTATCTTTAAGACCAAGCACCATATCAAAATGTGTAAAGACCTAATTTATGAAAACTTGACTTTTATATATTTTGACCATTTTACCCTTCCATGTAGTTTCTACGTGATGATTTTGGGGTGTGGGGATGGTTGGCACGGTCTCCAATACGATCAGGAATGAATTTTGGATGAGTTTGAGATTTTTAGAGGCTTTAAAAGCCATATAGGTGACTTTGGTCAACATTTGATGTTTTGAGTCCTAGATGACAATTTGGATAGTTCCATTAGATCCAGAATGTCAAAATTGGGTTAGTTGCAAGGTTGGTTCAGGTTCGGAAGCTTTAGTTTGCATTTCGGCCCTCCATTTGAAAAATAGTGAAAAGGGGATCCCGGGGGTTAATTTGTTGAAAACAGACCTTTTTCAAAAATCTAACGTCTCCATTGAGTCTGGAACATCAAAAATATCCTAGTATCATGGTTCGTTTGCATTCACGAGATTCCAAAAGAATCCTGAGGGTTCGATCAAAAACTTAGTATTTTAGCCAAGTTGCTTATTGTGCTACTATCTAGTGCAGCCACTTAAGCGGCCAAGGACCTCTTTAGAGATGTGAGCTTTTGTGGTAGACTCTTTAGCGGCGTGCCATTACTTAAGTGTTAGCCACGATGGTGATTCACCTTATTTCAGATTACATGGTACTCTGGCAAACTACAACAAACTCCGTGTATTTGGTTGTTTATGGTATCAATGGTTGCATCTTTATAATAAGAATAAATTGCAACCTCGCTCTACTCTTTGTATTTTCCTAGGCTATTTGTAAAATCAGAGTGCTTATAAGTGCTATGACCTTGTAAATTCTCGCCTTTATTTATCTCGTCATGTTGATTTTGTGGAACATACTTTTCCTTACATGTCTCTTAAACCAATAGAAAGTAGACCTCAAAATGGCATTGTTGACTTTTGGGTTCCCAACCACTTTGTCATTCCTCTTACATGTGACCGACCTTCATCTGCCACTTTGTCATTCCTCTTACATGTGACCGACCTTCATCTGCCACTTTGTCATTCCTCTTACATGTGACCGACCTTCATCTGTCCCCTCTTCTATGGCCTCTACTACACTGCCCCTTGCCCTCCCATCTTCCAGCATTGCACATGATAATGCTTCTTCATTAAACAGAATTGGGAATTCATCCACATGTATGTCTATTTCTCTCTCATCATCCTCTATTAGTTCTACCTCCTTATCTTCTTCTAACCCCTCTTTACCTGATAACACCAATGTGTCAAATCAAATCTGACCATTCAACCCTCTCATCCTATGACTACTCGATCAAAAAATAACATCCATAAACTCGTTCAAAAATTGTGTCTAAGTGCTACTGTTCATGATTCTGCCAATCTCAATGTATCCCATGTCTCACTATTAACCAAACCATCCCAATTATCTCTAGCAACCAAAACATCCACTATGCCAAAACAACCTTTTTCCCTTCCTAAGCCGATAGAACCTCGTCATGTTTGTCAAGCCTTAAAAGATCCAAATTAGTATGCTCCTATGAATGCAGAGATTTCAGCATTGCAAAGTCAAGGCACTTGGTATCTTGTGTCATTTGTTCCTCATGCCAAACCGGTGGGCTCCAAATGGGTATTTCGTGTTAGGTATAATTCGGATGGCAGCATTGGATGTTATAAAGCTCGGTTGGTTGCTAAAGATTATATTCAAAGACCTGATGTGGATTATTTTGAAACCTACTCTCCTGTTGTTAAACATACTACAGTGAGAATTGTTCTTTCTCTTTCCGTCTCTAAAGGTTGGTCGCTTAGGCAATTGGATGTCAATAATGCATTTCTACATGAGCATTTATCATAGGAAGTTTACATATCTCAGCCACATAGATTTGTCAGTGAGAAGTTTCCCAATCATATTTGTCGATTAAGCAAGGCTATCTATGGTTTGAAATAGGCTACACATGCCAGGTATGATGAATTGAAATCATATCTTTTGTCTCTTGGTTTTCATCATTCTCAGTGTGATAATTGTCTTTTCATCTATGCAAAATTTGGAGTTATTATCTACCTTGTTGTTGTCGCGCCCTATTTTTCTCGTGAAAAGCGGGATTCGACGTGATGGTTTAGAGTGAGAAGTCGCTACCTAACAAATTAAGGTGAGTTAGGGCACCATACTACACTAATTATGATTATTTTAATAGTCAACATCAACCAGAAATTCGGGTAAGAGTTCAGGTTACCTCGAAAGGAAGGTGTTAGGCACCTTTCTAGGTCCACAAATGTGGGTCCCGACCGAACTCATATATTATGTGGGGGATTCTATGTGATAAACAAATGTCAATTATTTCATTAATTACGTAAAGTGTTAAAAAGGTGAAGTAATTAATAAACTAGACATACAACTTAGTTTTAATTAGCAACTATATAAGTGATAATATAGTTAATAAACTAGACATAAAATGTGTAAAGATAAATCAGATAAGCAAGGAGATAGAATGAACACAATTATATAAAAAGAAATTTTTATTTAGAAAGTAAACCTAGACTACCCCAAAGCAAAAGGGACATGCAAAGAGTAAAATATAATCGAAGTTTTAAAAGGTTTGGACAAGGGTTAATTTTATCTTGTTTGGATCAGCACCCGACTTATTAACGGAGGACAACGACGCATATCGCATTGTCGAATACAGCTCGGGATAATTTCCATCATTTTCGATTATTCTACCCACCCCACCTAATTGGTTATTAAGCCTAAAGGCGTTCTAGAAAAAATGATAAAAATAGCATTTTCTAAAATGCCTACCTGTCCCAACTTAATGTCCAAGACGCATTGGACTTGCTATTTTGAATTTTTGGGTCTAGACAAAAGGAAAGCTTAGGTTACTTAATTAGACTCAGGACTTCGCGTCAAACAAAACAAACAAGACAATTAGCATGTAACGGTTTCACATAAGCCTCGTGATTAATTAAAGGTTGATTAGGCGATAAGCATGCCAAATAGTTAACCATTTTATGTGATTAGGACCTGTAGGCATAATATCTAAGCGACAAATAGTTAATATGCTAAGTGTTTATTAGAGTGATTGAAATTAAAATTAAGTATGCTAAAAAAACAATTCAAAGTTTACAGAAAATTATTTAAAATACGCAAGACTTTGTTTTAAATATGCAGAAAATTGTGAGTGTGCAGAAAAAATTAATTTATTGTGCAGAAAAGTTATTACCGGTATGCAGGAAATTATTTGAAATACGCAGAAATTTGTTTTAAATATGCCAAAAATTTATTTAAATACGCTAAAAAATTAATTTAAATGTGCAGAAAATTGATTTAAATATGCTAAGAATTAGTTAAAATATGCAGGAAATTAATTTAATTGTGCAGGAAATTAAATTAAATATGCAAGAAATTAATTTGGTTGTGCAAGAAATTAATTTAAAATTCTGGAAATTAGTTTAAAATGCTGAAAATTAGTTTAAAATGTTGGAAATTAATTTAAATTGCAGGAAATTCATGAAAATTGCTGAAAATTTAATTTTAATATGTTGAAAATTATCAAAAGCATACTGAAAATAAGTAAATGCTAAAAACGAGTTATAATACACCAAAAATTAACTAGACCTGCGAAAAAATTAATTAAACAAGTTTTAGATTAAATCGTCATGCCAAAATTAATTAAATGTATTGAAACTTGAACAATCCTAAAACATGATTTCTAGGTGTTAAAACAATTAAAATTTTTATTTATTAACCTAGAACATGTTGCATAAATAATAAAATAATTGTTATTTAAATCAAATAATCCCCGCCCTAAGCAGTCCCCATATTTTATTATATATATAATAGCATTTATACAAAACTTATTACAAACCCAAATGAATGAAATAAGAAAAGAAACAGAGAAGGATTAAGTTGGACAACCCTTAAACACTTCCAAATCCCCTGGCAACTCTTCATCTCTAGATGTTCATCTTCAACCTGTTAAACATAAGCAAAGCACCTCAATTGCACTTAGAATCCAAAATCAGCCTTTGACAGCCCATAACCAACCTTTGACGCTGTCGAGATCCCAAGGATCTCGAGGATCTCGGGCAGACTCACGCCAAAGGGGTTATAAGATACGCAAAGGTGGTTTTGGATGCCCAAAGAGAACACGAAACAGGCAATTCAGTTTATATTTTTTAACATGACAATTAGTAAGGGCATGTTGTAGGGTATATGGCATTAAAAGACTGCTTATGGAGACAAACAAGTATTGAACATAACCACACAAGTCAAACAACATGCTTGTACATTATTATTTAGACTACGGGAGGAGCTTATCTACACTGAACTACCATGTAAGAAAATAAAAGAATGCTTTGACAGAAAGCTAACCAGTTTTGAAGAAAGAATAATAAAAGACCAACAAGAACCAGCACTCCCGAAGTAAGGACCAGTGACAATTAGCAGCCAAAGTAGTCTCCAGAAACCAAAAGCAAAGAAAATCTTTTTAAGGTCTCCCCGGAGAGTAGTGTTGTTCAACCCTTTTTAAAGATAAGTGGGAGTGTGAATAATGTTTAAGAATAATAGTAAGGAGGGACCTTGATTATATAGTAAAGTGGAGTGCACCAGTAAAGGAAAAGAATAAAATCAAAAGAGTGAATCAGGGAGACTCCTTTCCTTAAAGATAGCTGAATCAATTAAGAGTAGGAGATCATGCCAATTTTTACCATAATTAAACAAGTAAGAAAATTTGTCCATACTAAAATAAAGATAGGAGAATAGGTATGGAGATCACAAGATCACGTAATTTATCAAAATGGACAAACAGTGAAGTTGTCATATGATTTCATACACAAATCAGCCTATATAAAATTCTCAGTTAAGTGTAAAAACGAGCCAAATTTACCATAAATAGCTAAGTAAAAAATGAGAGAAAAAATCAATTACAAGCATGCTAGAGTCAATCACTGATGGTTTCTTTACCAAATACAAACAAAGGCTAGGCAGTCACACGATTTAATACTAATCAGATGAGAAAGAAAAAAAACTGATCACATTTGACCCGACATGTACCAATCTAACGTTAATTAATCACAAAATGAATTCGAATTCGAGCCCCATAATATCTCTAACTGTATTCGAATCCCATGATCAAGGGTGTCGAATTGATAATCAAAATTACTCCTAAATCAGAAACTAAGCCCGAACATGATTCAATGCCAACTGAATTCGCACCAAACTTAATCATTCTATCAGGCAAAATTCAGAACCAAAACTCATACCGCCTTTAACAAATCAGTACCCAATCGATGCATATTTTAAGGTTGATAACAGTTCATAAATTTGGAGCTTTTAACATGTGATAATCTAAATTAATAAACAAGTCATAATGACAAGAATCTAACAAAAATCCACCAAAACATAAGAATTTTAGGTCTGAATCTGTCTAAAGCAAGGAATGACAGAGATGATAGCAATCGAGCCTAAAGAAATCATACCCAGCATGAATTCATTATCACCCATCGTCAAAATTAGAATCTCAAAGCTTTAACAAAAATCCCAATAGCACGGATGACCTCAGAATTTAGCAATTAGACTATTAACAAACCGTGAATGGTGCTTATTTCATCAGAACTTTCTGAGGCGGTAGTGATCGTGTTCTACAGGAGCAGTGGTGGCAGTGGCAGTTGGTGGAAGTTGGTGGGAGGCGGCGACGACGGCAGCGGAGTGAGGGAGAAGAGTGGCGGGAGAAACTGAGAAAGAGGAGAAGATGTGGGAAGATAGGGGTTTATTTGGATGGAGAAGAGAATAGGGGTTCGCCGGTGAGACACAGGTGGCGGCTAGAAGAGAGACAGAGGGGCGGCAGGGGTCCACCGTTCACTGGCGGAGACTTACCGGTGGTGCGATGGCGAACCACGAGGGAGATGAAAAAGAAGGGGAGGGTGGCGGCTTGTGGTGGTGACGCGGTGCTGGCTTGGTGGAGTTGGTCGTTGGTGGTGTAGTGGTCGTCTGTGGATCGGAGAAGAAAAGTTAGGGGCGGCTGGTAGGGTGGTTATGTGTTTGAGAGAGAAGAGAGAGAAAAAGGAGGGGAGGGGCGGTTGGTATCGGTAGAAAATGAATTAGGGTTTAGGTTTTTGAGGGGTGTGGTAGATTAAAAGGAAATAAAGGGAGTTAAGCTCAGCCGTTGGATCAGTCTTGATCAACGGTTGGGATTTAAAATTACAAAAAGGGATCAAAATTTGGGTTATTTAAATCGGGTTCAATTGAAATAGAATTGGGGTTTAAAATTGAGCCATATTGAGCTCAATGTACACTAAAATTGACATTAATTGAGTAAAACCAGGCTAGAAATTAAATAAGTTGGAAGAGTTAAATTGAAATAGGCTGCTATTTTGTAAATATAGTAATAAATCGGTAAATATATAATAAAAATACCTAAAAAAATTAATCAATGTCATAAAATCATTATGAATAAATTATGTAAGTAAAATTAATAACACGTAATATATTATTTAAAATCACCGACAAAATGATTTGAAATAGATTAGGCACCTATGACTACAAAATTTAAAAATACTAGAATAATAATAATAATAATAATAATAATAATAATAATAATAATAATAATAATAATAATAATAAACAATAAACTATGGACCACGTATTTGTAAATTATGAGTATGCATATTTGTGGAAATAATTTAGCAAATATTATAAAATTATGTAAAATATTGTATTTAAATTAGTAAATTATATATTATATAAGAATATAAAATTAAATGCTAAAACAAATTGCATACCTTAAAATTGTGAATACGAAATGTCAGAATTTATTTGATATCAAAAATAATAATTAAAAATTCAAAATTAATATTTTTTGATAAAATAGCAGCCTATGAGGAATATTGGGAGGTCAAAATTGGGTGTCAACAGTTGTTTACGTTGATGATCTCATAATTACTGGCAATCAGTCACACTATATTGAAGAATTTATCAAATAGCTTGGTACTCGATTCTCCATAAAAGATCTTGGTGATCTGAATTTTTTTCTTGGGTGTCGAAGTCATTCTTTCACCTGCTGGTCTATTTCTTAACTAACATAATTATGTATGTGATATACTTTAAAAACCCAACATGGTAGATTCAAAACTAGTGAGGACACCTGCAACTTATGGTTCATGTCCAGGTTCTAAAAATGGTTCTCCTCTTGAATATCCCACACAATACAGGAATGTAGTTGGAAACTTGCAGTATTTGTAGCTTACTCGCCCAGATGTTGCTTTTATAGTCAATAAGTTGTCTCAGCTTACAAGTTGCCCCACAACAACTCATTGGACCATGGAAAAAAGTGCCTTGCGCTATCTAGCTGGGACATCAGACCGTGGCCTATTTCTTTGGAAACATTCTCTTCTCTTGCTTCATGCCTTTTCCAACTCTAATTGGGCTGGTGATCTTGATGATCGCTCATCCACTATAGCCTATGTTGTGTTTCTTGGCTTTAATCCAGTCTCATGGAGTTCTAAGAAACAACGAGTTGCGGCTCACTCTTCGACGGAGGCAGAATACAAGACCATTGCCTCTACCACTACTGAACTTTGTTGGGTGAGAAATCTTTTCAAGAAGTTATCTGTTACTCCTACTCAGACACCAGTCATCTATTATGATAATCTTGGTGCTACATATGTTTATGCTAACCCTGTGTTCCACTCTCGCATGAAACACATTGAACTTGATTATCATTTTTTCCGTAAATTAGTCTAGAAAGGTTTTCTTCAGGTTTCTAATGTTTTATCGAAGGACCATCTAGCTGATATGCTCACACAATCTCTTTCAAGTAGTTCTTTTTAGTTGTTATGTTCCAAGATTAGTATCTCTGATTGACCTACCATCTTGCGGGGGCATAATAGAGATATATCTTAGATTGATTGTGAATTAGTTTCTCTTCTTATTTGCAGATTTAGTTTCCATATTTTTAGCTTATTCATCACTGTAAAGATTCTCACTTCTATTGATTGACTAGTTAAACTTGTTCGCACTTCGCGCGGTTATAAAAGTTAGTCTTCAAAATAGTTTTTTTTTTTTATATATAAATTTTGTTAAGATAAAAGGATGTAAAATTTTGATGTGTATATACGCATATAAGTTATAATTCTATACGTACCCCCAATCTATGACTGAATTTCAACGACATACTCTTATCTTTTTAAGGGTGCTGACGTAGAGCCACAACCCGATTCAATTAGTTGTTGGATATACACATGTCGTAACGTGTATATATTATTTACTTATGTTATCTCTTTAAATTTGTTTCCTTCTTTTATTGTTTTTTTCTTTTTATATTGCTTTTACTTATTATTCCTAATATTTTTGCATTTTCTTTGGATTTGATTTCAAGTTTAATTCAAATGCCAATAATATTTAAAATAAGTACGTTTTGGACGGATACCAAAGAGATGAATAAAATCAAATGAAAAGAAGATGCATAAGGATGTCATGATCCAAAGTAGGCATATGATGGCACTTCTCAAACCATCTGGACAAGTAAGCCTAACTCATCCCCAAAGAATACAAATTAAGGAAGAAGAAATGGAAGTAGAAGAACATAATAATCCCAATTATAATATAACGAGACACGAGTCTCCAAAATATATTCCAGGTCTGGTTGTAACTAGTACACACCTCTAAATACAGAAAGACATTAATAACTAAAGTATCTTAAATGCGGATAAGCATAAGATAAATAAAGAGAGATTCGGGTAAGCTTGAAGTTCATCAGTCGCTACCTAGATCTCCGCAACATAAATACTAGAAGAAGATGATCTACAAACTGCTACTCGGTCCAATAACTGTACAGGGTGCAGAAAAACAAGAAAAAGGAAAGAAAAGCAAGGGTGAGTACGAAACCATATGTACTCAGCAAGCATTATCGATAACCGACCCTAATCCAAAATGATGGCGAGAACCACCATCCCAACTAACCCAGGTTTCCCAAACAGTCTATAACCTGCAATCACAACACTTCATCCTATCAGGGTAATCGAACACAACGGTCAATATATTTACCATATAGGGTAGGCACATTAATCTAGGTGAGTCAACACTATTCATTCCATGATCAATAAATAAGGGAAGTCATTTATGAAGAAGACTCACTAATACGATGTATCAGGCTTAATAAATTATAATCAACCAATAATATGGGATAAAAATAGAGAGAGTGTATATAAAAATGTATAACATGCTACCGAAGGTGCGATGAAACAGTCTCTCAGATTAAGCCATAGCTATACCCTAAGTCTCATAATATCTCAACCTCTCAATCAATATAAGATGATATAAGATAATGTAATAAAGTGAAATGAATGCTCAAACACAAAATCACAAATAAGGTTCTAACACGATAATACAGTACAAGAATAAATAGTAACACAATATCGAACCATACCAAAGAAGGTAATGCAATGCAATGTAGTGATGATGATGGGATGATGATAAATCTTTGAAAGTTATCGCATAACTTTCTGTATATACCTACCGAGCAATGTTGCTCCCAAAGTAGGACCCATGAGGGGTTCGTAACCCATATACTTTCTGTAATCTCAATCTCACATCTCAAATCAACCTTACCGGCACATCCCTCGATATAGGCATTTTATAAAATGCCTTATTTTCTTACAAAAATCAGAATGTCTCAGTGGTACCAAAGTCTTATGAATATGCATGCCTGATATGAGGATGTAATGCTCACAACCAATCAGTATGAAGATCAAAATCCATCCAATACATGTATAAGTGAGCTCAGAATCAACTCAATGTGCCAATAATTCATGATATCAATTTCCACTTGGCACCACCAAAATAGTTGGTCATTGTAACACCCCGTACATTCCCAACCCTAACTTGATGGATTGGTGACCTAGGATGTAGTTACAAAACTTAGATTCGCAAGCACTAAGTACGTGTGTTGCATTGGTTTTGGAAGAAACAATTGATATCGTACTAGACAATATGACTAGACTCTTGTAGGAGGAGTTTGAAACTTTTTGAAATATTTTGGGAGTGATAAGTGAGGCTTGAACGACTTCCAAACAAAGGGTTTTAATGCGAAGAGGTAAGCTAAAGAGTTGAACTTGAAATACCTAACCGAATCCGCAAAGAAAAGTCGAAGAAACGAAAAAAAAACTTTTAAAAAAAAGAGTGGGGCGTGCCAGGCCGCTCTGGGCTAAAAATTTTATCCCACAGGCAGAAAGGGGGCGCGCAAGGCAGTGTGCTAGGCCGCCCCTGCACACCCTTCAAATGTTGGAAATTTTTTTAAGTCCAAGGGGCGTCCGGGGTGCTTTTTGCCGATTTTTTTTTGCCAACCACGAGCCTATAAATGTGATTCTTGGGTTATTATATAATTGTTCCATCTCGGTAAGACTATACTTGGACGGAGTTACCATCCAAATTACGTTTTTACCCTTTTATGTTCACTTAAGCCATAAGTGGCTAGAATGTCTTATTTGGAGATTGAGGCTACGAATATGAGTCTCGTGAGTTGAATATTGTCGTGACGTTATGGAATTATGTAAACATGAGATAAATGATGGATTACACATTAAATTTGGTGGGTTAAGATGACATGTGTTATTGGGCTTAATTTAAAGCCCAAAGTGGAAATTAGAATTAAAGACATGGCCCAATGGGTCAAAGACCCATTCTTCCTTTAATTAATCAATTATTGACCCAAGTGGATAAAGATAACCATTAAGTGGAGGCTATATAAGGCCAAAATCAGATTTTTATTCACAAAATCTCTCATGACATTTCTAGAATTTTCTCTCTATTTCCAAACCCTAAGACAATCAACTCTTTGGGCAAGCTCATCATTCTAAAAGCTTAGGTAAGTGTTTATTCTTATGATTTAACATATTATGTACATGAGAGATTATGTAGATCATGTTGGTTATGCTTGGAAGTGTTGGATATGGCACTTTTGCTTTTTGTAAGAGATGTGTCATTTATGAGATTTAAACTTGAAAAGTGACTTGAGGTTTGAACAAAAGTGCATGGTATGGATGAAATATCAACATGTATGATGTGATTATGTTCTTAAACTTTTTATTTTTCTATAAGTGTAAATTATGGGATTTTGTCCGATATGTTATTATGAGGTGTATTAAGGTGACTTGGTGGATTAATTGTGATATGGTGTTGATGAGAAAGTGTAAAGGGGAAACTTGTGGTAAAATGCTATTGGTATATGATGTTGTGGTCAATGTACGGCATGTTGTGGTATTGTTGGAATGACAATGCCGTGAATGGTATTATAAAGGGGGAAATGACATTGTAAGGCAATCATGTAATTCATTATCGCCTTATACACTTGGAATGTAGTTTATGGTTAATGTTGGTTCCGTTATGTACTTGTGTTGTAGAGTGACACATAGAGAGGGAGCTAAATTGTTGTATTCACATATTGGCTTGTATATTCATACTTGGAAGTGAAGGTATGTAAGGTTACTCTTTTCGTATCCTTCTGCAGCACATAGTATCACATTGTCATTATACTTGTTCCATTCCGAAATGTCCAAAGGTATTCCATTTCCGGTTATTAATCATTGTTACACACGTGTTCTTTATTCATTGATCAATTGTGATTCACATGTCTCATGTTCATTGACTAATGTTCCAAAGGTCCTATGTTTTCAATAATGTTATGTTTCCAATAATGTTATGTTCCAAAGTTCCAATAGTGTTTATACACATGTCCCTTATTCATTGATTATTGTTCCAAAGCTTCCAATAATGTTACAACTACAAAAGTATCAATCTCAAGAATGTAAAGGCATAAAGTAAGCATCTATGTATTTTCCAATAATGATATATCATCGAATGAACTTTTCCCAAGATTAAAGGAGTAATGTTGTGGAGAGAAGTGATGTGTTCTTGGGTTGTATCCCATGGGGTTAAAATACCTCGCATGGGTCGATCCCAATATCTACGGGTGGTATCCCATGGGGTTAAAATACCTTGCATGGGTCGATCCCGCTTCTACGGGTGGTATCCCAGGGGCAAAAAGGAAAGCCTAGCATGGTTCGATCCCAAAAACTGTTGAGTATCCACTGATCAGCTTGGGGCCCGGGCATTATATGAATGGAAGGATGAGTAATGAATGAAGGAGTGAGTGATGAATGGATGAATGAGCGTAAAAGTAAAGAAAGTACCAAAATTAAAGAAAGCAATATTCGTAGTTCCAAACATACAAATTGACTATTTATCCATATTGGTTATTCATTTATATTTGAGTTCATTGAAGTATTCATGTATCATACAGTTTCTTGTGGCCTTGCATACTCAGTACATTCTTCGTATTGACCCCCTTGGGGGAATTTACTTTACTTGCTGCAGGCACAGGTATTAGTAGACCTCCACAGTAGAGTGCGGGTCATTTGCAGATTTTTGGTGAGCTCCAGTTGGTTTGGGGCTTTTTGATTCATAGTGTACATTGATTTTGGTATTGTAAAGGCTGTATAAAGCGGGGACTTCTCCCGACTCTAGGTTGGCTATGTATATGTATCTGTAGAGGCTTTATAGACATATATATGATGAGGAACGTAAGAGATGCATGTCCATGTTGACTCGATGGCCCTAACGGCCAAGTTTCTTATATGTATATATCACATGTTTCCATAACTTCAGCTATTGACATTTTATACCTCTATGTGATGGTGCTGCTTATTGAGTGACTTGCATATGAATAGACATGAGCAAAGATTGGTTCTCTCGGGCCTCATCGGCTTCGGGTGCCAGTCTGCTTCGTTGGAACTCAGGACATGACAGTCATGTAGTCATCAATATTATCATTTCCAACCCCCTTCCCTCGGGCATCACTAGGATGAATATACAATCAAATGCTTAGTTAAGGCGTACAATGTCAAGTCAAGCCCCCACTCGGGCGACACAATAATAGATATGGCATTCTAATGCACAGATAGGACCTATGATGACAAATCAAGCCCCTACTCGGGTGACACAATAATAAATAAAACATTTAATGTGCAAACATGACCAATAACATCAAGTCAAGCCCTCACTCGGGCATCACAGTAATATATCCCCTCAATTCAAAAGCAATATTCATATAAACCCCCACTCGGGCACACGATTATAAATAATTACTCAAGTTCATAGTGAAGCTCACATAGACCCTATATGGGCAACACGAAATCAATAATAACAATAACAATATATTGTGAAACTACCCGAACCCAGCTATTTCCATACGATAAGTCTCATCCACTATTACAAGTCCATCTATGCTCTAAGTATTCTCTAAAGGTCATTAATCCTCGATCATCACAATAAAATCTGATAAACAAGATTCAAGCTTTAAAATAGGCATCCAATACTAATATTCAAGATCACTAAGTTATCTATATATATTCTACTCTTAGGATAATTACAAGCAACAATACTAACTAAGAAAGACAACAATCTAACTACAATCCACCAAAAGACTCTGGTAACCGCAGAAATGCTCTCCATTTCACCTAAGCCGGACCCTCAATCCTAAAACTAATCACAAAATACAAACAAACAAGCATACAACACATAAACACTTTGAAAAAAGTCAAGGTATAGCTCAACTTGCCTTTAAAGAAGATCTGCAAGTCCAAACATTGTCCAAAGCCTCGACCGGAAGCTCAACTCTCTCGAATCAACACCAAACACGTCCAATCTATTCAGATACAATATCTACAAGTCAAAAGAAACCCAACGATACCCATATCGACTATATTCAAGACGGGTCCAACACGAACCCCAAAAATGGGTTCGAAAGGGGTTAAAATCAAAATTTTATTTAACAATAATGTTCCCCATATCAAGAGGAGTCTATAGTTGAAAACCCACGCAAAATTGAGTTAAAAACGAGGTTCAAATCGAAGAAAAAATATTTTTAAGCTTCACCGACAAAAACCCCAAAATCTAATTTAAAATCAAGGATTTGAAGATGGATTAGTGAAGAAATCATTGAAAAATGATGGAATAAAGATTTAGAAACTTACCCACGAAAGAAATCTCAAAATCCCCTTTGAAATCGCCCTACTCCGAGCTCTAGATGTCAAAAAATGGGGAAAATATGATCTGGGACCAAAATGGACTTCATATACTGTCAGTCCTACTGACCTTTACGAATGCGGGCCCTTGGTTTCGATCGTGAGGTTACCTTGACCCGGACCTTTGCGAACGCAAGCCTAGGGCTGCGAACGCGAAGAGGAAACTCATCAACCCTTTGTGAACGCGAGCCTCTAGTCGTGAACACGAAGGTATAGACACCAGGACTTCGTAAACACGACAAGGATGGTCGTGAACGTGAAGAAGAAGAGCATGCACCAGCAAAACAGCTGAAAACTAGTAAAGGTACAAGTCAAAACTCTCCGAATGGACCCTCGGGATTCGTTCGGGACCCCCACAGAAATAAACCAATAATGCTACTAGGCTAATTTCGACATTTCGAACGCAATGGCGATGCAGGATTTTTGAAAAAGGATCGTTTTCAATAAATTAGCCCCCCGGGACCCCCTTTGGTCAAATTTAACTAGTTTTCTAATAGAGGATCGAAATACAAAATAAAGGCTCGGGACCTTAACTAACTACGCTGCTAACCCAAAATCGATATTCCGGATCTAATGGAACTTTCAGAATTATCATCCGAGGCTCAGATCACGAAATGTTGGCCAAAGTCAAACTAACTCCTATAAGAATGTTCAAAACCACAAATTCATTTAAAATACTTCCGAACGCATCAGGAACTGTGCCAACCATCTCCACAACTCGTAAATGAAATAAAGTAACCACGGAGAAGGGCAAAATGGTCAAAACATAGAAATTTTTCTAAATTTCAATACGAGGGTCATTACAAAGGAACAACGTTTAACCTCAATTTTCATGTATGAATTCTATAGTTTGTCAAAACCTAAAATAAAATCGAGATCCACAGCGAAGAATCTTCTTCTTTTTTTTTTATGAAAAAATATTCAAAAAAAATCAATATCTAAAGTTCTATTCTCTTCTTGTTCTATTATAGAAAAATATAATACTCTTCTCAATTAAGCACTATTATTGATATGATAAAAAAGAAATACCTTTCTAGTTATTACAAAGAAACAATTCTTGACAAAAAATTTCACTCTCTAGGCAAATAGTTTGTCAAGCTAAATGAAAAAAAAGAAAAGAAGATGAATAAGGAACAATGTTTCACCTCAATTTTCATGTTCGGATTTATAGTTTGTCAAAATCTGAAATAAAATCGAGATCCACAATAATGCATCTTTTTTTTTTTTGAGAAAAAAAAGATCAATATTTAAAGCTCTATATTCTCCTCTCGTTATATAATAAAAAAATATAAAAAAGACATAATACTCTTCTCAATCAAGCTCTATTATCGATATGATCATAAAGAAATACCTTTCTAGTATTATAAAAAAAATTCCTTGACATAAAATTTCCCTCTTGAGGCAAAAGTGTGTCAAGCCAAATGAAAAAAAAGATGAATAAGGAACAATGTTTCACCTCAATTTTCATGTTCGGATTCATAATTTGGCAAAATCTGAAATAAACGAGATCCACAAAAATGATTTTTTTTTTGAGAGAGAAAAAAAGATCAATAATAGCTAACACATAATTTTTCAATATCCGAAACAATAAATGCACACATATAAAAAAATCAAAGTTGTAAATAATTAAAAGATTGTGTATAATATTAATTTCAATTAAAAAAATAGTATAAACTGAAGAAAAATATATCGCAGATTTCAAGATTTTATTCGTATCTCAAACCCATTAGATCTTTTCGGGCCTTCAAGTTTGCTGGAGCATGAAAACATAAAAGAACACAACAATTTAGAAGTTACAATAGGAAAAAAATCAATCGAAAGATCCATAATAATATAATTAAACTAATATTACAAACAAAATAACAAAGCTGAAAAACAAAAACATCTCAACAAAACATAAATACTATCGCTATAGCAAATGGATAGAAGAACAAAAGACGAAAATAGTAATACGACTTATCATATAACAAAAATTTATGGAATGAACAAATTGGAAGTAGAAGACTGCTTCCTTCTTTCCAACTTATATAACATAGCTTTTGGTGTATTGATTAGGAAGAGGAAAGGGTTATGCATAATTTAATTAGAGAAAATAAATAGTTTAAATGGATTAATTAGGGTGAAAAAAATTGCGAGCCTTAAATATAGTGACTAATTGACTAAAACTGTTTTGTTTTGTTTTTTTCTATGTATTTTTTTTGGTTAAAAAGACTGTCAATTACTTAATTAGAAAGGAAAAAGTGCACATTTAAACCTTTATTTTTTTGGACCTTATATATTGTACATTGATTGAAAAGAATAAAAAGAAAACAAAAAAATCAGAAGAAGAAAAAAAGGGAAGGAAAATGAGTGATTGATGAAATGATATGAATAGCATTAATGAGAAATTAAGAAGGTTTTAGGAAAAGAGATTAATAGCATTAATGATGATGAAAGAATTAAATATTACTATCATTAATATTAGGGAAAAGGGGCCAAAATATAACCAAACTTTTTAGAAAATTGTTGTAACACGCCTGAACTTTGCGAGGGTCCTATGACCCCCCTATAGTATTTATTAGCGTATTTTAATGACATTTATACGCTAATAAATAAATAAAAAAATGTTAATATATACATAAAAGAGTTTAGTGCAAATAAATGTCACTAAAATATGCTAGTAAATATTCCGGGGGGTCATAGGACCCCCGCAAAGTTCAGGCATGTTACAACAATTTTCATCAAAGTTTGGGTATATTTCAGACACTTTTCCCTAATATTAATGATAGTCATATTTAATTCTTTCATCATCATTAATACTATTAATCTGGTAGCTGATATCTGGTGTGACCGCTAAAGCGGTCAAGGAGCCTCTTTAGCAGTACCAAGCCGCTTTAGCGGCCTTGGCCATTTCGGCGAGGACCGCTTAAGCCCTCCTTTGTCCACTTAAGCGATGGGGTACTGCTTTAGCGGCCTCAGCCCTTTTGTCGGTGATCACTTAAGCGGTCAAAGTTCGCTTTAGCAGTATCTGAGGGCTGATAAATCCCCTTCTTCACCCGATTCTCTCTCATTGTCTCAACCCTTTTCCCCCCATTGTTGAGAGCATGAAGAGTGAGAAAGAATGGGGATTCACCCATTGAAGCTAAGGTAAGTTAGCTCATCACTCCTTGGTCATTATTCATCATTTTACCCGTTGAATTCCGTCCCATTTCATTGTAAATTCTTTGAAATTAGGTCTTTGAAATCTCAATCTTTGGGGACTGACTTGGGCCTCGATTTGTGTCTCATTTGTGCTCAACTTTTGAGCAGACATTCCTTATCCTTTGAGGAACCTCGTGACGGATTCAATTTTGGGAATCCGTTAGCGGGCACCACGGGCCCATTATTGACCCAATTTTGGGTCCGGAGTATTATATTGCAATATGGGTATCGTTTTACTCATAATGATGTTTAGGTTACCATTTTGATAGTATGACATTGATTTGGAATTGTGGAGCAAGGACAGATGAATTGTGGACGATTCAAGTATTGCGGTTCGGCATCGAGGTAGGCTTCGGTCTACTTTCCTTTATGAGATTGTATATAGTGTAGATTGCATGCTAGGTAGGGATTATAGGATATGATTATGACTAGTAAATCATGACTTAGCCTATTTAGGGAATCTGAGGTATAAGTGTGACCCGAACCTTAGCATAGGTTGCTTGTTATGGCCATAGAATCCTATTACCTTGATTATAAGCATGATAACCATAGTTGATGATTAAAGATCCTTTAGTATAAGGTTTACCATTCGACTTAGTGAATTGGGTAGTATTTTCCCCGATTAAATCCTTTACTGACTTTATGTCCTCATTTACCGTAGTTTCTCTAGTTGTGAGGGGTTATTTTGTTGATTATGTATTATTGGGCCCGAGACCATGGTTACGATGCCAGTTGGACTCCAGGTGAGTATTTTATCCCTAAAGAGGACATGATTCTAGATTACAGACGCTTAGGCCCTTATAGTGGTATTGTTTGGATACTGGTGGTGACATGCATACTTTTAGGCTCATTCATGCTCATTTAGTGGTACAATTCCGACCAAAACCTTGATTTTACTACTAGTTCCAAAAAGGGGATTTATTCCTACTTTTCACTTTAAAAGTGGATTGTTTTATAATGAAAATTGTACCACCTTATTTACTGGATTATGAGCTTGTGGGACTAAAAATGAGGTTTTAGAACTTCGACCGAGGCTGATTTCTGTCTATTATTTGTCCACTCATTTTACCACTACTATTTACTTCGGTAGAGGGACATTCTGACCCTTTATACATGATTATGATGATTTAGTCCCGAGCATGATCTCGGACAATGGATTTACGAATTTATATCTTTTTAGTCGCAGTTCAAGTCCGCGTACTGATTATATATATATATATATATATCCTGTATTGGACGGAGTAGATGGATTATGATGTTTATTGGAAGTCCTGGATTGGGACCATGCAGTGTATATGGATTTCACGAATCCCCTAAGGGCCCCCTTCATCCGAGAGCCGTCGTACCGAAGAATATTGGTCGCCGTAGGTCCTACCTTTGTGAGCTATGTGATATGGAGGAGGAAATCATGTAGCTCATGGTCGTCTTATACACTTGGAATGTAACTTATGGTTAATGTTGGTTCCGTTATGCACCTGTGTTGTAGAGTGAAACGTAGGGAGGGAGCTGAATTGTTGTATTCACATATTGGTTTGTGTAGTCATATTGGGAAGATAAGGTATGTAAGGTTACTCTTTCCGTATCCTTCTGCAGCTCATAGTATTCACATTGATGTTGTACTAGTTCATTCCAAAATATCCAAAGGTATCTCATTTCAGGTTGTTATCTATTGTTAAGTCACATATTCCTCATTCATTAGTCGTTGTTGCTCATGTGTTACATAATTATGGACATGGTTCCAAAGTCCCAATAATAGTATGTCCCAAAGCTTCCAATAAGATTATGATTACAAATTTATCAATCTCTCATAAGTGAGCGTATCAATCTCTTGAAAGTAAAGAAATGAGGTAATGCATCTATGTGTGTTTCCAATAATATCATGATCCTAAATGTATCAATCTCACATAAGTAAAAGTATCAATCTCTTCCAAGTAAGAAATAAAGAAAGGTGTGTATATGTTATATTATTAACCCACCAATAGAGTGGATGTATGTTATATCTTTAACCCACCAATAGAGTGGATGTATGTTATATTATTAACCCACCAATAGAGTGGATGTATGTTAAATTACTAACCCAAATCTCTTGAATAGAAGAATCTCTTGAATAAAGACAAATCTCTTGGAGGCAAGTCTCTTGAGTGAAGAAAAATTCTCTTGAATGAAGGTGTATTTGAAATATATTATATGAATAATAAGGATATAAATGAGTGATCTAAAATAACAATAACTGAAGCAATGTACATGTTTCGACATATAAAATGATGGTTTATCCATATGGGCTATTCTCGCATATTTTATACCATTGACATTCTCATGTATGATGTAGTTTCTTATAGCCTTACATACTCAGTACATTCCCCGTACGGACCCCTCTTGGGGGACTTACCTTACTTTCTGCTGGCACAGGTGCTAGTAGACCTCCTCAGTAGGCTACGAGACATCCGCAGGTTATTGGTGAGCTCCAGTTGGTTCGGGGCTTTCCAAGTTGTTATGTACATTTGTTTTGGTTTTGTATATGTCTATAGAGCGGGGTGTTGTCCCGACTATAGGTTGGTTATGTATGTGTATCTGTAGAGGCTTTGTAGACGTGTGTGGGAATGTGAGTGTAAGACATGTATGATCATTTTGACTTGATGGCCCTAACGACCAAGTTTCATACATAACATGTTTTACATGACTTCCGCATAGTTGCATGAGACATAATGAGGTTCATACGAGGATATGCATACGAATGTATAGAGCAAAGATTGGTTCTCTCGGTCCATATCGGCTTCGGGTGCTAGTCCGTTCCGAATGGGATTCGGGGCGTGACAAACGTGGTATCAGAGCGGGTTGTCCTAAGGGTGTCTACAAAATCCTGTCTGAGTAGAGTCTTGCTTATGGATGTGTTGTACACCACATTTATAAGTAGGAGGCTACGGGACATCTAGGAGTTGTTTCTTTCCTTCATTTCTAGATCGTGGAATAGAGCCAATGTTTTAAGTGAAATCGTATCTAACCATTGGAATTGATTTTATTGTTTATAGTAAAATACCGATGACAAGAAGAGGTAGAGGCAAAGGTAAGCAGGTAGATATGCCTGCCGGTGAAGGAATGAGTAAATCACCACCTGACCAAGCTAGTCAAGGTGGAGCTAACACTAAAATTGCATCGCGGTCTTCTGCTACATTTCCAGCTCCGGAAGATCCGAGAGATAGAGAAGTACCAACAGAACCGCCTATGAATGCCACTGACCAGGTTCTAAGAAACGCAGTGCATATGTTAACTCAGATAGTCGCTGGACAAAGTCAAGGACGAGTTGGTCCAACGACAAATGAGGATGATGCGGCTAGGGTAGCTAGTCGAAGAACACAGCATTTCTTGAAATTAGACCCACCTATATTCACTGGGTCAGACCCGAAGGCAGATCCACAGGACTTTGTGGATCAAATTCAGAGGGCTCTAGAGGTTATGCATGTGACTGGGGTAGAAACAGTAGAACTTGCGGCTTATAGACTGAAAGGTGAAGCGATATTGTGGTATGAAGACTGGAAAAGATCAAGGGGTATTGATGCACTTCCTGCTGGTTGGGAAGAATTTAAAATGGCATTTATTGATCATTACCTCCCATATGAGATTCGGGAGGCACGTGCAGACCAATTTCTAAATCTTCGTCAAGTGAGTATGAGTGTTAGAGAATACAGTCTGCAGTTTAATTCTTTGGCTTGATATGCTCCAAATGTAGTGGCCACAATGACAGATAGAGTCCATCGATATGTGGACATATTAGAGCCATATTTAGTGAGGGACTGTACCATCGCTGCTTTGAACAAAGATATGGACATAGCCAGAATTCAGGCCTTTTCACAGAAAATGGAGGACCAGAGGCAAAGAAGAAGGACACAGGAATCTGAGAGAGGGCCATCAAAGAGGGCCAGACCTATGGGGCAGTCTATGGCGTCCCAAGGAGAATCTAGGCCTCGAATGTTTTCTAGACCACCTAGACCATCATTCTCCTATTCCAAAGCAGGCACACACTCTCAATTTCGAGGGTTTAGAGATAGTCAATCTGGACAGAGTAGTGGAATTCACGGATCACAGGCAGCCAGATTTTCTCGTCAGCTGTGCCAGCGCTGTGGGAGATTTCATTCAGGTGAATGCTGGTTTGATACGAAGGTTTTATTTTTGTGTAGTAGGCCAGGACACATGATGAGAGAGTGCCCACGGATAGTATGACACGACCTACAAGATCAGTCGTTGTGGCATTGTCGTCTGGTGTACAACCTGCTAGTCGCGGTAGAGGTGCTAGAGGAGCAGTTAGTTCCAACGGAGCCCAAAATTGCACCTATACTCTAGTCGACCGACAGAATTTGGAGATTTCTCCTGACGTGGGTACAGGTATAATATCTGTCTTTTCACAGAATGTATATACATTGATTAATTTGGGCTCTACCCTATCATATGATACCCCATTGTTTGCTGTGAAGTTTGGAAGAACACCAGAATTATTAGTTAAGCCAATTGAAATATCTACACCAGTTGGTGGATTTATTATAGTTAAAAAAAAAATAGATCATAAGGGTCTAGTAAATGTTTGTGATCATGATACGTTGGCTGATTTTATCAGGACGGAAATGATAGATTTTAATGTTGTAATTACTATGAATTGGTTGGCTTCTTGTTATGCCATGGTAGATTACCGAGCGAGGAAGTTACATTTACAATTTCCATAAAATAATGACCGTGGATAGAAGAATAATATGGGAGCACTGAGAGGTAAAGTTTCTCATTTTAAGGCAAGGAAAATGACACCCAAAGAGATACATATGCCCCTTAGGAAGAGTGAAAGATACTGATGTAAAGCCACCACCTCTTTAATCGGTTCCAGTGGTAAATGAAATTTTTAAGGTCTAGTATATCCCATTGGGGTGCATTAGTATTAATTGTATGGAAAAAAAATGGCACATTGAGAATGTGTATTGATTATTGATAACTGAAGGGGGTGACAATTAAGAATAAATATCCTCTCTCCAAAATCTATAAGGTATTTGACCAATTACAGGGTGCCAAAGATTTCTCAAGGATTGACTTGAGAATGAGTTATCATCAAGTAAGGGTTAAAGGAAAGATATACCCAAGAAAACTTTTCGAAACATGGTATGGTCATTATTGAGTAGGGGTTATGTCATTTGAACTCATGACTGCACTAGTAGTGCTTGTGGGTGATGAATAGAGTGATACAAGCCATTGTTAGATGTGCTTGAGACCACGTTTAGAAATGAAATTCAAGCTCACGAGAGAACCATGCTAATAAGTTGCGACAAGTGTTACGGATTCTTCGTGACCGTAAGCTATATGCAAAGTTCGCTAAACATGATTTTTGGTTAAAACTCGTATCGTTCTTGGGTCACATTGCATAGGATGTGTATTGATGTAACATGGTAACGTAATAGCGTATGTCTCAAGACAATTGCGCCTACAGGAGAGCACTTATCCTACACATGATTTTGAATTAACAATGGTGCTATTTGCTTTAAAGATATGATGCCACTATTCATATGGGGTTCAGGTTGATGTATATACTGAATACAAGAGCTATCGATATATCTTTAAATAGAAGGATCTAAACTAAAGATAGAAAAGGTGGTTGGAAATATTAAAAGACTACGAGGTTAATAAATGACACCATTCAGGGAAAGCAAATGTGATAATCGGTGCATTAAGCCGCAAAGCGATAGGAAACACTAAGGGTCAGAGGTATAACCAAGGGAGATAGTTCGTCTTCTTGAGACTCTAGATGAAAGAATTATAGTGTAAAATGCGACAGGGTCTTCATTTGTGGCTAAGGTGAAAAAGAAGCGGTATGCGAATTATATGACAAATGCATTTGATCTTACGCAAGAGGGGGTATGGTAATGCTCAACAAGTAAAAAACAGAGCACCAGAAACCTGGAGGTTATATGCAATATAGGAATCTTCTAGTTTGGAAGAAGAATATTATTAACATGGGTTTCATCTCAAGTTTGCCTCGTACATTTCGGCAATTTAATTCCATGTGGGTGATAGTTGACAGACTTACCAAGTCAATACACATTTTACCTATCAAGATCACTTATACAGCTGAATACTATGCGACGTTGTAGGTTAAGAAATAGTACGAATACAGGGAATTCCAATTGCCATGGTATTCATCATAGGAGCTCAAGTTACTGTATACTATTGGAAAAATCTTTTCAAAAGAGTGTGGGAATCCAGATAAAGTTAAAATCCTCAGACAAGATGGATAAGCAGAACGCACTATATAACCACTTATGAGCGTGTGAATATCAAAAAGGCACCTTATGGAGCGTTATATGGAAAAAAGGGAAATTGAGTCCACGTTATATAGGTCATATGAAATTATCAAAAGATTCTATATCGACAAATGAAGAGGTTAAGAAATAAAGAAGAAGCTTCCGTAAAGGTACTTTGGTGGAATCAATAAGTAGAGGAGATCACATGAGAAGCTGAAGAAATGATGAAATTCAAGTACCCTCATCCGTTTCAAATGGAAGAAAAACATTCAAAGTGCGGAAATGGAGCAATAACAAGTAAGTATCTATGGATATTAAGTATATGTGTGTATATATATGCTACTATAGAGATGCATTGGTTGTAATTGGAAAAAAAAATATTGTTAACATTAGAGGACGAATGCTCCTAAGAGGGGAAGAATGTAACACCCCGTACCTTCCCGACCCTACTTGACGACGTGGAACAATGTTTACTTAGGTGTCGAGAGCCATAAGTATGTATTTTGTAGTGTTATTGATGAAATATTTGATATTGGGCCTAGTACATGTGGTTAGACCTTTGTAGTGGGTGGCGTTTGTGACTTTGTGGAGCATTTGTGGGATGAAAAATTGAGGTTTAAGGGACATCCAAGCAAAGAATCTTAAAGCTAAGAGGTAAGCAAAAGGTTGGGACTTGAAAGATCCAACCAAATCCGCAAAGAAAGGTCAAAATAAAAAATTTGGCATGGGGGGCTGCAGAGGGCATGACAGGCCACTCTGGCCCAAATTTTTGTTTGCACAGGCAGCAAAGGGGCGCGCCAAGCAGCGTGCCGGGGTGGTTTTCGCCAAAATTTTTCTTCAACTATTATGATGTAAATAAGACTTTTAATTCATGGTATCATTACTCCATCATAGTAGGACTATTCTTAAGCGCGTTTAGCATCCGAGTTGGGGTTAATTCTTCTTCACAAGTGTTTTAACAAATTATGTTCAAGTAAGCCATGAGCGACTAGAATTTCTATTTTTACGTTTGAAGCTACGAACGTGAATCTCGTAAGTGAATATTGTCGTGACGTTATGAAATTATTTAAACATAAGATATATGATGGATTATACATTGAATTTGGTGGACTAAGATGACATGTGTTATTGGGCTCAATTTAAAGCCCAAAATGAAGCCAAAAGACATGGCCCAATGGGTCAAATGACCCATTTTTCCATTTGACCAAGTAAAACACCTCAATTATTGATTAAATGTGGCTAAGGATGACCATGAGAACTATATAAAGACACAAAGGGCTGATTTTATTCATTAAAAACCCACATGCCTTTTGAGATATTTCCAAACCCATTTCTCTCAACATAAACCCTAAGGCAACCAACTCTTGGAGACAAGATCACTCATTTGCAAGTTTGGCTAAGTGATTATTCTTATGGATTAATATATTATATGCATGGGAGAGTATGTAGATCATGATGGTTATGTTTAAAAGTGTGAATAATGCATTTTTACTTTTTGCTAAAAGATGTGTCATCTATGGAATTTAAACTTGAAAGGAGACTCGAGGTTTTGATGAAAGTGAATGGTGTGAATGAAATATTGACATGTATGGTGTGGTTATGATCCTTAACTTGTTATTTTGATATAAGTGCAAATTGTGGGACTATTGTCGATATGTGGTTATGAAGTGTATTGAGGTGACTTGATGGATCATTGTGATGTGGTATTGATGAGAAAATGTAAAGGAGGAACTTGGTGTGAAAATATATTGGTTTATGATGTCTTGGTCAATGTATAGAATATTATGGTATTTTTGGTATGATAATGCCATGAATGGTATTGTAAAGGGTGAAATAATGTTATAGGGAAATCATGTAGCTCATGGTTGTCTTATACACTTGGAATGTAACTTGTGGTTAATGTTGGTTCCGTTATGCACTTGTGTTGTAGAGTAAAACGTAAGGAGGGAGCTGAATTGTTGTATTCACATATTGGCTTGTGTAGTCATATTAGGAAGATAAGGTATGTAAAGTTACTCTTTCTGTATCTTTCTGCAGCTCATAGTATTCACATTGATGTTGTACTAGTTCATTCCAAAATATCCAAAGGTATCTCATTTCAGGTTGTTATCTATCGTTAAGTCACATATTCCTCATTCATTAGTCGTTGTTGCTCATGTGTTACATAATTATGGACATGGTTCCAAAGTCCCAATAATAGTATGTCCCAAGGCTTCCAATAAGATTATGATTACAAATATATCAATCTCTCATAAGTGAGCGTATCAATCTCTTAAAAGTAAAGAAATGAGGTAATGCATATATGTGTGTTTCCAATAATATCATGATTCTAAATGTATCAATCTCACACAAGTAAAAGTATCAATCTCTTCCAAGTAAGAAATGAAGAAAGGTGTGTATATGTTATATTATTAACCCACCAATAGAGTGGATGTATATTATATCATTAACCCACTAATACAGTGGATGTATGTTATATTATTAACCCACCAATAGAGTGGATGTATGTTATTTTATTAACCCACCAATAGAGTGGATGTATGTTATATTATTAACCCATCAATAGAGTGGATGTATGTTAAATTATTAACCCAAATCTCTTGAATAGAAGAATCTCTTGAATAAAGACAAATCTCTTGGAGGCAAGTCTCTTGAGTGAAGAAAAATTCTCTTGAATGAAGGTGTATATGAAAGATATTATATGAATAATAAGGATATAAATGAGTGATCTAAAATAACAATAACTAAAGCAATGTACATGTTTCCACATATAAAATGATGGTTTATCCACATGGGCTATTCTCGCATATTTTGTTCCATTGACATTCTCATGTATGATGTAGTTTCTTATAGGTTTACATACTCAGTACATTCCCCGTACTGACCCTTCTTGGGGGACTTACTTTACTTGTTGCTGGCACAGGTGCTAGTAGACCTCCTCAGTAGGCTACGAGACATCCGTAGGTTATTGGTGAGCTCCAGTTGGTTCGGGGCTTTCCAAGTTGTTATGTACATTTGTTTTGGTTTTGTATATGTCTATAGAGCGGGGTGTTGTCCCGACTATAGGTTGGTTATGTATGTGTATCTGTAGAGGCTTTGTAGACGTATGTGGGAATGTGAGTGTAAGACATGTATGATCATTTTGACTTGGTGACCCTAACGGCCAAGTTTCATACATAACATGTTTTCCATGACTTCCGCATAGTTGCATGAGACATAATGAGGTTCATACAAGGATATGCATACGAATGTACATGAGCAAAGATTGGTTCTCTCGGGCCATATCGGCTTCGGGTGCCAGTCCATTCCGAATGAGATTCGGGGCGTGACAAATATCTTCGTAGCTATATTTACATGATGGATTGTAGGAATGCTATTACCACTGATATAGGTCGTAGTCCTTACGGTTTTGATTATTTAACTATTACTGCACATTGGGTTGATTATAATTATAATTTGCAAAAAAGAATTATTGGTTATAAAATTTGTGAAGAAAAAATAGAGTCGGTGTTTATATTGCTTCTACTGTAGGTCACATTTTAAAATATTATTGTCTTTCTGATAAAGTGATTAGTATTACTTTAGATAATGCTTCTGCTAATTTAAATACTATGTCAAGACTAGAAACTAGAATTTGTCCAATTAGTAAGTATGCTTTTCATGTTAAATGTGCGGCACATACATTAAATTTAGTTGTGAAGAATGGTATTAAATTATTTGATAGTAGTTGTGATAAAGTTGAAAATGTTGTGTTTTGAATTTTTCATATGCATAATAGTAGTAGAATTAGACAATATAAAGAATTTTGTCGTGGGTGTGAACTTCCGTATAGAAAAATTTCAAAGCAAGTTAAAACTAGATGGAATTCTTTTTATGAAATGATTGAAGTTGCTTATGACTATAGGCAGCATATTACTTGTTGTTTAATTCTCATAATGCTTACCCTAGTCATCAACTCACTGAAGATGATTGGATTAAAATAGATGCACTTAAAACTTTTTGAAATCATTTTATGATGCTGCAAAAGTTTTTTATGGAACGTATTATCCTACTATTAGTGAAGTTTTAATACATGTATGGTCTATTTCATCCCTTTTTACCGAGTATAAAGACAATGTATTTTTTAAGGATGCTATTGTAGCTATGGTTAAAAATTCATAATTTTTTTTTTCTATTCCCCAAATTTATTCAATTGCAATTCTTTTTAGCCCGAAATATAAAGAACATGGTGCAAAAACTTTAGTTAAAGACATTTATCAAAATTTAAATATTCAATCAAATGAAAGTCCGGATTTGATAACATGTCAAAACAACATTAAAACTTGTGCTAAGGAATTGTATGACAAATATTGCACCTTCGATAATGTTGAAGTTCCTCAAACTTTTATGCCTCGACTAGATGCCCATGGTAGAGTAAAATCATACTTGGTCTTGATTCTTCTCAGTTCTCATAAATGTAAATTTCTTAAATATCTTGAATAGGGTTCTGATAATATTTCGAATGAAAAAGGCGTACCACAACTATTGAATTGGTGGAAGACTCGTGGCCATCAACTTCCAAAATTTAGCAAGATGGTGAAGGACATGCTATCTATTCAAGAATCATTAGTAGCTTTGGAGCAAGCTTTCAGTGCGGCAAGATTTCAAATCGGAGACCATAAATATTCATTAGCAGAAAACAGTTTGGAGGTATCGGTGCTGTTTAGAGATTGGATCAACGCTGAACGAAGAAATAAAGGAGTTCCAAAGTTAACTAAATTACAAGAAGATTACTTAGATGCAGTCATTTGATGTAATAGTGACGATGACATTAAAATTGAAGATCGTCAACAAGCTTTACCAAGACCGGAGGTTGATAATGTTCAAAATTTACAAGAGTTAGATTTTTTTTATTTTTTTATAGGACTATACAACTATTAGTATTACATTCGAGACTTAGTTGAAACAGAACCCTTCCTAGAAGGTGGCTGCGTAAATTAGGCGCTCTACTAATAGTTGTAAATTGTAATACAAATTTAAAATTTTGAATAAATTGGGTTGATTTTTAATTTTTATTAAATTACTAACTTATAAACTTAAAAAAATTAAACTTAAAAACTTATAAATTATAAATTGAAAAACTTAGAAAAACAAAAAAGTTTAACAAACTAATAAACTTCAAGTATATAACTTCAAAAAATATAAACTTAAAAACTTATAAATTATAAATTGAAAAACTTAGAAAAAACAACTTTAACAAATTATAAACTTTAAAAAATATAAAATTAAAAACTTATAACTTATAAATTGAAAAACTTAGAAAAAAAAACTTTAACAAACTTATAAACTTCAAAAAGTATAAACTTAAAAACTTAGTATAACTTATAAATTGAAAAACTTACAAGAATTTTTTTTAACAAACTTATATACTTCAAAAAATATAAACTTAAGAACTTATAATTTATAAATTGAAAAAATTAGAAAAATAAAAAACTTTAATAAACTTAACTTACAAACTATAAATTTAAAAAATTTAAAAACTTAAAAACTTTAAGTTATATGTTATATAACTTGAAAAACTTAGGAAGTAATTCTTCATACATAATTCAAAATATAATATTTTTATTCTTTAACTCAAAAAAACTAATTTTTTTTTTAAAAAAATAGCCGACGTACTGCTTAACCTGGTCCGGTCCGTACCGGTGCTATACCGGTTAATACCGGAACGGGATGGGACCGAGGTTTCATTCCGGTTATTCCGATCCGGTTCATACCGGTACCGGTTCCCATCCTAGTCTCGTTCATACCGGTCCTGTCCGGTACTGGTTCATCCCGGTCCGGTTGCTTGATTTTCTTCCTTATTTGTGCACTGAGTGAGTTGTACAAGATATTCCTTATTTGCTGATTTTGTGGAGTTCCTTGGCTTGAAATTGATTTACCCTTTGCTGAAATTGCTACTTCCATAATTAAGCTCCATCCGAGATCTTTGCAATCTTCAGTCCTTCTATAGTCCGAGATCTTTTGCAATCATCAGTCCTTCCATAATTAAGCTCCATTGTGATGTTGTCTTGCTCCTTTGATTTTGTATTTGCATTCGTTAGTCCCTGCGTTAAATTCACAATTCAGTGTCATCGTTAAAACAAATGTAGGAGGCTGACATTACTAAATATTGAGTTGACAAATATAAAAAGGACTAGATATCGGTGCCCTTGCTCCGCACGGGTCCAATATTACCTAAATAACTTTTAATTATATCACATTAGTATATGAAGAAGGTAAAACAGTATGAGGTATGACAAAGGTAAAAAGAAAATTAGCTCTTACAGTATTTCATCTAGTAAAAATATGATTAAAAAGCACGTGCATACATAAAGTCAATAGTAAAAGCACATGAAATCCATCAAGTATAACCTTCTAATAATTTGTTTCATTTTCTATTCTCCCTCTGTTTAAAAAAGAATTACCTATTTTGACTTGACACGGAGTTTAAGAAAATAAAGAAGTCTTTTGAATCTTGTGGTCTAAAATTAAAGTTATGTCAAATTGACGAAAACGCCCTTTAAGCTTGTGGTTTTAAACATGTCATGTGAAAAGTTGGAATTAAACTGTTGCCCAAAAAGGAAAGGGTCATTCTTTTAGAAACAGACTAAAAAAGAAAGCAAGTCATTCTTTTTTAAACGGAGAGAGTATTACTTTGCTGACGTTTTGGAATACGTGGAAACCAAAAATCGTGACTGGTGGAGAGCATTGAAAGGATATTGTAAAAGACAATTAGTTATTTACGATTGTACCCTTAGTAAAGTTAGCAAATTCAATGCGAAGGAATGAATGTGGACAATCAGATCACAGGCACGGGCCCATATTATTTTCTCTGTCTCAATTTCTGTGACACAAATGAAATTTAGTAAGTCAATTAATTTTTTATATGGTTTTAAAATATTTTAAGTTGTTAATTATTGTTATTAGTAATACTTCTTACATAATTTGCTGATTTATTCATTTTACGCGGCATAGATGACATTTAGATAGTCGATCAAACTTTTGTATGATTTTAAAATATTTTAAGTTGTTGATTATTATGATTTATAGTACTAATTTTATGTCTTTCAAATAATATATATTGTCGTTGTCCCAATTTATGCGACACCCATATAATTTCGAGAGTCGATCAAATTTTTTATGTTATTTAAATATTTGAAGATGTTAATTATATTACTTTTTAACGTAATGTAATTTATCATTTTGTGTCTATTTTACTTTTTTTTAATTAAATATTATCAATTTTCTAATACTTAAACGACTTATAATAATTAATTAGGGGTGATATAGTAAAATCACCGGATTGAAGCAGGTGGGTTCGTCCCTTAATTTATCATTTTGTGTTTATTTACTTTTTTTAATTAAATATTATTAATTTTCTAATATCTAAATGAGTTAAAATAATTAATTAGGACTAAGAGGTGAAGGAACGGATAAGATCCGTCGGATCAAAGGGGGAGGTGGATTGCCAAGATCGTTTTGGTCGACCAAGGGATTCACACTTATTAATTAATTAGGGGTGATATAGTAAAATCACCGGGTTAAAGCAGGTGGGTTCGTCCCTTAATTTATCATTTTGTATTTATTTACTTTTTTTAATTAAATATTATTAATTTTCTAATACCTAAATGAGTTAAAATAATTAATTAGGACTAAGAGGTGAAGGAACGGATAAGATCCGTCGGATCAAAGGGGGAGGTGCACGGCCAAGATCGTTTTGGTCGACCAAGGGACTCACACTTATTAATAGGGAAGTCAGTGTTTTTGCATCCAAAAAAAAAAGAATTGCTTTGGCTCTCTTTTTTAGTTACTTATACTACTTCATTCTGTGAAACAAAATTGTACAAGACTATGTTTGTATCATACAACAACAAAACAAGAAAGTTGTTTGAAGACATCTCAATGTTTGTTCTTTACTATAATATAGTAATTGACTTGCATTTGAAATAAAAAATATGGGCTCAATATGGTGCTCTTTCTGAAAATGGTGGTACTATCATTGTGCAGGTAAATTTAAATTTTAGGAAAAATGATTAAAACGTCTAAATTATGGTCAGATTTGCATTAACACACCTAAATGTTGTGGGGACTCTATTACCCCCGACTCTTTCAAAATGGAAGAAACATTATTTTGTATCTACTAGTAAAAATAACAGGATTAATTAGAATATTAAGTTCTCAGTGAACTCTTCTTTTTTTGTGCCAGAGGAATCTGGAGTTCATGAGTCGAGTCATGGACCCGATTAGGTACATATATGTATAAATGAATCAGTACAAATAGACATGTCATTCTCGGTATGTTGAACCAAGTAATGTCATCTATGCATTTCATTAGGCGATTGACACATGAAGAAGATCATAAAACAATATTGAGCGTAAAATAATACAGCTCTCTTTATGTTTTTCTTCTTAGCTAATTCATGCATAAAGGTGGTTCTTATCTAGCCCTACAACTATCTATTGTAATATGGTACGTGTGGTCAGGAATTTTCACTTGTGCTCCCTACTAAAGCATCAGTCATACAGGATATGCTGAAAAAAATGAAAGGCTACTTACTTACTTGGAAGAAGAAAAAAGGAAAATGGCAAGGAAAGTTCACCGGTTAGCTGGCCTAGGAGTTCGACTCTTGGACTCAGGGGAAGGAAATGTTGTTCAAAATAGGGTCGAGTTGTCATTAGAGTGGAGGTGAAAGAGAGGCAATCTGCTGTAACAAACACTAAAATGGTTACAGTGAAAGTTGTGATTTCTCAACTCAACAATCAATAAACAGAAGGAACGAAACTAATAAACTTCGATGAATACGGAAAGGAGCAATTACAATATGAATGAACAGGAATAATAGTAGAAGGGATGAGAGGACTAGAGAGAATTTGGGAATGAGAAGCATATTCTTTGCCTAAGCATTATCACAATTTTCATGACCTATTTTGCCCCCACAAGTGCTATTTATCAACCCTGATCCCAAACATACCCACTTAATATGGTATTGGGCTGCTTTGTCAATACGGGTCTAGGCCCATTCATAACATCTGCTATTAAATCCGGTCTTAAATGGTTGGAAGACAGAAGCAACACATAGAAATGTTCTGTTCAGGGAGATTTCTGTACCAGCTATATCCTCTGCATTTAGGAACGCTCGGAAGAAAATAAGAGGCCTGACTGGGTGATCTACCTCTAGGGCAATAAGAGCCGTCTAAACTTGTAGTTGCACGAACCATATTAAAAGCTTGTGCATAAATCTTCTGAATTCACGAACTCCGTCATACAACAAAATTAATAAAGAGAATGAACTTAATCTAGTTGAAACAGATACTAGTACCTTCTTTCTATGTAATATGTTGATAAATACATATAGTACTTATACGTAACAAAAAAATCTAGAAAAGAAAATCGTTCCCAATAGCATATGCAAGACAAATCAGAAGTACTACGTACATACTCCACCAAACGCTCGGCTTCCCTTTCATACTACTCATGCTAATTAAATAATGAGTACTACTTAAATAGAACTAGAGCATTCTGTCTGAAAGTGAAGGCAGCCTTCTAAAGAAATTCAAAGCCGGGGAAGGCATTCTATCCCTAAATATGGGATGGCGGAGATAGTAGAAACCAAAGGCCATCGCTACCATTTTAGATGGTACCAAATACAAAATGAATGCCACCACAAAGCACAACCCAATAAATATCCCTGTGGCTCGAGGGTCACGCCAAGTTACCAATGCTTGTACTCGCTCCCCTTGCGTTGCGACATCTCCCAAGATTGTCTGAACACGTGCACCAAGCATGCGCAGCTTATCATACCTGACTCGTACCAATTCATTTGGTCTAGTACAAGGCAATGCATCAAACTCTTCATCAAGCTCATCTCTATCAAGTGACTCTGCCAGTGAGATCTTTGGATCAAAATGAGGTAAAGTATCTCGAGATCTGAATCTGTAATTCCAGGCACCGATCACAAACACATAGAAGGCGAATGTAGGGATGATCAAGTCAGGGAACCAAACAAGCATCACCAACAGTGCATGCACAAGTAAAGTTGCAGTCGGATTCTTCCAGCCACGTGTGTCATCCACCCATTTGACAATGTCAATTACGCCAGCGATGACATTAATGATTCTGAACCAATTTGCTCGAACTTTTCTCATGCTGAATGAATGTGAATCGGCATCAAGCATGAATGTCACAACCTCACGCCTAAGAGGCGGCTCGGATCTTGTCAAGTGGCTCGCTACTATTTTGACAGCTGCAATCCTTAAACTATCTTGTTGAACCATGCCAAGAGGCTTTACATGATGCATCATGGGTAGCAATGGTTGTGAATAGACATGTAAGAAATCAAGCGTTGGTGTAGCACGTATAAATCTCACTGCTAATTCAATCTCCCCCATTTTCTTCAAACCAGCTTGTGATAACAAAAGTAATGGGAAAGTATTCCTGTACACTTTACCTGTTGTCAATGTAGAAATACGTACACGCACCTTACCAATCCGAAAATCTGGCCTCATTGTCTCCTTGAACCCAGCTGACTCGAATACTTCTTCCCAGCCATCGAATACTCCGATTGTCAACACAGTGGATGGATCATAAACTCTCCAAGTGTACTGCTCATTCCACCTAGGTTCTAAACTATTAGATACGGTACGAGTGCGTACCCACTTGTTGCCATACTTGGCCACTGCATAAGCATCCGTAGATCCCTTGGCTTTCATGGGCAACAAGTTCTTGCATCCAATAATCCCCAATTCAACAGTCCCAATGGGTGCTTTCCAAAGTTGCCTTGCAGTTGGACGATAATCGCTACAAACATGGGCTGCTTCGTCCATCACATGATATCCACCATCAAAACAAAGGCGCAAGTGGACTCTACCTTTGTAAATTCTCTTCTCTTCGTTAGGATCTTCAAATGTGAACCATCTCGATGCCACCTTACGGTCATCCACTCGACGCTCGATTGTGGTGAGCGGTATGCTAGCAACTGCAAGGATGGTTTCCTCTTTCGCTGGCCTGGCCACCGTTTCTATTAGAAAAAATAGCAAGTAGTGCTCAGTAAATGGCTCAGCTGCTACAAAGACCAAGTCTTCATTCCAAGATGGAGATCCAGTAGTTGTGGTGATGGATTTAGTCTTTTGAACTTGAAATCCCAATTGGGCTTTGATCTGATATGATGCCTCCTTTGAAATATGTGTGAACTGAGAAATGTCTTGTGCCTCTATCACACATGTTCTCAAATACCACAATTTAGGAGATTGATATACCTTAGATTTAGAAGCAGGATTACCGGCAGTGTCGCTCTTCCAGGCTTCAGGGAATGATTCATCAGCTTGAGTTCCAACCCAAGTGGCAAGCATTAGATCACCTCTATGAGCCCCACCTCCTTCAAGCCTATACCATTGAGGAGCCAAAGGACTATCAGGTGGGTCTCGTAGAGGGATCTCACTCACGTCAAAGCAAATGCCACCTAGAAACACATGTCCTGATGCCACGTCGAATGTAGGATCAAATGACTTGGCACTTAATGGATCCCACACTGACACTTCCAAGAGAGATGAGGAATCAGCTGGAGCGTCTCGACTGAAAGCAAATGTTTGGTCCCACTCAAACAACACTGTTTTCCGGGCTGGCTTTGATAAAACATGGCTCCCCGAAACAGCAATTTTCACCACGGGGCTCCCAACTGTGGGAAGCGATCGAGCTTTTACCACTCGAACAAAGATGTAATGCATTTTCTCTACAAGATCAAATGAGGACCGTTCTATCGGACCTGATCTGTCGGATGCAGCAGCATCCGAGATGAAGCTGCTAACAGATGAAGCACGACTAATCGGCCTAGGACCAGAAATAGTATTGCTCACCTTTACATCAGGTATAGATCCTAATGATACAGATCTTTTCACCTGATTAAATTCATCCTCTTGTACTGGCAAATCTGGCGGTGGATCCATTAGAACACTATTACTCTCGGCTTCTTTCTCCAACTTTTCTTGCTCAGGCTCAGCTTCTAGGCCGATAGTAGGATTCTCCGCGGCCGCTCCTTCTGCAGGTGACTCCTCTGTATTATTTGGCTTCTCACCTTCTGGTGCAGGTTCTGATGACTCAGATGGTGGTGCTTGCTTAGGCTCCTCCGCTTTAGCTTCTTCAGGTGGAGTCACATGAACTTGTTCGACGAAATAAATTTTCAAACCGATTTCACCGGATATCCAACTGAACCAATGTTTCTTCTCCAAAGGGTAATAGATCAATGCTTCTTCACCTTTCTTGACAAACTGTGTAGCACTCAACTTGACCCTTCCCAAGGAATTATTCCTGGTTGTAGGGCCAATGAACTTGTCATGATAGACGTCTAACTCGAGCATGTCCCCGAAAACATCGGAGGGTTTTCCGACGTTAAATTCCAACATTTCATTCCATACGGGGCTAAGATCACGAGTGATCGTCCTCGTCTTCCTTCTCTGTCCATAGAAATCGATAACTACGTAAGGACTTGAAGTGCCATGGCCATCCTTGGGAAGGAGGTTCCGCGCGTCAATTACTTCTACTACTAGCTTTCTCGTTGTGCCCATTTTCAAAAAATTTGGTGATGATATTGTACTAATTGTGAACTATGCATGGAAGTTCAAGAATGAGACTTTTGTTTTAGTGAAGTTCTCTATACAATAGCAGTTCTCTTTGGGGTGAGAGATGAGTAGGAAATTAAAGGGGTCGGTACTAGTTATAGTCAAGAAAAAGAAGTTACTTCCCCGTCCATCTTTACTTGTTCACTGTTAACTTGACATACATCTCAAAGAATAATAAATAGTAAGAATAATTTTACTATATCATATTTTGAATATAATAAATTTGATGTTTTGAGTAATTAATACTTCCTCTGTTTCAAAAAGAATGAATTACTTCCTTTTTAGTCTTATTTTAGAAAGAATGACCTATTTTTCCTTTTTTAACAACACTTAGAGGTCGTTTGGTAGAGTGTATTAAGAAAAATAATGCATGCATTAGTTTTATGTATTACTAATACCTTGTTTGGTACACCTTTTCATCCTATGTATTATCAATGTTTGCATTAGTTATACACTCTATTTGATATTAAGGAGTGTATTACTAATGCATAGGAATCCATGGTATTAGTAATGCAATGGATTCTAATGCATGCATTAGTATGGTTAAAGTCACAATTATCCCTCAAAATCTTTTCCACTATATTTATGGAAGGTATTTTTGTAATATTTTTTTTTTAAATTATGCAATTTATGTTATTTTTAATACATCAAACCAAACACTGCATGAAAAAAATGCTAGCATAAATAACACAAACATTACTAATGCAAGAATTACAAATACACCATATCTTGCACTATTTTTATACACCCTACCAAACGACCTCTTAATTTCAACTTTCCACCAAACACACTTAAGACCACAAGATTTAAAAACATTTTGATACATTTGACATAACTTTAATTTAGACCACAGGATTGAAAGTCTTCTATACTTTCTTAAACATGTCATTCTTTTTAAACGGAGAGAGTAATATTTAATAGTATCGGTAAAATAGACATAAAATGGTAAATTAGTCGTTCATTTTTAAAACTTAACAAATATTATTAAATATCTATTTTTAGTATAATGGACAAGTAAAGATGGACGGAAGGAGTAAGATACAAGAAAAAAAGAGATTCGGGAGTAAGATATGAGGAAAAAAGAGTCGGACAAGAAAAAAGGTACTTAACTTCATGTGCAAGCACCTCTACGATATCTTTAATTCCGTTCACAAGCCAATATATATTCTTTATAGGCTAGATTTAATATTTATTTTTCCAATAATTCTTTTTGAGTCAAAAGCAACCTTTTGCTTTTTAATCTATGACGCGCTATAAATTAAAAATTAGTTTTAAGTTCTACTTCCTCCGTTTCAAATTGATTGATTTGTTTTGACTTGACAGAGAGTTTAAGAAAAATAAACAAAACTTTTAAATTATGTGATCTTAAATTAATTAAAGATATGTCAAATATACGAAAATGTATTTAATCTTGTGCTCTAAAAATCCCTCCATTCTTAATTGATATTTCAATTTAAGCACCAAGAATAAATTAAAAAACTCCAATAGAGAGCACTTTTCCGTTGATGGAGGCAGCGCAAATCTGAATATTTCGATGAGTCTCAATACTGAATGACAAGACGTGTTTAAATATTTTGGACAAATATATTACTCCCTTCGTTTAAAAAAGAATGACCTATTTTGATTTGGTACGGAGTTTAAGAAAATAAAGAAAACTTTTGAATCTTGTAGTCTTAAATTAAAGTTATGTCAAATGTACCAAAATGCCCTTTGATCTTGTGGTCTTAAACATGCCACGTGGAAAGTTGGAATTAAAGTATTGCCAAAAAAGAAAAGGGTCATTCTTTTTGAAACAGACTAAAAAGAAAAGTAGGTCATTCTTTTTGAAACAGAGGGAGTAATTGGCACAATATCTAAAGTCATGCATTTGCTTTTTATTTATCGTGAGAGAAGTCTCAAACTAATACATGATCATGTCCTTTAACTTGACTTCAACTGACATCTATATCCTCTAGCTTTGAGTGTGCACAAGTAGACACTTAAACTTGTATAAAGTTGAACAAGTAGATACACACGTCCTATGTGATATCTACATGACAATCTCATGTGTATTGCCACGTAGATGCCAAGTAGGATGCGTCAGTCTACTTGTTCAACTTTATACTAGTTTAAGTGCCTACTTCGACACAATCAAAATTGAAGGATATAAATATCAGTTTAGGACAAGCTAAAAGACACATTTATGTATTATGTCCTTATAAAACGCGTAACATGTTTGGAAGATCAAAAATTAATGAAAATAAAAGGGAAGAGTTACCAGACCACCTTATTAGTGCATTGCTACTTTTTCTACTATGTCTGGTTGATTGCAGGGAAAAAATTCTACTACCACTACAATTTTTCTTGGGGTGAAGATTCCCTTTTGCTTTATTGATAGAAAATTTGAAAATTCAATCTATAATGAATAACAGCCACTAGGGAATGGCTAACTTTTGACAAAGATGACATTCTTTTAACTCACCCACCACGCGGTATAACACAATCATCTTTTTAGCTTTTCTTTTTTTATGAATCGGAAAATTAGAATATTTACTCGTTTCATTTTATTTGATGCCTCCATTAAAATAGTTTTTTAATTTATTTGTTTAATTTATTAAATCAAGTGAATTTTGCTGTATTTTTCCCTATCTACCTTTAGTATTACATTAAGTAATAATAGTCAAACTTAGAATTTCAAAATATCATTAATAAAATTAATTTAGTATAATACATCCATAATTAAAGTTCTCTTAAGAGTTGTGTCTAAGTCGACTAGATTCAAGTAAAATGAATCAGAAGTATTTGACATATGAATCAAGGAAATCCAAATTTCTCACTTTTCAATGACTTAAGTATGTTTTGCTGCTTATGACTCCCTTTATTCTTTCCTTCCAAAAGAAATTATGTGGTTCCAAACTTCGTTAGGTTGGATTTGATTTCAAACGTCTATTATTTAACTTTTAAAATAAAATTTATATATTTAAAACTTCATATGTCACAATAAATTACAATTCTCAAGAGAAATCTATATCTATATATATCTATAAAATCTATAATATCTTAAAAACATTAATTTTCTAACTTGAAAGTGAAATTACTAAAATACGACCAAATAAAAAAATTACTGAACAATCAATTTTCCAGCCCTGCAACATCGCACTATATCCTTAGCAAAGAAACTGCACCTTCAATTCGCACAACCTTAACAGACGTCAACCTCAAACAAATCTCAGAAAGTTGCAACTTATTGCTTTACTCTCTTTGAAAGAAACAATGGCAGATGACATTTTTCCCATGAAACTAACAGGTATATATGTCAGGTTACTCCTCCTTACCCAAACTTACTGCCTATCAAAACAAAATATCTTCTTCACTATGTTTAGTATTTTTTTTCCCCGCAGATTACCGTCACTATTTGTGTTGCTTTCCCTGCAAATTACAATTACAAATTTGATTTTTTGTCAGTAAATATTTTCTCCCTATAAACGAGTTGTAAGTTTACACCTTTTAATTTTTTAGCAAATCTTTTCTCCCCCTGTAAATGAGTTGTAAGTTTACACCTCTTAATTTTATACTCCTACTAGCGTGCTATTTGTATCAGTTGACACACCTATATATTCTTTTGTTTTAACAGTCGAACTGATAATTAACTTTCATAACGACTTTCTTCCTAGCGCTTTTCTGTTCTACTTAAACTGTTACTAGCTCCTTTTGTTTATGCTTGTGAAATTTTTAAAATTAACTTTCTGCATTCTCACATGAACATTGATGCTTCTTCCCTAATGAATTTTTCACTCTAAAAAACAAAGAACTGAATTAAATGTCTACCATGGTAAATCTGAAACGCGAACTGAGTATGAACTCTCAAAACAACTTTCTTCCGAAGAACTTATGTTCCCTTGAATCTACATAAATTGTCACCTCTTTCTCATTTTGTTTATGGAACTTGAAAAATAATTACTACATTCACAATGAAATCCTTTTTATGTGTCAAAACAACTTGTTGATTAACATGCTCAATATGCTTGTTCAAGTCTTGAGTAACAAGACCTAAATTGTTAACGCCGTTGACAAACTGGGCAGAACCTTGTGTGTGCTTAAATAGACAAGTTACAGGTTGAGATATACCTAAAGTATTTCTAAATTCAATAACACATAATTCATCCGTACCATGTAGCCCCTGTTGATGTCAAAAATTCTCATCTCACAACACGTCAAATTGAGTACATTCAACTACATTGTTGGTTCTATCAAACTCAACCTGTGCAGAATTATTTTGGTGCAAAATTTGTTTGTTCGAGGACTTAGGAACCACCATTAATTTTATGTGAGACCAAAGTCCATTCGTTACTGTAATTTTCTGCAACTGCATTAGGCAAACCCAACACTCCATCTTTCATAACACACCACCTAGCAGCCTCAATCGACTTGCCTTTGTTCTCCAGATATGTATTATTTCCTTCAACCTTATCCAACCTCTCTTCGTTATTAGAGTTAGAAGTTATAACTTCATCAAAGCTATTCGCAAAAGCTAGATCAACAGTGGCATCCCTGACAACCCCAAATTATTTCAAGCATCTCTTCCTTCACCGGAATTATCAATCCCCTGAACCTTACTTTCAGGGACCAACTGTCCCTCTTTTTCTTGTTGTTTTTGTTCTAGCATTTATAATATCCCTTGTGTCACCTTGATATTTCAACACATCCGTACCTTTATCCACTGCATCATTCTGATTTCTAACACCAACCTTGCCGAATACCGAGAAAGAAACGACAACTATTTTCACCATGCCCTTGTCGTTTACAATAGCTTGGAAGATTGTCATAGATGAACTATTGATAATGTTCAATAACTTTGCCTGAATCTTTGTTCGCAAAGAATAACACAATATTCTGTGCATGCTTTATCCAGTCAGTCTAGAATTACCTTAACTCTAACAGTACTTGACGTGGTATACTTGACTGACTCTATCTATAGCAATTGGCTTCCAGGGGATGAAGAAAAGGATAAAAAATGATTTTTTGGTAATTAAAAAGATATGGAGGCAGAAAGATATCCATGTCAATGCTTTCGGTGTTTGTTCCTTAGGATTAAATCATATAGTCCATAGAAAAGTTCTAAATAGAACTCTTCACACTTAAATTTGATATAACTAAAATTTCTCGACAAAACTTGAACAAAGTCTTCATATAAATCAAACTTGATCAAGAGATGACGAAACTCAAGTAGCCAAAAGTTACAATGACCTTTAATATCGAGTTGCTTCAGGATAAGCTTGCACAATTCGTGTAAATCTAGATATCCATAAGAAAATTTGAGAATAACAACTTGATGTAATCCTTCCTCTATGGTGAATTTTTTAACTTCATCCATGGTGGATTCAATGGCTGACTCTCCATGAATGAATTTAATTGATTTCAACTCTCTTTTAGATATAGGCTTGAAGCTGTGCAACATATGTTGGTTCATGTGTTAGTATTTTAATTTGTTGTGGTGTTTTGTCCCAGCAGGAGGCTGGGGCATGGCTAAAGCAGCCATGAGAGCAGATAACAAGAGAGTCGGATTTAGGATTTTTTTTTTTCTTCAGAGATTTTCACCTAGAAGAGGAGCCTTGGAGTAACTGGTAAAGTGGTTGTCATGTGACCAGACGGTCACGGGTTCATGTCTTGGAAACAGCCTCTAGCAGAAATGCAAGGTAAGGCTGCATACAATAAACCCTTATGGTTGGGCCCTTCCCTGGACTCTGCGCATAGCGGAAGCTTTAGTGCACCGGGCTGCCCTTTTAGAGATTTTCACCTAGCAAATGAAACATGCTTTCAAGTAAAGGTAATTTCCATGGACCTAGAGGCAATCTTGGATTGGTCATTGGAATTCTTCTATTTCATTAACAAAAAGAGGAAAGACAAAAAGGAAAATTGTTTGGTTCTTTGTATATTAGGAATTTCAATAAATATGTAAAAGAAAAGTTGAACTTTAAACCCAATCACCAACACCTGATGAGACTATCTTAGAAATTGAATGTTTAAATCTTGACTCCGCCTCTACTACATTGTAGAAACACCACAAGTATCACAAAGATTGCCCGTGCATGAATCAATTCTCTATCTTGAACCGAGATGAATAGTCAAAGAGAAAATTAACCGATTAAAGTTTTAAGAACTGTAGATGAATCTATAATCAACTGACAACTATAACTAACAGAGAAAAAAGAAGCATAATTGATTCATTGACTCTTATACCATGTCAAGAGTGAATTCATAAATGATAAAAAAAGATATTTTTATGATGTATACTGTAAAGGGCAGCCCGGTGCACTAAGCTCCACTGTGCGCAGGGCCCGGGGAAGGGCCCGACCACAAGAATCTCTTGTACGCAGCCTCACCTTACATTTCTGCAAGAGGCTGTTTCCAAGGCTTGAACCCTTGACCTCCCATGGAAGCAACTTTACCAGTTACTCCAAGGCACCCCTTCAACTTTACCGTGATGTTGTATACTGTAAAACATCAAAAATTAGAATGAGCATTACCAAGTAAACACAGTACTATTACAAAACGAATCATATTAATAATACAAGTTCATATTTTGTTTAGGCTGAATATATCTATATGTTCATTTAAATTTATTTGAACATTTCATTTAGACAATTGAACCCAAGCTCATCAACTGTGCCTTATTAGACATGAGCTGCTAACATGGCACTGTATGTGTGCTACACTAATTCTTGCCTGCAGAGCTGCCTCAAAAATATACAGTCCATGTTAATAAAAATGATGCTACTAAGCAGTAAGCATGTCTAATTATAGTAAGTTCTATAATCAATTCTTTAAACTGATTATAGTTCTATGAATATTATGTGCATGTTGTATATTGAATATTGATCACCTAGAGAAGAAAAAAACAAAAATTCTCTTCCGATCGTTTCTATTTTTTAGTTGGGACCTAGACACTCTCTCCTCTGTTCTCCCTTTTCTCTTTTGATGGTGAATTAGGGCAACCATGACTACCACCAGAGGCGGAGCCAGGATTTCAATATAGGGGGGTCAATATTTGAAGAAAAACTAGTCGAAGGGCGTTCAACACCTATTATATATACATAAAAAATAATTTTAATCATGTATAAATAGTATATTTTTCCGTCGAAGGGGGTTCGGACGACCCCCCTGGCCAAAGGCTGGCTCCGCCTCTGACTACCACCATCTATCCCCAGTCTTTGGCTGTACGAGGGTCCTCTCAAAATCATATGGAGAGCGAATCCGACCCTACAACACAATTACCTTATGTTTCTTGCTTAAATCAAAACGAAACAGTCGCATCCCGACAAAAACTGATACTAAAAGCTAGTGAACTAGTTCATGGAATACCACCATTTCTTGGATATGATTTTCAGCAGGGTCTCAGGAGGTATGCTGAGATTTGTGTTATCACTACTAAAAAAAGAAAAAAAAACGACGGACAAAAAAGCGACAGATTGCGTCTCTCCAGAAAAGCGACGGAAAAAGCGACGCTGTCCGTCTTTTTTTAATTTATTTTAATTATTTATTTATTTTTTATTAAAATCGACAGACAGCGTCTCAATGTGCGTCGCTTATTTTCACGGGTTATTATGCCAAAAAATTAATAAATAATTTATAATTTTTTTTTAATAAAAGCAACGGAATGCGTCGCTATTAATTTTTTTTTAAAAAAATAATTTTATAAAAGCGACGCTGTCCGTCGCTTTTTTAATTTAAATTAAATTTTTATTTATTTTTACAAACATCGACGGACAGCGTCGCTATTATTTTTTAAAAAAAGAAAATTAATTTTTAGAAAAAACGACGCTGTCCGTCGCTTTTTAAATTTATTTTTAATTTTTTTTTATGTTTTACTAAAAGCAACGGACAGAGTCGGTTTCGTTAAAAATAAATTAAAAATACGTTTATGAAAACGACACTGTCTGTCGCTTTTTTGATATTTTTAATTTATTAATAAATAAATATTTTTTTATATTTAAAAAAATTAATTCATAAATATATATATATATATTTTTTAAATCGACGGAGCACGTCGATTTTGTCTGTCGTTTTTTTAGTCAATTTTTTAGTCCCCATATAATTAGGGCAAGACTCTCTTCTCTCTCTATCTCTTTATTCTTTCTACTTTGTTCTCTCTCTATCTCTTTCTTTCTTTTCCTTCTCTCAAATATACAATAAATCTTTCTCTCTCACGCTAATCTACACCGGCATCGCCCCTGACGGACAGCAGCAGCCGCAGCCATCGCCGTCGTCGACCAGAAGCTGCCGCCGCCGCCGCCCACCACCAGCTGCAGCCATCAACAGCAACATCCTCTCTCCGCTCCTTATCTCACCAACGACAACAACAACAACCAAGTAAAGGTAAGTTGATTTCTCTCTATTTTCTTATATTGAAGTCCCTAAATATAGTGTTATGGTGGGACATGCGACGCCTCTACTTATTTGCTTTATTGAATTTATTGAATTGTTTGACTTATACTAGAATTGAAAATTTGAACTAGTGACTTGAAAATGTTTAAATGTAGCGATTTGAAATTGTGAACTTATTTCTTGAAAATGGTTAAGTGTAGTTACTTGAAATGTGAATTAGTGACTTGAAAATGATTAAGTCTAATTACTTGAAATGTTGATTAGTGACTTGAAAATGGTTAAGTGGAGTTACTTGAAATGTGAATTAGTATGTTCAAAATGGTTAAGGTTAGTTACTTGAAATGAGAACTTGTGACTTGAATATGGTTAAGTGTATAGTGACTTGAAATATGATTTAGTGTCTTGAAAATGGTCAAGTGTAGTTACTTGAAATGTGAACTTGTGACTTGAAAATGGTTAAATGTAGTGATTTGAAATTGTGAACTAGTTTCTTAAAAATGGTTAAGTGTAGTGAGTTGAAATGTGAACTTGTGACTTGAAAATGGTTAAACGTAGTGACTTGACATTGTGAACTTGTTTCTTGAAAATGGTTATATGTAGTGACTTGAAATGTGAATTAGTGACTTGAAAATGGTTAAATGTAGTGAATTAAAATGTGAATTAGTGACTTGAAAATGGTTAAGTGTAGTGACTTGAAATGTGAATTAGTGACTTGAAAATGGTTAAGTGTAGTGACTTGAATTGTGAACTTGTGACTTAAAAATGGTTAAGTGTGGTGACTTGAAATGTCAACTTGTGACTTCAAAATGGTTAAGTGTAGTGACTTGAAATGTGATCTTGTGACTTGAAAATGATTAAGTGTAGTGAGTTGAAAATGGTTAAATGTAGTGAATTGAAATTGTGAACTTGTTTCTTGAAAATGGTTAAGTATAGTGACTTGAAATATGAATTAGTGACTTGAAAATAGTTAAGTGTAGAGAATTGAAATGGTTAAGTGTAGTGACTTGAAATGTGAACTTGTGACTTGAAAATGGTTAAGTGTAGTGAGTTGAAAATGGTTAAATGTGTGTTGAAAATGGTTAAATATAGTGACTTGAAATTGTGAACTTGTTTCTTGAAAATGGTTAAGTGTAGTGACTTGAAATGTAAATTAGTGAGTTGAAAATGGTTAAATGTAGTGAATTGAAATTGTGAACTTGTTTCTTGAAAATGGTTAAATATAGTGGCTTGAAATGTGAATTAGTGACTTGAAAATGGTTAAGTGTAGTTGTCACGCCCCGAATCCCATCGAGACATGATTGGCACCCGTAGCCGATAAGGCCAGAGAGAACCAACCTTTGCCTATGCTCAATCATATGCATATAATATTCATAACCACCATTGCATAATATTATGACATACGAATAAAGGAGAACAAGGGACATATTTAGGCATACATATGAAACTTGGCCGTTGAGGCCATCCAGTCAAAACAACATGTGTCTTTTACACTATTACACCCACATCGGTCTACAAAAGCCTCTAACAAGAGCATTTACCAAAATGAACCATAAGTCGGGACAAGTCCCCGCACAACATGTACAATAGCAAAACATATATACAATTTGACTCGGAGAAGCCCCGAATGAGCGGGAGCTCACCAAAGAACCGCTAACACTGGTAGTTTATTGAGGAGGCCTACTGGGACCTGCGCCTGCAGCAAGTAAGGTAAATTCCCCGAGAGGGGTCAGTACGAAATAAGTACTGAGTATGCAAGGCTCAGATGAAACTATACAACACATGAATAGTTCAATGAATATGTCAATGAACTCAAAACATATGAATACTCAATGTGAATAAGTCACCATGTTACTCTTTGGAAACCATGTGGATTGCTTTCATTATTTTCATTACTTCCTTTATCTCAATGCTCACATGTCATTACATCACAATGTACCCGGGCCCCGACTGATCAGTGGGTCTTTCATATCATCATATAGGGATCGAGTCGAGCTAGGATTATGCCCCTAGACTTGCCACCCTCGGGATCGAGTCGAGCTAGGCTTACGCCCCTAGACTTGCCACCCATAAATCCAAATCTCGGGATCGAGTCGATCTAGGCTTACGCCCCTAGACTTGCCACCCGTACTTGATCATTGACCACATTTGCATTACTTTGTTCATTACTTTGAGATTGATACTTTGATAGTCATAACATCACTTTAGAACTTTGGAACACAACATTGTTGGAAACTTTGAATCATTGACCAATGAGTGAAGGACATATGAATAAATATCAATGAGAAATATAACATTACTAGAACCATGATACCATTGGAACCATTGGACAATAATCCATGAACAAGAGACACAAGTATAGGCACTATTGGAATATTGGAACATAGCCTTCTTTGAACTTTCGGAACATTAACCATGAATATGAGAAATGAGATTCACAATTGATCAATGAGTAGGAAATATATGACAATGATCATAGATAAGTGCATATGGGATACCTTGGTACATTTCGGAATAGAACTAAAGAAATGTCAATGTGAACACTATTGGCCGTAGAAAGATACGGACAAAATAACCTTGCATACCTTGGATGCACAATACGAATAGACAACCTTCGATGCGTATACAATGATCCCTCTCCTTCACTCTACAACATACATACATAACGAATTCACGTTAACCACGAATTACTTTACAAATGCATGCAATGTCAATGAATTACATGTTTGCCTTTAAACATGTCATTTCCTCTTGACAAAACCATTGATCATACTATTATTTCAAAAATTCCATAATATTCCCAACATTGACCAATACATGAAAATCAATACATTTCACCATAATACTTTTCCTCTACACTTTCTTGTCCATAACACATCACAAATAATCCATCAAAGCACCTTAATTCAACTCATAACACATATCGGCCAAAATCCCATAATTTTCACTTTTAGACAAGAACAAGTTTTATATCAAAAATAACACCATACATGTTTATATTTTGTCCATACCATGCTTTTTCTTCAAAGGCACAACGCCTAATTCACACTTGAATTCCATATACCACAAATCTCATACAAAATCACCAAGTACCATGACCAACTTTTCCAAGCACCACCAACATGATATACATATTCTTTTATGCATATAATATATTAATCCATGACAATAATCACTTACCTAGGCTTGGAAGATGTTGATCTTGCTCCAAAGGTTAGCTTTGACCTCTTAGGGTTTGAGAGAAAAAGAAAGGGTTGAAAAAATTATCTACAAAGGCATGTGTTTTCCAAATGAATAAAATCAGCATTTTTGCCCTTTATATAGGCTCTCAAGTCCATGCTTAGCCACTCTATATCATGCCATGTGGTGTTCTAGAAGTTTTTGCAAGAATGGGTCCAATTTCCCCATATGGGCCATGTCTTCTTTCCATTTTTGGGCCCTTTTTTGGGCCCAATTCACTTAACCCGATAAAATCAATAATTTCACGTGTTTAAGTCGTCTCATACGTATTACAATAATATTCCCACTCATGCTATTCATATCCGTAGCCGCCATCCAAAAACCAAGTGATTCTAGCCACGTATGACCCATTTTGACCAAAAGGGTAAAATCGTCATTTTGACGCCAAATTCGTTCTCGAGTAATTTTATCATACCAATATATTTCACTCATTTCATGTATATTCTCATAGTTGTAGAAGAATCATGGCGAAAATCGGCTCAATACGTCCCCGGGAACCCTTGAGACTTAAACAAAATTTTCAACTTTTGAAAGGTGCGCAGGGGCGGCGTGGCACGCTGCCTGGCGCGCCCCTATACTGCCTCTGGACTGAAAATTTCAGCCCAGAGCGGCGTGGCACGCTACCCAACACGCCCTTCCCTTAAATTTTTTGAAAATTTCATTTTTCGACTTTTCTTCGCGGGTTTGGTTAGATACTTCAAATCCTATTCTTTCACTTACTTCTTAACCTTAACATACTTTGTTTAGAGGTCCTCTTAGCCTCGTTTTGAACTTGACAAATGCTCCATGAAGATCGCAAAATACCTTCTACGCAAGGTTAAGCATATGTACAAGGCCAAATTTCAATTTTCTTGTCAATATCATTACAAAATACATTCGTGTGGCTCTCGACACTCAAGTATACATTGTTCATCGTCATCACATTGGGTTAGGAAGGTACGGGGTGTTACATTCTTCCCCCCTTAGGAACATTCGTCCTCGAATGTTAGTAATACTGTCTCATTGCAACACTTAAGTCAAAGTGAATGCTCTATATCATAATATACACACTTAACACTTGTAAAGACTTATAACTCCAAATCTGTATCTTGAACTTTTCCTTCCATGTATCACAAGTACAAGTACTTAGATGTCATTAATGCTTCGATTTCCCTTGTGATTTCTTCGATGTACTAAGTTCTCCAATAGTGCCCCTACGGAAGCTACGTTTGCTTTTCTTGATTCTTTCACTTCTCGATGTACCTTTGTACGTGTGAGATCCTCTGAAATTTGTACCTTTCCATTGACAACAATACTATATACTCTCCGATACACTTTCGGAGCATACGAAATGGACTGTGAAGAATTCCTGGACTAGTGCTAATAGGTACGCAAGTTGCCCAAATCTTTGGACAACTCCTCTTTCTTTCCGAATCTCATTATCTTTTTCCATTGGTGACACTATCAACTTCTAATATCGACATATGATTTATACCGACTTTGGGCCATTTGTAGCTACTTTTATATCACCTTTACTTTCTCTATAGCTTGATGAATAAAATTTGACCTGGGCAACACAAAATTTCATCATCCATAACCCATCCAATGGATGATCTTATATGTCCTTTTATATAAACCTTCGTAAGGTACCTTTTGATATCTTTATTGTAGCAATTTCATTAGACGATCGATATTCATCCCCACTACCTTTAAAGTCCAACGTACAAACTCGTGACATATCTTCACATGTTCGTATAATACATTCTGTTCGTCCATCCATTTAAGGATGACCAGCCATACTTACATTTCTCTGTGTACTCATGCTTTACTGGAAAGACTTACCCACACTGTGGAATCAAGTGAGCCCCCCCCCCCCCCCCCCCCCCCGTGTGATATAATAGTGAGTGGAGTCTCATGTAATCATACGATCTCTGTAACCTACAATTTTGCATACCGTTCATCTGTATCGGTGGTCCTAACTGGTAGGAAATATGTTGACTCGGTAAGCCAGTTCATGATTATTTATATGGACTCAACCTTCGCAATGTACGAGACAACCCTTTCATTAATTCCATGTTATTCATGTTCCACTTCCAAACTGGGAGGGTAACATATTGCATAAAACATACAGACTTTTGATGCCATACTGTTCGTCAGTGACCGCTTGGACATTGAAATACAAGTTCTACAATGTGCTTCTCATATATTCTTACCAACATATCTCTGCTACACCATGGTGTATTTTGGTTGTTTTCGAACAAACAACTACCATGAACGATGTTCTTCTGTCGTAATTCATTTCCTTAACTCATCTATACCCAGTACACACAATCTACTTTGGCGTTAAAGTACTCCCCCTTGTGTTTGCTCAAATACTCTCGTCGACTTTACTGTACATATTTTTTTTTTCCAATTGAACTAAAACTGGAATTTACATATTGCTTTTCCCTTTACCTCCAATATCAATGAAAATCCTACCACATTTGACACTATAATTCTTTCCTCTGGAGTTTTAAGAAACAAAACCCCATATTGCCTCATTAATATAGATTTCCTGACTATATCTTTCTTTTCTGTGAGCTGTCCATTCATACTTCCTACTACCTTGCATCTTAATGTATCAACGACCCCATTTGCTTTTCCCAAATGATATAGGATACCAATGTCCTCACCTTTTAAGATTTCAAGCCACCTTCGCTACCTCAGAGTAAGTCTTTTGGCTTAACAATCTATTACATTGTCTCACATCCAGAATATATATATCAGCATGAATCCCTTACAAATAGTTACACCATAACGATAAAGCAAATATCACTGCTGCTACTTCAGGGTCATGTGTTTCGTAATAATTTATATTCTCATGTGGCCGTAACTGTCGTGACGCATATGCTATTACCTTATCATGCTACATCAATATACATTCGAGGCCAACCCCGGAAGCATTACCATACATTGCATAACATTCTTATGCCTTCAGAAGGCACTTACAACGGATGTGGAAGTTACTTTATCTTTCAACTCTTGAAAGCTTTTCTCACATGCATCATACTGGAACTTGATTGCCTTGTGTATAGGCTTTGTTAAGGGTGTAGGTATAGAAGGAGATGCTTCCACAATTCTCATATAATGATCAATCAACCCAAGAAATCGATGGATCTCTGTAAGCATCGTAGGCCTTAGCCAATTGTTCACCATTTCTATCTTTTGTGTGACAACTTTCATCTCTTCATCCTATACAATGCATAGTCCTCCTGTGATGTTTTTTTTTGAATACCATCACCGAATATGGTCACACACACATTTACAAGTGTCCTGAACGCCCTGTTCATTAATCTATAAAACTACAGGTGCATTCTCTAGCCCAATTGACATACTAAGACTTATAAGCATACCATGTTTGTAATGCTGCCTTGGGTATATCATCATCGTTCATATATATTTTTCCCTTTTTATTTCATCAACATTCATTATCATTTATCCCGTAACTGATCAAACAAATCGTCAACTCTGGGGGGAAACTATTCTTATCCAGTTGCCAATAGTAAACACACATTCTCAATAGGCCATTTATCTTTTTTTTCTACTAGTGACACTGATGCACCCCAAGGGGCAGTACTAGGCCTTATGAATCCCTTATTCAACACGTCTTTTACTTTCTCCTGTCATTCTCGTAACTCGACCAGGCCATGCTATATGATGAAAATAAAAATAGTTCGAGTACCTGACGTCACATTCATACCAAATCATACATCTGGGAATTCATTTACCACCCGGACTGATTAAAGAGGTGGGGGCTTCGCATTAATATCGTTCACTCTTACTAAGTGGCATATGTATCCCTTAGAGTATCCTTTTCTTTGTCGTGAGATGGGGAATACATTTTCCTGTCCATTCAAAATATTCCTTTGGGGATAATGACAATAGAACTTCTTAGTTCGGCCATCTACTATGCCATAACCCCTTTATAACTCAATAAGATCAACCAGTATCTCATGACCACAATTAATGACTATGCACTTATGATATACTCTTTTATTTACAATAGGTTCACCAACTGGTCATTTTGGTGTTCTTTTCACTTTTCAGCAATTAACAAAATACCATATGCTCTGTGGGTCAATCACTACGTGTACGGTACATGTAGCTTCACCAGGAGAAGTCTCCTTTTGTGACCCGACATATCACACCAATAACAACATTTGGCCCCAACCGACATTTGGTCTCTACCTTCTTCGTTCTTATGCTTGATACCCCATTGTCCATGAATCATGAATCTCACTTCTTTGCCAAACCGACTGTCTCTAAACCCTTGGGATCGAGGTAGAACATTTACTATAGATTAACTATAGATTAAAGAAATAATGATTTAGGCGGTCTGCCAATCATCCAAGACCTCAATTCTCCTTGGGACGCCACGAACTGTCCCCATAGATCTAGCCATCTTTAACGAACCTTTGTCAAACAGTTGTGTCCTTTTCTGGTGCCTCTGGTCTTTCATTATTGTGTGCAAAATGCCTATATCCATTGTACAATCCATCTGTCTCTATACTGATGCACTCTATCGGTCATAACAGTTATCACGTTTGGAGCATATCTAGTCAAATTATGACACTAAAAACTGTACTTCCTGACACTTATAGCCCTTTGGCAAAATTTTTTTTTTTCTTAACAATTGGTCCACATAAGCTTTTCTGACCTCACATGGGAGGTACTAGTCACAGAATGCCATTTTACATTCCTCCCAACTATCTGAAAATACATCAGTAGATCAGTCATATGCATAACATCTAGAACCTTTTTAACTTAGTTCATAATGTCCTATGGGTCTTCATTCAAATCCGACCCGGTGAACGTGGGAGGGTATGATTTCTAAAAATATTGTGTTTGACGACTAGCTACCCTAGCCGCACCATCATTACTCGTCATCAGGCCATCTCGCCCGTGACATTGTACAACAACTATCTGAGGCAACATATGCACTACATTTCGTAAATCCTGTTCCGTGACATTTATAGATGGCTCTGCAGGTACTCCTCTATCTTTTGGCTACGAGAGACCCGTATAACGATTTCCATATCAGCTTCACCTTGACTAACTTGGTTAAGTGGTGATTTACTCATTTCTACTTCGGCAGGCATATCATCCTGCTCACCTTTGCCCTTATCTTGTCTGATACTCAACATTTGACTATATAAAAGAAAACCAATGTCAATACGTACATATGTGTCCACCTACAACTTTGGCTCTATTGCACGATCTAGAAGTGAAGAAAAGAAACAACTCCTAAATGTCCCGTAGCCTCCTACTTATAAATGTGGCGCGCAACACATCCATAAGCAAGACTCTACTCAGACACGGCTTTGTAGACATCCTTAGACCGACTGCTCTGATACCACTTTTGTCACGCCCCAAATCCCATCGAGACATGATTGGCACCCATAGCCGATAAGGCCCGAGAGAACCAACCTTTGCCTATGCTCAATCATATGCATATAATATTCATAACCACCATTGCATAATATTATGACATACGAATAAAGGAGAACAAGGGACATATTTAGGCATACATATGAAACTTGGCCGTTGAGGCCATCCAGTCAAAACAACATGTGTCTTTTACACTATTACACCCACATCGGTCTACAAAAGCCTCTAACAAGAGCATTTACCAAAATGAACCATAAGTCGGGACAAGTCCCCGCACAACATGTACAATAGCAAAACATATATACAATTTGACTCGGAGAAGCCCCGAATGAGCGGGAGCTCACCAAAGAACCGCTAACACTGGTAGTTTATTGAGGAGGCCTACTGGGACCTGCGCCTGCAGCAAGTAAGGTAAATTCCCCGAGAGGGGTCAGTACGAAATAAGTACTGAGTATGCAAGGCTCAGATGAAACTATACAACACATGAATAGTTCAATGAATATGTCAATGGACTCAAAACATATGAATACTCAATGTGAATAAGTCACCATGTTACTCTTTGGAAACCATGTGGATTGCTTTCATTATTTTCATTACTTCCTTTATCTCAATGCTCACATGTCATTACATCACAATGTACCCGGGCCCCGACTGATCAGTGGGTCTTTCATATCATCATATAGGGATCGAGTCGAGCTAGGCTTATGCCCCTAGACTTGCCACCCTTGGGATCGAGTCGAGCTAGGCTTACGCCCCTAGACTTGCCACCCATAAATCCAAATCTCGGGATCGAGTCGATCTAGGCTTACGCCCCTAGACTTGCCACCCGTACTTGATCATTGACCACATTTGCATTACTTTGTTCATTACTTTGAGATTGATACTTTGATAGTCATAACATCACTTTGGAACTTTGGAACACAACATTGTTGGAAACTTTGAATCATTGACCAATGAGTGAAGGACATATGAATAAATATCAATGAGAAATATAACATTACTAGAACCATGATACCATTGGAACCATTGGACAATAATCCATGAACAAGAGACACAAGTATAGGCACTATTGGAATATTGGAACATAGCCTTCTTTGAACTTTCGGAACATTAACCATGAATATGAGAAATGAGATTCACAATTGATCAATGAGTAGGAAATATATGACAATGATCATAGATAAGTGCATATGGGATACCTTGGTACATTTCGGAATAGAACTAAAGAAATGTCAATGTGAACACTATTGGCCGTAGAAAGATACGGACAAAATAACCTTGCATACCTTGGATGCACAATACGAATAGACAACCTTCGATGCGTATACAATGATCCCTCTCCTTCACTCTACAACATACATACATAACGAATTCACGTTAACCACGAATTACTTTACAAATGCATGCAATGTCAATGAATTACATGTTTGCCTTTAAACATGTCATTTCCTCTTGACAAAACCATTGATCATACTATTATTTCAAAAATTCCATAATATTCCCAACATTGACCAATACATGAAAATCAATACATTTCACCATAATACTTTTCCTCTACACTTTCTTGTCCATAACACATCACAAATAATCCATCAAAGCACCTTAATTCAACTCATAACACATATCGGCCAAAATCCCATAATTTTCACTTTTAGACAAGAACAAGTTTTATATCAAAAATAACACCATACATGTTTATATTTTGTCCATACCATGCTTTTTCTTCAAAGGCACAAGGCCTAATTCACACTTGAATTCCATATACCACAAATCTCATACAAAATCACCAAGTACCATGACCAACTTTTCCAAGCACCACCAACATGATATACATATTCTTTTATGCATATAATATATTAATCCATGACAATAATCACTTACCTAGGCTTGGAAGATGTTGATCTTGCTCCAAAGGTTAGCTTTGACCTCTTAGGGTTTGAGAGAAAAAGAAAGGGTTGAAAAAATTATCTACAAAGGCATGTGTTTTCCAAATGAATAAAATCAGCATTTTTGCCCTTTATATAGGCTCTCAAGTCCATGCTTAGCCACTCTATAGCATGCCATGTGGTGTTCTAGAAGTTTTTGCAAGAATGGGTCCAATTTCCCCATATGGGCCATGTCTTCTTTCCATTTTTGGGCCCTTTTTTGGGCCCAATTCACTTAACCCGATAAAATCAATAATTTCACGTGTTTAAGTCGTCTCATATGTATTACAATAATATTCCCACTCATGCTATTCATATCCGTAGCCGCCATCCAAAAACCAAGTGATTCTAGCCACGTATGACCCATTTTGACCAAAAGGGTAAAATCGTCATTTTGACGCCAAATTCGTTCTCGAGTAATTTTATCATACCAATATATTTCACTCATTTCATGTATATTCTCATAGTTGTAGAAGAATCATGGCGAAAATCGGCTCAATACGTCCCCGGGAACCCTTGAGACTTAAACAAAATTTTCAACTTTTGAAAGGTGCGCAGGGGCGGCGTGGCACGCTGCCTGGCGCGCCCCTATACTGCCTCTGGACTGAAAATTTCAGCCCAGAGCGGCGTGGCATGCTACCCAACGCGCCCTTCCCTTAAATTTTTCGAAAATTTCATGTTTCGACTTTTCTTCGCGGGTTTGGTTAGATACTTCAAATCCTATTCTTTCACTTACTTCTTAACCTTAACATACTTTGTTTAGAGGTCCTCTTAGCCTCGTTTTGAACCCGACAAATGCTCCATGAAGATCGCAAAACACCTTCTACGCAAGGTTAAGCATATGTACAAGGCCAAATTTCAATTTTCTTGTCAATATCATTACAAAATACATTCGTGTGGCTCTCGACACTCAAGTATACATTGTTCATCGTCATCACATTGGGTTAGGAAGGTACGGGGTGTTACAGTAGTGACTTGAAATATGAACTTGTGAGTTGAAAATGGTTAAGTGTAGTGACTTGAAAATGGTTAAATGTAGTGAATTGATATTGTGAACTTGTTTCTTGAAAATGGTTAAGTATAGTGACTTGAAATGTGAATTAGTGAGTTGAAAATGGTTAAATGTAGTGAATTGAAATTGTCAACTTGTTTCTTGAAAATGGTTAAATATAGTGACTTGAAAATGGTTAAGTGTAGTGACTTGAAATGTGAACTTGTGACTTAAAAATGGTTAAGTGTAGTGACTTGAAATGTGAACTTGTGACTTAAAAATGGTTAAATGTAGTGACTTCAAATTGTGAATTAGTAACTTAAAAATAGTTAAGTGTAGTGAATTGAAATTGTGAGCTTGTTTCTTGAAAATGGTCAAGTGTAGTGACTTGAAATGTGAATTAGTGAGTTGAAAATGGTTAAATGTAGTGAACTGAAATTGTGAACTTATTTCTTGAAAATGGTTAAATATAGTGACTTGAAATGTGAATTAGTGACTTGAAAATGGTTAAGTGTAGGGACTTGAAATTGAGAATTAGTAACTTGAAAATAGTTAAGTGTAGTGAATTGAAATTGTGAACTTGTTTCTTGAAAATGGTTAAGTGTAGTGACTTGAAATTGTGAATTAGTAACTTGAAAATAGTTAAGTGTAGTGAATTGAAATAGTGAACTTGTTTCTTGAAAATGGTTAAGTGTAGTGACTTGAAATGTGAATTAGTGAGTTGAAAATAGTTAAATGTAGTGAATTGAAATTGTCAACTTGTTTCTTGAAAATGGTTAAATGTAGTGACTTGAAATGTGAATTAGTGAGTTGAAAATGGTTAAATGTAGTGAATTGAAGTTGGGAACTTGTTTCTTGAAAATGGTTAAGTGTAGTTTAGTGAGTTGAAAATGGTTAAATGTAGTGAATTGAAATTGTGAACTTGTTTCGTAAAAATGGTTAAGTGTAGTGACTTGAAATGTGAATTTGTGAGTTGAAAATGGTTAAATGTAGTTAATTGAATTGTCAACTTGTTTCTTGAAAATGGTTAATTGTAGTGAATTGAAATTGTGAACTTGTTTCTTGAAAATGGTTAAGTGTAGTGACTTGAAATGTGAATTAGTGAGTTGAAAATGGTTAAATGTAGTGAATTGAAATTGTGAACTTGTTTCTTGAAAATGGTTCAGTGTAGTGACTTGAAATGTGAATTAGTGAGTTGAAAATGGTTAAATATAGTGAATTGAAATTGTGAACTTGTTTCTTGAAAATGGTTAAATTTAGTGAATTGAAATTGTGAACTTGTTTCTTGAAAATGGTTAAATATAGTGACTTGAAATGTGAATTAGTGACTTGAAAATGGTTAAGTGTAGTGATTTGAAATTGTGAATTAGTAACTTGAAAATAGTTAAGTGTAGTGAATTGAAATTGTGAACTTGTTTCTCGAAAATGGTTAAGTGTAGTGACTTGAAATGTGAACTTGTGACTTGAAAATGGTAAAATAAAGTGAATTGAAATTGTGAACTTGTTTCTTGAAAATTGTTAAATATAGTGACTTGAAATGTGAATTAGTGACTTGAAAATGGTTAAGTGTAGTGACTTGAAATGTGAACTTGTGACTTGAAAATGGTTAAATGTAGTGACTTCAAATTGTGAATTAGTAACTTTAAAATAGTTAAGTGTATTGAATTGAAATTGTGAACTTTTTTCTTGAAAATGGTTAAGTTTAGTGACTTGAAATGTGAACTTGTGACTTGAAAATGATTAAATATAGTGAATTGAATTTGTGAACTTATTTCTTGAAAATGGTTAAATATAGTGACTTGAAATGCAAATTTATAATTGAATATCTATATTTTTGTAGATGGATAATCGTTTGTGGATGTATGTTATGGATTATGAAACTGGTGGGGGTTTAAAATTCCAATATCTTAATGGTGTTAGCGGTTTTATCGTTCATGCAATGTCACTAGACTTGTTTCAAAAAAGTGGGGTGGTTAGGTGTCCTTGTTGTTCTTGTAGGTGCATGAAGTTTTTTCAACCAGATATAGTTATGACTCATCTCTATCGTAATGGATTTAAGCCAAGATATTTTGTGTGGGTCGATCACAGAGAGAGAGATGGTTTGAATGGTATATTTTATAATTTGCTGCCTGAGGATGAATATGACATGCTTGTACATGGTCGACATGCTAGGATTCAACATGCTAGAGTTCAACATAGGGTTCAACACGTTAGGGTACAGCATGATGATAGAGTTCATGAAATGGTCAATGATGCCTTTGGGATTACGGATGTGATGGACCCAGAACAAAATTTAGAAAAATCTCTCAATGAAGAAGCAAGACGCTTCTATCAACAATTAGAAGAGGCTAGTAACCCACTATGTGAAGGGAGTCTTCATTCTGCTTTGTCTGTTGCAGTTAGACTAATGAGTATCAAATCCGATTGGAATGTTTCTCAAGCTGCTATGGACTCTATGGTTGGTCTTTTGGGTGAACTAGTTAACCCGGAGTTGAACATACCTCAAAATTTTTATCAGGCAAAGAAATTGGTTTCCAAGTTGGGATTGTCGTATAATAGAATCCATTGTTGTATGAATGGTTGCATGTTGTTATATAAGAATGATGCTGAATTAGATAATTGTAAGTTTTGTGGACATGCTCGTTATAAGTGGACTCCCGGTGAAAAGATGGTTCCGATTAAGGCAATGCACTATTTACCTCTTATACCTAGGTTAAAGAGGTTGTATGCTTCAATGAGTTCTTCCCCACATATGAGATGGCACGATGAAAATAGAAGGCCACCAGGTGTCTTTTCTCATCCATCTGATGGAGAAGCTTGGAAGTATTTCGATAGAACTTATCCTGATTTTGCTAGAGAACCAAGAAATGTTAGATTGGGCTTGTGTGCAGATGGTTTCACACCATTCTCTAATTCTGGTGCACCTTATTCTTGTTGGCATGTATTTATTACTCCATATAATCTTCCGCCTAAAGTGTGCATGAAAAATCCCTACATATTCCTAAGTTGTATTATTCCTAGGCCTCGTAATCCAAAAAGTTTGATTGATGTTTATCTGCAGCCATTGATAGATGAGTTACTACAATTATGGTATGAAGGTGTAGTGACATATGATATATCAACTAAGCAGAATTTTGTTATGCATGCTAATTTAATGTGGACTATTAGCGATTTTGTTGCATATGAGATGTTGTCTGGTTGGATGACTGCCAGAAAGTTAGCTTGCCCGTATTGCATGAAAAATAGTAAAGCATTCACTTTAAAGCATGTTCAGGAATGTTGTTGGAGAGTAGTTTGGACAAAATGGAGCAGAATATTCCCGTCATCACCTCTAAGTTGGAGAAGATCTTTCCAAGTGGCTTCTTTGATGTGATGGAGCATCTTCCAATTCACCTTGTAGAAGAGGCACGTCTTGGGGGGCCAGATCAAATGAGGTGGATGTATCCAGGCGAGAGGTACATTTTATTTTGAATAATGCTTTATTTTCTTAAAAAAAAATTATTTAACTACCTTAGATACAATTATGCAGAAAAATTGGAGAGTGCAAACAAACTATAAAGCAAAGGGGAAAGATTGAAGGATCGATTTGTGAAGCTTATCTTGCAAAAGAAACTGCTCATTTTTGTTTTTACTACTTTGGAAATGAAGTGCCATACAAGAGAAATAGGCCCAATCACAATGATGAAGGTGATAGTGATCCTATGTTTCCACCAATTTCAATTTTTAATCAATCGGGCAAAAGATCTAAAAATCATGATACGCGAGCCTTCACTGGTATGGAAAGAAAATTTGCTATGACTCATGTTTTGCTTAATTGTCCCGAGATTCAACCATATCTTGAGTAACTGTTAATTGTGTTATCGAATTACATTAATTTGGTAAGGACACTTAACTAATGAAAAATCTCAATGATGTACACTTAACAGTTTATTCATAAGGACATGGGGTAATGATGTCATATATACAAAGTTTTTCGATTGGCTGAATGGATATGTAAGTATGAAAGTTCATATGTGCATTTACTAAAATTATATGTCATTTAATAAAACTTTATATTTTGGATTAATGATATGTAGGTTTTGGATGAATATAGTACCATCGAACATTTGCAATTGGTGAGAGATGTTGCATTTGGGCCTGGAAATCAAATTCATACGATGAATAAATAATGTGTGAATGGTTTCAAGTTTCAAACTGAAGAAGTTTCTAAGTATAAGAAAACTAATAACAGCGGTGTGTGCGTTCAAGGTGATGTTGATGGTAACGGCCAAATCGTTGAATATTTTGGTGTCATACAAGAGATTATTGAAGTTAGGTACCCTGGTTGGCCAAAAAAGAAGATAATACTATTTCAGTGTAAGTGGTTTGATCCATCACATAGAGGTACCAAGGTAAATTAGCAACATAATATAATTGAAGTTAAGCACACGAGGCAATATAATCGTTATGATCCTTTTATCATTACACAAAATGCCAGGCAGGTATATTACGCAACATATCCATTGCATAGAGATAAAACCAATTGGTGGGTGGTTATAAAGACTAAGCTTGTGGGAAGATTTGAGATTGAGAATGTATTAGCTGTGGCATAGTCGCAGTTGTTGATCAAACAGTGGATGCTGAGTTGGAAAATAATTTAGAACATCCTCACCGCATTTTAGAAGAAGTTTCTGATGATGAGATCATTGCCATGAATAATATTGATGAAGAAATAAATGAGGAAAATGAATCATTCTGGGAGGAAGAATGGAACGACGAAAATGAAACAACTGAAGAGGAAGAATGGGAGAATGATGAAAATGAAACAAGCGAAGAGGAAGATTGGGAAACTATAGACTAGCATGTTAGTTTTTTTTGTTACCACTAATTATTTGTTATTACTAATGATTTTTTTATATGTTTTAATGTAAACTTGCATACAGAGCTAAAAGGTTGTCTTGAACGTATTAGGCGTAATGGAAATGTAAAAGAATGGCTTCTTAAAGAAGTAGATGATGACATGCGTGTTATTTCAGATTCTCCTGAATACAAGGCAGTGTCTGAGAAAATAAGCAAGCCAGAGCTAGTTTAAAAGGTGGCTCATTACACACCGGGGGTGCAAAGAGTGTCGGGACCATAATTCGAGAACTGGTAAGTAACAACCTTATATTCTAATTTACATGTTTATACAAAGTTCATTAAATACTACTTGTGTCACACCCCGAATCCCATTGAGGCGAACTGGAACCCGAAGCCGTTGAGGCCCGAGAGAACCAATCTTTACTCATGTACACTCATATGTATGTCTCTATGTGAATATCAGTATAACTCATGCAACTATGCAAAAGTCGTGGAAACATATGCTATATATATATATATATATATATATATATGAAACTTGGCAGTTAGGGACATCACGTCAAAATGGACACATATCTCTTACAATCATTCTCCCACATAAGTCTACAAAGCCTCTATAGATACATAACCATAACCAACCTAGATTTGACACAACACCCCGCTCTATACACATATACAATATCAAACAAATGTGCATAATGACTCGGAAATCCCCAAATCAACTGGAGCTCACCAACGATTCGCAAATGCTCTGCAACCTACTGTGGAGGTCTACTGGCGCCTGTTCCTGCAGCAAATAAGGTAAGCCCCCCTAAGGGAGGTCCGTACGAAGATTGTACTGAGTATGTAAGGCTATAGGAAACTGTATGAACCATAGGATCTCAAATGAGATCAAATACAAGTGAATAAACATTTTAGATCAGTCACCATTCTGTATGTGGAGCCATGTACATTACTTTCATTACTTTCGTTGTTTGATCATTCCTTTTTATCATTATCTTTGGTGAAAACTTCCTTCCTTCATTCAATTACGTGACATGCTTCCTTTGGCTTTACGCTCATCATTATTATCATTCATCCATTTATTATTAGACCATAATATAATAACAGTCATCCACCTATTGGTGGGCCATGATATAATAACAGTCATCCACCATTGGTAGGCTATAATATAATAACATTCATCCACCATTGGTGGGCTATAATATAATAACATTCATCCACCATTCGTGGGCTATAATATAACATAGCATACTATTGGGATTGTTCCGTCCGAGCTTATGCCCTTTTGATTTGTGATCCATACTCAATGAAACATAAAGTAACCATGTGTGCATTATTTCTTTGCATACTTATTTCCTTTACATTTGTTATGATAGGGATACATTGGTGATTGAAACATTATTGGGAACACATGTATACATTACTTCATTCCTTTACTTTCATGAGATTGATACTTTGGTGGTTACAACACTATTGGAACTTTGGGGCAATGTTCGCAATTATGTGACACATGAATAACAATGGATCATGGACTAAGAACATTAGGGTAACCATATATGACAACCTGAAATTAGATACCTTTACACGTTTCGGAATAGAACAAGTACAATGACGATGTGAACAATATGTGTTGCAGAAGGATACAGAAAGAGTAACCTTACATACCTTATCTGCTCAATATGAATACACAGTCCTATATGTGAATACAATAGTCTAGCTCCTTCCTTACGTGTTACTCTACAACACAAGTACATAACGAAGCTCATGTTAACAACCAACTACCTTACAAGTGCATACGACGACAATGAATTACGTGACTGCCGTATAACGTCATTTCGCCCTCTTACAATACCATTTATTGTATCACCATACCAACAATACCATAACATTCCACACATTGACCAAGACATCATAAACCAATAACATTTCACACCAAGTTTACCCTTTACACTTCCTCATTAACACTACGTTACCTTTTCTCTGTTAAGTCACTCGATAGCTTTCACAATAACACATTAACAACAATACATAATTGATACCATTCAAAATACCTCCGGGATACTCCTTTAAAGTCATTCAAAAGGTACCATAAGTTGATAATTACATCCATGAAAGGTATAGGGGCTTTGGGGGGTCAAAGAGATGCAAAAACAACCGAAACGGGGTTCTGGCCTGACCTGCGAAGCCACCTGCGCCCTAAGGTGGTTGAGGTGCGGCCGCAGGTGACCCTTGGTAGTGTCAAGGGTCACCTGCGAAGTCACCTGCGCCCGCAGGTGCTTCGTCTGCGAGGCCGGGTGCCAGTTTCGGCCAAAATGGGTCTCTTTTGGGTCCTTTTTTGTAATGAATGGTCCATAATCATAATTAATCTTCTCCTTTCATATTTTAAGTTATCTTATATGCCAACTAACAGCCATGGTTTCACAACACACATAAACATCACCAAAACCACATTTTTCTTTCAATACACCACCAAGTCCATGCACAATTTTGCAATAACATTTCCAAACATTATATTCAAGGATAAAACAAGTTAAGGCTATAATAAAATCTCACATGCCAATATTGAATCCATCAAGTTCACTTCCTTCAAGACCATAAGTCCATTTTCAAGTTTACAAGGCAAAACCTTTTTCCGATTAAGCAAACATAAATTGTTTCACACATAGTGAACTTCTCACACTTCACCAACATAACCAACATGATATACACCATATTCCATGCATATAATATATTAAACCATAAAAATACACACTTACCAAGGCTTGCAAAAGGGTGATCTTTTCCAAAGGAATGGCTGCCTTAGGGTTTGATTGTACAGAGAATTGTGGAAAATTCTAGAAATTACTTATGTGTTCAACATGAATGAAATCTGATTTTGGTTTCCTTTTATAGTCCATTAATGGTCCTTATTGACCATCCATTTGGTTCAATAATTAATAGACTTACTTAGTCAAGATGAATGGGTCAAATACCCCTTTGGGCCATGTCTTTTGTATCTTGTTGGGCCTCCATTGAGCCCAATAGCTCAAGATTAATTTGGACCACCCATCACATTTGATGTATAATACCTCAAAACTCCCATGTTTAAATAATTCCATGAATCTTACGGTAATCAACTAGGTTCGAAAATGTACGGGGTGTTACATCCTTCCCCCCTTAGAAACATTCGTCCCCGAATGTTAATTCCTACAAATGGAAGTCTGAGTACATTCTTCATATATTCACATATTTATAATGTTCATACTTACTTACTTTTTACTACTCTAATTCAGCATCTTAGACTTTCTCTTCGGTTTGAAACAAATATGGGTACTTTGCTTTCATTCTTTCTTCGGCTTCCCATGTACCTTCTTCTACTTATTGATTCCTCTAAAGTACCTTTATGGAAGCTACTTATTTATTTCTTAATCTTTTTACTTATCGATCTAGAATATCAATAGGTGCCTCCTCATATGTGAGATCATCCGTAACTTTTACATCTTCAATGGGAGCAATATGAGATGGATCTCCCAGATACTTTCAAAGCATTAACACATGGAACACTGAATGAATTGTGAAGAGTTCTTGGGAAAGTACTAACTCGTACGCAACTTGACTAATTCTTCGGACAATTTCAGATGACATGTTATATAGGGCCAACTTTCCTTCCTTTCCAAATTTCATTATCCCTTTCATTGGTGACACTTCCATGAATACTCAATCATCTATGGAAAATTCTAACTCTCTTCTTCTAACATTGATATATGATTTGTGTCGACTTTGGGTCATTTGTAGCCTCTGTTGTATCACCTTACCTTCCTCTATAACTTGATGAACAAGATTCGGTCCAAATAAGGCAGTTTTACCCGCTTCAGCTCATTCAATTGGTGATCTACACTTTTTCCTGTATAAAGTTTCATAAGGTGCCATTTTGATACTTGCATGATAGCTAGTATTGAAGGTAAATTTAATAAGAGGTAATTGACCATTCCAACCTACCTTTTTAGTCCGATGTGCAAGTTCGTAACATATCTTCAAGTGTTTGGATAGTACGTTCTGCTTGTTCATCTCTCTGAGGATGAAAAGCCGTACTTAAATCCAATTGGATTCTCAAACTCTTCGAAAATGATTTCCAAAAGTGTGCTATCTTGGTGAACCTGTCAACTATCATCCATATGGAATCAAATTTTCTGCAGTGTACGAGGCAAACCTGTGATAAAATTCTATGTTAATCATGTCCCACTTCCATATTGGACGATTGATACATTGCAGTAACCTCCAGGTTTCTGATGCTCTACTTCTACTTGTCGACACTTGGACACTGAACTACAAATTTTGCAATGTTTGTTCCATGTTACCCCTCCAATACATTTTCTTCAAATCATGATACATATTGGTGGATCACGGATGGATAGAATTTCGTAAATTAGGCATTACAGTAGTCCCGCTTGCGTAAGATCAAATGCATTTGTCAGGCCCTATTGTACATTCTCTTTCAGTTGTAATAACATATAATCCGCATATCGCTTTTCTTTCACCTTAGCTACAAATGAAGACTCTACTGCGTTTTACACTATAATTCTTTCATTTGAAATTTCAAGAAGAAGAACCCCCAAGCTGCCTAATTGACATAGACCCTTAATAATACCTGACCTTTTCGTAAGTGGACCATCCATCAACATGAACTCCATACAAGTAGTGGCGGCATATTTAAGTGGGATAAGTTCTCTCATGTGGATGCAGTTGTCTTGAGGCATACGCTATTACGTTACCGTGCTACATCAATACACATCTTATACAATGTGACCCAAGAACGATATGGATTTTAACTAAAAATCACGTTTAGAGAATTTCACATATAGCTTACGATCACGAAGAATCTGTAACACTTGTCGCAAGTGATTAGCATGGCTCTCTCGTGATCTTGACTATCATCTCTAAACATGTTCTCGAACACATCTTAACAATGGCTTGAACACCCTATTCATCAAACCCCCCCAAAAAAAAAAACTACAGGTGCATTCGCTAGCCCAATTGACATACTAAGAATTCGTAATAACCATACCGTGCTCGTAATGCTGTCTTGGGTATATCCTCATCATTCATTTTTCATTTCATAATCATTCATTTCATCATCTCATCATTCACTCATTCATTCATTTCATTTATTCCTTTTGTTTTTCTAACCCCGTCACTAATCAAACAAATCGTCAACTCTGGGGAGGGAATATTTATTCTTAATTGTCACCTTATTCAGTTGCCGATAGTCGACACACATTCTCAACATACTGTCTTTCTTTCGTATAACTAACAATAGTGCACCCTAAGGGGACGTACTAGGTCTTATGAATCCCTTGTTCATCACGTCTTTTAATTTCTCCTTTAAATTTTGGTGTCCTTTCAAAAAAAAATTTCATCCGCAATTAATGGGGTAATATATGATAATGTGGAATATGGTTCAATCAATGCATATACCTTATGTGAAAATACGAATACTGTACCTGTGTCTACATCAGGAGAAGCCTCCAAATTCTGTTGATCCACGAAGGCATAGGTATGGTTCTGAATTCCACTAGAACCAGCTGCTCCTCTAGCACCTCTGCCATGACCAGCAGGTTGTACACCTGACAATGATAACGTAATGGCTAATTTCATGGGTCGTGTCATACTACCCGTGGTCCTCTGTGGTTACTCTCTCATTATGTGCCCTAACTTACCACACCAAAAACAAACATTCGTTCCAAACCAGCATTCACCTGAATGAAACTTCCTGCAGTGCTGGCACAGTTGACGAAAAGATCCCACTATCTGCGAACCCCGTATTCCACTACTCTGTCCAGCTTGACTGCCTCTAAACCCTCGAAATTAAGATGGAGTACCTAATGTAGGGTAGGAAAATAATGGTCTAGGCAGTCTAGGGAAAACCCGAGGACTAAATCCTCCTTGGGATGCCATGAACTGTCCCATGGGTCTAGCCTGCTTTGACGACCCTTCTTCAGATTCCTGTGTCCTTCTCCTTTGCCTCTGATCCTCCATTTTCTATGTGAAGGCTTGTATTCTCGCTATATCCATGTCTTTGTTTAACGCAACAATAGTACAATCCCTTACCAAATATGGCTCCAATCTGCTCACATATCGATGGACTCTGTCGGCCATAGGGGCTACTACATTTGGAGCACACCTAGCCAAGGAATTAAATCGGAGACTGTACTCCCTGACGCTCATGTTCCCTTGACGAAGATTTAAAAACTAATCTGCATGAGCCTCTCGGATCTCATAGGGAAGATAGTGATCCAAAAATGCCGTTTTGAATTCCTCCCAACTAGCTGGAAGTGCACATATACCCGTAGATCGTCTCCAATCTTCGTACCATAGTATAGCCTCTCCTTTTAGTCTATATGCTGCAAGCTCCATTGTTTCTATACCAGTTACGTGCATAATCTATAGGGCCCTTTGAATTTGGTCCACGAAGTCCTGTGGATCTTCATTCAAATCTGATCCGATAAAGGTGGGAGGATCCAATTTTAGAAAATCCTGTGTCCTCCGACTAGCTGCCCTATCTGTATCATCACTCCTTACCATTGGACCAATTGGTCCTTGAGTCCATGCAATAACTATACGAGTCAACATTTGCACCGCATCGCTTAGATCCCGCACAGTATCATTAACAGGTGTTTCGACAGGTTTTTCTCTCCCTCCCAACTCTTCTGGAGCTAGAAAAGTAGGGGAAGCCTGCGTCACAAACTCAGTTTCAGTCCCGCCTTGACTAGCTTGGTCAGGTGGTGATTTACTCATTCCTTCTATGGCAGGCATATCTACCTGCTTATCTTTGCCCCTATCTTATCTTGTCATCGACATTTTACTAAATCAAAGAAAACCAATTACAATGGTCAGATATAATTCCACCTACCACATTGGCTCTATTGCACGATCTAGAAATGAAGAAAAGAAACAACCCTTAAATGTCCCGTAGCCTCCTACTTATAAATGTGGTGCGGAACACATCGAACAGCAAGACTCTACTCAGACACGTCTTTGTAGACACCCTTAGGATGACCTGCTCTGATACCACTTTTGTCACACCCCGAATCCCGTTGAGGCGGACTTGCACCTAAAGCCGTTGAGGCCCGAGAGAACCAATCTTTACTCATGTACACTCATATGCATCTCTATGTGAATATCATTATAACTCATGCAACTATGCGAAAGTCGTGGAAACATATGCTATATATATATATATGAAACTTGGCCGTTAGGGCCATCACGTCAAAATGGACACACATCTTTTACAATCATTCTCCTACATAAGTCTACAAATCCTCTATAGATACATAATCATAACCAACCTAGAGTTGGGACAACACCCCGTTCTATACACATATACAATATCAAACAAATATGCATAATGACTCGAAAAGCACCGAATCAACTGGAGCTCACCAACGATCCACAAATGCTCTGCAACCTACTGTGGAGGTCTACTGGCACCTGCCACTGCAGCAAGTAAGGTAATCCCCCCCAAGGGAGGTCAGTACGAAGAATATACTGAGTATGTAAGGCTATAGGAAACTGTATGAACCATAGGATCTCAAATGGGATCAAATGTGAAAAAACATTTTAGATCAGTCACCATTCTGTATGTGGAGCCATGTACATTACTTTCATTACGTTCGTTGTTTGATCATTCCTTCTTATCATTATCTTTCGTGAAAACTTCCTTCATACTTTCAATTACGTGACATGCTTCCTTTGGCTTTACGCTCATCATTATTATCATTCATCCACTTATTATTAGACCATAATATAATAACAATCATCCACCTATTAGTGGGCCATGATATAATAATAGTCATCCACCATTGGTGGGCTGTAATATAACAACAGTCATCCACCATTGGTGGGCTATAATATAATAACAGTCATCCACCATTGGTGGGCTATAATATAATAACAGTCATCCACAATTGGTGGGCTATAATATAACATAGCATAATATTGGGATTGTTCCGTCCGAGCTTATGCCCTTTTGATTTGTGATCCATACTCAATGAAACATAAAGTAACCATGTGTGCATTACTTCTTTGCATACTTCGTTCCTTTACATTTGTTATCAGAGGGATACATTGGTGATTGAAACATTATTGGGAACACATGTATACATTACTTCATTCCTTTACTTTCATGAGATTGATACTTTGGTGGTTACAACATTATTGGAACTTTGGGGCAATGTTCGCAATTATGTGACACATGAATAACAATGGATCATGGACTAAGAACATGAGGATAACCATATATGACAACCTGAAATGAGATACCTTTACACGTTTTGGAATAGAACAAGTACAATAACGATGTGAACAATATGTGCTGCAGAAGGATACGAAAAGAGTAACCTTACATACCTTATCTGCGCAATATGAATACACAGTACTATATGTGAATAAAATAATCTAGTTCCTTCCTTACGTGTTACTCTACAACACAAGTACATAACGAAGCTCATGTTAACAACTAACTACCTTACAAGTGCATACGACGACAATGAATTACGTGACTGTCGTACAACGTCATTTCGCCCTCTTACAATACCATTTATTGCATCACCATACCAATAATACCATAACATTTCACACATTGACCAAGACACCATAAACCAATAACATTTCACACCAAGTTTACCCTTTACACTTCCTCATTAACACTACGTTACCTTTTCTCCGTCAAGTCACTCGATAGCTTTCACAATAACACATTAACAACAATACATAATTGATACCATTCAAAATACCTCCGGGATACTTCTTTAAAGTCATTCAAAAGGTACCATAAGTTGAAAATTACATCCATGAAGGGTATAGGGGCTTTGGGGGATCAAAGAGATGCAAAAACAACCGAAACGGGGTTCTGGCCTGACCTGCAAAGAGATGCAGAAACAACCGAAATGGGGTTCTGGCCTAACCTGGAAGCCACCTGCGCCCGCAGGTGGTTGAGGTGCGGCCTCAGGTGAACCTTGGCAGTGTCCAGGGGCACCTGCGCCCGCAGGTGCTTCGTCTACGAGGGCGGGTTCCAGTTTCGGCCAAAATGGGTCTCTTTTGGGTCCTTTTTTGTAATGAATTGTCCATGATTATAATTAATCTTCTCCTTTCATATTTTAAGTTATCTTATATGCCAACAAACAATCATGGTTTCACAACGCACATAAATGTCACCAAAACCACATTTTTCTTTCAATACACCACCAAGTCCATGCACAATTTTGCAATAACATTTCCAAATATTATATACAAGGATAAAACAAGTTAAGGCTATAATCACATATCACATGCCAATATTGAATCCATCAAGTTCACTTCCTTCAAGACCACAAGTTCATTTTCAAGTTTACTAGGCAAAACCCTTTTCCGATTAAGCAAACATAAATTGTTTCACACATAGGGAACTTCTCACACTTCACCAACATAACCAACATGATATACACCATTTTCCATGCATATAATATATTAAACCATAAAAATAAACACTTACCAAGGCTTGCAAAAGGGTGATCTTGTCCAAAGGAATGGTTGCCTTAGGGTTTGATTGTAGAGAGAATTGTGGAAAATTTTAGAAATTGCTTATGTGTTAAACATGAATAAAATCTGATTTTGGTTTCCTTTTATAGTCCATTAATGGTCCTTCTTGACGAACCATTTGGTCCAATAATTAATATAATTACTTAGTCAAAATGAATGGGTCAAATACCTCTTTGGGCCATGTCTTTTGTATCTTGTTGGGCCTCCATTGAGCCCAATAGCTCAAGATTAATTTGGCCCATCACATTTGATGTATAATACCTCAAAACTCCCATGTTTAAATAATTCCATGAATGTTACGGTAATCAACTAGGTTCGAAAATGTACGGGGTGTTACAACTTAATTATGTTTATTTGTTTTTTCCTTGCAGACAAAAGCTTTGGGTCGCGAAACGACTCAACTTGAGGTCTTCGAACGAACACATTTAAGGAAAAAGATGAAAGAGTCAGACCCGGATGTATGGGTTGAGCCAAGGGCTGAAAATGCCAATGTAAGTTTTAAAAATTTACTTACAAAGTAAAATCTACTTACAAAGTAATTGTTCTTTTCTACGTTATGCTCCACCTTGCTTAGTACTAGTAAAATCTTTAAACATTTCTTTCTTAATATGCAGAATGATTATAAACGCTACTTGTCTGAGTTCGGTCCAACCGCGCCTTCACGGAAAAAAGCTATACAAATTTGGACTGAAAAAGTGGCGGGGGGAAAACAAAAAGGGGAAAGTCTATGGGATGGGCTCTCAGAATGAATTGGGACGCATCCGTTCAGGATTAAAAGGTATTGGTTCCTCAGGCCAGGCAGAGGCAATTGACGGTGTCCAACTTGCTGCTATGTCGCAGCAGATTACACAGCTTACACGTGCCTTGGCACAGTCCGTTGCTCAAAATGATATCACAGGCAAGACCGTCGAGGAACTTAAAAAACAAATGGCTAGCATGGATCGTCATAATAGTTATCGTTCTCCATCACCTGATTCAAGTAGCGAAGAAGACACAGAGAGTGACGAGGAGTTAGTTGGGGCTACTCCTGTCATGCCCCGAGTTCCAACGGGACGGACATGGCACCCGAAGCCGATGAGGCCCGAGAGAACCAATCTTCATCCCTAAACACCCATACACAGACCTCGCAATAGTCATCACCACCACAAATAGAAATAAGAAGCCAATAGTGGAAGTTATGAAAAATATATAAGAAATATGAAACTTGACCGTTAGGGTCATCAAGACAAAACATATGTCCATTACACTCCTTTCATTTGACCCACAATATCTACAAAGCCTTTACAGATGCACAACCAAAACCATCCTAGAGTCGGGACACACCCCGCTCTATACATATACACAAGACCAAAACAAATGTACATATAAGACTCGGAAAGCCCCGAACCAACTGGAGCTTACCAAATGTCCGCAAATGATCCGCAACCTACAGTGGAGGCCTACTAGTACCTGTGCCTGCAGCAAGTAAGGTAAATTCCCCCGAGGGGGTCAATACGAAGAATGTACTGAGTATGTAAGGCTATAAGAAACTGTACCAATAAGTGAGAACATCAAAGTAACTCAAAGATAAGAGAATAGACAATATAGATAAACCAACATTCCATACGTGTGGAATCATGTACATTACATTCTTTATTTCCTTTATCATCTCAATATCAACAATAATCATATCATGCCCGGGACCAACTGATCAGTGGTAAAAGAGGATGACCCATGCTAGGCATTTTAACCCCTGGGATACGGTCCTCATCAATATATATATCGGGATCGACCCATGCTAGGCTTTCCTTTCACCCCTGGGATACCACCCGTAATATTGGGATCGACCCATGCTAGGTGTTCCTTCCACCCCTGGGATACCACCCAAGAACACATAACTTATCTTTACAACAATACTTTAATCTTTAGTTATGAAATTGAAACATTGTTGGTTATCGCATTATTGGAATTTTGGGACAATGTTCAATGTACAAGAGACACATGAATAAATATATATATATATATAGGTAACCAACCTGACATGAGATACTTTGGAACATTTCGACATAGGTACAAGTACAATGGCAAAGGGAGCAATATGTGCTATAGAAAGATACGGACAAAAATAACCTTACATACCTTAGCCTCTCAATAAGAATCCACAATCCTAATGAATATAATGATCCAGACCCTTACTCTACAATACAAGTACATAATGGAGTTTACGTCAACATCTAACCACCTTACAAGTGCAAAAGACGACAAAAGTTACATAATTGTCTATAACGTCATTTCCCCCTTTACAATGAAATTTCGGCATGACCATTCCAAAAATACTACAATCATGCCATCATTGACCAAACATCATAACCAATATCATTTCGCATCAAAGCTTCTTCTTTACACTTTCTCATTCACACCATATCACAACGAATCCATCAAGTCACCTTAATACACCTCATAGCACATATCGGCCAAAATCCCATAATTTACACTTATGGAAAATAACAAGTTTAGAAATATAATCACACCATACATGTTGGTATTTCATCCATACCATGCACTTTCATCAAAACCACAAGTCACTTTTCAAGTTTAATTCACAAAATGGCACATCTTTTACCAAAGGGCAAAAGTGTCCTATTCAACCTTTCCAACACAACCATCATGATCTACACAATACTTCATGCATATAATATGCTAAATCACAAGAATAAATACTTACCCAAGCTTGCAAAGTGATGATCTTGTCCAAAGTGTTCAAAGGGAATAGTTGCCTTAGGGTTTTGGCAAAGAGAGAAATGTTTGAGAAAATATCAAAAAGTTATGAGAGTGTGTAATGAATAAAATCTGATTTTTCCTTGTCTTTTATATCCTCATAAGTTATCCTTAGCCACTTCATTAGGCATTAAATGCCATGTCTCTATAGTCAACAAGAATGGGTCATTTTCCTTTGGGCTTTTCATTTTGGCCTTGTTTTGGGCCTCAATTTGGGCCCAATAACACATATTAGCTTAGCCCACTAAATTAAATGTATAATCCATCATATATCTCATGTTTAAATAATTCCATAATGTCACGACAATATTCACTCACGAGATTCCCTTTCGTAGCCTCAATCGCAAAACTAGACATTCTAGCCGTCCATGGCTTAATTGAGCATTTTTGGTAAATTCTTGTGTTTCATGGTTTGATCATGTAGGAGTGTATTAAGGTACTTGGAGCCTTAATAAGGAGTAAATAAACACCAAAGAACCAAAAGAAACCATGGAAGAATCGACATTGCATTACGTCGCAAAACGAGCTCGGAAAGGTCAAAACACTTGAGCCCTGCGCCACTGCTGCAAAGCAGGGCAGTGGCGCGAGATTTGCAGCCCCTCTGAACCTGGAGGCTCGCGCCACACCACCTAAAGCAAGGGGTGGCGCGAGATTTTCTGCTTCTCTGAAGTTTTTTTCGGTCTTTGCAAATACTAGCCTACCCTCCGATACCATCCAAGATACATACTTTTTGTACTTAATACTAAGGTAAACATGTATCAAAGGCATCAAATAAGGTCGGAAATGTACGGGATATTACAACTCCTTAGTGTTATTGGATTCGATGCTTCTAGACACTTTTTAGACATTCTTTAACTTAACTTTTAATTTTTTGAAAACCTTTATGATTGTTTAAGTGTTTTAGATGTTGTTGGATTGCCTGTTTAGTGTTTTGAAGTTGTTGGATTAATTGTTTAAGTGTTGTTGACTAGCATTATGTCTTATATGCGTAATGTGTGTTGCTTGGGGCTGAATTGCATTTTCATTTGACAAGAGGGATGCAATTTTCTGCATCCAAAAAATATGCAGAAAAGCGACGGACAGTGTTGCTTTTGTTCGTCACTTTTCTGGAATTTTTTTAAAAAATATTCCAGAAATGCGACGGTGTCCGTCGCTTTTTCAATTTTATTTTTTTAAAAAAAGAAAATATCGACGCTGTCCGTTGCTTTTTGTTCATCATTTGTTCTTCATAACAAAAAACGACGGACAGCGTCACATTTTCTGAAAAAAATTAAAAAAAGAATTCTTCAAAAAACGACGCTGTCCGTCGTTTTTAAAAATCGTCGAGCCTTTTTACGATGCAAGTGACTACGTCGCTTTTCCGTCGATTTTGACCTAAAAAAACGACGCGGTCCGTTGCTTTTGACCGTCATTTTTTGGTCTTTTTTTAGTAGTGTATGTGCCGAGGACTGAATATGGCTATGTTCCTCTATCCCAGTATCCTCCTCTATATCGTCAGCTTTGCTACCCTTCAGTTGAACCATTATTTGGATTCCTGGATGCTTTTCAATGTAGGACATGATACTACTTGAAGAAACTTTGGCACTGTTAGTGGTATTGTTGACCTTCTGTTGTTGATCAATATTAACACTCTCCGAATCGTTAGCTTTCTCAATTTGTTCTGCCTTCTCCTTACTAACCTGGTATTGATATTTCCTCAATTCTTCCTCCTCATTTGAGCCTTGATTCTCCATTTCCTATTCGGCCTCTTTGATAGCCTACGTCTTTAAGCTATCTTCCACTATAGCATCTGAATTATTTGGGTTTCACAACCTTCAAATCATCATATCATAAAGTTTGAAAAGCACAGAACCCTTCATTTTGCTCATCAAATCATAAAGTTCTCTGTCTATTTCTTTTATTTTTCAGGGCATCCCATTCCGCTTCTTCATCATTTTTTTATTTTTTTTACCTTCAGAAGCATTGTTTTCTTGTTGTATATTGCTTGATTCTGGAACTTCTTTTTCTTCTCCATTTTTCTCCATTTGTTTTTTTCTTTTCGAGAACCCAATAAATGATGATAGCATGGCCACCACAATGTGGTAAATAAAACAACATCCAACAAGGGTGTGTTTGCCATTAAATAAAAAAAAATCTCAGTCAATCTTTTGTTCAAATCCTCTTAAAGATTAATTGTCATCTTCAAGGCCTACCCATACACTTTTTTATAGAGGCTTAAGTTAAACAATATCGACTCGTACCTTTGCCATACTGGGTCTTGTTTTGGTCTTTGTTGCTATGTCCAGCTGAAGAGGAGTTGCAACCGGAGTAACTATCTGTCTCGCATATTGGTAAGTATGCATATGAATTGGGAGTTCAGGGAGAAGGGCCCAAATCGTAGCATTGGGGAGGTCTTCCTCTGGCTTGAAATTCAGAATTTATGGTTAGGATTTCAGAAATCTTCCTACAATCGTTCGTTTACATTCTTCTGCCATAATTTCATAGTAATCCTTTGCCTTGAAAATAATTTTTGGAATCCCGTTGTGTGTCACTATTCTTGCCACTACAGTTTGTTTCTCCTGAAGAGAAGGAATTGCAGCATAGTTCTGCACAGTGGTCAGTGTATTAGCATATGAAACTTTCTCTGCAATTGATTCTTGTATCTGTTTCGGCCCTGTCGGAGGAGTGGATTGTCCCTCTGTACGAACCTTAGGAGGGCCTTTCGACGCCTCCATCATGGAAGAGCATGAGGCTCAGTCGCTTAACGGGAAGAAAATAACGGTGAAATATTAAGAGGGAGAAGAGAGCATCTATCATGCACTTTCTGTTTTGTTATATTATTTTTCATCTCACATGCATCCAAGAGAATGAGCACATTCTGTGTAACACCTCAATACCGAAGAATGTATTTATTACACTTTAAAATAGTTTGGAGGGATGGGTGAGGGGGAAAGATGTGTCCTTGAAACTTTGATCGTAGTTCAAGGGAATACTTATGTCTTTTCCTATGAAAAATTCGAAAAAGTTTTAAGGGCCATACATGTATTCAGCCTTATGTTTACCACTAATGTTTGAAGTACAATATATTACAAAAACATGTTTCGAAGAAGCTCAAGGATGGTACACAAAATTGAATATAGCATCACCATCATTCAATATGATAAGATACAATAATAGAGGTGAAATAGAAGATGAAAGTACAATGGTTGGGTTGCCAAATAAATTCAAATAAATTCTAAAGCCAAGTACTTTATTAAAACAACAAGTTTGATTCAACGACATCACTCTTGATCACAAGGTAGATAAGGATTCACGATCAAGTATAAGTTACTCTTTCTAGCACAAGTTGCTCCAGCCGACTCAGTCAAGTCCAATTCACTTGAATTGATTCCAGTAGGGAGTTTCCAATCAAAGTGATACAACAATTGAGCTAGTGGAAAATAAACATTAGCTAAACCAAATGACATCCCAGGGCACATCCTTCTTCCACTACCGAAGGGAAGATATTCAAAGTTATTACCAACAAAATCCACAGAGTTGAGCTCAAATCTTTCAGGTTTAAAGCTTTCTACGTCATTCCAATATTTTGGATCTCTTCCAATAGCCCATACATTAACCATAACTTTTGTTTTCAAAGGAATAGCGTAGCCGTTTATGTCTACTTCTTCCCTACATTCTCTTGGGAGCAAAAGGGGTAATGGAGGATGGAGTCTGAAAGTTTCTTTAATGACCAACTTTAGATATTTCAACTCCTCGATATCATTTTCATCAAATTCTTTTCCTCTGAAGGCGTTTCTTACCTCTGCTTGAGCTTTTGCGAGTACATTTGGATTCTTCATCATTTCTACCAAGGCCCAATCAACTGTTGATGATGAAGTTTCTGTTCCCGCAGCAAATATGTCCTTCATTTGAGCAAGTTAAGATTTAAATTCTCTTCCATGCTATTTATACTGTACAAATTTTGAACTAATTTCTACTAAAGTACTCACTTTTTTTTAAAAAGAATGACCTATTTTGACTTGACACAGAGTTTAAGAAAATAAAAAAGATTTTTAAATCTTGTGGTCTTAAATTAAAGTTATGTCAAATGTACCAAAACACCCTTTAATCTTGTGGTCATAAACATGCCACATAAAAAGTTGGAATTAAAGTATTGTCAAAAAAGAAAAGAGTCATTCTTTTTTAAACAAACTAAAAAGGAAAGTAAGTCTTTTTTTTTTTTTTTACCGGATAGAGTATCAAAATAATTCTCTTATATTAAACTTGTACTACTAGTCTACTACCAATCTTTATTTATCATAGTATTTGCTATTATTTCGTTATCCTTGAAATGCTAAGGTGGGGTAGTTGACATGACTCTTTTCATTCTACTTTCCGAATTGTATAAAGTTTGTCCTTAAAGTAGGATTACTGGTTCTATATAATTTACTTTAGGTAATTAAAAAAATATCGTTATGTGATTTGAGAACATAAGAATAATAATAACAACAATAATACTTACAAAAATTATAGCTTTGATGCTGTCATTGGTGATTGGAAATTGAAGGTCTCCCTCTTTCATTAGTCTCAGCAATGCACCAATTAAGCCTTCACCTCCTAATTCACCATTGCTCTTGATCTCATTGATGATGTTTTCAAGAATGGCATCTAACTCATCGCGGGCATCCATAATTTTACCCTTCATTCCACATAGCACATGAAGAAATTTCAGTGATGGAAATATATCAGCCACATCAAACCCTTCCATTAAGTGTGACACTCTTTTGACTAGTAGTATAAGTTCGTCTTGCTCTTTGAATACTTTCCCAAATGCTGATCTACAGGTCATAGAGCTCGCGAATTGAAAAATCCTTTGTGTTACATTAACTAGCTCACCAGAAGATGATCGAAAAAATTCAATCATGCTATGAACTTCATCTCGTCTAATAGAGCTGAATGATTTGACATTTTTAGCGCTAAGCAATTCCAAAAGACAAATTTTACGCATTTGTCTCCAATAATCGCCATAGGGAGCAAAGACAATACCGCTTCCATTATAACAAACAATCTCGGCAGCTACAAGCATGGGTCTAGATGCAAAAGCGACGTCATGAGTTTTTAGTACTTGTTTTGCCATGTCAGGAGAAGTAACAACAGCTAGAGAAACTTCACCTAGTTGAAGATGCATAAGTGGTCCATATTTTTTGGCTAAATCTCTGAGGACACGATGTGGAGGACCACCTAACAGATGAAACATGCTTCCAAGTAAAGGTAATTTCCATGGACCTGGAGGCAATCTTTTTCTAATTTGGCTATTGGAATTCTTCCATTTCATTAACAAAAAAAGGGAAGATACAAAAAGGAGAAGGGAAAAGAAGTTGAAGATCTCCATATTTTGGCTTGATAGGTTCTGCAAAAAAAAGTGTTGTTGCATATGTCTTCTATATAGGCCTTTTACTTTGGCAAGTTACGACAAAAATGGTCCCTTATGTTAATAATTCTTGGAGCCGAAAATAAAAAACGTATTCATTTTATTTGATAAGTTGAAGTTGTGTTTAACCATAGTATTTTCAAAAATATTTTAGACTTTAGATATTTTTTTTTATAAAGTGATAGAAAAAATTGAGTTAAATAAAAGTAAAAACAAAGTGAAAACATATTTCAAAATATGTTTTTGATTTACATGACCAAACAAATATTTCAAAATAAAGTAAAAATATATTCCAAAATATTGTGAATAATATTTTTTGGCCAAACACCTACTTAAAGTATGCTCTCTGTTCATAGTTCATAAGAGCAGGATATGGATATTTTATAACCAACACATTTTCAATGATTCAAATTTCAAACGAATAGTGGGCTCCCTTCCTCCTTCAACGATTTTGATTTGACATGGAGTTTAAAAAAGTAATTTTTTTTTGAAATTTTATGTTCTTAAATTAAAAATATATAGGATAGATTTTAATCTTGTGATCTTAAATATGATACGTGGTGAAAGTTAGAAATACAGAGTTATCAACAAAAGAAAGAGAAATTCTTTTTTCTGGAACAGACTAAAAGCAATAATAAGACAAATAAATAATAATAAAGAAAGGAATAATTTATTTAGAATTCAATAATTAAATATAATTATGATCCAAAACTTCAAAGGATTCTGTAGCAATAATTGACTATTAGTATATGTTTACGAGAATAACGTGAGGATTAAAAACAAAAAAAAAATATACTTTCTCTGTTTTAATTTATGTGATGTAGTTTGATTTGACATGAAGTTTAAGAAAATAATGAAGACTTTTGAAACTTGTGATCTAAGATAAGTCACAAATGTTTGTGTGGTAGTAAATCATTTCATTAAGAGTAAAGTGAATATTTTAAATTTAAATTGTTACTAAATATAGAAATGTGTTATTTTTTTTTTGAACTAATAAAAAAAAGTGTGTATATAAATTGTGACAGAGTATATAACAAGGCAAATAAACTAAGTAAATAAACATATATAATTCAAAGAGTGAATTGGTCCTCCGGCATTTGAGAGTTGACTCATACACTCATAAAGTAACCAAAAATCAAAATTGACGGGCTGACAAAATTAAAAAAAAATTGATTGGTGGTTAGAGTAGTTGACATTTTTATTAAGAGCTAAAATATAAAATATTAAATATACAAATATCTATAAAATAAAATTTGTCTATTTACATAGTATAATTTTCGATGAAGACAAGGCTGGTTTCATCACTGAGGTAGAAGCAAATGATTATAGTAACTCAACATTGCGTTTTGACATTTATCATTTGTGTTTTGAGGTCTTACATAGGTTGTTTTAGGGGATATTTGGTAAGATGTATAAGAATAGTGCAAAATAGATACTTTTTTCCTTACATAGGTAGAAGCAATGAAATCCTTTTTGTGTGTCAAAACAACTTTTTGAACAACATTCTCAATATGCTTGTTCAAGTCTTGAGTAACAAGACCTAAATTGTTAACGCCTTTGACAAACTTGACAGAGCCTTGCGTGTGCATAAATACACACCAGTTACAGGTTGAGATTTACCTAAAGTATTTCCAAATTCAATAACACATAATTCATCCGTACCATGTAGCCCCTGTTGATGTCAAAAATTCTCTTTCTCCCAACACGTCAAATTAAGTACATTCAACTACATTGTTGCTTCTATCAAACTCAACCTGTGCAGAATTATTTAGGTGAACCCAACACTCCCCATCTTTCATAACAACCCACCTAGAGCCCTCAGTCGACTTGCCTTTGTTCTGCAGATGTGTATTATTTGCAAGGGCGGCTTAAGTACGTACATGGCCTAAGGCCAAAATCAAACAAATACCTTAAGTTTTTAAGAAAAAATATTTTTTGTCATAGAGTCTATTTTAAAAAGTGTATAATCCTTTCTTCCAATATTTTTCTTTTAATTAGTAATAGAATCAATGCATTTAATCTTTCTTGAGACATAGCACTCCAGATATATCAAACTTCTTCTAATAATTTTTTTATTTTTCTATAAATAATATCTATTAGTGCTAAAAAGAAATGTGGCCCCTCAAATTTGAGGACTCCAATACTAATCTCGTCCATTTCGTCCAGTTTCTCATCAAATATGTTACACGTATTCACTTGGCAAATTAATGGTGCAGATTGTTTTTACTGAACCACAACATTTTAACCACGATTATTCCCACCATATCCCCAATTGCCTACTAAATTTATTATACAATTAATTCAACCATAGTCAACAACTATCTGTCTTCTACTCTTCTCCATCGCAACTCCCTTTCTCTAAACTTTCAATTATTTTAAATCAGACAAAGAAGAAGTAGATACCCTGATAAGGTTACAAACTTTTGCAGATTCAAGTGAAAAGTAGAACAATTGACCCAATATTTTTTCCTTGATGGACAAGTTGCACGTTTCTCTATTGAAGTGCTATTGGTCATTTTTATTTGCTTCATCCATTTCCACCGCCTCAACTATTTCTATATATAGCCACTCTTCTTCCAGCAAATAAATATAGACCTGTTATAAAATAAAGATAATATATCAAGAATATAATAATTAACAAAGCTAAAAAAGTAGAGAAGAGATGTTTGTGAGAGATTTTTTTTCTTCACTTCTCGGTATATTTATAAATACACTAAGATGCCTATTTATAAGCATGTAACTTGGATATTAATTTGACCAAGTAATTTTGGTGTTCAAGTCCAATTTGACTAAGTAACTTTTGGTGTTCAAGTCCAATTTGACTAAGTAACTCTTGGTGTTCAAGTTCATTTTGGCTACTAACGCTTATCTCTCATTAATGACATTCACACATATATATGTCACATGACATCCATATTACATAACACTTCCCCTTGGATGTCAATTAATAGATAATGTGTCTCGTTAAAACCTTACTAGGAAAACCCAGTGAAAAAAGCCTAGTGAAGAAAAAAGAGTATACACATCTTGTAATACGCCCTTAGTGTAGCCTCATTAAAAACCTTACAAGGAAATTCAATGGGACAAAATCTTGTTAGGGAAAAAGAGTACAGCGCGTAGTAACTCCCCCTAATGAGAACATCAATACAGAACTTGAATCTTCACATTTCAATCTTGTGCTCGAAAGTTGCATTAGGTAGATACTTTGTGAATGAATCAACCATATTATCACTCGAACGAATCTATAGCACGTTGATATCACCATTCTTTTGGAGATCCTGTGTGTAGAAAAGCTTTTGGTGAAATGTGCTTCATTCTATCTCCTTTTATGAATCTTCCCTTTAGTTGGGTCATGCATGATTCTCGGTTTGCTTCATGAATAGTTATTATCTCAACATGATTAGACTATCATGTAAAATAACATGGTATGACAATAACCCTTCATGGCAATAGATAATATGTCTATATCGAATCCTTATATCGATCAAATGAATATCTTGTATATTCAAAAGTTTAACAATATTCGTTAGGATAAACACATCCATACAGGGGTTTTCAATATGCAAGTGATCTTACTTCACTATCCCCATGTAGGAGTAAAACTAGATCATGCTCATAGTCATATCAAGATGTATAAATGCATCAATTGTACAAGATATGATACTTCATGACCAATACAATTCTGCATGTTTCTCGTTTCAACTTCTTTCACTAGATAATTTATCCCTTTTGAAAACTCTCCAAGAGTTTGAATAATATTCAAATCATCAATTTACCCCTTATAAGGATTATAAACAAGTTTCCCATAAACTTTTATATGCTTCAGGCGTTTTGAATCCTTCAGGGATTTTCATATAGATTTTGTCAAGTGACAATATTCAATCATTTTATGTGTGATGTCTTCTAGTGTCCGGATTCCAAATCAAATAAGTTTAATGCTTACCCAGATGCATCCTTCCATGTCACTTGATAAATATTTCTACATCAGCATGCTTAAATAAACATAGAATTCAGATCCTCACAATTCCTTTACAATAGTGCACCATATTGTATCAAAGATATCGTCGATGATATATTATTTTGTATTGGTTCACAATGTGACATAACATTTTAAGATCTCATCACTTCATTATTTTTAGGTACTTGAACCTCTTATAAGGTTTCATGAAGTGTTATATTGTAAGCTCTTCAAAAGCACATTCTTTCCTTATTATGATCACTTGCTCCTTATTCCTTTCAAGGATTATCTCATTTGGAATCGATTATGATCTACCATGCTTCATACATGTAGTAGAATTTTTCCTTAAGGAACATTCAATTGGAACATTTACAGCTAAATATTAGATCAATTTTGGGTCAGCAAATGCTCCTAGCATTTGAACTTGAATTATCTTTTGAATGAGGATCTGATGATAATTCCTAACATATTTCATAGCTACTTGTTATCTCCCCCTTATGTTAGGAAAACTAACATACCTCCTCTATCTTCTTTGAGGAATCCATCTTTGTGCATCATGGTATATTCATTACTCATACACCGCACATCAAAAATTACTAGATGAAATATTTGATTCCTGACCTTAAACAAATTGAAAGGGGAAAATTAACTATAATTTATTGGTCTGTTACATATAAGTGCTATAATATGTGATTATCATATTTCAGACCAATCAGATGAAGCTTTATTCTCATAAGCAATGATTCAACTATTTATTGAAGGCATCCAAACCAACATTATCAAGATGAATTATTTTGATTACTCAATCTGGAAATTATGCTCTTAACTCAATTTATATTGAGCAAGTAACTTTATGAATGTCAAACTCCAGGTTGACAACAAACGTACATGTGATCATTTTATAGATGCATCTATTTCAGATATCACATGACAGGTAACCGAGCCCATATTCACCTTTTATACTTTCCAATTTTAAGGGATCCAATCCCAACATTAGTTGGTCCAACCAACTTATCACTAGAACAAGCAACATACAACAATTATTGAAGATTCTTTCAGTTCTTCATTACATGTCAATACTCAATGCACATCTTCGGAATGCCATAATCGTTCATGTAAACTTATGAACTTATTTGTACTAGTAAACTCCAAGTTTACCATGACATATGATTTTTGCTTTAGTAAATTTCAAATTTACTATAACATGAATAAATTTTTAGATTTACTATTTCGGAGTATATTTCATAATATTTTTTCTCAATTATTCTACCTCTTTTGGAAGTGTTAATCCTATCACATTCACCCCAGGGAATGGATCTGTAGTTTTAACAATCAAAATTCTCATTCACCAGGAATGGAATATAAATGTGCCTTAAGCCTATCAAATTATTATAGCTTAGAATCTCTTTCAAGATATTGCTCCTTCATGAGCAAATCGAGGCGTACATATAATGTAACGAAATATTTTTTCCTTTGCTACACCCATATTCATATTCATAAATTCAATCACATGTCTTCTTTCAGACATATTATGCATTGCTACCACATTCACTTCAGGAAATGGAGCATATTTCATGACTTTTTACCAAAAATTTGCCTTAGTCATCATTATACCATCAATATGGTGCATCAAGATTCAAACTCAACGTCTTAGCCAAATAAAAGGCATCTTAGGCCATAGATCGATGGGACTTTAACCCAATATCTTATCATCATGGTGCACCGGGACTCTAACCCGATGTCTTATCCTTTTGGGACGATGGAGCTTGAATCCACTGTCTTACCTATAAACGCATATTAAACCAAAGTATAACAGGACTGACCCTTAAACCTTAAAAAGAATATTACCAAAAGAAAATTAAACATGAAAATCAACTATTTGGGATTCACATGCGTACATCTGTTTTAGTAAAAATAACTTACATTAAGACAGTGAAAAAGATTTTCTCACAATTCTAATCAAACTTATAATACTGATTTCAATAGTATTAGATCCAGCACTTACACATTATACTATTAACGTTAACAAGAAGAATAAGAATATGCTAACCAAACTTGTCCAATGGCATGCTAACCGAGAAGAAATATATATATGAATTATATATTACAAACTAACCTTCCATGATGTCCAATAATTAAATCAATAAAGGTGAGCAACTAAGTTTAAATCCAAAGTTCAATAATTAAATCAATAAAGGTGAGCAACTAAATTTAAATCCAAAGTTCAACCTTTGTCTATGCAAGAGTTTTCATGGGCAGAGAGTACCACCAATAGCATACCCCAATAGAAAATACATTAGCCATACCTTAGCCTTATCTTGAGATGGTAGAGTCTCGTACTGATAACGTGTTATAAAATAAAGATAATATATCAAGAACGTAATAATCAACAAAGCTAGAAAATTAGAGAAGAGATGCTTGTGAGAGATTTTATTTCTTCACTTCTTGGTATATTTACAAATACACTAAGATGCCTATTTATAAGCATGTAACTTGGATATCAATTTGGCCAAGTAACTTTGGTGTTCAAGTCTAATTTGACTAAGTAACTCTTGGTGTTCAAGTTCAATTACGCTACTAACTCTTATTTCTCATTAATGACATTCACACATATATATGTCACATGACATTCATATTACGTAACAAGACCAACATTCTGTCTAGCTTCCTCTCCCGCTTCACTCACGTCCTCCACTTTATTTCCTTTGTGTTCTTTTTTAATTTCTCCCTCGTGAAAATTGTTGGCTTTATAAATAATTTTGTTGATTTCTGTAACCTCTAATTAATTAGGAAAGAAATTTATTTAATTCTGGATATCCTCCAATTAATTAGGGAAGTTCTTGTTTAATTCTGGGAAAACATTTCACACTGTTGAAATAGTTTTTTAGGACAGTGCCTAGCATGACTCAAGCATATTTAATATCACTTAAAATACTAATAATATCATAGTAATATTTATTTAATATTCAGTATCATTATATTGCTAATATTATTACTGTTGTATTATTATTATTCTGCTAACACTATTATTATTGGAGATTTTTCATTGTTCCCCAACACCTGACAGGCCTAAATTTTTTCGAGCATCTCTTCCTTCACCAGAATTATCAATCCCCTGAACCTCACTTTCGGGGACCTAACTGTCCCTCTTTTTCTCTGTTGTTTTTGTTCTATAATATATTCCCAACATTTATAATCTCCCTTGCGCCACCTAATATTGCTCCACATCCGTACCTTTATCCACTGCATCATTCTGGTTTTTAACACCAACCTTGCCGAGAAAGAAACGACAACTATTTTCACCATGCCCCTGCCGTTTACGATATGTACAATACCTTGGAAGATTATCATAGATGAACTCTTGATAATGTTCAATAACTTTGCTTGAATCTTTGTCCGCAAAGAATAACATAATTCTCTGTGGATGCTTATCCGGTCAGTCTAGAATTACCTTAACTCTTTAACAGTACTTGACCTGGTATGCTTGAGTGGCTTTATCTATAGTAATTGGCTTCAAGGGGATGAAGAAATGGATAAAAATGGTTTTTTAGTAATTAAAAAGATGTGGCGGGAGAAAGATATCCATGTCAATGCTTTCGGTGTTTCTTCCTTAGGATTATATCGCGTGGTCCATAGAAAAGTTCTAAATAGAAAGTCTTCACCATTGAATTTGATATAACTAGAATTTCTCGACAAAACATGAACAAAGTCTTCTATAAATCAAACTTGATCAAGAGATGACGAAACTCAAGTAGCCAAAAGTTACAATGACCTTTAATATCGAGTTGCTTAACTTTGTGCAACTCATGTAAATCTAGTTTTCCATAAGAAAATTTCCATAAGAGCAGAGAATAAGAGAGTGGGTTTAGGATTTTTTTTTCTTCAGAGATTTTCATGTAGCAATGAAACATGCTTTCGAGTAAAGGGAATTTCCATGACCAGGAGGCAATGTTTTTCTAATTTGGCTATTGGAATTCTTCTATTTCATTAACAAAAAGAGGAGAGACACAAAAAGGAAAATTGTTTGTGTATGGGGGTAAAAATGGCTTAAGGCAGATTTGGGCCAATTGGGGCACATCAGGCCGGGTATGAGTGGAGTCGGCCCATAATGACACCACCTCGAGGACGGCACCAACGTGCTAAGATACTAACTTAGGCAAAGAAGGGAGGGTGCCAGAGACTAGTTGGGGCGAGGACTGTGCACCATCTCGGGATCCACAACTACGTAACAAGACATTAATCAGAACAGAGGAAGGTCGCCCGAAACCAGTTAAGGATAAGGAATTCAGGAGGCACTGCCAGCCCCCGACAGAGCCGCGTCTAACATACGCTAAAGGAATGGATGCACCCCAATAGCTCGAGGACAAGTGGCTAATGGTCATTGGATGCGGTACTATGGGATCAGAGAATAACATTACCCCATTGGCCATAGGGCAACCTTGGTGTCCTATAAATAGGACCCCCCTCCCATTGTAAAGGATCGAATTTATGGTCCTCCTTGCCCATTAAGCAATAAAATATCTTTAACTTGGTCCTTAAGCATTCACTATTTTTTCTTTAGCTGTTTACTGCTTTTTCATTATTGCATTCGAGCTCGAACACATCTCTCTCTCAGCGCAAAGGGCCTAATACTCGATTCTCATCGTAGATTTGTTCTGAATCTTTGCCTTATTCGATTTATTTGATCTTTCGTTCATAATATTTATCTTTTTGCAAACATATACTACTAACCCAAAGCTAATACCGTAATGCGTGCTCTTGACTCACGAACAAATTCAGCTGTACCAAAAAGATGGTAAACAGTTTGGCGCTATCATGGGGCTAGAGCAATTGTGTGGGGTTTTAGCTTCATTTCTTCTCATACGTTTAGTTTTGTGTCTTTGGTATGCAGGAAAGCAGGTCATGGTTTCTGGCAGAGGCGACTTTGAGGCGAGAAGGCGCAAGAAATCCACAGGTTATAGGGATTATAAAGCGAGTATCAAGATACATCTACACGGGATACAAGAAAGTTTCGTCGCTCCCATTAAGGAACTCATAGCTCGCGTGGAGTCTCAGGATGCAAGGGCTAGTAAGGTATGGACCAATCTGGTCCACCATTTCCCACGCACCTCGAAAGAGAGCAGGAGAGGTGGCCCGAACTGTTTAGAACATGAGAACAAAGGTTCGAGCGAGGCCATGATCGAGGAATTAAAGGAAATGGCGAAGTGGTAGTACTTTTCTATTTTGTCTCGGTGGAGGCACACGTAGGGACTTTTGCTCATTGAAGGGGAGACCAGACCCAGACCCAAGGCAGCCATGCCACACATGCCTTATGTGCTGAAAGATCCTATTCTGGAGAATTTTGAAAAGCCTGATGTCGCCAAATATGATGGGGAAATAAAATCGTGGGAGCACGTGCTCACATTTACGATGACAATAAACAACACTAACCTGACCCCAAGCTAAGTGGAGACGACTATGGTGATGAAGTTTGGAGGAACCCGGTTGGGTGATGCCCTGAAGTGGTACTCTTATCTGACAGAAAACTCTATAGACTCATTCAGCACGCTGGTCGAAAGCTTCACAGAGGCCCTTGGATAGAGGGGAAGAGACCACCTTCGTTGGTCTGACATGTAGTTTTCTTGATTCACCTTACCCCCACTTCTCTTGGAAAAAGGAGGGTGTTTGGATAAAGAAAGAAAGTTGGACCCAGGATCGCGTGCAATAACCCACTTTGGGTAATAGAGACTGTTTTGAGTGGTCTCGTGTGCCCATCGGAGTAAAGGGGCACTTCAGTGGTGGTGATCCACTGAGTTATCGCCTCTCCAGAAAAGGCAAGAAAGGCCCCCGATCCGAGCTGAGAGAGCGCGAGCGATCCTGGCTATCAAGGCCAAGGAAATGAATCGGGAGTAGAAATATTTTGAACCAGGTACTCCCCCTCCTTTATTTTCTCTAAAATTAAAGAGTTGTTGTATGCAGTATGTAATACCCCGTACATATTCCAACCTCATTTGGTAACTTGGAGTCATGTTTACTTGATGATTAAGATCACTAAGTACGTATTTTGTAGTGTTTGGATGGGGCATTAGATGATACGCTAGAATTAGACGGAGTAGAAAAAAATTCAGCAAGGTGGCCAAACTTGCGCCACTCCCTATTTCAGCGGGTGTGGCAAGCCCCCTGATTCAGAGAGCAGCCAAGTCTTGCGCCACTGCTTGCTTTGCAGCAAGTGGCGCAAGGCACAACACTTTGGCCCTTCCCGTGCTCGTTTTGCGACGCATTTCAACGACGATTCTTTCTTGGTTTCTTTTGGATCTTTGGTGTTTCTTTACTCATGGTTAAGGTTTAAAATACCTCAATACACTCCTACATGATCAAATCATGAAACACAAGTAATTACCAAAAATGTTCAACGAAGCCATGAGCGACTAGAATTTCTATTTTTGCGATTGAGGCTACGAACGTGAATCGCATAAGTGAATATTGTCGTGACATTATGGAATTATTTAAACATGAGATATATGATGGATTAACATGAGATATATGATGGATTAAACATTGAATTGGATGGGTTAAATGGATATGTGTTATTGGGCTCAATTAAGGCCCAAAAAGAAGCCAAAGACATGGCCCAAATGGGCCAAATGACCCATTCTTCTACCATTGACCAATTAAACATGGCAATTAATGCCAAGAAGACTTGAGGGCCTATATATATGTGGAAAAATCATATTTTTATTCTAAAAGACACACATCACTTTTCTAGAATTTTGAAGACAATTCTCTTTTGGCTCTTCAAACCCTAAGTCATATTTTGGGCAAGATCATCATTTCTCAAGCTTTGGTAAGTGTTTATTCTTGTGATTTAATATATTATATACATGAGGGATGGTGTAGATTATGTTGGTTATGTTGGCAAGGTTGAATAGGGCACTTTTGCTTTTTGTCCAAGATGTACCATTTTTGTGAATTGGACTTGAAAAGTGACTTGAGATTTGGATGAAAGTGCATGGTATGGATGAAATATCTACATGTATGGTGTGATTATGTTTCTAAACTCATTATTTTTCCATAAGTGTAAGAAGTGTAAATTATGGGATTTTCGGCCGATATGTTGTTATGAGGTGTATTGAGGTGATTTGATAGAGTAATTGTGATGTCATGTTAATGAAGAAATGTAAAGAATGAACTTGATATGAAATGCTATTGGGTTGTGATATTTTGGTCAATGTTGGGCATGTTGTGGTATTGTTGATATGCCAATGCCGTAAATGGTATTGTAAAGGGTGAAATGACATTATACGGCCGTCATATAGCTCATTGTCGTCTTGTACACTTGTATGGTAACTAGTTGTTAATATAAGCTCCGGGATGTATTTGTGTTGTAGAGTGAAACGAAAGGAAGGAGCTGGAATATTGTGTACACATATAGGATTGTATATTCATATTGAAGAGACGAGGTATGTAAGGTTACTCTGTCCGTAGCCTTCTGCAGCTCATATTGATTACATTGGCAATGTCCTTGTATTATTCCGAAATGCCCCAAAAGTAGTCCAACTCAAGTAGTTATCTTGTTACTCACATGTTCCTCATCTGTTGATCACTTATTATTCATGTGTTACATAGATGTTCCAATATTATTCCAAATATTCTAATATTGTTCCAAATGTTCCAATAATGCAATAGTAATCAATGTATCAATTTCTCAAAAGTAAAGAAGTGAAGTAATGCACAATTGTTCAATTGGGGAGTGCAATCTAAGGGACATAAGGCCGGCTGGAACGCTCCCACTATTATTATTCATGGATCGCAATCTAAGGGGCATAAGTCTGGCTGGAACGATCCTATTGATATATCATTTATGGGTGGCACTCTAAGGGGCGTAAGCCTGGCTGGAACGATCCCAATGATATGTTATATCCCACTGATCAGTTGGGGCCCGGGTATCACATGACAATGGTTAATGACAAATGAATGCAAATGTAAAGAAAGCAAGATACGTGTTTCCAAATGTTCATAGAATCATGGTTTATTTTACATTAATTATTCACTTGTACTTGAACTCTTGAAAGTTCTTATATCTTACACAGTTACTATTTGCCTTACATACTCAGTACATTCTTCGTACTGACCTCTCTTGGGGAATTTACCTTACTTGCTGCAGGCGCAGGTACTAGTAGACCTCCACAGTAGGGTGCTGATCATTTGCTGAGTATTGGTGAGCTCCAGTTGCTTCGGGGCTTCTCCAAGTCACATGTGTACATGGGTTTTTGTGTTGTTATGTAAATATTGCATAAGCATGGTCATGTATCTATTAGAGGCTTTGTAGACATGTGTGGGAAAATGAATGGAAGAGATGTATTGTAAGAGATGTATATCCATTTTGATTTGGTGGCCCTAACGGTCAAGTTCCTTATATGTATAAATTACATGTTTCCATAACTTCCGTGATTGACATCTCATATCTCTACGTGGTGGTTCTTCTTAGTGATCAACATGCATATGAGTGGACATGAGCAAAGATTGGTTCTCTCGGGCCATATCGGCTTCGGGTGCCAGTCCGTCCCAAATGGGATTCGGGGCGTGACACAGTACTAAACCAAAATGCAACGGATGGAGCACCTTTACTGCTTCGGTAAGAGAACAACCAGAAATGAGAAGGCCAGGGAAAGCAAGCCACACCCTTTTTCCTCTACCCCAATTTTTGTCCCAAATTGGGTTTTTACCGGCCGGGTTTTTTAATGAGTTGGCAGTAGGGACTTCCCAGGAAAAATTTGGAAAAATCTTTTGTTTGATCTCTTATTGTATAAGCAATGACCGATAACGGATGAATGAATGAAAAAACTTGAAAGAGATTAACGTTCGTCTATGCTTTCTGTTTTGAATTCCGTCTCAAGTTTTGGAATAAAATTTCTCAATCAAGTCACGAACTGGTTGTTAACGTTCAGAACCCCTGGGGCCAGAATTTTCGCTCTTCAAGAGACATAAAGAGGAGAACCTGAAGGCAATCTCCCCAAACCTTGAAAAAGGGAATGAGCCTATGATTTCAGAATCCACACAAATGAGAAATCTAAATAGCCGTGAAGACTGATCATCCGATCACGCGGAAACCCGAGACCATGTCACCACATGCTCAGCATAAAAAGCCCAGTCAGGAGGACTATAAAAAAAATAGGTTTTAGCGACAGACGAAATCCCTCGCTAAACCACACAAATCTGTCGCTAAAGCTCTTTAGCAATGAGCTTTAGCGACGGATTAGCGATGAAAACTTGTCTGTCGCTAAAATGATCGTAGCTAAGCCTTTAGCGATGAATTTTTGACGTTCGTCGCTGTATTCAGCGACGGATTAGCGACACTTATTTTCGTCGCTAATTCTAGTGACGACCATTTTTGTAGCTAATCATACAAATTCCGTCTCTAATTTGATTGCTAATTTCATTACAGAGAAATGTTAGCTGCAAAATTTTCGTAGCTATTCCGTCGCAATTTGTACAAGAACTATTTTTAATTTAATATTAATAAAATATTTAGCTACAAAATTGTCGTTATTTTTTCTTATATATTATTAAAATCCCTATAGAACAATACTAAATTAGAAGCAGAAATATTCAATAAGCATTACAACTTAATTTTATATAAATATCACGCCAAAGACTAAAAAGTCAATCCAAGAATACATAAATACTAAGACATCAACGTTCATAATCGTTCTTCAACTAATAGAATTGTCTGAAAGACAAATCTAATGACTAATGTGATCTTCAAGAGTCAAGAGTGACGTTCATCCAAATTGAAATTAGGACCAAGGCCATAATAGTGTTTCCCTTGAAAACCAAGGCAATAAAATCTTCTCTTCATCTTTCCTCACGAAGTCTTGTAATACTCCGAGTTGCAGTATGGTACTTCATCAAAGCTGACGTGTCATTCCAAACACCAAGAATACAAAATCAAGCAAAACTTCAGGGCTTGCATTCTGTATAAAGAGGAAATAATATTGTGCTTAAAAGTTATTTCAGTTCATTATAGTTAAAAAGCAACCAGAAAAGAGTATATAAAACCTACTCTTTGTTTCATGTTTTCAAACTACATTTAAAATCTTCTCATATGACAATCATCCCCAAATAAACAGTGTTGGACAAACTAAAATATCTAAAAATCTAGTGCTAATAACTATAACATCATATTGTCCAACAGCTACAGTTCCCAGTGTCATTTTCTAGGACATAAAATAGAAAAAATAAAGTCTAACAACCAGTGAACACGAGCTATAACTAATAAATCCATCCACGTTTGTAGGATAACTAAATGATACAAGCGAGAAAAATACTCTCCAAAGTACTTTTCCATCATCTACACAAGGGGATACATTTATAAACTAGTGAGAGATAATAATTTGTTTTGACAACCAACTATACTTAGGCATAGGGAGATAATAATTTTCCAGATTATAAATAATAACTCGACAGTGTTAACATCCTTCCAATCAAATTCAAGATGATATGTTTGTTGCCAATGACCATATAAATATCCAAACAGATGCTTAAATGTAAATATTTTTCAAATTTGAAAGAGAAAGAGGGAGAAAGAAGAGATAACAAGTTAGCACTACTAACTCTTACTATAGATGTTAATCTTTGGTATGTGCACTCTTTTTCAGAATAGCCATTGCTAATGTGAGAGCTTCTTGTCAGTAGTCAGATTTACATAAGGTAACAAAAATGATTTCGTGAAAAATCAAGAAGAATCAAGAAAGAGTTAACCCACTGACAAGAACAAATTGCATATTAAGATAAGAAACAGAAAATAGAAAGTGGCAGATACCTATTACTTGAAATAGGAAAATCTTATTGAAGTGTATGATTGTAATTAAAGGCATAATCAAACTATAATTTTGCTATTTACCTAATAAGCGGTATGCAAAGTCAGTATGCAATGAATTCCAAGTCCTGCACCAAACTTTTCGCTCAAATAAATGCACCACACTTTTTATAACAAAAAATGCATCAATCAGTGCAGTAAAATTGAAAACAAATACACGGGAAACACAAGCTGCCAATTACAATTATGAGCTTCTATCAGTGCCGAATCCAAGATAAAAGAAGTTAAAGGCTAGGATGGTTTCAAACATTCACATGGGACTGTACGAGGGGTTAAGAAAGGGAAGACAACATCTCGATGTATCTATTATGTATATGTAGTTTAGAATAGCTGAAGCTCATTATGAATCTACAATCTATATTAGCAAGCTCTAATGAGGTGCCTGACATGTTCTCCTTATTTACAAACAAAGTGTTAGTTCTCCCAATACATATTCATGTTTAACTCTAAGTATGGGGATGGGGAGCTATTTTCTGAATCACCACTAGACATATACGGGAGAGCATTATAAGGACAATGTGTTATCTTAAAGTCAACGGTATTCATCGTTCAGAGGAGGCAGGTTCTCAATGAGCTCCTAGACCTGAAAGCCTGTGACTTTTTCATTTAGGCTATCAATAGCTAATATTGCCGAGCAAAATTACATATCAATAGCTAATATTGCTCTAAAAAATCAAGGTTCTAGCTCCGATCTCTTCCCACATCAATCCCATAAAAACATTGTCCAACAAATTATGCACAGCTTCATCTTCTTTTATAGTAGTAAAATAATTTCAACATGAGTTCGAAAATTTCAGCATAACACTACAGAAAAATGATTAAAAGGAAATCAATTTTTAACACAACAAGTTCGAAAATTTCAACAAAGACACATACTAGACTTCAACAACAACACAGAGAACAAATGTTAAGGAATTTGTAGCAGGATAAAAGCCTTTCATTATGAGAAATTTATAGTTGGCAACAACCAGTAAGGAAATATGAAAAGGTAACCTAGTATGGTTAACAATAATTTTGTGAAAAAAGGGCGATCCTTTTTTAAAAACTTTTCCTTTTAATGTGTGTGTAAATAGTGAATAGAATGAGTGCTTCTTGAAGTAATTCAGTGTAGTACTTAGGGAATGGTACATCAAACCCAATTGAAGATTTAAAGAGCTAATTGCTAGCAACATGGAGCATTTTCCAGACACAAGTTAAATAAAATCATTCAGTTAAGCTTATCACGTTTGTCTCATCACATCAACCATTTGACCATCATGTTCTGAATCTCAAGTTTCCTTTATAGTTATTCCACTTATTAGTATAGTGTTCATTCTTTCCCAGACTTCTTCTTACAATGTATTGATAATAGACTACTTCAATATTTTGACTAGCACAAGTTGTTAAAACAAGTCATTACCAAACTCCTTCATGTTCCAGCATCCAAACTTCAACTTCATATCCAAATAAATAAAAGCAAGAAGATGAAACCGAAGGCAATAAATTGAGAGAAACCACATGTAAAGGCATAGTATTAAGGATGGGGAGAAAGTGGAAGAGATACTGAGAAGGAATTAGGGTCTCCGATAATGGATATTCTTCAAACCGGACTGCATACCGTTTGTAAATTCGCTAAAAATGAGAATTCCCAATCACACAATCATACTTGATATTCGTACAGGAATCTTAGCTGGTAGAAAATCCAAAATTTCTTGAGATCTTCACATTTCTCTTCAATTTAAACATTCCCCAGTTGAAATCCTACTCCATAATCCACATAATCAATTGAAATCGGGAAGTAAAATGTGGCGAAAGTATAAATGTAAATTTTTAAAAGCAAAAAATTAACTGTAAGACAACATTTACAAAGTAATAAACTATTTGGGTGATAAAAAATCAAATGAAAAAAATTCAAAATCCCAACAGAATTAGATAAAAGTTTCTTATGGAGTAAGAGAGGATAACCACACTTATAATTCCAACCACAAGGAGAGAAGAGAGGGGATGAAAAGAGTTTAATCCAATGAATAAGTCAAGTAACTTCAACATAGACCAGCAAACAAAACAATGAAATGATGTGAACACACACACACAAATCCGTATGTCAATTGCTAAGTAGAGTATTAAATACAACAATATCAAAGCAATCTCCTCCAACTGCTGGAGCAAATATCCAGCCGCTGCTAATGTCCGCTTCACAGAACAAAGTTCACGAATAGAGAGTATTCCGCCGGTAACGGAAGCATCAACAATTGGGGAAACAACCTCAATTTCGGAGAACTGCCACGGCGACGGAGGTCTGACCGTCTAAGAAAGGAGTTTCCTACCCTCTTCAGGGTTTTGGATTGCAGTGAATCGGCGAGTCTGACTCTGTGAGTTAATTCGGATGAGAAGCAAATGGAGAACCGGAGAGGGGCGAGGTACCGAAGAGGACGAGCTGTCGCAGAGGGTGAGCTGCCAGAAAGCCGATGAGGAAAAGAGCGAGAATTATATCTAATGTGCCCTAGAATAAACTCTTAAATCACATGTAGCTACGTATTTAGATGAAACAAATTCCCTCGTAAGATATATAATATAAAATTTTAATTTTGATGAATGAAGTATGACTAGCGACGAAATATTGGTCGCTAATTCTTTCGCAAACATTTAATAAAATTTTGTCACCGTACTTTGTTGCTATTTTTGTAGCTAAAATTAGGCGGGTAAACTTAGCGTCAGCATTTAGCGACGGATTTCAATTTTCGTCGCTAATCCGTATCTTATTATACGTCAATTATTTTTTTGCTTTTTTAGCAACAAAATTGTAATTCGGTAGCTAATCCGTCGCTACGTAGCGACGGAAATAGGTTTGTAGCTATAATCCATCGCTAAACCCAGTCTTTTTTGTGGTGATCTAAATTAATCTGTATGAATATTTTTAATCATTCCCAAAGGTATGGTCCTCTTAGTCGATGTCGACTATTCGAAGTTTTGATACTCTAAGGTTACGTGCTAAACTATATCTTGGTAAATAAGGTTTCTGTGAACAAATCAGAATAATATTAACAAAATTTAATATTTTAGATGTTATTGGAGAAATCATCAGTTTCGGTCAGATACAGACTCACAACGTAGGAGGAAATTCCCGAATACAGACTCACAACGTAGGAGGAAATTCCCGAAAGTTCATGAATGTAGAAATAGAAGATGATTAGTAAGAAAAAACACTTATTCGTTGATTATTTATGAAATTTATATTATAATATTCACATAAGTTGTATCTTTGTTCTATTTCGCAGAAATAACAGGCTATCATCTACATTTTGGGGCAAATACTGACAACCAACCAGTTGTTGTTGTTCTACAACTTATACAGAAACATAAATTTCAAGGTAATAATATATGTTCACATTCACATTTATTAATAAAAAAATTTCAGTGCAACTTAGGGCCCGTTTGGGATTGCTGGTAGAAAATTACTTATTTGAGAAGTACTTTTTTAAAATAGCTTTTCAGAAAAGTGCTTTTGAAAAAAAGCAATTCGTGTTTGGTAAATTCATTTGAAAAGTGCTTTTGATAAACAGATTGTGTTTGAATAATCCTTTTCAAACAGTGCTTTTGAGAGACAAATGACAAAAAAGGACATGTATGAATAAAATTTTACTACTAAAATCATTTTATAGAGAAAATTTATTTTAAATATCTATTATAATATTTTTAATTAAAATTTTATTTTTATTTAATTAAAAAGTACGTACAATAAAATTTGCAATCAATATTTATATACATAGATACATTAAAAAATATTAAATAATAATATAATATTACTAAAATAATTTAAATATTACTTAAAAACATCAAACAAAAATGAATTTAAAAATTATTCCATAAATTAAATCAATACATATGAAAAAAAGTCACCACAAAAATAAGAATTCCTTCATACATCACAAAAAATCTCAATGATTTCATCCCTAATTTTATCACGCAATGTCTCCATACTAGTAGAAGATTTGTCTTGTATTTCTATTTGTTATTTGTTACCTTTTTTTTTTATATATATTTTTACTCTGTCAAAATTTTCTAAGAACAAGCAATCATATATGTACACTACATGATAACAAATATGTCATTTTTCATGAATTATTTATTTAAAATTAAATATTTGAGAAAAAATATTTACAAGTGCTGTCAAAATACCATTTGATCTTGCAACGTGATTCGTCTGTCATTTATTATCATTAATAGTAAAAAATAAAGAGTTGTATACTTTTCGATCATTATCATCAATGATATTTTCGATTTTATTTTAAAAAAATAGTAAAAAATAAAATAATAATATATAAATCATAGAATGAAATAAAGAATTATGATGTAAATATAAGTATAAAATTTTAAAATCAAACTTATAAGATATGCTAATTAAGTAATAAGGGATATTTGATATATGCGTGTGTGTGAGTGATAGGGATATTTTTGTCATGAAAAAAATAATTTTCTGCTTCTGTTTTTTTTTGAAAAGCAGAAATTTTCTGCTTCTTCCCAACAGCAGAAAAACTGCTTCTGCTTCTTTTTAAAAGCACTTTTGCAAGTTTACCAAACACCCTTCTTTTAAAAAGAAGTACTTTTTTCTCAAAAAAAGTGCTTTTTTTGAGAAAAAAGCAATCCCAAACAGGCTCTTAGAGATATTATTTGACAGATTCCTATATCGTGCGTAGTACTTGGAATGCCTCAAAGTTGTGGATTAATCCAATTGATGATCAATCTGAAGAGTTTAAAAAACGGTTTATTATACATTTATGTCGTCCATATATACGTGTATGTTCAAACAACAAAGTACTTCTTCACTAATTTCTTACATTTTAAAATTTTATGTATGAAAGGTGTCGGATAATAAAAACACCTTCGCTGTTTGACCATTGATTTCCAAGCTCTTGCATTTTAAGCTAATGATCCTGGTTTTCAGGCTCTTGCATATTTAGCCAATGACCTTTTAGTCATCAAGGAATCTGAAGATAGAACAAATCAAGTTTGTCTTGTCTGAAGAACACACTGAAAGTACGGAACTGATTTATGACATATACCTTCTGCCACCTAGGAATACTTTTCAATCTGATCCAATACTTTTCTGCATTTGATTTGTTTTCCAATTAATACAAACCGGAGCTCGCCGCTTTACGCTAAGGCAGCACGCCAGATCGGGAGCTTTTTTGCTTTAAAGCCTCAATCTACTCCGGCAATCAGCAGGCAGCACGCCAGATCTTCTCCGGCGAGTCCTGACACATGCCAGATCGGCTCCGGCGAGTCCTTACCCAACCGCTTGGCACTCCGGTTCCAGCTCCGGCGACCCTGATCTGCGTCGGCCAGACCTGGACTAGTCCAGCGACCCCCTTTCTTGTCGGTTCTTGCTTTTTCCGGTGAAGTTGACCTGAAATTTCACCGGAAACAACATTCTTGTGTTTTGTTGTGCTTTCTTTTTACAGGACCGCTCAGATCCGTTGTCCCCCCGATCAGCAGTTAGACTGACGTGCAGCAGCCCCGACAACAAATTTCGGCGACCAATTTTTACACCAAATTGCCGGAATTAGATACCTCGAGCAAGTAACCTGTCCAAACGTAGATCAGGTGCACACGCTCTATCTCTTTTAGCCGTTGTATAACTTTCGTATTTGGTGGCGGCAACTACCGCTAGTAGTGGTTAATATTCGGGTTTTGGCCCATTTTCTTTAGGTTTACTGGCTGATTTTTCTGCTTATTCTTGACAATCTACTGGTTTGCTTTTTGATTACTTATTAGTAGTTAGCAGTGACAGGTTTATATTTGTTCAATTGTACTTGGTGTTGATCTTAGGTTTATTCTTGGGGTGGTCGTGATTTTAGCTGGTGCGGTCTTTGGTGGCGGGGGTTGATGGTGATGGTGTAGTGTCATGTCTTCGGACGGGGTTAGGTGGGGTCCGGGGCAGGGGGTAGGGGGTAAGTGGGTTAAGGGAACCCCTAGGTTGAGAATAGGGTCGTGGAACATAGGGTATTTATCGGAGAAGTCCATAGAGCTGGTGAAAATTCTTAAGAAGAGGCGAATAAGTATAGCGTGTCTTCAAGAAACCAAATGGCTGGGTACTAAGGCGAGGGTAGTAGACGGTTATAAGTTATGGTACTCAGGAAGCGTGAGGAATAGGAATGGAGTAGGTATCCTAGTAGATGATGAGCTTAGGGAGCACGTGGTAGAGGTTCGAAGGGTCAACGATAGATTGATGACGATTAAATTAGTTATGGAGGGGTCTTCTTTGACCATTATTAGTGCGTATGCCCCGCATGTAGGCTTGGATCAGGATGAGAAGAGGAGTTTCTGGGAGACTTTGGATGGAGTGGTGAGGGGTGTTCCTAACAATGAGAAGTTGTTCATAAGAGGGGACTTCAATGGTCACATAGGGTCTTCTTCGAACGGTTATGTTGATGTGCATGGAGGATTTGGGCTCGGTGTAAGGAACAAAGGAGGAGTCGCCCTTTTGGATTTTGCTCGGGCTTTTGGGTTGCTGGTAGCTAACTCATACTTCCCGAAGAAGGAGGTGCACTTGGTTACCTTAGGTAGTTCAGTGGCCAAGACCCAAATAGACTTTTTGCTCCTTAGGAAGGGTGATAGGGGTCTTTGTAGAGATTGAAGGTCATACCTAGTGAGAGTCTGTCGACCCAACATAGGCTTTTGGTGATGGACTTGGAGATCAAGAAGGAGAGGAGGAGAAGGGGTGTGGAGGATAGGCCGAGGATTAGATGGGGTAGCCTTACTATGGACAGTGCGCTTGAGATAGGGGAGAAGTTGAGTGCGATAAGAGCTTGGGAGAGTAGAGGGGATACGGATAGTATGTGGGATAAGACTGCCAGTGACATCAGGGAGACAGCTAGAGAGGTGTTGGGTGTATCGAAAGGTCGTTTGGGTAAGTACCGAGGGGACTGGTGGTGGAATGGAGAGGTTAAAGGGAAGGTGGAAGTGAAGAAGAAGGCGTACACGAAATTGGTCGAGATGAGGAGAAGAAGCGGAAGAATAGGGAGGAGTATAAGATTGCTAAGAAAGAGGCTAAGTTGGCTGTTTCTACAGCTAAGAATGCGGCTTTTGAAAGCTTATACAAGGCGTTAGAGGGTAAAGGTGGTGATAAAAAGTTGTATCGGCTAACCAAGGTTAGGGAGTCGAGGGCTCGGGACCTTGACCGAGTGAAGTGTATTAAGGATGCAGACGGAAAAGTTTTAGTGGAGGAGGTTCTTATTAGGAGAAGATGGCAGTCGTACTTTCATAAGCTCTTGAATGAAGGAAGGGACACTAATATTGTGTTGGGGGATTTGGAGCAATCTGAGAGGCTTCGCGACTACGGCTATTGTAGGCGGATTAAGGTAGAGGAGGTTAAGGGTGCTATTCGTAGGATGCATAGAGGTAGAGAGACGGGGCCAGACGAGATCCCGGTGGATTTTTGGAAGTGCACGGGAGGGGCAAGGTTGGAGTGGTTGACTAGGCTGTTTAATACCATTTTTAAAACGACAAGGATGCCGGAAGCTTGGAGATGGAGTACGATGATTCCTTTGTATAAGAATAAGGGTGACATTCAAGACTGCAACAATTATAGGGGTATCAAGTTGTTGAGCCACACTATGAAGGTTTGGGAGAGGGTGGTAGAGTTGAGGTTACGTAAGATTGTGCCTATTTCTGAGAATCAGTTCGGATTTATGCCGGGACGCTTGACTATTGAGGCCATCCATCTCATAAGGGGACTAGTGGAGCAATATAGGGAGAGGAAGAAGGACTTGCACATGGTGTTCATCGACCTGGAGAAGGCTTATGATAGAGTCCCCAGGGAGGTTTTATGGAGGTGCTTGGAGGCTAGAGGTGTTCCGATGGTGTATGCTAGGGCGATTAAGGATATGTATGACGGAGCTAAGACTCGGGTTAGGACGGTGGGAGGGGACTCTGAGCACTTTCCTGTCTTGATGGGGTTGCATCAAGGATCGACTCTTAGCCCGTTTTTATTTGCTTTGGTGATGGATGTTTTAACTTTGCAAATTCAAGGTGAGGTGCCTTGGTGTATGCTTTTTGCGAATGATGTAGTTTTGATTGATGAGACCCGCAGTGGAGTTAATGATAAGTTGGAGGTTTGGAGGAAGACCCTCGAGTCTAAGAGATTTAGGTTGAGTAGGTCCAAGACGGAATACTTGGAGTGTAAGTTCAGCGAGGCGGCACATGAGGCTGAGGTGGTTATAAAGATTGATACTCAGGCCATCCGGAAGAGTGATAGTTTCAAGTATCTTGGGTCTACGATTCAGGGGAGTGGAGAGATTGATGAGGATGTCACTCACCGGATTGAGGTAGGATGGTTGAAATGGAGGCTCACGTTTGGAATCTTGTGTGATAAGAAGGTGCCGCCTAAACTCAAAGGCAAGTCTACAGAGTAGTGGTTAGACCGACTATGTTATATGGAGCGGAGTGTTGGCCAGTCAAGAAAACTCACATCCAAAAGATGAAGGTGACGGAGATGAGGATGTTAAGGTGGATGTGTGGGTGTACTAGGAAGGATAGGATTAAGAATGAGGTTATACGAGATAAAGTGGGAGTAGCGTCGGTGGAAGACAAGATGCGGGAAGTGAGGTTGAGATGGTTCGGGCATGTGTTGAGGAGGGGCACGGAGGCCCCAGTACGGAGGTGCGAGTGGTTGTCTAGGGATGGATTCAGGCGAGGGAGGGGTAGACCGAAGAAGTATTGGAGGGAGGTGATTAGACATGATATGGAGCAGCTGCAGCTTACCGAAGACATGACCCTAGATAGGAAGGTGTGGAGGAGGCGGATTAGGGTAGAAGGTTAGTAGGGAAGGGGCGTCAGTGTTAGTAGATAGGAGAATATTTGTTGCATTAGTAGTGCTTGTAGCTAGAGTATTTGTATTACTTCATAGTGTGTTATTATTTGTTGGATTACTTGGTGGGTCCTGTTTATATTATTATTGGGTGTGATTTCACATTTCGTATCTTGTCACTTACTATTTCTTTTCTACACTATTGTTTCTTGAGCCGAGGGTCTTTCGGAAACAGCCTCTCTATCTCACTTTTGAGGTAGTGGTATGGACTGCGTACACTTACCCCCCCCCCCCAGACCCCACGTGGTGGGAATATACTGGGTATGTTGTTGTTGTTGTTGTAAAATTTTATGTATGCAGATTACTTTCAGTTCGTGATAGAAACTCCAACAGATTAACTCATAGCATCTCCCAACAAAGTAACTCTATCTCAGATGAATTATCTAAAGGCACTTTACAAGTCAAGACAATTTCAAAGTTGTTATAGATTAGGAAAGTGAGTACACTGTTTTTTTTAATAATGTTTAAACATTTTTAACTGTTTATTCTTCTCCCTGCTTTCCAATGATTTTTTTAATAAGTGTTTTGCTCTTTTACTTCATGTTTTGATAGTCTATTTTATTTCATTTTATTACACTGTTTATCCAATTGTTTTGACTTTTTATTCTTCTTCCATCCAATTTTTATTTGTGTTAATGTATGTTTACTTTTCCACTTCTGTATTCATGTTTTCTAATGTATTATTAAACTTTATGTTTATTGTTATCCTCTTTACTTTCCAATTTTCAAAATATTTTTTGCTATTTTTACTGCCTAAATTTCTTGCTAAGTGCAATAACTAGATTTGTTTCACAACTACACTCTTACCATAACATACTTTTATTCAATCTTTACACAGGAAGGCTCTCAATGTTGTATTGTTTGCACTATTGAATTGTTAAAATTAAAACTTGGGTGGTCATATACTGGATCCAATAAGTATCGGAAAAAGGCAAAAAAAGGTGGAAAATACTTATGTTTGCACAAACAAAAAATGTAATCATGAAGATGCCACTGCAGTTTACAGGTAAACATACAACTTTTTCACTAATACTTTAAAACAGAACTTTATATTAAAAAAGAAACAAAGAACTATTTAGGTACAGGATTCAAGTTACAGTCATGAACGGTATTGGCTCTATTTCACTGATGATTTGGGACATCGACGCAATAGCTCTAATTGGCAAGTCCTCATAGGACTTGAAAGAATTATTACTTCAGGTATATATAATATATAGATTACATCAAACAAATTTATTATTTAAAGAATAACTAACACATAATTATACCAAGAATACTATCAATGATGATGGCCCTTCTTATCCGATGGAACTGAATAATATTCTTTAAAGAAAATTCCTCTTTAAGGTGATTGTCAAGAGCGAAAACATTCATAACGATGATAAGGTATACAATGCTCTTAAGCTTACAGATGATGAAGAGATGATCAAGAAATATTCTCCGAACGAATCAGATACCTCCATTGTATGTAAACTTTCCTAAAAAACTTCTACTCATTTACATATATTTTCATACTTATATTTTTTTAAACTATGTTTGATAGGATCCTGACTTCAACAATACTCAAGATTTATATGGGGAGAAGGAGTTCAAGGTAATTACATCGCATAACTTTATATTATCTACAATATGACACATACAATTTAGTTACACATTTTGATAGATATATGGTGTCTAATTCACTGTTAAGGACTTTGATTCTATTTTGTTCAATCTAAGTTGAAATTTCTAATTGTTTCCTTTTAAAATTCAATAGGAATCCACAAAAGACAGTGACATGTTATCTCCTTTGAAGAAGTTTGCAAAGAGGACTAGATCATCCAAAAAGGGTAAATCAGTCATAGTTGATGAAGATGTACATTGTCAACTCTCAAGCAACAAGGTTCGCAGAAGTGCTAAAAATGAAAAGATATTATCATCAGCTGTCTTTAAATGACTTTTGTTAAGTTCTTTCTGTAGTTTAGTATTTTTATATTAATCTAGCAAGTTTTAGGAATAGTGATTTTATCAATAGTTATTTGTATCCTGTTAAATTTTTAAATTTCAGACTTTTTTTATTAAATACAATCCAATGTTTGTTTATGTTCCATATATACTCTACGTGCCTCAGACACAAATTTAATGACATTTATAACATAATAGAGGTGTGAAGTTGTCAATGTGAATATGAACAAGTTATGTAAATAATAAGCTCTTAATATCAAGAATTAGATAAGGAACATAAGGACACTTATGAAAAGTAATTTTCCATAAAAGAACTAACCAGTGCACTAAGAAGCTCTGCAATAACCACTTATAAGTTCTGAACTTGCTGCTTAATATGTGACGTAGATGAAGCATCGACATTGCCACTTTCCTTGGACATATTTGTTGGTGCTTTGGGGGATCAATTAACTACATCTAAGAGGAGAGGTAAGTTGCACAGCTTCTTCCTCCCTCCTGTCAGCCAAACGAATCTCATTTGCAACATAATTTGCTCTGTTGTTGACATTTATCAGGGCATTGAGGTGTGACACTGTGAATATGAATATGAATTAGTGATGTAGGGAATAATCTCTTCATTAAATATAAATAATTTGGTATGGAACATAAGAATAATTATAAAATTTCAATATTAAACTTAAAAATTTACCAGTGCACCAAAAAGCTCCGCAACAAGACCTTAATAGATCTGCACTTTCTGACCAATATGTGATGGATATGAAGCACCTGCAATAGCATTATTCTTGGACATATTTGCAGGTGGTTTGGGTCATCAATATACTATGTGTAAGAGTATATGTAATTTCCTCACCTTCTTCTTCACCATGTCAACCTAACAATCTCATTAGTAAAAATTTTTCGATGTTTTTGATGTATTTATCCAACATCTTTAGATACCTGATGTTGTACTTTTAATATAGCTTCTACGGGTTCCAAAGATACAAATTTAACTACATTTGTATCATTTCTAGAGCCACCAATTGTCTTTCATTAAGCTGCAACTCACTCTCCTCCCGTTGTAAGGTTTCTAGAATTCCTATATAATCGACATCTAAATCTAAAGCATGTGTTTAGTTTATGAAGAACTGTTATTCGATTAATATATATGCTTGAAGCTGAAAACAGATGAAATGATATTAACTTTACCAGTCAAATCTTCCAGCAAAAAGATTTTATCAAGTTTGTTTGAGATTTGATTTGTGACTGTTTAACACCTAATTATTAAACATGACATCATATAAAAAATGTTCATTATGAAGTTCAGAAATGAAAACTGAAAAATTTAATTTGGATGTCAATGTTGCATCAGAGTTGGATAGATCAAAGAGCTCCTCGAAACACCTAGCAAATAAACCACGATCGTGGCTAGATCCTTCCTGCATAAAGGAGGAAACGTGAGGAACCAACATTAATTTCAAACCAACAACTTAAAATAGTTGGGTATTTGGCAGATCAAAACTTTGGTAAAGGTCACGACCCGAACCGAGGTCCTGGCCGTGACGGGCTTCCTGAACCAGTGATGGCCCGAGAAGACCCCTTAGCATTACATCATAAGCATAATTATAAATAAAGTGCAGAAAATAGACCCATAAGTTATGAAGTTCAAAGGAAATCAATAATCCAGAACTCAAGTCTTGAACATGACATAAAAACATTTAACTAATTTAGTCCACGAAGCCTCTAACAACATGAATAAGAATATCCTACGCCGGAATATGGCCCCGACAATACCATAAAACAAAATAGCCCAAGTCTAGGTGAAAGAAAATATATGCCTTTCGAAAGATGGATAGCTCACCACTTGCTAGCTGCTGGCCTGAGTGAATCCTAACACTAGCAGAATCACGGGTAAATGCTTCGAAACCTACATCATGAAAGGATGTAGCGTCCGGAGACGGTCAGTACGATGAGTACTGGCATGCAACCCGAGGAAAGAGGATCCAAAACAATTTATATACTATAATAATAATTAAAATTCGAAAAGCCTCACAATATACGTTTGTCATAAATGAGGTACGAAATAAAGAACATTTAAAATATAAAATAAAGCAATCATTTGAAATTCTTTACTTCTGAACTAAGTAGTTACACCGACATTAAGTAACCCACAGGCAATATGGGTCCAATACTCCCCAATTGGCGGGGCCTCAGCTCATGTTGGCCGCATGGACTGAGATAACATAGTTGGCCAAATCAAACATCATCAAAACTGCATACAAATGTTCAAGGCAAGCATACAGTGGTCATCCATATTTCAGGACAGGACCTCCCAATGTCGGCAAACGCGGTTTCCAGTGTTGGTCACAAGGACTACACCTTCTCGGTAAACTACATAACTCTCTTCAGGCCCAATTAAAACATTTTTATTACATTCAATCATGGAGTCTTTTATTAAGGCATTAACATGTTGGTATCGTCATACCAATAACTTGCAAGTCACCAATATCATGCCAAATAATTTTCATTAAACATCTTTTGACTCCAAAATCAACCCCGCCTTTAACATCATAAACATAATCATAATTGAAATCCTCATAACAACTTCACCCTTTTAAAGAAACACAATACTTTCAATGTAAAGGACGGGGAAAAATATTTATATTCCTTATGAAGTTTCAAAGCTTTCAAGAGACTAGAAATCATGGCTAAAACATTTAATCAATAATAGTTCATTTATTTCCAATAGCCAATTCAGTCTCAAAACCCCAATTAAAGATTAAAAATCCATTCTTAAAGAAAAGGGAAAAACAGTTATCAAGCTTTTCATAAGTTAAACATTAAACCCAATTTTCAAACATCAACAAAATATACATAATATTAATCTTAATCATATATTAAGATAATAGTTGAAAAAGGGAAAAATTCATATCAAGCTTTAATAACAAATCCTTAACCCTAGTTTCAAAATCACCATCATAATATACATAATAAATAATATTCATAAATTTAGAATAGTAATTGAAATAGGGAGTGTTCAAACATGCCTTTTGATGGAGAGAACTTGAAGAAAGCTTGAATTTTTGGACCTTGAAGCTTGAACCCTAGTTGATTTCCCTCTTTGTGTTTAGAGAGAAGATGGAGTATGTTTTTGGGAAAATAAAATATGTTTCTAGGGTTTAGGAGTGCTTTTAAGCTGAAAAGGTCGGGTCTCATTATGGGAAAATGACCAAAATACCCCTAAACCGACTTAAAAAAAATTTCTCATAAACAAGTCACCGAACCTATCTACGTGCCGTAAGTCATCCCACGGGCCGTGGAATGGTTCCGTGAAAATCGGGAAATTTTTCTAGCTTTCGAAAACTGATCCACGGAAGGGACCTAGGGTTCCGTAAGTCCAACCCACGTCCCGTAGGTCCAACCCACGTCACGTGAGTCAGTGTCGTGACTCGGATTTTTTTTTTTTTAATTTATTTTTATAAACTTAAATTTATATAAGTATATGGGTTCTTGAAGGTTCTAAAATTTTGGGGTGTTACAGTGAAGGCCCAAGGTATTCAATGTGTCTCAATTATACCATCAACATTCAAATTTGAATACTGATACCAAGTATACAAACTTTGATAATTAACCTCCTACTGGAAAGGTTTCATAAGACCTTAAGCAATTGAACATTGCCCAGCATAAAACATCAGAATTGACAGTTTTCCAGAATGTATAAAGAGAAGAAATGTATAAAACATTCAAAATAAATAGATGAACAGAAAAGGTGAACACATAAGAGATGAGTGAGAGAACATTGTGTGGGTCTTTCCTGAGTGTGCTTGCCCATATGAAAATGTAGGCATATTGTATCCATCAAATGGTGACTGAACAAATGGCTGAACATCACTAAAATGCTCAACTGAACAAAGAGAAAATAAATTTCAACATAACAATATTTCACAGAGTAAATTATACCTCATTATAAACTTCGGCTAACTTTTTGTTTCTAACTTTGGAAATCCAAAGTTGTACATGGTCACATGTATAGCTCCACGCCTAACATAATCAACAAAAAAGATAAGGTTGTCATATATTTAGCGTTGGCATGATTCTTAGTTAATAACATGAGATGAAAGATATAAAACAGTAGATATAGAGGCTTTGATTTTTTCCACAATTATTTCAAGAACAAGGTTTGCACAACAATTTGGATCTAACAATTGCAGACATGTTCCTTTTGTGCGCACTCCTTAATTCAAGATGTTTTATTAATATTGAAGAATCATCGAGCAACTTAGCAATTACAATTAACATAGGGTCATAATAAGTCCAATTTGATTAAAATAAAACCATCAAGAAAAGTTTTCAAAGTGGAGACAGGTGAGTTGGGACAATTAAAAGAATGTGTTTCAGCTTGGTAGCACATTAATTTTGGGTACAAATATGTCACACATTCAATTACTTTCATCCCTACCTATTAATGTTACTTTGAGCAGCAACAAGCGATCAACTGAGATAGATTCGAATCGATATATTTATGGGAATACTTATCAGAACGGATACAAGACTTAGGATCATTATAAAAATTCAATACTAAACATAAGAACTTACCAGTAAACCAAGAAGCTCCGCATCAAGAACTTAATAATTCTGAATTTTCTACCAATATGCGATAGATATGAAGAACCGGTAATAATACTACACTTGGGTTTAATTGCAGGTGCTTTGGGTGATCAATTTACTATGTGTAAGAGGATATGTAAGCTACTCGCATTCTTTTTCCAACATGTCAGCATAACAAATCTTATTCGTAACATTCTATCGCCCTGTTTTTTATGGATTTATACCAACCTCTTAAATTCCCAAAGATAAAATTTATCTACATTCTTATCATCTACCAGGGCCACCAGTTGCCTTTCATTAAGTTGCAACTCATTCTCACCCCGTTGTAAGATTTTTAGAATTCCACATTTATTCAACACTTGATTTAGAGCATATGTATTAGGTTATGAAGAACTGTTACATTTCAGTGACCAAGCATTATGATAATGGGATGCCTCATGCAATGACATCAAATTAAACTTGACTAATCTGACACAATGTTAATTAGAAACTGAAACAGGCATTAGGAGATATAAAATAGCAGCAACATCCATGTGCCTGTGGACTATTAACTTTTCCTTTGCATTATCCACTTCCATTAATATATTAGTTCCATAGAATATAGATAATGCTTGACAATCTAAGTAAGAAACTGTGTGACAATACAATAGTTGTTTTAGTAGGATCAATCACTGAAGGGTATCATGGTACACTAAACTAACATTATGTGCAGGGTCCAAAAAGTGTCGAGCCAAAGTGGGTCTACTATATGCATTATTACCATGAATTTTTTAAGAGTTTTAACTAGATGAATTGTATCCATAACCAGAAAGTTGTATAGCTTAAATAATTACCATACACTATCTCTTAATGTGCCAGAGACTAAACAACCATGAGAGTTGTAAATGTTATCATTCTAAAAAAAAATTAACGCAGTTGAACAGAGAAGGATTTAGAAGTCATATTAGCCTAGGCAACGCGCGCACATCAATGGAAGACAAAAGTTTCATAATAACTTTTCTCCTCTTGCATTTATTCATACGATTCTGAAAAATATTTTTTTTCAACTGAAGGTATATCAAAAACAACATCTCTAACCTACAAAGGTAGGGGTAATATTTGCATACACCCTTCACTCTAAGATCCTACAAAGGGATGTGCTGCAGCTTGGTAGATCATTAGTTTTGGGTACAAAATGTCACGCATTCAAATTCTTTCATCCCTACCTATTACTGTTTCTTTGAGCAGTAACAAAAATTCAACTAAGATGGATTCTAATCCATGTGTTTATTGGAATACTCATCAAAACTGATAAAAGACTTGGGATTATTATAAAAAGTATATATTAAACATAGGAACTTAGCTGTGCACCAAGAAGCTCCGCATTAGTAACTTATTAGTTCAGAACTTTCTGCCCAATATGTGATGGATATAAAGCACTGACAATACCACTTCCCTTGGGCATAATTGCAGGTGCTTCGTGTGATCAATTTACTAGTAAGAGGAAATGTAAATTGCTCAACTTCTTTATGTGCTGCAGCTTGGTAGATCATTAGTTTTGGGTACAAAATGTCACGCATTCAAATTCTTTCATCCCTACCTATTACTGTTTCTTTGAGCAGTAACAAAAATTCAACTAAGATGGATTCTAATCCATGTGTTTATTGGAATACTCATCAAAACTGATAAAAGACTTGGGATTATTATAAAAAGTATATATTAAACATAGGAACTTAGCTGTGCACCAAGAAGCTCCGCATTAGTAACTTATTAGTTCAGAACTTTCTGCCCAATATGTGATGGATATAAAGCACTGACAATACCACTTCCCTTGGGCATAATTGCAGGTGCTTCGTGTGATCAATTTACTAGTAAGAGGAAATGTAAATTGCTCAACTTCTTTTTCCAACATGTCAGCCTAACGACTCTCATTTGTAACATTATTTTGCCATGTTTTTGATGTAGTTATACCAACCTCTTAGATTCCCAATAGAATTTCAATATACCAGCTACAGGTGCCAAAGATAAAAACTTAACTACATTCTGATCATCTTCTAGGACAATGAATTGCCTTTCATTAAGAAACAACTTTCTTCTCGCCCTGTTGTAAGATTTTTGGAATTCCACACTTCATCAACACTTGATTTAAAGCATATGTATTAGGTTATGAAGAACTATTATTTGATTAATCCTCATACTTGCAGCAGAAAAAAATAGAAAATGATGTGAACTTTAGCAGTCAAATCTTCAAGATAAATTTTTTTGGCCAGATTGTTGGCGATTTGATTTGTGACTTTTTAATTCCAAACTAAATAATTGACAATCAAATTTTAATTATGATCAATAACATTTGAAAACTTGATTCGATATATAAATACATACATATGTGTACAGAATTTTTAGATGAAATACTTAACCAATCATATAGGTGTAACTTTGTGAATATGAATATAAAAGAGTTATGTAGGGCCAATAGTTGCCTCTCATTAACCTGCAACTCTTTCTCACCCTGTTATAATGTGTTTAGACTACCACACTTCAGCAACACCTAATTCTAGATCATTTGTTTTAAGTTATGCAGAATTACTATTTAATTAATACCTACAATTGCATCAGAAAACAGAGCAATTAGTTCAAACTTTAACATTCAAATCATCTGGATAAAAGATTTTGGCAAGATTACTCTGTAACTGCTCTTTCTTTTCAACTGTTCAACTGTTATTTGATTAACTGCTCTTTCATTTCAATATTACTCTGTAACTTTCCACTTGTACTGAGTTAAAAGTTGGTGTTGGGACTTAAAAGGTATTCTTACATCAGATGGAGTCAACGATATTCTTGGTATGAACTCTTTCTGTCTAGTCATATTTCCTGATAAAACTATTGCTTCGACAAGTCAATCTCCAATTCTAGTGATGATTAATCTCGTTCCATTACAAAGCCCAGAAGATTGATCTATATTTCTCAGTAACATCACTGATACACCAACTTTCAAAGTAATGGTATGATTTGGTATTCTAGAGCACTTTATAGTGTTTAGAAATTCAGGTGTATGTACTTGTTCCAAATCTGTAAATGTGTGTTCCGACATACAGATTGTGTCGGAACTAAAAAATATTGCTCCTTCACTTTGATTTAGTGAAACCATGTGTTCATTGGTTGATTCTACCATGTCAATAGTGGGTGCCAGAATTCCTCTTTTCTACAGGTATGTTATTCACTGCAATAAGAAAAAAAATCTGATATGTGTTCTCCACAATGGCAGAAATTGGATCGTCAGAATTATTAATAAGAAGATCATCAGGGATATGAACTTTTTCAATTCCATCAACTGAATTATCAATCATACCATCTCTAATCGCTAAAATCCAATTGGTAAATTCTCTTAGATCATTCAAATGTGATTCCACCTGATTACCTTCTAACCTCATATTTTTTGTTAGCTTTATTAATTGGCAGTCAGCCCACAAATATGAAGAATTAAGGGTAGCGTTAACAATATCTTGTCTGTTACCTTTTGGAATGACCGGTAGAATTTGTCTGAAGTCACCGCCTAGAACAACCGTTTTGCCTCCAAATGGCCTCTCCAAATTAGATTCATCTTCAAATCTAAGAATATCTCTTAGAGTTTTGTCAAGAGCTTCAAAACAATATCTATGCACCATTGGTGCCTCATCCCAAATAACTAACTTTGTCTTCACAATCAAACTTGCAAGAGGACTGCCTTGTTTAATATTACATGTTGAATCTTCAGTTGCATTGAGTGGGATCACAAATCTTGAATGAGCTGTTCGTACACCAGGTAATAAAAGTGATGCAATCCCGCTAGACGCAATTGTTAAGACAATTTCTCATTTAGATCTTATGGCTAAAGACGAAGTTCTCCAAATAAAAGTCTTTCTAGTTCCTCCATGACCATATAAAAAAAAGAATTCTCCATTGTTTCGCTACACTGCTGTTATGATTCTGCCACAAACTGAACTTTGCTCCAATGTTAATTTATCCAACAGTTCTTCATGCTCCTTAGACATAGAGCTTCTATTATAATGCAGTTCATCTAGGATGAGTCTATTAGTATGTCCACTTGTTCTGCGTTATAATGAAATTAATATCATTTTCTCTTGATCAGAAAATATTATCTAACTTTTGTGCATTGATATGATCTTTACGAATAATATTTCATATTATTGTACAAACCGAAAAGTTTCATGATCTCTATGTGCAATAAATATATGCACCAATTTTCTTTGAATAATAGATATAATTCTTTCAAATAACATGTTTCATATCTACTAACAAGATTGAAAATTTATCGCGAATAATCATCAATGAACATGATAAATGTACTTTTCATTATGTGACAAATAATTCATCTCACGAATGTCTGTGCGAATTTTCTTTCAACAGTCTTAAAAGATATATTTTTTTCTTTATCTTAAACTTACTACAAGTAAGATACTAAGAAACATGTTCATTTCCACAAACAATAATCAATTCATAATTTACCATGAGTCATATATGAATCTAAAATTCACATGATCTAGATGTTCTTGCCTCAATATTGAGAAACTTCACAATATAAGGAGATGTATTTCCATTTTGTTACAATCTCAAAATAATATTTAAGATTTCATGCATATATATTATCTTTTCAAATAATTTAAGTCATGTCCTTTCACGAATTTGAAATACTGCATTTTTGCAATTTTATGCATGCAACATATGCACATATGCAAATCAATTTGCATTCTTTTTCAATAGAATCATATAGTATTTCTGATCATGTGTATCATTCAAGATTATCACAAAATAATCGTCTATCTAACACTAGATTTCACGAAAAATCACAAATAGGCAGAAAACAAATAGAGATTAGAGCTAGAAAATAGAATTCAAATTTTATTGACAACTTTCCTTTTGATTATGATTTTGATGTTGTCGAATTGGTCATCTTCACATTCACATTCAGCAAAATATTCTAAAATTTTGAGACTGATTTTTGTAACACTCCATCACAAGTATCTGACTTCTATATTGTCACACCCCGAATCCTAACGAGGCATGATTGGCACCCGAAGCCGATATGGCCCGAGAGAACCAATCTTTGCTCATGAACATTCGCATGCATAACCTTAAATGAATAACATACTATCTCATGTAATTGATGAAATGTAAAATGCCATACATATACATATATAAAACTTGGCCGTTTGGACCATCACGTCGCACTGATCGTACATATCTTACATCCATACCCACACATACGTCTACAAAAGCCTCTAGCAGATGCATTTACAGGACCAATTAAGTCGGGGCAAGTCCCCTCTTTAGATAACATCAAAACAAATATACAACTATGACCCAGGAAACTCCGAACCAAGTGGAGCTCACCAAAACTCTGCAAATGATCCCCAGTCTACCGAGGAGGTCTACTAATGTCTGCACCTGCAACATGTAAAGTAAGTCCCCAAGAGGGGTCAGTACGAAGAATGTACTGAGTATGTAAGGTTCAGATGAAACTGTACAATGCATGGATGCTTCAATGAACTCAAATACAAATGAATAATCAATGTGAATAAGTTACCATGTTGCATTTTGGAACCCATGAGTATTGCTGTCATTACTTTCGTTGATTACTTTACTTCAATGGAAATAATTATAAGAGAAACTCTATATGTAGAACCATGTACCTTTATTTCACTATGATCATCTCCAATGATTTTTACATAACAACAACAACCATGGAATCAATATAAGAGAAATAGCAATTGTAAATAAAATCTCTTTCTGTATGTGGGATACCATGTACATTGCGTTCTTTCTTTCCCTTGCCTTTACTTTGCTTTACTTTTACACTGCTTATACACTGTTAGGGCCCTCATCATGCAGGTGTTCATTTCACCCCATGGATACATCATGCAGGTGTGTTATTTCACCCCATGGATAAAATATCATCATCATGCAGGTATTCTTTTTACCCCATGGATACATCATGCAGGTGTGTCAGTTCACCCCATGGATAAAATCATGTCATCATGCAGGTGTATTTGCACCCCATGGATAAATGGCCATCATCATGCAGGTACTTGTACCCCATGGATAAATAAACATCATCATCATACATTACTTTGCTCTTACTTTATTTCATTACTTTGAGATAGATACTTCAACTTGTGAGAGATTGGTACTTTGATATTCATAATATCATTTTGAACTTTGGAACATAACATTGATGGAACCATGAAATATTTAGAACATTAGTCAAAGCATATGAAACATGTGAATTACAATTGATCAATGCATAAAGAACATATGATGAACCATAAATTGATACCGGGAATTAGGGTACCCTTGGCTTATGTGGGATTGATACTTTTGTAGTCATAACATTGTTGGAAGCTTTGGAACAATAACCAATGAGCTAGAGACATGTATATAAACATTCTTGGAAACATAGCCTTCATGGAAACATAATACTGTTGGAACCGTTGAACAATGATCAATGAACAAGATACATGAGTATAATCACTATTGAACCCTTGGAACATAACCTCATTAGACTTTTGGAACATTACTAATGGATATGAGACATGTGTATAGCTCTACTGGATCTTTGGGTCATGACACTAATTGGAACACACCCATATGCTTTACTTTACTCTTGTACTTTATGAGATTAACACCTTAGCCAAACACGTACTTATATGCACATCTCACTTCACTCCTTTATCTCATGAGGTTGACAATTTCACTTATGAAGAATAATTATACCAACTTGCATATCACCTCTCTTATTACTCTTACAATTGGTACAAGGATAATCATCATACCATAGGACTCATAACATGATTGGAACAATGATATTCAACTAAACAAGCTCTCTTTACCTCATTGCTCTTATTGGGCTACTTCTCTTAGGGTCTACGACACATGACAACTTAAGAACTTTCGCCCATAAATAAGAACTAAGTGATTCATGATTCGTATAGGAGTAAAACACATATGACTATCAATATATCAACCTTAGTTGGAATACTATAGAACCCCCTCGGTATAGTACACTTTTGGAACCTTAACATAATGTTCACTAAATACGATACATGTGGATACTAACTATTCACCACCCTGCGATGCAATACCTTAGACCATTTGGAACTTTTGACATATTAGCCAATGAACGTGAGTCAACCAATGGACATGAGTCATACGATGCACCATTGACCAATGAATAAGGAACATATGAGTAACTCTAGCCAACTATCGAATATGAAATACCTTAGAGTATTTCGGAATCAAGTGAGTGCTATGACAGTGTGAACATCATATGTTGCAGAAGGATATAGAAGTAACCTTACATACCTTTGCGTCTTACTATGCATACACAAGCTTATATGAAGATACAATAGTCCAGATTTCTTCCTTACGTCTCACTCTACATCACAAGTACATAACGAAGCTTATATTAGCAACCAACTACCTTACAAGTGCACAAGATGACCATGAGTCACATAGTTACTTTAGAACGTCATTTCGCCTTCTTACAATGTCATTTATCGCATAAACATGCCAACACTACCATAATATTTCACTCATTGACCAAGATTTCATTCAACAATGTTATTTCGCATCACACTTACCCTTTATGCCTTCCCATTATCATTCCGTCACATTTATGCTTATCAATTTGCCTCATAACAACATATGAACAACCATACATATTTAATACAGTCCAACATGACTTCATACAACACTTCAAGGTCATTAAAACGACATCACAAGTTCATAATTACATCCATGAAGGGTATAGGGGTTTCGGGGGGCCAAAGGGATGCAAAAACAAGCAATTCGGAGTTCTGGACCGATCCGCTAAGCCACCTGCGCCCGCAGGTGGATGACCTGCGTCCGCAGGTGACCTTTGGCAGTAGCCAGAGGCACCTGCATTGGCACCTGCGCTCGCAGGTGCTTCGTCTGCGAGGGCGGGTGCCCGTTTTGGTCCGAAATGGCTTCTTTTTGGGTCTTTTAATGCCATCAATGGTCCATGATCATAACCAAACATATTTGAACATATTTTTGACCATATAACATGCCAACCATCAGCCATGGTCTCACAACACACATACAACACCCAAAATGACACTTTACGGCCAATACGCCACCAAAACAACAATCGATTTGTCAATATCAATTCCAAATGTTATGCACAATAATAAAACAATTCAATGCTGTAATAACATCTCACATATCAATATTGAATCCATCAAATTCATTTCCTTCAAGATAACAATCCCATGTTCAAGTTCACAAGGCAAAATCGTCCTCCGATTTAACAAACACATGCACTTCACACATAGTAACCTTCTCAATACTTCACCAACATAACCAACATATTATACACCATCTCTCATGCATAATATATATTAAATCACAATAATAAACACTTACCAAGGCTTGAAAAAGGGTGATCTTGCCCAAAGGATGATGTAGGGTTCTTGAGAGCAAATAAGAAAATGTTGGAAAATTCTAGAAAATGGCATGGGTGTCCAAATGATATAAAATCTGATTTTTCTTTGCTTATATAGACCCTTTTTGGTCATCCTTATCCCATACCTTTTGGTCAATAATTCCTTTGTGAATTTGGTCTTGCAAGAATGGGTTAATTACCCTTTTTAGGCCATGTCTTGCATGCTAATATGTGGGCCTCATTTGGCCCATTAACAAATTTTTAATTGAGCCCACCATTTGAATGAATAACTCCTCATATATACATATACATCACCCAAGTCACTCTTATCCATCCCTTAGCATTAAATGCATGGTTGATTTGTCAAATTGGACAATTCTTGGAAGAATGGGTCAATTTCCATGTTGGGCCATGTCTTCTTATTCATTTTGGGCTTCACTTTGGGCCCAATAATACAAGACTTATTAAATGCCCACATTTCAATACAAAAATTATCAATTCTCTCATGTTTTCATGTTTCCATAAATGTACATGTAGTCGTATAGGTTCGGAAACGTACGGGGTGTTACATATATCAATAATAATTGTTAACTTATATTTTATAATTCTCCATCAATACATCAACAAGACTTCAAAGAATCTTCAAGATTTTTCCATTGTAAATGATTTTGATGGACCTTATATCTTCAAGATAACATATCAAGCCACAATGTATAGTTCATGATTTTTTTTCCCACTTTTCCACATGATAGAATTATATACCGACTCTATCAAAATCCCCATTATTTCATAAATTTTTTAGAGCATTTCATGTCAGGCCCTACTATGTGGGAATACACTGGGTATGTTGTTGTTGTTGTTGTTGTTGTTGTAGAGCATTTCATGTCACCTGATATATGACAAAACTTATCCAGTATTTCAACATACCAATTGAAACCTCTATATCTATATGCACTCTAATATCTAGATTTGTTGCTCAATTCATAGAGACAACTATCTTCAAATTATTGGAACAAGAATAATAAAATCTTTCAGTTGCTCGAGCTGAAATATCAACAAATTGTTAGAATACATATAATAAATATATTAAAGACTCAACATAGGACTAGCTTGGCTTAGAGGCACGTCAAGACATTTCTTGAAGATAGTTGGAGTCTCTCCCTCGAGCAAACGGAAAAACAAATGACAACTATATCTTCAGGATTCAACTAAGCCACTCAACAAGTAGCATTCAAGAACGTTGCTCTTCTATTCTTGAATCTTTGATTTCACCTTTTGATCAATGTCTCTCAAATATTTTCAAGGTGAAGTGGTTTTGAAGTGCTTACCTTTTCAAAGAAAAGAAACACTATTTATAGGATAAAAGTTCTTGAAAAAGAAGAGTTTTTCATTAAATAAAAGTTATTAATAGGTTCATGAATTTTACAAATAACTTGTATCTTCCAAGAACCTTAAACGTTAGAAAAACTAAATGAAGGATAAGTTTCCAAATTCACATTCATTTATTTTAGAAATCAAGACACTTTAAACGGATGAATTGTTTCTAAATTAATTGAAACATTTGTCCTAACAGTGAGCACATTCTCTGTGCCACCTCAATACCGAAGAGTGTATTTATTACACTTTAAAATAGTTCTGAGGAGATGGGGGGAGGGGGAGAAGGTGTGTCCCTAAAACTTTTACCATAGTTCAGAGGGATATTTATACCTTTTCCTATGAAATTTTTTTAAAAAGTTAATAGGATCGTACATGTATTCTATGTTTACCCTAATTGTTAGATGTACAATATATTACAAAACCATGTTTCGAAGAAGCTCAAGGACGGTAAACAAAATTTGATATAATGTCACCATCATTCAATATAATAAGATACATTAATTCGAGGTAACAAAAATAAAAGTACAATGGTTGGGTTGCCAAATAAATTCAAAGGCAAAGTCCTTTACTTAAAAAAAGTTTGACTCAATGACATCACACTTCACAAGGTAGATAAGGAGTCGCGATCAAGTATAAGTTACTCTTTCTAGCACAAGCTAATCCAGCCGACTCAGTCAAGTCCAATTCATTTGAATTGATTCCAGTAGGGAGTTTCCAATCAAAGTGATACAACAATTGAGCTAGTGGAAAAAGAGCATTAGCTATACCAAATGATATCCCAGGGCAGATCCTCCTTCCACTACCGAAGGGAATTAGTTCAAAGTTATTACCAGTAAAATCCACAGAGTTGAGCTCAAATCTCTCAGGTTTAAAGCTTTCTACGTCATCCCAAATTTTTGGATCTCTTCCAATAGCCCATACATTAACAATAACTTTTGTTTTGAAAGGAATAGTATAGCCATTTATGTCTACTTCTTCCCTACATTCTCTAGGGACCAAAAGGGGTAATGGAGGATGGAGTCTGAAAGTTTCTTTAATGACTAACTTTAGATATTTCAACTCCTCTGTATCATTCTCGTCAAAAGTTTCTTTTCCTCTGAAGGCATTTCTTACCTCTGCTTGAGCTTTCGCGAGTACACTTGGATTCTTCATCATTTCTACCAAGGCCCAATCAATTATTGTTGATGAAGTTTCTGTTCCCGCAGCAAATATGTCCTTCATTTGAGCAAGATACGGTTTTAAACCATCTAATGCTATTCATTTTGTACAAATTCTGGACCAATTTCTACTGAAAATCAAAATAATTTACTTATATGACGTGCTACTACCAATTTTTCTTTAACATAGTATTTGCTATTATTTCATTATCCTAGAAATGTTAGTTGGGTTGACATAATATTTTTCATTCTACTTCTCAAATTGTGTAAAGTTTGTCGTAAAGGTACGATTACTAGTTCTATATTATTTACCCTAGGTAACTAAAAAGTATAATTATGTGATTTGTGAACATAAGTGCTTACAAATAATGACAACAACAACAATACTTACTGAAACAATAGCTTTGATGTTGTCGTTGGTGATTGGAAATTGAAGACCTCCTTCTTTCATTAGTCTTAGCAGAACACCAATTAAATCTTCACCTCCTAATTCACCATTGTTCTTGTGCTCATTGATGATTTTTTCAAGAATGGCATCTAACTCATGGTGGACTTTCATAATTTTACTCGTCATTCCACTTAGAACATGAAGAAATTTCAGTGATGGAAATATATCAGCCACATAAAATCCTTCAATTAAGCGTGATGTTTTTTTAACCAGTAGTATAAGTTCGTCTTGCTCTTTGAATACTTTCCCAAATGCAGATCTACAAGTCATAGAGCTTGCAAATTGAAAAATTCTTTTTGTTACATTAACTGTCTCACCAGAAGATGATCGAAAAAATTCAATCATACGAAGAACTTCATCTTGCCTGATAGAGCTGAATGACTTGACATTTTTGGCACTAAGCAATTCCAAGAGATAAATTTTACGCATTTGTCTCCAGTTATCTCCATAGGGAGAAAAGATAACGCCACTCTTGTTATAGCTAATAATCTCGGTAGCCAAAAGGTTGGGCCTAGATGCAAAAGCAAGGCCATGAGTTTTTAGTACTTGTTTGGCCATGTCAGGAGAAGTAACAACAACTAGTGAAACTTCACCTAGTTGAAGGTGCATAATTGAACCATATTTTTTGGCTAAATCTCCAAGGACACGATGTGGAAGTCCACCTAACAAATAAAACATGCTTCCAAATAAAGGTAATTTCCATGGACTTGGAGGCAATTTTTTTCTAATTTGGCTATTGGAATTCTTCCATTTCATTAGCAAAAAAAGGAAAGATACAAAAAGGAAAAAGGAAAAGAAGTTGAAGAACTGCATATTTTGGCTTGATAGGTTCTGCAAATTGAAGTGCTGTTGCATATGTCTTCTATATAGACTTTTTGATTTGGTAAGAATTGACAAAATGATCTATTTGGGTTTGAGAATAAGTTCAAAATAATTCCTAAAGTATGCTCTGGGCAGTTTTTTTTTTTTTTTTTTAGTTTATCAAAAGTTAATATTTTTTCGACTTAGACGTGAAATTAATAAGAGCACGATATGAATATTTTATAACCGACAAATTTTCAGTGACTCAACGAATAGTGGGCTCCCTTCCTCATTTAAATACTCCTTCCTCAGATTTAATTTATTTGTCTGATTTTAACTTAATTCAAAGTTACGTTTATAAAAATAAAAAGGACTTTAAAAATTTTGTGGTCTTAATCTAAAAATGTGTAGAATATATCAAAATATACTTGAATTTTATTGTTTTAAACATGTGATGTGGTGAAAGTTAAAAATAAAGAGTTGTCAAAAAAAAAAAAAAAAATTTTACTAAAAGAATAATAGAACAAATCAATTGACACTTACAATCCAAATTTGAGGAAGTAATAATTTATTTAAAATTCAATTATTAAATATAATTGTGATCCAGATTTTGTAGCAATAGTTGACTATTATACAAATTACTCCCTCTGTTTCAAAAAGAATGACCTACTTTCCTTTTTAGTCCGTTTCAAAAAAAATGATCCTTTCCTTTTTTGGCAACACTTTAATTTCAACTTTTCACATGGCATGTTTAAGACCACAAGATTAAAGGTCTTTTGGTACATTTGTCATAACTTTAATTTAGGGCCACAAGATTAAAAAGTCTTCTTTATTTTCTTAAACTCCATGTCAAGTCAAACTAGGTCATTCTTTTTTAAACGGAGGGAGTACGAGATAACGTGAGGATTATTAAAAACAAAAAAGAATATAACAAGACAAATAAACTAAAAGAATATAAGAAGACAAATAAACATATCCTTTTTAGTAAGTGTTGGTTGTTTGCACGATCAAAAAGATCTCAGTCTATCTTAGGACGACAAAGGGTATTTCCGTCATTCTACATTTTTGCTGACCTTTAATAGTCTCCATTTGTCAACCTTTTTGGTTTCCACGTAGTGCAAGGCCGTAAAAGTTGATCCACGCAGTACACCTTCAGCTTTACCACCTTTAATATTCAATGGTTTTCTTTTCTTTTTATGAACTTTAATGGTCTTTTCCCTATTTTTGGACAATATCAGACCCAAAAATGTTACATTAAAGTCAGATCGAAATACATACATGATTTAAAAAATTGGAGGAAATAGAAGGAAGATATTCTATTTGTAACAAGGTTCAAAAAATTGGGTAGGCCGAAGATATTTCGGAAAATATGGGTCAAACTTTCTAAAGAGAAACACGTACTTGAAATTTATAAAAGCCAAAAAAAAAAGGAGGAAAAAATCAATTCGGAATTGGAAATTCTGAAGGAAAAAACTTGAAAGATATCAAACCTTAGATCTTAATATCCCTCTAGGAAGATGAAGGGAACAGAGAGTCTTCCAAATGTGAAGGAAAGAGAAAAAGGATGCTTTTAGAGTAATGCAATTGCTTTTTATGATACCCACTGTAATGTTATCGTTTTATGCAGCATAAGTGCTCTAAATGACAATTTGAAAATAGCCGAGAGAGCCACAATTTGCTATTATCTCAATAGCTATAGTGATTATAATTTCATCCTACAACAAAGGATCCTTACCGCTTTGCTGGATTTCAATACATTTGATTATTTTGTTGTGGAATATAATGGTCGGGCAATTTGAATTTTGCAGATTTTGGAACGTAAATTTGCTCGAGTGACAACATTAGTAATATATTCACTGATAGGGGTAAGTTCTCGACATGTTCCATGTGTTTAGTTGTAGCATTCAGAAGTTGCGTTTTTTATTTCATGTTATGCTACATTCGTTGGTATGCTTTAGGATGCCTTTTGTAGTAGAAATTTATTTCTCTAATAGAACAAAAGAGTTAATATCTGAAAAGGTTATTGAACTATGAGAATTATTACTTACTTTACCATTTTCTCAGAAAACAGAATAAATCATTACTGTAATTATTCAGCCATAACATTTTATCGATTTTGTAAGTTCTCTTTTGATTTTACTTTTCTATTTTCAACTGTTTCCTTTTACTTTTGAGATAATAACTAACGACTTTGTAAGTTTTCCAGTTTGTATTTCAATAGTCCAACTCTTCTGAGATAATAACTAACGACTTTGTTCTTGTGTAGAACATAATGTTTTGTGGCTGAATCAATATACTACTATTTTAGAGTATAATTGTTGTTGTCATAGGTGGCTGTAGAATTTTGTTAGCAATTTGTTAGCATTTTACGTTGGAATGTAATGGGTTACCTTAAAACAAGGTTTGGGATCGTATTAGTGACTCGAGAAAAAAAAGGAGCCCTGCATTCAAATGAATTTATGGTATTTCGTCACAATCTTTTTGACAATGGTTTTTCCTTTTTTTCACGAGTGCTGCCTTTTGGGTTCTTATCTTTCTGTTTCTTTTGTTTTGATTCTAACATTTCGTTGGTCAGCTGATCTTTTTTGAAATGAAAAATGGTGAACACTTCATCTTGGTACATTAATGTTGCAAATAGACGACAACTGTTGTTTTAATAGTCAATTGCAAGTGGTTTCTGAATATGTTTGCCTTCTAATTTTTCAATCCTGCCTCTTTGTCAATTGCTTCGTAACTTTTTGATGTCTATGTTGTTGTAGTTCAAACCTGCATAGATTAATGCCATCCTGCAGGATTTTAATGAGCTCCGTTCACTTGCTCCAACTGGTGTACATATTGGTGGCACAAAGTACATGGTCATTCAAGGAAAAGGAGGGATCACCTTCGAGAAAAGAAGGTATGTTTTTACGCTATGTTGCTCGGACTCTTCACAAATGTTGACTGGCATTGTCTCCTTACTGTCTTTTGGATTGTTCTTTTCAGGTGATCATGAAAGACTTTCAACCTGGGAAAACCTATTTTCCTTGACGGGTCCACAGTTCAGCTACCAGAATTCAGCTTGCAAGCCAATGCAAATATATACGATGTCTCTGTTTTATTAGTCTTTCCAGGGACTTATAATGTTCTGCAAACCAGCTGTGACATATACAAGAATGTTATATTTAATCATGTCTCCTTTATTTGTGTCTCAATACTAATAAAGACCCGGGCCTTGCACGGGCATCCCTTATCTAGTATAATTCAAAGAGTGAAGTGGCCGCCCTCCGGCATTTGTAACTAATACACTCATTAAGTAACCAAGAAGTCAAAATTGAGGGGCTGAGAATATAAAAATAATTGAGCATGTGCAAAGGACTTTTAATAAAACTTATTTATTTACATAGTATAATTTTTTAGTGAAAACAAGGGTGGTTCCGTCATGAAATAGAAGCAAATGATTGTAATAACTCGACATCGCATTTTGAGATTTAGTGTATCATTTTGTGTTTTGAGGTCTTAGATAGGTTGGTGTAGATCTAGTACTTGAGGGGTTCGTTGGAGGTCTTAGGTCGTTTTTCATGTTTTCAGATTTCATCCCACTTCGTGTTTTGAGGTCTTAGATAGGCTATTTGTAATAACCCTCGTATTGATATTCAGAATTTTCTGTGTTTTGACTATTTTGCCCCTCGTCGTGGTTGTCTTATCTTGTTTAAGAATTGTGGGGATAGTTGGCATGGTCCCTGATGCATTCGGGAGTATTTTATTTGAGTTTGTGATTTTGAGTATCTTTATAATGATAGGTTTGACTTTGGTCAACATTTTGTGATTCGAGTCTCGGATGAGGTTTCTGACTGTCCCATTAGATCTGGAGCGTCGATTTTAGGTTGGTAGTATGGTTGGTTAAGGTTCGGAACCTTTAATTGTATTTCAACCCTCCATTTGAAAAATAGTGTATTTTGTCCTAAAGGGGTTCCGGGGGTTAATTTATTGTAAACGACCTTTTTTTCTTAAATCCGATAATTCCATTGGATCCGGAACCTATTTTATGAACAATTTGCACTATTGCTTCATGCTCATAGGGTTCCGGATGAGTTTCGAGGGTCAAAAATAAGTTTTAAAATTGTTGATGGTTGGTCAACAGTTGACCGCAGTAAACGCGCGGTCAACGGTGAACAAGTCAACCTTCTTTGCTGAAAATTGTCCAAATTCGGGATTTACCCTATTTTTGCTCATTTTCACCATTTTTATTATATTGGGAGCTTGGGAGGAAGATTTTGGGGGAGATTTCTTGCGTAAGTTCGTGCGGATAAGTTCCTAACTCAATTCTAAATCATTTCCTACCAACTTTATCATCTAAATTCTTCTAAATCAAAGATTTCAAAAGAGGATTTTTAGTGTTTTTCCCCAAATTAAAATTTTGGCATTTCTTTGATTTGAATTTCGATTCTTCCTCATTTTTGCTTGGGTTTTCACCTATAGAATCCTTTTCACTTGAGTATTATGGTTTTCAAATAAAAATTCCGTTTTTACCCTTTTTGATTTTCGATGGATTTTTGGGGTTTTGACGGTAAAGCTTGAAAATGGTTTTTCTTCGATTTGGACCTCATTTTTAACTCGTTTTTGCATGGGTTTTCAGATGTAGGTTCCTTTAACCTTGGGAAATGTGTTTTTAAAATAAAATTCCAATTTTACTCCTTCGTTTTCAAAATCCATTATCGAGATCCGTTTTTGACCCATTTCAAATATGGTCAATATGGGTATCAATAGCTTCCTTTTGACTTGTAGATGCCATATTTGATGTGATTGGATGCATTTGGTGTTGATTCGGAAGAGTTGGGCTTCCGGTTGAGGTCTTGGATTACGTTTAAGCTTGCGGATCTTCATTTAAGGCAAGTTGAACTGTACCTTGACTTTTTCTAAAGTGTTTATGTGTTTGTATGCTTGGTTATGGTATTTTGATGATTCGTTTAGGATTGGGGGTCTCGCTTAGTTGAAATGGCGAGCATCTCCGCGGGTACCGTAGTCTTTGGTGGATCATAATTAGATTATTGTTTCCCTTAGTTAGTATTATTGCTTGTGTTTATTCTTAGAAGTAGATTATAGATAACTAACTTAGTGTTTCTCTAATGTTAGTATTAATGCTTGTTTTGGAGCTAGATTCATGTTTAGTGGACTTTGACATAATGACTGGGCTTTAGTGACCTCTTAAGGGATAATTGTGTGATCATCGTGATTTGATGGAATAATTGGGGTTAGAAGATACTTAGAGCGAGATTGGCTTGTAATAGTTAAGGAAGCTTAAGTTATGATCAAGCTAAGTTTGGGTAGTCTCACGTTCTATTATTGTTGAGATTGTTGATATCTATCATTGTGTGCCCGAGTGGGGGTTTATGTGCATATTATTATTATCGGTCTTGAGTGTATATTTTGTGGTGATGCCCGAATGGGGGCTTGAATTGTGTTAATTGGCTATGAGCGTGCATTTAATTGTCATATTATGTACTATGTCACCGAGTAAGGGCTTGACTTGATGATTGTTGGTCATTATTTTACATTAAGGCCATATTTATTATTGTGTTGCCCGAGTGGGGGCTTGACTTGACATTGTAGGTCTTATCTGAGCATGTGATTGCATATTCATCGTAGTGATGCCAGGGAGTGGGCTTGAGAATGGTAATTTTGATGATTACATGACCATATATTCAATTGGTACCAAGTGGAGACTGATATCATGAGTTATTAATACATTGAGTTGATTCTGAGCTCATTTGTGCATATATCATGCGTATTGATGGATTTGAGATCCTTGTGTTGAGATTACTGTGAGCATTGCATCCTCATATCACACATGCATATTCATGATATATTGGTATCACCGGGACATTTTGTAAAACCCTCTACCGTGATTCACGAGGCGGAGAGGCGATATTGATGAGATATTTTACCAAACTCTCTATCGTGATCCACGAGGCGGAGAGGAGATATTGAGATTGAGATTGAGACTGAGTAGTATATGGGTTGCGAACCCCCCATGGGTCCTACCTAGTAGCTGCGAGCTCGGTGGGTGTATACAGAAAGTTATGCGATAACTTTCAAAGATTCATTATCATCACATCATCATCACTTCATTACATTGCATCATTTGCATTGCATTATCATCCTTGGTGTGTTTTCATATTGTGTTAGTGTCTACTCTTGTACCATATTTCTGTGTTAGGACCTTGTTTGTGATACTGTGTTTGAGCATTCATTTCACTTTATTTCATTATCATATTTCATCGTATGTTGGTCGAAAGGGAGAGGTGTGATAAGACTTGGGTATAATGGTGACTTGATCGAAAGATAGATGGATAACACCCTTTTTGATAGCATGAGATACATCCTTATATATATATACACTCTCCCTGTTGCTATCCCATAGTATTGGTTAATGATGATTGACTCACCTGGATTAGTGTGCCTACCCTGCATTTGGTTTACCTGTTGACCATTGTCTTGGGTTACCCTAGTAGGATAAAGTACTGTGATTTTGGCGGGTTATAGAAGGATTGTGGAAATCTTGGGTAGTTGGGGTGGTGGTTCTCGCCATCACTTTGGATTAGGATCGGTTATCGACGATGCTTGCTGAGTACATGTGGTTTCTTACTCACTATTGCTTTCTTTTCCTTTTTCTTGTTTTTCTGCACCCCGTGCAGATATTGGGCCGAGTAGTAGTTTGTAGATCGTCTTCTTCCAGTATTAGCGTTGCGGAGATTGAGGTAGTAGCTGAGGGACTTCAGGACTTCTCAGATCTCTCTATTTATGTCTTATGCTTTATTCGCATCTAAGATATTCTAGAAGATCATTATTCCTATTCTATATTAGAGGCTTGTACTAGTGACAACCAGATCTGTATGTATCTTAAATATTTGCTTCTTCTTTAAATATATTTTGGGAATTATTCTTTTTCTTCCACTTCTGATTTACTTGATTTTTGAGTTTGGGTTGGGATAGGCTTACTTGTCTAGAGGGTGTGACAAGTGCCATCACATGCTTATTTTGGGTCGTGACAACAGGTGAGTTGGGACAATTAAAGGAATGTGTTGCAACTTGGTAGCACATTAGTTTTGGGCACAAATATGTCACACATTCAATTACTTTCATCCCTACCTATTAATGTTACTTTGAGCAGCAACAAGTGATCAACTGAGATAGCTTCTAATCCATGTATTTATGGGAATACTTATCAGAACGGATACAAGACTTAGGAAACAAGACTTAGGATCATTATAAAAAGTGAATACTAAACATAAGAACTTACCAGTAAACCAAGAAGCTCCACATCAAGAACTTAATAATTCTGAATTTTCTGCCAATATGTGATGGATATGAAGAGCCGGTAATAACACTACACTTGGGATTAATTGCAGGTGCTTTGGGTGATCAATTTACTACATGTAAGAGGATATGTAAGCTGCTCACCTTTTTTTCCCAACATGTCAGCTTAACGACTCTTATTCGTAACATTCTATCGCCCTGTTTTTTATGTATTTATACCAACCTCTTAAATTCCCAATGATGTACTTTCAATATAGCAGCTACTGGTGCCAAAGATAAAATTTATCTACATTCTAATCATTTACTAGGGCCACCAGTTGCCTTTGATTAAGTTGCAACTCATTCTCACCCCGTTGTAAGATTTTTAGAATTTCACATTTATTTAACACCTGATTTAGAGCATATGTATTAGGTTATGAAGAACTGTTACGTTCCAGCGATCAAGCATTATGATAATGGGATGCCTCATGCAATGACATCAGATTAAACTTGACTAATCTGACAAAATGTTAATTAGAAACTGAAACAGGCATTAGGAGATATAAAATAGCAGCAACATCCAAGTGCCTGTGGACTATTAACTTTTCCTTTGCATTATCCACTTCCATTAATATATTAGTTCCATAGAATGTAGTTAATGCTTGACAATCTAAGTAAGAAACTGTGTGAGAATACAATATCTTTTTTAGTAGGATTAATCACTGAAGGACATCATGGTACACTAAACTAACATTATGTGCAGGGTTCAAAAAGTGCCGAGCCATAGTGGGTCTACTATACGCATTCTTACCATGAATTTTTTAAGAGTTTTAACTAGATGAATTGTATCCATAACCAAAAAGTTGTATAGCTTAACTAATTACCATACACCAACTCTTACTGTGCCAGAGAATAAACAACTATGAGAGTTGTAAATGTTACCATTCTCAAAAAAAAATTAACGAAGTTGAACAGAGAAAGATTAGAAGTCATATTGGCCTAGGCAACGCGCGCACATCAATGGAAGACGAAAGTTATAAGCCTTAGTATTATCATAATTAACTTTTCTCCTCTTGCATTTATTCATACGATTCTGAAAAATATTTTTCTTCAACTGAAGGTCATGAAGAAATTTCAGTGATGGAAATATATCAGCCACATCAAATCCTTCAACTAAGCGTGATACTTTTTTAACCAGTAGTATAAGTTCGTCTTGCTCTTTGAATACTTTCCCAAATGCTTATCTACAAGTCATAGAGCTCGCAAATTGAAAAATTCTTTTTGTTACATTAACTGTCTCACCAGAAGATGATCGAAAAAATTCAATCATACGAAGAACTTCATCTTGCCTGATAGAGCTGAATGACTTGACATTTTTGGCACTAAGCAATTCCAAGAGACAAATTTTACGCATTTGTCTCCAGTTATCTCCATAAGGAGAAAAGATAATGCCGCTCCTGTTATAGCTAAGAATCTCGGTAGCCAAAAGGTTGGGCCTAGATGCAAAAGCAAGGTCATGAGTTTTTAGTACTTGTTTTGCCATGTCAGGAGAAGTAACAACAACTAGAGAAACTTCACCTAGTTGAAGATGCATAATTGAACCATATTTTTTGGCTAAATCTCCAAGGACACGATGTGGAAGTCCACCTAACAAATAAAACATGCTTCCAAATAAAGGTAATTTCCATGGACTTGGAGGCAATCTTTTTCTAATTTGGCAATTGGAATTCTTCCATTTCATTAGCAAAAAAAGGAAAGATACAAAAAGGAAAAAGGAAAAGAAGTTGAAGAACTGCATATTTTGGCTTGATAGGTTCTGCAAATTGAAGTGCTGTTGCATATGTCTTCTATATAGACTTTTTGATTTGGTAGGAAATGACAAAATGATCTATTTGGGTTTAGGAATAAGTTCAAAATAATTCCTAAAGTATGCTCTGGGCAGTTTTTTTTTTTTTTAGTTTCAAAAGTAAATATTTTTTCGACTTGACGTGAAATTAATAAGAGCAGGATATGAATTTTTTATAACGGATAATTTTTCAGTGACTCAACGAATAGTGGGCTCCCTTCCTCATTTAAATACTCCTTCCTCTGATTTAATTTATTTGGTTGGTTTTAACTTAACTCAAAGTTACATTTACAAAAATATAAAGGACTTTAAAAATTTAATGGTCTTAAACTAAAAATGTGTAGAATGTATCAAAATATACTTGAATCTTATTATCTTAAACATGTGATGTGGTGAAAGTTAAAAATAAAAAATTGTCAAAAAAAAAATAAAAATATTCTTTCTGAAACGGACTAAAACAATAATAGAACAAATCAATTGACATTTACAATCCAAATTTGAGGAAGTAATAATTTATTTAAAATTCAATTATTAAATATAATTGTGATCCAGATTTTGTGGCAATAATTGACTATTATACAAATTACGAGATAACGTGAGGATTATTAAAAACAAAAAAGAATATAAGAAGACAAATAAACTAAGTAAGTATACATATAAACTCATAAAGTAACCAAAAAGTCAAAATTGAGGGGCTGAGAATATAAAAATAATTGAGCATGTGCAAAGGACTTTTAATAAAACTTATTTATTTACATAGTATAATTTTTTAGTGAAAACAAGGATGGCTCCCTCACTGAAATAGAACCAAATAATTGTAATAACTCGACATCGCATTTTGAGATTTAGTGTATCATTTTGTGTTTTGAGGTGTTAGATAGGTTGGAGTAGAGCTAGTACTTGAGGGGTTCATTGGAGGTCTTAGGTCCTTTTTTTGTGTTTTCAGATTTCATCCCACTTTAGTGTTTTGAGGTCTTAGTTAGGCTATTTTTATGTTTGAAGGACTTGAGGGGTTTGGTGGAGATTCAATTTGGAAAGTGCAAATTGTGTTTGTGCTCCCTATGTCAAGACTCCCCCAAATGCGGGGGTCTTGGTCGCTTTTGTGATAATGGAAGGTTTGGGGTTTTTGCTTTTGAGAAGCAATTGGTTGCGTTTGTGATGGCACATTTTCAAGCAAGGTGTAGCAAAAGGCTTATTTTCGAGATTTTTTATATTCTATCTTTATTTTTAGACAAATTAGATACAGATAGAGGAGATTTTGACTAGAATTCATGAGATAGATTCAAGGTAATGAGTTTACTCTTATCCATGACCATGATGATTTTTTCTTTTTCAAGTAATCATGTGTAGTTATTAAAATATGAATTTGAATGTAGAAATTAAGAATTTTTAAACTAAGCCCTAGAATTGATAAGCTAATGATTTAAGCTAGCAAATGAACTCAAAATTGAAAGCTAATTATAGATTTGGAGTTCCTTTGATATTTTTTTCTTTAACAATCTTTCTTTCAAGTTCATTTCTCTAACTCAAATTCTTTAAATAAATTTAGAGCATTTTACTTGTCAAAACACTTTCTTTTATCTATTGGGAACTAGTTCCCTTTTTATACTTAATTATTTATTTTTGTACTTTATTTATCCATTAAAAATATATTTTAAATGCTTTATTCATTTACTCCCTTGCACATATTTTACTGCATACAAAAGAATATATTCTCCTTCCTTTCTATACGCGTCGACCATGCTTTCATTTAAATCATTATCATAATAATTGTAAATAATAACTAACTATTTTTCCACCATACCTGACGTTCACATTTATCCAGAAGTTACATTTTGCGGATTCTATAAAATGACTAATCTCTTCCTTTTAAGATAATTCAAACCCTTATCTAGAATTTTACCTGTTTTACAGACCATAAACAAAGTTGCACTTAGAATATATATGTCTAGGCAGTAGGCACAACCAATGTCTAGTCATTAAGCCAATTTATCCGGCTGACTATGAAATCACATGTAGAAGTTGTACTTAGAATTATGCGATATGTGAAAAATCAAATAGGCCAAGGCACATATTATAAAGAAATTGAAAAGAATATGTCACAATTTATTTTGATGCAAATTGATAGCGTGTCCACAATCTTGACAATCTGCAACTGGTTAGTTAAGAAATCCAATGAAATCCAAGAAACAAATTATAGTGTCTAGAATTTCATAGAGACTGAATACTTGAGTATTGTTGCCACATTTGTAAAACTGGTTTGGTAACTAGGTTTAGTGTAAGAATTAGGGGTCATTTGATATGAGAGATAAGGGATAATAATTTAGGACAAAATGTAGGATTATAGTATTTTGTGTTTGATATGGGGTATTAATTAGACTCTAAATTGTTTATCCCATCATTTGCACAATATAATGGGATAAGTTATCCCATATATATGGTGGGATATCCGAACACATGGGATAACTATGATTATCCATACCTCTGCCAAACAACCCTTAGAATTGATATAAATCTCCAATTGACATTTATAGTGATAGATCTATTTGGGGTTGCCCTAAATAATTCTACCACAATTGTGTTTTAATTCAAAAAGGGTTTCTTGGTACAAAAGGCTCTCTTAGTGTCACAAGCCAAATGGCCGTGAGTGGAACCCACACTAATCTTCATGTGGGAGAACTATTTAACCCGAACCATTACCCAATCATTTAGTCAATATTAGGACAAAGTTATCAGAAAATCCAACTTAATGATAATAAATCAAAAACTAATGATTATTAATGTGAAAATCAAACAAACTACCTATTAAGATTCCCAAGACCCGAAAGTCATCGTACAAGAACTCCTAAAACAAAAATCATGTCTGAAAGAAATATCCAAAATAACAAAAGATAATAAGTGTTTCATTATCCGAAAAAAGGACAACAACAAATATGATGATCCATGGCAGCCTGGAGATGGAGTGCTCACCCTTGGATCGAGATCAGCTATTAAAAGCTAGAGATAAGGTCTTGTCTGAGCCTCTGAAACACTTTCTACACTCAACAAAAGAAGAGTACAGGGTAGTATCAGTACAAGTCACTATGTACTGGTAGGTATCATAGGCCAACTCAATTTAATAGCATGTTTACAACATAAATCAAATAACAAGTAGACAGACATCAATACATAGCAAGTAATTTAATAAATCAACAAATACATCAATGAAGGGCCGAACAATGCTCACAAACAAGTCACGTAACCATCAAAAGTATCAACCATACCGTAAACAACCACGAAATTAACAATAATGCCATAAGTAAAAATTATATCCTTCTCAGCCTTTCAATTAGAACACCATTAGCTCGTTATCAACTTATTAAACTACACAATATCTCAAAATCAACACTAGTTTATAGACACACGCTAAGGGACTTTTTTCTGCCCAACTAGTCATGACCTACAGGGAACAATCTAAGTCCATGTACCGTACCGACATGGTACCCGATCCTCCATAAATAAGTAATATCAATATCCATATCCGTACCGGCATGGTACCCGATCCTCCATAACCATATTATATACATTTTATCAGATTCACATTATCTCTTAGGATACAACACGATATACTAAATTTACAAGTACACTTTTAATTAATCATAAGACAATTTGATCAAGTTCAATTTTCAATAACTATTCATACAAGTGTCAACAATCCAAATATCATCAAATTCAAGTATGTCCGAAGACCAATCAACAAGCATCCAATTTAGGAGCATACATACAGTTAGATCAAGTCTAAACTCCAATTAAACCATAACCTACCTCATCCGAAGAATCCGAATGCAAGCTAATTTGCAAGGGTCTTCCCTTTTGTAAAGCTTCCGAATGGTCAAAATCTGTTCAAATACATAACCCCCATAAGAATACGAATCTAACGGCACCCATTTTAGAAATTCTTATATTACTCTAAAAAATCCTAGACCTAAAACCAAAACTTATCGAAACCGTAACTAATCGAAGAAAAACTAGCAACTGTAGTACTTTTAATTGTACAGGAAATCATTATACTAAAGAATTAGTCTTATACATACGAACCACTATGGGTAAATGAGTAACAGTGTTTTAAAAGGCGAGAGCATGATGCGAGGTGTTTTACGTAGCACGGGGAGAGGCGTAAGCCCCGAGACATGGGGCGTAGGTCCCACGGATCTACGAGGCATATATCTCATGCATCTTTATTTTTATAAATTAAAAGCAAAATTTTCAATGATTCTACAAATAATTCAAATAAATCACCAAAAATATAGAAAAAAATATTACAGTAATAAAAAAACTTACTTTCTTTATTTACATATTTTAGAAAAAATCACTACCATATAGTAACATAAAGTATAATAATCATTACATCAATAATAAAAAAAATATGATTATAGCAAAAAATACTTTTAAAATAACAAAAAAAATTAAATTTAACATCCGGACTTACGTTTTTATGTCTGAGACTTACGTTTTTACGCCCGGGACTTACGCCCTAGGGATCTACGTTTTTAATTTGCATCCCGTAGCGTTTTTACTATGCCCCGCCCCGGAACTCGCCCTGAAACTCACCTCGAAAACACCTTTGAAAACACTGATAAATAACAATGGAATGAGTCATTACAATAGATACCAATTTACCCACAGTTTGTCCCCAAATGGTCATAGGATAAAGAAAGGCACAATACAAATTTTGGATCTTACAGCACCACATAGAACTATAACCATCATAACTCATCACCCAAAAACAAAATGATGAAAATACACCACTTATTAAATAAGCCATCACAAAATCTCAGCTCTTTCTAATCTACAACATCATCGGCTCTTAACATACCAATTTCATTCGTCTACCACAATCACGTTCCCTGGTTATTACTTCTCCTAATCACACACTCATCAAGAGATATTCCCCTACCACCTATCAAAAAAAAAATACACTTGACAACCAACATCTATACACAAAAGCTCATATTACCACAAATAGGTCTAGACACTAAACAATTATAATCACAATGCCTTTAATCACTTACCACAGCTCCTCTAACCTTAAGGATTACTGTAACAGGAACATGACAACTCCCTCCAAAGGTCTAAGCTAATATGGATATACCCAAACTCCACAACCAAGACAGAACTACAAGAATTCGCTACCAAACATCCCTTTACCCTTCACTAAGTTCAAGCCTACAACCATTAATGGGTGCATTCAACCACGATTATAATAAGACTTTATTCACACTCTTACAACAATACTAAATCCACCAACCTGTATTTCCACACCTATTCATTGATCATTCAGCTTAGCTAACACTCCAGTATTCAATCACTAATATCAAGTAAATCCTTCGTTATCATTTCCACCTAGCATATCACTGGAATCAACCCCGGAATATAAACTAATCTCCAAAACAATGTCTACAATTAGGTAATTATACCCCAACTACGAGTCAACAACAAAATATTAAATATTAAACTTAGGCTTTCCTTTTCTAGAACCTCCTGTTAAGGTACCAGATCCCAACCTATGCAATGACCGCAAGAATTAGTCTTTACAGTCTTAATGCACCCTTCAAGAATATACAACAATAATCAACTACTTACAGTCGGAAACCTTTAACTGGTCAGGTTATCAAGCTAAGTGATCAACCTGTCCTTATTAAATCAAAGTCTCGTGTACCAAACTAGTTAGCACCCTGTCGCTTCATCTATATGGTTTTTGAAAGAAATTGGAAAAGGTATAAAGGATAGGGAAGGCTGACAGTCTCCGGCATTCCCCCCCATCCTTCCCAACACAAGACTGTTTAATTTCTTTTTTTTTCGCACTTTTTATTTCTTTTTATGAAAATGCTAAGACTTGGTATCCTTAATATTTCATACCACTAGATTCTAATTAATTGAATAGGGATTTAGTCAAAATTAGCACCTCGAAAAAGCTCAACTTTTCTTTTATTGAAACAAGACAAGGACAAAGAGAGATTATGTCTCCCTACCTCTATAGCGACAAAAAAGTACCGCTATAGCGGTATGTAGACACTACTTACCTTACGCTGTGGCGGAAGGTTACTGCTATAGTAGTACACTTACATTGTTTTGCAAATTTTTTAATTTTTGTCCTATTTTTCCGACAGGCAACTAGTTACAAACTCGTGGATCCTTATCTCAGAATCCTTAGTACTTCACTCATTGATTTAACATCTCTTGAATTTACTGACTAGAATCTTCATTACAATAATAAATATTCTGGTACTAATCATACCCCTTAGTAATTCAATTTAACAACCACTGGTTGTTATCTTTCGAAGTTATGAATGCATTCACAGGATTTCACACAGATATTTCATTGGAATAGTTTCATCACAAGGTTAGAAACCAATTACCCCTTTCGTAACTTCATATTTTCAATAAACATGTTCATATATACTTCCCACATTAACATCAAGATTATCTCATCATTTGCCCAGTTTTAGGAAACTAGTTCATACAAAAGTGATGAACAATGTAAAGCAACAAACTGGCCTTCATAAGGAGCTCAAAGGTCATATATCATCCACATTCCTGGTCCTCTTAAGGAATCTTTATTAATCAAATTATCATTATCAAATATTATCAATCAACACTACAATTAATCGTAATCAATACACTAAGCAACTCCACGCCATTGTTAGAAACAACAATACGATCATATTTTCATATCCCACTCTAAAAGGAACATTATTATCCGATGCTCATATTATCATTTCAGCATCAATAAAGCTTTCATTATTTTCTGAATTCATGGTCAATTCAAACCATATAATAAGTACGATAGGACTCTTTGATCCATAATCCACACATTATTTCATAATTTGGTAATTTATTCGGTCAATTCATCTTGAATCATCATCATCTAGTTTATCATACCATAATTTTGATTAACATTTCTTCAAGTAACCTATATTTCAATAAGTCACTATCTCAGACAGAGTTCAAATAGTACATATAGTTTCAACCAACACATAATTTCAACAAAAAAAATCTACAATTTCAATCAACACATCGTCACTTAATATTTATTCAACAAAAATCTAGGCATTGCAACAATCTACTCTGTCATGACAGTACAATTACACAAGTTCTTTACAACCAACCATACATACTTTTATTCACTATCTTTATTTAGGCGACAAGTTTTTTTCCAATGATCACTACTTAATCATTCGCACACAGTACGACCTTTCAGCAGATACCAATTGGAATAACCTATATTCCAATTTAATGATAGGATATAAATTGAAATGGTCAAGCTCAATCTTATTTAGTGAGATACCAATTGGGGCCGACTAGATACCAATTGGACTCAATCCAATCATGCAACTAACTTTGAACGCACGATAGGACAGAAGAAGTGAAACAGTTCCTAAAATTCCTTATAGCCTTCCACAGATTTAATGTGGATGTCTACACATCAATCCGAGTAACTTTATTCGACATTTGCTTTTGTTCTCACCATCTGCGAGAATTAGAATGAAAGAAGTTTGATACCAATTTGTATCACCAAATACCAATTGAAGTCAAGCAATAGCACGAAAGAAACAAGAATTTGAATTTTTCAAGTGTCTTGTAGCTTCTCGAAGAAAAGTGCAGACATCTCCGTATCGTTTCGCAAGACTCTACTAGATATGTTCTTGTAAGACGAGATTGACAAACCTAGGGCTCTGATCCAACTTTTTCAGGACCCAAATGGCTTCCTGGGGGAGAACCATCTAACCAGAACCATTACTCTATTATTTAGTCAAAATTAAGACGACGTTATAGAAAAACCAACTTAATGATAATAAATCCAAAACTAATAATTATTAATACAGAAATCCAACAAACTACCTATTAATATTTCCAAGACCCGAAAGTCATTGTACAAGAACTCCTAGAACAAAAACCATGTTTGAAAGAAATATCCAAACTAACAAAAGATAATAAGTGTCTCATTGTCCGAAAGAAGGACAAGAACTAATATGATGATCCATGGCATCCTGGAGATGGAGTGCTCTGCCTTGGATCGAGATCAACTATCAAATGTTAGAGATAGGGTCGTGTCTAAACCTCAGAAACACTTTCTGTACTCAACAAAAGAAGAGTACATGGTAGTATCAGTACAAGCCACTATGTACTAGTAGGTACCATAGGCCAACTCAATTTAATAACATGTATACAACATAAATCAAATAACAAGTAGACAGACATCAACACATAGCAAGTAATTCAATAAATCAATAAATACATCAATGACGGGCCAAACAATGCCCACAAACAAGCCACGTAACCATCAAGAGTGTCAACCATACAGTAAACAACCACGAAATCAATAATAATGCCATAAGTAAAAACTCTATCCTTCTCAGCCTCACAATTAGAACACCATTAGTTCGTTATCAACTTATTAAACCACACAACAACAACATACCCAGTGTATTCCCACCAGGTGGGGTCTGGGGAGGGTAAAGTGTACACAGTCCATACCACTACCTCAGATGAAGTAGAGAGGTTGTTTCCGATAGATCCCTGGTAACTTATTAAACCACACGATCTCTCAAAATCAACACTATTCTATACACACACGCTAAGGGACTTATTTCTTCCCAACTAGTCATGACCTACAGGGGACAATCTAAGTCCATATACCGTACCAATGTGGTACCCGATCCTCTATAAATAAGTTATATCAATATCCATATATGTACCCGATCCTCCATAACCATATTATATACATTTTATCCGATTCACATTATCTCTCAGGATACAACACGATGTACTAAATTTACAAGTACACTTATAATTAATGATCAGACAATTCGATCAAATTCAGTTTTCAATAATTATTCATACAAGTGTCAATAATCCAACTATCATCAAATTCAAGTATGTCCGAAGACCAATCAACGAGCATCCAATTTAGGAGCATACATACAATTAAATCAAGTCTAAACTCCAATTAAACCATAACCTACCTCAACCAAAGAATCTGAATGCAAGCTAATTTGGAAGGGCCTTCTCCTTTCGAAAAGGTTCTGAATGGTCAAAATCCGTTCAAATACATAACCCCCATAAGAATACGAATCTAACGGCACCCATTTTATAAATTCTTACTCTAAAAAATCCTAGACCTAAAACCAAACTTACTGAAACCGTAATTAATTGAAATTTCGTAAACCAAATCTAAGCATGAAGAAAAACTAGCAACCGTAGTACCTAAAGAATTAGTCTTAAACCTATGAACCACTATGGTTAAATAAGTAACGACGGAATGGGTAATGGATAATTACACTTAGTGAAAAAGGTCTCCGCACTAGCTATCTTTTCCTTATCACCATCATGATTTGTAATTATTAGCTTATGTTGGTGTCATATACCATAAATTACAATAATTACAGTTGAAAATAAAATAAATAAAAATATATTCAGGCTGAGGGGCGGGTATCTGGTTCTCTTTAAGGAAATTCAAGCTTACTGCAGCATAATCTACACCCGATTCAGCATTATAACTCTTGACTTGTCCCTTCCAAGATACAACAGTCCAACAATGTCATATAACTTAAGTAACTCTGGATTAGTTAAATAGTCAAAAGCTCCACCAAAAGAACATCTTCATTTGTTTTGTTTTTTTTTGGGAACCACTAAAATGGTGGAAGATGATATATTTTCTTTCACTACTACAACTTCATTAAACATATAATTACTCTCTTTTTTAATAGTAAATTTAGTTGAATATTTAAAATATTTTCTTTGTCTCTACTCTCTCTTTCACAACACTAAGCTCAAAATATAAACACACATATTTCGTATTATCCACTTCTTGTTATAAATGTATTTAATTTATAGTGAATGTTTATCAAGCTACAGTAAATGTCTATTTTTTGGAGAAAACTTAAAAGCCCCAACTTTAGAATCAAGTCATTTTCCTAGAGTGGTTCTCTTCATCAAGAGAAATAAGAAGTCTTCTCTCCACTCTACTTATTTTTGTTCATTTTTATTATTTTATAACACGTTATTAGCACGAAATTCTTGATCAAAGAATGGGGTCTCAAAGAATTAATTATATTACTTTCTTTGAGGGACAGTAAATAATTTTAATAGTCCACAAAATATATGCTAATATAGTCCACCTCTATGGCATTGGGAGAATTTGACCGACTACACTCTATTATAAAGTCCAATTATCAAGTCCTTTTTTTTGTTGTTGGAGGAATCATCTTAGTTTAGGTGATGATTAGAGTTTATTTCTATTTATTTATTTGGCAATCATCTGATCTATAGATAAGGTAGCAGCAAAAAATTTATCTACGTCTCTGTCACTTTAAAAAATCTTGTTCTTTGTGTCAATACTAATATTTTCTATGCTAAGAGGTAATATATGAGGCCACTATTTTCCATTGGCGTGTAACGTTTTGCCATTCATTTTCATCTATGTTGATGAACTTCAAAGAAATAATTAGAGTTGATGTGGTAATATATCAAAAACATACTTGTATTCATGTATTCAGGAATCGCGGCGGCGGGATATGCTATTAAAAAGGACAAACTAGTTAGTCAATTAGGTAGGAGTCCTCCAAGTCTTACATATTAAGTAAAAGTGACAAATAAATAATTAATGCTAATGAGGTCACCCCCCATTTAAAAAATAAATAAAAATTCAGCAGTACCCAAACTTTTAATTTTTACACTTTTACCTCTATATTTATTACCTCAAAATATCTAAAATGTTACCAAAATATGCCAAAAGAAAAAAGCGTGCTTTGTTTGGACGTTCTTCATCATCTTCAACCCGCCTAAAGTCTTTAGGTATACTTCTCCTTCCCCTTCTTCTTCATCTTCCTTTAGATCGGTAATTATATTTGTGCTTTTATTGAGAAGATCTATCAAGAAAATTTTGTGGAAAAAGAATATCAAAATATTATTGAATTTTCTTGGATTGAATTAGTTCCGTTTGAGCTTGGAACTAACTCAAAGGAGCATTATTGATAAGTATAAAAAATACTTTGTGTCCATTCTTTAGCTGGGTTTAGTGAAACCTGATTGTTTCAGCCAACAACTTTTGTAGTTGTCCGGACAACTACTGAAGTTGTTTGTAAAAATAGTTGAACATGTCTGAGAAATACAGAAGTTACCCAACAACTTTTGTAATAGTGGAACAACTTTTGTTAGAAGAAATTGTTGGACGATTACAGAAGTTGTCCCAACAACTACTGAAGTTGTTCGACAACTATATTCGGTTGTTGGTCAACCGATTAGTTGTTAGGACAAATAATGTAATTGTGAAGCAACTTATTAATTGTTGAAATAAATATTTGAAAAATTATAAAAGTCCCCGAAGCTACTAAAGTTTTCTAACAATTGTCGATAGTTGTGAGACAACTAAATAGGTATAGAGACAAGTAATCAAAGTTCTTTAGCAATTTTGAAGTTGTTTGATGAATATCTCACTTGTTTAGGATTATTGAAATACTTTGTGTTTTCTTCAGGTACTGTGTCTACCTATGGAAGACCAAATAATAATAGGATTGATTTACATGGTGAATGGGTAGAGAATCCTACTCGTTATACTTGACGTTCAAAGGACCGAGAGACAGTACCGATAAAGATAAACGAGAATGTTACGTACGATGAGTTGGTTGAGATCATTATTTCTAGGTTTGAGTTAAATTGTGGTAAAGATGATCTCTCCATTAGTTACATGCTTGGATTTGTTGAAAAGCAAAAGGGAGCTCCTTCTAGGATAAGGGACGATCGTGATTTGTGATGTTTTTTGGATGATCGAAGTAAGCCCATTTTAAGGATATCTGTCGTTGGAATGATGGTATAGACAACGAATTCAGTTGAAAATGATGAAGACCATCCTGTTACTATGGATATTTCTATAAATGAGGAAGCTACACAACATTCTATACCAACGCAAGGCAGCCACATAGATGATGACGGCACATGCTTTTATAAGGGTAAAACTTTCAAGAACAAGCGAGAATTAACTAAATTGTTGAAGCTTGCTTCCGTGAAGAAAGATTAAAGATTCAAATCGGTGGGGAGTTCTAAACATACGTATTGTGCTAGATGTGAAGATCGAAATTGTGATTGGTGGTTGCGAGCTACAAAGCTTAAAAGTTGTAATAGATTTGAAATTGTTAAGTATTGAAACATTCACTCATGTGGGGCACAACACCTTACGAGTCATCATCCACATACTTCAGCGGATGTCATTGCAGAATACATGCAACCTAGTTTCTTGAATGGAAAAGGCCCATCCGCAAAAGATATAAAAATTATAGTTCAAGCAGATTTAGGTTGCAAGATTAGTTACTGAAAATGTTTGAAAAGCAGTGAGATAGCAAAGGCTATGATAAGAGGGACACCGGAGCACGAATATGCAGTTCTAGATGGTTATCGTCATATGCTTATGACTATAAATGAAAGAAGCAAAACATCGTTGAAGCTTGATGAAAAGGGAAGGTTCAAATATTTTTTTGTATCTTTTAGAGCTTGGATTAGAGGATTTGTGCACATGAGAAAATTTTTAGCTGTAGATGGGACATTCTTAAGTAGTCCTTATGATGGAGTTTTGTTGGCTGTTGTGGCACAAGACACAGAGAATCATATTTTTCCTGTTGCATTTTGTGCAGTAGATAAAGAGTGTGATGTCGCATATCAATACTTTTTTGAGAAACTGTTAGAGATAGTCCCTAATCCTTCAGAGCTGTGCATAATTTCTGATAGGCACCCAAGCATAGAAAAAGTGATAGCAAAGTTTACTCTGAAGCGCACTATGGATGTTTTACGAGGCATCCGTGGAGATTTTCTTGGACATTATTATCATGCAACAAAAGCATATCAGAGAGATTTGTTCCATGACCATTTTGAACAAATCAGAATTATCAATGCGGAAATCGCCAATTTTCTTGAGAATGTTGGGTTTCACAAGTGGAGTAGAGCATATTTCCCAGGAAACAGGTAAACTTTCTTACTGGTTCTAACATAAATATTGCAGGTACCCAACAATTATTGTAGTTGTTGGAACAATTATTGAAGTTGTTGCAACAACTTTTATAGTTGTTCCAACGACTGCAGTAGTTGTGGGACAATTAAGACAGTTGTTCCAGAAACGGCAATAGCTGTTGAGGACCTGCGATCGTCTGTATTTTAGTTTCTTGATATTTCTTGATTTTTATATTTCAGATATGATGTATTGACCTCAAATATTGTTGAGTCTGTTAATACAATGTTCAAGGAAGAAAGAGAATTTCCCATTACTGCCCTGTTCAATGATATAAGTAAGAGATGGTCAAAATTATTTTATGAGAGGCGGATGAGATACGCCAAGTTAAAAACCACCTTTGTCCCTTCAGCTGAAACTAAAATAATGGCTAACAAGAATCTGGGAAATAAGTTATTAGTCCATCAAATAGATGAAGACACGTTCAGTGTCACCGCAGACAATGGGGTCTCAATGGTCCATCTACGAAGCAAAACATGTTCGTGTCGAGAGTTTGACTTGGACAAAATACCTTGTCAACATGCTATAGCAGAGCTTAGACATAAATTTGGAGATGAATATGGCAAGATGATTTACGAGTACTCTTCTTTGTATTATAAGGTAGAGTTATACATACTTGCATATGCAAACCCAATCTATCCAGTGCCAGCTGAAGAATTTTGGAACCTTCCTCCGAAAATTTTAGAGAGAGTAATACCTCCACCCGAAAAGAATACTAAACCGGGAAGGAAGCGGAAGAAACGGATACCTACTATAGGTGAAGTGGTTTCAAAGAGGAGAAATAAATGCTCTCTATGTAAAAGGTTTGGCCACAAAAGAACTACATGTTCTACGAGATCGAATGGAGTTGCAGGAACAAGTAATGGTGTAGTTTCATGAGTTTTTATCGTATTCATAACATATACTAATGCTGTTTTTTGTGAATTATTGGGAAAACTAAAGCAGTTGCAGGAACAACTGAAGTAGTTGTAGGGACAACTGAAACAGTTTTAGGGACAACTAAAATAGTTGTTGTGCAACTGAATTAGTTGTAGGGACAACTGAAGTAGTTGTAGGGACAACTGAAATAGTTGTTGTGCAACTGAAGTAGTTGTAGGAACAACTGAAGTAGTTGTAGGAACAACTGAAGCAGTTGTAGGGACAACTAAAATAGTTGTTGTGCAACTAAAGTAGTTATAGGAACAACTGAAGTAGTTGTAGGGACAACCGACTCATTTTATAAATTATTAAGTACAAACTATGTCCTTTATTAATAATTGAATATCGACCGACTCATTTTGTGAATTATTAAGTACAAACTAATTCATTTATTAACAATTTAAGATCAACAGACTCATTTTGGGAATTATTAAGTGCAAACTAAGTACTTTATTAATAATTGAAGATCGACCGACTCATTTTGTGAATTATTAAGTACAAACTAAGTCATTTATTAACAATTGAAGATCGACAGACTCATTTTGTGAATTATTAAGTACAAACTAAGTCATTTATTAATAATTGAGCGACCGACTCATTTTGTGAATTTTACGTACAAACTAAGTCATTTATTAATAATTGAAGATCGACCGACTTATTTTGTGAATTATTAAGTACAAACTAAGTCATTTATTAGCAATTGAAGATCAACAGGCTCATTTTGTGAATTATTAAGTACAAACTAAGTCATTTATTAATAATTAAGCGACCGACTCATTTTGTAAATTATTAAGTGCAAACTAAAGTCATTTATTAACAATTGAAGATCGACAGACTTATTTTGTGAATTATTAAGTACAAACTAAGTCATTTATTAATAATTGAAGATCAATAGACTCATTTTGTGAATTATTAAGTACAAACTAAGTCATTTATTAATAATTGAAGATCCACCAACTCATTTTGTGAATTATTAAGTACAAACTAAGACATTTATTAACAATTGAAGATCGAAGGACTTATTTTGTGAATTATTAAGTATAAACTAAGTCATTTATTAACAATTGAAGATCGACAGACTCATTTTATGAATTATTAAGTACAAACTAAGTCATTTATTAATAATTGAGCGACCGACTCATTTTGTGAATTATTAAGTACAAACTAAGTCATTTATTAACAATTGAAGATCGACAGACTTATTTTGTGAATTATTAAGTACAAATTAAGTAATTTATTAACAATTGAAGATCGACAAACTCATTTTGTGAATTATTAAGTACAAACTAAGTCATTTATAAATAATTGAAGATCGACAGACTCATTTTGTGAATTATTAAGTACAAACTAAGTCATTTATTAACAATTGAAGATCGAACGACTTATTTTGTGAATTATTAAGTACAAATTATATCCTTTATTCACAACTGAAGTAGTTGTAGGAACAACTCAAGTAGTTGTAGGGACAGCTGAAGTAGTTGTTGTGCAACTGAAGTTGTTGTAAGGACAACTGAAGTAGTTGCAGGGACAACTGAAGCAGTTGTTGTGCAACTGAAGCTGTTGTAGGGACAACTGAAGTGGTTGTAGGGACAACTGAAGTAGTTGGAGGAACAATTGAACTAGTTGTAGGAACAACTGAAGTAGTTGTAGGGACAACTGAAGTAGTTGTTGTGCAACTGAAGTAGTTGTAGGAACAACTGAAGTAGTTGTAGGAACAACTGAAGTAGTTGTTGTGCAACTGAAGTAGTTGTAGGAACAACTGAAGTAGTTGTTGTGCAACTAAAACAATTACATGAACAACTTAAGTAGTTGCATGAACAATTGAAACAGTTACAAGAACAACTGAAGTAGTTGTATGAACAATTTAAACAGTTGTAGGGACAACTTAAGTAGTCGTTGTGCAACTACGTACATGGTGAACATAATTTTCATTGATATAATTAAAGTTATTGATACAAACACATAAAAAACTAGAATAATTAAATCAAAAACTAACACAAAAACTAATTTTTATTGATACAAATGTCTCATAAATCAAGTACAAAAAACAGCTTCATACATATCTAATCTCTCAAGGATTTAAGTCCTTTTGAAGAACCGCAACAACATATTTTATCCTAAAATTATCCACCTCATTGTTGTTAAGGATCGTCATATCCATCCCAGTAAGCAAGTGATCAATAAAACACAAGCATATGGTCCACATGCCACAGAAGAATTATTTCTTGGGACATCCTTCAGACGCTCATATGACCATGCATCATTTAGTAACTTTTTAGGCAAATGATTGAACATCCCGCTTTGCTTGAGTAGTTTGGGCCACAATTCAAGAATGGGTTGGATTAATGTAAGAAAAATCAGCTCATCACATGCATGAATGCTGCAATCATAAACTTGAATCAGGCCCTTCTCCATCAAAAACTCAAGTGCAATACTGTGTGTATTCTTTATGTTCATCATAGTGTAAATTCTTTTTGCTCCACTCCACTTCCGGCCATATGGATAGGGCCTTTCACCACTACAATAGTTGTGTATGTCACTATCCATCTCAAACAACGTGAGTGCCTCATTCATTGGTGGAGCACCATTTACTAAACTCTTATCACTCAAATTCTTGTACTGATCATACAAGGTGTTGTAGAAATTTAGATTCAAAATTAGATCTTTTTGGTTATAGTGCCTGGGAAACCAAATCTGTCATGTTCATCAAGTCTTGATAATTAAATTTGTCATTCAAATACATTTTTCTTTCCTCTTCCTTCTTACTAGTGAAGTCATTAAAGGCCACTCTTTTCTCCACATCAAGATGTTTGTACAGATTCACTTCCAATCTGTTCATTGTCCTCGCATTTTTGGCCTTGGAATTCATGTTCAATCTTCTTTTTAACATAGGAGTATAAGGAGATTTTCTTGCATAGCTCGGATATATGGTCCTCTTTGGTTGCTACCCATCTAACTTTGTTGACAAGGATTTTACTTCATTCAAAAGGACGTTATACTTATCACAACATGTTTGACATTTACAGCAACAGTCAACATTGGAGGCATTTACATCTGTTTTCTGTGTCACACCGGGAGTATCTCCTCCCCTACCAAGATCAGCTGTATATGAGTCACCTCTTTCCACCAAAAGATCTATAAATATCAAATACAATCTGACCAACACTATCTCTCTCAACACCACAATTTCTTACAACACTATTCTCGCCACCAACTCTCTCAAGATTCTCCTCACCATTAACTCTCTCAAGATTCTCCTCACCACAAGTTATATCCATTTTTATAGTTGTTATAAGTGCTAACTCATCTTTTAAAACATCAATTTCTGGATCCGGACAATCTTCATAGGGCTCAATATCTTGAACAAAAATCTTTTCTTTCTCTATGTTTGTTGGAAAAAGAAAAGGGTGAACAACCTGATTTTGCATCTGCATTTAAATAAAAAAAAATTATATACAGTTTGGAACAACCAATCAGTTGTTCAACAACAACTTCAGTTGTTCGTGATTGTGGGAACAACTTCAACTGTTGTTGGACAACTAAAGTAGTTGTGGGAACAAGTTCAGCTATTGTTGGACAATTGAATTAGTTGTCGGCAAAACTTCAACTATTGTTGGACAACTAAAGTAGTTGTCGGAATTATATAGCTATACAATCTTACTTGTTCTCTTGTCTGGTCAATAGGATCAACAGTTGTCTTGTGAGCGGGTGTTACAACTATCCATATAATCATTCTTGGGAACGATCTTTCAGGTGAAGGATCCTTAGAAAGTCATTGAATTGCCGGAATAGCTTCAAATGCCCAAGCCTATAATATAATATTAAAAAGCAGCTTAGTGTACATAATAAAGTCAAAATAATAATTTAACTGATAATCAAAAAGTGAAAACACCAATTTAACTACTTACCTCAAATGCCCACGGAAAAGCCATAAGATTATAATGAGATTTGGTTGGATCTAGCTTCTTTAAAAGATAGCTAATGGTAAGATCAAAGCTTATTCGACCCCATGGATATGAATCGAATATATTTTTGTTCGACGCTATCTTTAACCAATAAGTTTCTATAGTCTGTTTTGCACTTTTTGAACACAAAATGCAATGCAAGAACCAAACCACACTAAAATCCACCTTTTGTTTTTTGTCAACTTTGAATCCTGCATCTTCTCTATGAGTACAACAGCATTTGCAGACTTACCTACTATATCAACCAACTTTTCACCTTCTTTTTCAATATTTGCTAATTGCTGACTAAGAGGAGGAAGAGAATGACATCGAAGTCCAGTTATGATAGCGAATTCATTAATACCAAAACAAATCGACAAACCATTGTAATCAAACCAAACCTCTTTTTTCTTTTTAAAAAATATTCGGCGAAGACAAAGGCCATGCACTAACTTCATTAGAAGTTGTACTGCTACATTTTCATCCAACTTCAAAAAATGACCAAAACAAATTTTTTTTTGAAATCATTTTCAATATGCTGACTGATTAAAATCTTTCTAAACTCAACAAATTGAGCTCCAAAGCCGACTCTCACATTGATCTTTGAATCATATGACCCAAACACATTCAAGTGGGTCTTAAATTTATACTTTTCAATGGAAATGGTTTTGACATAAACTGGAACCGAAAGAGACCTGGGTTCAGATGATTCGGTACCTTTTGAATTACCATCACCACCAATATCATTGGTCACAATTCTATCTTTTTTTTCCTTTTCACCTGATTGCTCACTTTCACTTTCACCACTCTTTCCCTCTTCACTTGATTTCTCTCCATTACTCTCACCATCTTTTTCCTATTCACTTGATTCGTCGCTTCTCCTCTCGCCACTTTTTTCTTCACCTGATTGCTCACTACTCTTTTCACTATTTTTTTCTTTTTCATCAGATTGCTCGCCACTACTCTCATCACTTTTTTCTTCTTCAGATGGCTGACCACTACTACTTTGAAGTGTTTCTTTTTCACTAATCAGTTGTTAATTGTTTAAAGACATCAAAATGTTTAATTTTTCATGATCGTAAGCCTTACTTGCTTGTTCGGCTCTCTTTGACACATCAATCAATTTTTCTACTGATGTAGTAGCTCTTCTATTATGTGCAGTATCTTTCTTTCTGGCAGCAGCTAAACTCCTCGCATTTTTTCTAGCATCTGGATCAGGTGAAGGTGTTCTGGTTCTCTTCCTTTTATATTGATGCATTTTATCTGATCTACATAGAAATTAGTAAAATATAAACTAAATAAGACCAATGTCCCGATTAACTTATACATATTCAAAGAAACTGTAGAGCAATTGTAGAACAACTAGAGCATTATAGATGAATAAGATAATTCACTGAATAGAGTAATTGTAGAACAAATAAAGCATTTAAGAGTTGTCAAAAATATATCAAATACATATACCAAAATTCACTAAAATACAATGAATAAATGAAACAACAAACAAAAATAGAAAAATATAATAGTTGAATTTATTCTTTACAGCTATATTTTTCCACTTGATGATTTTCTTTTTTATTAAACCCTAATTTTAATCCTTGATATAGAAAAGAGAAAGAAAATTTACCTTGTATCAAAAGAACATGATTGAATGAATTACCTTTTTGATAGGAAAAGAAAAATGCGAAAGAAAAAAAAAGGATGATTTAGAAGAGTTGCTGATACGTTTTGAAGAAAATGGAGGAGAAAGAAGAAAAGAGGGAGAGCGAGAAAAATGAGCTGTAAGTTTGAATGAAGAGGAGAGGAGAGAATCCAAGAGAGTTTATTTGGAGATCTGGAAGTTTAAAATATTATAATTTGATAACTTTTATGTTAATTCATAGTCAAGTAAATAGGGAAAAAGAAAAAAAATAGAAAGGGGCCCACTTGTCCCTTTTATTTAATTAGAGACTTGGAAGGGTTTCTCAACTCATTTTTGTCCGTGGAGGCGATGTTCTAATATATTGAAACCACGGCGAGTGAAGAAGATGAAACCCAATGCCCAAAACTCCCTTGTTTTCTCTCTGTTTCTATACCCCCTTTGATTTCTTTTTCATTGTGATCTAATGCTCTTTAATTATATTTTGTTAGCGAGTGTATTTGAATGAACCTCCTCTAAACGAGTGTTTGTATATGAGAATGTTTTTGGATTGTAGTTTTAAGAAGATTAAGAGAGTAATGGTATGAATTTAGAAGAAAAAAGAAAAGAAGATGCAGGTTCCAGCTAGAGAAGAAGAAGAAGAATGAGATTAATCAGAGAGAGCTAAAGAAGAGAAAGTTCCATTAATCTATTAAATTAATTTGTAGGAGAGAAAAACAGATCTTAACTAAGAAAACAAAGAGCAAAAGGCTAGGTTAAGTTGCTTGCTTATTGAAATAATCACTGTCATATTTATACATGATATCATAATTGAAAATGCTTAGTAAAAAGAGTAAAATAAGCTATCATTATTTCTAACAATTATAGCCTAAGAATCAGCAATTGGAATAAATCAGATTCTGCAAGATTGCAGCCTTATTTAGCTAAACTTAATCCTACTTTTAAGCTGTATTTTGAATTACAACAACAAGTGCAACTAATCTCCAGCTTTTGAGGCACTAGTCGAAACACTCCTCCTTGACTCAAGAGCAGCAACACCAAGTCATTCTCTGAGAAACTTGAATCTTGCTCTAGGTAGAGACTTAGTTAAAATATCGGCATTCTGGAAATCAGTTCTGCAGTGCACCATGTCTATGTCTCCATTCTTTTGCACCTCCCTCAAGAAATAAAACTTGATCTTGAAATGTTTTGTCTTTCCATGAGAAACAGGATTATTTGCAGTTAAAATTACAGCTTCATTATCCACAAGGATTTCTGTGCTCTTCTTTTGCTCCATGTACAAATCTGCCAGCAGCTTCCGAATCTAAAGGGCTTGATTCACATCTAAAGAAGCTGCGATGTACTCTGCTTCAGCTGTAGATTGAGCCACAATATCTTGCTTCTTTGAACACCAAGAGAATATTCCAGAACCAAAACTAAAACAGTAACCTGAGGTGCTTCTCATATCATCTGAGCAACCAGCCCAATCACTATCAGAAAATCCATGAAACTGAAAATCTGATGTCTTTTTGAACATTATGCCAAAATTAATAGTACCTTTGACATATCTAATCACACGTTTAGCTGCTTGATAATGAATTTCGCCAGCACAATGCATATATCTTAAAAATAAACTCACATCATAAACAACATCCGGCCTCGTTGCAGTCAAGTACATTAGGCAACTTATCAGGCTCCTGTAAAGTCCTTATCAACCTTTTCTGTTCCATATTGTTTTCAAAACTTCTCCTTTTGATTCAATGGAGTTGCAATAGACTTGCAATCTTTCATTTTGAACTTTTTGAGAATTTCTTTTGCATATTTCTGCTGGCATATGAAGATCTCATTTCTTTTTTGTTGAACTTCCATTCCAAGGAAATAGAACATTTCACCAAGGTCTGTCATCTCAAAAAATTTCATCATTTCAGTCTTGAACAGATTGATCAAGTCCAAATTGCTACATGTAACTAGCAAGTCATCTACATACAAAGAGACAATGGTTAAATCAAAATCTTCTTTTCTAATATAGAGTGTACACTTGCTGAGGCTTTTTTGAAATCCTAAGCTAAGAAGATGAGCATCAATTCTACTATACCAAGCTCTAGGAGCTTGTTTCAAACCATACAATGCCTTCTTTAGCAGGTACACTTTGTCTTCTTTGCCTTTGATAGAAAAACCTTCAGGTTGTTCTGCAAAGATTTCTTCTTCAAGGTAGCCATTTAGAAAAGCTGATTTCAGATCAAGTTGGTGGATCTTCCATCCCTATTGAGCTGCTGGCGCTAACATCATTCTTATCATATCCAAACGTGCAACAGGAGTAAAATTTTCTAAAAAATCTACTCCAAATATTTGCGCGTACTCTTTTGCAACTAGCCTGGCCTTGTACTTATTTATAAAACCATCAGGATTGAGCTTAGTTCTATAAACCCACTTGACTCCAATAGCCTTCTTGTGTGAAGGTTTGTCAACCAGCTTCCATGTGTTGTTCTTTTCTACCATTTTGAGCTCCTCCTGCATTGCATATCTCCATTCCTCATCATTCGCAGCCTCTATAAATTCTGCAGGTTCTAGAACTGTAACATTACATCTTTAATATATATCAAAAAGTGTTCTTGTGCCTCTAATAGGTACATCATCAATATCATCATCTAGAAATTCTATATTCTTTTGCTTTTCTTCATCTTACTAGCTCCAAGTGTCATTCTCCACGAACTTGACGCCCCTGCTAACAATCAGTTTATCATTATAAGGCAGATAGATCCGGTAAGCTTTTGATAGACTGATGTATCCTACAAAGATTCCAGGTTCAACCTTTTTATCCAGTTTATCTCTTTTCACCTATGGTACATAAGAAAAACAAAGACAACCAAATATTCTCAGATTTGTTAATAAAGGTTTGTAACTAAACCAAGACTCAAATGGTGTCTTCTTTTACAAGGCCTTAGTTTGAAATCTGTTTAGCAGAAATACTGTAGTATTTGCAGCTTCAGCCCAAAATTTCTTTGGCAGCCCTTTTTCATGGAGCAAACAGCTTGTCATCTCTATTAGGGTCCTACTTTTTCTTTCCACTTTTATTGAGGAGTATAGGGTGTCGTTAGCTTATGCTCAATTCCTGCTTCATTACAAAAGTTGTTGAACTTTTCTGAAGTATACTCGATTCCATTATCTATTCTTATCACCTGAATTCTGCAACCACTCTGATTTTCCACAAAAGTCTTAAATTTCCAGAATACATCAGCGACCTCAGATTTAAAATTAAAAAAACAAATCCAACAATATCTGGTACAATCATCAATAAAGGCAATACAGTACTTACTACCCTTTAAAGATGGTGTTTTCTGAGGTCTGCCTACATCTGTGTGAATAAGTTGCAGCTTATTCTTTGCCATCCATGATGAATTCTGAAAAGGAAGCCTTGTTTACTTCCCATACTGACAAGCTTCACAAGCAGGCAGATTTTTCTGAAGGCTTGGGAGACCTTCTGCTAGTTGATTTTCTTTCATGAAGAGTATGGCATTATGATGATAATGTCTGAGTCTTTTATGCCATAATTCTGAATCATTTTCCAACCAGACAACTGTTGCTTGCTCCTCATCCATTAGGTTCAAGGCAAAACTTAATCTTCTCATCTTGACCTTGAACATCTCCTTATTATCAGAATCCTTGATGACACATGCCTTTTCTTCAAAAAACACTTTGAAACCATTTTCAAGTAGCTGCCCAACACTTAAGAGGTTTTGATCAAGATCAGGAACAAAGAAAACATTAGTTATAAGTTTCAAACCTGTAGGGCTTTGAATTGCAACTGTTCCTCTGTCTTTTGCACCAAGATATTCTCTATTTCTAATTTTGACTTTGGAAATAACAGAACTATCTAGCTCTTTAAAGAGCTCTTGCTCACTGGTCATATGATTTGTGCATCCGCTATCAATTAACCAATTTTCAAAAGTGCTTTTGCTAGCAAAACAAGTTGCTACAAATAATTGCTCTTCTTGATATTGATTTACAGCAGCCTTGGCTTCTTCTTATTGTGTTTGTGACTTGCATACCCTCTCCACATGGCCTAGTTGACCACATTTGTTGGACTTGACATCTGGTCTCCACCAACATTTCTGTTAAGGGTGGTTTGTCTTTTTGCAATAAGGGCAGGGTGGATTACTTCCTCCCTGATTGTTGTAATTATTGCTTGCCCTTTGTTTCTTGTTCTTTTTCTTTCCCTTGTATGACTCGTTCTATGATTTAGCTTGAAAAGCACCTTCAACAGAACCTTGTTTACTCATTATTCTCCTTTGCTCCAATGCCTGCAAAGCTTTAACAAGTTCTACCAAGGTAACACTTGATAGATCTTTAGAATTCTCTATAGAAGAGATTGTGTCTTCATATTTCTCAGGAAGTGTGACAAGAATTTCTTGAACAATTCTTTCATTAGCAAAATCCTTACCAAACAATCTCACCTTGTTGTCCAAGTCGAGTAGCTGATCTGCATAATCCTTTAAAGTTTCTGATTCTTTCATTCTCTTCGTTTCAAATTCCCAAATCAGATTCATCACTTGCATATTTTGAACTCTTTCATTTCCTTGGTATTCCTTTACGAGATACTCCCAAATTTCTGCAGCAGACTTCATTTGCATAATTCTGGTAAGAATTGAAGGGGATACTGCAGAGAAAAGGCAAGCTTTGGCTTTGGATTTCCTTGTCTTTTTTTCCTTGTGAATTTTTATCTGATTCATTGTTAGACTATTTCCAAGAGGAGTTACTTCATAGTCCTCTTCTACTGCTTCCCAGAGATCCAGTGCTTCAAGATAAACCATCATTCTAATTGCCCAAGCTTGATAATTCTCACTATTGAAGACTGGTGGAGTTAGAAAGCTTGTTTCAGAATTCATTTTCTATAAACTATTTAAGATAACAATTTAAAGAATAACTGTACAGAAAGAACAAGTGTTTTTGGTTCACTCTCTTCTCACAGGTCCCTCAAGATGGCAATGCTCTGATACCAATCTGTAGGAGAGAAAAACAGATCTTAACTAAGAAAAGAAAGAGTAGAAGGCTAGGTTAAGTTGCTTGTTTATTGAAATAATCACTGTCATATTTATACATGAAATCTTAACTGAAAATGCTTAATAAAAGGAGTAAAATAAGCTATCATTATTTCTAACAATTATAGCCTAAGAATCAGCAATTGAAATAAATCAGATTCTGCAAGATTGCAGCCTTATTTAGCTAAACTTAATCCTACTTTTAAGCTATATTTTGAATTACAGCAGCAAGTGCAACTAATCTCCAGCTTTTGAGGCATTAGTCTTAACATAATTGTATTGATTTCATATATATATATATATATATCGCTACTTGATCACTCTATAACTAAGTTTGTGATTGGCTAACTAACTCAACTAATAACTAACTTATTGAACTAATGACTCATAGATGAAATTACAGAATTACCCTATATATATATATATATATTTATATATAGTGCTACTTGATCACTCTATTACTAAGTTTGTGATTGGCTAACTAACTCGACTAATAACTAACTTATTGAACTAATGACTCATAGATGAAATTACAGAATTACCCTTCTACTTATTAATTCAACTAACTTTAACATCACCTATAACAACGCTCCCCGTCAAGCTTGGAAGTGAGAAAAGGTTTTGAACTCCTAGCTTGGAGCTAAGTAGTTGATGTTGAACTTTTGTCAGGCCTTTGGTTAGCATGTCTGGTAGTTGTTCTTGAGTAGGAATGTACTTAGTGCATACAAGATCTTTCATAATCTTCTCTCTTATAAAATGACAATTAATTTCTATATGTTTTGTCTTCTCATGATAAACTAGATTTGAAGCCAGTTGAATTTCAGCCTTACTATCAGTGAAAATTGTTGCTGGTTGTTCTATTTGAATGCCCAAATCTTTCAAGAGTCCTAGTAGCCAGACGATTTTAGTTATAGTAGTGGCTATACTTTTGTACTCAGCTTCAGTTGAGCTCCTAGATACAGTAGGTTGTTTCTTCGATTTCCAGGATACTACAGAATTTCCAACCTTGACAAAATAAACTGTCATAGACCTTCTTGTGTTAGGAGATGATGTCTAATCAGCATCACAAAAGGCTGTGACTGTAGCGTCTTGAGTACTTGATAATAGAATACCTTAACCTGGTTGTCCCTTTAAGTATCTAACAATCCTCAAGGCTGCATCCATATGAGACCTTTTTGGTTGTTGAAGGAATTGACTCAGACTTTATACTCCAAATGAAATGTCAGGCCTAGTCATGGTCAAACAGAGTAGTTTCCCAACCAGTCTTTGATAAGCTCCTTGATCAACCAATAGATCAGTGTCAGACATTTCTGCATTAAGCATATTGTTTTGTAGTCAATTTGCAGTTAGTATCAATAGGAGTTACTGCAAGCTCTGCATTTCCTAATCCAGCTTCAGAGATAAGTTCCAATGTATATTTTCTCTAATGCATAAATATTCCTTGACTTGATCTTGCAAACTCAATTCCCAGAAAGTACTTTAACTCACCCAAATCCTTTATTTTAAAAGTTTGATTCAGTTTGGCCTTAGTTTCTTCAATGAGTTGAATACTGCTTCCAGTAATTAGCATGTTATCAACATAAACAAGCACAAATATGAAGCCTATTGCTATTTTGTTGATGTACAATGAGTGATCATATTCACTTTGTCTGAACTGAAACTTTGTTAATGCCTCAGACAACTTAGCATTCCATTGTCTAGGGGCTTGCTTCAAGCCATATAGGGATTTATTAAGTTTTTATACTTGATTCTCCCCCTGACTCTCAAATCCCTGAGGTAGCTCCATGAAAATTTCATCATGTAAATCTCCTTGAAGAAAGGCATTGAACACATCCAATTGATTGCCACTTCCTTTGTGCAGCAATAGCCAACACAGTTCTTACTGTTTTCATCTTCACCATAGGACTGAAAGTTTATTGATAATCTATACCTTCTTTTTGGATATATCCCTTTGCAACCAGCCTTGCCTTAAACCTCTCAACCTCTCTAGTTGACTTATACTTGATTTTGAATATCCATTTACATCCTATAGGTCTTTTTCCTTCAGGTAGACTTGTAATATCCCAAGTATGATTATCCCGTAAAACCTTTATTTCTGCATCCATTGCTTCGATCTGGCCATCTTGGATCAGTTGTTGCTTGCTGAAATGTTTGAGGTTCAGCCTCACTTGACATCTTGGATAAGTATGATTGATAAATTGGAGCAATCTTTTCATAAAACAGTTACTTATCCAAGTTATAGGTCCTTCATGAATGTTTAGTGAAACAAAGTCTTTCATCCACAAGGGTACCCTGGTGCCACTTTCTGATCTTCTAATTGGTTCCTGAACTCTTTGTGCTGGTATGACTTGTGCTGCTTCTTGTTGCACTTGCTCATTAGCCCCTATAGGTGCTTCATGATTGAGTACTTATGGTGCCAAATTGTTTTGCACTGACTGACTATTAGCAGGTTCAGTGACACTGCATTGACTTGTTTCTAGGTAATCAGGTACACGATTGTACACGATTTGTGCCAGTGTAGTTGAAGATTGGTGCAGAGTCCTTGTGTTGAAGTTTGAATGGAAAGATAGTCTCTTTAAATATCACATCTTTGTTAACAAAGAAACTGTTGTTAGTTAAATCAAATAAGAGATATCCTTTCTGATTTTCTGCATATCCCATAAGAAGAGATGCAGTAGACCTTGAGTTAAGTGTGTCTGATTCATGCATTCTTTTTGCAAAACATAAACAACCAACAATTCTTAAATGTTGCAAAGAAGGTTTTCTACCATATATCCTCTCAAATGGAGACTTATTTCCAAGAGTAGTACTAGGCAGTCTATTGATAATATATACAGCTGTTTGAACACATATGCCCCAAAATTTTAGAGGAATAAGATCTTGAAATCTGATAGCTCTTGTTACCTCTAAAATATGTCTATGTTTTCTCTCTGCCACCCTATTTTGTTGGGGTGTATAAGCACAAGAAGTTTGATGTATTATTACTATGCTTTTAAAAAAAAGTACTACAGTTTGAATTTACAAAGTCAGTACCATTATCACTTCTTATGATTTTAACAGTTTTATCAAACTGAGTTCTTATTAAGGCAAGAAAATTCTTTAATATCTCATATACATCAGATTTTAACCTTAGTAAGAACACCCAAGTCATCCTAGAATAATCATCCACAACAGTTAAGAAGTATTTGTAGCCATCAAAAGTATTCATTTTATAAGGACCCATATATCCATATGTAACAAGTCAAAACAACTTACACTAACAGAGGTACTACTAGGAAATGTTAACCTTGTTTTTTTAGCACAAGGGCATACAATGCATTTGTTTACAGTACTAGTAACATCATCTAGATTTAGAGTCAACAATCTCTTAAGCGCAGAACTAGAAACATGACCAAGTCTTTGATGCATTAGACTAATATCTAAGTTTGTATGTATCTGAGTTGAATCAGAATGAGAATGAGTAGCTGTCAAAATAACTCCTTTATCTATATTGCTTGATAGAATGTATAGTCCTCCATTCTTTTTACCAATCATCTTCACCTTGCCACTGAAGAGTTCTTGAAACTGATAAAAGTCAAAAAAAAGGAAGCTGAACAATTCAATTCCCTAGTTAGTTTAGCCACAGATAACATATTGAATTTGAACTCAGGTATATAAAATACTCCTAATACTATATTGTCTCCAGTTAGGGCGCTTGATCCTGTGTGTGTAACTAATGCAACTCCTCCATTTAGAAGATGCACCTTTTTTAGTGTGTCCACTCATAACATAGACTGCTTATTTAGTAAGCTCAGGCCAGCTACCATGTGATTGGTAGCTCCTGTGTCTACTATCCGGTCTACCTTGCTCTTATCAGCTATTAGAGCAAAGTTTATACCTGCAACATTAGCACAATGTGGAACTTCTGAATTTTTGTTCAGAAACTGCAAACTTCACAATACCGATCTCTGGTTAATGTGCAAGGCTATTCCATATGAGACTGTGGATGAGACTTGACTCTTGAGCATTTCCCTGGATCAAACATTGCTTGTCCACCACCTTGAGTTCTATAGCCTTGATTTCCATAGCCTTGAGTGTCATAGCCTTGGCCCTTTGAAACCATACTCTGACAGTTCTGTGAATCATTATTTTTAGTAACAACATTGTGAGCAGAACTATTGCCTTTCTTCTTGTACCTAGAATCCTAGGGATATCCCACTATCTTGTAACAAATTTCCCCAGTGTGTCCCTTCATTTTACAGAAATCACAGAACAAGTTATGATTCTTTTTGAATCTTTGTTGATTTCCATTATTTCTTGAATACATCACAGCATCAAAAGAACCTTGAACACCCTGTAGATTAGCAGGACTTGCCTCTAATACACCAGCATTTGCCACAACTAACATCTAGCTTTCATCACTCAAAATCATGGAGTAGGCCTGATTAACGCTAGGCACTGGATTCATCATAAGAATCTGCTTCTTGCATGCAAGTAGGAATCATTTTGGCCCATGAGAAACTGAAATAACTTCAGTTTTTGAAGGTGCAGGAAGTACTCTCTTGAGCCTTCACTAGAACAATCAGTAGCTGGGACCAATGCTTCAAATTCTTCCCATAGCCCCTTAAGTTTAGAGTAATACATTAACACAGAACTAGTGCCCTGACTCAGAGTTACGATTTTTTTGTGCAGGTTAAAGATTCTTGATCCATCCATTTTATTGAACCTTTCATACAGATCATCCCACACAACTTTTGCACTTGAGGCATACATTATACCTCCAAACCATGAAATCAAACCATACCATACCATACATTTTAAAAAACAATCAAAACAAACATGGTTCTCTTAGTAACTATATCATACCATACCATGGGAAACCATCATCCAAACAAAGTGTTACTCTCTCCCAATTACCCTCTATCCCTGGAAATTGTTCTTTCTTACACGACCCATCAACCATCCTTAATTTACTCTTTCCAAGTAAAGCAAATTTCATAGACCTATACCAGACTGAATAATTCTCAACTCCAGTTAATTGAAAGGAAATAATTTTGATTCCACTTAAATCAGATGCATGCAAGAACAAAGGATGATTGTGGTTGATTCCACCATTGTTTCCAGAGCTCCGAGATTGTGAATCTGCAGAGTTTGGTCTCCATTCTTGGAACTTTCAAGAACTCGATATGAACTCCAAGTCAAATTATAACTGAACAACTTTCTATGGAATTTTCAGAATCGATCAATGAATTTCTTGCTCTATTGCTCTGATTCCATGTAGTTTTTAGAAGATTAAGAGAGTAATAGTATGGATTTAGAAGAAGAAAGAAGAGAAAATATAGGTTCTTGATGAACCAGTAAGAGAAGAAGAAGAATGAGATTGATCAGAGAGAGTTGAAGAAGAAGAGAGTTGCATTAATCTCTCAAATTAATTGTATTGATTTCAGTAGTGTACACATATATATGTATACAGTGCTACTTGATCATTCTATAACTAACTTTGTGATTGGCTAACTACATCAACTAATAACTAACTTATTGAACTAATGACTCATAGCTGAAATTACAGAATTACCCTTCTACTAATTAATTCAACTAACTTTAACATCACCTATATCAACAGTTGCAGTATATAGGAATCTAGTAGTGTTTAAGTTGTAGTTTGGTTGTATCAGGAATGGTTCTGGTTTGAGATCTGAATTTTATGGTGATTGTTGGGCAGTTTTTCTAGTGATTATACAAGTCCATGCATTTTCTATAGTTGCTGCAGCATGTCCGCTAGAAGGCCAACCACTTTCCGATACCATATCTCAATATTTTGTCCTCTAAGTTTCTCTGCAGCATAATACATAGAATCCAAAAAGGGCATCAAAAATATTTTGATATCCTGCTGAATTTTTTCCTTCTTGGTTAAACAGTGCATACGAAAGCGGAACATCAGTAGTATTATCAGTATGGCCAAAATAAGGGTAAATATTGGCTAAGAGTGGAAGGTTATTTCGTGATAGAAATCTGATTATGGGATTAATGAAACTTTTGTATTCTTCGCGAAAAATACTATCTTTGGGTGGTTAGGCATTAGCTAAGAGCCCTGAGTGTGTCGCAGTTGAAACGTTGCTTTGATTTTGCAATCCTATTGTTGATAACACGTTGTAAATGTTTTCCATTTCCTGAACAACAAATTGCGCTTATTGACCAGTATATGTACCGGGATCAACTTCATTTCCAACAGCTATATATTTAAATTTAACATCTGGGAAATGACTTCTTATATTATCTTGGACCCAACCATTTGGCAGTTGAAGGATTGGTTAGGTATTCAAGTTCTTGATTCGGAACATCAAGAATTGTTTCAATGTTACTTCCTTTGAGAGCATTGAAGATATTTTTATCTGGAAAGTAGATTCTCATTTTTTGGACGCCATTAGCATTGTATAATTTTATGACATCTTGCTCTGAAGGCAAATTGTTTGCAATTTTTCATCCAAAATAAATAAATAATAATAATACGTAATAATAACAACGACGTCTCAATTAATGAAACCAATAGTTGATGCATGTCGGTTATAATATGAATTTTTACTGATCATGTTTCTGTAAATTCTTCTTAGGTGAATATTAAACACAATAAAATTAAGCATAAAAAATTACTAGAAATTCTCTATATTTCCTACTGGCACGTCAACAAAACAACAATTTGGAAAAATCAATACAGGATGGTTGGTTCCATAAATAACTTATGTTTAAGTTTGCAATGGTTATTTGAAAATGTCACAGTTAGGTGAGGCGATTAAACTTATTTTTTATGTCCTTATTATTAGGACCTACTGCACCCTCCGGGAATAAAATATGTAGTTTTTTTTATAAGTAAATATATGCATGATATTATAAACAGTGGTGCATGGATGCAGTCTGCAGGTACCAGATTTATCTGAATCCAGTATTTACACATGATGATGAATAATGTAGTAGGTATTCTGGGCAAATATTAATGAGACATGTGTTCATGATGATAGATAATACGCTTTTAATGCGGAGCACAAATTTATATATAAAACATTATTACTAAAATTGCAACAAAAAATAGGTCAAAACTCATAATTTTAAGAGTATATTGAGTTCAATTCTATGAACTTAATAAAGATTGAAATCATAGAACTTAAATCCCGAATTCGCCTATGCATGAGAGAGTGAAAGACAGACAGAAGACTGTACCTGTCATTTGGATTAAGAGCCTGTAACACCCCGTCCCAACTACACCCTACATGACGACGTTGAACAATGGTTACGCAAGTGTCGAGAGTCAAAGTATGAATTTTGTAATGTTATTACTGAGACAATTGATATTGGGCCTAGTACATGGGATTAGACCCTCGTGGGAGGTAACACCCCGTATGTTGTCGAACGTATACGACCACGTGTACAATTAGGGAAAAATGGAAACATGAGAGAATTGATAAATTATGTGTCCATATGTGGGCATTAAAAAGTCTTGCATAGTTGGACCTAAAAAGAAGCCCAAAAATCATAAGAAGACATGGCTCAAAACAAGAATAAAAGATTAGGCCCAAAAGGGGTTATGACCCATTCTTGTGACCAAGTCCACAAAGCAATAATTGACCAAGATATTGGATAGAGATGACTTTAAAAGGGGCTATTAAAGGGGAAAAATCAGATTATTTCCCCATATCACACATGCCAATTTTCTAGACATTTCTATAACATTCTCTCAACACTAAAACCCTAAGATATCTTCTACTTGAGACAAGATCACCCCTTGGAAAGCTTTGGTAAGTATTTATAATCATGGTTTAATATATTTTATGCATGATACATGGTGTATATGATGTTGGTCATGTTGGTGGAATATTGAGAAGTGCGAAAAAAGTGAAAGGTTACATGTTTGCTTAAATCGGAGGGTGGTTTGCCTTGTAAACTTGAACATGGGCATGTGATCTTGAAGAAAATGAACTTGATGGATTCAATATTGATATGTGGGATGTGATTATAGTATTGACTTGTTTTATTCTTGTGTATAATGTTTGGAAAAGTTATTGCGAAATTGGTTATGGTTTTGGTGGCGTATTGGCCGTAAAGTATAGTTTTGGGTGTTGTATGTGTGTTGTGAGACCATGGCTGGTTGTTGGAATGTTAAGTGATCAAAAATATGTGAAAACAAGTTTGGTTATGATCATGGACCATTCATTGCATTAAAAGACCCAAAACGGAGCCATTTCGGACCAAACGGGCATCCGCCCCGCAGACGGAGCCACCTGCGGGCGCAGGTGGCAGCGCAGGTCACCTCCAGATTTTGGTTTTGTGTGTTTTCGTCCCTAGTTGATCCCCGAAGGCCCCGATACCCTCTATGGATATAATTAGCAACTTGTGATGTCGTTTTAATGCCTTTAAAGTGTCGTATGAAGGCATGTTGGACTGTATTACATATGGATGGTTGTTCATATGTTGTTGTGAGGCAAATTGAGAAGAGTAAATGTGACGGAATGATAATGGGAAAGCATAAAGGGTAAGTGTGATGCGAAATGATATTGTTGAATGAAATCTTGGTCAATGAGTGAAATGTTATGGTAGTGTTGGCATGTTGATGTGATAAATGACATGGTAAGAAGGCGAAATGACGTTCTAAAGTAACTATGTGATTCATGGTCATCTTGTGCACTTGAAAGGTAGTTGGTTGCTAATATAAGCTTCGTTATGTACTTGTGATGTAGAGTGAAAGTAAGGAAGGAAGCTGGACTATTGTATCTTCCTATAAGCTTGTGTATGCATAGTAAGACGCAAAGGTATGTAAGGTTACTCTTCTATTTCCTTCTGCAACATATGGTGTTCACATTGTCGTAGTACTCATTCGATTCCGAAATACTCTGAGGTATTCCGTATCCGAGCATTGGTTAGAGTTACCCGTATGTTCCTTATTCATTGGTCAATGGTGAATCATATGACTCATGTACATTGGTTGATTTATGACCATTGGCTAGTATGTTAAAAGTTCTATAAGGTTCTAAGGTATCACATTTCTAGTTGGTGACCAGTTGAAATCCACATGTATCGTATTTAGTGATCATTATCCTAAGATGTCAAAAGTGTTCTATTCCAAAGGGGCTCTATAGTATTCCAACTAAGGTTGATATATTGTTGTTCATATGTGTTTTACTCCTAGACGAATCATGACCCACTTAGTTCTTATTTATGGGCGGAAGTTCTTAAGTTGTCATATGTTGTAGATCCTAAGAGAATTACCCCAACAAGAGCAATGAGGTAAAGAGAGCTTGTTTAGTTGAATAGCATTGTTCCAATCATATTATGTTTCCAAAGTTCCAATAGAGTTATACACATGTCCCATATTCATTAGTAATATTCCAAAAGTCCAATGAGGTTATGTTCCAATGTTCCAATAGTGATTATACTTATATCTCTTATTCATTGATCATTGTCCAATGGTTCCAACAGTGTTATGTTTCCATGAAGGCTATGTTTCCGATAATGCTTATTCACATGTTTCTCACTCATTGATTATTGATCCAAAGCTTCAAAGAAAGTTGTAACTATCGTTGTAATAATATCTCACAAGCAAAGGTACCAATCTCTCACAAGTTGAAGTATCAATCTCAAAGTAATGAATTGAAGTAAGAACAAAGTAATGATGATGATGTTAATTTATCCATGGGGTACAAGTACCTGCATGATGATGTTACTTTATCCATGGGGTGCAAGAACACCTGCATGATGACATGATCTTATCCATGGGGTAAAAAGAATACCTGCATGATGATGATATTTTATCCATGGGGTGAAAGAACACACCTGCATGATGTATCCATGGGGTGAAATGAACACCTGCATGATGAGGGCCCTAACAATGTAAGAGCAATGAAAAAGTAAAGTAAAGTAAAGGCAAGGGAAAGAAAGAACGTAATGTATATGGTATCCCACATACAGAAAGAAAGTTTATTCACATTGCTATTTCCCTTATATTGATTCCATGGTTGTTGCTATTATGTACGAATCATTGGAGATAATCATAAAGAAAGAAAGGTACATGGTTCCACATATAGAGTTCCTCTTATAATTATTTCCATTAAAGTTCTTATGTACTGACGTAGTTCTTATGGCCTTACATACTCAGTACATTCTTCGTACTGACCCCTCTTGGGGACTTACCTTACATGTTGCAGGTGCAGGTAGTAGTAGACCTCCTCGGTAGACTGGGGATCATTGTCGAATTTTGGTGAAGCTCCACTTGGATCGGGGCTTTCCGAATCAAAGTTGTACATTGGTTTTGATGTCATAGATGTTATGAATTGGTCATGTATGTATTTAGAGGCTTTGGTAGACATATGTGGGTACATGGATGTAAGATATGTACGTTCAGTGAGATGTAATGGTCCCAAAGGCCAAGTGTTATATATGTATATGCATGGCATTTTAATATTTCATCAATTACATGAAACAGTGTGTTATTCATTCGAGATTATGCGTACGAGTGTTCATGAGCAAAGATTGGTTCTCTCGGGCCATATCGGCTTCGGGTGCCAATCACACCTCGTTGGGATTCGGGGTGTGACAAAGCCCAACAAGTAAAAGGGAAGCTGCAGGAAAATCAAGACAAGCCATAGCAAAATTGGAAGTGAGAATTAAATGTAAAAGAAAACTTAGAGGAAAATAAATACTTGAAGTGAAATTGTGTGCTATGGAAACATCAAATTGTTTCTTATATAGACAACAATAAGAAGACTAGGAAAGGCAGTGTGGAAAATTGCCAAGTCAAGTTGCCCTGTGAAGAAGTTCAAGTAATAGTAAAAATAAGTCAAGGTGATCAACAATTAACCAAGTCATATATACATACCCAGTCTAGGGGGGTGCAGAAAATTCAAATCTAGTGGTAGGTGATGGAAAACAAATGATCGATTCCATTTAATATAAGAAAATGGACAACTGTCCCCAATTGAGTAAACTTTGTCAATTGAGAATTTTGTTGGACATATAATTGGTTGCTCATAACTTGAATCTTATTATTACAAAATAAGAATTTACTTTGATCTTACAATTCATACACAATTTTCCGTGCACTCACACTCTAGCAACTCTCGATGTTGTTCTCTCTTCTTTCTCACTTTATCACGTTTTTAAGAAAATGGGGGTAGGGGAAGGGAAACAAGAAGGGTATTACAAGATGGGGAATCAAATCCTCACCAACAAGGTTAAGGTATAGGTAATCAATCAACTAACCTACTAAGGTCCCCTCTCACTTTATCACTCACTTATTGTTTTCTTAGTTGCGTGGTTACAATTTAAATGACCACATCTCTATTTATAAGTGGTGATGAATGGATCTGTTGGAGGATATTTACTACTCTACTCTGGATTGTTTCTTCAACTACTTATTTCTAGAACTACCCTTTCTAGACTTTCCTTTAGGATACTCATTCTAGAGATCTTTCTTTAATTTTTTATAACTCTTGAATATTCTAGATTCTTCTTTGAAATATCTTAGATATTAAGTTGGTGATAACTTTTCAACACTCCCCCTTAACGCGAACTTAAGTTTTCTTGGCATTCATTTTTAGAGATTCTCGAAATTGAGCAATCTTATTGATATCCAGGCATTTGATAAATCTCTTCCTATGTCGACTTTCTTCCGCCCACTACTCTTTGAAGTTCAAAGGTAGTAGCCTTTTTTTGATATTAACCACTACTACATCTATATACTTGCTGTTTGGATGTTTCAATCATGTAGACCTCCTTAATTAGTTGCTGTTGTGATGCTTCTTGGACTTCTTCTTGCAACACGTCTACAATTTCACCTGCTCCAGTTTGCCATGATCTCTTCATTTCCTTTTGTAGGAATACCTCCCGTGAAGGTGATTTTGGTTCATCCCTTGCCTCTTATTCCATTTCACTTCTTTATTGAGCTTATCTTACAGCTTTTTTATATGATCCAAAATTCGGAAACTATAATTTGACTACAAAAATAATAGATAAAGGATAGATTGATAAAGATAGATAGATAGACACAAAGAAGATAAGAGAATTAAGAACTAATGAATGTATTAAACTCAAAAACTCCTAAATCTAACATCCGCAAGCACCTAATCTCTTACGTTGGCCGCAAGGAAATCAAAACGCCCTTACAATCACCGTTTCTAAACAAGATGCAACAAGAGTCATTCCAAGTTGTCAAACACTCTCTCAAGAGTTTTCATTCTCAATTCATATCAAAAAACTAACTTCCCAAAATAAAGACCTAAGTTAATCTATTTATAGCCTAGGGGTAAGTTATTACATTGGGCCCAAAAGTGACCCAAGGACCAACCTAAGAAAAGAACCAACTTAAGAGGAGAGGACTGTCTTGGGGTGACAACCCGCCATTGGAGTCGTCACTGGCTTGGTGGTCCGTCCCATAGGCCGTCAAGGCTTAGGCAGAAACTTGTGTGGCTTGTCTTCTTTTGACGGGATGCCAAGTGAGCCATCAAGGCCTTGGTGGTCCGTCCCATGAGCCATCAAGCCAAGGCAGTAGCCTTTTGGCTTCTTCCAAAGGCGTTCCAAGCTCCAAGCTCCAAGCTCCAAGCTATCAACCACAAATGGTATTGCTCTAGTGTAGGCTTCAAAAAGGCTCTCCAAGAATATTCTTGTGCCCTTATGAGTTTCATGGTTTGGATCTTCATATGGTGACTTCGAATTATGTTCCTCAAAGTGTTGACGCCGATTTGGGATGTATCATCCTCCCCTCAAGCAATTTTCACGAGTCTTACTTGACACTTCAAATTGTCCAACCCTATGAAGGTGACAAGAAGTCGTTAACAACCATGGACTCTCACACAAATAATTAATCAACTTAGCATCCACAAGTTGTGGTCCACACAACTTAAGGACAAGTGTGTCAAATAAGGATGCAAGTATATAAGCAACACCCAAAAGAGGCAAAGACACATTTTCCCTAGGGTTCTCAAGAATGATACCACCTTTGAGAAAGAGGTCATCAATTACAAACAAGTGATAAATAAAGGTATCACATATGTAAATTTTAACTAAAGTGTTTTCAAGAGAAGACTCACTCTTTGACCTATAAGTAATGAAACCTTGGTAAACAATGGAACCACACAATGGTGAACTCTCTTGGATATTTTCACTACTCCCCTTCTTTAAAGAACATGTAACACCCCGTACCTTCCTAACCCTATTTGACGACATTGAATCATGTTTACCTAGGTGTCGAGAGCCATACGTATGTATTTTGTGATGTTATTGACAAGAAAAATTGAAATTTGGCCTCGTATATGTGATTAGCCCTTCGTAGGAGGTGTTTTGTGATTTTTGTGGAGCATTTGTCGGGTTCAAAATGAGGCTAGGAGGACCTCCAAACAAATTATATTAAGGTTAAGAAGTAAGTTAAAGAATAGGACTTGAAGTATCTAACCAAACCCGCGAAGAAAAGTCGAAAAATGAAATTTTTGAAAAATCTAAGGGTGGGGCGCGCCATAGGGCGTGCCAGGCCGCTCTGGGCCAAAATTTTTTGTCCACAGGCAGAAATCTGGCGCGCCCAAGGGCGTGCCAGGGTGGTTTTGCCACTTTTTCGAAAGTTGAAAATTTTCTAAGTCCCAAGGGTACCCGGGGTCGTACCGAGCCGATTTTTGCCACGTTTCTTCTACAACCATGAGTGTATACATGAAATGAGTAAAGTATTATATTGGTATGATAAAATTACTCGAGAACGAATTTGGCATCAAAATGACGATTTTACCCTTTTGGTCAAAATAGGCCATACGTGGCTAGAATCACTTGTTTTGGGGATTGAGGCTGCGGATATGAATAGCGTGAGTGGGAATATTTTTGTAACACGTATGAGATGATTTAAACATGAGAAATTATTGATTTTATTGGGTTAAGTGAATTGGGCTCAAAAAGGGCCCAAAATGTGAAAGAAAATATGGGCCAAGATGACCCATTCTTCCATTGACTAAGCCAACACATGCATTAAATGCCAAGAGTGGATAAGGATGAAAATTAAGGGCCTAAATAAAGGGCAAAATGCTGATTTTTATTCATTTGGAAATCTCATGCCTTTCTAGATATTTTTCAACCATTTTCTCTCAAAACCCTAAAAGTTCAAAGCTAACCTTTGGAGCAAGATCATCATTTTCAAGCTTGGGTAAGCGATTATTGTTATGGATTAATATATTATATGCAAGGGAGAGTATGTGAATCATGTTGGTTATGCTTGGAAGTGTTGGACATGGTACTTTGTGTTTTTATATAAGATTTGTGATCCATGGGATTTAAGCTTGAAATATGACTTGTGGGTTTGATGAAAGAGCATGGTATGGATAAAATATGAACATGTATGGTGTGATTTTGTTATTAAACTTGTTATTTTTCTATAAGTGTAAATTATGGGATTTTGGCCGATATGTGCTATGAGACGTATTAAAGTGAATTGATGGATTATTTGTGATATGGTGTGGATGAGAAAGTGCAAAGGAGAAGTTTGTGGTGAAATGTTATTGATTATCATGTGTTGGTCAATGTTGGGAATATTGTGGGATTATTGGTATGATACTTTTATCAATGGTATTATCAAGGGGGAAATGACATTTTAAAGGCAAACATGTAACTCATTGACGTTAAGTGCATTTGAAAGATAGTTGGTGGTTAATGTAAATTCCATTATGTATTTGTGTTGTAGAGTGAAACATAAGGAAGGAGCGGGACTATTGTATGCGCATTTAAGATTGTGTATTGGTATTGATAATACAAGGTATTTAAGGTTACTCTTCTATATCCTTCTGCAGCATATGGTGTTCACATTGTCATAGTACTCATTCGATTCCGAAATGCTCTAAGGTATTCCGTATCCGGTAGTTGACTAGTGCTACTCATAAGTTCCTTACTCATTGGTCAATGGTGAATCATATGACTCATGTCCGTTGGTGGACTCATGTTCATTAGCTAATATGGATCATTATCCTAAGGTTCCAAAAGTGTTACATTCCATGAGGGCTCTATAGAATTCCAACTACGATTGACATATCTTACTATTCACATGTGTCCTACTCTTAGATGAATGATGATTCACATATCTCTTATTTATTGACTGAAGTTCCAAAGCTGTCATTATGTTATGAATTCTAAGAGAACCATCTCAACGTGAGTGATGAGGTAAAGAGAGCTTGTTTTAGTTTGAATAGTATTATTCCAATCATGTTATGTTCCAAAGTCTAATAAGATTATGATTATCTTTGTACCAATTTCTCACAAGTAAAAGTACCAATCTCTCAAAGGTAATGTACAAGTTAATGCACCTATCCCTCATAAATAAAGATGTAAATCTTACAAGAGTAAAGATGTGAAGTAATGCATGTTGTGTTTCAAGTTTCAAGAATGTTTCCATCATCAAGGTATCAATCATAGAATGAAAGAAAGAGCAATGAAAGAAAGAGTAATATAAGAAAGAAGCAATGTTTAATGGGTGGCATCCCAGGGGTTAAATACCTCGCATGGGTCGATCCCAATAACACGGGTGGCATCCCAAGGGCGACAGAAAAGCCTAGCATGGGTCGATCCCGACATATCCCGATACATCCCAGGGGCGATAAGCCTAGCATGGGTTACCATGACATCCCAGGGGCGACACGAAAGCCCAGCATAGGTTCATATAGCATCCCAGGGGTCAAGTACCTAGCATGGGTTAATCTCATCCCAGGGGCTACAGAACAGCCTAGCATGGGTAGCACAATAAAGATGAATGAATAAGAAGACAAGAGAAGTAAACAACGTAATACACATGGTTCCCAAAGTGAAAAATGCTGACTTATTCATATTGATTATTCATTTGTATTTTGAAATTATTGAGATATTCATGTGTTATACAGTTTCATTTGAGCCTTACATACTCAGTACTTTCTTCGTACTGACCCTTCTTGGGGGATTTACCTTACTTGCTGCAGGCGCAGGTACTAGTAAGCCTCCCCAGTAGATTGCCAGTTGTGTGCGGATCATTGGTGAGCTCCAGTTAGTTTGGGGCTCCTCCGAGTCACAGTTGTTCTTATGTTTTGGTATTGTACATAGTGTATAAAGCGGGGACTTGTCCCGACTTTCAGTTGGTTTCGGTAAATGCATATGTTAGAGGCTTTTGTAGATGTATGTGCTTGTATGGATGTAAGATGACACATGATGTCTTGACTTGATGGCCTCAACGGCCAAGTTTCACATATATATATATGTATATATCACATGTCCTATGAGATTCCGTTATTAGCATTTTAAAGTCCTTACTTGGTAATGGTGTTTCTTATGACATGCATATGAACGAATAGAAGCAAAGCTTGGTTCTCTCGGGCCTTATCGGTTACGAGTGCCAGTCTGTCCTGAATGGGATTCGGGGCGTGACAGAACACTCATCTTTGTTGGAGATATTTCCCTTCCACAACATTGGTCCATCAAGTGGATTATGAATCCCCAAGAAAGATATTTCATCATAGGGAAGAATGCCAACAACCTCAATCAAACTTTGCTTGTCGTCTTGACCAAGCACCAAGTTGGGTGTATAAAAATCACCATCTCCCAAGAGGTCATTGGGGTCAAATAGAAGGAGTATCCAAGAACATGGTTCAAGGCCATACCCATTTTTCCCAAAGGTACCATCCACACAAATAGACATACCCTCTATACAACCATTGATAATTTCATAAGCAAAGAGAGGGTAGAGAAAGTGTCACGCAAGTTAACTTCTACTAAGGTGTCCTCATGCATATACTCATTATTAGATTTAATATCATCACCATGAGTATTTTCAACAATGGAAGCACACAAAGTAGAAGAAGAAGCAATATCCAAACAATTAACACCTTTGCTTTCAAAGGAAGAATCCTCAAGTATACCCAAACCACCACCAACATCAAGAAGATCATGACTCACATCTCCACAAGAATCAACATATTCATCAAACAAAGGTGAGGTGTCATACAAAAGATCATAACCAAAATCATTTTCACAAGAACAATCACTAGTTGAGTTCCTCAAATATTCGAGCAAATCAAAACTATCTTCACCCAATTGATCATTCTTTTCCTCAATTGAGAGATCACTATCAAAAATAGGATAGTTAGCATAATCTTCACTCAATCCTATATTCTTAATGGATTCAAGAAATAGGATAACATGTTAATCTTAAGCATATTATTCCTCTTTTTAAGTACATCACATTGCTCATCACTAGGTGTTAAGCAAGGAGTGATTTCACTATTTTCAAACAAGACATCTTTCTTTGAGAAAGGATTAACAACCAAAAGTGAGGAATAAAAAATATGCAAGTTCACTCTCAAAAAGATACATGTCATCTTTCACAATATCTTCATTCATATGATATCTATGAGCAAGACTAATAATAGTATCTTTTTCACATGACATGCTCAAAGAATCATTTCTATTCACATGATCAACTCTATAAACAACATCACTATCTTGAGGCTCATCAAGCATACAACAGATATGCTCAAGTGGTGGAGTAGATTCACAAGCAAGTTGATCAATGCACACACCTTCACTAGTTATAGGCAATTCACATGCCAACATAGACTCACCTTGATTTTCATAAGGGTAAACTTGTGTGTGAATACTCTTATAACATAGCAATGGAACCTTATTCAAGCTATAAGTGACAACACTAGGTGGACACAAATTGATCTTACTAGAAGAGTCAATTCGGTCATTTATAGGATCAACTAGTATTTGCAAACTCACAATAAGAACTTGATTATCATGCAACATAGTGTTTCCAAGAGAATCACAAAGGGAAGACTCATTATGCTCAATATTTGACAAGCCACCATCTACACTTAATTGGCTACTAGCCACATCATGACTTTTCAAGCTTAAAGAAGTGCAAGAGTTAGCATTGTTACCTTATAGCTCATAAGAAGTGTGGTCTTCACCTTGGTGTTCGTAATGGGAGCTCATTTGCTCCTTTGGGAAGATCTCATAACATGGGAGTTTATCAATTCCACTCCCTCGAGTCACCTCCCCATCATTTTTTCCAAAGTTGGAATTCTTAGATAAGAACTCTGTTAGATTATCAAGCATGTGTTCTTAAGGAACTCTTCTTGGGTCCTCCTTTGAAAGTTCATGAACCTGCACAAGAGAGGGTTTAATACTAGGTAAAATGCTAGTAGAATGGTTAGTGGGTATTAAGGGATTGGGTTTGACAAGTCCCACAATTAAGTATTCCTTGTCCACTTCTTTCAAACACTTCCTTGGCTCTTCAACTTTACAAAACTCCTCTTCTCGAGCCAAGTCTTTCTTTCCTTGCACAAGGGATGATTCCCTTTCCCTCTTCTTAAATTCCTTCTTTTTCAATACTTCTCGAAACCCTTTCATGATCTCATAGCCCCTACTCACTTGCCCAGAGGTCAAGGGTTCAAGCATATGCTTTTGTCCTCCAAATACAAGTACATATTTGTTGAACTTCTCTCGATATTGGACCGACCTTTCATCTTTCCATGGTTTACCAAGAATCATATGACATGCTCTCATGGGCATCATATCACATCGTACCTCATCTTGATACTTGCCCACTCTAAAGTTTATGATTGCTTATTCAGTCACCTCTATTAAACCATTCTCATCATAAAATTAGAATTTGTAAGGCTTGGGGTACCTTTGTGTGGGAAGCTTCATTAGATTAACAAGTGTACTAGACACAACATTAATACTCATTTCCCCATTAATGACCAAAGAACATATACTTCCATCATCTCGAACCTAGGGTTTTACTTTGGTCAAGTTCTTCTTTTAAAGGTTCCCATACTACGTGCCTTAATGCACGGGATAGACTCCAATCTAACTCTAATTGCTCATCATTCTCTTCCAAGATCACCAAGTTATATCTATGGGTTGGAATTCTTGGAATTTGTTCACTTGATTCTACTTGTGAGTTGGTTTAGGAAGTAGAACCCATGGAGTCTAGGGACTCCCCAATGTTTGTCATTCTACCTTCCATGTTTGACATGCTACCTTTGATGGAGGTGAGATGACTTTCTAGCACTCCCATTGTACAATTCATAACCTTAATCTTTTCCAATATAGATTTCAATGTGTCACTTCTTATGGGGATTTGAGCTTCTTTCTCCAAAGCCATTGTACCTAGAAATTTTAAACACTCAACAAAGACAACAACAACGTTAGTGTTAGCAAAATAAAGCTCACAATCACTCGGGTTTACACACTTTTGATTGCCTCACAATTGGATAGGCTAATGTTGAAAGTTGTTTATACTTCGGTGCTTCACAAGGTGTCGATTGCTACTTATGGTCGGAATAGATTCTTGTTTTGAAAGACTCAAATAAAATATTTACGGACTTGAATCAAGAAGTTACAACAAATTAAAACTAGAAAAGCTTAAAAGAAATAGGATGAAGAAGAAAATGGACTCAAGAACTAATCACAACTAAGTAGAGGGATTACTTGTTGCTAATTGGCTTAGGAATCAAAGAAAAGAAGATTAAGAATCTAGAAATGAAACTTGAAATCCAAAATGAGCTTACTGGTTTTTGTCCTCAACCTTGACATTATTCATGGTGGCCCGTCATATGGGTGGCGGCCAGTCAGCCTTGCCATCACTTCTTAACTAGTGAAGGGAGTTCAAGGCCTTGAGTTAATGATCTATATTGGCGGACAGTCAAACTCTTGGTGGTCTATCGTCCTGGTCGTCGCTGCCTTCTAAAATGTGTTTTCAACACTCAACTTGTGACTGATCAAGTGACGGTCAGTCACAAGCTTGGTTGATCGTCAAGGAGTCCGTCACAACAATCCAGAAGGTCGTTAAAGGTATGTTCTTATGTGACGGAGGGTGTGGAGGGTCATCAATGGAGGATCTCCAAGATTCCCGTCAAGCTAAACCACACACACTCATTCTCTTAAGGTGTTGATGGAGTGCTTCGAATGTTAATCAAGGACTTGTTGTTCTTCAATGGATCCTTCAAGCTCTTGGCAGCCTTGAATAAGCCTTGTGGTCCCTCTTTTTACTCTATTTTTGTCTTTCCCCCTTCTTGGAATATTTCCTTTTTGTACTAACCTTATCCTTTCTTCTTTTGGACTATTCTTTGGCATAAACAAGTACAATACCTTTTTCTTTCACTCCTTTTGGATCAAACACACCCTTTTTGAATATTCTTCTTCAACAAGATATGAAGAACATGAAGAACACAAGAACATTCAAATTTTGACCCTTAAGCAAACGAACTCGAAATTCGACAAAATTCGAAACTCAAGCTCACTTAAAACTCCCGAACACAACCCAAGCAATTTCAAACTCAAAAACTCAACCAATAATTTCAAATTTGAGAACCCAACTCAAATTTCTTCAAACTCAAACTTCAACAATAGTGGAGCACTCAAATCTTCTCGGATTAAGCTCAAATCTTAGATAATGACTCAATTATTACTAGGGAACAAAATTCTAGTACTAGAAACACAAAAAGACTTAAAAATCAAAAACTCAAAATTTGAAAAACTCCAAAAACGTGACTCCAACCTTTTTTGTGATTTTCAAGATAAAAACTCAAGACTAGAATCGTGGGAATGATCCTAAGCTTAGCTCTGATACCAAATGATACGATCCAAAATCCAAAAATGATAATTTGACCACAAAAGTGAAAAATAAAGGATAGATTGATAAAGATAGATAGATAGACACAAAGAAGATAAGAGAATTAAGAACTAATGAGTGTATTAAACTCAAAAACTCCTAAATCTAACATACACAAGCACCTAATCTCTTATGTTGGAAGCAAGGGAATCAAAACACCCTTACAATCACCGTTTCTAAACAAGATGCAACAAGAGCCATTCCAAGTTCTCAAACACTCTCTCAAGAGTTTTCATTCTCAATTCATATTAAAATACTAACTTCCCGAAATAAAGACCTAAGCTAATCTATTTATAGTCTAGGTATAAGTTATTACATTGGGCCCAAAAGTGACCCATGGACCAACCTAAGAAAAGAACCAACTTAAGTGGACTATCTTGGGTGACGACCCGCCATTGGAGCTGTCACTGGTTTGGTGGTCCATCCCAAGGGCCGTCAAGGCTTAGGCAAAAACTTGTATGGCTTGTCTTATCTTGACGGGCCGCCAAGTGAGCCATCAAGTCCTTAATGGTCCATCCCATAAGCTGTCTAGCCAAGGCAGTAGCCTTTTGGCTTCTTCCAAAGGCATTCCAAGCTCTAAGCTATCAACCACCCATGGTATTGCTCTAGTGTAAGCTTCAAAGGGCTCTACAAGCATGTTCTTGTGCCCTTATGAAGTTCATGGTTTGGATCTTCATGTGGTGACTTCGAATTATGTTCTTCAAAGCGTTGACACCAATGCTCAAGGGCTATTAAGTCTGGTATAGCAACTTCTAATGTGGACACCATGTTGATGCTTTATCAAATACTATATTTCTTAACATACATGTCTGACTAGTAATAGGGCCACAATATCTCTATCCTTTTCTTTGTTCATCGTAACCAGTAAATAGGTAATAGACAACCTTTTATCAAATGTGTTGCTAGATGATCTAACACGTACAATAGCACACATAATCAAATACTGGAAGGTGACTTATGGTAGGTATCATCTTCTTAAGCTTCTCGAATGGTGATATGAATCTCAATCTCACCAGTGTCAACCTCTTATTGATGTGAACAACAGTCTTTCATGCATTCTACCCAAAACCTTGGTGGTATATTCATACAATGTAACATACTTCTACATATCTCTGCTAGGTTTTTCTTCTTCTTTCTACTACTCTATTTTGGTTGTAGTGTATTTGGGAAAGTCAATTTTTGTCTTATTATCTTCTCTTTAAGGTAGTCATCTCCTATGATGCGTATTCTCCTTTGTTGTTAGTATCGAGACATTTAATTATCCTTCCAATATTATTCTCCATAGTATGTTGAAACTCTTTAAACTTCTCAAGTACTTCAGCTTCTTCCTTAGGAAGTAAATCAACATCTATCATGAGAATTGTTCGATGAATGTTATCATATATAGGTAACTAATAATGGAGGGCTAATTTAATGGTCTAAACACGTCTCAGTGTGCCATCTCTAATGGCTCTCTAATTTGATACTTTCATTCTCTATAGGAAAGTTGATGTGTTTTTCCTTATCGGCATCCAGCACATATAATGTCTAATCTAATCTCAAGCTTATGAAGACCTTTTAATTTTGATTGTTGCATCATGTTTGGAGTTTGTTGTAGCTTATGTTCCTGAGATATGTATGCCAAAAATTAGTTATAAAATTACTTTGAGTCTTCTCCAAAATAAGTTGTCTTAGCTAACACGACGTAGATTGACTTTAATCTTCTTTCCTCCATGATTGGTATAGCTGTAGATTTCAACTTTCAATATAATTTTACCTCATCCTTCCCGAATAGTATATAGTTCCTAAAGCTATTAGTTTTTACATAGATAACAAGTCTTTCTTCATATCTAGGACAGCATAGGCATTTTTTGTAACACACCTCAAATTCTAAACTAAGATTTAAACCGTTATTCCAATGCATATATACCCAAATACGATGATTCCTAATTTTACATAGGTGTTAAGATTAATCCTGTAGTGTGGGAAGAGATTTTGATATGAATTAAGGTCATAAGAAACCTCTAGCACAAAGTTGAGTTGAAAGATTCTTTACCCATTGAGTTTCCGTATAAGATTTTACAAGGGTCAACTTCAAACGAACATTACTCCTAGAATATGCAAATTTACAATACTCAATACCTACCAAAGTAAAGGTCTTCGAGTCTTCTTTCCAACACCACTAACCGTTTGTTAATATAACTCTGGAGCAAGAAGTTATAATTATTTTACTAGAGACACTCCAGCCAGCCAAGTTTGGCATACTGAAAGGCGTGGTACGCTAGGCCCCAAACACCAGCAGGCCATACCTGGCGTACTGAGAGGCATGGAGTGCCAGCTGCAACCCAAATGAGAATTTCAACCTTTTCTTATCATTTTATGTTCCAAGGGGGGTGTTCTCGTCCTTTAACCTTCCCAACCCCCTTTTATACCCTAGAAACATCCCAAATCCCTCAGAATAATTCTCAAATCCCGCATTCCTCTTCTTTCCTAAAACTCAAGAAAGAGTTTTTCAATTCCCAAATCCTAAAGGCTCCAAGTTCAAGATTTTCTCTAAGAACTCTTCGAATTCAGGTATGTAGGACTGCAATGGGGGTTTTCCTTTCACCCCCATGTCTAAGACTCCACTAATTTTATGAAATTCAAGTTTATAGTTAGGGTTATGAACCTACTTTTAATTTTCTCTTTATTTAAGCAAATCTCACTATTTACTGAAAGCTTTTACTTATGATTATGGTATTTGTGAACATTGCACTTATCTATATGCTTAGCAAGGTGTCTCCTTGTTGGATTTTATTCTTGACATAATTTTTACATATTGTTTTTGAAGCTTATGTTTTAAAGTATGAATTTTAGAGCTTTTATGTTATTAGGAGAGCTACTTTGAGAATCTACAAGCTATTCACGTTTCAGTTCCATGATTTTAAGCTATATGTATGATTTAAAAGACATGTTTTAAAAAGAGATTTTCAGCATATGATTTATGACATGATATGGAGCTTAGACTCACAGCATAGTAAGATTTATGAATATTATGACATTTAGATATGTCCACTATGATTTATGAACAGTTTTGACATCCAGATATGTTATATGATATATTATGAGCATTAGAATGTTTTGGTAGAATTATTTATCACCGAGAGACAAGTGTTCTAGATAACACTTATTCCATAACTACGTTGCCACCATAGGTTTTGCCCATTTTTAGGCGTACTTCAGGATCCTTATGTTATGGTTCTAACTTTGGCCGGTTAGAACAACCTTTCTCGTTGTATGCCAATGGACTCCATGATGCTCGCATGATTTATGTCGGTTAAAAGAAACTTTCATCTAAAACACTTAACTTTATTTTTATAGTTTACATGATATAATCCTTATATAATTTCATATAGTATAGTTCCTTTTAGCATTGTTTTCAGATGTCCTCATTTTTAGTCCTTAACTGCTTTTACTCTTACTTAGTACTTACATTTTTATTGTTTTATTTAAATTATGCTAAAATTTAAGCTTTCAGTTATGTAGTTTTATTCCTATACACTCAATACCATTCCTGTACTGATAGCATACCTATTCTGCCTACATTTTTTATTTGATGTAGATACGGCGACCTAGTCAGGCTCGTGGATAGATATTAGCAATTTAGATTCCAGCAGTGGTGAGTCCTCCTCATTAAGAGACCTAGTTTAGTTGTTTTCCTTCTTGATTTCAGATATCATTTTATGGGTGGCTAGAGACCTTGTCCCGACATATTGTTTTACTTAGACTTAGAGGCTTGACAGACATTATAGTATCATTTATGTTAGCCCCTTCGGGCTCAGTATCTTATTTATTAAAACTTTCTATATGTTTCAGAACCTATGAGTCATATTTTCAGTTACAGCTTCTGCTTTATGTTATTATTGTACTTAGATATGTTAGGCCAATGGTTAGCTTGGGATCACTTGTGGGTCCCAAGCACCATGTCACAACCAAGGTGTAGACTCGGGTCATGACATTTTTGAAGTTCCACTTGTCTTGAGCTATGGTGAGGCACGAACATCGTCTTGCAAATATGTATTATTGACATTTTTAAATTATTTGCAGTCACCACTACTCGAGTGTCTTTATATTCACTCATGTTGATAAGATTTTTCTCTTCGCTGTGATTGGAACATCCTGAATCAAAACTCCAATCATGGTTATAATCGACCATTTTCTCACTTATAATTGCAAGTGCAGGCTCCTCTTCTTTGTTTGCCTAAGAGGTGATAAGCTCTCCATGTTGATTGCTTTCTTTAATTGCGTAAAAGGTTTCAAAATTTCAAGCTTATTCTTTATCTTTCTTATTTTGGATAGAAGTAGCTATCTTACCTTCAACTTTCTTGTACCAGTTGTCTCTGGCATAATGTCTTTTCTTTCCACAATTATAATGCTTTTCCATTTGGAGATTGTTGACAACTTAGTTCACCTTCTTATTATGTTGGTGATTTCTTTGATGTCAAATTTTTTGGTCTCCCCTCGGTCGTGAGCTTTTCTCTTCATCTATTTTTTGATAGTCGTGCCTTTTACGAAAGAGTTGTATTATTTTCATTTATAATAAAGACTTGATAATGGCTTCTCTAAATCTTCTTCATTTGCTAACAGATTTTCCAACTCATATAAGGTTGGTTTTGTGGTCCATCCTCATATAGTCGTAATTATGCTTTTATACTTCGACTTAGATCATAAACAATTATTCTCTTCATCCTTCTCTATGTGATAGAATTCCTTGAATCTAATTTTGATATTTCATCAAATAAAGATTTTACCTTTAGGAAGTATTAACTAATCATCATATTCCGCTTTGAGATCGACAACAACTCATTTTTTAAGTTTTTGTAATCTTGCAACATTCATATTTTTAAAAATTATCATCAATGTGTCCCAAGCTTTTTGGGTGTTTTGACATTCTAAATCTGTTGTAGGAACTCATCTTTGACTGTTACAGTAAGAGGATACATGACTTTTCAAGCTTTAATCTTCCACCTTTTTGCTTCTCCAACATCAGTTGGTGGTATAGCATCCAAGCCAACCACAATATATCTTATAATTCCTGGATAAGAAAATAATATTGCATTCTTATGATCTACGATCCGTAGTTGCTTGTGTTGGCTTCTCAAAGTAATCGAGAGTGCTCGCCAAATCTGCCATTGATCTATGTCTTGTGACTTGAAGCCTTTAATAGTAGCTTGTAGGATCTATATTGAGTTGTTACCTCGCTATTTATCCACCTAGATCAGATACTAATTATTGAATATTTGTTGGGCACAAGTAATTACTTGCTCACAACTTGAATTTTATTATTGTAAAGTAAAGACTTGCTTCAGTGTTATAATTCTTACTCTTAATATTTCTTGTACTGATTATACTGTAGTAGTTCTCTATGTTTCTCCCTCTTATTTCTCACTTGATCAATCACTTCTTGTTTTCTTACTTTCTTGGTTACAACTCAAATGACTACCTCTATTCATAGGTGGTGATGAAAGGTTTTAGTGGAGGAAATCTACTACCCTATGGTATGTTCCTCAACTACTTATATCTAAAAGTACCCTTTCTAGAATATTTCTTCATTTTTCTCTCTAGAACACTTTATAGACATCAAAATTTGGTAGGACTTTACAAGACAAGACCAATCTCTATTACGGTTCTTGGAGGATACTCTACCTAAACTCTAACTCATGCCTATATAAAGGATAATATATTTGCTTAAACAGGCATTTTGAATATCCATACACCCTTAGGTATTCATAAAGAAATAGATATCTTGAATATCCCATAAACACTTGGGTATTCATGAATAGATCGAAATCTCGAAGTTCCATAAATTCATGGATATTCATAAGGATATAAAAGCATCAAATATTGTATTTTTCGCCGTTGTGCGACATTCCTTACAATCAAATACATATTAAGGAGGTTTCATCCTATGTTCGAGAAATATGCCACGAACAACTCTTGAATCACAGAGAAAATTCATAGTAAAGATCAAGGGAGGAACAAGATTTTACTCATAAATATTCATCAATGAAATCTCTGTTTCTTCATATTTTATTTGTGATTACAGCTTATGATTCAAGTTCGGGAGTACTTATTGCATGGATGAATTTTAACTTCACATCAAGAGTTTGGAGTGTTTCAAGAGAGTATGGAAGCCAAGAATCAACACAAGAGAAGATTAACATTATATTTTCGGGTCCTTTTTGGTCATAGTATGATGCACATTTAATCAAGGGCATTTGGGTCATTTTACTATTTTGGATAACCCTGATACTACATATAGAATATGATGTAGATTATGTAGAGAGTAGACTACATTTTTAGGTGAATCCTTTTGTGTTTTTTATGGGTGAATCTCTTTGTCTCTATGGAGGAATGAGTATTCATTATATATGCATGAAATCCTAGGTCATCCGGTATTCATAACCCGCCATCTCAGAAGAATGCAATTATTATGATAATTTCCATAAACAGAATGAAATACGAAATTTTGTAACTCAAGTCTAAAATCATGAATTATATATTATACTAAGGGTTCATAATTATAAGCATGTGATGATACTGAAACTTATGTGGAAACATGGGTCCATGGCTCAATTATAACAAAGAACTGAAATATAAAGGAATTCATAATACTCATAAACCCTAGGCTCTGAGGGAGGAATTAAACTCAGGAATTTAAGTTAACTTCGGGACGCAATGGGTGAAAGGGAATCCAAAGATGAAATCCCACATACCTAGTGATGGAAACCTTGGTGAATTCCTTGAAATTTGTAGCTTGAATAAGATGAACCCTAGCTATTGCTTTGAGGAAGAAATCGCCTCTTTTCTTGTTTTCTCTCTAAGTGTAGATTATTTTTTTGAGTAATGAGGGACATAGGGAAATATTTAACTTAATAAGAAGACTTGGCATAACTTAAAAGACGTAGTTTGAGAGTTTAAATAGTGGAAAAAAACTGGAATACCCCTTATAAAATAAAACTAAAAAAGTTGCAGAATCTGACCTACGACCCATCCCACGATAGTGGGACCCACCTACAATCGTGGGTGGTTTTCATGATTGGGTTGATGATTTTAGGCTCTCTGGAATTCATCATAAGAGCCTTGGTATGAATCATGGGACCTACCCACGATCGTACCTTGGTTCGTAGGTTGGTAGTCCAAGTCGAATCAATTTTAGGGGCCAAGATCGTGCCCAAGATCGTGGTTTCTAGCCTAGATCATATTACCCTTTAGTGGTTGGGATGTATACTTGTCAACTCTCAGGTTTTTGGAGATGTTTCATACAATCGAATGGATTGTACGGTCGTACAATCTAACCACGATCGTGGTTTTGTTTGTACTATCTTACTGTTAGACAGTGCTTCACTAAATTGGTCATAACTCTTAGCTACAGAATCAGATTAATCCGAAATTAGATGCATAGGAAATAAGACTCAAAGACCTTTAATTTGGTGGGTCTTGATCTAAAAATCACTTCAGAATTTAGGAGTTATGCTCGTTTGAAGTTGACTATAAAAAGATTCTTCACAAGAAATCTACCGGTAAAGAAGGTTTCAACTTGCCTATGAGCTAGAAGTTACTTGTGGCCTTAATACAAGTATAAATCACTTATAATAATAACAAAACATGAAGTTTGATTCTACATGTACTTGAAGCATGGTTCTAATCTTAGCTTGGATTTTTGAGGTGTTACACTACACTTGTGGAAGGAAGGGTCACAAATAATGTAACTGCAAACAACAATCTCGCGGAATATGAATTCGGAGATTCAAACAAGCTACTTCTAGCCCTCAAGGACTCAAGTATACTTGGGTACCTAAAAGAAACTAAATTTCTTATTTTGCAGGTATACACCCGAAAAACCTACAAGAAAGGAATGTGGGTAATAGACAGCAGGTGTTACAGGCACATGATAGGAAAGAAAAAAAGTTTCATTTCTGTAAATTAAATTGATGATTAACCTGTTAGATTTGGATACAATGCTAAAGAAGAAGTTGCTGGAGTCGGTTCAATAAAGGTTAGCCCTTCCTGTGATCTAATTGAAGTATACCTGGTAGATGGACTCAAACACAATTTGCTAAGCATTAGTCAATTGTGTGATGCAGGATTTGAAGTATTGTTCAATGCCATCAAATGAACTACCAGCAATACAGCAAAAAATATATCATCCTCATTGGTGATCGGGTTGAAAATATTTATGTTTTAAATAATATTGATTTACCAACTTTAACTTGTCTTACTGCTCAAACTAGTGATCCTTGGTTGTGGCATAAAAAGCTTGGACAAGTAAGTATGTATGCTATCGAAAAACTTTCTAAACTTGAATTGGTAAATGGTCTGCCTAAGCTAAAGTTTGAGAAGGATCATATTTGTGATGCTTGTCAACTTGAAAAATAGACTCGAACATCTTTCAAAGTCAAGGACATCGTTAGTACGTCCAAGCCACTCCAAAATCTCCATATAGATCTGTTTGAATCCACCAAAATAGCAAATATTGGTGGAAAAAGATATGCCTTTGTTATTATTGATGATTTCTCACGCTTTACTTGGGTAGTGTTTCTTGCTCACAAGCATGAAGCATTCACTAATTTTGAGATATTTTGTAGAAGAGTTCAAAAGCATGATATTTCATATCCACCATTCACAGTGATCATGGAGGAGAATTTGAGAATAAAGCATTTGAAGATTTCTGTGCACAAAATGGCTATACTCAAAATTTCTCTTCACCATGTTCTCCTCAACAAAATGGAGTGGTTGAATGAAATAATAGATCTCTTCAAGAAACAGCCAGAACCATGCTACTGGAACAAAGTCTTCCTGACCACTTCTAGGCAGAAGCAGTAAGCACAGCATGTCATATTCTTAACAAGTGTTTAATTAGGTCAGTCCTGAAAAAGACCCCTTACGAGCTCTATAGAGGAAAGAAACCAAACATCATATACCTCCATCCATTTGGTTGTAAGTTTTTCATTCACAATAATGGATTACTCTGGGAAAATTTGATCCCCAAAGCGATGAAGGTATCTTTCTCGGCTACTCTCCTACTAGTAGTGCATACAGGGCTTTTAACAAAAAAACCTTAAGTGTTGAGGAATTTATGCATGTGGTTTTTGATGAATCTAATACAATTCCTGTGAGTATGAGTCTTGATGAGGAAGATGTAAACAACTCTCAAATCAAAGTCCCCACAGAGATTTCAGTATAGATTGATACTGAGTTGACTACAAAATTCAAGAGTCAACTACTTCCCCTGAACCTCCAAAAACAAATGTTCCAAGGGAGTGGAGACACAATGCAAGCTTTATAAATGATTTCATCATTGGTAATCCAAATGATAAAATACAAACAAGGTCATCATTGAGAAAGAAAGCATCTATAGCTCTAGTTTCCCAATTTGAGCCTAAACGAATCAACGAAGCATTAGAAGATGAATCATGGATTCAGGACATAAAAGAAAAGCTAGACCAATTTTAAATAAATGAAGTCTGTACCTTGGTAAAATGACCAAAGAACTGCTTAGTAATCAGGACCAAATGGGTCTGCAGAAATAAAATAAACGAAGAAAGCAAGGTAGTTAGAAACAAAGCCAGGTTAGTAGCTCAAGGTTACTCACTACAACAAGGTATTGACTATGATGAAACCTTTGCTCATGTATGATGGTTGGAATTTATTTGCATTCTTTTAGCTTATGTATCCTTCAAGCATTTTAAACTATTTTAGATGGACGTAAAAAGTGCTTTCTTAAATAGTTTTATCAACGAAGAAGTTTTTGTTGAACAACCTCTAGGATTTGAAAATCCTTCTTTTCCTGGCTATGTTTTCAAACTCTCAAACAAGCTCCAAAATCTTGGTAAAAGCTTGGTATGAATTGTTAAGTACCTTCTTATTAGTTAACAATTTTCAAAGAGGAAAAAATTGATACTACTCTCTTTATTCAAAAATTAGATTCGAGCATTCTCGTCGTACAAATTTATGTGGATGATATTATTTTTGGAAGTTCTAACACCTCTTTGTATGAGAATTTTGCTAATCTTATGAAGGGAGAATTCGAGATGAGTCCCATGGGAGAGCTGACTTTCTTCTTGGGACTTCAAATAAATCAGTCGGCTTCCAAAACTTTTATAAGCCAAAGAAAGTATACAAAGGAATTAATCAAGAAATTTGGCATGGAGAAAGGAAAAGCATTTGAAATACCCATGAGCCCTTCAACTTGTCTTTAAACTGATGCTCAAGGAAAAAAGTACGGACGAAAAGATCTATCGAGGAATGATTGGTTCACCACTTTACTTAACTACAAGTTGCTCGGACATTATGTTAAGTGTATGTAAATGAGCGAGGTTTCAATCATCTCCAAAGGAATCTCACCTCACTGCAGTAAAACAAATGATTCGATATCTCATCGGGACTTAAGATCTTGGACTATGGTATCCTCATTGCTCAAACTTTGATTTAATTGGTTATTCATATGCTAATTTTTTAGGTGATAAAAATGATCAAAAAAGCACTAGGGGGGCATGCCAATTGCTAGGTGATGCATTAGTGTCATGGAAAAACAAAAAGCAAACTTCTGTTGCATTGTCAACCACTGAATCCGAATACATGGCGATGGGAAGTTGTGGTACTCAATTACTTTGGATCATGCACCAATTACTTGATTATGATTTACCCTATGAACTGGTTCCTATTATGTGTGATAATACAAGTGCTATTAGTCTCTCCAAATATATTGTTCATCATTCAAAACCTACGCATACTAATATTAAGCATCATTTTATTAGAGATCATATTGAAAATGGTGATTTTGTGCTTAATTTTGTCGATTCTGAAAATTAGCTTGCTGATATTTTTACAAAACTTCTCTTGGAAGAGAAATTCTATTTTTTTACGAAAAAGGCTCGGCATTACCATTTTTTAAACTTTTTTTAAAAAAAAATAATTTATTTTTAGAAATTAGATTTGCTTCCTTAATTAAATTGTTTACTTCCTCATATAATGTTAATTTCTTTGTATGTTATTTCTGAAAAGATCCCTTGATTCCTGCTCAATCAATTCTTCCCGATCCCATAAAGCAACCCTTCACTTCTCATAATTACTCTCCCATTTCACATCTTTTCAGTCGATTCATAGAACCCACTTCTCATCTTCTTCTTCCCCTCTAAATAAAAACCCCTTTCCCTCAAACTCTCCCTCATTCATTCTCTCTAAAATGCCTAAGACCAAATTTATGGCATCTCTCCCTCCAACTCCAGCCGACTTGTCCAAAAGCTCCTCCACTAACATTCTCAATCTCTCTTCAGATTCCTCTAAGGGATAATATCATTTTCCTACAGAAAAGATCTCTAAAAAGTGATCTCTCGGTGACAAAGGCTCTTCTTGCAAGAAATCTTGCTCAAAACCCTATGGCTCCTTCACTCAAGAAAATATACAAAAATTTGGGCGGGGGGGGGGGGAGGGGGGAGGGGGAGGAGGGGGTTGACAGAAGGAAAAGTTTAAGAAATTCAAAAGTTGCTCTGTAGTTTCTGGAAGGGTGATAAATCTGAAATAGCTTAAGGAATCACACTGTTCGGTAAGTGACATCTTTAAGGCTCAAAATTTTAAGTTGTTTCTTAAAGTTTGTGGTCTTGAAGTTATTAGGACCCTATTCATTTGTTCAATGCAAATCTTTGTATTTCTCAAAATAGTGGAGATCTGAAAACTCTAGTGCTGACCACTAGGATTGTGTTCAATGATTTTCTGTTTGATAAAATCTTTGGTATTGACTCTACTGGTGGAATTCCCTACATGAACGGTATCTGGCCCGATGATTATGAAGTCTCTTTCGAAGGGGCTAAAGTAGTTGTTGCTAAATCTGGTATTGATCTTTTTGATTTTAGACCTCTATCTTTGTGTTTTAGAAACAGAATTTTGGCCTATATGATTGCTACTACCCTGGTTCTCCAAAAAAGCTCTCTTAGCAGTATATCTACTAAGGATTTGTTTGTCTTGTACTGTCTAATTAAAAAATATCGCTTGAATTGGAGTTTGTGGTTTCGATAATACATGCTTGAAAGTGCTCAAGACTTTAGTACCTCAACTAGTTTGCCTTATGGAGCACTTATCACTCGTATTCTCAACTACTCTATGATTGATCTCTCTGGTTTCCTATTATGGATATAGCTGGTACCTATGACACTCGAGCTGTAAATTCTAAACCTAGAAGGCTCCAGTTGATTCTGCGGCAGTGCTTCTCAAGGAAATAGAAGGTTTACAAGAGCGATTGATGATTCTGGAAGAAGGCATGCTATCGCTAAAGGAATCAGTTTGAAAATCCGTTAGATAACAAAGGAAACAGGTGTTTATATAGGCAAATTGAGGATAGCAGTGGATAGCTTGATAAATGAAGGAGTCCACATAGTGAACAAATTGGTTCGGCAAGACGACTCTATCAAGGAAGGATCCAACTCTTCCCAGAATGAACTTGTCGTCATATTTCAGACATCTTACTTCAACTTCTCCAAGAACGTGCAAAAGTTCCATGACAACTTCTGCAGGAATGTGGTCAACACCTTGACCTATTTTCTCAAGAAAAAATGAATTCTCTGATTTGCTTGATCCAATAGGGGGGTGCCCCGATAAAACAATCTTTTTTTGTAAACTCTCTACACTACTTCTTTTGACTCCTCCCCTTATCAGGGGTATGTCCTTAGATGTACTAATCCATTTTCTCTTATGTGTTTTTGTTCCATTTATGGGTTATTTGTGTATTTGTGTGCTTGCCTTTCTTTTTTATTATGCTAAAGGGGGAGAAAGTACCGGTAATAACAAGAGCACAGCCTTAGGGGGAGCCAGCACAATCTAAGGGGGAGAAAATACAAAATTCAGGGAATTTTATTTATTAAAATTTTTTACTGTTGTCATCATAAAAAAGAGGGAGATTGTTAATCCCAAGTATAGTTTCAATGATGATAAACTAATCCCTACTTATGTGCAGGATAAATATGAAAGAAATTGGACAAGCATCTATTCAAAAAGAAAAGTCATACTCAAAAGGAAAGAATCATCAAGAATCTATCAAGTCACTAGAGAGGAGGCACGGAAGGAAAGAGTATATTAACATACTCTATACAAGGCAAACTTCAAGAATGAGGAAAGAAATATGGAGGTATCTGATACGGACATATGATGTCATCTAGGTATTCATAACTCATCCTAGATGACCCTGCAAATTTCTTGGGCTCCCCGAAATAATAGACGATGGAATTAGAAGAAATTTTTTTTTAATTCCCCCCAAATCAAGACAAATCAATCACTGCAGCAAGAAGAGATCGGTCAAGATTCTACAACGGTCAAATCTTTTGTATCCATGTATAAATAGAACATAGCAGCCTAGGTTTTTCTTTGTATATCTTCACTTGAGGAATATCCTAATTACTTCTATAGTCATATACAATTCATTGTAATATGTTATACTGAAAACAAAAGAGAGAAGGAACTAGAAGCTATATGAGTAGAGGCTGCTACCTTTCTCCAAAAGCTATCTCATAAGCTATTGGAGAAATCTTCTGTAATTATTTGAGTTGCTCTAAAGGGAATCTCTTGTAACCCAAAGGGACTAGAAGTAGGCACCACAAGGGTGTTCCAAACTAGGATAAAGTTTCTTGTGTCCTTTACATATTTCTTGTTATTTATATTCTGTCGTTACTACTTTTAGTGCTACCATTGTTGTGCAGGGAAGCAGACTGCTTTAGTCGGCTTGAAGTAGTAGAATTTCAATTCCCCTTCCCCCCCCACCCCACCCAACCCACCCCGCGCCCCCCTCTTGTTTATCAAAGTCAACAAGGATCAAGCAAAATAAAAAGAGAGATCGAATAATATAATTTTGTCTAGTCAAGCACGTCAATGGAATATGACAATGTAACTTTGTCTCATATGATGAAAAGAAAATTTAAAAAAGAGTAGAAAGTTCAAATCTAGTAATGTGATGGAGTCGATGAATTGTACGATACGAGAATAAATGGCTGATTCCATTCGACACGAGGAAAAGAGGTCTGAGGATAATTTTAAACTATATTCAAAAGTTGAGGAAAATTCAAAAAAAAAAAAAGAAATCAAAAAGTTTAAACAACGTGAAATCTATTCATTGTTCCCCCTGTTTTTGCATATGATTTGTGAGTGATTTAAGAGACATCTAGGCTGAATATATCATAAAATTATACAGATTTGTTATGACTTGTATTATTTTACTTTTCTTTGTTTGTAGTTTTAAAAAATCATGTCGATTTAACATGAATTGTTATTTAACCCAACAGGATAATTAAGTTAAATATAATTAAGATGAAATCATGTAATATGTTGTCATGGTTGGGAAATGTAATCTTTACTCTTCTTTGGTTAGTAATAGTGCAATCATGCTAGTTCAAGAAGTAATTCTTTAAATAATTTATCTTAAGCTCATGAAATCTGAGAAACTAGTTCTTTAAATAAATTTATTTCACTGAAGGTACCTTCAAAAATCATTAGTTTAAATAATTATATTTTATTCATTTCTTTGATTTTCATTTCACTCGGGATATCTAGAAATAAATTTTTCCTCTTTGTTGTGTCTAGCTCTAAAGTCAAATTTAGTATATATGATTTATAAATAATCCGACAAGTTGCATAGGTTGAATATACCATTAATCATACTTGTTTGGCACTGGCACGACTTGCGTATTACATACTTCTTTAATTTGTTTCTAACTTTAAAATCATGATGATATGGTATGGTTAATTCCAAAAAAAGAAGGTCAACTAGGTTGATTATATATAAGATGAAGTCATATCTGTAGGTCATCACTTGCAGACCACAAACTTGAAATATTTTTTTCTTCTTCTTAGGTTGTTACTTTGTAATCGTGACGATCTGATTTCGTTTAGGAGTAATCGACTTGATAGCTAGGTTAAATATGACATAAATTCATCTTGATTTGAGATGACTCCCATGTCATATTATCGACCTCTCTTAACCATCTCTAATACTCATCTTAAAGGTATTTTAGTTTGAATTAATTATTAAAGAAGTCGTTTTTCCACAAATATAAAAATTGAGACAACATTTATTTTATAGAATAAAAGCATCTCTTCGTGCAAATCACCCACAGTTTCTTATTCCCATTACTAAAAAAATGTCAAAAGTCAATTCAAAAATCAATTTTAGGAGGTCAATTTTTGAAAAGAATCAAAAACCTACCTCAATCGAAGGTCTGTAAAGTCCCGATCGGTTAAGCAAACCAACCTCCGATCTTTGGAGGTCGATTTTTGTAAAAAATAAAAATAATAATAATAAAAAAATGGATATAAAAATTCGATTTGTGCCTATTTGATACTCCTTATGCTCTCAAATATTCGTTGTTTTTCCAAACTAAATTTCCTAAAAATATTTAGTGTTTCGTAAAAGAGTTAATACCCAACCGTCCCAAACTATGGCACACTATTGTTATCCACGAGTACTAAAATTAGTGTGCAAAGGGGCAAATATACCCCTCAAAGTTGCGATTTAGAGCAAATACACCCTCTGTTAAAAAAGTGGAGCACATATAAACAGTCATCTATGGAATGGTGCAGATATACCTTTTTTACTAACGGATATATATTTTTTAATTAAATAATATTTATTTTATTTTTAAAATTAAAAAAAAACATTGATTTATTTTTAACAAGTTCGTTTATTTTTTTTAACTGATCCGATCCGTCCGAACCAAACAAAACTAATAACCCACATATTTTCAATTTAGGAAGCATCCTATTAAAATTAAAATACTGTTATTACAGGATAAAAATCTGCATCATTCCGAAGTATTTAAATTTTCATAGAGTGTTCCCTAAATTGAAATTTTGTGGGTTATTATTTTTGTTTAGGTCGGATCAGTTAAAAAATAAATTTATTTAACTTTTTTTAATTTAAAAAATAAGATAAATATTATTTAATTAAAAAAATGCAGATCCGTTAGTAGAAAGGGTATATCTGCACCATTTCATAGACGGGGAGGGTATATTTGGGCCACTTTTTTAACGGAGGGTATATCTGCTCTAAATCCACAATGTAGTTATTTAGAAAGTTTGTTTAGGGGGGATTTTCTCTCAAATAGTTTTTATGTTTTTTTATGTTACTTTTTATTTGTAGGCCACTTGATCAAATCATTTAATAATACTATGGGGGGGGGGGGGGTTAGTATAGCTTTTTTGTCATTTAATTTATCATCACAATAATTTGTAACATTTACCTTCGCATGACATCCTATCAATTTCGATCCCAACAATAAAAGGTGTAATGGATGATAAAGTTTAACAATTTCTGATGTACAACAGTTTATTTACTCATGTTTGGTACCCGCAATAATTCCTTGTGTTGCCAAACTATATTTATCTCAAAATTGGTTCCTTTTTTTTGGTGGTTGAGTGTTTAAAAATTTTCTTCCTAAAACGGAGACTTCCATCAAATTGTTTCTTATATATTTCCTCAATCTCAATTCACGTGACACTCTTTCCTTGATAGTCATGTTGGGTTTGTGTTGAGGTGTGAATGGAAAATGAATAGACATCAAGGGAAAGGGTGCATGTTAAAAGGCACCTCTTCACTTTGAATGGTTGTGATCTTTCCAATGGGTTGTGACTTTTCTGAATAAGTGTGTTTGTTCCCAAATAACATATCTTTTTCGAACAGGTATGTTTGCACCTGTTAGTGGCTATAAATATTCAGAGGCTTAGCCTCATTTCATCTACTGAAAAACTAAAATACTACTTACAAATAAAAAACAAACTGATTTTTTCTTTCATCTTCTGCATTTTTTCTTCAAAGAAATAATAGTAAGTGTGATTTACTCTGTTTGTTGAGTTTGCTGAAATTCTGTAATTTCTATTGCCAGTATTGCAGAATAGTGTTCTATTCTATACTGGGAGGAATTAATCCAAACCTTGGACAATTGTGAGGGGATTAAATTCTTTAAGGAAACACAGTTTTCTGTGGGCTTAGAACTTAATTTTTTCTATAAATTTTTTGGTTTTGTTTTTGAAGGATCAACAAACGTAAAGAATCTAATTTGTATTTTGTTTACATTTTTTCTTCTTCATCTCTATTTCTGTTTGTGGTTGGAGATTAAAGTTAAAGACTTTCTACTCCACTTTTTAACTCGGTTCGAAGAACATAAAAACTACATCTAGTTAATAAAGTTATTTCTATCGATTCGAAGAACATAAAAACTTCATCGGCTGAATAAAACCACATTGATAGCTAACCAGTTATTGAATTGTGTTTGTGTGTGATCAAATAGAAAAATGGGAGAACCAACTAATAGTGTGATGGATTCTGCAAATGTGGCTACGAATGCTATTTCGTCAAACCGTGTTACTCCTGCTATGTCTGCAGCAAAAAAAAACAAAAAGTTTTTAGAAAATGATTTCAAAAGGTGGCAACAGAAGATGTTGCTCCATCTGACCACTCTAAGCTTGCAGAAGTTTATTGCAGAGAATATTCCAACTCTACCGGATGAGACTCCGGAGAAAGAATGGTTTATGGTGACCGAGGCATAGAATCACTCTGATTTTCTCTAGGACTATATCCTAAATGGATTGGAAGATAGTCTATACAGTGTTTATTGTGTTTGCAAAACATCAAAGGAACTTTGGGACACTTTAGACAAAAAGTATAAGACAGAAGATATCGGACTGAAGAAGTTTGTAGCAGCCAAGTTTCTTAAATTCAAGATAGTTGACAACAAATCCGTCATGAATCAATTCCAAGAATTGCAAGTGATCATACATGATTTATTAACGGAAGGAATGGTTGTCATGCCCTATTTTTCACCAAGGTTAAAACAAGCACGACTTACGGACTCTAAAAGGTGTTGATTTTGTATAGAGTCGCCACCTAATTTTTAAGGAAAATAAGGAAACCTATTTAATTATTGATATGTATGACTTGCGTTTTAATCTACGAAACCAGTTTAGATTCTAGGTAAGGGTTCAAATTATTCTGAAGGGAAGGTGTTAGGCATCCTTCAGAATTCACGAAATGTGGTACCCGGCTAGACTAAATTTATCAAGGAGGGAGGAGGTAAAAATTGATCTTTTAAAGTATAAATATACAAAATATATATTAAAAATAATGTAAAGAAGTTTATGTGTGAAGTGTGTATTAATCATATAAATAAGACATATTATCATAAATGTGCATATAGAAATATATAAGCAATATAAAAAGATGTATAAGAATATGTTTGAAAAGAAAGTACTCTTTTGAAGAGGAAAACACTTTGTAATGTGTGGAAAATAGAGTATTGTTTATATTAAAAAGTCTTCTCTAATGATTTTAACTTAATCAAATTAGTAAAAAAAAAACAAAAAAAAAAACTATTAGTTGTGGATAAGAAAAATAGAGTTATTTTTAAAAGAAAAGACTATAATATTATCTAATGTAAAGAATGTGAATTAATTAATTAAATACCTAAATCGATTTAATTCATCGAATAAATATTAACGGCCTAAATTTTGCCTAAGCGCATGATAATGAATATATAAGTAAAGAACTCCCCGCCCGATGCCCCAAAAGTAAAGTTTCACTATAATTAATATTTGTACAATTTTGTAGGAATATAAAAATAAGTACAAACAATGAATTCAAGGAGATCTTCTTTTAAACATCGCCTTTTGAAAGTGTCTCCGGGAACCTGTATACACACTTGATATAAATATTAGTAATGAATAAATAATTATCAAAATTAAATATGTGTACATGTAGAAATAAAATAGATTTTTTGTTATAAAGTGGACTCGGATTAAGTTTTAGATACGTCATGGCTACGAAGTGGTTGCTCGAATTTATCGGCCGTCCTAAATCGTCTTGCCAAGATACGAATCATAACATTTTTGTGTTGTCGTGATAATATGAAGATTTCGTCATCACCCATATTTATTTATTTTTGTCACGTATTTGTATACGTCATGTCCGTCTTTTTATTTGTGGAGGCCTCAAAAACCGACGGAGTTTTTTCATTGGCCAATGTATTAAAGGGACAAACAATATAAACAGACAGTCTGGAAATAGTCCCATACAATGGCAAAAATCAGCCAAGTAGTAGCAAAGCAAAACCCTCTTCAGAGTAAGTTTTTCGGGTGAAAATTGACCCAAAATTAGCGAACTAGTCAAAGAAATAGCAATAATTCAGCAACAACAATGGAGACAACTACAGTAGCCATAGAATTAAAAGATGTCCGAAACATGTAAACAAATGTCCAAATATGGAGCTTGGCCGGAAAAGTATCGTCCTTGCCCGAAAAATTCAAAAATTAGCCAAATCTACGAAAACAATGGAATAAAGAATAATAGTGCAATCAATCAATGATGGACAATACGATAATCCAATCCACCGACCATTTCTCCGGCGTGGCCGAGAAAAATGGAGGGGGGAGGACGCTGCTTCCACGGCTTTCGCCGGAGCAACGTCGGAACTACACAAATCCGATCAGATCTGACCCTTTTTCGGTGTTACAACAGAGAAATAGAGGGGAAGAGGGACGGCGCAATGGTTGGTGCATTTGACCGAACTCGCCGGTCACCACCTCCGGTGAGGCAGCGGCGAAGTGGAGAAACGGGAGAAGAGAGGGACCGAGGAAAGAGAAAAGGGGGAAGAGAAAAGGAGAGAGGAGGGGCGGTTGGCAGCGGTGTTCCATTGTTTTGTGGTGACGAAGCTCCGGCAAGCTCGTCGCCGGAGACAAAACAGAGAGAGAGCGTGAGGTTGTGAAAGAGAACAGGAGAAAGATTAAAAATCTGAAATTATTTTTGTGTGTGAGGTGTGTGTGGTATTGTATGTTTTTATTGTGTATTGTGCGTGTATGAATATTTCCTCCAAAAAACAATTAACCCCTCCCCTCTATTTATAATAAAAATCAACCCCCTTTTTTATCCAAAAAATAAAAGAATTCCCTCTTATCCATTAAATACTACTTTAGTTTATTAGTTATTATCTAACGAATTTTTTATTCTTTTAACCAAAATATAATGTTATTACTCAAAGGATAAAAATCATGTGTAGTCATGTCACACATCACCTTTAATAAAGGTGACAAGTGACAAGTCACCTTTAATAAAGGTGACAAGACCTCGACTTGACCGAATTATTGTTCCGTGTATCAAAGTAATTGATCCGGCTTATCATTTGCGGATTGTATTAAATGATGTACAAAAATGTGTAAATATCGATATGTAATTACAGAAAATATAAACAATAATAAAAAATATAATTATCCTGAAAAATGTATTATGATGTAAATAGTTAACAATGTAGTATACTACAAAGAATTGTAGTGTTATGTTGTGTACGTGTGCAGATGACTGTGAAAAATTTAAAATAACAATAAATTGATAAAAATCCTAATATTTACGAAATTAAGGATAATTATCAATGAATTATAAAAGTGTGTAAGAAAATGTATTTTGTGCTCTTTAACGATTAGGAAGCCTGAAGACATTAATTTTAAGCACGGAGAGCCAAAATTGGGTGTCAACAGCTTGCCCTTTTCGTATGAAGATAATGTAATTGTCTTTAGACGAAAACGTTGACGTGTAGCCAATTTTGCTCGACAAATATCATATCTGACAAAAAATTTGACCGAACTCTAATTTAGAGCTGCCTACATACCTCGAGTTGCACGAGGATCAGGTCGGGTGTAGTTCAAATATTAGGCAAATCGCCTGTTATTCTATTATTATGGGCGGATGACCCTGTGGAAATGATTATGAGAGAAGAGCTGTTTGAGTATGAAATAGTTTGCATGTTCCCGATGTCCTTCAAAATTGCCCCAGTATCAAGTTGTGAGATGCTGGGGATGCAAGATTGTATACTTGCTGGGGAGAAAGAATGATTATGTGGTTGTGATGACCGAACTCTGCATAGAGCTTCCTACATATCTCGCGTGTTACGAGAATCAGGTCAACGTAGTTTGAAATGAAGAAATAGGGTAAATTTTGAGGCGGTTCTCAAAATTTTGCCCCAGTGTATGATTTGTGGTATCACTGACTTCTCTAAAGGAACCTTAAAAGAAAGTCTTGTTGTTGTGGTTTGTATTTTTGATTGAAAAGATGCATGATGTCTCCGATTGTCTGCGGAGACTATGATGAATGATGTCTCCGATTGTATACGGAGACTTGATGATGAATGATGTCTTCGATTGTCTACGAAGACTATGTGAACATTGTAAAATCCTCTGATTGTCTGTCGGGGACTTATGATGCATGATATCTCCGATTGTCTACGGAGACTGATGTTGATGTAAAGTCCTCCAATTGTCTTCGGGGATTTAATGCATGATATCTCCGATTATCTACGGAGACTTAATGATGATGTAAAATCCTCCGATTATCTTCGGAGATTTAATGCATGACATCTCCGATTGTCTACGGAGGCTGATGTTGATTGTTGTAAAGTCCTTCAATTGTTTACGAGGACTTAATGCATGATATATCCGATTGTCTACGGAGACTTGATGTTGATTGTTGTAAAGTCCTCTGATTGTTTACAGGGACTTAATGCATGATGTCTCCGATTGTCTATGGAGACTTGATGATGAATGTCGTCTTTGATTATCGACGAAGACTAAGGACATCAACTGCCGAGGTGATTGAAATGTAAAGAGCTCTCGACTGGCGGAGCAATTAAAAGGTAATAGCCTCTTGACTGGCCAGGCTATTGAGATGAATAGTGCTCTTGACTAGCGGAGCAATTGAAATGTAATAGTCTCTCGACTGGTGGGGGCTATTGGAATTTAAGGGCTCTCGACTGGCGTAGCCATTAAATGTAATAGCCTCTCGACTGGTGGGGCTATTAAAATGCAAGGGGCTCTCGATTGGCGGAGCCATTAAAATGTAATAGCCTCTCGACTGGCGGGGCTATTGAAATGTAAAGAGCTCTCGACTGACGGAGCAATTGAAATATAATAGTCTCTCGACTGGCGGGACTATTAAAATGTAAGGGCTCTCGACTGGCTGAGCAATTGAAATATAATAGTCTCTCGACTGGTGGGACTATGAAATGTAAAGGGCTCTCGACTGGCAGAGCCATTAAAAGGTAATAGCCTCTCGACTGGCTGGGCTATTGAAATGCAATGTGCTCTCGACTGGCGGAGCAATTAAAAGGTAATAGCCTCTCGACTGGTGGGGCTATTGAAATGCAATGGGTTCTCGACTGGCGGAGCCATTAAAATGTAATAGCCTCTCGACTGGCGGGGCTATTGAAATGGAAAAGGCTTTCGACTGGCGGAGCCATTAAAACGCAATAGCCTCTCGACTGGCGGGGCTATTAAAATGTAATGGACTTTCGACTAACAGAGCCACTAAAATGTAATAGCCACTCGACTGGCGGGGCTATTAAAATGTAAAGGGCTCTTGACTGGCGGAGCCATTAAAAGGTAATTGCCTCTCGACTGGCGGGGCTATGGAAATGGAAGAGACAGAAGGAGGAATAGAGAAGTGAAATGTTTGTATTCGAAGGTGAGTGATTGAGAAGGAAAGTCAACTATCTGTATTTGAAGGTAGGCGCCCTGAGAAGTAAAAATGACCGTGTTCGAAAGTAGGAATCTTGAAAAAGAAAGAAAATTTGTTTGTATTTGGAGGTGGGTGCTTTGAAAAAGAATGGAATTTTTTTTTTTATTTTCTTTGTGAAAATGCTAACATGTGAAAAAGACATAATCGTCTCTTGACTTTAGTTGGTACCAACAATTAGTAGTATGCATAAGAATTCTCTCGTTTTCTTCCCAGCTAACCGAGATCGATTTTGAGGTAATTCCTATAGTTTCAAGTGGTACCTCAGACATACCTAAGTATCGACAAGATTTATTCATCTTACTTCATACAAAGATTTTGGACTATACCTATCCTCATGTTTCACGTGCCCTCTCTAGAAAGAAAGTCCCATTTTCACACATATTTGAGTAGTTTTCTTTTTGAATTTGGGGACGTCTAGAGAAATACACTCACACTCAGAAAGAAATTCAATGCATGCAATTGTGATACCATAGGCTTGGCCTTCATGTAAGTATCCACTAATGTGAGAACACTTGGAATAGATTCATGTAGGACTTGTTATTGGCTGGTAAGGTAGGCTTGGGGATGGGTAGGATGGCATTTGGGATGAAAGTGACTAATCCTTCAATTAGCGTCGCACTGTATCTGTGCTTTTGATATTTATTGCGCTTTGACGCTTGATCTTTTTTGTCTTGCTTGGTTGTCCCTCATTTTGTATTTGCTCCGACTTCTTTTGAATCTTGTGTTGGAGTCTTTTCCCCTTCCTTTTCAATAAATACATTTTTTTTTTTGAAGATTCTCCACCTTTGTTGGAGTTCTTTCTTTTTCTTTTCTTTTTTTTTTGTGGGGGATTTTTGCTCCCCTTTTTTTTTTTAAGTCGTCTTTTCATTTGTTCTTCTGGGACTTTGGTATCTTTTGCCTTTGGCATCTTTGATCTTGAATCTTCGTCCGTAATTTGCATCTATTTAGTACGCTCAAGGAGGTTGGGCCAAGAGAGAGATAGTGCATGTAAGCACTCAAAAGGTATGGGCTAAGATGTGGTTGTCCAAAGAAAAGGCTTTAGGCTCAAAGGGGGGATGCTAAGAATTAATGTCATTTGGTGGGCTTATGAAAAACACAATCGAGTCAAAGAGGGCCTACGATCCTTTCCTAAACCAACTGTAACTCAGAATTTTGCCTCAACAAACATTTAGGCCAAGTTCTAGATCAATAATGCAATGTAATGAATTAATCTAAAACTCACCACACAATGCACATGAAAAAATGAGGTTGGCTTCGTTCTTGTCTTGGATGTATGCAAGAGAATTTTTCAAGTATCACTTAGGTGTGACTAAGAGGTAACAAAAGAATCTATGGTTTACCATGAAGTCGATCCTCTCCATCATACCAATTTGTTCTTTCCCATGCACACTCCTAACTGTGTTGCTACCAACCAAGTAAGAACTTTGATTTCTTTTTCGATTTTTTTTTTGAAAGAATGGTACCGAATCCAAATGAGGACTGCCTACGTATCTTGTGAAAACAAGAATCAGGTCTGCGTAGTTCAGGCTAATAAGACATAAAATATATGCATAAAATGGATTCATGTGTTGAAGAAATGTAAGACAAAGATATTTACTGAATATAAACATATATACAAAAATAATGCAAAGGTATAGACAAACTCAGAGCGATGCCTCGTAAGACCGATGTTGGCTGACATCGTTGATGAGAGAGTGACTCTTGATTGTTTACAGGGAGAATCATTATTGCAGTCTCCCAATTGTTTGTGGGTATCATTCATTGTGATGATCGTCTCCCATTTGTTTTAGGGGAGGACATGTTGCGGCCTCCCGATTGTCTTTAAGGACACTTTTTGTTTTGCTGCTTCCTGAGATGCCTTTATGTGAATTATTTTGATCATCCCCACCTATTGGAGGGGATGATTTTCCTATAAAAATATGAGAAATGAGTGAAAGTAGGAAAGTCAAGAGAATGATAGAATGAAAAAGTATAACCGTTCGGTCAAAGACTCCCCTAATTCGTCTGTCCCACTGTGTGTTGATGCCTTGTGGAATTTGATGCCCCCTGTCTAGTCCATGGATCGTTTATCTGCGAGATTAAGAGAAGAGAAGGTTAGAGTTGTTCTCAAATCAAAAGATTAAGAGGGATAAAGTTAGGCCCTGTAGCCAAGTAGTGTGTTTGAAATAAAAGACCAATGTGGTTATCTCGTGCGTTTCGGGGATGATGTTGTAAATCCTGTGTTCAAAAGAAAATTTCTTAGTTTTAAGAAGGGATGTTTGCTTCCAAGGGCTTAAAACTCATTTCTCTGTCTTTTATTGCATGATGCTCCCTGATAAGTGCCCCTGTAAAGAAAGCAGGTTAACTTATATTGAACCCTTAGTCTCGGGAGAGTAGAAGTGATTTACCATAATTTCATCACCTACGACGGGCAATGTAAAGGATCTCCAACTAGCGGAGAAACTAAAATGTAAATGCCCTCGACTGGCGGGGCAGCTGAAATGTAGAAGGGAGATGTGTGAGGAAAGACTTATGTCTCAGATTTTGAGACTAAAGTCAGATGGATATTGTGATCAGACTGATATTGATAGGCTTGAATTTTGGATTTAAGGAGATTGGTTGACGCTTTGAGGGTTTTTAAAGAACGTCTTTGGACTATTTCAAATATTTACCCTAGTTTTGCAGTCCTGGGAAAATTATTTTGAAACAGTAGGAAGACCAAACCCTTATGTAGGGTTGCCTACGTATCTTCTCAAGATAAATCGAGATGAGAATCAGGTCAAAACATAGTTCGAAAGAACTTGTGGATTTGTATGTGGCATGTACGATTGTCATGAAGTGATGTCTATCCTTGAAAATGATGTGAAAGGTGACCGAATGGGAACTGCTCATAGACATGAAGCGTTGAAATTACTCCGGTCAGACGACCGAGAGGATAGATGTCAAGTATAGACAGATCTTTGACATTATTAAGATTGAGAAGGTCGGACATTGGAGAAGTTATGACATTACTTTGCCACAGTTGGAAGGATTGCTATGGCTGAAAGGGTGATGAACCCTTACTTTTAAAAGTGAGGATCGATACGTTATAAATTTAATGGTTTACGACGTTCGGAAGGAGGAAGCTTAATATCCTCAAATCAAAATCGGGTGGGGATTTAGAGGTAAGCCAGCTAAGCACTAATGTCGTTGAGATTTGGATTTGTGGGGGTTATTGATTTGCGCTCTCAGAAGACATTTAAAGAGCGACTTTGAACTATTTCAAAAAATATTGCCTCAGTTTGAATACCGGAGAAATTATTCTGAAACAGTGAAGAGACTGAACCCTAATATAGGGCTGCCTACATATCTTGTCATGACAAGAATCAGGTCAAAACGTAGTTCAGACAGATACGCAGTTATTGATGATTTTGTAAGACTACTATGGATTGGTGGTGGTATTGAAAAAAGAAGTGTAGTATGACTAAAAGTCTGAATCCAAAAAATATGTTTCGAGAATGAAAAGAATGTATAAAAAATGCATTAATAGTTCTTGTAAAAAGATGGTAGAGTCCTAAAGAATGATTGTAAGGATCAAAAACGGATGTGAAGTGTTATGACGGTAAAGGATGATTGTAGAGACTGAAAATGAGTGTGAGGAATTATAAATGTTCTACATTCAACACAAGTCAACCAAAATTATAAGACTAAGTGGACAATGTTGAACATGACGTGTAAAACATATATGTATAATTAAAGAATGTACAGTGAAGGAAAAATTGTATAATATCTCATAAACATGTATCAAATAAAGAATGTGTAACAAATAAAGAATAGAAATTCTTTAGGTCAAAGTTATGACCAAAATCGTGTATACAAACGACCTAAGGATTTTAAGAGTAGATTCACCTAGATTGGTAGAGGGTATTCGGACAACCGTGAATGGTGAGTGGTAATCTAAATGCTCCTACTCTGAAACTAAGGAATCCAAAGAAGGTTTGGGGGAGTGCAAGACACCCCCCGCGTGAACCACAGTGTGTGAAGTGTACAGCCGAAGACTCGATAGAATCGTAATTATGATTAAATACAGTGAAACTATGTAGCAGTTTTCAGAATGTACAGATACAATAAATAATGAATCAAAGAATTGATAAAACTGCAAAACTTATATGTGCAAATAATGTAAAACATTTGTGAGCAAAACACTGATAATTCACAACTTTGCAGTACGTGAAATAAATAAAGAATCAATGAGTTAAATAATTAGCATATGCTAAATGTAAAAAAATACCTCCCTCAATTAAAAAATTGAGTCTATCATGGTTAGAACCTGTTTATTCCCCAGCAGAGTCTCCATTCTGCCATGCCCTATTTTTCACCAAGGTTAAAACAAGCACGACTTACGGACTCTAAAAGGTGTTGATTTTGTATAGAGTCGCCACCTAATTTTTAAGGAAAATAAGGAAACCTATTTAATTATTGATATGTATGACTTGCGTTTTAATCTACGAAACCAGTTTAGATTCTAGGTAAGGGTTCAAATTATTCTGAAGGGAAGGTGTTAGGCATCCTTCAGAATTCACGAAATGTGGTACCCGGCTAGACTAAATTTATCAAGGAGGGAGGAGGTAAAAATTGATCTTTTAAAGTATAAATATACAAAATATATATTAAAAATAATGTAAAGAAGTTTATGTGTGAAGTGTGTATTAATCATATAAATAAGACATATTATCATAAATGTGCATATAGAAATATATAAGCAATATAAAAAGATGTATAAGAATATGTTTGAAAAGAAAGTACTCTTTTGAAGAGGAAAACACTTTGTAATGTGTGGAAAATAGAGTATTGTTTATATTAAAAAGTCTTCTCTAATGATTTTAACTTAATCAAATTAGTAAAAAAAAAACAAAAAAAAAAACTATTAGTTGTGGATAAGAAAAATAGAGTTATTTTTAAAAGAAAAGACTATAATATTATCTAATGTAAAGAATGTGAATTAATTAATTAAATACCTAAATCGATTTAATTCATCGAATAAATATTAACGGCCTAAATTTTGCCTAAGCGCATGATAATGAATATATAAGTAAAGAACTCCCCGCCCGATGCCCCAAAAGTAAAGTTTCACTATAATTAATATTTGTACAATTTTGTAGGAATATAAAAATAAGTACAAACAATGAATTCAAGGAGATCTTCTTTTAAACATCGCCTTTTGAAAGTGTCTCCGGGAACCTGTATACACACTTGATATAAATATTAGTAATGAATAAATAATTATCAAAATTAAATATGTGTACATGTAGAAATAAAATAGATTTTTTGTTATAAAGTGGACTCGGATTAAGTTTTAGATACGTCATGGCTACGAAGTGGTTGCTCGAATTTATCGGCCGTCCTAAATCGTCTTGCCAAGATACGAATCATAACATTTTTGTGTTGTCGTGATAATATGAAGATTTCGTCATCACCCATATTTATTTATTTTTGTCACGTATTTGTATACGTCATGTCCGTCTTTTTATTTGTGGAGGCCTCAAAAACCGACGGAGTTTTTTCATTGGCCAATGTATTAAAGGGACAAACAATATAAACAGACAGTCTGGAAATAGTCCCATACAATGGCAAAAATCAGCCAAGTAGTAGCAAAGCAAAACCCTCTTCGGAGTAAGTTTTTCGGGTGAAAATTGACCCAAAATTAGCGAACTAGTCAAAGAAATAGCAATAATTCAGCAACAACAATGGAGACAACTACAGTAGCCATAGAATTAAAAGATGTCCGAAACATGTAAACAAATGTCCAAATATGGAGCTTGGCCGGAAAAGTATCGTCCTTGCCCGAAAAATTCAAAAATTAGCCAAATCTACGAAAACAATGGAATAAAGAATAATAGTGCAATCAATCAATGATGGACAATACGATAATCCAATCCACCGACCATTTCTCCGGCGTGGCCGAGAAAAATGGAGGGGGGAGGACGCTGCTTCCACGGCTTTCGCCGGAGCAACGTCGGAACTACACAAATCCGATCAGATCTGACCCTTTTTCGGTGTTACAACAGAGAAATAGAGGGGAAGAGGGACGGCGCAATGGTTGGTGCATTTGACCGAACTCGCCGGTCACCACCTCCGGTGAGGCAGCGGCGAAGTGGAGAAACGGGAGAAGAGAGGGACCGAGGAAAGAGAAAAGGGGGAAGAGAAAAGGAGAGAGGAGGGGCGGTTGGCAGCGGTGTTCCATTGTTTTGTGGTGACGAAGCTCCGGCAAGCTCGTCGCCGGAGACAAAACAGAGAGAGAGCGTGAGGTTGTGAAAGAGAACAGGAGAAAGATTAAAAATCTGAAATTATTTTTGTGTGTGAGGTGTGTGTGGTATTGTATGTTTTTATTGTGTATTGTGCGTGTATGAATATTTCCTCCAAAAAACAATTAACCCCTCCCCTCTATTTATAATAAAAATCAACCCCCTTTTTTATCCAAAAAATAAAAGAATTCCCTCTTATCCATTAAATACTACTTTAGTTTATTAGTTATTATCTAACGAATTTTTTATTCTTTTAACCAAAATATAATGTTATTACTCAAAGGATAAAAATCATGTGTAGTCATGTCACACATCACCTTTAATAAAGGTGACAAGTGACAAGTCACCTTTAATAAAGGTGACAAGACCTCGACTTGACCGAATTATTGTTCCGTGTATCAAAGTAATTGATCCGGCTTATCATTTGCGGATTGTATTAAATGATGTACAAAAATGTGTAAATATCGATATGTAATTACAGAAAATATAAACAATAATAAAAAATATAATTATCCTGAAAAATGTATTATGATGTAAATAGTTAACAATGTAGTATACTACAAAGAATTGTAGTGTTATGTTGTGGGAAATCCAAATGAATGGTGGTTTGATTCAGGTTTTACCCATCATGTATGTTTCAACAAGGAGTTGTTTCATCTTATACTTCTTCTGAAAAAGGCGAGACCATTTGTATGGCAAATTCAGCAACTGCAAATATAGAAGGAACGGGCAAGGTTTGCTTGAAGATGACTTCGGGCAAGATGGTGACCCTCAATAATGTCCTTTATGTTCTCGAAATACGGAAGAATTTGGTCTCGACATCACTTCTAGTCAAGAATAGTTTTAAGTGTGTGTTTGTATCTGATAAGTTGTAATCACCAAGAATGATATGTATGTAGGAAAAGGTTACCTCACCAAGGGCCTCTTCAAACTAAATGTAATCTCTATTGATATGAATAAGATTTCTGCTTCTTCTTACTTGCTTGAGTCAAATCATTTATGGCATGTACGTTTAGAACATGTAAACTGTAAAACCATTCGGAAAATGATTAACTTAAAAATCTTACCTAAGTTTGAAAGTAACAATTTGAAATATCAAGTATGTGTGGAATCAATGTGTGCAAAGCATCTTTATAAGTCGATTGAAAGGAATTCAAATCCCTTAGACTTAATCCATACAAACATTTGTGACATGAAGTCTATACCATCTCGTGGTGGAAAAAAGTACTTCAAAACTTTCATTGATGATAGCACTCAATATTGCTATGTTTATCTGCTTAATAGAAAAGATGAGGAAATTGATGCTTTCGAGCAATACAAGAATGAAGTTGAAACACAACTTAACAAGAAAATCAAAATGATTAGAAGTGATAGGGGTAGTGATATGAATCTCCTTTTGTTGAAATATGTTTGGAATATGGAATTATTCATCAAATAACTACCCCATACATTCCACAATCAAATGAGATTGCAGAAAGAAAGAATAGAACATTAAAGGAGATGATGAATGCTTTGTTGATAAGTTCGGGTTTACTGCATAACTTGTGGGGGGAAGGTTTTCTAACAGCTAGTCGGATACTCAATCGTATATCCCATAGTAAAACAAAGTCCATTCCATATGAACAATGGAAAGGAAGGAAACCCAACTTGAAATATTTCAAAGTGTGGGAGTGTTTGGCTAAAGTGCAAGTTCTTAAACCCAAAAGGGTTAAGATAGGACCAAAAACAATTGATGTGTTTTCATTGGTTATGCAATTAATAGCAATGCATATCATTTTCTGGTTCATAAATCAGAAAATCCTGACATTCATGTGAATATGGTAATTGAATCAGATAATGCTAAATATTTTGAAAACATTTATCCGTATAAAAATGAATGTGAGTTGTCTAGTGAAAAATGTAAACGACTTCGGGAAGTGTCAAAAGGAAGTACACCTAATGAGGAAAGTCCAAGACGAAGCAAACGTCAAAAGACTTCAACTTTCTTTGGTCCTGATTTCTTGACATTTTTAGTTGAGAATGAGCTTTAAATGTTCAGGGAAACAATTTCTTCTTCAGAAGCACAATATTGGAAAAAGGCAATCAATAATGAAATAGAATCCATATTGAATAACATACATGGGAATTGGTTGATCTTCTTCCAGGAAACAAATCATTGGGTTCTAAATAGATCTTCAAAAAGAAAATAAAATATGATGGTACTATTGATAAATATAAGGCAAGACTAGTTGTCAAAGATTTCAAACAACGAGAAGGTCTTGATTATTTCGACACGTACTCGTCGGTAACAAGAATCACATCGATTCGAATATTAATAGCGTTAGACGCCGTGTATGGTCTTCAAATTCCTCAAATGAATGTAAAGACAGCCTTATTAAATAGAGAATTGGAGAAAGAAAAATATATAGAACAACCCGAAGGGTTTGTAATTCCAGGAAAAGAAAAGAAGGTGTGTCGACTTGTTAAGTCGCTTTATGGACTAAAACAAGCACCCAAGCAATGGCATGCAAAATTTGATCAAACCATGTTGTCAAATGGATTTAAGATCAATGAATGTGATAAATGTATTTACATCAAGAACACTCCAAATCACATTGTCATTGTTTTTTTGTATGTGGATGATATGTTGATAATAAGTAAGGACATTTCCGACATAAATGCTACTAAGTGTATGCTTGTTAGCAAGTTTGATATGAAAGACTTAGGAGTTGCAGATTTGATCTTAGGAGTTGTAGATTTGATCTTAGATATTAAAATTATTAGGACTCCTCAAGGTCTAGCTTGGTCTCAAACTCATTACATCAACATGGTACTTGAAAATTTCAAATATTTGGACTTCAAAGTTGCCAAAACTCCAATTGATGTGAATCTTGCTCTCACAAAGAACCAAGGCCAAAGCAAGTCACAGTTGGATTATGAAAGAGTGTTGGAAAGTTTGATGTATATCATGAATTGTACGCGACCAGATATAGCATGTACTATTAGTAAATAGAGTCGGTACACAAGTAATCCCGATCAAACTCATTGGATGGAAATGAAAAGAGTTTTGGGGTAGCTAAAATATACTCAAGACTATGCTTTGCATTACAATAAATATCCAACGGTAATTGAAGGATATAGTGATGCAAATTGGATCACCAGGGCAAATCAAGTGAAATTCACGAGAGGATAGGTATTCACTCTTAGTGGAGGAGCAGTCTCTTGGAAATCATCCAAACAGACTTATATTGCTCGCTCTACAATGGAATATGAGTTTATTGCCTTAGATAAGGCCGGTGAAGAAGTTGAATGGCTACGAAATTTTTAGAAGATAGTCCTTTGTAGCCAAAACCAGTGTCTCCTATATGCATACATTGTGATAGTCAAGCGGCAATAGAAAGGGCTGGAAATGTTATGTATAACGGAAAGTCACGTCACATACGACGAAGACATAATACCATTAGACAATTACTCTCTAGTGGAATTATCACATTTGACTATGTGAAGTCAAAGGATAATGTGTCAGATCCACTTGCAAAAGGCCTAACTAGAGAGGCGGTTGGTAAATTATCGAAGAAAATGGGTTTATGGCATAGAACAAGTCATTGTAATGGTAACTCTACCTAGTTAAATGGGGATCCCAAGGTCTAGGTTCAATGAGATCAAATAAAATTACGAATGACGTTCAGCATTGTAAAAAATAAAAAATAAAAAATATATATCCATTTCCATGATATGACAATGTTCAAGAAACAAAGATAAAGCTTAAGGTTTGAAGCTTTTTAATGGTTTCTAAGTTTGGTAGGTATGACCAAATAGTTTGTCTATAGGATAAAACATTTAGGAATAACCTATGTGAGTGTGAAGTGTAAGCCGCTTCAAGGAGAATAAGAGTAAGGCCGGCTCTCTACGCACTCATAAAATCAGGACGTGTTCATGGCTGAAATGAACAAAACAATGAGAACTAAGAACGGTTAAGGATTAATTTTGTGAAATATGTTGCCTAGGTATACGTGAAAGCTAGACGATTCAAGGATATCAAATCTACCGACTGATCAAGGATACCTAATGTATGTTTACTATAGAAAGTTCAAAGGGAAACCTACTTACCTAGATGCGATTGATCCTTACTTGTAGATCACACAGTTTTTTTATGAATAAGTTGATAAAATAGCCATTCCCCATTCATGTGGGGGATTATTGTATTTGTGTTGAGGTGTGAATGGAAAATGAATAGACACCAAGGGAAAGGGTGCATGTTAAAAGGCATCTCTTCAGTTTGAATGGTTGTGACATTTCCAATGGGTTGTGACTTTTCTGAATAAGTGTGCTTGTTCCCAAATGACACATCTTTTCTGAACAGGTATGTTTGCACCTGTTAGTGGCTATAAATATTCAGAGGCTTAGCCTCATTTCTACTTTTGAAAAACTGAAATACTACTTACAAATAAAAAGCAGACTAATTTTTTCTTTCATCTTCTGGATTTTTTCTTCAAAGAAATAATAGTAAGTGTGATTTAATCTGTTTGTTGAGTTCACTAAAATTCTACAATTTTTATTTCTAGTATTGCAGAATAGTGTTCTATTCTATCCAGGGAGGAATTAATCCAAACCTTGAGCAATTGTGAGGGGACTAAATTCTTTAAGGAAACACAGTTTTCTGTGGGCTTAGAACTTAATTTTTTCTATCAATTTTGTGGTTCTGTTTTTCAAGGATCAACAAGTCAATCAAAAAGAAATACATATTTCTTATTTGGTAAAGTTTAACTTTAAAATGCATAGTGTATCGTTCATGAGATATTTATTAGCACATAAATATCTATTATTTATTTTAGACCACGAGCTTAGAAAATCTTCATTTCTTTTTAAAATTTTGGACACAATTAAACACCATCACATAATTTGACACGAAGAGAGCATACAAGAAGTGATAGTGTTTGATTTTAATGGATGATTTCTTGCAGAACTTTAGGAAAAGAAATAATCAAGGATTCTTGGTCAAGATCACAAAAAGGAAGAAGAATATTCCATTTCTCAATATTAATTGTTGGGCTGCTCTTATAAGGAAGGAAATTGTTTTACTCCTCAGCATTTATTATGGCATCCTTCTCCAAAGGAAGGAAATTATCACTCCAAGTACCAAGGAGCCTCTTAGCCGTATCTCCCCTTGATTTTAGTTGAGTTTAGGTTTTCTTATTGTAGAGTATTTTTATTCTTGGTAAATGGATATCTCCTATTCCATTTTCAAGAAGAAAATCTTTTGGGTTGCCTTTTCATTTATCTTCCAAATGGCTAGTAGTAGTCCAATCACAACTATTTAAAGAGTGGAAGACTAAGGAAGAGATATGCATTGTCTCAACCTTCTCTAGCTCTCTTCTTTACTCTACTTAAGCATTGTATTCTCTTACTCAAAAAGAGATAAAAGAAACACATAGTTGGTGAGGCTTTTGTATCAAAAAGAGAAAAGAAAACGAGTGTGAGTTAATGCCAAAAAGCTTAACTCAAATCTTTTAACCTTTGATTTTGAAAAGAGCTAGTAGAATCCCTTGCAACCCAAGGGGACAGGAGTAAGACCTAGTTAGGGTTCCCAACCAATATAAAATATCTGGTCTCATTCTTTTTTCAGTACTCTATTTACTGCACTTCACTTTACTGCTTCAGAAGTCGACTGACTGTCAAGATAGTCGACTATATAATTGAAAAAGGGTAATTCACCCGCCTCTTACCACTGACAATTGGTATCATATCCTGGACTCACATCTATTTTTGCTTAACAGCAAAGTGAGAAAAGATCATGGCCCAAACAGTTATTGGAGCCCTATTCTCTAAAGGAACATCTCAAACTAGACCTCCTTACTTCAATGGAAAACATTTCTCTCATTGGAAAATAAGGATGGAAACCTACATTAAGTCATATGATGTCAAGGTATAGAGGTGATCAAGCTTGGTGATCTTCCACTTGTTCCTGCCAACAAAAATGGAAAGAATTCAGATGATGGTCAAGCATCTACTGACAACATTCCAACTTTGGAGGACTACACTAATGAACAAATGGAAATCATTCAGATCAATTCAAAGGCAAAAAAAGTGTTGTACAATGCTATTAGTAGTGAAGAATATGAAAAGATCTCAAGCTGTAAAACTGCCAAAGAAATGTAGGATAAACTAGAAGTCACTTATGAAGGACCTGAGAAGGTCAAGCAAACTCTTGTGAGTTTATTGGTCTTTGACTATGAACTCTTTAAGATGAAAGATATGGAATCAATTAAAGAAACATTTGCCAGATTTGGGAAAATTGTTGGCGAACTTAAAGATGCAGGAAAAACCTATCCTGTAGTAGATCAGACTACCAAGATTCTCAGAAGCTTGCCTCCTTAATGGCTTTCTAAGGTTGTGGCTCTTGCAAGTATAAATTTAAACAGGATAACTTATGATGAATTAAGAGGAGATCTCATTGCCTTTGAAAAGGCTCACTTGAATAAGAAGGATCAACTGCAAGATGAAAAGAAGAAGACTATGGCTTTTAAAGCTAAAGATAAAGAAGAATATTATGCCTTGAATAAAGATGAACTGGCTCTCATCACCAAGATAATTGTTGATAATTACAGGAGATCTAGAAATCAAAGAAGGAGAAAACCAAATACTCAAAAGGAAATCAGAATACTGAGTACAACAGGAATTAAGGTAAGTGCCATAATTGTGGTAAGTATGGTCATATTGCTTATGATTGTCCAGAATACAGAAGAGGACCCTCCAAAGGAAGACAAAAAGTTTTCAGTTGTTGGGGTGATGAAGACCAATCTGAAAATAAAAATGACAAAATTGGAGATTGTTGTTTCATGGCTAGGGAATCCAGCCAGGTGAGAACTAACTCTTGTAATGAATGCTTTAAATTAAAAAAGCTGTTAGATCATGCCATAGCTGACTTAAATAAAGCTCATGATGAAAAAAATGGCTTTATTAATAGAAAGAAGAGACTGGGAGCTTAAACTTAAAGCTTATGAAATTGAAAAAGATTTCTTACAAGAAGAAATTAATGATTTAAAAGTTAATCAACAGTTTTGAAAAATCTTCCAGTCACAGTATTGTCAGATCTAATCAGCCGACTAGCTCCTCTAAGTCAGCTGACAAAAAATCTGACAGTGGTAAATCTATGTATGATAATAGATATTATAGCTGTGAAGGATCCCAATGGTCAACTAAATCTAGTAAGCCGACTAAAAGAACCAATCACAATCATAATACCTATCATAACAGATATCCTAGCTGTAAAGGATCCTAACGATCAACTAACTCCAGTAAGTCGACTAAAGGAAGCAGTTGCAGTCATAATACCTATCATACCTGTTCAACCACTGAAACATACTCCCATTCTTCTTGCTATCACTATGGTAAACCTAGTCATAACTATTATAATTGAAGATTTTGTTTTAGAAATCCTGGCAAATGGACTAGGAGACCCAAAACTGAGCCTACCAATCCAAGTACTAACCCAAAGGGACCCAATAACACTTGGGTACCAAGAAATAAGTGATAAATCTATTTTGCAGGAACACCACTCAAAACCTAAAGAAAAGTGGTATCTCAATAGTGGATGTTCAAATCACATGACAGGAAACAAAAACTTGTTCAAATCTGTAGCTAATTTTGATAAAGGTGATATAAGCTTTGGAGACAACTCTAAGGGAAAATTAATAGGTATTGGTAATATCTTCTTTAATTAATCATGTGATATCACTAATGTTTATTTGTTTAAAAGCTTGAAGTATAATTTGCTGAGCATAAGTCAGTTGTGTGATGCTGGTCTGGAAGTAAGATTCAAAAAGGATGGGTGTATAATTGAAAGGCATAGCAAACAACTTCTTTCTAGAAATAGACATAGAAATGTATATGTCCTAGATTCTAGTCCTAGATTCTATCAAGTTCGATCCCTTTCTGATTCCCCTCAAACCTAGCTCGCTTCATCGGTTGAGAAAGTATGAGAGGGCGTCCTTCAAGCCCTTTGCTTTGTTTGTAACAATTCTTTCATCTCTTCTTTAAAGCCTTTTCAATTGGCTCTTTCTTCCCTTCTGGTTTTTAAAAAGGCTGGCTACTGGCCTTATTCGTCTTTGGCTAAGGAAAAGGATAGAAGGACATATATGTCTGGCCTCCATCTCTGAAGATCCTTGGGTTTATCGTAGAAAGCTTGGTCATGCAAGCATGAGACAAATTGAAAAGCTAGCCAAACATGATCTTTTCACTGGTCTTCCAAAGCTTGATTACACAAAGACTCACATTTGTGATGTTTGTCAACTTGGTAAGCAAACTAGAAATTCCTTTCCTGTTAAAGATATTGTGTCTACTTCTAAACCAATAAAGCTACTTCATCTGGATCTATTTGGTCCTACTAGAACTGCTAGCATTGATGGTAAAAGGTATGCCATTGAAATTATTAACGATTATTCTCGATTTACTTGGGTTATGTTTCTTTCTAACAAAGATGATACTTTAAGGAATTTTGAAGTTTTCTGTGAAAGGGTTCAAAGAGACAAAGGCTACTATATCTCTGCTACTAGAAGTGATCATGGAGGAGAGTTTGAGAACAGAGACTTTGAAACCTTTTGTAATAATCAAGGTTACCCTCACAACTTCTTTGCTCCAAGATCTCCCCAACAAAATGGAGTGGTTGAACGCAAGAATAGAACTCTTCAAGACATGGATCGAACCATGATATATGAATACTCCCTACCCCATAAATTCTGGGCAGAAGTTATAAGTACTACTTGTCATATTTTGAACATATGCCTTATCATAACTATCTTGAAGAAAACTCCTTATGAATTGTGGAACAATAAGAGGCCCAATATTGGGCACTTTCATTCCTTTGGATCCAAATGCTTTGTTCATAATAATGGTAAGGATAATATTGTTAAGTTTGATCCTTGAAGTGACGAAGGTATATTTATGGGTTACTCTAACTCTAGTAGATCTTATAAAGTCTTTAATAAACGTACTCTATGTATTGAAGAATCTGTGTATGTTATCTTCGATGATTCTAATCATGTTGTTGAGAACATTAGCAATAGAGAATATGAAGATGAACAAAGAAAAACTATAAATACTACTACAGTCGACCCTGTATCAGAGTCAACCAGTGCAGAGAGCAATCAGCCAACTACTGCTATGAACAATCAATTTGACATAGAAATCAAGTCCAATGAATGGAGAAGTGAACCTGATTACCCAAAGAAGTTCATTATTGGAGATCCCAAGAAAAGTTTGAAAACAAGAGCCTCCATATCTCAATTTGAAAATGTTGCTCTCATATCTCAATTTGAACCCAAGAAAGTCAATGAAGCATTGAAAGATATAAATTGGGTCAAAGCAATGGAGGAGTAACTTGAGTTATTTGATAAAAATAAAGTATGGACTCTACTTCCAAGGCTAGAAAACTCCTCAATTATTGGGAAAAAAAATGGGTCTTCAGAAACAAAATGGATGAATCAGGTAAAGTAGTTCGAAATAAAGCTCGTCTAGTTGCTCAAGGCTATTCACAACAAGAGGGAGTTGACTATACTGAAAATTTTGCACCGGTGGCAAGGTTAGAATCCATTCGTATCTTACTTGCTTATGCTTCTCACAAAGGTTTTAACTTATTTCAAATGGAAGTTAAAAGTGCTTTCTTAAATGGTTTTATTGAGGAACATGTTTTTGTAAAACCACCTCCTAGATTTGAAAATCCAAAACTTCCCTATCATATTTTCAAACTTTCAAAAGCTCTCTATGATTTAAAACAAGCACCTCGTGCTTGGTATGAAAAACTAAGCAATTTTTAAACTGATCATAGCTTTACTAGAGGAAAAACTGATACCACCCTTTTTTATCAAAAGAACTTCCTCTGGAAATCTTATTATTCAAGTTTATGCTGATGATATTATTTTTGGAAGCTCTAACGTTGGTTTATACAAGAAATTTTCTGAGCTTATGCAAAGTGAATTTGAAATGAGTATGATGGGTGAGTTGATCTTCTTTTTGGGATTACAAATCCATCAAACTGTTAAAGGAATTTTCATTTGTCAAAGTAAGTACATCAAAGAGCCTATATGGAAGTTCGGCATGGAAAATACTAAATCTTTCGGCACTCCCATTAGCCCACACATTTGTTTTAGAAACAAATGATGAAGGTAAATCTATTGATGAAACGACCTATGGAGATGCAGATTATGTAGGTGACAAACTTGATAGAAAAAGCACAAGCGGGACTTGTCAATTCATTGAAAAATATCTTCTCTCATGGAATAGCAAGAAACAAAACTGTGTTTCTCTCTCCACCACTGAATCTGAATATATTATAGTTGGATTATGTTGTGCTCAAATTCTTTGGATGTCTCATCAACTCAGTGATTATGACTTATCTTTTAAACCTATGAAAATTCTTTGTGATAATTCTAGTGCTATTTATCTGTCAAAGAATCTTGTGCATCATTCTAGAGCTAAGCATATTAATGTTAAGCACCATGTTATTAGAGACCATATTTCAAAAGGTGACATTAAACTATCCTTGGTTAGCACTAATTTTCAATTAGCTGATATTTTTACCAAACCTTTACTAGAGGAAAGATTTTGTTCTCTTAGAAAAACTCCTGGCATTATTGCAAAACCTTTTTGAAAGATATTGACTTCCATATTTGTTGAGTACATTTATGTGCAAATGTATCTTTATTCAATGTTGATTTGATTGATGTACTTGTCCATTTATTTTCTTCTCCTTTTTCCACCTGACACAGTGTTTTGTGTAAGGTAATTATGTCTGTCCTTCCGTCTTCCTAGGCAACTCTTGTTTTTCTCCTCTTTTTGTTTCATCTTCCTTGCTCCCTATATCTCCTCCTTATTTCTTCCTTCCTTCTCATTCTCTCTCTCTCTCTTTCCTTCTCTCTAAAATGGCTAAGGGTTCTAATAATCCCTCTTTAGGCAGTAGAAAAAGCTTTCGTACTAAAGGCAAAGGAAAGGCTTCTTCCCCTGTCCCTATCGATTTCGACCTCTCTAATCAGAATCTCCCTCAAGCGTTCTCTGACTTCTCTGGTTCTTTGATAGGTAAGTGAGCTTTTATTCATGATGAATCTAAAAATTCTAAAAAGAGAGTTAACTTTGATTTTGATATCTCTCTGAATGTCAAAACTGACTTCTGGAGACCTTCTAACGAATCCCTCTTTCAAGCCATGAAGGAACTTCCTCTGTTCATTGTAGAATTATCAATTTGGATCTGTTGGAATCTCTGTATTGTACTGTTAAGTCTCTCTTTGAATTTCAACGCTGGGTAAACTTATTTGCCTCTACCCCTAAGCACGCTTATGAGCCCCTTGCTCGTCTTTTTTATGCGAATCTCAACTCCTTTAAATCAGGTGAACTGGAAACTCTTGTTATGGGGAAATGAATTTTTCTTGATAGCGCTATGTTTGATGTTATTTTTGACATTAATTGCTCAGATTTTTCTACTTCCTCAAAAAATCCTTGGCCCTCTGACTTTGATGTTTCCTTTGAGGAAGCAAAACGATTTATTGTGCTTGATAACTCAGATCCTCTTCCCTCTGTCCTTGTTCTTAAGAATCTGTCATTTGAAAATCATGTGATTGCTCATATTGTGGCTACTACATTGCTTCCTAGGGTTGGGTCTCTCTCCACTCTATCTCAGCATGACACCTTGCTCACTTTTTGCATTGCCTCTCAGCATAAAATAAATCTATCCTCTTTTATCCTCAATTACATGATTGAAGCCACCTTTGATCCTTCTTGCCTTCCTTATGGGCTTGTTATTACTCGTATTTTGGATGCATGTGATATGTCTCTTGGTGTTTTTCCTTCTGTTTTTGTAAAGCAGTGTTACAATGCTACAGCTTTTGGTAGTATGGGTTATGTCCTGGTTAATGATGCTTGGGTTCAAAAGTCTGAAAATTGCTCTGCTGGAACTCCTTCTCCGAAGCATCGATCCTCCTTGGATGTTGATCTTCATCTGATGGAAATTGACACAAAGTTTGACAACCTGTAACACCCCAAAACTTTAGAACTTTCAAGAATCCATATATTTATATATATATATTAAAAAAAAAAATCCGAGTCACGACACCGACTCACGTGACGTGGGTTGGACTTACAAAACTGTAGGTCCCTTTCGTGAATCAGATTCCGCAAGCTAGAAAAATTCCCTGATTTTCACGGAACCATTCCACGGGCCGTGGGATGACTTACGGCACGTAGGTGGGTTCCGTGGCCTGTTTCAGAGAAAAAAATTTTAAGTCAGCCTAGGGATATTTTGGTCATTTTCCCATAATGAGACCCGACCTTTTCAGCTTAAAAGCACCTCCCAAACCCTAGAAACATATTTTTCGTTCTCCAAAAACATACTCCATCTTCTCTCCATTTTTCAACCATTATTTCATTATATGATTAAGATTAATATTATGTATATTTTGTTGATGTTTGAAATTGGGGTTAATGTTTAACTTATGAAAAGCTTGATAACTGTTTTTCCCCTTTTCTTTAAGAATGGATTTTTAATCTTTAATTGGGGTTGTTGAGACTGAATTGGCTATTTGAAATTAATGAACTATTATTGATTAAATGTTTTAGCCATGATTTCTAGTCTCTTGAAAGCTTTGAAACTTCATAGGAATATAAATATTTTTCCCCATCCTTTATATCATTGAAAGTATTGTGTTATTTAAAAGGGTTTGAAGTTGTTATGAGGATTTCAATTATGATTATGTTTATGATGTTAAAGGCGGGGTTGATTTTGGATTCAAAAGGTGTTTAATGAAAATTATTTGGCATGATATTGGTGACTTGCAAGTTATTGGTATGGCGATATCAACGTGTTAATGCCTTAATGAAAGACTCCATGATTGAATGTAATAAAAGTATTTTAATTGGGCCTGAAGAGAGTTATGTAGTTTACCGAGAAGGTGTAGTCCTTGTGACCAACACTGGAAACTGCATTTGCCGACGTTGGGAGGTCCTGTCCTGAAATATGGATGACCACTGTATGCTTGCCTTGAGCAGTTGTATGCAGTTTTGATGATGTTTTGATTTGGCCAACTATGTTATCTCAGTTCATGCGACTAACATAGGCTGAGGCCCCGCCAGTTGGGGAGTACTGGACCCATATTGCCCGTGGGTTACTTAATGTCGGTGTAACTACATAGTTCAGAATTAAGAATTTCAAAAGATTGTTTTATTTTTATACTTTCAAATGTTCTTTATTTCATACCTCATTTATGAAAGACTTATACTGTAAAGCTCTTCAAATTTCAATTATTATATTATATGAACTGTTTGGATCCCTTTCCCTGGGTTGCATACCAGTACTCATCGTACTGACTGTCCTCGGACACTACATTTTTTCATGATGTAGATTCCGAAGCCTTTGCTCGTGACCCGGTTCAGCAGTAGATTATTCGCAGGTCAACAGTTCGTAAGTGGTGAGCCCTCCATCTTTCGAAAGGCATTATGTTTATCTCCCTAGAACTTTATTTTGATTTTATGGTATTATCGGGGTCATGTCTCGACTTAGGATTTCTATTCATAATGTTAGAGGCTTCGTAGACCTAAGTTAATTATTATTTTGATGTTACATTCCAAAGATTTTGGACTTTTAGAAATCTTTTATTTTATGGGTCTAGTTTCCTCATTTACTTTTTATTATGACTATGCTTGTGATGTAATGCTAAGGGGTCTTCTTGGGCCATCATTGGTTCGGGAAGCCCGTAACGGCTAGGGCCTCGGTTCGGGTCGTGACACAACCTAAAGGACCTTATGCTAGCTACTCACTTTTACCTTGACAAAATCAAAGATGCTAGTAAGGAAACTAGAGTTGATGTTGCACATCTTCCAGTAAAGTTGGATCAGGTTATTAAGGAAGCCACCAAAATTCCAGCAAAAATCCAGGCTACTATTGATTCTCTTTCAGCTACAATTGTCAATCAATTTACGAATCTGAAGGATGCTACTACTCAGACTCTGGCCTATTTCTTTCATCGTTTTGAACAACTCCCTCCTCCTGCTACGCCCTAACTTAATTATATGAGTTGCTTAAAAAAAATTTGTGGTTATGGTTTGTATATGGGCTTAAGCTCATGAATACTTGGTTTATTTTGTCTACTGATGCTATTTCTATGTTAATATGCTATTCCTCCTTTTTTATTGATGTCAAAGGGGCAGAAAAGACAGGTATATTTTTAGCACCATGCAGATCAGGTAGACTATAGAGTGTATCAATTCAGGGGGAGCTAATGCTCACTCAGTTAACTACTCGAGGGGAGCTTAAAAAGGGAAGTTAACTACATGATTTCTTTTGTTGTCATCCATCAAAAAGGGGGAGATTGATAATATTTGATTTTAATGGATAATTTCTTGCAGGACTTTAGGAAAAGAAATAATCAAGGATTCTTGGTCAAGATCACAAAAAGGAAGAAGAATATTCCATTTCTCAATATTAATTGTTGGGCTGCTCTCATAAGGAAGGAAATTGTTTTACTCCTCAACATTAATTACGGCATCCTTCTCCAAAGGAGGAAATTATCTCTCCAAGTACCAAGGAGCCTCTTAGCCGCATCTATCCTTGATTTTAGTTTAGTTTAGGTTTTCTTTTTGTAGAGTATTTTTATTCTTGGTAAATGGATATCTCCTATTCCATTTTCAAGAAGAAAATCTTTTGGGTTGCCTTCTTCATTTATCTTCCAAATGGCTAGTAGTAGTCCACTCACTACTATTTAAAGAGTGGAAGACTAAGGAAGAGATATACACTGTCTCAACCTTCTCTAAGTCTCTTCTCTACTCTACTTAAGCATTGTATTAATTCTCTTACTCAAAAAGAGAGAAAAGAAACACATAGTTAGTGAGGCTTTTGTATCAAAAAGAGAAAAGAAAACGAGTGTGAGTTAATGCCAAAAAGCTTAACTCAAATATTGTAACCTTTAATTTTGAAAAGAGCTAGTAGAATCCCTTCCAACCCAAGGGGACTAGAGTAAGACCTGTTAGGGGTCCCAACCAGTATAAATTATCTGGTGTCATTCCTTTTTCAGTACTCTATTTACTGCACTTCACTTTACTGCTTTAAAAGTCGACTGATTGTCAAAGCTAGTCGACTATATAATCGAAAAAGTGTAATTCACCCCACTCTTACCACTTTCAAGAAGAAGACCAAAGAAGAAAGTGTTAATAGTATAATTTTGTCAAGCAGCTAGAATGCCAAGTGAAGCACATCATGGAGTATAAGTATATAACAATGTAATCTTTGTCCCATATGAACAAAAATTTGAATGGTTCAGATCTGGTAATGTGATGGAGTCAGTGAATTGTACAATACGAAAATAACTCTAGTTCGGAGTCTAAAGGGTCATAATTTGAAACAAAACTTTAAAACGGCACTGAAATCTAGGAAAAAGCAAAAGGGACATATCGTCCACTAGCCAATGATTTGCATCAATTTTAATAATAATTGTGAAGTTTGACAATACTATAGGGAAGCGAATCAAGTCGCAAATGCTTTAGCTAAATGGAGTATTACAAAGTATAACATAGTGATATCAAGAAAAATAAGAGGCCCTGCATTTTCTCTTTATTGTTCATATCACTACATATTAATTAGATATGCTATAATTAATTGAAATTGAGTTGATACTTTGGCCTCTGATCAGGAAAAAACAGTCCAAAATGTTGCTCACTAGGTTTTCCCGTCTTTTGATTTTCGTCAAACATGGCAAACAAATAAGTTTCTATCGTCCTTCCAGGTTTCTTTGGTGTTCCAACCCCTCCTTTTATATGATTAATCAAATTTGTATAATAAGTCTGTGCATTTTCTATAGTTGCTGCAGGGTGTCCGCTAGAAGGCCAGCCACTTTCCGATACAATAATCTCTATATTTTGTCCTCCAAGTTTCTCTGTAGCATAATACATAGAATCCAACTGGGCATCAAAAAGATTTTGATATCCTGCTGGATTCTTTTCTTGTTGGTTGAACAGTGCAAAAGGAAGCGGAATGCTACTGTCTTCAGTATGGCCAAAATAAGGGTAAATATTGGCTAAGAGTGGAAGGTTATTTCGTGCTAGAAATCCGATTATGGGATTAATGAAGCTTTTGTATTCTTCGCGAAAAATACTATCTCTAGGTGGGTAGGTGTTCGCCAAGAGCCCTGAATATGTCGCAGTTGAAACCTTGATCTGATTTTGCAATCCTGCAGCTGATAATGCGTTGTAAACATTTTCCATTGCTTGACTAACAAATCGCTCATGACCAGCATTTTTACTGGGATCAACTTCATTTCCAACGGCTATATACTTGAATTTAACATCTGGGAAATGACTTCTAATATTATCTTGGACCCAACCATTGGCAGATGAAGGATTGGTTAGGGCTTCAAGATCTTGATTTGGGACATCAAGAATTATTTCAATGTTACTTCCTTTGAGAGCATTGAAGACATTTTTATCTGGGAAGTAAATTCTCATTCTCTTGATGCCATTAGCATTGTATAGTTTTATGACATCTTGCTCTGATGGTAAATTGTTTGCTTTTTTTCCATAGCATACTCCAATAGATTGCGCTCCTACATTATGACGAAAAAAATGTCAAAATAATAACAACAATAACAACGCCTCAATGAAATCAATAGTTGATGTCAGTCATAATATGAATTTGTACTGATCATGTTTCTCTAAATTCTTCTTAGGCGAATATTAAACATGAAAAATTTCAACAAATTCTCTATAATTCTAGTGACATGTCATCAAAACAACAATTTGTAAAACACAATTCAGGATGGTTGGCTTATACATACATAAATAACTTATGTTTAAGTTTGCAAAGATTATTTGAAAATGTCACAATTAGGTGAGGCGATTAAACTAATTTTTTATGTCCTTATCAATAGGACCTACTGTACCCTCCTGGAATAAAATATGTAGTGTTTTTTTATAAGTAAATATGCATGATCTAAGCTGGATGCAGTCTGCAGGCATCAGCTTCATCCGAACCCAATACATGCACATGATGATGAATATTTAGTAGGTATCCTGGGTAAATAATAATGCGACATGTGTGCTTCATGATAAATAATACACTTCCAATGTTAATCATAAATTTATATATAAAACATTATTAAAATTGCAACAAACAATAGGTCAGAACCTATAATTTTAAAAATATAATTAGTTCAATACTAAGAAACTTAAATATTGAACTCAAAGAATTTAAATCCAAAATTCGCTTATACGTAAGTTTGTGTGCGTGTGTGTGTGTGTGTGTGAGAGAGAGAGAGAGAGAGAGAGACTATACCTGTCATTTGGAACAACAGCCCAACAAGTAAAAGGGCAGCTGCAGAAAAACTTAGAAAAGCCATAGCAAAATTGGAAGTGAGAATTAAGTGTAAAAGAAAACTTAAAAAAAAATACTTGAGGAGAAATTGTGTGTTAAGGGAACATCAAATTTGCTTCTTATATAGATAACAAGAAGAAGACCAAGAAAGTCAGTGTGGAAAATTGCCAAGTCAAGTTGCCCTGTGAAGAAGTTCAAGTAATAGTAAAATTTAGTCAAGTTGATTAACAATTAACCAAGTCATATTTACATACCCAGTCTAGGGGATGCAGAAAGTTCAAATCTAGTGGTAGGTGATGGAAAAAATGGTTGATTCCATTTAATATAAGGAAAAAGGATAACTATGCAAAGTTGATTAACTTTGTCTGTTGCAAATTTTGTTGAACACATAATTGATTGCTCACAACTTGAATTTTATTATTGTAAAATAAGAATTTGCTTTAATTTTAGAATTCTTACACACAATATTTTTGCACTCACACTTTGGCAACTCTCTATGTTGTTCTCTTATTTCTCACTTGATCACGATTTTTAAAAAAAAAAAATTGGGGTAGGGGAAGGGAAACAGGAAGGGTATTACAAGATGTGGAATCAAATCCTCACCAACAAGGTTAAAGTAGAGTTCACCAATTGTCACGCCCCATTTTTCTCTCGAAAAACGAGATTCGACGTGACAACTCTTTTTAAGATGGTTTAAAGAGAAGAGAATCGCCACCTAACGAATTAAGGTGTGTTAGGGCACCATTCTAAACTAATTACAAACTATTTAATTAGTCTATGTCAACTAGAAATTCGGGTAATGGTTCAAGTTAACTCGAAAGGAAGATGTTAGGCACCTTTTGAGATCCACAAATGTGGGTCCCGGTCGAACTCATATATTATGTGGAGGATTTCACGTGATAAGCAAGGTCTATTATTTTATTAACTTAATGTTAACTAAGTGTTTGAACAGGAAAAATAATAATTTATCTAATTAATATAGATCTAAGTGATAAAAATTGGGAAAAATATATATGAAATGGAAAATAAAATATTAGATAAGCAAGAAGAGAGAAGGACACAATTTATATAGCCGAAAGATTTATTTAACGAACCTAAACTAACCCAGATAATTAAACATTCAAAATAAAATAAGGAAAGTCGATTTAGAAAAACTTTAGACAAAGAGTTAATTTTAACCTATTAGGATTAGCGTCTGGCTTATTAACGGGTGACAATATCGCATATTGCATTGTCGAATTCAGCTGGGGGCAACTTCCATCATTTTTCGTCTATCTACCCACCCCACCTAGTTGGTTATTAAGCCTAAATAAGCGTTCTATAGAAAACGATAAAACTAACGTTCCCTAAAATGCCTACCCGTCCCAACTTAATGTCCAAGAGGCGTTGGACGATCTATTCTGGATAAAGGTCTAGACTTAAAGAAAATCTTAGGCTGCCTATTAGACTCGAGGTCCGCGTCACACAAAACACATAAGACTTGAACAAATAGCACGTAATGGTCCAAACAAACCTCTTGATTAATTAAAGTAATTAAGGTGATTAGCATGCTTTAAAAAAATAATTATTCATTTTACGTGATTAAGACCTATAGACATGATCTATAGGTGAGGCGTATTAATCAAGGTGCCGAAAATTAAATTAAAGTGCTAAAAATAGTTTTAATATGCTGAAATTAATTTAAAATTGCAGAAAATTAAACTAAATATGCTGAAAATTCGTAAAACATGCCGAATAATAAATACGATGCTGAAGATTAATTATAATCTGTTGGAAATTAATTAATCATGCTATATATTAAATTAAATATGCCAGAAACTTGATTTAAATAGGCTGAAAATTAATTCAAAGTGCAGGAAAGTAATTTAAAGTGTTAGAAAAAATAAATTTAAACTGCTGAAAAATAAGTTTAAAATGCTGAAAAATAAAATAGATTTGATTACTGAAAAATTAATTTAAAGTGCTAAAAATAATTTTAATATACTGAAATTAATTTTAAAATGCTGAAATTTAATTTTTAAAATGCTGGACATTGAATTAAGGTGCTGAAAATAATTTTCATATGCTGAAAGTAATTTAGAAGTGCTGAAATTTAATTTTTTAAAATGCTGAAAATTAAATTAAATATACCAACAATTATTAAAACATGCCGAAAAATAAATACAATGCTGAAATTTAGCTACAACCTACCGGAAATGCCATAAATTAACTTGATATGCCCGAAATTAATTAAATAAGTTTAAAGTTAACTAATAATCCTAAAACATGATTTCTAAGTGATAAGACAGTTATTAAGAGGTCAAAATTTAATTAATAGTCCTAAGATATATTGCCTAGGTGATAAAATAGAATTAATTATGTATTGAGATGTGTTAAATAATCCTATAGGCATGGTGTCTAGGTGATGGGATATTAAAGTCATATAATCCCCGCCCCCATAAGCAGTCCCCGTATCTTTTATTATGCAATAAGAGTTTATACAGAATATTATTACAGACCCAGAATAAATAGATATTCTAAAATATAAAGGATAGAACTGGACATCCCTTAACGGAACCCAGAAGCCCCGAACCCCGGCAACTCTTCGTCTTCTAAAATTAAACCCCTTAATAGTACCTGTTAAGCATAACCAAAATATCCAGATGCACAAAACATACAACAACCATGAAGAAACAGACAGACCAGAGAAGAACAGGACATCATTTCAATATTAGTTATGTAGGGAAGCTCTCTGGATTACAAGAAAACTACCACACAACTACTAAAGGTTGCATTAATAGGGACTTACCAGTTGGCAATATAAATGAGATGAACCAAATGTTAACAGTACGCACGAAGCTAATAGCAAGAACAGCGAGCAAAAGTTAACACTTCTAGAATACCAACAATGAAAACTCAAAAATGTTTTATGTGTAACCCACTAGAGCAGAAATAAAACCCAAGATTTTAAGTATTCAAGAGGGTAGTGCTAGAAAACGTCCAATATGAGTGAAAAAAGGCTCCTTATATAGGCAAGGCGGTACAGAATTAAGGGAGAAAAAATATTCAAAAAATTAATTTAAAAGATCACTTTTCTTAAATAAATAGACTGAATCATTCAGTGTAAAAAGAGATTTCATTTACCATAAACAAACAAATAAGAATACAACAACAACAACATACCCAGTGTATTCTCACAAAGTGGGGCCTAGGGAGGGTAAAGTGTGCGCAGTCCATACCACTACCTCAAATGAAGTAGAGAGGTTGTTTTCGATAGACCCCCGACTCAGGACAAATAACAGTATAACAAGCAAAAAACATAAAAACAAACAACAAAATGAGGTAACACACCACTAGATAAAAGAAACAAAACACCCATGGAGTAATGCTATGAACTATCTATCCGAAATCACACACATCACCAAAACACCGCAAACAAGAAACTACAAGACACAGGCATAACACTATGACTACAGGTACATCGACAAATAAGGCACTCCTCCCTACAAGAAAGGAAGCACACCTACTCACTAACCCTCTACCCTAATCCGCGTCCTCCATACCTTCCTATCAAGGGTCATGTCCTCTTTAAGTTGTAACTGCTCCATGTCATGCCTTATCACTTCCTTCTAATATTTCTTCGGCTTATCTCTACCCCGTCTGAAACCATCCATAGCGAGCCTCTCACACCTCCGTACTGGGGCATCCGTGCACTATCTCATCACATGCCCAAACCATCCCAACCTCACTTCCCTCATCTTATCTTCCACCGAAGCTACTACCACCTTCTCTTGAATAAACTCATTTCTAACCATATCCCTCCTAGTAAGTCCGCACATCCATCTCAATATCCTTATTTACGCCACCTTCAATTTTTGGATGTGGGAGTTCTTAACTGGCCAACACTCAGCTCCATACAACATAGCCGGTCGGATTGCTACTCTGTAGAACTTACCTTTAAGGTTAGGAGGCACCTTCTTATCACACAAAACTCCCGAAGTGAGCCTCCATTTCAACCACCCTGCACTAATACGGTGCATGACATCCTCGTCAATCTCTCCATTCCCCTAAATCATAAACCCAAGATACTTGAAACTATCCCTTTTTCGAATGGCTTGAGAATCCAACTCCACTACTACGTCAGCCTCATGCGTCAAATCACTGAACTTACACTCTAAGTACTCCGTCTTGATCCTGCTCAACCTAAACCCTTTAGACTCTAAGGTCTATCTCCAAACCTCCAACTTATCATTAACTCCTCCCCGAGACTCGTCAATAAGCACTACATCATCCACAAATAACATTCACTAAGGTACCTCTCCTTGAATATGCTGTGTCAATACATCCATCACCAAGGTGAATAAAAATGAACTAACAGTCGTTCCCTGGTGCAACCCAGTCAAAACAGGAAAGTGCTCTGAATATCCTTCTACCGACTTACACGAATCTTTGCTCCATCGTACATGTCTTGAATTGACTTAGTGTACACCACAGGCACACCTCTAACCTCCAAACACCTCCGCAGAACCTCTCTAGGGACTTTGTCGTACGCCTTCTCAAGATCGATGAACACCATATACAAGTCCTTCTTCCTCTCCCTATACTGCTCCACTAATCTCCTCACAAGATGAATGGCTTCGGTAGTCGAGCGACCTGGCATGAAACCAAACTGATTCTCAAAAATAGTCACGATCCTCCTCAGTCTCAACTCTACCACTCTTTCCCTCACCTTCATAGTATGACTCAACAATTTGATACCCCTATAGTTGTTGCAACTCTGAATACCCCCTTGTTCTTATATAAAGGAATCATCATACTCCATCTCCAAGCTTCCTGCATCTTCGCCGTCCTAAAAATAATGTTAAATAACTTTGTCAGCCACTCCATACCTGCCCCGTCAGTGTTCTTCCAAAAATCCACCAGAATCTTATCTGTCCCAGTCGCTCTACCCCTACACATCCTACGGATAGCCCCCTTGACCTCTTTAACCTTAATATGTCTACAATAATCGTAATCGCGACACCTCTCTGAGTGTTCCAAGTCCCCCAACACTAAATATGCGACCCCATTATCATTCAAAAGTCTATGAAAATAAGACTGTCACCTCCTCCTAATGAGGGTGTCATCCATTAACACTCTGCCATCCTCACCCTTTATGCACTTCACCTGGTCAAGGTCACGGGACCTTCGCTCCCTAGCCTATATAAATTCTTATCCCCACCTTTCGCCTCTAAAGCTGTATACAAGCTCTTGAAAGCTGCTATCTCAGCCGCTGTAACTGCTAATTTTGCCTTTTTCCTAGCTAACTTACACTCCTCCCTATTTATCCACTTCTCCTCATCATCCTTGCTCTCCACCAACTTTGCATAGGCCACCTTCTTAGTCTCCACCTTTCTCTTGACTTCTTTGTTCCACCACCAGTCCCCTCGGTGCTTGCTAGATCGTCCACTCGAGACACCCAACACCTCTCTAGCTGTCTCCCTGATGCAACTAGCAGTCGTCTCCCACATACTATCCACATCCCCTCTACTCTCCCAAGCCTCCATAGTCGTCAACTTCTCCCCTATCTCCAAAGCACTGGCCAAAGTCAAGCTACCCCACTTAATCCTGGGTTGATCCTCTATTGCCCTCTTCTTTCTACTTTTCTTGATTTCCAAGTCCATCACCAGAAGCTTATGTTGGGTTGAAAGATTATTGCTAGGTATGACCTTACAGTCTTTACATAGCACTCCATAACCCTTCCTAAGGAGCAAAAAGTATATCTAAGTCTTAGCCACCAAACTTCGAAAGGTAATAAGGTGATCCTCCTTTTTTGGGAAACTCGAATTCGCTACCACCAAACCAAAGGCCTTAGCAAAATCCAAAAGTGAGGTTCCTCCCTCATTCCTCTCCCCAAAACCAAAATCTCCATGCACATCGCCATAGCCTCTCAATAATGACCTGATATGCCCATTGAAATCACCTCCTATGAAAAGCTTTTAGGTGCACGGAACGCCTCTCACCACCTCATCCAGAATCTTCCAAAATCTCTTCTTCTCCTCCTTATCCAAGCCCACTTGTGGAGCATAGGCACTAATAATGTTCCATGTAGACTCTCCAATGACCAACTTAATCGATATCAACCTATCGTTGACCTGTTTAACCTCCACCACCTGCCCCCTAAGCTCTTCATCTACTAAGATACCTACCCCATTCCTATGCCTCATGCTACCAGAGTACCACAACTTATACCCGTCTACATCCTTCGCCTTAGACCCTACCCATATGGTCTCCTGGACAAAAGCTATATTAATCCTTCTCTTCCTAAGAATCTTCACGAGCTCTATGGACTTACCTTGAAGAGTTCCTATGTTCCAAGACCCAAGTCTCAACCTATAGGCTCTCTTATCCTACTTAACCCTACTACCCTTCACCCCTAACCCTGAGCTTGACCCAAACCCAGACCCTGACCCATACCCAAACCTCCCCCAGGACCCCGATACCAAACCCAACCCCGATCTATGACATGACCCTAGTCTAGCATCGACCACCAAAGCCACTACTCAATAAGAGAGGGAAATAATAAGGCGCGCAAATAGGTAAGGCTAAAAACAAATAGGCAAGGCTTAAATTAGTAATGAAGTGTGAAGCTGAGTCAACTAAAAGCTAGGAAAGACAAACAGAAATATACAGGATAGAATCAAGAGTCACCACAAACTAGAAAGAAAACAATAATGGCACTTGAAACAGGCAATACCAATTATATATGTGTGTGTGTGTGTCCACTAACTACTACAATACCACAGAGAAACAAAAACAACAATCTAGATAATCACAAATGAGGAATCAATAGACAAGGATACCACTATGGATGAAATAGGAGCTATCAGTCACCAACAAACAAGAAACAAGCAACCAACAAACAAGAAACCTACAAGAGCTAGCTAAGAGGAACGAGTGCACCTGATACAATGTGAATATAACGTTCACCTGAATTTTGGTCGAGTTGTTGAGTTTCGATAATTTGATGATGAAATTGATCGTCGAAATTTATTGTCGGGGCTGCTGCGCGTCGATCTAGCTGCTGGACGGAGGTACACTGACTCTGGAATAGCCTGTAAAAGAAAGAAAGCACAAAAAAAGATGAAAATATTATTTTCGGCTAGATTTTCGATCGACTTCGATGGAAAGAGATGTGGTCGATGGCAGAGAATCTGATAGGAGAGAGAAAGATGGTCATTGGAAAAAGAAAGAGGGTCACAGAATGAATCAAGATTGGAAAAGAAAGGGATCACCGGACTAAGCAAGATCGGGATCGCCGGAGATGAGATCGGCAGAGATGAAGGTCACCGAAGAAGAGGTATCCAGAGATGGTAATAACTGGGAAATGTAGAGAATCTAATAATTTTTTAGTTTGCTTTCTTCGTTTCAGCTTATGTGTTCTATGTGGCTGGTGCCGAAATGTATGACACAAGATAATTAACAAAGAAGGGGTATACAGTTATTCACAGATGTCATTTGTGTGTAGAAAAAGCTAAATACAATAATCAATTGTTTTTGCATTATTCAGTCACTTCTGAAATTTGGAAACTGGTTCAACCTCTTGACATGAAATACCATGCCAAGAACAACTCAAACAAACAAATAAGAATATGTTTTTAATTAAAAGAGGAGCAAATAAATAAATTAAGGAAATTACCATAATTATGTACGTACTGAAATCATTTTACAGAAGCAAACAAAGGAAGAATCAATTAGTAGCATATTTAAACAACCAACACGTGTGTGCTTCAATAAAGAGGTGGGCGGAATCGAATTTCCGACGAATACTGAAGCAAAAAAACTTTCAAGCAATATTCTAATTCTAATTTCACACAAATCAATGTTAAGTTGATCAACCAACAAGAAAAAGAGACATATTTTGGCAATTGCCCTAAAACCGGTACTCGATCGATAATTAGGGTTAAACGGGTATTCATAAAAATTGGGTATTTTGACATATGATAGTCTATATGAGTTGACAAACACAAATCATAAATAAATTAAACAAAAATCTCAACCAAACTTTAAAAATTTCAGATCACAGAATCTGTAAAAAAATAGAAAAGAAAAAGGGGTAAAAAAGAATTAAAATTCAGTCATAAAAAGTAAGAAATCAAACCCAGGTGGATTCTTAAGAATTCATCATAGAACTTTGATATTTTTAGATGAGGCTTGGCCGGAGCATAGAGCAGCGGTAGCCTGGTGTTGACTGGCGGACGGCTTCGGCTTGTTGGCCAGTGTCACCGTTGGATCAGAGAAACAGAGGGAGCCGGAGATGGAGAGATCATGGAGATGTGGTGGTGATCCGGTGGTGCAGTGGAGAAATTGGTATGGTGGTTCTCCGGTGGCTAGGTTTCGCCGGAGCAGTGGAGATAGAGGCGGCGTTGGTGTGGAGGTTGCCGGTGGTGCATTCGGTGGTGGGGCTCCGATGGCTGGGGTTAGCTAGAGCAGTGGAGATGGTGATTGTGTGTATGTGTTTCGATGAAGATGATGGCAAGGAGGAGATACCGGAGACAGAGAGGGAGGTGACGGGGCCACCGATCTGCCATCCCACAGCTGTGGTGGTGCGGCGATAGTGAAGAATGGAGATTGAGAAAGGAGAAGAGATGGAGAAAACGGTGGCGGCTGTGAGGTGAGAAATGGGATTAGGGTTTTTGATTTGGAGGGGGGGGGTTGATTAGTTTAAAAGGAAAGAAAAGGGAAATTTTAATCTGAGCCATTGGATCATATTTGATCGACGACTGAGGTTCAAATTATAATATGGGTCAGGTCATTGGGTCAATCTGATGGGTTTAAATTGGGTCAATTGGAATTGAAATTGGAGATTTCAATTTGGGGTCAAATTAAAATTAATTTAAGCTAAAATTGACGCGAAATTAGGTACAAAATGGCTAGAATTTAAATAAATTAGGAAAATTAAATTAGGCTGCTATTTAATAAATATATAATAACAATAATAACAAAAATTAATCAATGTCATAAAAAATATTAGTTAAAAAAATTATGTATATAAAATTAATATTAGGTAAAATCTTATATAGAATTGACGGTAATAATAATTTGAAAATAAGTCAAGAAATGCTATTATAATAATAAAAAAATAGATTATGCATTTGCAAATCAAGAATATGGATTTAAAATACTGCATAAATAATTTAGTAATATTAAAATACTTGTGTAATCTACTATCTCTAAATTAATAAATTATATGTATACAATATGAAATTGACAATAACATAAAAATATTTTAAAATTAGGGATGCAAAATGTCGAGATTTATTTGGTACTAAGATAATAAGTAACGAAATACTAATATTCGAAACTAATTATTTTTCGGAGGTGATGAAATGATCTATTGGAGGGTTTTTACCACTCTGCTCTAGAATGTTTCTCCAAATACTTGTTTCTAGAACTACCTTTTCTAGATTTTTCTCTCTAGAACACTCATTCTAGAGATCTTTTTTTAATTTCTTACTACTCTTGAATATTCTAGATTCTTCTTTGAAATACTTCAGATATTAAGTTGGTGATGACTTTTCAATACCCCCCTCAACGCCAACTTAATTTTTTTTGCATCCATTTTTAGAGATTCTTGAAACTTTGCAATCATCTAGACATCTGAGCACTTTGTGAATCTCATCCTCTGTCGACTTTCTCCACTCACTACTCTTTGAAGCTTCCTCAAAGTTAGTAACTTCTTTGATGTTGACCACCTCTGCTAATGTTACCTCTATATACTTGGTGTTTGAACGTTTCAGTCATGTAGACCTCGATAGTCTCAATGATTCTTCTTTGAACTTCTTACACGTCTGGAGTTTCATAGTCTCCAGTTTTCCATGAGCTTTTCTTTTCCTTTTGTAGAGATACCTCTGGTGAAGGTAATTTTGGTTCTTCTCTTGCCTCTTGGTCAGACTATTTTGTTCTCTTATTCTTTTTCGTTGAGCTTATCTTGCATCTTTGTCTCAAGAGCTATTGAGTCTGGTAGGGAGACCTTTTTGAAAAACAACTTATCAATACCCCCCTCAACGGAAACTTAAATTTTTTGCATCCATTTTAAGAGATTCTTGAATTTGTAATCATCTAGATATCTGAGCACTTTGTGAATCTCATCCTCTATCGACTTTCTCCATTCACTACTCTTTTGATCTTCTTCAAAGGTAGTAACCTCTTTGATGTTGACCACCTCTACTAATGTTACCTCTATATACTTAGTGTTTGAACGCTTCATTCATGTAGACCTCGATAGTCGCAGTGATTCTTCTTTGAACTTCTTCTTGCAACACATCTAGAGTTTCATGGTCTCGAGTTTTCCATGAGCTCTTCTTTTCATTTTGTAGAGATACCTCCGGTAAAGGTAATTTTGGTTCTTCTCTTGCCTCTTGGTTAGACTATCTTGTTCCCTTATTCTTCTTCGTTCAGCTTTTCTTGCATCAATGTTGAACAACAATGTTGATACTTCATCATATACCATATTTCATGAAATATATGTCCGATTAGCGGTAGGATCACTAGGCCTTCATCCTTTTCTTTTTTCATCGTACCTAGTAATTATGCAATAGTTAACCTTTTGATCAAACTTGTTGTATAGACGATTTGGCACAAACACATAGCATACACTACCTAATACTCGAAAGTGACTTAATTATAGTAGGCATTACCTTCTTGAGTTTCTTGAATGGTGAGATGAATCTCAATCTTGCCTTTGGCAACCTATTAGTGCAAAATGTGGAAAACAATCTTTATGAATTTTGTCCAAGACCTTACTAGTACATTCATAGTATGTAGCATATCTTTGCTAGATGTCTATTCTGTTGTGGTGAATTTGGACAAGTCAATTGTCGTCTTATCATCTTCTCTTAAAGGTAGTCATTGAACTCGTGTGATGTGTGTTCTCCTCCATTGTCAGTACGAAGACATTTATTTTCCTTCCAATATCATTCTTCATAGTATGTTGGAACTCTTTAAACTTCTCAAATACTTCAGACTTCTCCTTTAATAAGTAAATCCAAACGTACCTTGAAAAGTCATCAACAAATGTTATCATATATCGATAACCACTAGTGGAGGGTTGCTTCACTAGTCCAAATACATCTGAGTGCACCAGCTTAAGTAGCTCTTTGGCTTGATGCTTTAATTCTCCATAATAAAAGTTAATATCTTTTTCCATATTGCCATCCAACACATATAGTGTCTCTTCTAATCTCATGCTGAGGAAAACCTTTTAATTTTGAGTGGTAGATCCATCATGATTTTTAGTTTGTTGTAGCTTACATGTCCAAGATGTGCATGCCATATCTCAGTCATTTTATTACTTCGAGTCTTCTACATATAAGTTGTCTCAGCTAACATGACATAGATTGACTCTAATATCTTTTTCCGTTCATGATCAGTGTGCCTGTAACTTTCAAATTTTGATATAATTTTATGTCATCTGACCCAAACAGAATATAGAATATAGTTTCTGAACCTATTAGTTTTGAACTGATAGTAAGTCTTTCTTCATACCCAGGACATGATAGACATTTTGAAGCCCCATTTATCTCAAGTTGTGACAAGGCATGAACACCATTTTGCAAATATGTGTTATTGATGTTTTTGAATTATGTGTAGTCGTCGATCACTACTCGGTCTCATTTATGTTTTCTCATGTTGATAAGCTTTCTTCATCACCGGTCATTTGATTGGAGCATTCAGAATCAACGATCCAATTATATTCATAATCGATCAATTTTTCACTTAGAGTTGCAAATGCAAGCTCCTCTTTTTTGTTAGAGTGAGAGATGACAAGCTCTTCTTATTGATTCCTTTCTTGAACTGCATAAGAGGTCTCAAAATCCTACGCTTTTTCTTCATATTTTGTGTTGGTTAAAAGTGTACATTGCCTTCAGCTTCTTATACCAATAGTCTCTGGCGTAGTGTTCTTTCTTTTTACAACTATAACACAACAAATGGTTTGGCATTTGTCAAAACCTTGATTCACCTGCTTATTATGTTGTTGATGTTGGAAATATAAGATTTCCAATAGCTGACTACTTTGATGTTGATTCTTCTGGTCTCCCCCTCTCCCCAGTTGTGAGTCTCTCTCTTCATTCCTTTTTCGATAGTCTTGTTTTTTTGCTGAAGAGGGCCTTATTTTATTTTTTTATAGAGAGATAATGGCCGCTTCTCCAAAACTTCTTCATTAACCAATAAATTTTTCAACTCAGATAAGATTGGTTCTGTGGCCCACCCTAGTGTCGCCATGATTATACATTTATACTCCGGCCTAGATTATGAACAATGACTCTCTTTATCCTTGTCTCTATGATAGCATTCTCTGAATCTAATTTTGATTTATCATCAGATAAAAAATTTACCTTTAAGAAGTATTGACTGATCATCATATTTTGTTGTGAGATCGACAACATCTCATTTTCAAATCTTTGTAATCTCACATCATTCTTCTTTGTAAAAATCATTGCCAGCTTGTCTCAAGTTTCTTTGGGTGTCTTGGCATTCTCAATCCATTGCAGGAACTCATCTTTGAAAATTATAGTGAGATACCCTACATGGGCTTTGAGGCTTTAGCCTTCCACATTTACTTCCACATCAACTGGTTGTGTTGCATCCGAACTACCAATTAAATATCCCATAATTTCTGGCCAAGAAAATATATTGCATTCTTGTGATCTACAATTCGTAGTTGCTTGCATTGAGTCTCTCAACTTTACAATAATAAAATTCAATATTGTCGATCTTAAATTCTTACACTCAGTATTTCTTGTTTTAATCACATTCTAACAACTATCTATGTTGCTCTCTCTTACTTCTTACTTGATCACTCATTTCTTATTTTCTTACTTTCTTGGTTAGAACTCAAATGACCACCTCTAAATATAGGTTGTGATGAAAGGATCTAGTGGAGAATATTTACTATTTTACTCCAAAATGTTCCTTCAACTAATTATTTCTAGAACTACCATTTGTAGAATATATATATATATATATATATATATATATATAGAGAGAGAGAGAGAGAGAGAGAGAGAGAGACACCTAGACTTATCTCTCTCAAACACTCATTTTAGATATTTTTCTTTAATTTTTTACAACTCTTGAATATTCTAGATTCTTCTTTGAAATGTCTTATATTAAGTTTGTGATGACTTTTCAACATTGTCTGTGTGACAAGTAAATACTCCCTCCGTTCGGTTTTGCTCGTCATAAATTTCCTAATTTGATTTTCGCTTTTACTTGTTATTAACTTTTATTTTCCTATTTTACCATTAGCTTTAATTGTTTTTCTCCAAATTAATTTCAAGACACAATAGTAAACATCATTTAATAGGAGTACTATGATAAAATAGCTACGTCATTAATTGTTTTTCGTAATGGATGTGCAAGTCAAATTGTGACAAGTAAAAGCGAATCGAGAGAGTAGTAGACAACTATTGATGGACGGAGGAAGCAATTAATTTCTCCAATTTCCTCAAAAGCCATCAAGTTAATCTCTGATCTAAATCAAAATTCAACTCCATTACCCACAAAAATACAATCTTTGATGTTTGTAGTTGGGTTTTTGAATAGGCAAATATGAAGGTTGGAAATTTTTTGTAGCTGTTGTTGCTTGTGTAAATCTCTTCGGAGTCATTTTTAAGAGCACTTGAGTGTATTAGTTACTGAATTGGAGCTTAAAACTTGAAGAACTAGTCAAGAGAACTTCATTGACAGCCATTATGGAGCTTGGAGCTTGAGTTCGAATATCGATTTTTTGCAAACGAGCATCATTTAAAATGAGTATTATTGCAAAAGATTATTTGTTACTGATTTTTTTTTTTCCAATCTCGATCTGCAAATGAAACTCAAGAAAGGCATAATTATTTTCAAATTCACCATCTTAGTCTATTTTTAGTTGTTTTTTGGTAAAGATGATTTTTTTTTTTAATAATGGTGGTGGATCTTTTGATTTATTTTCGTTTGGGTTTTAATTTGATGGGTTGCAAGTCGAGTTTATTTGAGAATTTGTTCTAAACGTGTAATTTTGATTGAAATTAGTTAATTTTGGGTATATTGGGGAAAATCGTTAATGGTATATATAATAAGTTTCGTGATGGCAAGGGTATAAATAGTCATATAGTATAATAATGAAGATATAAATAGCCACATAATATAACGAAGGATAAATATAATCAATAAATAAAAATAGAAAGATATTTTTGATCCCTTTACCTTCTCGTAAAAATTCATAAATTTTGAATTCCGAATGTGGCTTTGCAAGAAAGAATGTGACAATCTAGAAGCAAAGTAAGTTGCCCTATGAAGCAGTTTAGGAAATTAATCAATAGTTTCATTTTGTCAAGTAGAATACCAAGTCAAGCACATCATGGAAATTAAGTATATAGAAAAGTAGTCTTTGTCCCATATATGAAGAAAAAAAGGGGAAAAAATGTGGAAAGTTCAAATGTAGTAATGTGATGGAGTCAATGAATTTGTACGATACGAGAATAAATGGCTGATTCCATTCAATATGAGGAAAAAGATCAAACTACCTTAGATTAATTAAGTAAAATTGAGCAATTTTTCATTTTATTAGAGTTTTGATCTGATATAACTATTATCGTTAGGAAAATATATTTTGCCTTTACTCCTAACGATGTTTCAACTTGAGGATAATTTTAAATTATATTCAAAAATTGAGGGAAATTTTTTTTAGAGAAAAAACAATCAAAAAAATTGAACACGTGAAATCTACTCATTTAATGCTAAAATTTGTTTAATTGCAACAGCAAATACAAGACATATGCTAATCAACAAGGTAAGCATGGACTAAAGGTGTAATAGTAGGATAAAATTAAGAAATTTCGCAATAACTTGCTCAGAAAGTCCCCGGCCAGTTTGCTATTCATTGTTCCCCTGTTTTTGCATATGATTTGTGAGCGATTTAACAGATAATCGTTTGGTCATGAGAATTTTTTTGAATTTTTTTTTACTTTAATTCAAATACAACTTCAAGTTGGTGTTTGACCATGAGAATTTCAAATACAACTCCAAATTATATTTGGAAAAGTGAAAATAAGATCACTCCAACTTCTCTCGCAAAATTTAAAAACAACTCTAATTTATATTCATGATCAAATATAACTCCAACTTTAATTTTAACTCCAACTTCAATTTCAACTCAACTCCGAAAAAATTTGGACGCCTGTACATATCATAAAATTATACGGATTTGTTATGACGTGCAATTTTTTGGTCAAGTAGAATACCAAGTCAAGCACGTCATGGAAATTAAGTATATAGAAAAGTAGTCTTTGTCCCATATGAAGAAAAAAAGGGGAAAAAATGTGGAAAGTTCAAATGTAGTAATGTGATGGAGTCAATGAATTGTACGATACGAGAATATAAATGATTCCATTCAATATGAGGAAAAAGATCAAATTACCTTAGATTAATTAAGTAAAATTGAGCAATTTTTCATTTTATTAGAGTTTTGATTTGATATACTCCCTCCATCCCAATTTATGTGATGTAGTTTGACTTGACACGGAGTTTAAGAAAGAAATGAAGACTTTTGAAACTTGTGGTCTAAAATGAGTCATAAATATTTGTGTGGTTGTAAATCATTTCATTAAGCGTAAAGTGGATATTTAAAAGTTAAATTGTTACTAAATATAGAAATGTGTCATTCTTTTTGGGACTGACTAAAAAGAAAAGAATGTCATATAAATTGGGACAGAGGGAGTAACTATTATCGTTAGGAAAATATATTTTGCCTTTACTCCAAACGACGTTTCAACTTGAGGATAATTTTAAATTATATTCAAAAATTAAGGGGAAATTTTTTTTTTTAGAGAAAAAACAATCAAAAAAATTGAACACGTGAAATCTACTCATTTAACGCTAAAATTTGTTTAATTGCAACAGCAAATACAAGACATATGCTAATCAACAAGGTAAGCATGGACTAAAGGTGTAATAGTAGGATAAAATTAAGAAATTTCGCAATAACTTGCTCAGAACTCCAATAGTAGGTGTAATACTCATTTAACGCTAAAATTTGTTTTTGCATATGATTTGTGAGCCATTTAACAGATAATCGTTTGGTCATGAGAATTTATTTTATTTTTTTGAATTTTTTTTACTTTAATCCAAATATAACATCAAGTTGGTGTTTGACCATGAGAATTTCAAATACAACTCCAAGTTGTATTTGAAAAAATATTTTTTTCACTCCCACTTTTCTCACAAAATTTAAAAACAACTCTAATTTATATTCATGGTCAAACACAACTCCAACTCTAACTTTAATTTCAACTCCAACTCTAACTTTAATTTCAACTCCAACTCCAACTTCAATTCCAATTCATAAAATTATACAGATTTGTTATGACTTGTATTTTATTATTATTATTATTTTTGTACTATTTTTTAAATTTGTTTGGAGTCTTAAAAGTCGCGACGATTTGATATGAACTGTGATTAATTCAATAAAATAATCAAATTGAATACTATAATTTACGCCAAATCATATATGTGTTGTCATGGTTTGGAAATTTATTTTTCCCTCTCCATTGGATATATAGTAATAGTGCAGTCATGCTACCTCAAGAAGCAATTCTTTAAATAAATTTATCTTACCTCATGAAATCAGTTCTTTAAATAAATTTATTCCACTCAAGGTACCTTAGAAAATTATTAGTTTAAATAATTATATTTTATTTATTTATTTAATTTTTATTTCACTCGTGACATATAGAAATATATTTTTTTTCTCTTTTTTATGTGTAGCTTTGAAATTATGATAATCTAGTATGATTTATAAGTAATTTGATAATTAAGTTGAATATAACATGAAGTTATATTTGTCTAACATGACTTGCTTACTACATACTTCCTTAATTTATTTCTAATTTTAAATCATGACGATACAGTATGATTTATGAGTAATTTCAACAACAACAAAAAACCAAGTTGATTATGTATAAGATGAAGTCATATCAGTAAGTCATCGTTTGCAGACCACAATCTTGAAATATATTTTTTTTCACTTCTTAGATAGTTGCTTTGTAATCATGACGATCTGGTTTGGTCTAGAAGAAATCCAACATGATAGCTAGGTTAAATATAACAGAATTCATCTTGATATTTCATAGTTATCGAACTCTCTTAACCATATCTCTGATACTCAACTTAAAGATATTTTAGTCAAATATTTTTTATTAAACTTAAAAAGTCGTTTTCCCACAAATATCAAAATGGTTTATTTTATAGCATAAAACTATCTCTTCGTGGAAATCACCCGCAGTTTTGTATTTCCATTACTAAAAAATGTCAAAAACCGACTTACAAATCAACTTTAGGAGGTCAGTTTATTGGGAAAAACGATCAAAAACCTACTTTAATTAAAGGTCAGTAAAGTCCTGATCGATTTGTTTGTGCCTATTTTGTACTCCTTATGCTCTCAAATGTTCGTTGTTTATATTCTATGGTCTCAAACGTTAGGTGTGTTCCATAGAATAGAAGGTCTGCTAACCTTTTGGCGTTCTCCTATATCTGGGCTATGAAGGTAAGACTTTATATCCCCCTTCATTTTTTGTATTTTTCTCTGATTAATACACATGATAAGGGTTCATGCCAAACCTCCCAACACCTTTGGGGTAAATTCCCGAGTGCATGGATTAAAAAAAAATGTTTGTTGTATTTCCAAACTAAACTTACCTTAAAATATTTAGCGGCTTATAGAAGAGTTAATATCTAACCGTCCCAAACTATCCACATCTGGTAAGTTTGGTACTTAAAGAGTATGGCATATACTTTTGTTATTCACACGAAAATTCAAAGTATTAACAATTGAACATCAAAATTCAAAGCTAACAGTAAATTCGGTTGAAAAGCGTAACCCAAAAATCATAATAAAGAAAATAAAAATTAATCAATGTGTAACAGTAATTAATGTTGTGATATATGGACAGGTTGGGGTCTAGCCTAACCACCCACGATTTTTGGTGGTGCTATTTATTAAAAAGAAAAACTTAATTACAAATTAGAATAGAATCATGTTCGTTATATTTATGAAAAGAAGTTGGTGTATAGATATAGTAGATCATATTTTTCTTTGATTATGTTTACTCTTATTAAACATATGAGATGAAATTATTATGAGATGAAGTTGAAGTTTTGTTTGGACATGCAATTTGGGATTCTTAAGTTGTATTTCTTTTTATAAACATAAAAACTTCATAAGATTTAAAAACTATCAAAATTACCCCAATTATTTATACAATCTTATCGAATAAACAAAAGTTTATAAAATAAGTATAATACACTATCATAAAGATATTCTAAAACAAAATACAACATTTATTGATCAAACTTTAGCTTAATAAGAAAATAAAATTAAACATGTGACGGAAATGAGATAGTTTTGTGTAAAGCTATGAAGTTCGTAATTTGAAATACATAAAAGAAAGTTTATGTTAGTGAGAGTAACGGTTATATGAGATATAAATGATTTAAAGGTTGATAAGAGTAATAAGGGTGGAGCTTTTTTTATAAAATATAAACTTATAAGTCAACTTTTGTATTTAAAAAATTCTCAAATCACGATATGAAATCTCAATCAAAATCATGAAATGAAATTACATATCCAAATGCTAATTTCATCACATAATTTTAAATTATACATTTTATATCGCATGTCCAAACGCCTACGCAGTCTTCTTCTTGGTGTTATTCGTAGTCCCCACAACCCCATTAATGAAGACATACCAACCATGGTACGGTGAACTTGAATAAAACGCCATATTTACTTGGCTCATCTACAAAAAGTCAACCTTTTTTTGCCCTATCAACTTATGCTAATAAAATAGCGGGGCTTGCTAGGTAGCGTGATTGACTGATTCGACATGTAGAATCCGGGGCGGAGCTAGCTTGTAGCCGGGGGCTCATACGAACCCCTTCAATGAAAAATTATAGGAGTATTATATATATATGGTTGAAATTATTTTTTAATGTATACATAGAAGACGTTGAACCTCCTTCACCTAGTTCGTGTGTTTATTTTTTTATATTTTGGATCCCTTAATAAAAATTCTGACTCCGTCATTATATTTATTGTTAATTCCCATTCAGTACTTTTTTTGGTTTCTTGAAGAAGTTTGCAATCAAGCGTGACTTAAGCAAGTAGCTTACAAGAAACTCCCTAAAAGGCTTGCAGTAATTTTCTCAAGTAGATTACAAACAAACAAGTAGTTCATGCAGATACCTCGAAAAAAGTCTTGCAACAGGTTCATGAAGAGGCTAGCAATCAAGCAAATATCTTAAAAGTTGCTCCTGAAAAACCCTTGGAAATGGACCTTGAATCTAATTGTCTAAGACATATAAAAAGTGCAAGGTTCTCATCCTTCATTCATGGATCGATATCATGTCAAATTAGGTTTTTGGCCTAATTCATTTTCAAAAGCTAGCTGGAATTATTTTATAACCTACACAGTATACACTATTCACTCTGCCAAGTTCAAGACTTTTCAAGTGCATACAGAAATTTGTACCTAAACTCACCGAACTATTTTTAACCGTTCAATAAGAATTACTAGAAAATTGACAAACTTAAATTAAAATTAGGAAAAATTACATAACACCACATATTAAGTTACATAAATTATTTAAAATCCCTACCCTTTTAATAATTTACAAAAATCCCTATTTTCCCTTTTTCAGTACAACCTTCGAATACATCCTCCATATCCCTTTTTTTTCGGATACATCCCCAAAAGAAGCGGTAACTACTCCAACAATGGCGCAAATCTAGCTACGCGGTTTTGCCGTTTCTCCTCAATTTCTGAAATTTGAATTGTCATCGTTCCCCCCAAATTCATCTTCACTTACATCTTAAGAAGTTCAACAACTTCTCTCAAAATATCAATTTAACATTTTTAAGAGGTTAGTTTGTTATCATTGTTTTCGAAAGTTGAGTAGATAGATTTTTTGAACCCTTATCGGTTCAATTCACAGTCCCAATCTCAATATCAATTTATACAATGGATCTAGATTCAGGACCATTTTTTACTATGAAAACTTCTAATTAGATAACATCAACCGAACTGAAGATGTTGTTAATTTTGTTCTTGATGTTTTTGATAAGGACTCTGAAGATTTTCATGAAAATAGATCTAAACACCGCAACGATCCCATTATGATGAAGAAGTTGCGTGAAGAGTTGGCAGTAAAATCTAAAAAAAAAAAGATAGTTGTTGGTGCTAAAAAAAGAGGATCTGGCTCTTCAAGAGGCGAAGTTCGTGACAAAAAAAAAGCTGTTGAAGTTACTAGAAGAGACATCCTTCCAAAGGTATTGCATGTTTGTATCGTAAGTAAAACAAACTGAGATACATCATTAGAATCTCAAGATTATCAATATAGCTCAGATCTATGTGTCTGATACATTTGAAAATTATGTATATGTTTTAATACTGTTTATTGTGTAAAAAGGTAGAGTGTTATGTATCTCAAGTATATTTTTCAACTGATACTTTATTATGTATAATGAGATACATCATTAAGAGCTGAAGATACATAATATACATTATATCTATGTGTTTCATACAGATGTAGATTATGTATCTTTGGTTATTTCTTAGATTGTCAAAAACTAAAGTGTAATGTATCTCGAGTATTTTTTTCATGTGATACATAATTTATTACCCAGATACGTTTAACTGTTAAGTAACACATTTTTGTATCTCTCTTTAGTACTTTTTATATAGTAAAAAGGTAGAGTGTTATGTATCTCGAGTATTTTTTCATGTGATACATAATTTATTACCCAGATACGTTTAACTGTTAAGTAACACATTTTTGTATCTCTCTTTAGGGTATGAGTTATGTTATCAAAGAGATTCCACCACATCCTTTAAGGTTTGGTAGCTCATGCAATGCCAAGTTCCTAGATGATTTTAAATGTGTTCGGTCAAAAGAGGTAATTGTGTTGTTCGGTCAGACATGCTTTGGCTGTTACCTCAAAATGCCCAACTCCAATTACATAGGCCAAATTACCAAATGTCTACTGATGCTTGAGATGCATCAGAACAACCAAGATGAACTTCATGTATGCGTCAAGGGAACTGTTCTTAGATTTTCCATTTTTGAATTTGCCATACTCACTGGTTTAAAATGCACCGACAATATCGAAGATTTCGAATACCCTGACTCATCTCCCAGCAATCTGATGCAGAAGTATTTTTCGGAATCAACGTATGGTGTTGACAAACATACATTGGTCCAACGTTTCAAAAAGGGCAATTTTGACAATAATCAAGATGCTCTCCAAATGGTCATTCTATATTTCATCCACACCTTCATGTTATCCCAGTTAAAGGATGCACCTCTTAGCTTGGCGGATTTCAAAATGGTAGAGGATGGCAAGTATGAAGATTTTTCTTGGGGAAAAGTTGCATTCTCCAAGTTGATGAGTTCATTGAGACAAGTGTATTTTATCCAAAAGCAGTTATATCGGTTATGTGGCATGCCACACGTACTCAATGTGTGGATGTTCGAGAGTTGTTCAGAAGTTGAAAAAGGCATAGCTATTCGTAAGGGCAATCAAATCCCGAGGATTTTAAACTGGCAAGTCGAGGCAGTTAGACCACAATACAATCAGTTTATGGCCGGTATTTTTAGCAAGGTACATTAAAAATAGCGATTTAATTCTATTTTAATTCTTTTTGTAGTTGTTATGGCAGATAAATGTTAAACACACCCTTACATATCTGTTTTTAATGCAACTTTACCATAATGATATTAAGATACATATTTGGATTAACAGATACATATTAATTAGTTTAATTAACTGATACATATAAAATAACATATAATGAGTAGGTGTACATATTTTTGACACTGATATATTACTATGCCTTTTTGATATTTACTAATTATTTCTTATGTTTGTTTATTTCTTTTCACAGTATTCGTATTCCAACCTTGTTCCTACTGTGGAGGAGTTGGATAAACTTGATTTGCCTCCTGTCAGTATTGCATCATATGATCCTGGAACATCTTCTATACCTACCACATCATCTTCTATGCCAATGCGAATGGATCCTGAAGTTAATGAAGCACCCGTCGGTATGGATCATAATGATTTTGAGGATTTTAGTACTAAACCTCCTGAGCATCTGATGAAGAAGACAAAGCATGTATCTATTACAGCGTCTGCCCCGCCGTCGAAGAAAAGGAAGACAGTTTCTGAACAAAAGAATATAACCAGGGAAAAAGAATCATATACTGCAAAAGAAAATCAGTCCCCGAGGACATCAAAAGCTTCGATTGATCCCATTATCCATGCTGAGAAAGATACTTCACCTCGTGAGTTTCATGGTCAACGAACTTCACCACATCGCGCGGAGCCTAACGTGTATGCAAAAGTGGTTGATGAATCTGCCAACAAACCTCTGAATGAACCCTTGATTAAAGAAGACTTAGACTCATTAAAGTCGGAGATAAAGTCCTACATCAAGACCTATGTAAGTATCAGTTTAATGTTGTCATATCAGTCAACAATTTAAGTAAAACACTCTTATGATTTCGACATTTTTACATTATAAGGTGGATCTGAAATTTGATGATCTGGAGACTATGGTGACTAATCAATACACGGAGATTATGAAATCATTGAAGTTGAAAAATGTTTAGGAAGAGAAGGTAATTAAATTTAAAAATCATGGGTTTCCTATTAATTTATATCTTATTATTTTGCACATGATTATCCATAGATGGAACTTGGGAAAGAGAACCCAAATGGAAACCACCATTCGGATGGTCAAGGTGATACTGAACGTCATAAAAAATCTGATAGTCCAAAGGGTTCCCCAATGTATACGGTTGATATGGAACAAATGAACGTCAATCAAGAACCAACGGCTATCGGTCACGGTCACGAGGTGAAAAAGGTAAATGAACACATGCTTCATGTACATTCTGCCTGAAATTAAACCATTTTATATTGACATGTAATGTGCTCTTAATATGTTGCACATGATTATTTGAAGTTTTAACTTACTAAAGAGAACTCAGATGAAGACCACCCTTCTGATGGACAAGGTGATTCTGAACGTCCTAATAAAGATGACAGTCCAAAGGGTACCCCAATTGATCCAGGTGATTTGGAATGGATGAACATAAATCAAGCACCGAGGACTATCAGTAACAGTCTTGAGGTGGGAAAGTTAATCGATAACATGCTTCATGTACATTCTGACATGAATGTTACCCCTAATTACTATATTGACATGTAATGTGTCAGTGAATATTGAAAATAATTTAAATACATCATGTATAAGATACAAACAGGTATAGCAGATACATATTTTACTCATATATTCTAAATTCTCCAGGATGTCGACACTGAGGCATTGCCTGATAATGTTGTAGAAGGAACAGAATCGCTCGTATCAAGTCCTGTCGCTCCAATGTCTGCAGGAGCTATGATAGTTTATACTCCTTTACCAACTACTGAGAGTCAATTTCATATTAGTGATACAGCATTAGTAGCTGTCTTTCCTAGTCCTGAAAAGGGTATAACTGACGACACAAAGACGCCTGCACAACGGACTAGACAACCGTCGAAGGTATTCAAGTCTCCGTATTTGACAGAATTTGGCTCTAGTTCAAAAGGGAAGGAGAAAGCGGTTTCTGATGTGCGTCAAACATATCTGTTCGAAGGTTATAACATTTTTGGCGTGGGTCCAACTAATTTGATGTCATTATTTGAGGAATGGATACAAGCCGGTCTTTACAAGCAACATGCACACAAGTAAGTCAACTATTTATTTCTTGAAACTTTAATAATATACTGTCCAGTTAACAATGCACACAAGTAAGACCTCTAAATGCACAGGAAAGACAAGGATGACCACTACAAAGTTAAATGCTCGAGTCTTGGATTTTGACAACTAGATTTCGTAGTTGCCTTCCCAAAGACAAAGAATTGGTTCTACCTTATGTCCCAACCCAACAAATGCTGGAATGACGAGGTATAACCATGCCATTTATTTTTATATGTATATTATGTATCTGATGCTATTTCAGCTACATAAACTTATATTAAATCAGTGTCATAAATAAGTAGCATAGAACATATTAACGTAACAGATATTTGGTAAAATATATGATGTTAGCATTCATTGTTGACTCCTAACAACTAGCAACCTCTAACATGTATCAGATCAGATTCTTGAGTTAATTATCAGTTGTTAATTCAATTGTGTAGAATGTGGATGTTATCTTCTAATACTTGCAAAAAAAGTCAAAACTTCAGACTAATACAAACTACAGATACACCACTGCAGATTGTTTTTTCAAAATCTACATTGAAAAGACGTATAGGAATTACTATCCAGCAGTAGGGGAGAAGGTTATTCCGACTCAGGAGGCATTTGCACAATCCGCTGTTGTTGCTCAGTATGAGGAGTCACTTATTAACACTATCAGAGGGGTTAGTATCCCCGCTGGTCTGCGTTGGCATACTCTAGATGAGGTCTACGTCCCAATAAATTGTGACGGTACGTTTCATTGGGTCCTGGCAGTGATTGTACTGAAGGAGCAGCGCATTCGTGTGTATGATTCGATGTCATCATCAAGAAACAGAGGGCAGTCCAGTGAGGTGCAAAAGTTGGCTATAATGCTGCCAACTTACCTTCAGTATAGTAATTTTCTAGAACAAAAGGTTCCAACTCACTGGTCAATGCTTGAATCTTACAAGGGAAAGGCTGAAAAAGACCCATTTGAAGTTGAATATGTTTCTGGCATTGCCCAACAAGCATGTGACAGTCTGTATGTATCATTTTCTTTCTTTTCATTTTCTTTTCACATTAACCATAATCTATTTTTTTATTTTTTTCTCACGATTCCCGTTGCAGGGATTGTGGAGTATTCATAGCTGTGTTCGCTGAGTTTCTGAGTGATGGATTACAAGTAACATGTTCTGGGATTGTTGCTGAATACCATCGATTGAGATATGTATCCCTTTTATGCAATTATGGTGTTGCCAAGTCTGTGAATGGATATGCTAGTGACAATGAAGACCCTCCAAGACCTAAACCGAACTTTATACCACCAGATGTACAAGACGTGGTTACTATAGAATAGTTTTAGTTATGTTGGTTAGGTACAACTTTGAAATTGTCTTTTTGGTTGGTCCTGTTAGAAACTTCAACAGTTGATGTTTTTTGTTTGCTCATAAAAACAATTCCTGATACTATGTAGAGTAGTTTTTTGCTGACGTTATCATTTGAAGTACATTTATAATATGTATAGTTTTGATGTTATTAAGTATCGTTGAAAATCTACCACTCAAAAAGTTCATTGAGTATTACTCCAATTGTTATATTTATTGTTTCATAATGTATCAGAACTATTATAATATGTATCAGGTACATAAGTTAAAATATATATATATATATATATATATATATATATATATATTAATATATTAATGAAGATATGTATCTCTACATTCACATACAGAAGTTCGTTGAGTATTATTCCAACTGTTCTAATTCTTGCTTCAAATGTATCAGAAGCGATGTAAAATGTATCAGTTAACACTTCAGGATGCATATAAAGTTCAATTAATATTACACCGCCAATTATACTTATGCCTCAAATGTATCAGATTAGTTATAATATGCATCTTCAAAATAATATTTATCTGGTGTAATATTCAGTTGACGTATCTATACAATAATATGTTTGCTTGTACACAATGAGGTATAATACATGTTCTGAATAAGTCATGCCTCAGTTGTATCTGTAAAAAAAGTGTTTGTTATTTAATGTATAACATTTTGTATCTGATACTTTATTCATCTTTACTGATCACTTCAGGATGACGCTGTCATCGACCGCAATAACTACTGTACGTGAAAAAGTTATGTCTGATATGCGTCAAAATTATCCAAATTAATTCATTTTACAATGAATCATTAATTTCAATCTCTAAACCAAATATTGCATATGGTATCCCAGTTATTATTCAAACGTTAAAACATAGTGTTAAATTAAAAAAAAATAGCAATCAACTAAAACGACGAAAGTGCAAAATTTAAAACTTGATGAATATCGGAAAGTCACTCATCTTTTGGAAAGAAATTACAAGTATGTTTATTGTGACCTTCATAACCACATCGACCGCAACAATTACTACTTGATGTTAGAGATTCACTTGCTTTCTTCAGCCTCCCCTTCTTTGGTATTCCGGGTTGTCTTTTGTATTTTGGTGGTAACACAACTTTGTCTTGAATTTCCTGTGGCACAATCCAGTCTTTCTTGTCGGGCATTGGAAACATCGATACTTCATACGTCTTTACTAAAGTTTCTGGATGATAATACTCAGAGCAGTAAGGCTTCATATCATCTACATGCTTGCTTTTAAGGACTGCTATAACGTGTTGACATGTAATCTCGTCTGGTTGGAACCTTCCACAACTGTATGTTCTTCTTTCTAGACATACAATGTACCTCCTCCCGTCATCAAGAACAGAATACACATAAGGTGACGAAGCCTTAACCTATCAAAAACATTAGTCATGACACTCTCAACACTGTTTTTATAAGAGATACATGGTTACAGTTATGTATCCCTTGTAAAAATATAAAACAAATGCACCAGTTATGAATCTCTTAACACTATTTTTATAAGAGATACATAACTGTAGTTATGTATCTCTTATAAAAACAAAATAATCGTTGCTATAGTTATGTCTATCTCAACACTGTTTTTAAAAGAGATACATGGTTATAATTATGTATCCCTTGTAAAAACATAAAACAAATGCACCAGTTATGAATCTCTTAACACTGTTTTTATTAGAGATACATAACTGTAGTTATGTATCTCTTATAAAAACAAAATAATAGTTGCTACAGTTATGTCACTCTCAACACTGTTTTTAAAAGAGATACATGGTTACAATTATGTATCCCTTGTAAAAACATAAAACAAATGCACCAGTTATGAATCTCTTAACACTGTTTTTAAAAGAGATACATAACTGTAGTAATGTATCTCTTATAGAAACTAAATAGTAGATGCTACAGTTATGTCTCCCTTAACAATGTTTTTAAAAAAGATACATCACTATTTATGTATCTCTGATAAAAATTGTGAACAAATCATCATTTAGCTAACTGTATTTTAATTCCTTCAACAATATTGTACTTACAAACAAAGGTATATAAAATAACTAACCATCAAACGAGAAGCTTTCGATTTATTAAGCTGAAGAATACATTCAAATCTTTTTCTCAACGTTGTTTTTGTATATGACGCTCGATCTCTGTTTTTGCAATTCCAAGAAACAAAGAGTATTCTTGTTTGTTCCAGAAAATCTAAGATAGGCAATTCACAGGCCTCAACCAGTTTTCCATTGATACACTCAGCTATATTTGAAGTCATCATTCGGCCTCGGTTAACTGGTGCGTACACTCTTGCCCACTTTTCATATCCAGCATTTTCCAGATACTCCTTTACTCTATGATCCACCTTGCCAACCTGATTCATAAAAAAATCAAAATCTTCTTGTCTGCATGCCTTTGCCATTGCATAGTACATTTCGCTAAGTCTATCTTTGCTCCTTCTGAAGTTTGTGCATACATTCTTCCAAAGATGCCAAATGCATGCAAGATGTGGAACATTAGGATACACAATGCTCACAGCCTTAATTATGCTTTCGTGACGATCAGATACAACACACATATTTTCACGCTCTCCAAATGCACTTTTAAGCTGCTCAAAAAACCAAGTCCATGAACTATCATTTTCCGAGTCAACAACACCATACGCGATTGGCAGTATGCATCCTAATAGTAGACAAAATCTCTTATGTCATTTCAACAGTTGACGTCACTCAAGTAATTCATCAATAACAGCCAAAAATAGTATTAAAATTTAATTACAACATTAATTTTAATACGTATCATTACACATACCTGCACCATCGAAAGTGCTTGCAGATAGAAATGTTCCTTTATATGCTCCACCCAAATGTGCCCCATCCACAACAACTACTGGTCTGCAAAACTGAAACCCTCTCATTAATGGATGTAAGGCTATGAACAGATACATAAACTTGTTATCTTTCGATTTATGCATCCTAATATGTGATCCAGGATACACCGAATTCAGCATATATAAATATCTAGGCAGTTGACAGTAACCATCAGCTGGTGTACCCCTTATCATATCAATTGCACGCTCCTTATCCCTCCATGCTTTCTGGTAATTAATGCCCACACCAAAAGCAGATTTAATATCTTCAATTATGTCGGTTGGTGTGTGTATTCTCTTATGATTTAGTAGTTTCGGAGCCGTAAAACCACTAACAAACGACATTGTAGCTTGAACATGAGTTAACATTCCATCTTTCAAAGGACAGTTGTGTACATCATTAAACGACCTTACTTGAAAGAGTTCCGATGACCTTCGGCAAGACGCCTTAAATATCCAACAACAATCCTCTGAATAACATTTTAGTACATAGCTGGAAAAAATAGAACAAGTTAAAAGCATAAAAAAAAATTTAAAAATGTATCTCCGATTAATAAACTTTACTATCAATTTCAGTAAAATAGACTATCACATGTTGATTAATACTTGTTGTGAATTTCATTACACAACATACTAACAAACGTATCATACATATAACAACCACGCTTGTTATGTAACTCAACATTATATTAAGAAAATAATATAATTGAAGAAAAAAGTATCTCTAAACAAAATCTGCAACAAGGTAGTTCCATAAAAATGTATCTGGCTATAACAAGATTTTTTTGTATATAAACATAGTCTAAAAACCATACATACAATCATACCTTTGATTGTCGGATCTTTTTGCTTTAAAATTGTAACAATGATCTATGGCATATTTAGACATCACAGATACAAGTGTTTTTTTGTCCTTGTAAATTTGGCCCTCCTTAACAACAGAGTTATTGGAATCTGTTATTACGTTGTTCATCTTAATGTCAACTAATGAAGAAGATTCAGAAATCTTCGAATCAACATGTGCTAGTGCTAGGCCATATTTTTCCATATCCTCTAAACAAACAACTGCTCCAGCTTCACCCTCAAACAACATCTCCCTTTCATCTTTCTCAATTGTACTGATGCACAGTGGATACATCCCAAATTCGGTCACACTTTTTTTAACCTCTATGTATAGCTTGATCCCCATATCATTACGGATCAACAGTGGAGATGAATTTCCCTCAACAATGTATCGAGCTTCAATTTTTTTCCTTGTTTCATCGATTTCCAATTCTGCAGCAATTGCCGAAATCAATTTTTCATACGTTACATTATCTCCGATTACAATTCCATCGCTCTTATATCCTTCGTAATTGCTATCATTCATCCAAAAACCAGAATGCCGTAATAACACTGAGATATTCATTCTGAAACGTTAACAATAGAAAACAAAGATGCTAAGGAGCTTGATTATGGACGAAGAATGAAGACTATCCAATTTTGAATTCCAAAATTGTAACTAATTGAGTTTTTCTGGGGATTTTGACAGTAAAGAACAACAGATATCGCGTGATTTGCTCCTCCATTAAAAGATTTTCCGTTACTTTCCTGTTTTAACGTTTATTATCTTTTAAAAAAAACCGTATCTGTGAAGATGTATCCAGTTATAATTATGTATCTGGACAGAAAAAAAAAGGGATTTATTGAAATTATCTTAATATTAGGGATAAATAGTAATTAGGAGTAAAGATATTGGGATTTATGTAAGTTTTACTTAAAATTAATTGTGTTGTTTTTCGGGTTTAGTAAAATTCGTATTTTTTTTAATCAAGAACTTCAAACACATGTTCCAACTAAAGTATGAACAATCAAATGAAGTTTTAACTCTGTATTTATAACTTTGAACTTCAAAAATAAATTCAACCCAACTTATGAACATCAACAAAATGAAGTTCAAACTATTTTCTGAAAAATAGCAAAACTAAACGTAGAGAAAGAGATGAAGATTAGAAGATTCAAGTCCACCAAATTCACGATGTGTCCTTAAGGAAATTATTCCCTTCAAGTACCCGAGGTTGTGGAATATATCCTCCCAGGATAAAATCAATAACTTCGACAGAATGGCGGTATCTCAAACTCTGTCGTACAAGAACGCACTCAACAATTCGTAAATCACACTTGAGTTTTTAGGAAGAACAAGAGTGTTTTCACTTCAAAATTTCGTCCCTATATACCTGAGGAAAAATTGAGGTATTTATAGCCAAAAGGTGGTGCTCCAGACAGGAAGCAATGGTTCTGAAAAATCGCACAGTTTCGGACCGTCGGTCCAACCAACGCCCGCAGATGGTCCACCTATGGCCACAGGTCGCTTTCATCAAAAACCAAAAAGCTGGCAGCTACCTGCGTTGGCATCCGCATAGGCATCTCTGCCTGCAAATCGCATCATGCGCGCGTAGGGCGTCATTTTCATCTTAAAACAGTGCCTCAAAGGGTCGCATCCCTTCGAGGTGCGTTGTGACATGCGTCCACATATGTCCGTGTGCGTCCGTAAAAGGAGAACTTTCAGATTGAATTTTTGGATCACTAACTCTCAAGTTTCAAATGAATTTTGTCCAAAAAGATAGTCTCTCGGTCATTTTTCGAAGCCGAAGCCGAGCGAGCGACGACGACGACGCAAGGCTTGCTTTCTTCTTGTCTCACTAACAACATGAAGGAATGCTTCTATATTTAAACATGAAAAATTTCCTTTCTCCCACCAATGTGGGAGAACACTTCTTCCTTAAAGTGAAAACAAAATTCAACATTTCTCTCCATTTTTTATTCGCATTTCATCACTAAAACCCAACAAATTTTTACTATGGCATGTCATGTTCTTGTCCATTTCTAAACTTTCATATTCCATCCCAAGAGTTAAGGCCATGCACTTATATTGAAGAGAAGTTATAAAAACTCGATTATTTTATTGGCAGAATCTCGAAAATATTTTTCACGGAAAATGATTTCCTAAAAAGTGTTTCCTTGAAAAATAAGTAGGAATCTTACTTATTTTCTAGTGTTTGATAAGTAAGCAAAAAAATATTATTCCAAGAGCATTTATATGTTATCTAGCAAAACACTATAGAGGGGGATAGGATGGGGAGTGGGGGTTGGGGGTTGGCGGGGTTAGAATAGTTCAGGAGTGGGGGTTGAGAGTCATGGGTTGGGAGGAGACAATAAATTTGGAATATCACTTATGCAATTTGTTTTCCTACTTTCATAAGGAAAGTCATTTCCTCATTTTTATGAAATTTATTTTCCTAGAGACTAACCAAACATGAGAAAATTGCAAAACATTTTCTGGAAAATATTTTCCTCCGTGCCAAACACACCCTAAATCATTTACTATGATCTTGAGAAGCTATGTATTCTTTTCCATAGGGTACCATTTTGGAAATTAAAATTTAGATAGATTGATGGACTTTTGATTCTTGAATACTATTTATATACCTTTCTCATGAAAATGTGTCACAAATGAAAGGAAGTACAAATTATTTTTGCTCTCGGACGTACACGCAAATATATGTGGTTGTACAAGTAAAAAAATGATAAGATTAAAGTATCGAACTCACATGAAGTTGAGATTAATCAATACCTAAATTAAACTATTCTGACTATCTAAACAAGAAATAAGACCCCAAGTTATCATTATAAACTAAAAAGAAAAAGAAAATAAATAAAGAACTCTAACCTAGAAATTAAAGATCATATTTTTATTTATCAATATTGAGATGATATTGATCTAGGCTATGAATTATCTAACATTCGCGTTGTATACTTTAATTTATTTCAACTTCTTAATTTATATGGGCTATTAGTTTACAAGTTATAAATATTAACTTATGATCGAGTATCTTTCGAAATGCTCAAAAGTTTACCCAAACTACTTCAATGCCTATATATGCCTATTGTAGCAAGAAAATATATAGTAGCATACTTTTAAATCTTTGTATTCAACTAAGCGGGGTTAAAGGATATATTTATATCCTCAATAGCAAACCAATTCCCCGATTGCTAGGTTCATGAACAAGCTTTATCATTCTTATTATGCTTGCAATTTCCAATTTTTCATGCACCACCAACGCGAACTCATCCCACAACACACTTTGAAACGCTTCAAAATACGGCTAACTGTTGAATGTGATTCACGGTGGTGCACGGCCACGTGGCTAGCTTATTTTTGGTGGTTTCCTTGCTCGTTTAACTCGATTAATTAGCTTCAGATATCTCAAAATTCACGTGATCATTAAAATACACCAATATAAACACACTTACTAGAATTAATACTCCAAAAAAAAAAAAGATTAAATACTAGTAAAAGATAAGAAAAATAATAAGTAAATATATGCCTTTTAAGCCTAACATCAATTATCGACTTTAAAAACACAAATTAACGGAGGCAAAGGTTTATTCTCTTCGCTACTTTATGCTCTGATATTTTCATCAAAGTTTAATGTATTCTAATGTTTGAGTGATTCCGTTTAATTATTACAAAATTGTGTGAAATGGAATTTAAGTTCTTTTTTTATCAAAATAGACCTAATTGTATTGTCATGTGTTATGTTGTGATTGCTCAAACAATCATCGTGTAGATACATTAAATTGGATCCATTTTTTTCCTGTAAAATTCCATACCTCCTCACTTTTGGTTTGGAGTAATTGTACAAATTTTCTTCATTTGCGACTAAATTGCACTATTATGCCATGTAGTGCCTCACTTGGCATGCTTGTATCCTCCAACTTTAATTTTTTTTAGCTGCAATCAAAAAATAGCGCTAACATACAAGAAAATTAATGTATTTATGCTCCTTGCCTATATAAGAAGCAATATTACAACTCCACCCAATGGTTTTTGAGTTCTGTTATAATTAGTTCCATTTTTTCCTATGGCTTTGTGCTACTTCTTCACTAAAAATGGCTTGGCTGCAGTTGTCCTTGTACTTATTGGGCTGTTGATGTGCAATGTCCATATGACAGGTCTCCCTCTTTCTCTCTATACATACACACATACACCATAGGCGAATTCATAATTTAGAATAGTAATTAATCGATTGTATACACTAATTTCTTTCTTTTTTTCATATGTATATATGATTCCAAGTATATTTATGTTAACTCTGATCACTTGGATCGTTATTTTGATTATCGCATAGTATTGTAATAACAACCGGATATAAAGCTACATATTAAGGCTAATTTCCTTTCTTTGAGATTAAAGGTAATTGTAGGAAGGACGTAAGTATCTACAATCGTTGTAACTAAGGAATGATCAATCTATTAAGTGGAAAAGAGCCATTCTAATGCGTCATTGATCTCTTACTCGAAATCCACTTTAGTTGATGGTCGAAACCACTTTAGATCCGCCTCTAACATACGCAAACATCTTACATAAATTGACACGTATTTTCTAGCTACCACTATTTATTTTTTTTCACTATAGTGTTGATTATGCCCCTAGGCCCTACATTGAGAAAGCTTATTAAACAACATAAATCTCACCACTTTTGAAGCTAATTACTCTCTATCCCAACTTTTTTCAATTTTACTAAAAATCTGAAATCTCGGATACATTGCGTTGGTCTCGATACATTGTGTTGCTCGAAAATTTGATATCTTGGATACATTACTAAATCTCGGATACATTGTGTTGATCTCGATACATTGTGGTTTACTTATGATACATACTGTCTCGGATACATACTGTCTTCAGATACATTACTATCTCAGATACATTACTTAAAATATGGGATGGATGTAATTAAATAAAAGATATGAGATATTATGTAGATATGGTAAGATATTTAGTGTTGTGATGTAATTTTTCCTTTATATATTGATGTATATATTTTTCCAAAGTATTATTTTGACACCATTTTCTTTTTTTCTTTTCCCTCAAATTATAGGGGCATCTTCTAATATTGGAGTTTGCTATGGAAAAATTGCCAACAATTTACCAAAAGATCAAGATGTCATAAACCTATACAAGGCCAATGGGATCAGAAAGTTGAGAATCTACTATCCAGATACAAACGTCTTCAATGCTCTCAAAGGAAGTAACATTGAAATAATTCTTGATGTCCCAAATCAAGATATTGAAGCCTTAACCAATCCTTCAAGTGCCAATGGTTGGGTTCGAGATAATATAAGAAATCATTACCCAGATGTTAAATTCAAATATATATCTATAGGAAATGAAGTTGATCCCGGTACAAGTACCGGTCAATATGCGCGATTCGTTGGTTCAGCAATGGAAAATGTTTACAATGCGTTATCAGCAGCAGGGTTGCAAGATAAGATCAGGGTCTCAACCTCGACATACTCAGGGCTCTTAGCCAACACCTACCCACCAAAAAATAGTATTTTTCGCGAAGAATATAAAAGTTTCATTAATCCAATAGTCGCATTCCTAGCACGAAATAACCTTCCACTCTTAGCAAATATTTACCCTTATTTTGGCCATGTTTATAACAGGGCTGATATCCCGCTTTCTTATGCACTTTTCAACCAACAAGGGACAAATTCGATAGGATATCAAAATCTTTTCGATGCCCTTCTGGACTCTATTTATTTTGCTATGGAGAAAGCTGGAGGACCAAATGTGGAGATTGTTGTATCCGAAACTGGTTGGCCATCGGAAGGGAACCCTTCTGCAACTATAGGAAATGCTCAAACTTATTATAGGAATTTGGTTAATCATGTAAAAGGCGGGGTTGGAACACCAAAGAAACCAGGAAAGATCATAGAAACTTATTTGTTTGCCATGTTTGATGAAAATCAAAAGCAAGGAGAAGTCACAGAGAAACACTTTGGACTCTTCTATCCCAATAAGACTGCAAAATATGATCTCAAATTTATGTATGGCGATAATTAACAAGGAAGAGGGGTATACAATAAATTTGCCTATTTATTTGTAACAGATCAATCCACTAGTGACATTGTCCGCTTTATACATAGGCTCGCATGGATTTATAAGGCTTCACTAAGGTCACTTGTTTCCTTATGTAACCAACATCTTTAGTTTCCCAAGTTTTTCCCACTGCAAGATTTGCCTAAGATGTTACATATACTTTAGGGAATCAACGTCCTCTTTCAGGTTAACCCACAATCATTTTAAAGATGTAGGGTTTTACTATACTCAATCGAACGTTGAAATTGGTCTCGTCATCACCTCCAAGGTTGTAGAGTAGCTTTGATAATCTAATACATTAGTGATATTGTTCACTTTGGACAATGCCTAGACAGCCTTAAAATGTGTCACTAACATATAGGGCTTGTTTTCTTGTATAAATATCATCTCATTTATGTTTTGCCGACATGAAAGAACCCTCACCAACAAGGTGAAAGTTCAAATATATAGCCAACGGCCAACTAAGCTATTATGATTTCCTGAAGTTACACAATGATGATGTAAACAAAACTAAAATGAAATCGAAAAAAGATTAATTAAAGAATCTTTTTAAGCCCATATGGCCATGACAGACATTCCACCAGCACCTAGTAAAACAGCAAGATAAGCCCATGATTGAAGCTTCATATTGTTCTGCAATTTGGTGCCCATAAAATCAGAAGCAAGAAGATCCACAAGTGCCATGTAATTCAATAGACCTGCTGAACATGCATTCAACAATCCCACCACTATGAGTGCTGTTGGACTATCTTCACTATACACATTTGATAATCCAATTCCAAGTGCTATTCCAAATGGTGTTGTTATTGAGAAAAACAGCACCAATGTTGCTTTCATCTTCATACCATATTCCGCCTGAACGCGAAAAACAAAAAAACAATTATGTTACTTGAAATTGAAGTTATTTTCATATATACGCGATTCAAATAAATATAGTATATACCTGTAGGATGCAACCTCCTAGACCCATTCCTTCAAAAAGTTGATGGAAGCACATAGCAGCTACTAATGGCCTAATTGTACATGGATTATCAGATGCTCCCATGGATAGTCCTATCACTACTGAATGCACAATAATTCCTAGCTCCAAAACCTGCATTATATTACCATGACATTCAATTATTATGGTGAACAAACTTGAAAAAAAATAGCTTCTTTCTATATTCATATATAGACATCACGCTACAACAAAAAGGCATCATAAATATACCATATATGATCGTATATACAATTATAGGCCTCTCTATAATAGCATTCTTATATTACAACACCACTATAAGTCTATAACAGTCAAGTTATTTGGTGTATCAAAAATGTTGTTATAGGTATATAACAATCCATTGCTATAACAGCCAAAATATTATTTAAATGTCAATATTGTTATAGGTGTACAATAGTCAGTTGCTATAACAGCGAAAAAATCTCAAAACCATTATAAAAGAATATAGTGAGAAAAATATTGTACCTGAGCCACAACACGATACCTAAGCAATTGTGAAGCTTTATCATCACATTTAGCTAGTCCATGAATGTGGCCATTTTGTGACTCCATCTTACCATTATTATGAACATAATCTCCCCCATTTCCCTCTCCACTTTCCAATTGATGCTTTTTAAAATAACTCATCGCATACGAATCAACACTTAGAGTTAAAATAGCCGAAAGCATAGCAACAAACGTCGTAAATGGAAATTTTCTCCAAGGGGTCTCCGGCAAGCACTCTGACCTAAGGTCATCGAACGAGTCAGGCAAAACATGCATGTACCCCGTGGCTAATATAACACCCGAAGCAAATGCCTTAACCAACACGAATAAATTCGTATCGGGTTGTAACGCAGGAATCGTACGAGAGAAAAGTGGTAAACATACACCAATCATGCTTGTCACAAGAATTGAAGCAATGGCAATGAGTTTCAATTTTAAGGCATCACTTTTGTTGGCTTTACATCCTTCTTTACCAGTATCTGAACCACATGTTGCTTTACTATTAATCTCAGATGCACTTTTCGCTTTCGATGGAAAAGACATTACAACGATGAGAATGAGAAAAATTGCAACGTATAATTTAGAAGAAATTGTCATTGGAGAGTTTCGAAAACTAAGAGATTATGTCACAATAACTTTGATGGAATGAGTTTTAATTTTGATCTAATGATCTTATAAGAATTTTGAAGTTAAAAAGAGCGTTGATGAAATGATATTTTTACCCTTAAGTTTAATCTAAATTAAAGAAATTCTTTAGTTTTATGAGGGGTAGAGTAGGAAGTATGACAAGCGTACGCTATGCGTGTGGTGTCATTTTCTTGATTACGCACTGTATGTAAAAGTCACCATCAATATGTAATTTTACATGTGACTAAGATGACTTGTCATCCTACGTGGCATTAGGCATGTGCCCACATGTTCAAAACAATTATTCCCTCCTACCCATTATATGTGTCATCATTTTCTTTTTAGTCCGTTTTAAAATATAATTAGAAAAAAAAATTATTACCTTTAATGAAATAATTTACAACCACACAAATATTCAAAGATCATTTTAGACCACAAGTTTTAAAAGTCTCCCTTTTTTTCTTTAATACCCTGTCAAATCAAATGATGCCCCAAAATGAAACGGAGGGAGTAACATTAAAATCAAGTTTCAAGTGTCTTCCTTTTTTTCTTAAATACCATGTCAAATCAAATGGTGTCACATAAAATGGGATGGAGGGAGTAACTTTAAAAATTCTTCTTTTATCCTTAATGAAATGATTTACAGCCACACAAATATTCAAGGATTATTTTAAATCACAAATTTTAAAAATCTCCCTTTTTTTCTTAAATATCGTATCAAGTTAAAGAATGTCACATAAACTAAGACGGGAAAAGAGTATTTTGTACTATGGTGTTTATTTCAAAAAACAGAAAAGGATTGTTCTCATTTGTCAAAGGTTCCTTGTTCTTAGTAGTTTATGTTTATGATTTTTCCTTTCTTAAATGTTTTCGATAAGTCCTATTTTCTTATCAAGAATATATCCATTCATAGCTATTAAGAAAATTAATAAATACAAGATATAATTTATCTAAGTGTGTCAAGCTAATATATTCATTCATAAAAATATTGTCAAACTTAGAGTTTTTTTTTTTTAAAAGGCAGTTTTTATTACATTTTGGGTATATTATCGAAAGACCATACTCCTATTAAATATTTTTGTAATAGTTATGCAAGCTAGCGGCATAAGCATAACTATTACAAAAGGTCCCTTGACAAAAGGGATATCTCTAATGTAAGTTGTTCATGAATTTACCACAAAAAAAGGGGTAAGTTGTTCATGCTTTATCAGCCCCCAATAGAATATCCCACACAAAGTCAAGACGAGTGCGGATTTATAACCTAATTCATAATGCACGCGAATCTACGGTCTTTCAATAAAATTAAATATTTTTTGTACGTATTTTTTCGAATTGATTCAATATTATTTATTGGCACTCATGCTTCAAAAAAGTTGGATGGTGCACTAATTGATTAAGTGCTGAGTTATTTATCTAAAGTAATAAGGATTGATTCCCATTTAACACCATTTTCTTCTTTTCTTTTGTTCACCATATTCTAAAAATTCTAGATCCGCTCTGAATCACGAGGTTGATAAAAGAGTGTTGTGCTGCGGTTGGAGGTACTATTGTTGCCATGATTGGCCATTCATGACATAACGAAAAGACAAAGGAAGAACGCCCCATACCCGATGAAGCTAGAATATGATTTCCAAGTTCGGTCGAACATAGTAGCTTTAGTTTCAACTCTTATATGTGTCTTGAGAAATGAGTAATGAGCTTGCATAAACTATTAATTTAGAATCAATAACTTAAACAGACTAGGTTCCGGAACCTCAAAACTTCAAATACTAGCTCCGCCTACCTTCACACTGGTCACCTTGCACGATTTCTGGTTTGATCAGTCAGAGTTTATTGAAAGTGTTGATTAGACTAGGTGTAACACCCCGTACGTTTCCGAGTTTAGTTGATAACCGTAACAATTGGAAAGAAAAAAAAATGAATACATGAGAGAATTGTTGAATTATGCATTAAGATGTGGGCATTAATAAGTTGGGCCATAAGTGAAGCCCAAAATGTATAAGAAGACATGGCCCAACAATTGAATTTTTGACCCATTCTTCCATTTTTGATCCATTTGACCAATCCAACAAGGCATTAAATGCCAAGGGAAAAGATAAGGGAGACTTGAGGGGCAATATAAGGGGAAAAAAAATAGATTTTTAGGCCATAACACTCTCATCACATTTTTAGAATTTTCCAACATTTTTCCCTTTTGCTCTCAAGAACCCCAAGTCCCTCTATTGGCCAAGATCATCAATTGGTAAGTCTTGGTAAGTGTTTATTATGATGGATTACTATATTTTATGCATGGTATGTGGTGTATATTGTGTTGGTTATGTTGGTGGAATATTGAGAAATTCACAATAAGTGAATTGATACATGTTGCTAAATCGGAGGGTTATTTGCCTTGTAAACTTGACTATGGACTTGTGGTCTTGAAGGAAAAGAACTTGGGGGGAATACATATTGATATGTGAGATGTTATTATAGTCTTGACTTGTTTGGTTATGGTGTATAATATTTGGGATTTCTATTGTGAAATTGGTTATGGTTTTGGTGGCGGATTGGCCGTAAAGTGTCGTTTTGATGATGTTATGTGTGTTGTGAGACCATGGCTGGTTGTTGGCATGTTAGATGATCAAAATATGTTAAAATGAGTTTGTTTATGATCATGGACCATTCATGGCATTCAAAGACCCAAAAAGAAGCCATTTCGGACCAAACGGGCATCCGCCCCCGCAGACGGAGGCACCCGCGGGCGCAGATGCCAACGCAGATGCCTCTGGCTGCTGCCAGAGGGCACCTGCGCACGTACCTTGCCACCTGCGGGCACAGGTGGCAGCGTAGGTCAGTCCCAGATTTTGGTTTTGTGTGTTTTCGTCCCTAGTTGATCCCCAAAACCCCCGATACCCTTTTTGGATGAAATTATGAACTTGTGATGTCGTTTTAATGACTCTAAAGTGTCGTATGAAGGCATGTTGTACTGTATTAAGTATGGATTATTGTTCATATGCTGTTATAAAGGAATAACTACGACGGAATGATAAAGAGAAATGTGTAAAAGGTAAGTATGGGTGAAAGGCTATCAATGTATGATATTTTGGTCAATGTGTGTAATGTTATGGTGTTGTTGATATGGAAATGCAGCGGAGGGTATTGTAAGGGGGTGATGTGACGTTATATGGTGGTCACATAGTTCGTTGTCGTCTTGTACGCCTATTTCGTGACTAGTTGCTAATGTAAGTTCCGGTTGTGTACTTGTGTGTAGAATAGACGTAAAGGGAAAGCTGAAGTGTTGTATTCAAGAGTAAGATTGCGTATCCATATTGAGGACATAAGGTATGTAAGGTTACTCTTTCGTATCCTTCTGCAGCATATGGTCTATAATGACATGGTACATATTTCATTTCGAAATGTCCAAAGGTATTTCAATTCAAGTTGCCATATCATATTCCTTATAGGGTCAATGGTGATTCTCACGGTTCATGGCCATTGGTTAATGTTTCAAAGTTCCAATAATGTTTAGTCACATGTCTCTTACTCGTTGATTATTGTTCCAAAGTTTACAACAATGTTAGAGCTACAAAAGTGTCAATCTCTCATAAGCTAAGGGTATCCTATTTCCGGGTTTTAATTATGCTCCTTCACATGTTCTTTATGCTTTTATCAAATGTCATTCACATGTCTCATATACATTGACTATTTCCCAAAATTCCATGGTTCCAACAAGGGTATGTTTCAAAGCTCAAAGTGATGTTACAACTATCATTGTACCAACCTCTTTGTAATAATATCTCATAAGCAAAAGTACCAATCTCTCACAACTTAAAGTATCAATCTCAAAAGTAAAGAATTGAAGTAATGAACACTTGTTGAGAACGGGTGGCAACCCAAAGGGGTATAAGCCTAGCTAGGGGCGATCCCGAATGATTATTGGATACAGGGGGCAGCTCAAAGGGGCGTAAGCCTAGCTAGAGACGAACCTGCTTTATTGATTTATGGGTGGCAGCTCAAAGGGGCATAAGCCTAGCTAGAGACGATCCCAATGTTATTTCCCACTGATCAGTTGGGCCCGGGCATACATGATTGATGATCACATGAAGAAGTAAAGGGAAGTGAAATGAAGTAAAGAAAGTAATGCACATGATTCCACATGTATTCTTATGGTAATTTATTCACATGATGTGTTCACTTGTACTTACTTTCAACAAAGTTCCTATATCTCATATATTTACGTATAGCCTTACATACTCAGTACATTCCTCGTACTGACCCCCTCGGGGGACCTTATCTTACATGTTGCAGGTGCAGGCACTAGTAGCCCTCCGCAATAGATTGACAGTATTTGCAGATATTTGGTGAGCCCCAGTTGGTTCGGGACTTTCTGAGTCATAGTTATACATTGGATCTGATGTTGTAGATGGTATGAAATGGTCGTGTATTTATTTAGAGGCTTTGCAGACATATGTGGGTATATGAATGTAAGAGGTGTATATTCATTTAGACGGAATGGTCCTAACGGCCATAGTTGCATATAATGTACATGTTTCCCATGACTTTCACCAATGGTATCTTATATATTTCATCAGTTACATGAGAAAGTATGTTATTCGTAAAGAGACATGCATATGAATGAACGTGAGCAAAGATTGGTTCTCTCGGGCCATATTGGCTTCGGGTGCCAATCATGCCTCGTTGGGATTCGGGGTGTGACACTAGGGGTGGCAATTTTAATCCATATTTATAAAATCAGCCCATATTGTCCACATTACAATAAGTTGGATCACTTGTATTTTAATTGAATAAATATGGGATTCAATCTCTTTTTAACCCATAATAATATGGATAAAATATGGGTATCTATATACAAACTCATATAGCTAGGTTACACAGCTACACTGTAAAATATAAATCATATTCTTTTCTATCAAATTAGAGTCGGGATCGAGTCTTTGGAGTCAGAATTTTGGGTCGGGGTCGAGTTTCGAGTCAGGTTCAAGTGTCGGGGCTCATGTAAGTTCTGTGGTCCCTAGTCGGAGTTGGATGTCGAGACCCGGGTCAGGGCGGGAGTTAAGATCAAGTCTCTGGTAAGAGTTGGTGTCGGGTATTTGGGTCCCAGTCTGGGTTGATTCTCAAGTCTTGGGTGTCACGCCCCGAATCCCATTCGCAACTGACTGGCACCCGAAGCCGATATGGCCCGGGAGAACCAATCTTTGCTCATGTCTACTCATTTGCATGCCACTCAATAAATAGGACCATCACATAGAGATATGAGTCGTCAATAATAGAAGTTATGGAAGCATGTAATGTATACATATAAAGCACTTGGCCGTTAGGGCCATCAAAGTCAAAGTGAATATTCGTCTCTTATAATACATCTCACCACATATGTCTACAAAGCCTCTAATAGATACATGACCATGCTTATGCAATATTTACATAACAACACCAAAAACCAATGTACACATGTGACTTGGAGAAGCCCCGAAGCAAACTGGAGCTCACCAATACTCAGCAAAAGGTCATCAACCTATTGTGGAGGTCTACTAGTACCTGCACCTGCAGCAAGTAAGGTAAGCCCCACAAGGGACGTCAGTACAAAGAATGTACTGAGTATGTAAGGCAATAAGTAACTGTATGAGTTATAAGAACTGTCATGAGTTCGAGTACAAGTGAATAGTCAATGTAAAATAAACCATGTATTTGGAACATGTGTCTTGCTTTCTTTGTTTTCTTTGCATTTGCATTCATTTGTCATTAACCATTGTAATGTGATACCTGGGACCCAACTGATCAGTGGGTAATAATGAGATATATCAAATGGGATCGTTCCAGCCAGGCTTCGCCCCCTTAGAGTGCCACCCATAAATGATATATTAGTGGGATCGTTCCAGCCAGGCTTATGCCCCTTAGAGTACCACCCACAAATAATAATATTGGGAGCGTTTTAGCCGGACTTATGTCCCTTAGATTGCACTCCCAATTGAACAGTTATGCATTACTTCACTTCTTTACTTTTGAGAAATCGATACATTGGTTACTATTGCATTATTGGAACATTTGGAACAATATAGGAGTATTTGGAATAATATTGGAACATCTATGTAACACATGAATAATAAGTGATCAACAGATGAGGAACATGTGAGTAACAAGATAACTACTTGAGTTGGACTACTTTTGGTCATTTTGGAATAATACAAGGACATTGCCAATGTAATCAATATGAGTTGCAGAAGGATACTGACAGAGTAACCTTACATACCTCGTCTCTTCAATGTGAATATATATAATCTTAGATGTGCATACAATGTCCCGCCCCTTCCTTATGTTTCACTCTACAACACAAATACATAGCGGAATTTACATTAACCACCAACTACCTTACAATTGCATATAAAGTCCATGAGTTACATGTTTGCCGTTAAAATGTCATTTTCCCCTTGACAATACCATTGATGAAATCATCATATCAATAATTCCACAATATTCCCAACATTGACCAAACTATCATAAACTGTTAGCATGTCGCACCAAATTCATACTTTCCACTCTTCATCACCACAACATCACAATTATTCCATCAAATCACTTCAATACACCTCACAACAACAAATCGGCCAAAATTCCATAATTTACACTTATAGAAAAATAACAAGTTTAAGAGCAAAATCACACCATCCATGTTGACATCTCGTCCATACCATTCACTTTTACCAAAACCACAAGTCACTTTTCAAGTTTAATTCACAAAGTTGGCACATCTCCAACAAAAGCAAAAGTTCACTATTCAACACTTTGAGACATAACCATCATGATATACATACTCTTTCATGCATACAATATATTAATCCATGAGTATAAATACTTACCAAGGCTTGGAATAGGATGAACTTGTCCTAAGAAAAGGGCTTAGGGTTCTTAGGGTTTGAGAGAACCAAAAGGAAATATCTTGTAAATTCTAGAAATGTGTTTTGTGTTTTTAGGAATAAAAATCTGATTTTGGAGCCTTTATATAGTACTCAAATCATCCTTAGCCATTCTCTTGCATTAAATGCAATGGTTGCTTGGTCAAAGTGGAAGAATGGGTCATTTTTCCTCTTGGGCCCATGTATTTTGGCTTCATTTGGGGCCTTAATTGAGCCCAATAACACATATCCATGTAACCCATAAAATTTAATGTTTAATCCATCATATATCTCATGTTTAAATAAGTCCATAACATCACGACAATATTTACTTACGAGATTCACGTTCGTAGCCTCAATCGCAAAAATAGGAATTCTAGTCGCTCATGGCTTTCTTGAACATTTTTTATAACTACTTGTGTTTCATGGTTTGATTATGTAGGAGTGTATTGAGGTATTTGAAGCCTTAATCAATGCTAAAAGAACCCCAAGGAACCAAAAGAAACTATGGAAGAATCGTCGTTGCAATGCGTCGCAAAACGAGCTCGGAAAGGCCCAAGGTTTGTGTCTTGCGCCACTGCTGCAAAGCAGGCAGTGGCGCAAGAAATACTTGGCCTCTGAATCAGGGGCTTGCGCCACACCCCCTGAAACAGGGAGTGGCGCAAGTTTCAGCACCTTGCTGAATTTTCGGCTACCCCCTCTAACACTTACATATCATCCAATGCCCCATCAAAACACTACAAAATACGTACTTAGTGACCTTAATCATCAAGTAAACATGACTCTAAGTTACCAAATAATGTTGGAAATGTACGGGGTGTTACATTGGGTCTCGAGTCGGGGTCGGGATCGGGGTCGAATCTCAAGTCGGTGTAAGAAAACATGTCCCGACTTGGGGCAAGGTCCTATTTTGGGGTCGGGTCTCAGATCTAGAGTTGGGGTCCGATCTCAGATCCCGAATCGGGGTCGGATCTGGGACTCGAGTTCAGAGTCACGATAAGGTCTCGGGTACTCAGGGTCGGGTCTTGGGTCTCGAGTCGGGGTCGGGTCTCGAGTTTCGAGTCAAGGTCGGGGCTCGAGTCTAGAGTCAGAATCGGGTCTTGGGTCCCAAGTAGGGGTCAGATCTTGGATCCCTAGTTGGGGTTGAGCCTTGGGGCTCGAGTCGGGGTTGGGTCTCGAGTTTCAAGTCGTGGTGGGGTCTCGGGTTCCGAGACGGGGTCAGGTCTTGGTCCCCGAGTCGGGGTCGGATCTCAAATCCCGAGTAAAAAGAGGTTGCAGATGCATTCTGTACTTTGATAACTAAAAATTAGCCAAACAATTTAGCCTAGATTTAATGTTTTAGGCTTTAGGAGATTAAAGTGGGTTCTAACCCATTTTATCCAAACCATAGTTAACCAACATAAATCCCAACCCTTTTGGAGCTAATTACTCTCTATCCTAACTCTTTTTAATATTACTAAAAAAATTTGATTTAGTCTACACGAATACATCACATTCTTTGGAATGCATCACTTAATTTTACACGGATACGTCACATTCTTCCGGATACATCACATTCCACACCAATACATCATATTCTTTCGGATACGCCACTTAATTTTACACAAATACATCAATTAATTTTATTCTTTCGGATACACCACTTAATTTTATACGAATACATCAATTAATTTTACACGGATACATCATGTAATTTTTTCTATTTTATATAAGTGAATTATAATCCAATTTATTTTAGCTGAATCCACATTTAATCCATCCAAATCCGATCCAATCCAACCATTTGACACCCTAAATTAGACAAAAGGGTGAATCCAACTTAGGGAAGAGATGAAAATAGTAGGGTCCTATATATTTTATGATTTTATTGTTTTAAGTAAAATAACATTGGAGTATTTACATAAATAGTATAAATATATAGTTTGATTTACCAATTATAGTATATGAGGTGATAGCATAACTTTTTTTTTATCAAAAATAGCAAAATACATATATAATACATTTTTAAATACAATTTTAATATAGTAACACATAAACTAACTTGACTAGCATTTAAATGTTTCAAATTTAATTATAATACGTTTTAAATATCATTAATAAGAGAAAAAAATTAAACAACAAATTTAATATATTTTGAATTCAGTAGATTATACGTATTAAAAACGTATTTCAATATACGTGGTGAATATATATAACTATGACTTTTTTATTATAAGTATTATACGTGAATTTCAAACATCCCGTTACAATTTAAACTAGTTTACGTCATTAGAAATGTATTGTATTTGTTATGAAATAACAACTTTCGAATTCATAAAAATGTATAATATTGAATTCGGAATGCATTACAATGACCGTTTGTTTTTAATACAATTTTAATACAACTTTTAAAAATTTCTACATTCTTCTCCGGTGAATCACCACCACCACGCACCCATTTTATCCGGCAAACAAACAACAATATTGCCAACTCTGGCAACCTCCAACCACGACGTCATTGTCTTCTGCAACCTTAACCCACCGGAATCTAGCAAACAATCAGAAAAATACCACAACCAACCACTTCCTCTCTCCTTCGTCACTGTCGATGAGTCGCCACCACCAAATTCTGGTCATACCTCCACCACCAACAACAAAAGACCCGTCACCTGCCTTTTTTTATTTTTTCCGATGAACCAGCCGCTAACCAAACAACCCCGATCTTCTCTGGTGAACTCACTCGCCGGAGCAACCTACAGCTTCACTACCCACTCCGTTTCTCCTCCATCATCAAACAACTCCATCAAAATCCAACAATTTTGGCCAGATTTGGACAATTCCGGCCAAATCTGGTTGCTCCTTATAATTTCGGCGTAGATGTGGTGGCTGCCGGAGTCAGAGCTCCGGCGATGATTGTGTGGAAAGGGGGAAAAGGATTGGCGGCGGTTGTTGCTTTGCTCCGGTTCAACGGAGCAAGCTCCTCCCCTAAGACGATGTTGACGGGAGAAGGGAGAGAAGTGAAGAAGAAGTGGAGATATGTTATTAAAGCTAATACTCAACTATAATTGGTAATAAACTAAAAGTTATACTACACATGATAATAAAATACATTAAAGAATATTAATTATGCAAATTTTCCAATAACGTTCAAGCAAAAACGTAAATAACATTCTTTTTTTAAAATATTTAATTTACTTTATCATTGGATAGATGCCTAATGATCTTGTTTATTAATAACAGAAATAAACCAAATAAGATTAATTGAATAATTCTTCCAAAATTCTGTAAATTTCTTAAATTCATATATAGCTAGCTACGTTTTTCATCATCAACTACTAAAGTTTGGAGTTTGGTTTTTCTAAAATTAAAAACTCTAAGCACTGTGCTAATCACATTATGAACACAATGTCTTGACACACGAGGTAAATTATACCTTGAATTTATTAGTTTGCTTAATCGCTATGAAATGAGTCAAAACGATAATTAAAATGGGATGGCAAAAGTGCATTTATTCTTGATAAGAAAAATAGACTTACCGAAAACAATTTTAGAAAAAAAAATCATAAACATACGCAACTAAGAACAATGAAACCTTTGACCATATGACAATCCTTTTCTGTTTCTATTTCATTAAAATCCATTTTATTAAACTCACTAGACAAAAGAATATGAGAATCCAGCTGAGAATATTCATCAACTCCAATGATACAAGAATAATTATTTTATATTCTTAAATTCAATGAAAACAAATTACTTTTTTAAGGCATAAATAAGAATAAAATAGTTAAAATCTTTCATAATTAATGTTCTTTTACGGGACGTGTAAAGAGAAACACGACAGATAATTTGAGATTGAGGAATTATAATGTTGGTGAGAAGACATTTATTTATTGAATACCTCCTAAGGATATGGTCTAATAGTCAACAGAACCAGATGAAAACCATGAGATTGGAGTTCAACTATCACACAAACATAATTTTATTTGTCTAGTACCAACACTACCAATGCTAGTCAGAGGTAATAAATACCGAGTAAATAATTAAAATGCCCACAAACTGACTCAAACAACACTCATTATTTTTATTTTAAAAAGGCACATCTAATGAATAGTTGTTGGGGAAGGAGGCAGTTTGGGGCACATGTGCACAGTAGATTAAAGGAAAGAATGACAAAACAGAAATGACACCAGTACTCATAAAATCAAAAGGCCCAACATATATTCAAGTTTTGAATAAGGCTATAGGGACTGAGAGTGGAAGGAGTCTTGTGTTGAGGTGGGGTGAGGTAGGTACCTTCATACCATTCAAATGGTGTCAGTGGCCATGTGATTGTATGGCCCTTCACCAATTCATGTCCACATAAAGGAAATCACAAAAATGAGACAAAATAGTACCCTAAAGTTTACCTTTAAATACATAAAAGCACACTTTAATTTGTGTTTGATAATCGTAATGTTCGGATCAATTTTCGTACACCTCAATTAATTTCTCAAAATAATTATAATCTTCCACCAACAACAAGTACCAGATAATTCAATCCACTAAGACTAGAACAAATAAAAGAGAACCAAAACTCATGATTCTCAACCCACCTCATCGACCATTAGGTCACACTTTAATTTTACCCCTCTTTTCCCTTTTTTCCCTCTGTTTCCTTTTCCTAATGTAACCCCTCCCTACTCATTATGAATGATGAAAGATGAAAAAAAGGAAATCTTTACCATTTCTCCCCTTGATGAAAGAACAAAAAGAGGGTGATCTCACCAGTCTTCCCTTTCATTCCCCTTTTAGGTTCCTCATTCAATCAAGTGGCTGCAACAGATTTTAACTGCTGACAAGCTAAATCTATATACTCATTTAACAGACACATGGTAATCTAAAAGATTGGCGAAAACCTTGACGTAACTAGCAAAGTTATTTCCATTTGATTAGGAGGTCATGAATTCAACCTGTGAAAATAGCCGCTTACAGAAATGCAAGATAAAGATAAAGCTGCATGTAAAGCTGCATATAATAGGCCCTTGTGGTCCGATCTTTTTCCGAACCTCGCGCATAGAGGGAGTTTTACTGCCTTTTATGGTAATCTAATAGATTCTCATTTTTCTACATTAAATTTTACTGACAGCAAGCTACAATTAAGAAGGCAAATCTAAAAAGATATTCATTTTTCTACATCAAAATTATACATGACAGCAAGCTATGATTAAGAAGAGAGCAGAGTTAAAAAAGTACTACAATATCTAAGGGTTACTACTACTCTACTAGTCTTTGTTACAGTATTGTTTTGTGTGGTCCAGCCCACAAACTACAAAGAGGGTACAAAACTAAACAGAGGGACCCCATTCCCATTAATCAGTTCATCTATTTACCTATGCATTATGTATTTGTTGTAAGTAGTATGGTATTGATGATGGCATTAATCTTCCTTACAGATCTTCTGTTGTTTTTGGCTATACAGCTAGAGGAACTTTACTACTTGTATATGATGCTACCAACCTTTCTGCACAAACAAACACAATGAAAATTTTGTTATGTATATAGATAGATAGATAGATGAAAGCGAATCTTAAAAAAAAAAAAAAAAAGGGCAGCATGGTGCACTAAAACTCCCACTATGCGCGGGATTCGGGGAAGGAATGGCAGCCTTACCCTGCATTTCTGCAAGAGGTTGTTTACACGACTTGAACCCGTAACCTCCAGGTCAAATGGCAGGAACTTTACCAATTACGCCAAGGCTCTCCTTCATAAAAGGGGATCTAATTTACAAGGAATTTTAGAAACGAGTCTGAAAGAGAAAATTCTCTTACCAAGTTAATCCCTCGTCGCTACCGATGATCAGCTGCAGCTGAATCAGAGGAAAATGCAACATGTTGTTCTGCAGCCGATTTCGTAGGAGAAGCAAATAGGTTATCGGGAAGGTTGTGGTCCATGCTGCTTCAATGACAAAGAAATCTCAGGAACATTAGAAAGAATCGAAGATAATAATGAGAGAACTGAACCAATAGACACTACATAATAAAGACGCAATGCCATCATACTTTGAGCATCTTTGATGGGAAAACTAATTGAGAAGGCTTCAAAAATATAGAATCATAACTGAACTTCATTTTGATAAACCTTAAAGTTCCATCAAAGAAATTTATGTTTAATACCTTTCTTGAGGATCAGAGTTATCAGTATTTGAGGTCTGCTCCTGATTCTCATCAGTTGCATTAGCTAGGGGTTTAATGGGTTCCTGGAAACCATTTTTTCCTGCAGGAGCAAAAAATCAACCAATACTTGATATAAAAACCAAAGAAGAAAATGAGAAAGTGTTTGTTCTCAGTGTTAACCTTCTAGGGCTTCTTGGTTGATTCCATTAAACGAAAAAACAAAACCCTGATTGTTTTGAAACTGAGTTTGCATCTGGGAGGCAGATGGAACACCTGGAGAGCCGCTGGGATGGAAGTGATTATTGTGATGGTGGTTCTTCATCAGTTGCAAATTCATTAACCTTCTGCCTTGAAGCTCAATCGCTTGGTGCAATTCAGCATCCTGCTCCATTCTTCTCAACATCATCTCGTGTGGATTACGAAACATCCTTGCTCCTGCACATATGTCTTTTAAAGTGTCTCCACCGTACAATTGAAGAAGAAAAAGTAAGCTAGCTCATATTCTCACCAAACGGAATGTCATATAGCTCCCTAGCCTCGAGCCCTGGGGGGCTTAAACATGCTGAGAGCTCTTCTCTGTCAACAGGCTGCTGCTGTATCTGAAATTGCTTCCTTCAATTCAATTGAGAGTGGAATATTAGTCATGCACAATGTATGTATCGTAAATCAATCATAACAGAAGAAAATGATCACGATTTCATACTTGTCTGGGATTTTTCCCTTTTCTTTGTATGGTTTAACAAGCACACGAGAATCACACACGAAATGAGGGTTCCCTTTGGCCAAGATAAGCTGCACAGTTTCTGGATAGATGAATGTAACGAATCCAAACATTCGCTTTTGCTGATATGGAATTCTAACATCTTGCACTGGCCCGTACATACTTCAAAACAAATCAACAACAACCTAACATTAATTCTTCGTTCAACTTGAATTTCATTGATCCAATATAAGCAAGAAGCACAAACCTAAAGTAATTAGACACATCCTCCTCCTTAAATGTGCTATCAGCAGGAAATGTCAAGTAAATTTGTCTCAAACTAGAATTTGAACTTCCACCCAGAGCCATTGCTGAAAATTCATTTCTGTCGGGTAAGGATCGACCATGTCTGTGGAACTCATCACTTATCATTAATGCTGCTGGAGCCGATCTGCAATTCAAACCATAAAAATGACAGTAACTCAAAAGGTGTACCAATGTTCATTATCTCAACCTCAATAATGTCCCAATCTAAAATCTAAACAGTATATAAAAAACCACACAACATGGAGCAAGTAAATATACTATAAAGCAACTGAGTGCCAACACATACATCAAGAATCAGTACCGAAATTACATGGAAAACATTTTTGATAAAAAAAATCTGTCTCAATCCCAAATTAGATGGGATCATACATATTAATCCTCAATACCTACTTGCCTCTGTCTAGGACATTTCATTCAATACTTAGCAATTTGCCTTTTGGGACAAAGCAGGGGGTGGCCTAAAACTAGGTATTCACAAAACCTCAAACCTATAGACTGACATACAATCTCTAACCAAACTAAATATTAGTTGGTACACTATACTAAAAATGGCATAAAATTGAAGAATCAAACCAATGCAACACCCCAAAACCCATATTCAAGAACACACTAAGGTAAATCAACCAACACAAGAAAATATCACCAGTACTACCACCAGCACCACCCAACCCCCAAAGCCACCAGCTAGCCCAAAAATCTATTCATTTGGCCATATATTTTGAAATTGAAATTTGAAAAATTTGAGTTCTCAAAAGTTGTGTTTGGACATGCATTTGAAGTCGCAAAAAGGGGCTCGGACCAGTTTTTGGGAACTTGAAAATATTTGAATATAAATTCATCTCCAACCAGACATCTGAAGATAAATTTTCAAAATATACGGCCAAACGCTAGCTAAAGTTAAGTTTTTTCATCAACTCAGTTGAAGTACTCAACCTCCCCAGATCAAAAAGCACAGCATTATAACTATCCATTAGACACATTCAAGAATCCTTAGAGCAAAAACTGGAAAAATGGGTCATATAAGCTTGCAAGACAAAAAATTAAAATGAAATATTACTCCCTGCGTTCCATATAAGTTGATCCACTTACTAAAAATACATGTCCCAAATTACTTGTCCCCTTACTAAATCAAGACAAAATTAATTAAAATTCTCCCATTTTACCCCTAAATAAAACAAGTTTGTAAGGTTCCAACAAAGTATCTTAAGGGATAAATTAGTAAAACTATCCTTCTCATTTATGATTTTTTTAAGATAAGTACAAAAGTAAAACTGATCAACTCATATAGAGCAGAGGGAGTAAAACACTGTAGAATTCAAGAAAACACCAAAATCAACAACTTCCCTCAAAATACAACCAACACAAGAAGCAAGAAAAAGAATAACCAAAATCTTTGTTCCATCAAGAATACCTTGGATTATTATAACCAAATGGATGACGACCTCCAGTACCCATAAACTGATTAGCAGCAGAAGCAAATCTTTGCTGTTGCTGTAACGCTTTCAAACGCAACATTGACTGTTCATCAAAACTCTCATCTGCAGAATCACCAATTCCACCATGCATAAACTTGCAACTATTCCCATTCTTGCAAAATCCTCTTGCATAATACATGCAAGGTCTCCCACCAAAACCACCAAGATTTTCATCTGTGTCACCACCAAGAAACACATCATTCACTGACCAACTCCTCCTATGTAAAAACTGGTTTCCACCACCATTTTCATCACCAACAAAACCCATTAATTCACTTCCTCCATTTGGGCTCATAACAGGGTCAAATGGCTCCACTGGTTGTGGACTTCTTGAAAAAACTGGTGACCAAGAAGGCGAAGAATGAAATCCAGTATCCGGTACAATGATTCTAGGCGAAGAATGAGGAAACGGGTTGAATTTATTGGCATTTGAAACGGTACTAAAAGGCGAAGAAGGTGAAGTTGCTGAAGTTGCAGATGAAGTGTTCGATGAAATTCCTAAGTGATTTTTTGCTTGATTTATAACAGAAATTAATAGACTTTCTGGACTAAATGCTAGTCTTATCAACTCTTTATCACTTTGGTCTTGTATAAGTATGTAACCAATGATTTTTGATGCATTTTCTGGATCTAAATTTTGAATTCTTGATAACACTGTTTTTGTTGCTTCATAGGAATCCATGGTGATTTTTTTTCTGTGTGTGTGTGTGTTGCAAAAATGGCTATTAGTGCAACATTTACTAGTAGTAACTATATAGGCTGAAACTTTTTTTAAGAGAGGAAAATGGAAAAGGTTTTAGGGTTTTAAATAGAGGTTGATGGGAAAGGGTATTATTAGGATTTTATACCACCAAAGGATGTGGTGCGGTGATTAGGATTGCTCGTAGCTTAATTCGAGGCTTCGTTTTCTCCGAATAAGCCTTATTTGATACGAGTCGAGAGTCTCTTAATTAAAGGCTTCAGTTTTTCCGAATAGGCCCTATATGATGTGAATCGGGAGTCTCTTAATTAGAGACCGCAATGTTACCGAAGAGGCCTTATATGACACGAAATGGGAGTCCCTAAATTAAAGGCCTCGATTTTTCCAAAATGGTCATATGATGCAAATCGAAAATCTCTTAATTAGAGGTCTTGGTTTTCCTGAATAGGCCTTATAGGACATGAATCAAAAGTTTGCTAATTAAAGCCTCAATTTTCCAAATAGGCCATATATGGTGCGAATCGGGAGTCTCTTAATTAGAGTTCTAGGTTTTCCTGAATAGGTCCTAGATGATGCGAATTACGAGTCTCAATTTTCTTGAATAGACCTTATATGAAGCAAATTAAGATTAGTCGGACTTTAGTACGGATATCGACCCCAAAATGGAAACAAAAAAAAGTATTGGGAACTATATAAAAATTGTTGGAGGAATTGAAATCTCTTGCTCACTTATAATTTGAAAGAAAAAATAATTTTTTTTCCAGATTTCTTACACATAAAAATAAAGATTTTTTATATATACTTCTTTCGTTCAGACTTACTTGTCACATTTTGATTTTGACACACCTATTAAAAAAATAATGATTAATATAGTGACTTTACCATATTATCCTTATTAATTGATGTTTAGAAATAGGTATTAGAAAATAATTTGGAGAATAAGTAATTAATGTTAAGGGTAAAACCTGAAAAAAAAATTGTGTTTTCTTGATTTGTCAAAAATGACAAGTAAAAATAAAAATTAAATTAAAAAAATAGTGACAAGTAAATTTGAATGGAGAGAGTAAAAATAAAAATATTTTTTTAGAAAAATATAAAATTGAAAATAGGTTTGTAAGGAGTAGAAAATGATTTGGTTGTTTGTGGGTTTTATTTTTGGGAAAAATTATTAGAGAGAGGGTGGCAAAGATATTATCATATTAACCATGTTATAAAAGGCAATGATGGGTTGTTCTTATATTCGTGCAATCATTACATATGTTACATTATACAATTGTGTGGGACTTTGAGTGGGATATAATGTAGTGATTGAAGAGAAAGATATTAGAGGGCTAGAAATATGCAGTAGGATGTGGTATGGAGCGTTTTATATCAAAAGTGGATTTTTCAGTATGAATTTTAATTAATTGAGTCTCAAATTAAAAAGAAATATTAACTATTGGATGGAAAATCAGAAGAAAAAAAAAATATACTCACATACTGTCTTTATTTTAATTATTTTAACGTTTATCAACTATTTTTAATCCGCTAATCCAAGTACAACATATGTAATAGGGTAACTAAAACTGGCTAAATAGTGTTTATAGCAAAGAGAGTAATTCAATAGGGTTATAAAATACATAGAGAAACACTTATTTGGACGGGCCAATGGGCGATTAAAAAAGTCTATGACTTAGGTTGGTGATCTCCATTGTACTTTAGAGGGGGTTTTGCCTAAGGTAGGTTCAAGTGATTGAGCCTACGCCATAATTTATAGTTGCGAGGGTCTATGTTTGAATCTCTCCCAAAAAAATCCGTAGAGAAACAAAGTAGACTACTCTTTAAAATTTAGAATAGATAATTGTCGAAAATGCCTTTAAATACCGGAAATTTATAATACTTTTCTTTCGTTAATAGTTTGATTGAATTATATGTTTTATCGTTATTTAATCGGGTCAAATATGATTTTAACTTACACCAAACAATAACTGGTGTAATTAGACAGCTATTTAAATTAATTAATGTCAAGTCATTTTTTATGTATTTAAATAAATATTTACAGGTAACTTTACGAGTACTTATTACTCTATAATATTTAAAGCATAAGTATTATTTTTACTATTGAGAAAATTTAAAGATAGTACTAGTAAAGTCACCTAGGACCAAGAAAGGATGCTGTTGTTCGGCGGGAGAATTTAGTAGTTTGACTAGTTGGATATCTGAATTTTAACCTTATCAATGAAGGTTTAATTTTTTACTTTTTAATTTCCTCTTTATTTTCTTTGCTCCTACTTTGATGTATTAATAAAAAATGATGTTATTTGGCAAGATACACTCCCTTGATTTCAAAATATAATGTTTTAGTTTGAACACACTTCTTAAAATAATTATACATACTTTAGAAAGTGAAATATTTTCTCCGTTTACTTTTACTTGTCTTATTTAAATTTAACACGTTCATTAAAAAAATAATAATTGATATTACTCTTTTTGTTTTAAAATAGTTGACCCTTGTTAACTTGACACACCCCTTAAAAAATAGTTATTAGGGGTTTACTTTACCAAATTAATCTTATAAATTATATTTTGAGAATATAAATTTAAGTATATACACTTTGTATACTCATTTAATTTTAGAGATATTATTGAAAGAACATAATAAAATTATTTTAATTTCATAAATACGACAACTAAATTGAAGTAAATATTTTTAAAAAGAGGGTCAACTATTTTGAAATAGATGAAATACTATTTTATTACATTACTTTTATTAATTGATATTTAGTATTATATCTTAAAAATGATTAAAGATAAATAATTAGAATAAAGAATAAAATGTAAGAATTTTTTTTTTTTTTTTTAATATGTTAAAAGTGAAAAATAAAAGTAAACGAAGATAATATTCACAAAATATATAAGGTAATGGTCAAAGTGGTCTGTTCAAGCCTGTCTTTTGACTCAAGAACCGAAGCCTTGATAGAGGTGGACATGGAAAACTGTTGGTCTGTTGCCCGTAGACACTGGAACTTGTGTATCTCTCATATTTTTCATATTTATTTAAAGGAATCCATTAATATATTGTTTTTATCTTTTCTAGAACTCATGAAACAAAATCAACATACAATTAAGATGAGATTCTATGGAAATTTTCGTTAATATCAAGGTTTGATTATCAAATATAGTGATAGTTTGGATAATTATTAAACATAGTAATTGAAGTACAAGAAGCGTCAAAGAATAATAAAAATCAAGCAAGAAACTACATGAGTAATACTACAATTACTAGTCTGAAAGGATAAGCGATATCACACTCTACTACCCTGATCAGTGTTCTTCACAACATCGTATTTAAGATCATGTCCTCAGTAAGTTAAAATTGTGTCATGTCCCAATTACCTCTTCTCAAAAAAAATTTTCTGAAACCATACAAAGTCAACCTCATCTCAACTTTACTTCTGACATGCATCTTGTCCTCCACTGAAACCTACGTTATCTCAAATATCTTCATTTCTAACTCATCATAAATTATTTTTATTTTTTAAAGATGTCAAGCATTTTAAAACAAATAAATTTATTAAAATGATTAATATATTTGAAACTAGAAAGTATTTATCAAACAAGTATTCTATCTGTCTCAAGTTTATGTCATCATGTTTGAGTACTGGACATAAATTTTAAGAACTTTTTTTTAAAATATTTATGATTTAAAATAACTTATAAATTTATTTCATGATGAATAAAATAAATATTTTAAATATAATTTTATTAAATATAACAATATGATTATTATTTTTTTTTAAAAATGACTACTAATAATAAGAAAAGTATATCATGGAATAGAAGAAATAGTAAATATTTTCTTATAAAACTATAGTTATTTATTTTGGAAAAAAATAAAAAAGAGGTACAACTTGGATTCCATTAAGAATTGTGGTTGGGGTATGGGACAAGTGGGGAGTGGGGTATAGTAAATTTACAAATGGCGTACGTGCTGCTTTAAAGCATGAAAATAATATAGTATGCTGTGCAAAACCTGCAGCATTGGGGAACGTGTAGTTTTACCTTTCTCTTTCAAGCAAAAGTCTAGTCTTTATCTCACTGCTTTCTTCTCTCTATAATTTGGTGGGTATTTGTCCTTTCACATAATTGGACAGAACAATGCTGACCAGGACTATTTGCATTCAGTTTTCATTTTCCAATATCCTATTTATAGTTGATATTGGACATGTGGTTTTATTTTATGATTTCAAATTAATATTTAAATATGTCAGGAATTTATTAGAAATAACCTCTTTATCTCATATTTAAAGTAGAGGATATAAATTATGTACACTCTATCTTTTTCAGATTCTATTTTAGTTAGAATACACTAGGTATGTTGTTTTTTGTTGTAAATTAGTGTTTAAATATGTGATTTAAGATATGATTTTATTTGATCATGAAAATAAAAAACGTATTCACCTTATTTGGTATTTTTAAAGTTGAAAATAAAGTTGAAGTTGTGTTTGACCATAATATTTTTAAAAATATTTTAGACTTTGATGTATTTTTTTATAAAGTGATAGGAAAAGTACAAAAAAAAGTATTTTGAAATATGTTTTTGATTTTCATGGCCAAATAAGTATTTCGAAATAAAGTGAAAATATATTCCGAAATATTTTGAATAATGTTTATGGCCAAACGGCTACTAAATATCCAGTTTTCATTTTCCTTGTCCCTATTTTTAGTTGGTGTTGAACATGTTATTTTATTTCATGATTTCAAATATATTTGAATATGTGATTTGAGATATGATTTCAATAGATTCAGTTTTTATTTCCCTTATCCCTATTTTTAGTCGATATTGGATGTGTGATTTTATTTCATAATTTGAAATCAATGTTTGAATATGTGATTTGAGATATGATTTTAATGTATTAAGTTTTCATTTCCCTTGTCCCTATTTTTAGTTGATATTGGTCATGTGATTTTATTTTATGATTTCAAATATATTTGATATGTGATTTGAGATATGATTTTAATAGATTTAGTTTTCATTTCTCTTGTCCTTATTTTTAGTCGGTGTTGGACATGTGAATTTATTTCATAATTTTAAATCAGTATGATTTCAATAGATTTCTTTTTCATTTTCCTTGTCCCTATGTTTAGTCGGGTTTGGATGTGTGATTTTATTTCATAATTTTAAATCAATGTTTGAATATGTGATTTAAGATATGATTTCTGATAGCATCCATGGTATCTTAATGTCATTCAAGGTTAGAGAATATCAAGCCATTTTAATGGGCTGCATTTAAATATTAAATAAAGTGTCTTGTGATAGAAGAAGAGCTCCGACCCAATGAAAATAGTTTGGCAAAGTTTTACATCTATTTGGAGGCTCAAACTAAAGTTCAAGATGAACTGGAATTGGACCCAAATTTGTCCCCAAAATGACAAAAATGCAGCAGGCCAAAATTAGTCCCTTTTTTTTTTTAGTTTCTAAAACCTACAATTAATAGTTGTTTTATTCTATGTTGACTTTCTAGGACTTTGTGTGTGGCAGTCTTCTATGTCATTTAATAGTTGTTTTATTCTATGTTGATTTCATAGGATGATGTGTGGTAGCCTTCTAGGCTCTAGGAAATATCATTTTTATTTAATATTATTTTGACCAACCACTTCTTTACTACTATATAAAATAGTGTTTTATTCCATTGTACATCAGATTTTGAAGATTAAATATATTGAGAATTCTTTTTAAACCTTTGTGACAGATTACTTTGAGATTTATCTTTCAACTTATAACTAGTTCATAGTTTAAGATAGTAAGATAATTTCGTTTTTTGATATCTTCGATTTTTTCTTGGTATTTTTAGACGACGATTAGTACTCATACTAATTATTATCTAACATTACTCACGAAGCGGTCAAGATCCATTTTCTAAACTTGATTAGTTTTTAAGTAAAAATGTTTGGTTCATCTATAGCCAATTCGTTGTTACTTGGATCCTGTTAAATCGTAAAAACTTATTTTCTTGAAAGTTCTTGGAACTATTTCCTTGACTTTATCATATCTTTTAATTCTTGTTTTATCTTTTCAATTATTTTCTTAGTTTTGCTTCCACATTTATTTTAAGTCCATACTCTAGCTTTGGGATTTTCATCCTTCATGTTATCAAGTGGTATCAGAGCGGCTGTATCAAGATTTCATTCTTGATAATCTTAGGAGTTTCTTGAACAAAAGAGCAGAAAAAAGTATTGAAAAAAAGTACTGTAGCGTAAACAGTAACTTTCAGAAAAAAAAAAGAAAACATATACTTTTTGTTGCTCTTCAAGAAATTTGCTTTATCAATTTGTTTCTAAGAGGTTATGATAGAAAACAAGAAGAGGGGATCCTAGATCTTTAAGGATTAAAAAATTATTTTTTTTACTCCTTTGATCTTGTTCTAAAATCCTTTTCTTTTTGTTCGAGTCTTATTTTAACTAAATCCTATTCTATCTAGGATTGGCTGTTCACCTACTTTGTGCCCCAAAATTTCTTATTTTACTATAAGGACTTGATATGGGTAGAATTTGATTATAAATTCACAAAGTATTTTCTCAAAGGTTATTTGAGAGGAAAAAGGCAAGAGTGAGTGAGAACAATAGAGGAAAAAGTCAAAGTTTGAGTGGTACATCATTATAATATTTGTTTTAAAATAACTATGTCTTTCACAAGAATATATGATTATGAAGGATTGACCAAGTGGGGTAGTAGACATGTGATACTACCAAAATTATGCATGTGTTATGATAAAGAAACTTACCTCCAATGGAAATATCACATGGAATATATATTTGCTTGTAATTATTTTTGAGAGATAGAGAAATTGGAGTTTGCCACAAGAGCCTTGTCCCAGAAATTATGAAAATTAGTGGATGATTACAGTAACCCTCATTGGGTGAAATTTAATCTACTACTTTTGACTCAGGGTTATTTGAAAAAGGAATTGAGGCATATTCATTCTATAGCACAGTCCCAACTCCAAAAGTGAGCATTCTACTCTTTCTAATAAGATTATGAAGTATGTAATCTTCCAAGGGAAGGAGTCAAGTTGTGAACAAGAGAGTAGCTCTTCCTGTTACGATCCAAAAGTTAAGGTCATGATGACACCTACCCCAACTCAACCGTGGTAGGTAAGCCCAACACCAACAATGATTAAAAAAAAAAAAACCTCAGAAAAGAAATAATAAACTCAATACTAGACTTCTAGAACGACGTCAGGCCATAAATAAAAAATAATATCTGAATTCAAACAAAATACAACTCCAAAACCCAAAATCTGATTTTATGATTAATAAGAGAATCTAAGTCAATACTGAATCTGAAGAATACATAATTTGTCTCTGATAAATAAATAAAGACATAGTAAAGATAGGATGGAGTCCAGAATATGCCTCAAATGCTGGAATCTACTCTTACTGGAATCTACATCGAAAGGGCGTAGAAGTAGGAGTGAGTATGGTTCACTTGTACTCAGTAGGTAACATAGGCCAACTGAGCAAAGTAGAAAATAAAACAAGTAAAGGATACTATAAGCACTTTTCCACCTGCATACAGAAAAGTTTCCAACGGTGGTCCAAACCATATATTCTAACAATAACTATAATCTAGAACTGCACACACACATACATACATAAAATAAGGCTAAGTACACGAAATCAAACACAAGGATATATGCAAGTGATGCAAATGCAATGCAATGACCATGTGGTAATGTCTCAATATCACTTAGTATATGCCTTTTGAGCTTAAGCTTCAAGGATAGGACACCATGGGGGTTCGCAACCCATATACCCTTACAATATCAACCTCGTATCTCATTTCAACCTTGCCGGCATGTCCTTCGACAAAGGGATTTTATAAAATGTTTCATTTCCTTTCAAAATCAATATATCTCTGTGGTACCAAATCCATATATAAGGATGAATGAAATGTAACACCCCAAATTTTCTGAACTATGATCCGAACAGTTCTTCAAATATGTATAGACCAAAATCCAATGGTTTGAAAATTTATAAATAAGTGTTAAGAACAATTTATTAGTTTTAGAAGAGCTTTGGATATGAATTACGGTCATAAAGAACTTCTAACTCCAAGTTATGTTGAAAGCTTCTTTATGGATTGAGTTTTCGTATAAGATTTTACTAGTATCAACTTCAAATGTATATAACTCCAAAACTATAAAGAGTTTTGTAGCTCAATACCCACCAAATGAAAGATCTTTGAGTCTTCTTTTCAACTCTACTAATTGTTTGTTAATCCAATACCGAAGTAAAAGGTTATGCTCATTTTATCAGAGGGTCCATCTGTCAGAGAGTAACGACTGAAGTGACAAACTGTCACTTGGGTGACAACCCATCAAGTGAACCGTTACTTGGGTGACGGACTGTCAAAGTGAACCGTCAAGCCTAACTAGAAAGCTTAAAATTTGGCCAAAAGTTGACGGTTTAGATGACGATTCGTCAACTTGACGAATCGTCACCTGGATCGTCAGACGGGATTTATCTGCACTTTTGAATAGTTTTCTGAGGGGTAGTTTGGTCTTTTCCTTATCCCTAAACCTCTCCCCATGACTTTAATCACCCAATAAGGGTTATTTCTCAGAAAAAACATTGATAGAATCTCCCAACTTCTTTCTTCCTTCCCCCCAAAACTCAAGAAATGTATGAGGGGTTTCTCAAACCCCATAAATCCAAAGCTCCCAAGTTCAAGAATTTCTCCAAGAATTTTTTTCTTTCAGGTATGTAGGATTTCAACAAGGGTCTTCTTTCACCCTTGTGTCCCTAAATGTTTTAGAAAAACATCACCTACAAGTTTCATGATTTTAGGGTGTGTACCAACTTCAAGATTTTCATTCTAAATCAATATATCTATGATTAGTTTATGATAAATACATGTTTTCAAGTCATTCTGAGTATATTGCATAACTTAGTATTTTACACTTGTTCCCTAGTTTAACTTTACAATATATTAGTATGAACTTTCATTTATTCAGTTAACCTGGTGTGTTATGAACACATGATAACTTAACATTCATGTATATTATCAGTCTAGTATTCAGTAGCATCAGCTTTCCAGACCTTCAAAGTGCTTTAAGATAAAGCATATACTAAATAATATTTTTAGATAATACATACTGTCAGACTATTAGCATCTTCATGAATCAGGATTTAGGATTCAGGTCTAGTCTTATAGATTCCTTCCAAACCTCAGTCCTCATATGTTTCTTTTTATGCCTTTACTCCGCCATCTCATGTCTCCTGTAAACTTACAAGTCTCACAATTCAAAAATACATGATTTATATATATGCGTACTCAAATCATAACCAGGAGCTTCGACTCATAACAGTAAAATGCATGACATACAGATATGTCATCAATGTTTTTGAATATTTTTCCCCAAAAGTAAGTTTCACAACGAGCATGGCACCTGAAATACCATCAAGGATCATTGGCCCCTTTTTCTTTTAAAAGCAAAGCTCACTAGTAGTATGGTAGTCAGGTATGTCATCCATGATTATGGACATCAGTATCCTCAAAAGCTATCAATTATATTCAGTTGGGAGTAGTATTGAGCACCGAGAGGATGCAGATTCTACGTACCCAAAATCCCAAATTACGTGCCACCATAGCTATTATATTTGCCCAAATTTTCTCAGTTTAGTGATCACATTAGTCATGGCTTTATACCCCTAGCATGATATATTGCGGCCTTCCAACGAGGCATATGTTGGACCCTATGTTGCTCACATGGTTCATGTCGGTTAAGAGAAATTCCCTGTCACAACCTGATTTCTCAAATCATGATGACACCTACCATAACCCACTAGTAGGTAAGCCAACCCATAGTCCAGAACAACTAGTAACAGACTAATAAAAAAGGCGAAAGCAATACTAAATGACAAAAAAAATGACAAGAAGGAAGTAATTATATCCCCAAGACCTTGTGAAGTCATACAAGAGCTTCTAACACAACAATAGTACAAGGTATAATATAGATTAAATATATATATACAAAGCCGTCTCTGAAATACAAAAATAGAGATCAGTCTAACAATAAGAGGGAGAGCAGGAACAACTCCAAACGTTAGGAGCTCACCGTAAATCTCCAATCCATGGCTTCCCCACACGATGCACACATCAACAACAAAGACTCGTACTATGATCTGCAGTCTACAGAAGTGTATGATGTGTACCAAACACAAGGTACTCAGCATGCATCGATCGAATGAGCTCTAAAGATAATGCAAATATAAATAGTACACAAAGCAGGAACATATATAACAGTCAACTATCTAAGAAATGAAACATAATGACGCTAATGCAGCAATAAGGATAAGCTATCCTATTCTAATAGTAATCAGGGACGAAAGTGCGATACCATTAGGAGCCAGTCTATATACAATAGTAGAATGAAGAAAAGGATATACAATATACAATAATAGTAGGAAAGAAGGAAATGATATACAAATAGTAGCTAGAGAGGAGTGGATATACAACCGCGCTATATAGACAATTAAATACGAAGGTACTACCCTGAAGAAGCTTGTCTAACATCATAAGGATCATAAACAATAAGGAAGCTAACTCCAGCCTAATCAGAGTCTCTAACTGAAATACGAATAATCATAAGGTAATCTAACATCGATAGTATCTTGCCATAATAAGAAGTAAGGGCACTCAAAAGCATATCTACAACCTCGGGTACCAATACGTAACCAACCTGCCATGAACTATACAATAATAACCAAACAATAATGTAGCCGGCTAGCCCAGGCAACCAATAACCTTACCAGGCCTCCATAAGCCCAAAAGGCACAAACAAATACTCAGCAAACAACAATCATAACTTGTACCTATACAGCCCACCATAAGACCGATAAATACAAGCGCCAAACAATTATATTGGTGATAGGCAATGCATATGAATGAACGGATGAAATGTAAACTAATAGTACTGTCACGACTCAAAAATGAGGTCATGATGACATTTATTGCCGCCCAGCCTTGATAAGTAAGCCAATCACCCAAAGATCAAGAAAAACTGGAAACAACAATAAAATAAAACAAGGCGCTAACCCAGTCGCTTTTTTTGCAGCCCTGTGGAGTCAAGGCGAATCGAATGGTCAGGAAGGGAAGGAAGCAAGCAATTCGGACAGAATGTTGAGGGCTTGAAAGAATAAGATACGTAGAGCGTGAACCAAGGTTCATAGGCAGATCAAAGTTGAAAGGCAAAGCTGTTGGTTAGACGTAGACGAAGCCAAAGTATAGTTAGACGAAGCCGTAGGAACTCTTGCAACGAGATTTTTAGAACAAAGTCAGATCATAATATAGATAAACACGAAAGTCTGAACAAAAATATCATAAATCCCAAAATTTGATGACATAAGTGTAGAGCATCTAAACAACTATCCGAATACTGAATAGTAAGGGTATACAGACCAAACCGCCAAGTCAAATAGAATCGACGAATCAAACCAAATAGAGAAAAAAAACCCAACTTATGGTTTGGTTTGTCGTTAGAAAAAAAAAATCGATCATTCTTGGTTTGGTCTGGTATTAACCAAAAAAAAGTTAAACCGAATACATAATTTTAACTTTTTATACAATAAAAAATATTAATAATAATCTAGTTTCTAAATTTTTTTAAATTAGTTTTATTAATTTTTAATATTTAGAAAGTAGATGTAGATATATATTCAGATTTGAGCCTTTAAGTTGTAATATTTATTAATTAGTTTATAGTTAAATGATCCAAAACCCAATATAAACTTAAAACCTAACTTTCACTCTTCATCATACTTCATACTTTTTAGTTTCAAGAGAGTTCTCCATTCCTCCTCTCCACTTCTCATTTTTTTTCATAATTGTGGTTTTTCACTATCACTTGAGTGAAAACATATTTGATCTTGTCTTCAATCACAATATAGTTGTAAAAACTAATGATTATAAAAAAACCCGAGAAACACCAAAAAATCAAAAGAACCGACTAAAACCTAAACCAAAAAATCCGATTTTATGTTGGTTTAATTTGGTGTATAGATTTAATAAACCTACATGATTGGTTTGATTTTTTTTTTTTAATAAAAAACAAAACCAACCCGACCTAAGTACACCCCTAATGAATAGTATAGGATCTGTCTCTGAGTCATAAGTAAAGACAAATAAATATAGATGAGGTCTGAATCTGTCTCGAACTCTGAAGCGCATCAGTACCTCGAAAGCCCAGAGTCTTCACACAAAGATCAGCCGCCATGTGTGATTCTCAAACTAGGATTTGCACCAAAAGGACACAGTAGGAGTGAGTACGGTCTACTTATACTCAGTAGGTATCATAGGCCGACTGAGAAAAGTAGAAAATAAGATAAGTAAAGAAAATACTATGAGCATGCAACGTGCAAGCAGAAAAGTTCCCAAACGATAGCTCACACTGTCTCCACTAGCAGTTCTAATAAGACATACATAATAGCAAAGAGGACACACATACATGCAATCATACATGGGAGCTTAATACATGATAAGTAACACGTAAAAGCAACACATGATGTGCAAATGCAATGCTATACAATGGATGATGAAGTGAATAGTCGAAAGTCATCGCATGACTTTCTGTACACACCTATCGAGCCTCAATGCTCCCAAAATAGGACCCATAGGGGGTTTACAACCCGTATACTATCTCAAATTTCCACCAATCTTAGTCTCATGTCTCAATCTACCCGACTGACACATCCTTCTATCTAGGCATTTTTAAAACTGTCTCATTTTCTTTCAAAAATCAATGTTCCTCAATAGTACCGATATCTCATGAATGTGTATATATGTAATGAGGATATAATGCTCATAATCAAATCAGTATCAGGCTATCAAATCCATTCAATACGTATATAAGTGAGCTCATAAATCAACTCAATATGTCAATAATTCATGATATCAGTTCTAGTTGGGCACCATTGGAATAAATATGCATGTAAGATACATATCAACCAACAAACATGGGTAATTTATCATGATAAGGCAACCAATGCTCAATAAGGCCTATAATATCTATTCAAGCCCCAACTTGGGTATCACACTAAGAAATAAGGCCAATGATGTCAAATAAGGCCCCCACACGGGCAACATGCAATATCAGATATTCACAAGTCAACGACAATAAGAATATAAGCCCCTACACGGGCACACAATAATAATAATAATCTGAAAATACCATTTCTATAGTTATTCTCCCCAACCCATAGCATGCTTTACTTATTTATTAACTACCCAACTCAATCTAAAGGAAGTTAAGCCATAATCTACCTCGAATGACGAAAATCCAAGCCTAAAGTCCTTCAACACGAAGCCTTCCCCTTTCGAATGGCCTCAAAATCTACTACAATATTCAAATATAACATCTACGCATTAAAAGAAAGCTAATGATACCTATATTGGCCATATTTGAGTCGGGTCCAAAACAGGTTCGAAAAAGGAGTTCGAAAACAAAATGGGTAAAAGTAGAATTTTATTTTAGAAATACCTTCCCCAAGGTTAAAGAAATCTACAACTGAAAATTCTGGCAAAAACGAGTTAACAACGAGTTGCTAATTGAATAAAAACCATTTTTAAGCTTTTTCAAAAAAATCCTTAAAATTCCATGTTAAAACCAAGATTAAAGAGTGTTTTGATAATATAAATCAAAGTAAAGTAATGGAAATAAGATTTTGGAGCTTACCCATGCTCAAATGGTGATGAAAACCCTAAAAATCGCCCAAACCCAAAGCTCAGATTCTTAAAATAATGAAAAATTGTGAAAATGAAGCATTTATACTGTCCTGTGAATAGTACCTCACGAACGCGGTCAACCCTTTGATCGGCCAATAAAATTGGCCTTCTCGTTCGCGACCAGGACTTCCCGTTTGTGAAGGCTGATAAATTGGACCTTTGCGTTTGCTACAGCCCTGTCGCATTCGCGATGGAGGAAATGACCCGATCCAGACCAACTTACCCTTCACGATCGCGGAAACAACATTGCGATCATGATGAAGAGAGAATTCCTTCTCCACTTTTGCGGCCAGTGGCTCGCGTTCGTGAAAAAGGATCTGGCATGCCCCTGATATTAGCAAATCAGCAGAGTTTTTTATGCCTTCAAAACCTTTGAACGGACCCTCGAAATTCATTCGGGACCCCACAGAATCAATCCATATATGCTCCTAGGCTATTTTTATAGTTTTGGACTTAATGGTGATGTAGGATTTTCGAAAAAAGATCATTTTCAACAATTTAACTGCCGGTACCCCTTTAAGACATTTTCAAACGAAGGGTCGAAATGCAAACGAAGGGTCGAAATGCAAAATAAAGGTTCCAAACCCAAACCAACCTCGCTACTAACCCAAATTCAATATTTTGGATCTAATGAAACTGTCCAAATCGTCATTCGGGACTTGAAACATCAAATATTGACCGAAGTTAACTATATGGCTCTTAAATCCTCTAACAAACACAAACTCTCCCAAAATATTTCCGATCGCATCGAGAACCGTGCCAACCATCCCCACACCCAAAATCAACATGTAGCAGCTACGGGGAAGGCAAAATGGTCAAAATACATAAAAAGCAATGTTTCACACTTCTTGTCATTACAATATCCACCACTAAGACTCTAGTTTGTCTTCGAACTAAAATGCAAGGAAATACCTGAATCGGTAAAAAACTGAGGGTAACTGATATGCATGTCGAACTCAATCTCCCATGTAGCCTCCTCAACAAGATGGTTTCTCCACTGAACCCTAACCACAGGAATATCTTTAGAACGCAACCGCCTCACATCCCTAGCTAAGATGGACACTGGCTTCTCTAAAAAGGTCAACCTCGCATCCAACTGAACCCAGTCTCAATGAAGCACGTGAGACTCATAAGGGATATAACGCCAAAGCATAGATACATGAGAGACTGGATGAACGGTAGAAAAGTATGGAGGTAAGACTAACTCATAAACAAATTGCCCAACTATCCAAAGAATCTTAAATGACCCGATATATCTAGGGCTAAGCTTGCTCCTCTTTTCGAACCTCATCATGCCCTTCATGGGTGACACACGAAGGAAGACTCGATCAATAATCCCAAACTTTAAGGCACGTAACCTGCGGTTCCTATAACTCTTTTGTCTACTCTGGGTTGCCCGAAGCCTATCCTGAATCACCTGAACCCTTTCCAAAGACTCGCGAAGCAAGTCAGTACCACAGGGTCTAACCTTTGAAGTCTCAAACCAACCAATAGGAGATCGACAACGCCTACCATACAATGCCTCAAAAGGTGCCATCTCAATACTCGAATAGTAGCTATTATTATAAGCAAACTCCTCTGAGGCGAAATATTGCTCCCTTTGACCTCCGAAGTCCAAAACACATGTGCAGAGCATGCCCTTCAAAACCTGAATAGTTCATTCCGACTGACTATTGGTCTGGGGGTGGAAAGTTGTGCTAAGGTCAACCTGAGTGCCCAACTCTTTCTGAAACGTATGCCAGAACCTAGAAGTGAACACTAAGACTCTATATGAAATAGTAGACACAGGTACCCTATGAAAACAGACTATCTCATGAACATAGTGTCACGACCCAAATTTTGAGTCATGATGGCGCCTACCGTAACCCACCAATAGGCAAGCCAAACCCTAGCTCGGAGCGACAAACAACGGGCTAACGGGCGAAATCTCGTAAAACAGAGAAGAAGTAGAAGTAACCATATTTATAAACATGCTATAACGCTAAAGACAGAATCAGAATATGTATATATACCAAGACTGAGAAGGAAGAGGACAGTATATAAAGTCAAGAACCCTTTCCAAGACCTGGTGAGGTCAGTACATGAACCACTACTAACATACCCAAAACACAAGACAGAAACCAAATATGTATAACAAGTACAATAGTCTCGAGAGCAAAAGACTATACAGTAGAAAATGGAGTAGGATCTGCCTCGGACATCAGTAAGCTCACCCTGCTCCAGAGTCAATGCTAAGAAAAGAGTCACGTCACCACCGTCGACTAGTGCCTGGATCTGCATCGGGGAAAAAGATGCAGAAGTGCAGTATGAGTACTGGGGCAACGGGTACTCAGTATGCATCGTCGGCCGACTGAGCTTAATGTAATATAAACAGGCTAAAGTACGGGGGTGCATACTAAGTCTGGGTATAACTATAAATAATAAATACATAAGTAATGGTCGAGGCGTATAGACATGCTCAGGAGAAAGTAAGTGCGATACAGAATAACGAGTAAATAAATGCGTAAGTAAACACACAAGTCAAACATAACCTATCTGGGTCCCCATAAACCCGATAGGCACACGAAAGAAAACAATAACCCAGTCTGGCCCCCATAAACCAGCGGGACACACAAGAAAACTAAATGTATAGTCACCAGTGTCTCAAAATTGTATCAGTATCCAGTAATCACAGTAACCAGTACCAAAACTCTCCAATCATGTCATAACCAGATGCCGGACTCGAACCGGAACTCATAATAATCAGTGGCCGGACTCGAACCGGAACTCATAATAATCAGTACCCATCATATCTGAATCAGTGGCCGGACTCGAACCGAAACTCATAATAATCAGTACCTATCATATCTTAATCAGTGGCCGGAACAAAACCAAATGTCATATCATATCAGATAAAAGAGAAAACATGCTAGTCCGTCCCAGGCTAAAACTGAAGCATAGGTAAATGAGCTAACCCATTACTTGCTGCAAGGTAAGTCCCCAGGTCCTCCTAGGTCCATAGTCTACTATCATGCAATATCTAAGTCAGTCCGGGTATCTAGAGTAGTTCATGACAAGGTGGGTCTTAAGTCTAAGCTAAGACCAACAATCCCGATCAAGTGCGGTGCTGTCATGGACTAAAATGCTAAATTGGTCAATTTGGGTATAATTTGGGGTGACTAAATACCGTCACAAGTATAACAGGTCACAGAGGGCTTAACTAAGCCCAAAAATGTCAACGTTCTGACAAGTCGACAAAAAGGGTAACGGGGTCCACTACCGGGTCCCGAATACCAAGTCTGGTTATACCTGTCTAATTCTGTCTAAGCCTGGACTAAGGTCCAACAATAATATTCCCCAATCAGCAGTCCATAACAACAATACTATCCGACCCCAAATAGGTCATAAGTGGTGTACCGTAAGGATAACGGGCCTGGAATGTGTCCGAACAGCCCTATCCGGCCTAAAAGGCCAACATCACAGCAAACCACCACCTCCAAGTCTATAATTACAGCCCACAATACCAGCACAATAGCACACATATATCATACATAAGCTCAATCTAAGTGTAAAGGAAGGTAAACCTAGCCTACCTGGACGCCGTCGAGCACCTGCTAAAGCCAGTTAAATCGGAGCCTTTCCCTTCCGAGAGGCCTCAGACTGCTGCCACGCTACCAAAATAATAAACTTCATGTCAAAACATGACTATTGATACCTATATTGCATTAGTTCAAAAAATGTCCAAAAATCCCACGTGGGGCCCGCTTGCGGAATCGCAAAACCGAAACCGTTACAGCATTCCAAATCACCCCGTGATCAATAGTCACAACAGATGCTATCCAAACCGAGCTCATATTAAGCTCTAAATCAGCACCAATAATAACACCACCAAATAACAATTCAAAACGCGACTTTAAGCTAAAATTAATCGGGAAAACTTACGATATAAAGACGCTATACTATCAACCACGTGATCTCTGAGCTTGAATAACTTGATGTAGAAGCTGAAGGGAAATATTTTTATCTAACTATTGATGAGGAGTGAAAGAAAAGGCACGGTATGCATTATGCAGTACCTAGTTGTAGCGAGAGAACATTGAATGAAATAGGTTTTTGTTGGAGTGTAATGTTTTTCTTCAGATAGTATAATTGACAACCATTTTTAAGTCATACATAGCATATATATACACGCACACACCTAAGTTAAATGGAAGATGGTTGGCAACTTACTATTTAAGGATAAGTTATAACATTTTCTTATTAATAAATAAAAATTATGTGTTGTCCAACCCTTACATACACATTGCAACCCCTTTTTCTCAATATTACACGTGGATGGGAGTGGAGGTGCCACATTCCATGTTCCTTATCCCCTTATGCATGTATTTGGATATTGCATAGGTCCGTGGTAAAATAAATACAATATTTTGAATATACCATAATTAATAGAAAATTATTTCTAACAAAACCTCTATAAAAGAAAAATATTATTTTAACATAATTAAATTCACTATCTCCGCTTAAGTTATTAATAAATTATAAAACTATTATAAAATAGTATAGATATATCATACTAAAGAATTTTATAAATTTTATAAATTTCAAAAATATTTTCAAAAGGTAATTAACTATGTCATTTTACCAAATTTTAATTTAATTTAATATTTTACAACGTGCTCGGTCTAAATAATATTCTCAAACGAACTGCCCGAGAGCCGAACTGTCAGTCCCAGCAAGTCATAAATTACTTGGGACAGTTATAGAAAAGCTCTAAACGCCGAGAACACACTAAAACGAAGGAAATAACCGGGAAGGTCATTACAATATCCACTACTAAAAGGACTTTCGTCCGCGAAAGTCAAGAATAAGCACATACCTGAAGATGTGAACAAGTAGGGATACTGAGCTCGCATGTCACGTTCAAGCTCCCAAGTAGACTCCTCAACCGGACGGTGACGCCACTGTACCTTAACCACTGGAATGTCCCTGGAGCGTAACCGTCTGACATCTCTGGCTAAAATGGACACAGGCTTCTCCACAAATGTTAGTTTCTCGTCTAACTGAACCGAGTCCCACTGAAGCACATGCGACTCATCTAGAATGTATTGTCGCAGCATAGAAACATGAAATACTGGGTGGATAGCTGAAAATGCCGGAGGTAAAGCTAACAGATAAGCCACTTCTCCAACTGTCCGCAAAATCTCAAAGGGTCCAATATATCTGGGGCTAAGCTCACCCTTCCTACCAAACCGCATTACGCCCTTCATGGGCGATACTCGTAAAAAGACCCTGTCACCCACCCTGAATTTCAATGGACGACGTCTATGGTCAGCATAACTGCTCTGTCTACTCTGAGCTGTCCGCAGCCTATCTTGAATTACTCGAAATCGGTCCAAAGATTCTCGGAGTAAATCTGTGCCACGAGGACTGACTTCTGAAATCTCGAACCATCCAACTGGAGACCGACACCGTCTACCATACAAAGCCTCAAACGGAGCCATTTGAATGCTGGAGTGGAAGCTATTATTATACGCAAACTCTGCCAAAGGTAAGAACTGATCCCACTGACCCCCAAAGTCCAACACACAAGCGCGAAGCATATCCTCTAATACCTGAATAGTCCGCTCTGATTGCCCGTCGGTTTGAGGATGAAATGCAGTGCTGAGGTCCACCTGGGTACCCAACTCTTCCTGGAAAGTCTGCCAGAAACTGGAGGTAAACTGAGACCCTCGGTCTGAGATAATAGATATTGGCACTCCATGTAGGCGGACCACCTCCTGAATATATACACGAGCTAATCTCTCAGCACTGTAGGAAACTCGAACAGGGATAAAGTGTGCAGACTTAGTCAACCGATCTACAATAACCCAAATACTATCAAAACCACGGGAGGTGCGAGGCAGTCCAACAATAAAATCTATAGTGACCCGCTCCCATTTCCACTCGGGAATGGGCAATTGCTGAAGCATTCCATCAGGTCTCTGGTGATCGACCTTTACCTGCTGACAACAAAGGCATCGGGCTACAAACCCTGCTATATCTCTCCGCATACCACTCCACCAATAGTGCTGTCTCAGATCTCTATACATCTTAGCTGTCCCGGGGTGAATAGAATATCTAGAACTGTGAGCCTCACGCAAAATCAACTGAATTAAATCTTCAACCCTCGGAACACAAATACGACCGTCAAACCTCAGAACACCATCAGAACCCAAGGTAGCTCTCTCAGACTCACCCCTCAATACCTGATCTCAAATTCTACGGAGACCGCTATCCTCAAATTGACGACTCTGAATCTGCTCCAGCAAAGTAGATCTTGCACCAACACAAGCGATAACCCTCCTGGGGTCAAAAATATCCAAACGCACTATCGAGTTAGCTAAGGACTGAATATCCAAAGCCAACGGCCGCTGAGAGACTGGAATGAAGACTAAGCTACCCATACTCACTGCCTTCCGGCTCAAGGCGTCCGCTACCACATTCGCCTTGCCCGGATGATAGAGAATAGAGATATCATAGTCCTTCAACAATTCAATCCATCTGCGCTGCCTCGAATTAAGATCCCTCTGAGTCATTATATACTGAAGACTGCGATGGTCTGTAAGGATCTCACAATGCACACCGTATAGATAATGCCTCCAAACCCGCAGTGCAAATACTACCGCTGCTAATTCTAAGTCATGAGTGGGATAATTATGTTCGTGCACCTTCAGCTGCCTCGATGCGTAAGCAATAACATGACCCCGCTGCATTAAAACACATCCCAGACCGATACCAGAAGCATCACAATACACGATGAAACCCTCGCCCTCAACTGGAAGAGTCAACACAGGGGCAGAAGTAAGTCGATCCTTAAGTTTTAGAAAGCTCGCCTCACAATCCTCAGACCACTGAAATGGAACCTCCTTCAGGCTGGTCATAGGAGATGCAATAGATGAGAAACCCTCAACAAATCGCCTGTAGTATCCTGCCAACCCAACAAAACTGCGAACCTCGGTAGGTGACGTGGGCCTAGCCTAACCTCGAATAGCCTCAATCTTCGCTGGGTCTACCATGATACCGTGTCTGGACACAACATGGCCCAAGAAAGCTACAGACTCAAGCCAGAACTCACACTTTGAGAACTTGGCATAAAGCCGATGATCTCTCAAAGTGTGGAGCACAATCCTCAAATGCTGCTCGTGCTCCTTGCTGCTCTTTGAATAAACCAAGATGTCGTCAATAAACACAATCACAAAAGAGTCAAAGTATGGCCTGAATACACGATTCATCAAATCCATGAAAGCTGCTGGGGCATTGGTCAATCCAAAAGACATCACCAGGAACTCATAATGGCCGTATCGAGTCCTGAAGGCTGTCGTTGGGATGTCCTCAGCCCTAACTCTCAACTGATGATATCCAGATCTCAAATCTATCTTCGAGAATACCGCTGCACCCTGAAGTTGATCAAACAAATCATCGATACGAGGCATAGGATACTTATTCTTCACCGTCACCCTATTTAGCTGTCTGTAATCGATACACATTCGCATAGATCCGTCCTTCTTCTTTACAAACAGAACTGGAGCACCCCACGGTGATACACTCGGCCTGACAAAACCCTTCCCCAGAAGATCCTCAAGCTGACTACTCAACTCTCTCAACTCAGCAGGAGCCATACGATAAGGAGCTATAGAAATAGGTTGGGTGCCCGGCTCAAGGTCAATAATGAACTCTATATCACGCTCAGGAGGAAGGCCAGGTAAGTTAGTCGGGAATAAATCAGGAAACTCACGAACAACCGGGATGGAGTCAAGTGACGGACTCTCAATGCTAGCATCCCGAACATAAGCAAGGAATGAATCACATCCCCTCGACATCAATCTACGAGCACGAACATATGAAATAATCCCTGTCGGTGTGCGGTTAACAGAACCCTGCCACACCACCGGGGGTACACCAGGCATGGCTAAGGTAACGGTCTTGGTAAAGCAATCCAAGACTGCATGATGAAAAAACAACCAGTCCATGCCCAGAATCACATCAAAGTCTACCATGGCCAATACAATAAAATCAACATGAGTCTCAAACTCCTGAATAGTCACCAGACATGATCTATATACCCGATCCACTACTAAGGAATCACCAACGGGGGTAGATACACGTAAGGGCACAGATAATAACTCAGAACACAAACCCAACCATGGTGCATAATAAGTAGATACATAAGAAAACGTAGATCCGGGATCAAATAACGCAGAAGCTGGCTGATGGCATACGAAAATCATACCTGTAATCACTGCATCCGAAGCCTCAGCCTCCGGCCTAGTCGACACTGCATACAACTGATGCTGGCTACCACTATTATGAGCACCGACCTGACCACCAGTCCGACCTCCCTGCGCTCTACCTCGAGAACCCTAGGGACTACCCCGACGACCCTGTGCACCACCTCTGCCTGCTGGCGGTATAGATCTAATGGGCTATGCCGTCTGAGCTGAAGGCTCAATCGCCATGCGCTGAGGACACTCACGCGCGAAATGACCGACAACCCCACAAGTGTAGCATGCTCCTGGCTCCCTGCTCGGCCTAGAAGGTCCAGCTGATCTGGTATGGATACCTCTAGTCGATGAACTAGACTGACCACGTCCCTGAGCTGTCTAACAGAACCACTATAGACGGGCTGACCCCTATCAGATATTTGCAAAGCTGACTGTACGGGCCTACTGGACTGACCCTGTCGCTGAAAAGACTGCTGAGGGTACCTACCCTGAAACTGAAAACCACGACCTCTGAACTGTGAACCACTATGGCTCCCACTGAAACTACCCTGAATACGAGGTCTCTTATCGCTGCCCCCTTGGGCCTCGCGATCCATCTCTTCAATAGAGTATACATACTCGGTAATCTCTGCGAATGACTTTCCTGAAGTCACTAAACTCTGGGTAGCTCTGCGGAGTGTCAATCTCAGTCCCCTGACAAAACATCTAACTCTCTTATACTCATCAGGCAGAATAGAGGTAGCGTGCATAGCAAGAGCATGAAACCTTGCCTCATACTTGGCGACAGATAACGAACCCTAAGTCAATCTGGAGAACTCATCCCTGAGCCGCTCCCGCATAGTACGAGGCATATACTTTCCTAAGAAAATCTCAGAGAACTGGGTCCAGGTAACCGGCAGAGATCCTGCTGGCCTGGAATCAAGATATCCCTTCCACCATCTCCTCGCTGCAGTATCAAACTGATATGCCACGAAATCAACACCACGAGACTGTACCAATCCCAAATTCCTCAGTCTATCCTCGCAGCTGGACAAGAACTCATATGCAGCCTCACCCGGAGTGCCAGCAAATCTCGGTGGAGTCAACCTCAAGAAACGCCCCAACATCCTCTGCTCATCAACAGACATAACAGGATGATCTGTAACCGACTGTGGTGCTACCGGCGCTGGCGGAATCTCAACTCTGAGTGCTGCAGCTGCAGGCTGCGCCCCAACACCAACTCCCTATACTGCTGGTTGGGCTCTCTCAGCTGACGGACCTCCAACTATCCCCAACAACTGAAGTAATGGACCTCTGAGCAAAGAAGCATCAATAAATCCAGGTGGAGCCTGGGCTGCTCTCTGGCCCACTGGCTGCTGTGGCGGCGGAGCATCTAGAGCTATAAAAGGATCGGGTGGCTGATCCCTAGCATGATCTCGGCCTGGGGCTGCTGCTCTACCCTGCCCACGACCTCTGGGTCGACCTCGGCCCCTAACTGGAGCCTTGCTGCAGGCTTGGGGTCCTGACCCCCGGCTCTTGCACTATGCGTCCTAGCCATCTGCGTAAAGAGTGAACCAAATGAAGATCAGAAACCAACACAGACCCAATGCACGGAGGCGAATCAAAAAAATGAGAGACTCCCCTAAAAATGCTTCGTTGCCTCCCGAGGATAGGATAAGAACGTCTCCGTACCGATCCGCGAGACTCTACTAAACATTGGCTCATGCACCAACAATACCAGTGAAACCTAGGCTCTGATACCAAGCTGTCACGACCCAAATTCTGAGTCATGATGGCACCTACCATAACCCACCAATAGGCAAGCCAAACCCTAGCCCGGAGAGACAAACAATGGGCTAACGGGCGGAATCTCGTAAAACAGAGAAGAAGTAGAAGTAACCATATTTATAAACATGCTATAACGCTAAAGACAGAATCAGAATATGTATATATACCAAGACTGAGAAGGAAGAGGACAGTATATAAAGTTAAGAACCCTTCCCAAGACCTGGTGAGGTCAGTGCATGAACCACTACTAACATACCCAAAACACAAGACAAAAACCAAATATGTATAACAAGTACAATAGTCTCGAGAGCAAAAGACTATACAGTAGAAGATGGAGTAGGATCTGCCTCGGACATCAGTAAGCTCACCCTGCTCCGGAGTCAATGCTAAGAAAAGAGTCACGTCACCACCGTCGACTAGTGCCTGGATCTGCATCGGGGAAAAAGATGCAGAAGTGCAGTATGAGTACCGGGGCAACGGGTACTCAGTAGGCATCGTCGGCCGACTGAGCTTAATGTAATATAAACAGGCTAAAGTACGGGGGTGCATACTAAGTCTGGGTATAACTATAAATAATAAATACATAAGTAATGGTCGAGGCGTATAGACATGCTTAGGAGAAAGTAAGTGCGATACAGAATAACGAGTAAATAAATGCGTAAGTAAACACACAAGTCAAACATAACCTATCTGGGTCCCCATAAACCCGATAGGCACACGAAAGAAAACAATAACCCAGTCTGGCCCCCATAAACCAGCGGGACACACAAGAAAAGTAAATGCATAGTCACCAGTGTCTCAAAATTGTATCAGTATCCAGTAATCACAGTAACCAGTACCAAAACTCTCCAATCATGTCATAACCAGATGCCGGACTCGAACCGAAACTCATAATAATCAGTGGCCGGACTCGAACCGAAACTCATAATAATCAGTTGCAACCCCTTTTTCTCAATATTACACGTGGATGGGAGTGGAGGTGCCACATTCCATGTTCCTTATCCCCTTATGCATGTATTTGGATATTGCATAGGTCCGTGGTAAAATAAATACAATATTTTGAATATACCATAATTAATAGAAAATTATTTCTAACAAAACCTCTATAAAAGAAAAATATTATTTTAACATAATTAAATTCACTATCTCCGCTTAAGTTATTAATAAATTATAAAACTATTATAAAATAGTATAGATATATCATACTAAAGAATTTTATAAATTTTATAAATTTCAAAAATATTTTCAAAAGGTAATTAACTATGTCATTTTACCAAATTTTAATTTAATTTAATATTTTACAACGTGCTCGGTCTAAATAATATTCTCAAACGAACTGCCCGGGAGCCGAACTGTCAGTCCCAGCAAGTCATAAATAACTTGGGACAGTTATAGAAAAGCTCTAAACGCCGAGAACACACTAAAACGAAGGAAATGACCGGGAAGGTCATTACACATAGATACTAGCCAACCTCTCGGCACTAAAAGATATCTGAATATGGATGAAATGGGCCAATTTGGTCAATCGATCCACGATGACCCAAATGCTGTCAGAACCATAAGAAGTATGAGGAAACCCACTCACGATATCCATAATTGATCCACTCCCACTTCCACTCAGGAATGGGTAATCTCTGAAGTAAACCACCCGGTCTCAAATGCTCGGCCTTAACCCGCTGGTAACATATGCAACGAGCTACAAAGTCTGCTATATTCTTCTTCATACCACCCTACCAATAATGTTGCTTCAAATCATGATACATTTTGGTCACCCCTGGTTGGATAGAATATCTGGAACAGTACGCCTCTTCTAAAATCAATCTCACTTATCAACCAACTCTCGACACACAAACACGACCACTAATCCTCAACACACCATCAGACTCAAGAGAGGCCGCCTTAACCTCGCCACTCAACACCTAATCCCGAATCACTCTCAAACTATCATCATCAATCCGGTGAGCTTGAATCTGCCCTATCAAATAAGATTTAGCATCAACAAAGGCTAAAACACGCCCGGTTGTCGAAATATCCAGCCTAACTATCTGGTTAGCTAAAGACTGAACCTCTAAGGCTAAAGGCGACTCCTGGGTCAAGAGATGAATGAGCTAAACTCCCCATACTAGTTGACTTTCGACTTAAGGCATCCACAACCATGTTAGCCTTACTCGGATGATAAAGAATAGTGAGATTATAATCCTTAAGTAACTCAAGCCAACGTTGCTGTCTCATATTAAGATCTCGCTGGATGAAGAAGTACTGAAGGCTACGATGATCCGAGAAAATCTTACAGCAGACTCTATACAAGTAATGCCTCCAAACCTTCAACACAAACACAACCGCGACCAACTTCAAATCATGGGTAGGGTAATTCTTCTCATAATCTTCAACTGACGAAAAACATAAGCAATCACCTTACCCTATTGCATCAACACTGCACCAAACCAATACCAGAGGAATCACAAAATATGGTAAAACCCACAATCTCCTTGGGCAAAGTCAAAATGGGAGTCAAAGTCAACAACTCCTTGAGCTTTTGAAAGCTCGCCTCACAAGCATCCGACCACTGAAATACAACCTTCTTCTGAGTCAATTTGGTCCAAGGAGCCGCAATAGATGAGAAACGCTCTATAAAACTCCGATAATAACATTCCAAACTAATAAAACTTCGAATCTCGATGGAGAAGTAGGTCTAGCCCAATCACGAATCGCTGCCATCTTGGTCGAATCAAATATGATACCATCCTTGGTCACCACATGACCTAAGAAAGAGATAAAATCCAACCAAAACTCACTCTTGGAAAACTTAGCATAGAACTTCTCATCATTCAACCTGTGAAGTACAATCCTCAAGTGCGTACATGATCGATCTCATTCTTGGAATAAACCAAGATGTCATCTATAAATACAATCATAAAGGAGTTGAAATACGATTGAAATACCGATTCATCAACTCTATGAACAATGCAGGGGCATTGGTCCACCCAAAATACATAACCAAGAACTCATAATGATCGTATCGAGACCAATATGCCATCTTCAGAACATTCGAAGCTCTAATCTTGAGCCGGTGATACTCGAATCTCAAATTAATCTTAGAAACCACCGAGGCAACCCTGAAGCTGGTAAAAAAGATTATCAATGTGAGGAAGAGGATACTTATTCTTAACTATCACTTTATTCAATTGCCGATAATTAATACGCATGCGTATAGAACCATCTTTCTTCTTCACAAACAAGACAAGCACACCCCAAGGTGGCACACTCGATCTAATAAAACCCTTACTCAACAAATCTTGCAATTGCTCCTTCAATTCATTCAACTTTACTGGGGCCATCCTATAAGGAGAAATGAATGTGCGCTTGGTACCCGGCTCCACATCAATAGCATGATCTAGAGGCATACCAGACAAATCCATAGGAAACATACTCATGAACTCGCGAATAACTCGAACAGACTCCAAAGAAGGTGGTAAGGAAACTCTAGTATCACAGACATAAGCCAAATACGACAAGCACCTTCTTTCTACCATGGCACACCCTTTGGATCCGAATTAAATGTACTCTTCCAAGCTAATCTTGGCACACCCAGAGTAGCTAAGGTCACGGTCTTGGCATAACATTCCAAAATGGCATGATAGGGAGCTAACCAATCCATACCCAAGATAACATCAAAAAAACCATATCTAGGATAGTCAAGTCTACCCAAGTCTCACGACCCGCAAAGGTAACTACATAAGATCGGTACGCCCAATCCACTACTAAAAAATCTCCTACAGGGGTAGAGACATGAAGAAGCATAGCATGGGGATCACATGCAATATCAAAACCAGAAGCAAAATATGTGGACATATAGGAGAAGGTAGATCTGGGGTCAAATAACACAGAAGCAGATCTGTAACAAATTGGGATGATAACTGTAATAACTGCGTCAGAGGCCTCTACCTCAGGTCTACCAGGTATAGCATAACACTGTCCACGTCAGCTCCCGAATTGAGTAACATAGCGACCACCTCTCCTATATCTACCTCTAATACCTCTAAAACTACCCCTACCACTTTGTTAACCACCTCTCACTAAAGATATCGAAGTAGGGTAAAACTGAAGCTGAGAACCCTGCTGAGTAGGTCTATACACACGTTGGGGATAATCTTTGGCCCAATGGCCAACCTCATCACACACTAAACACCCTCTACGTCTTGACTTAATTTGAGGAGGTACAGATGAACTAGGACGATCGTCCTATCCCGAAGAGCTGAAACTGGTACCTCCACTAGAATGACCTAACACCTGGCTACCTGAAGCCATAAAACCTAAAGGTCTACCACCTGATCCCTATAAAGCAGCCTGAACTGGCCTATCTTGATACCTACGGGAACCTCTACTCTGGAAATATCTGCTATCAGAGATGCAACCACTAAACTCGCCCTGACGGTGCACCTTCTTGGTGCCTCCCTAAGTAGCCTGAGTAATAGACTCGGTTAACTTGGCATGCTCAATAATACTCTGAAAAGAAGCCCCTAAAATAACCATTTGGGCAGTTGTTAACTGATAAGGACCCACTAATACCTTCACAAACTTACAAATCCTCTCTGACTCAGTAGAAATATTGGCGGCAGAATACCTGGATAGAGCATGGAAATTTGCCTCATACTCAGCAAAAGACATGGAGCCCTTCTCTAAATGATCAAACTCATCACGCATATGATCTCTCAAGTTATATGGCACAAACCTCTCTAAGAAAGCCTTAAAAATCTGGGTCCAAGTCATAGCAGGCGAACCCAAAGGCCTACAACTGGATAAAGATCTCCACCAATCCCTAGCCACATCCGTCAACTGATAGGTAGTATAGAAGACTCCATGAGACTCAAGAGATCTAAGATTATGTAACTTCTCCTGAAAGTAAATCATAAATTCATAAGCATCCATACCAATCGCTCCACTGAACTTGGGAGGAGTCAAATAAATGAACCTCTCAAACCTCTTCTGATCATCAGAAGACATCACTGTACCTGAAGCAACTGGAGGAATAGTAAGTCTGACAAGCACTGAATCCACATGCGGGGGTACCTTAGATGATAGTTGTATCCCTAAAGTAGGAATACCATAACCAAATATTGATACAAACGACAAAACACCACTCGAAGTCTGAAGAATACCAGGTACACTCAATGGAACACCCTCAAAGCAACTTAAAAGATGAATTAATAAGTCCTGAAGCACTGGGGTATCAACTGAACTCTGTGGAACTTGAGTTGGCCCCGCACACTCTGTCTGTAATTATCTCTAGTATACACAATCTCAGGCTGGGGAGAGGCCTCCTAGCACGTCCTCTGGCTGGGGCAACTCCTTGTGCCCTTTGTCTACCCTTGGGTCGGCCATTACCCATTTCTCATCCTCAAACTGGGGCTCCCATATCGGGTGTCGGCTCATCATACCTTGCATCTCTAGACTTAGTCTTCACCATCTGTGCAAAAATAATGGAATACAAGTTAGAATATTAGGTATGAATGACCTGTACAGTAAAGAATCAAATTAGAGAAGTTTTTCCTAAAGATATCTTATAGCCTATCAAACATAGGTACGGACCTCTACGTACTAATCCACGAGACTCTACTAGACATCCTGCTCTTAAACTTATGAGATCGGTGAACCTAGCGTTCTGATACCAATTTATCACAACTCAAAAATAAGGTCATGATGACACTTATCGCGGCCCAGCCTTGAAAAGTAAGTCAATCACGTAAAGATAAAGAAAAATTGGAAACAACAATAAAATAAAACAAGGCGAGACTTCTAGAACAAAGTCAGACCATAATATAGATAAATACAAAAGTCTAAACAAAAATATCATAATTTCCAAAATCTGATGACATAAATGTAGAGCATCTAAACAACTATCCGAATACTGAATAGTATAGAATTTGTCTCTGAGTCATAAGTAAAAGACAAATAAAGATAGATGAGGTCTAAATTAGCCCCAAACTCTGGAACACATTAGTACCTCGAAAGTCCAGAGTCTCCGCACAAAGATCAGCCACCACGGGTGGTTCTCAAACTAGGAGCTGCACTGAAAGGGAAGAGTAGGAGTGAGTATGGTCCACTTATACTAAGTAAGTAAGTAAAGAAAATACTATGAGCACGCAACCTACAAGCAAAAAAATTTCCAAATGGTAGCTCACACCGTCTCCACTAACAGTTCTAATAAGAAATACATAACAACAAAAAGGACACACATTTACGCAAGCATAGATGGGACTTAAATACTCAACAAGTAACATGTAAAAGCAACATGTGATGTGCAAGTGCAATGCAATGCGATGGATGATGAAGTGAATAGTTGAAAGTCATCGTATGAATTTATGTATACACCTACCAAGCCTCAGTGATCCCAAAATAGGACCTATGAGGGGTTCGCTACCCGTATACTATCTCAAATTTCCACCAATCTCAGTCTTATGTCTCAATCTACCTGACTGGCACATCTTTTAATCTAGGCATTTTGAAAGTGTCTCATTTTCTTTCAAAAATCAATGTTCCTCAATGGTACCGATATCTCATGAATGTGTATGTATGTAATGGGGATATAATGCTCACAATCAAATCAGTATGAAGATATCAAATCCATTCAATACATATAAAAGTGAGCTCAAAAATCTACTCAATATGTTAATAATTCATGATATCAATTCTAGTAGGGCACCATTGGAATAAATATGTATGTAAGACATCAATAATATCATATCAACCCACAAACAAGGGTAATTTATCATGATAAGGCAACCAATGCTCAATAAGGCCTATAATATCTATTCAAGCCCCCACTCGGGCATCACACTAAGAAATAAGGCATTCAAATGCACAAATAAGGTCAATGATGTCAAATAAGCCCCCACAGGCAACATGCAATATCAGATATTCACAAGTCAACGACAATTAGAATGTAAGCCCCCATACGGCCACACAATAGTAATAATAATCTCAAAATACCATTCCTATAGTTATTTTCCCCAACCCATAGCATGCTTTACTTATTTATTAACTACCCAGCTTAATCTAAAGGAAGTTAAGCTATAATCTACCTCGAACGACGAAACCTCAAGCCTAAAGTCCTTCAATACAAAGCCTTCCCCTTCCGAATGGCATCAGAATCAACTATAATATTCAAATATAGCTTCTACGCATTAAAAGAAAGCTAATGATACCTATATTGCCCATATTTGAGCCGGGTCCATAACTGGTTCGAAAAATGAGTTCTAAAACAAAATAGGTAAAATTAGAATTTTGTTTTAGAAATACTTTCCCCAAGGTTAAAGGAATCTACAGCTGAAAATCCACGTAAAAATGAGTTAATAACGAGGTCCTAATTGAATAAAAATCATTTTTAAGCTTTTCTGAAAAAATCCTCAAAATCCCATATTAAAACCAAGAATAAAGAGTGTTTTGATGATATAAATCAAAGTAAAGTGATGGAAATAAGGTTTTGAAGTTTACCCAAGCTCTAATGGTGATAAAACCCCTAAAAATCTCCCAAACCCAAAGCTCAAATTCTCAAAATGGTGAAAAATTGCGAAAATAAAGCATTTATACTGTTCTGTGAATAGTACCACGCGAACGCGGTCAACCCTTCGCATTCGTGAGGGTCAATTTTGATCGTCCAATAAAATTGGCCTTCTCGTTCGTGGCCAGGACTTCACGTTTGGGAAGGTCGATAAATTTGACCTTCGCGTTCGCTACAGCCCTGTCGCATTTATGATGGAGCAAACGACTTGACCCAAACCAACTTACCGTTCGCGATCGCGGCCACAACCTCGTCCTCGCGATGAAGAGAGAATTTTTTCTTCGCAATCTCGGCCAGTGGCCTACTTTTGTGAAGAAGGATCTGGCATGCACCCGATTTTAGCAAATCAGTTGAGTTTTGCATCCCTTCGAAACCCTCTGAACGAACCCTGAGGATTTTTTTGAGACCCCACAAAATAAATCCATATATGCTAGTAGGATATTTTCGATGTTTCAAACTCAATGAAGACGTCAGATTTTTGAAAAAAAGATCATTTTCAACAATCTAACTCCCGGACCCTTTTAAGACATATTTTCAAACGAAGGGTCGAAATGCAAAATAAAGGTTCCAAACCCAAACCAACCTCGCTACTAACCTAAATTCGACAGTCCGGATCTAATGAAACTATCCAAATCATCATCTGGGACTTGAAAGTCAACTACATGACTTTTAAAGCCTCTAACAACCACAAACTCTCCCAAAACATTCTAGATCATATCGGGAACCGTGCCAACTATCCTTGCACCCCAAAATTAAAATATAGCAATTATGGAGAAGGGTAAAATGGTCAAAATATATAACAAGCAAGGTCTCACACTTTAGGTCATTACAAATACCATAACGACTATGTGCCAAACCGTATCAAGTATATACACCTTCTTCAGCTTGCAAGACAGGACCTATGAATATCACCTCTTCCAGTACGTGGTCTTTGGACATAGAAATCCATAGGGGACTCGGGATATCTGTATATACTGCCTAGTCCCAAACCATGACTTATAATAACCATCATAACCAATCTACTCCATCCAGTACAAGAGAGAAATAAGAGTATAATAAGATGCCCGGACTCAAACCGATGCTAAATAAGTATAATAAGTACTAGGATTCAAATCGAGACTAAACAAGTATAAAGTTGTAATTCCATTGCCCGAGATGGAATCCGGGTCTAAAATGGTGTAATAATATAAAAAGGGACAAAATCTCCCTAGACCAAAGTAAATAAGTAGGGGTAAAAAGAGTGGATTCATAATGGACTGGAATCAGCCTCGATCTAATTTCTAAAGTAGTATGTTTAGTTTAAAATATCATAATTCAATAATAAGGGTGGTACGACTTCCATTTTAAAGGAATCAATTTTAAAAGTAAAAAAGGTGAGAATAAATCCCTCTTAAGAAAATAATAGAAAAACCAAGGTCCTAATCAGAATCGTATAACCAAATAAGCGTAAGAATGTCTAAATATATGGATGCCATCACCAGTATCCAAACAATACAATTGTACACGTATAAGAACTAAACCATGTCCTTTCAAAGAATAGAGTACTAACCTGGTATCCAACTGGTATCATATCCACGGCCTCGGGCCCAACAATATATAAAAAACAAGGATAACCACATTATACCTCAAAAAACTAAGGTAAATCACGAGCATTAATCTACTGGGAGGATCTAATCAAGGGATGTCACCCAAATGACTAAGTAATACAGTAAATCTTATCCTAAGGGATCCTTAATGTCAGCCTAAGGTCAAGCAAGTCTATAATCAGGCGTAATAGAGTCCGATAACTATAGCAGGTATTCTAGACTAAGGCTCAATTTATATTTCTAATCTAAATCCCCTAAACATTTCAAATCAAGATACACTAGTTATAAACCTATCCTAGAATCCCACCTAGCCTGGAATCTATTCAGTACAGAATCTCATGGAGAATAGTAGACCATAGCTTACCTCAAAGTCGAACCGTAGTCTTGAATCATCCACAAACTGTTCGTATCCCCTCCACAATCTATAAATAATGTCACGCTATTAAAATCATAATCTATATGTTAATACGAGTAAAATGATACCCATATTGAACTATAAAACTCTGGGCCTAAATTTGGGTAAAAAATAAGCTCTGGATCCCACAAATGAAATTTCAAAATTGAATTAATCACTAATTCCCTCGAAGGACAAGGAATGTGTGCTTAAAATTTGAGCACAAACGAAGCATAAATCGGGGCTCAAATCACCCCTACGAGTTAAGGAATTTAAGACCTAATTTCTAGGAATTTACAAGGAAAAGGATGGAATTTGAATGGGAAAAATAGTGGAAAATGACCAAGGGGTGTTTGAATTTGGTTACCTTAACCTCAATGGATGATTTCCCATAATCTCCCACACTCTATGCTCCAATAATGGAGGAAAATACCCTAGAAAATGAAGGAAAATTAGGGGAAGAGAAAGATTTAAACACAGCAGTGACCGTTAAAGCGGTCACTTAGCCACTAAAATGGCAGCTGACCACTAAAGCAACGGGTATAGGTGGGCGAGAGCCCGCTAAAGTAGCACCCTGGTCGCTTAAACGGCGTCTGCTAAAGCGGACATGGACTACTAAAGTGACCCTCAGCCAGGTGGCCAAACCTCTAAAGCGGTACAAGGCCGCTAAGGCTGCCACTGCTAAAGCGGCTGTACCAGCAACTGAGAAACCAGTAAAAGCCTATGTCCCAATAGACTCTGATTGGGTGCTCGGGATACGTTCGAAACCTCGTGCATGCAAATGAACTATGCAACCATACCAAATTCGATATTTCAAACTCAACAAAACTATCAAAACTTCTATATGATCTTGTTTCGACAAAATATGGGGCCACACCTGATGTTGTATTTTTACTAACTTGCAACCAATAGCCCAAAATGAGTTCGGAAGCCTCGAGACTCAGACCAAGTGTCCCTTTAGCCTAAAATCAACGTTCTGGAGCTAACAACACTGTTGGAATTCTCATCCGAGGCCATTTACTAGAAGTTTTGGTTCAAGACTAATTTCTCAACTTCAAAAGCTCCAAAATAGGGAATGGGCTTACAACCCTTACGAACTATCTGAAAATCGAACCGACAATTTTGGCTATTCATAAATGACCTGTAGCATCTTTGGGAAGGCACAAAATGCTGGAAATAAGCGAAAATGGCAAAAATGACCCGAAGGATCATTACAATAGCCACTTCTAAAAGGACGTGCATCCTCAAAAGTCAATGGATAGAAAGACACCAAAAGTTTGAAAGAATGAGGTATTGGGCCCATATTCCCCATGCAAACCTCCCCAGATAACCTCTAAGATCAACGAACACTTCCAAGGGATTTTGCTAAAGGCATCCCTTTTTGCTTCACACTCTCGCTCCAACTCTCAAGTAACCAAGAACTCATCCTTAACAACCAACCGACCTCTAATTGAACTGAGTTAGACTGAAGTATGCAAACCTAAACCATAGCGTACTAACATCACACCAATACAAGCACAACCAAGCAGATACTCAACCAGACTAAAGACAACCCAAGGCTTGAACCATGCAACTAACTCTAAATTCTAAATTTAATATTTCATTGCCTTTCCAAACCTGGTGACTCCTTTGAACTGCATAGAATCTCTCCAGTATCATCCGACTCCTACCTGCGTAATCACATCACCCTAACCTCGAAAGACTGAAGATGATCTACAAAAAATCCACACAAACTAGCATATGAATAATGTCCAATAAGGTTTTGCCTGAATACTCAAATGGTGGTGACCAAAGTCTGTGATCTCTGTCAAAGCTACTAACTGGTCCGGATAACCCTCAAAACCAATAGTCAAGAGTCCAAAGAAAAATCTCTCAAAATTGAATAATCTACTCTAGAGTGCCCCACCGACAGTGGGTGCAACCATGCTAAGCCTAACTGGAGTACACCCCTTCCACTGTGTAGACATACAAAATTCTTGACGAAAAATGAGAATCCAAGGTTAAAACAGTAGAAACCAACACTATGTACCAATGAACCATCCTTCGAGCATTTAGCTAATACAACCTTCCTGAACTGAAGAAAAGTAAGTCAGTAGGTAATAAGTAGGCTTAGTCAGCCTGTCAACGAATGCTCAACTGAATCAAACCTCAAAGCAGAGCTGTAACTAAACCACACAATCCAGAGCTATAATCTCAACACTGAAGCTAAACCACTCGATCTCAACTATCCAAACTGATCCTGTTGACGAGTAAGCATCCATACTCCAAACTCTATCACAAATTTCAAGTCGTCATTCAAAGGAGTCAAAAATCATCATTGGAGGCAACAAGTCTACACTAAGGTCAAATACCCAAATCAATCTCACCTTCAGATATTAAGTATTTATCCAATGGGTCTCGCAAGGGCTGAAACTGAAATGTTGCCGAAGAACATAATCGCAACTGAGGAAAACCAAATGCTAAAAAAACAAGTAATAAAATCCACATCCACTGAGGGCATAACACATCAAGGAATAACCAAGAACTCACCAAGGCTGCAAAAAGTACTAATGGTAGCCAAATTTCGAGCAACTCAAAAACTACGATCTTAGCTAGAATTTGGTCAAACCAATACTCAATCTATAGCAACAAGTACTTACTCCCAAAAGATCCTTGCTTTGGTTACCAACAACTGATACCCAAGAACATACCACCAAGCAAAAGCATTCCATGAAGTCATACTAGGCCGAACAAGTCCCAAAATGAGAATTTTGGAATTCACCCATTTAAACCTCCTTCAGCTCAACTGAACCATGAACCTTATTGTAGAAAGAATAGAGTACCCAACTCAACACCAACACCAAGGTCAAGAGTACCACTGAGAGACAAACCAAACAATTTGGAAAAACAACCTCAACTTACCAATCTTAGGAACGGGCCATAGAATAAGGGTCGCCATTGCTAGAACCACAACAAAACCATAGAAGGCCAAACCTACCTTCGTTTTCACTCTCTCAACAACCGACCTAACCTTACTAACAGAGAAGGGAAATCAACCAACCAATGTTCTAAACAAAACAAAAAAGAATCACAAGAAGGGATACTAACCAGATAAAGCTAATCTAGCCATCTTTCAAGTAAGGATCAATCAAAATTAAAACAACAACCATAATAACAACAGTATAAAGTGCAGGTGGCATATAATCTAAAACAACCAGTGCCACTCTAGGATCACATCAAATCCAATATGCCAAAGAAAATGGGATTTACCCAAGCGTTATTCCCTAAATCAAACACAATATCAATCCACTCAATCCACTACTAAAAGAAAATATCTACGAGAGTAGTCATATATGCACAAGTCTACACAAAGGCTTAGAACAATCAATGTAGTAATATCAAGGCATAAGAACACAGAAGGGTATGAAAACCCCAACTCAATTCCAATAGAAACTAAAATATCGTAAACCAAAAGTGCACCTACAACGTTGAAATTCGAAGTCATAACCCCTGATCCATTCGAAGAAGTACGAATCTGAACGCGTTCGACCCCGAACTGAGCATCTGAATAACCAACTGAAATACTAACTGCATTACCTCTAATCGGAGGTGTCACAACCCTATGAGACTGATCTAATTGCTCAATAATCCTACATCGGGGACACTGTTTGGACCAATGGCCAATTTTTCTGCAGTCGTAGCAAACCTCTGAAGCTCTAACCTGGCGAAAAACATGAGCTGACCCCAACTGGCTAACCGACTCACGCTTGGGGCACTCCTTAGATTAATGTCTAATCTCACCACGACTAAACCACGCCCCTAAAGCTCTCTGATGCACTGTACCTGCTGACCCAGAATGGCCACCACGACCTGAAGACCTAGACCAGCTACCCCATAATGCCTAACCAGAACTCTGTCTACTGTGATAACCACAACCTGTCTGAGAGCCACCTATAATCTGAGGTGCTACTTGTACAAATCTGATAGACTGCAAGTGGTAGTGATCTCTGGTGGGAAGATCCCTACCTCCGGATGAAATACCACTAATATTATACTGTGGGTATAGTCTCTTACCGCCACCCTCATATGTCTCAAGACATGCCCTCTCAGTAGTCCTCACATGATCAACAAACTGAAGGAAAGTAGACCCAGCTACTATCAAATACTCTGACACCATGCGAAGTGGTAAAGTGAATCCTCTGATAAATCTCTGCACCAAATCATGCTCTGCAAAATATAACATAGATATATGTCTGGCCCACTCAAGAAACCCAATCTCATACTCTGAAACTAATAAAGATCCATGCTGAACACCAACAAACCAAACTCTAGCTTGAGAACCACTCGGTGTACCGGGCACCACCACTAGTTGTAAAGTATTCACAAAAAGACTCAAAATCTCCAACACGGTATTTTAAGAAACTTAGGCAGTCACAAACTCTGTTGTAGCTTGGGCTGACCTCAGGCCCTCTGGTTGATATTGAAGTTCCTCAATATTATTCTCTAACTCCCTAGCCCGAAGCTGAGCTGAAACTTTGGTAAAACGCGTAGAAGTCCCATCCGTATTTATTGACAACCTCGTGTTATTCCATCTGGGAATGAGTGGAGTCAAAAGAATTACTAAGAGGTTCATAGAAGTATGTACACACGACAAGGAATCAAGAATTTAAATTTCCTAAGAATGCCCGGTGTCGCACCCCATTTTTCTTGCCAAAAGAGAGATTCGACGTGACAACTCTTTTTGGGATTAATTAAGGGTGAAGAGTCACCACCTAACGAATTAAGGTGCGTTAGGGCACCATTCTAAACTAATTACGATTAATTAATTAGTCTATGTCAACCAGAAATTCGGGTAAGGGTTCAGGTTACCTCGAAAGAAAGGTGTTAGGCACCTTTCGAGGTCCACAAATGTGGGTCCCGACCGAACTTGTATATTATGTGGGGAAATTCTATGTAATAAATAAAGGTCTATTATTTTATTAACCTAATTTTAACTAAGTGTTTAAATAGGGAAAAAATAATAAACAAAATTAAACATACAACTTATTATCTGATTAATAACTAACTACGTGATAAAGTAGTAAAAAAAATGCATAAATAAATAAAGGAATTAGAGAAGCGAGAAGATAGAAAGACACAAATTATAATGGAAAAATTCATTAAGTTATACCTAGACTACCCCCCAAAAAACATGCAAAATAAATAAAATTCAATCGAATCTAGCCAAAGGTTAATTTTTATTTTATTCGGATCAGTGTCCGGCTTATTAACGGATGACAATGTCATATGTTGCATTGTCGTATTCTTCTCGGATCAACTTCCATCATTTCCGAATGTTCTGCCCACCCCACCTAGTTTGGTTATTAATCTTAAATGCGTTCTAAAGAAAACGATAAAACTAACGTTTCCTAAAATACCTATCCGTCCCAACTTAATGTCCAAGAGGCATTGGACTTACTATTTTTGGGATTTGATTCTAGACAAGAAGAACACTTAGGTTGCCTAATTAGACTCAGGATTTACGTCAAGCAAAACACATAGGACTAGCAATTAGCACGTAAAGGTTTCAAATATGCCTCTTATTTAATTAAAGTTAAATAGGTGATTAACATGCTTAAAAGATAGTTATTCATTTTTACATAATTGAAACCTATAGGCAGGATTTCTAAGCGAGACACATTAATCAAGATGCCGACAGTTAAATTGAAGTGCTAGATATTAAATTAAGGATGCTGGAAATTAATTTAAATATGCAAAAAATTTATTTAAATTAATTGGGAATTACTTTAAATATGCTGAAAATAGATTTAAATATGTTAAAAATTAGTTTAAACATGCAGGAACTTGACTTAATTGTGCAGGAATTTTAATTTAAATATGAAAGGAATTAACTTAATATGAGAAAAAATTAATTTAATTGTGCAGAAAATTTAATTTTAAATATGTCGGAAATTAATTTAATATGCAGAAAAAAAATTAATTTTGATTGTGCAGGAATTTTAATTTAAATATTCGTGGAATTAAGTTTAATTGTGCAGGAAATTGTGGCAAGGCTGGAAGTTGATTTAGAGATGGCGGAACATATTTACATATGCAAAAAATAGGTTTAAGATGCCAAAAATTAATTTAGATTTGCAGGAAATTGATTAGAAAATGCTGAAAATTGATTCAAGGTGCTGAAATTAAATTTTCATATGCTGAGAATTAGGTTTATATGCTGAAAATAGTTTTAAAATGCTGGAAATTAATTAATACTTGCTGAAAAATGCTGGAAAATAAACTTTAGATGCTGAAAATTAATATTAAAAATGCTGAAAATTGACTATTATATGCTAGAAATCAAATAAGCTTGCTGGAAATTATTTTAATAAATGCTGGAAAATTATCTAAACTTTGCTGAAAACTACTTTAATAAAATGCTGAGAATTATTATTTTATTACTTTTTAGATGCTGAAAACTAGTAAACATATCGAAAATATTTAAACATGCTAAAAAAAAAACTTAAATAGACATCCTGGAAATTAAGTGAATATGCTGGAATTAAATTAAATATGCTAAAAAAATCAGTTTTAATATGCCAAAGAATTAATTAAACACGCTTAAATTAAATTAACACATTCAAAATTAATCTAATAAGTCCGAGGGTTAGTTAATGAAAAAAAAATGATTTTTTTGAGCAATAAAATAAACAGTTAATTATCTTAGATCGTTTGCCTAAGTGATAAAATAATTATACTAACACATGGAATCTATTAAACAATCCTATAGACATGATACCTAGATGATAAAATAACCAAATCATAGAATCCCCGCCCCCCAAAACAATACCCATAATTTTATTACAGAAGTATTTATACAAAGTTATTACAGACCCAAAATGAATAGGAAAGAAAAGAAAATCTAAGCAAAAACCTAATAAATACCCCAACGAACCTTCTTTTCGTCACCATACTCGATCAAGGACCTGTTAAACAGAGCTATACATACCCAAATTGCACAAAGCCAGAATTCGAGCAACAAACAATTTCATAGAACAGAGAAAGAAAATCATGCAAGTAACACAAAGATAGATAAAAATACTACACGGAAGAATTAACATTAATGTGATAGAGACTAACCGGTCAAGCAGCGAATAGATAAAATAAGAAGACCTTAAACAGCGCAGCAGTGTGAAACCAAGAATAGAATTGTCCAAAGCCAAGGCAAACGGGGAACTTGAAGTATTTATTCTTTTAATATGTAGAGAGTATATAGTTGGTCTTTTTTTTTTGAGTTTTTGTAAAGAGGAGCCAAAAGTCTCTGTCCCTATATGAGAGAAGGAGCCTACTTATATAGTAGAGGATTGTTGTTATGCCGTTTATCAAAAAGGAAGAAGAATATTTGGTCAATTAATTAAAGAAATTCATTTTCCATAAAAAAAAAGGGGTGAATTAAATCTATGCAAAAGAATCTCCATTTACCATAAATAAGTAGGTAAGAATATTTTTGAATCAAAAGAGGAGAGAATAAATAAAATAAGGACATTGGAAAACTTGCCATATATGATCGGGTATTCAGGCAATCACAATTAATTAAAAAAAGGGGGAAATATATTGGAATCAAATAGCAATCAGAATTTACCAAAAAGGGTCAAGCGTCGGCTAATATATGTTTTTCACAAATCAGCATCAAATCCAACACTACACCATAACTACTTAAATACCGAAATTATTTTAAGGAAAGCAAAATTGATAGAGTAAATCATCCTTCCAAGTTGTCAATGACATGCAAATACTAAAACTATCCAATTTCAGTAAGGGAATAAACTTTAGCCATGGAATCAAATCATCTATTCACAAATAAATCAACTGACAGGTTTATGAATAAGTCAGTTCCAACTTACGAAATTAGGGTTAGCATAAAGTTAGTAGAAATTGGGGCTTTTTATGTATGATGATCTAAAGAAGCAAATAATCATGAAATTAAAAGAACCGAATCAAAATTCAAAGCCAAACATCACGAATTTTAAATCTAAAATCTGGTTCAAGTAATTCGAAAGCAAAGAAACTAAGAGTTAAAAATTCAAACCGTAAATGAACCAAAACCGGTCAATCGTCGCTCTGGTTTATTCGAAACCTCACCGGTCATCAACTCCGGCGAGGATGTGGCGGCAAAAAGACGTAGAGCAAAAGAACAGCGAACGAGAGAAGGGAGAGGTTGGTAGTGGAGTGCGGTGGAGTCCATGGTGACTGGTGGACGGCGGTGGGGTATGATTGTCAACTTCATCTCACCGGTTATCAGTTCCGGTGAGGCGGCATTGATTTTCGATGGACATGGAGGAGGAGCAGTGACAACATGGTCGTTTGGAGGAGATGATGAGGAGAAAGGGACCGGTGGGGTACGCCGACCGGCAGTGGGCTTTTGGTGGTGCGGCGTGTTTGTGTTTGGATTTTAATTAGGCTGCTATTTTGTAAATACCATAATAACTTAGTAAATGTATAATAAAATACTAGGAAAAATAAATCGATGTCATAATATATTATTTGAAATGGACGATAATAATAGCTTGAAATAATTTAGGCTTCTATAAATTATGAATACGAAATTTTAAGAAATGCTATAATAATAATAATAATAATAATAATAATAATAATAATAATAATAATAATAATAATAATAATAATAATAATAATAATAATAATAATAATAATAATAATAATAATAATAATAATAATAATAATAATAATAATAATAATAATAATAATAGACTGCGTGTTTATAAATTATGAGTATGCATATTTGCGAAAATAATTTAATAAATATTTACAAAATTATGTAAAATATTATATTTAAATTAGTAAATTATGTATATTATATAAGAATATAAAATTAAATGCTAAAAATAAATTGCATACCTTAAAATCATGAATACGAAATGTCAAAATTTATTCGATACCAAAAATAATAATTAGAAATTTACAACTAATATTTTTGATAAAATAGCAGCCTGTGAGGAATATCGGGAGGTCAAAATTGGGTGTCAATACCCGATAGCCTCCTGAAGATTGGAAACAAACATCTCCGTACCGATCCACAGGACTCTACTAGGCACTTTGCTCTTTTACCAGTAACACCGGTGAACCTAGGCTCTGATACCAATTCATCACGACCCGAATTCTCAGGTCATGATGACACCTACCATAACTCACCAATAGATAATTCAACCCATAGTCCGAAACAACTAATAACAGACTAATAAGAAAGGCGAAAACAATACTAAATTAAAAAGAGAGAGATAACAAAAAAAAAAAAAGTAATTATATCCCTAAGACCTCGTGAAGTCAGTACAAGAGCTTCTAACATAACAAGAGTACAAGGTAAAATACAGAGTAAATATATATACAAAGGCGTATCTTAAATTCAAAAATAGAGATTAGTCTAACAATAAGAGGGAGAGCAGGACCAACTCCGAACGTCAGGAGCTCTCCCTAAATCTCTGATCCATGACTGCCCCGCATGATGCACATATCAACTGTGAAGACTCGTACTATGATCTGCAGGCTGCAGATGAGTAGTATTAGTACCTAAGACAAGGTACTCAGTAGGAATCGATCGACTGAGCTCTAAAGATAATGCAAGTATAAATAGTATGCAAAGTAGGGACATATATAACAGTCAACTATCTAAAAAATGAAACATAATGATGCTAATGCAGCAATAAGGATAAACTATCCTATTCTAACAGTAATCAGGGACGAAAGCACGATACCATAAGGAGCCAATCTATATACAATAATAGAATGCACAAAAGGATATACAATATAGAATAATAGTAGGAAAGAAGGAAATTATATACAAACAGTAGCTAGAAAGGAGTGGATATACAACCGCGCTATACAGACAACCAAATACGAAGGTACTACCTTGAGGGAAATAATCTAACATTATAAGGATCACAAACAATAAGTTAACTCCAGCCTAATTAGGGTCTCTAACCGAAATACGAATAATCATAAAGTAATCTAACAACGATAGTATCTTGCCATAATAAGAAGTAATGGACCTCAGAAGCATACCTACAACCTCGGGTACCAATAAGTAACCAACCTACCATGAACTATACAATAATAACCAAACCATAATGTAACCGGCTAACCCGGACAACCAATAACCTAATCGCCCCCCATAAGCCTGAAAGGCACAAACAAACACTTTGCTAACAACAATCATAACTTGTACCTATATAATCCCCCATAATACCGATAGATACAAGCGCCAAACAATTATACTGGTGATAGGCAATGCATATGAACGAATGGATGAAATGTAAACCAATAATACCATAATGACTGTGTGCCAAACTGTATCAATTATATACACCTCCTTCGACTCGCCGGCTTGTAAGGCAGGACCTATGAACATCACCTCTTCCAGTACGTGGTCTTCGGACAGAGAAATCCATAGGGGACCCAGGATATCTGTATATACTTCCTAGTCCCAAACCAAGACTTCTAATAACCATCATAACCAATCTACTCCATCTAGTACCAGAGAGAAATAAGAGTATAATAAGATGTCCGGACTCAAACTGATGCTAAATAAGTATAATAAGTGCTAGGATTCAAACCGAGACTAAACAAGTATAAAGTTGTAATTCCATTGCCCGAGATGGAATCCGGGTCTAAAATGGTGTAATAATATAAAAAAGGTCAAAATCTCCCTAGACCAAAGTGAATAAGTAGGGGTAAAAAGAGTGGATTAATAATGGACTGGAATCAGCCTCGATCTAATTTCTAAAGTAGTATGTTTAGTTTAAAATATCATAATTCAATAATAAGGGTGGTACGACTTTTGTTTTAAAAGAATTAATTTTAAAAGTAAAAAAGATGAGAAAAAATCCCTCTTAGGAAAATAATAGAAAAACCAAGGTCCTAATCAGAATCGTACAACCAAATAAGCGTAAGAATATCTAAATATATGGATGCCATCACCAGTATCCAAACAATACAACTGTACACGTATAAGAACTAAACCATGTCCTTTCAAAGAATAGAGTACTAACCTGGTATCAAACTGGTAGCATAACCACGACCTCGGGCCCAACAATATATAAAAAACAAGGATAACCACATTATACCTCAAAAAACTAAGGTAAATCACGAGCATTAATCTACTGGGAGGATCTAATCAAGGTATGTCACCTAAATGACTAAGTAATACAGTAAATCTTATCCTAAGGGATCCTTAATGTCAGCCTAAGGTCAAGCAAGTCTATAATCAGGCGTAATAGAGTCCGATAACTATAGCAGGTATTCTAGACTAAGGCTCAATTTATATTTCTAATCTAAATCCCCTAAACATTTCAAATCAAGATACACTAGTTATAAACCTATCCTAGAACCCCACCTAGCCTGGAATCTATTCAGTACAAAATCTCATGGAGAAGAGTAGACCGTAGCCTACCTCAAAGCCGAACCGCAGTCTAAAATCATCAACAAACTTCTTGTCTCCACTCTACGATCTCTGAATGACATCGCGCTATCAAAATCATAATCTATATGTTAACACGGGTAAAATGATACCCATATTGCAATATAAAATTTCGGACATAAAATTGGGTAAAAAATAGGCCCGTGGAACCCACAAATAAAATTCTAAAATTGAATGCATCTTGAGTTCCCTCGAAGGACAAGGAATGTTTAATCGAAATTTGAGAACAAATAGAGCAAAAATCGGGGCTCAAATCACCCCTACGAGTTAAGGAATTTAAGACCTAATTTCTAGGAATTTACAAGAAAAAGGATAGAATTTGATGGGAAAAAACAAAGGAAAATGATCAAGACGTGTTGAATTAGATTACCTTAACCTCAATGGATGATTTCCCACAATCTCCCTCACTCCATGCTCCAACAATGGAGGAAAATGCCCTAAAAATGAAGGAAAATTCGGGGAAAAGAAAGATTTAAACACCAGCAGTAACCGCTAAAGCGATCATTTAGCTGCTAAAATGGATACTCCTAAAGCAACAGCTGATCGCTAGAGCAGCGGGTATAGGAGGGAGATAGGCTGCTAAAGTGGCACCCTGGTCGCTTAAGCGGCATCCGCTAAAGTAGACATGGACCACTAAAACGACCCTTTGTCGGGTGGCCAAACCTCTAAAGCGGCACAAGGCCGCTAAGGCGGCCACTACTAAAGCGACCCCTAAGCCACTTAAGTGGCTGAACCAGCTGCTGAGAAACCAGCAAAAGCCTAATTCTCAATCAACTAGGACCGGGTACTCAGGATACGTTTGAAACCCGTGAATACAAACAAACCATGTTACCATACCAAATTTGATATTTCGGAGTTAAAAAAACCATAAAAACTTCCATACAAGGTCGTTTAGACAAAATATGAGTCCCATACCTAATGTTCCATTTTTACCAACTTTCAACCAATAGCCCAAAATGAGTCTAGAAGCCTCGGGATCCGAACCAAGAGTCCCTCTAGCCTAAAATCAATGTTCCAGAGCTAACGGTGCTATCAAAATTCTTATCCATTGCCGTTTACTAGAATTTTTAGTCCAAGACCAACTTCTCAACTTCAAAAGCTTTCAAACAGGGAAATGGGCTTAAAACATAAACGAATTGCCTGAAATTCGAACCGACGGTTGCGACAAGTCACAAATGACCTATATCTACTACAGGAAAGCATGAAACCCTGCAAACAAGCATAAATAGAAAATAACCTAAAGGGTCATTACACTCCCACAGTTTTAAACTTTAGTATTTGCATGACCTTCAATTTAGTCTAGTTCACAATATTTCAGTTATCTTAGAATATTTTTGCATTTTAGTATTTATGCTTATCAAGATGGTTCCTTGCTTCTTAGTATACATCAATATTACTTTTGATTTAAATAGTTTATATTCCGCATGTTCAGTTTTATATTATAGTTCTTATCTCATATGTTCAGTACATTCAAAGTACTGATAGCATACTTTTTTTGTGCTATATTATGTTATAATATAGATTTAGACGCTCAGTATCCAGTCGCGATTAGCACAATCTGGTACTCAACTCAGCAAAAGAGTTTGGTGAGTCCTCATCTTTTGAGGAAGAGACTTATTTCTTTATTTTAGTTATTTATCCTTTCAGACTGTGAGAGTTAGCTGAGGACTTATCCCAACAACTTATCTTTAGTAGAGGCTTTCAGAAAGATATACTAGTATTTCAGTTTTATGATATAGTCAGACATCTACTCTATTGATTAGTAACTGGTATTTATTCAGTAGCTTCCACATTTAATATCTTATTTCTATTTATTTTCAGTACTCTTAGTGTCATGCCAGGCCATAGATTAACTTGTGGTCACTTGTGGCTCTAAGCACCGTGTTACGACTAGGGTGTTGTCTTGGATTGTGACATGAAATGAGGATTCATGCTCATAACAAAGATAATATCATGTAATTTATTAAATTTAATAATGGTAATAAATGAGCTCAAATCTTCTCAATATTTCAATAAATCATGAATGAATCATAAAAAGCACTATAGTAACTAATAGTCATGTAAGACATTAATAATATCATATAAAAGCCTCCATTCGGGAATCTTAATGGTTAAAATAAGGCATCTAGAGCTTAAACAAGGCCAAAACCAACCCCCACTCGAGTATCACCACAATATACACCTATCAAGTCAAATATAATGTTCACATAAGCCCCCACACGGGCAACACAACAATAAATAATCATCACATAAGCCCCACACGACAGCATGAATAAAATACCATCTCAAAATAGGAATCTCATGATACTCCCTAACCCATAGCATACTTTACATGAATGGTTAACTACCCAACCCAGTCTGAAGAAAGTTAAGCCATAACCTACCTTGAAAAGCCAAAACTCTTGCCTGTACCCATCAATAAGGAGATTTTCCCTTTTGTACAGCCTCGGATCGAACCCACTCTATAAAAAATATAATCTAGAAGTCAAGAGGAGTCTAAATATACTCATATTGGCCACTTTCAAATTGGATCCAAAAATAGTTTCAAAAATCGACCCCGAAGAAAAAAGGGTAAGATTAGAATTTTTATTTAAGAATCATGTTTTCCATACTTAAAGGAGTCTAACTATGAAAATCCATCAAAAAATAAGTTGAAATCGAGCTTGAAATCAAAGAAAAATAATGTTTACACTTTATCGGGTGAAACCCCAAAAATTCAAGTTTAAAATCAAGGTTTTGAAGTTATTTTGTATATGAAATCATTGGGAATTGATGAAAATAGGTGTTTAGAGTTTACCCACGCAGGATTAATGAAGAATCCTCTTTGAAATCGCCTTTCCCAAGGTTTTCAAGTCCAAAAATGGTGAAAAATCATGAAAAAAGGGTTTTACACTGCCTAGGTACACAGTACCTCGAGATCGGAGTCCCCACCTCACGATCGCGTGGGTCAATTTTGACCATAGTTAAATTGGTCATCGTGATTGCGGGAGGTGGGTCTCGCGACCACGATGAGAAACCCGACTCAGTCCATCACATATCCCTTCATGATCGCGGTGCCCCACCACACGATTGCAGTGAAGGAAAGTATCAAGGCTTGCGATCGCGACATGTGTCCACACAATTGCTATGAATCCTTGATACTGCACTAGATACGACAACTCAGCTAAGGGAAATGGTCTAAAATCCTCCAAACGGACCCTCGGGATAAATCCGTTAATCGGACCGGTCCGGGTCAACCCGACCCTGGTTCGGCATTTTTTACTGATTTCAATCATTCGATCCAGTCTTGGCTCTAACTGGGCCAGTCCGTATCGAGCCCAACAGTAATAATTTTTGCGATGGCCCATCCCAGGCCCCTTTATCATTTTAAACCGGTTTTATTGGGCCGGTTCGTGTTGACCCAACTGCTCTGGATTAATGGACCGATTTATCGGGCCTAGAATTAAAAAAAATAAAAATAACAGTAATTTGAATTTTGAATGTTTTTTAAATATACATTCAATATATACTACTTAAAATACTACTTTAAAGAATATACATACATATATACATTCAATATGTATACTTTAAAGAATGTACATATATATAAACATTCAATATAAACTACTCAAAAGAATATATAAAATATATACATTCAATATATACTACTTTAAAGAGTATACATACATATACATATTCAATATATACTATTTTAAAGAGTATACATACATATATATATTCAATGTATACTACTTTAAAGAATATACATACATATACACGTTCAATATATACTACTCAAAAGAATAAATAATACTACTCAACCAAACAAGCAGGACCTTTCACCGAGATAACAACACTGGGAACCACTTTACAGGAAGAGACCCTCAGACTGGATGATACAGTAGACCACGATCCCAAAATGACCTTAAACACCATCCTCTCGGCTAACCGGGTGCAACAGGACCACCGTTATGTCACCATAACACCACATCATCGGACTGAGTATCCCATCCTTACCCAACCATTATCCTAGCTCTAGATCTAACCATCTAATATGGGGCCTTCTTCTAGACTTTACCTTTCCCTTTGTTATCTTTTGTGGAGATGGAAGATTCTCCAGTCTTTCCTTTGAAGCTTTGGAGAAGTGGGTGCAGATTGTCCAAATCAATCTCACTAGTGCTGTGAACACTTTGTCCTTCTCCTGCTAAATATTCATTACCATATCCTTCTTCAGTATTAATGATGGACGCCATGGACATATCATCTGGTAACTCAATGTACAGGTTTTTCTGCAAGTCCTTTTTAATTTTGTCCATATATGAGGCGAGGATCTCTGCTTTGGTCATGGTCCCTTTCTTCATTTGAAGTTTTCTGGAAATTTGTTTAAAGGGACTATTTTCATCTTGTCTTGCAGCTAATTCCTGCAAAGTTGTATATTCTTGGACAGTCTTTTGAATATTATCATAAGTTTGTTGTCCATGAATCTTGCCATCATTATCTTTTTGGACCATTTTAGTCCAGAACTTGGTATAAAAAGTTCTTTCAAGGCAAGGGAATTCTGCCGTATCACCAATCTCCACAGACCATTTCATTATCCATGGAATTGAAAACTCAATAAAAAAAAAAAACATTGTTGACATTTCTTTAAAGAAAATATTTTCTTTATGTAATTCCATCAATTTAGGAGAAACGTCAGTCCATTTAAAATAAAGATTCCTATAAAAATCTAGTAAAATGTTTATCGTTGGACCATATAATGTCCACCACTTGGAAAACCATATTGGAATATTATGCAAAAATACTTGGTTACAAATCTTTATAAACCAAAAATGTTTCTTGCTAGGATTTTCATATAAAAGAGTTTTATTAAAACTGTCTACATAATCCCAGTAATTAAATTTGACTAAAAATTTATTTTCAGGATGTATGTATCCCTTTTCTTAAAAAGTATTTAATCCCAATCTTCTGGGCTTAAAACTTCTTTTATGATGATTTTAGAAAAACTAAAATCAGTTCTACTATTAGAAGAATAAAAGTGCTGGAATTCAGCAGACTTTGTTGTTGAGAGTATATTCTCATAATGCTTACTGTATTTATAAGTAGAAGTAACATATGATGTTGTGTTCAAATACCTTGACATTAATTTCAAGAAGTATCTTTCCATTTAAGATCAAATTTTTCCAGTAGAAGTATAACTTCTCTGTTTTCTTTTAACTCATATACCTCAGTATTTTCATTGCTGTCATCTGTCAGCGCTGAGGCGTAACTTGGGGGCATATTATCCTCCTTTTCTTTTATGGTTTTCATAAATTCCAGAAATTCCTCATACATAGGATGGACCTTATTTGGACTGGATGTTTCTGTAATTTAGAAGCTATAAGCTTCTGGTTTCTTATTTGGGCAAGGATATTTCCTCTACCTCTGCCTTGTCCTTGGCCCCTACCTCTATTAGAGGCACCTGAGCCTGAAAAGGTCGATTTGACCCCTGACTGCATCCTGAAAAGAAATAGCTATGAGCTCAATGTTCTCTTGTTAAAAAATCAGGAAGACTATTAGTCGATCCTTTCAAATATTGAATTTCAAAATCAAAAGGAGCTAATAAAGTTTTCCATCTTGCAAACATCTATTTTGAAACATCATGTTTAATATCTTTATGAAAGATAAATTTTGCTGCTTGGCAATCAGTTTTTATAAAGAACTTTTGATTATATAAATCACCCAGGAATTTAATAGAACATTTTACTATAGCAAGGATTTCTTTAGCTACAGTAGCATAGTTCTTTTGACTATTAGTCCATTTGCTAGAGTAAAATTGAACAAGATATTCTTGTTTCTTGTTTTCAGGGGAATATTGTATTAAAATTCCTCCATAACCAATATCAGAAGCATCTGTTTGAACTATTTTGATCCAATTTGGATTTGCTAATGTAAGACATGGTAAATTATTAACTTTAGCTTTAATATTTTTGACAGCTTGCGTATGACCATCTGTCCAAGCTACAAGATTCTTTTTCAACCTGTCATATAAGATAGCAGTATCTTTTATCAAATCTTTGATAAAAGGAGAAATATAATTTAAACTTATCAAAATTCTTTGAAGTTGAGTTTTATCCGTAATAATATCAGAAAATTTGGATGTAAACTCAATACTTTGATTAATAGAAATTATTTTTCCTTTTTCAATAATATGTCCTAAAAATTGGACTTTTGTTTGAAATAAAAGCATTTTTGGTTTAGAGATAACCAAACCGTTTTGAATAATAATTTTCTTGAATAAATCAAGATTTTTAAAATAGGTTTCAATATTTTTTGAATACAACAGTATATCATCAATGTAAACAATTATGAAATTGCTATATGGAATGAATATATCATTCATTATTTTCTGAAATTTAGAAGGAACATTTTTAAGACCAAAGGGCATAACATTCCATTCGAATTGCCCCACTGGCATATTAAAAGCAGTCTTATATCAATCCTGCTTCTTGATTTAAATCTGCCAATATCCAGACTTTAGATCAAATTTAGAAAATATAATTGAAGCATGGAGTCTATCCAATAAATCCTTCTTATTAGGGACTGGATAGCGAATCCATTTTAAAACCTTATTAAGGGGTTTATAATTTATAACAAGTATAGGAATTCCCCTTTCTTGTTCTGCATGTTTATTAACATAAAAAGCAGTACAAGACCAAGGAGATTTAGAAGGTCTTATTAAACCTTTATCCAAAAGTGATTGAATTTCATTTTTACATAATTGTAATTATTCTGAATTCATCTGGCAAGGTCTAGCCTTATTATGGATATTTTCCTCTACAAAATCTTCCTCATAAGGTAGACTTACCACATGTTTTTTCCTTTTCCAGAAAATATTTGGATGATCACCACATATTTGTAAAGTGAATTGGTTTTGTAAAATCTCTATTTTCTCCTTTAATTTTGGAGCTTGTAAACTGGTTTCAATGGATAAATGGTTTATTTCATTTTTAATGAAATCTGCTTGTTTAATTTTTGACAAAATCCTGTCTCTTACCTGATTCAGATATTTATCAAAAGGTTGAGTTATAAACTCTAACCGAATTTTCTTGTTATCATACGTTTATGTAATACCAGTAGTATCCCACTTAGTAATAGGGAATATGCATGAAAAATGGTACGCCGAGGATTATTTCATCTGAAATATCTTTGACTAATACAAAAGTCTCAGGCATACAAACTTTGTTATTACAAATATAGGCTCTTGGTAATTTAAAATTAATTTTTATTTTACTTCCGCTAGCATTACGGAGACTGTGGGTAGTTTAATAAAAATACCTGGAAGGTATTAGTCCTTCCTTTATACAATTTAAATCTACTCCGCTATCAACTAGGGCAGTAAATATTTTTTTGAAATTGTAATCAATTAAAAGAATATTTTTTGTATAAAATTTTTGTGAAGTTAATAACTCCAATATTTGAAGGAATTATTCCTTTTCTTTATCCTTTGAGGATCCCAGAAATAAATCTTTAGGTTTCGAGGTTTCAGCTTCATCAATAAAATCCTCGAACTGATCTCTTAAGTCAACATTTATTTCCTGACTTCTATTTTCATCAACATGAGACATCTCCAAGCTTAAAATCCTTTCATCCATGACTTTATTATTCTGCTTGAGGTTTTCAACTTCTATTTTGAGATTATCAACCTCTTTGATCAAATCTTGAAGAGTAGTCGGAGTATATTCTGACTTTTGTCTTTCCTTTAACATTTGTTGAACCTCAATCATTAAATAAACTCCTTTTTGAAGATCCTGTGTCTGATTCTTAGTTGAAGTTTGTCCTGGACCTTCTAATTTATCTATGATTTGAGACCTGATTTTAGGATCTTTGATGACGTTTAAAAGTTCTATTAACTTGTCATCTCTCAGAACCTTAATATTAAGATTCTTAAATTGGAAATATATCCCATAAAATTTATCCGTTTCTTGGTCTTCACATGGTTGTCCTATCTGACATGGAAGACATTCTTCTTCTGAAGATGAAGGAAGGTAATCTTCATTCTGGAGAACTTTTAGTTCTCTTAGAGCTCTTAATTCTTCCTCTATAGAAGAATCTTCAGGTTCACTATGTTTCGGTGATGAGATTAAAAGAATTTTGCATAAAGAATCTTTTATCTTATCATATATATCTAGGAGTTTTATCTTCTCCTTCATTTTGAAATCTTTTGCATAATGTCCTACCCTGCCACATCTGTAGCAAGCATTTGGCTTATCCGAGGACTTAACCATTTTTTTTTTTTTTTTATTAAAGGTTTTTTTCCTTTTAGCCCTTTTCTCCTGACGTTTGTAATATTTATCAGGATTGAATTTTTTTTTGAAAGATTTCTTCCCTTTCTTATGGTCTTTAGGTTTTTTGTGACCTCTTTTAGGCATATCCATACCAAATTATTCACAAAAATCACCAACCTGTTGTCTTTCATTAAGACTCTGCTTCTTAATTTGTTGGTTTAGCTTGATCTCATTGCATAAATCTAGGCCTTCCTGGGTGCACATATTAATTAACTTTCCATATGAAAAGTTTTCATAATTAATACTATTAGCACCTGCCCAAAGAGCTTTCCTTACTCTTTCTGCAAACAATGTTGGAAGCGCATCCATAAATTTGGATTTTCAATAAGGACTATTACACTCGGTTAATTCCAGGACTCTTGAAAAAAACGTGTCTTTGTACCACCTAAAAGATGAAAGAGCCTTGCATCTTAGATTTTGAAGAAGGGTCCTAATAGTTTCACTATCATCTGACCATCTTCTCGTAAAATGCTCAATAATATTACAAATGAGAGTATAAACAGCGTTTTCACTGAGAACTCCATTCTCATTTTTAATACTAACGAGTATAACTCCCCGTTGCTCTCTTGTGAGGTAATTATCCTACCAGCCTTTGAGCTGACCTGTAAATCCAAAGATCATCATTTATGCAATATTCTTATCAGTATTGCCAGCTTGCTTGCAAATTGTACTGTACATTATCATACGATGAACCAAAGTATAAATTTGCCTTTCAGTGAATCCATCTATGTTCCATTCATAAATGTTTTTCCCACTGTAACTATTATTCATAATATATTCTGCCTCTTCCACCAAAACATCTTGGGGGGAAGGTCTGGGATAATAATAAATACTCTAAGTAGGTTTATTCGCAAATTTGCGATCAAATTTGTAAATCTTACTTTCTTCCTCCTTTAAATTAAAATCTTTAGTTAAAGGTGTAAGCTTAAGATCCTTAAACTTAGCTTCTATGACCTTTTCTAAATCAGAGGATTTTTTTAATTTGAAATCCTTGACTTCTGGAGGAGGTTGAATAGTAAGAGCAGCTATGATAACCCTATCATCTCTATCCTTTCTAAGTCTAAGGTCGATAATATCTTTTCTAACCCTATCGACTTTGTCATGCAAGGACAGAATATGGTCTCCTAATACAATCATATAAAAATTAGCATAATTTTGTTGTTTAAGCATCATATTCACATGCTTAACAGTTGTATCCATAGTCTCATCTTCCAATAATTTAGAAAATGCTGAAAAATAGACAGTTTTATCATCTTTCTTTATTTGAAAAGATTGTTGGGGTGGAAGTGCAGATCTAGTAATTTCTGAGCTACTAAGTCTATAATTCTTTTCCAATACCGAAAGATATTTATCTATATATTTGGCCATAAACCATGGGATAAATGCTATGATTTTATTAAAATTTGCAAGATCTTTATAAAAATAATTTTGAAAGAAATCAATTTCTTTTTTGTCAAAGTTATCAAAAAACCAATTTCTAAAGTGGTCCCATCTGGGTTTTTTAAATTTTTCAGAAATCTTTTTTCTTGCCGGTGAACCCGGTCTAAAAGCAATTTTCGTACTAGTCATTTAAACCAGTTGGAAAATTCATTTCTGAGGCAGTAGGATCCTCATCAGTGACTGGAACAACAATATTATTTTTTCCAATCATAATAATATTAACCCTGTTATCTTCCCTTATTTGAGAAGTTGAAGCTCTAGAAGGATAATCAACAACATAATCAACAGGGAAATATATGAAGGCACAGATCTCATCAAAGAATTAGATCTATTGATTTTATTCAAAAATCTGATATTATCCGCTTCAAAAATTGGGTCTGTAAATTTAATTTTTACAGTACCATTAGCAGACTGTTCAACTTCAGTGATTTCACTAGTTGAATCAGATCTAGGAGGAGCAACCTCCTCAATAATCTATTCTTTTGGAAAATCAATTTCATCCCATTTAATGGGTTTACGAGTAGTGACTTTTGATTTACCAAAATTTGTTTCTATAAGAATGGTTTCATTTTTAAAATCCATCATTCTGCACATATGATTCAAAGTATATAAAGGCTTATAATAAATCCTATAACAGATACACATAACTTCAGTACCTGGTGCATAATTATAATAATATTTAACATTAAAGCATTCAAAGAATTGTCAACTGACAAAGAAATTTGCAAATTAGGGTATGCATTAAAATAGACTGGTCCATAAGCTAAACTAGTCTGAATTGTCCCTATAAGAGACTTTCTCCAATTCTGATTTCTACCATCCCTTAAATCTGTTATAAAGCTTTCAGGTAGACCTCTTAGCGTCAATGGTTTAAAAGCCACTTGAATTAAACCGATATGCATAAACTTATGCGTCTCCCTATAAAGGTCTAAATCATTTTCAGATAATAGTCTATAAGTAGCATGGTCACTATGAACAGTCAAAGTTTCTTCGGTTGTTAAAATTGTTAAAACAGAGTTTCTCAAAAGTACCTAACTGATATATTACCTTAGGTTGAATCCTAGGGATGCTCCATTTATTAAGGAGATCTAGTTGTTGAGGCATATCATAGTCCTCTTTTTTACTGTTCTTCACAGTAGATCTTTTCTTGATGATTTTCATCTAACAGAGAAGTGTTAGACCAGACTTACTAGGATCTGCTATGAAACATGGCTCTGATACCAAACAAGCAGGACCTTTCACTGAGATAATAGCACTGGGAACCACTTTACAGGAAGAGACCCTTAGATTGGATGATACAGTAAACCACGATCCCAAAATGACCCTTAAACGCCATCCTCTCGGCTAACCGGGTGCAACATGACCATCATTATATCACCATAATACCACATTATCGGACTGAGTATCCCATCCTGACCCAACCATTATCCTAGCTCTAGATCTAACAATCTAATATAGGAGCCTTCTTCATAGCTTACCAGTCTGTCATAGTCTAACACTTATGGAAATTAGCCTGTCATTTAGGGTAATTGCATATAAAAAATTTTAAATTAAAAATAAATTTTCACCTTATAGCTAAGGTTGTCACCAGTAGTAGAGAGAGATGTAAGAGAAAATTTAAACTCTTATTAAGAAAGTATTTTTACAAGTGAGAGAGAGAGAGGGGGTTCTCCAAACCTGACTCTAACCTATACTCCTCAAATCCTTATATAATGGATCCAGAGGGCTATTAAAAAATAAAAATAGCTGGGCCCAAGTATGGCCGACAAAAAAAATAAAAAGTCATCCTCATGTGGCCGACAAAACAAAAGATAAAAAGATAAAAAGTCGGACTTATTTGGCCCGACAAGGAAATCTTGACCATATGGCCTACAACGTTATTAAAGTTTTTCGTCTCTTTACCCCAATAATTTCAATTATGGTGCCTTTTTCTAGACTTTACCTTTCCCTCTGTTGTCTTTTGTGAAGCTGGAAACTTTGGAGAAGTAGGTCCAGATTGTCCAAATCAATCTCACTAGTGCTATGAACACTTTGTCCTTCTCCTTCTAAATATTCATTACCATCTCCTTCTTCAGTATTATTGATGGACGCCATGTATATATCATCTGGTAACTCAATGTCCAGGTTCTTCTGCAAGTCCTTTTTAATTTCGTCCATATATGAGGCGAGGATCTCTGTTTTGGTCATGGTCCCTTTCTTAAAGAATGTACATACATATATACATTCAATATATACTACTTCAAAACTATACATTCAATATATTCAACAACATATACTACTACTTAATAACATATACATATATATTCATTATACTACTAATTAAAAGAATATACATATTATAAATTCAACAATATATACTACTACTTACAAAAATATATAAAAAAATATAGACATACATATATACATACATTCAATAGATACTACTCAAAAGAATATATAAAATAAGGAAAAGGGTCGAAAATACCCTTCTACTTTGATAAATTGGCTAAATTTTCCCCTTGTTATACTATTGGGCTAGATATACCCCTATTGTTATACTATAGGGCCAAATATACCCTGTCATTAGCAAAGTTATAAAAAATACACCTCTTTTTAACATTTCTCCATCACGGCAAGGTGTGAGCCATGTGGCGTGACATTTGAGTGAGATGGATTCCACGTGGCATGCCACCTCAACATTCGATTTTTTTCCTTCTTCATTTTAATTTTTTTGCTTCAAATTTTAGCACTTAATTATTTATTTTATCAAATTTTTTTTAAAAATAAAATATGTGAGTATTTATCACAAAAAAAGGACTAATTACTGATCACTAATCACTATCACTAGTAGTAAAACATCCATGGCGGTGTCAACTTTTCCTCGCATTTCATCAACCTTAAACCCCTATTTTTTCGGCACCTCTTCGCCGGACTTTTCAAAATCCATCACCTTCTCCGGAAACTCAATTCCCAAACTCGCCACGTTTGCTCTTTACAGCTCGACATGTGGCATATCTTTTCCTTCCGCCGCCTTTGCTGGTGGTTCTCTTCCGTTTGGTGAGGAAAGTTCGACGTTTATAAACAATGACGGTTATTTTATTTTAAATAAATAAACTATGTGAGTATTTAATTTATCAATTTTTGTAAATAATTAATAAAAATTGAAGCAAAAAGTTTAAAATGAAAAAGGAAAAAAAAAACTATATGCTGAGGTGGCATCTGCCTGACCCAAATGTCATACCACGTGGCTCTCACCTTGCCATGATGGAGAAATGTTAAAAAGAGGGGTATTTTTGATAACTTTGCTAATGGCAGGGGTATATTTGGCCCTATAGTATAACACCAGGGGTATATTTGACCCAATAGTATAACGAGGGGCAAATTTAGTAAAATATTCAACAATATATTCAACAACATATACTACTTAAGATAATATAAGTATAATGTATAGTACTTAATATAATATACATACATATATTCAACAATGTATTAAAATATACATACAATATATTCAACAACATATACTACTTAAGATAATATAAGTATAATGTATATTACTTAATATAATATACATACATATATTCAACAATGTATGCTACTACTTAAAAAAAATATACATACGATATATTCAACAACATATATTATTACTCAGGGTGATGACACTGGGAACCACTTTACAGGCAAAAAAACCCTCAGACTGGATGATGCAGTAAACCGCAGTCCCAAATGACCATAAACACCATCCACTCGGCTCAGCGGGCACCGCAGGACTACCGTTATATCTCCATAACACCACACCATCAAACTGAACATTCCGACCTTATCCAACAATTACCCTAACTCTAGATTCTACTATCTAATATAGGAGCCCCTTCTATAGCATACCGGTTCGTCCTAGTCTAACACTTAAAGAATTAGCCTCTCATTTAGGCTAATTAAATAAGAAAAGATTTAAAATTAAAACTAAATTAAAATTCACCTTAAAGATAAGGTTGTCACCAGTGAAGATGAAGATGTAAGAGAAAATTTAAATAAGTATTTTTACAAGTGAGAGAGAGAGAGAGGGTTTTTTGAAAACCTGCCTCTTGCCTATGCTAAATGAATCCTTATATAATGGATTCATTGGACTAAAAACAAAATACTAAAGTAACAGTCCCAAAGGTGGCCAAAAAAGGAAATAAAAAGTCGTGCTCATATGGCCAACAAAGTAAAAAGATAAAAAGGAAAAGTTGACAGGCCACATGTGGCCGACAAAGAAAATGGTAACCATGTGGTACCCATGACTTTATGAAAGTCGGTTGTCTCTTTACCCCAATAATTTATCAGATGGGGCCTTCATTTTTAGACTTTTTCTTTTCCTTTATTGGATTTTACGGAGCTGGAAGATTCTCTAGTTTTTTCTTTGAAATGTTGGAGAAGTAGGTCCAGATTGTTCAGATCAATCTCACCTGTGCTATTATCACTTTGTCCTTCTCATGCTAACTCTTCACTTTCACCATTTTCAGCATGATTGATAGATTCCATGGAAATATCATCTGGCAGTTCTATATCTAGATCGTTCTGGAGATTTTTTTTGATTTCCTCCATATATGAGGCTAAGATCTCTACTTTCGTCATTACCCCTTTCTTCATTTGAAGCTTCCTTGAAATTTGTTTGAAGGGGCTCATCTCATCTTGCTTAATAGTTGACTCTTGTAAAGATGTATAATCTTGGATAGCTTTATGAATGTTATCATATGTCTGCTGCCTATGAACTTTGCCTTCGTTGTCTTTTTGGATCATTTTATTCCAGAACTTAGTATAAAAAGTTCTTTCCAAACAAGGGAATTCTGCTGTTTCATCAATCTCCATAGACCATTTCATTATCTATGGAATCGAAAATTTGATAAAGAAATACATAATTGACATTTCCTTAAAGAAAACATTTTCTTTTTGTAGCTTCATCAATTTAGGAGAAACGTCAACCCATTGAGTATAAAGATTCTTATAAGAATCTAGTAAAATATTAATAATAGGACCATAAAATGTCCACCATTTGCAAAACCAAACAGGAATGTTTTGAGAAAATACTTGGTTACAAATTTTTATAAACCAAGAGTGTTTCCTGTTATCATTTTCATATAAAAGAGCCTTATGAAAACTGTCAACATAATCCCAGTAATTAAATTTAACTGAGACTTTGTTGTCTAGATGCATATATCCTTTTTCTTGAACAGTATTCAAACCCCAATATTCTGGAGTTAGAATCTCTTTAATAATAATTTTTGAAAAATCAAACGCAGTTCTATTATTAGTAGAATAAAAGTGTTGGAATTCAGCTGATTTCATTTCTGAGAGTATCATCTCATAATGCTTCCGATACTTATAAGTAGGAGCAACATATGATGCTGTGTTTAGATACCTTGACATCAATTTCCAAGGATCATTTTTCCATCTGAGATCAGATTGTTCAAGAAGAAGTATGACTTCTCTTTTTTGTTTTAATTCATATACCTCAGTGTTTTCATTACTGTCATATGTCAGTGCTGAGGCATAAGTTGGAGGCATATTATGCTCTTTCCTGGTTTTCATGAATTCCAGAATTGCTTCATACATCGGATGGTCCTTATTAGGTCTGGATGTGTTTACAATTTTTGAAGCTATTAGCTTCTGGTTTCTTATCTGAGGAAGGATATTACCTCTGCCTCGTCCTTGTCCACTTCCTCGTCCTCTATTAGAGGTGGGTGAGAAGGTCGGTCTGACCCCTGACATTATCCTGAAATCATAAAAAGAGTTATTAGCTCAAATGTTCTCTTGTGGGAAAATCATAAAGATTATTAGTCTATCTTTTCAAATATTGAATTTCAAAATCAAAAGGGGCCAATAAGGCTTGCCATATTGCAAACATTTATTTAGAAACATCATGTCTAATATCTTTATTAAAGATAAATTTTGCTGCTTGACGATCAGTCCTTATAAAGAACTTTTGATTATATAAATCACCCTGGAATTTGAAAACACACTTTACTATAGCAAGGATTTCCTTAGCTACAGTAGCATAATTCTTTTGACTATTAGTCCATTTACCAGAGTAAAATTGAACAAGATATTCTCGTTTCTTATTGTCAGGGGAATACTGTATTAAGATTCCACCATAGCCAATATCCGAAGCATCAGTCTGAACTATTTTAGTCCAATTCGGATTAACCAAAGTAAGGCAGGGCAAATTATTAACTTTAGCCTTAATATTTTTAACTACTTGGGTATGACCATCAGTCTAAGACACAGGGTTTTTCTTTAGCCTGTCATATAAAGTAGCAGTATCTTTTGTTAAATCTTTGATAAAAGGGGAAATATAATTTAAGCTGCCTAAAAATCTTTGAAGTTGAGTTTTGTCAATAATGATTGATATCACCCAAAATATACCTCCAGAAAAGTATAATGCGGTCGCTGTATCAAATATAGAACCTAACTAGATTGGGGTCGATCCCACAATTCTATCTGCCATAAGAAGCCTCATAGAAGTTGGTTTTGGTGCTCCCAACCCTAACTGCTTGAAAAAGGCTAGCGGCATTAAGTTAATGCTAGCACCCAAATCAGACAGTGCCTTTGCAAAGTTGTACGACCCGATATTATAAGGAATTATGAAAGCTCCTGTATCCTCCTTCTTTTCTACTAGGGAACGCAAAGCAACTGCACTACAATGATGCAAGTTATTTGCCGGCTCGAAACTGGCAGTTCTCTTCTTCGTCACCAAGTTTTTCATGAACTTCGCGTAACCGGACATCTGCTCCAATGCCTCAACAAGAGGGATATTTATCGATAGCTCTTTCAATATCGTAATAAACTTTTGGTATTTACCTTCCTCAGCCTTTCTTTTTAACATTTGAGGAAAGGGGAGAGGAGGTCGTGGGATAGCTTTCAACATTTATGGAACCTCTTTCTCCTTCCTCTTTTTAGATTCCACTTCTTTATTTGTACTGTGGGGTTTGAGAGCTGCATTGTTGTCCGCTGCCAAATTTTCTGGCTCTATCTCAACCTCTTCATCACCCACCACTGGCTCATCTTTCTTATCATTATCCACAGGAATAGGTGGGTTGGTCGTGATTTTTCCACTTCTTGTAGTAATGGCTAAACAATGACCATCATTTTTAGGATTTTGGATGGTGTTAATTGGAAGGGTGCCTGTTGACGTTGGTTCAAAGCCACCAATATCTGCCCGAGCTATTGCTCCAATTGTTTTATGGCAGTTGAGTGAGATTCAACTTTCTGACTTATTCCCGAAATGTCCGCCCTAATTTCCTTCAGGAACTTTTCTTGGTTTTCTAATCCTTTAACCAATTTAGTAAGAAGGGTTTCCATTCGTGAATTTTCGTAGTCAGTATTACGGTTCCCTGGTGGGACATAAGCACCACTCTTCTCCTTGTAATCCTATTTTCATCTCCAGTCTCCATCACGATCTCGTTCTCTATATCCTGACCTGTTGTAATTTTCTCCATAATAGTTTTGACCTTGATTCCCTTGCCTCGAGTTCCAAGAGTCTTGATTAGACCCTTGGCCCTTGGCTCAAAAACCTGCCACTTCTCAATCCAAGTACTTAGCTTCCTCATCAGATTCATACTCGTCATACTTAGGTGTTTTGCCTTGTGGACCTATGGCATGCACCTTTTCAGAATCTCTGGCCTCAATCTGTTTAGCTAACAAACCAATTTTTATCCTCAGCTACGCGACCTCTTGAGCTACAGATTCATCCAACACCCGTTGTGCTGCTGATGCTCCAATAGTGTATGTACTAGCAGGTGTATCTGCCTCCCGAGTATGCCATTCTCGGTTGGTCTTAGTGATACGATCTAAAATTTCTGAAGTTTGTTCCCACCTCAGACTCATAAATGCTCCACCAGTGATAGTATCTACTACAGCCTTAGTAGTTGAGTCTAAATCCCTGTAGAAGATTTTAAGTAAACTCCTACCACTAATTCTATGATTTGGAACATTCTGCAGCTTCTTCTTAAACCTTAGCCATGTCTCGTAAAGTGCTTCAGAATGTAGTTGTCTGAAGTTATAAATCTCATCCTTTGACTGTAGCATCTTGGAGGGTGGAAAAAATCTCTCCAGAAATTGATTTCTTAACTCTTTGCAAGTAGTAATAGAGCCTCGTGGTAATTCGACCAACCACAAAGTTGCTTCTCCTGTTAAAGAGAGTGGAAACAATCTTAACCGAATAGCCTCTTGGTCCACTCCAGGCAAATTATACAAAGTACAGACCCTCCATAAAGTTCATCACATGCATGTTTGGATCATCCGTCGGAAGTCCGGTGAATACACCCTTTAAGTTAAGCAGGTAGATCATGGCACTTGTAATGTCAAACTTAGTGGCCTGAGGTAATTCTGGTGGGATAATGGAGCCAGTCTCTACTAGCTCAAAATAAGCCACATCCTCTTCATCTGTATCATTAAAAATTGGCACATGCGGTCTTTGAGGTGTTTTGTGTGCCCTCAGTCTTCTTTGTCTTTCTTCAGTATTATCTAGACGCTGTGTTGCTTCTTACATGGATCGATTATCTTTATCTGCTTGCCTAAGAGCAGCTTGCCTAGCTTGCTCTTTTCGTGCCAATTGAGCGATAGTTTGGTCCGCTGTTTCATGACCAACTGGATGAATTGGTTACTTATGAATGTCCCCCGTGACCGCGGGATCCTGAACTCCATCGATATTCACCATTCTTCAATTAGCTTTTAGAGTTCTTTCTATTTCAGGATCAAGTGGAATCAGGGGATTTCCTTGACTCCTAGTATTGGGCATATACCAGCGTGTGCCCTTAAAAGTATAGTAAAATAAAACCAATCAACTCCAACAAGAAAAATACTCAACTCCATAACCGTAGTCCATGGCAATGGAGCCAAAATTTGATATCGCCCAAAATATACCTTCATAAAAGTATAATGCGGTCACTGTATCAAATATAGAACCCAACTAGGTTGGGATTGATCCCACAGGGCCTAGGATGAAACTATGTCGAATACTAGTCTGAGTAATTACCAAGTAAATAAAACTGAGGTTTTTTTTTTATGAGTAAGTAGTGATAGTAACGATTACTAGTTTTCGAATTTGCAAACAATATGAGAAATACACTAGGACTGTGATCCCCAATGATTCCTTAACTCCACTGGTTACTTGTGCCAGCAAAACTATCCTGTTGTGTTGCATGCAAAATCTAACAAGATATGTTCATCTAAACTTCTCTCAACTTTGGTTAGACGAATTTCACTCTTCTCCTCTCGGTCTCCGAGTGTCGCACTACTAACCCTTGTCCTGGATCTTAGATAACTATCCCTGTTATGGCTCAAGTTATTAGATAAAAATTGATAGCTTCAAATCTCTGTTGTTATTCCCTTTTACCAATATCTATTTCTCTCTCGAGCAAGTCTAGAATACAGGCGAGTTTCTAACATTTGCAACCGTTAGAAGATCAATTATAATGAAGCTAATAACAATACATGTATTCCCAACGGTTCAGAATTGCTTTGCACTTAACCCATTTCATTAATTCCTCATGGTTTACGCAACCCTAGTTGATGGGTTTAGCTACTCATAATTGCAAGAACACAAGAAGAATTCAATGAAGAAAGCATAATTGCACACTCACAATAGGAATAAAAACTCTTAAATCTCAATATGAATAAAACCCTAGAATCGATGTTCTAAGATTACAGAATCAATAATATGTTTATGAACTTAAAAACAATAGAAAATATCTCTCAAAACAATGTACTGACCAACCCTGAACATAGGAAAATAAAAGGGTATTTATAGATACAAGATGAATCTTATCCTAATCAAAACAGAAAAACAGAGTCGACAACTTTCCACGGAATCGTGACTAATGTCGTGGAACCAAGCCACGTCATGTGGGTCATGTCATGGAAATTAGTTTTCCTCAACTAGATGCGGGAGTCAACCTATGGCACAGACCCATGCCACGTAGGTTGACTCACGTGACATTGGTCCTGCCGTGGGTCACTCCTCTGGTGCAAGACCTGGTCCTTTCATCTTCAGATACTCCATTTTCGAGCATGATTCTTCCATGTTGATCATTTTGCCTCCAAAACCTATTTCTCTGTAAAGTAGGACAGAAAACACATCATACCAACCAAACATACCCAAGTTATTGCATATTTTCCTTATTTTGAGCATCGACGAAAGTGCCATGAGACCATGACACATCAATGATATTAGGAAATTTTGATGCAAACTCAATACTTTGATTTATTGGGATTATTCTCCCTTTTTAGGTCACTGTAAAAAATAAATACCCTTTTCCTAGGATTAATGATCTTTTCGACCAGCTTCAGGGTGCTAAGTATTTCTATAAAATAGATCTCCGTTTGGGTTACCATCAGTTGAAAGTTAGAGAAGAGGATATTCCCAAGATCGCTTTTCAAACCCGTTATGGACATTATGAGTTTTTGGTTATGTATTTTGGTCTGACTAATGCACCTGCAACTTTTATGGATCTTATGAATAGGGTGTTTAGGTAGTTTTTGGACCTATTCGTCATATTCTTCATTGATGATATTCTGGTATACTCTCGGAGTGAAGAGGAGCATGCTAATCACCTCCATATTGTTCTTCATACCCTTAAAGACCAAGAGTTGTATGCCAAATTTTCTAAGTGTGAATTTTGGCTTAATGCTGTAACGTTCCTTGGTCATGTTGTTTCTAGTGAAGGAATTAAAGTTGATCCCCAAAAGATTGAGGCAGTTCAGAATTGGCCTAGACCAACAACTCCAACCGATATTAAGAGTTTCTTAGGTATGGAAGGATATTATAGAAGGTTCGTTGAGAGTTTTTCTTCTTTAGTTGCTCCACTAATGAAATTGACTTAGAAAAAGGTGAAGTTTTTGTGGTCTGATGCTTGCGAGGGTAGTTTTGAGAAGTTGAAGGGTCGTTTAACCTCAACCCCTATTTTGACATTTCCTGATGGTATTGAAGGATTTGTGGTGTATTGTGATGCGTCCCAGGTGGGACTTAGTTGTGTACTGATGCAGCATGGGAAGGTTGTGGCTTATGCTTCTAGGCAACTTAAAGTGCATGAGAAGAATTATCCTGCTCATGATCTTGAACTGGCGGCTATGGTCTTTGCACTTAAGATCTGGCGTCATTATTTGTATGGGGTGCATGTGGACATTTATTCAGATCACAAGAGTTTGCAGTATATTTTCAAACAAAAGGAGTTGAATCTCAGTCAGAGAAGGTGGCTTGAGTTACTAAAGGATTATGGCATGAGTTTGCACTATCATCCAGGTAAAGCTAATGTTGTTGCTGATGCTCTTAGCAGGTTGCCCATTGGGAGCCTTTCTCATGTTGAGGAAGAAAAGAGGGGATTAGTGAAGGAAATTCATAGGTTTTCTAATCTGGGAGTCCGACTGTTGGATTCCGAAGATGGGGGAGTGATTGTTCACGAGGTGGCTAAGTCTTCATTAGGTGCTGAAGTTAAGGAGAAACAGGTTGATGATCCCATACTTAGGCAAATCAATAAAGATGTTGGGCAGCAAAAGGTTATAGCTTTCGAGATTGGGGGATATGGTATTTTACGGTATTAAGGGAGACTGTGTGTTCCCGACATCGATGGGCTACGAGAGAGGATCTTGACTGAAGCCCATGTCTCCAGGTATACTGTTCATCCCGGTTCTACTAAGATGTATCATGACTTGAAAGAGATGTATTGGTGGAATAATATGAAAAGGGATGTTGCGAACTTTGTTGCTAAGTGTTTGAATTGCCAACAAGTTAAGGTTGAGCATTTAAGGCCTGGTGGTACGTCTCAGGAGATAGCCATTCCCATGTGGAAGTGGAAGAAGATAAACATGGATTTTATCACTGGTCTTCCGCGTTCTCGAAACCAATACGATTCTATCTGGGTTATTGTGGATAGGATGACCAAGTTTGCTTATTTTCTGCCTGTGCGGACAAACTATTCGGGAGAAGATTATGCTAAGTTATACATTCAGGAGATAGTTCAACTTCATGGGGCTCCGGTGTCCATCATATCCAATAGAGGTACGCAATTTTCTTCTCAATTTTGGAAATCCTTTCAGAAAGGTTTGGGTACACAGGTGAACCTTAGTACCGCTTTCCATCCTCAAACGGATGGGCAAGCGGAGCGTACTATTCAGACCTTAGAAGATATGCTAAGGGCTTGTGTTATTGACTTTAAAGGTAGTTGGGTGGATCACTTGCCTCTTATTGAGTTTTCTCATAATAATAGTTATCACTCTAGAATCCAAATAGCTCCTTTCGAGGCTCTTTATGGTAGGAGGTGTAGGTCACCGATTGGATGGTATGAAGTGGGTGAAACCCGATTTTTTGGGCTGGATCTTGTTCACCAAACAATGGAGAAAGTTAAGGTTATTCGCGAAAGGCTTAAGACTGCTCAAAGTCGCCAAAAGTCATATGCAGATGTGAGGCGAAGAGAGTTGGAGTTTGAGATTAGTGATTGGGTATTTTTGAAAGTTTCTCCTATGAAGAATATAATGAGGTTTGGAAAGAAAGGTAAGCTCAGTCCTCGTTACATTGGCCCGTATCAGATTTTGAGAAAGTTTGGTAATGTTTCTTATGAGTTGGACTTGCCCGCGAGTTTGGCATAGGTTCATCTCGTGTTTCACTTGTCTATGCTTAAGAAGTGTGTGGGTGATCATTCTTTTGTGGTTCCCATAGAGATCATTAGTGTGGACAACTCTTTATCTTATGAGGAAGTTGCTATAGAGATTTTGGATAGGCAAGTCTGAAAGTTGAGAACCAAGGAAATAGCTTCAGTTAAGGTCTTGTGGAGAAATCAAAAGGTGGAGGAGGCTACTTGGGAAGCTGAGGAAGACATGAGGACTAGATATCCCTTCTTGTTTCCAACGCCGGGTGACATCGTTTGAGGTACTAACGCTATACCCAACTTTTATCTTATAAGTTCATGTCCTTCAAGTTTCTTGCAATCTCTTTATTCAAGCTAAATGTTTCCTAATCATCATTCGGGGACGAATGATCCCAAAGGGGGGGGGGGATATTGTAACACCCCAAAATTTTAGAACCTTCAAGAACCCATATATTTATATGAATTTAAGTTAAAAACAAAATGTGACTCACGGAACCAACCCACGTGACGTGGAACCAACCTACGTGACGTGGGTGGGTTTCCACGGGACCATGGATTCAAATCATGGATCAGATCCTGCAAGTTGAAAAATCAATCTGATTTCCACGACATGGACCCACGGCACGTTGACTGTTCCACGACATATAGGTCAAGCCGTGGACTGATTTTGAGAAAATTTTTGTAGGGTCATCCTATGGGTATTTTGGTCATTTTACCATGATGAGATCTGACCTTTTCAGCTTAAAATACCTTCACAACCCTAGAAACATATTTCTTTCCCCAAAAACATACTTCATCTCCTCTCTAAACACAAAGGAAAAAAATCAACTAGGGTTCAAGCTTCAAGGTCCAAAAATTCAAGCTTTCTTCAAGTTCTCTCCATCAAAAGGCATGTTTGAACACTCCCTATTTCAAATACTATTTTAAATTATGATTTATTATTTATTATGTCTATTATGATGATGATTTTGAAATTAGGGTTAGGGATTTTGTTATTAAAGCTTGATATGAATTTTCCCCTTTTGTTTATGAATAATGATTCAATCTTTAATTGGGGTTTTTGTGACTGAATTGACTATTTGAAATTAAGGAACTATTATTGATATATGTTTTAGCCATGATTTCTAGTCTCTTGAAAGTTGTGAAACTTCATAAGGAATATAAATGTTTTTTCCCGTCCTTTATATCATTAAATGTATTATGTTATTCAAATGGTTTGAAAATTGTTATGAGGATTTCAATTATGATTTTAAAGGTGGGGTTTTGGACTACAAAATAATGTTTAATGATAATGATTTGGCATGATAAGAGTGACTTGCAAGTTCTTGGTATAACGATACCAACATGTTAATGCCTTAATGAACGACTCCATAATTGAATGTAATGAAAATATTTTAGTTGGGCTTAAAGAGAATTATGTAGTTCACCGAGAAGGTGTAGTCCCTGTGACCAACACTGGAAATCGCGTTTACCGACGTTGGGATGTCTTGTCCTGAAATATGGATGACCACTGTATACTTGCCTTGAGCAGTTGTAAGCAGCTATGATTATGTTATGATTCGGCCAACTATGTTATCTCAGTCCATGCGGCTAACATGGATTGAGGCCCCACCAGTTGGGGAGTACTGGAACCATATTGCCCATGGGTTACTTAATGTCGGTGTAACTACACAGTTCAAAAGTAAAGAATTTTGAATGATTGCTTTATTTTATATTTTAAATGTTCTTTACATCGTACCTCATTTATGACAGACTTATATTGTGAAGCTTTTCGAATTTTAATTATTATTATATTATATAAATTGTTTTGGATTTCCTTTCCTTGGGTTGCATGCCAGTACTCATCGTACTGACCATCCTCGGATGCTACATCTTTTCATGATGTAGGTTTCGAAGCACTTACTCGAGATTCTGCCCCGTATTAGGATACATTCTGAGTTGCAGCTAGCCTTTGGTGAGCCATCCATCCTTTGGAAGACATTTGTCTTAGATTTATTTTCAGTTGAAATCAGACTATTTGGGTTTTCTGATATTTCCGGGGCCATGTCCCGGCTAGAATTTCTATTCATAATGTTAGAGGCTTCGTAGACTCAAGTTGGTTATTGTTTTGAGGTTACATTCCAATATTTTGAAATTTTGTTATCTTTTAGTTGAATCTCTTATTTGATGGGTCTATTTTCCATAAATTTTTATTATGACTATGCTTATGATGTAATGCTAAGGGGTCTTCCTGGACCATCACTGGTTTGGGAAGCCCGTCACGGCTAGGGCCTCCGTTCGGGTCGTGACAATGGCATTTAATGCACAAATAAAGTCTATGATATCAAACAAAGCCCACACACGAGCAACACGCAATATATATTATCTCAGGTCAACAACAATATATATATAAGCCCCCACATGGGCACACGATAATAAACAATCTCTCAAGTCAATAACAATGTTCATATAAGCCCCCACACGGGCAACGTGAAATTAACAACAATCCAAATAATAATATATTACGAAACTACCCAAATCTAGCTTGTTCCGTACAATAAGTCTCATATTTTCCAATGATTACATCATTAGACTAAAATCCTAAAAGAAAAGTTACGCTAGTTAAGTATACGCCTTAATAAGAGATACTAAACTACAATAATCACATCAACTATTACTAGTTCATTTATACTCCAAGTATTCTCTAAACCTCAATTATTCCATCAAATAACAATAATAACATAATTATCTCCTAAAAGGAGCCCCTATCATTACAATAAAGTCCACTAAACACGATTCAAGCTCTAAAATAGGAATCCAATATCAATTTATTCAAGGTCAATAAGTCATCTATCTACAATCTATTCTAAGCATATTGTAAGACTAACTAAGGTAAAAAATTATGTAACTACAATCCATCAAAAGACTCTAGTACCCGCGGAGGTGCTCGTCATTCCACCTAAGTAGGACCCGTAAATCCTAAGTGATTCACAATACACAAGCAAACAAGTATTCAATACATAAACACTTTAGAGAAAGTCAAGGTACATCTCAACTTGCCTTTAAAGAAGATCCGCAAGTCAAAACACAGTCCAAAGCATCAACTGAAAGCTCTACTCCCACAAATCATCACCAAATACATCCAATCTAATCAAATATGACATGTACACGCCAAAAGGAGTCCAACAATATCCATATTAGCTACTTTCATTCCGGGTCGTTCAAAAATATTTCAAAAATTGACCCCGAAGGAAAAAAGGGTAAAATATTTTATTAAAGAATCATGTTCCTCATACCAAGATGTTCTAGATCTGAAAACCCAACTAAAAACAAGTTGAAATCTAACATGAAATCGAAGAAAAACATGATTTCTCCTTTACCGGGTAAAACCCAAAATTTCACATTTAAAAACAAAGATTTGAAGATGAAAACATAAATTAATCAATGAGAAATAATGAAATACTAGTTTAGAAGCTCACCTAAAGTTCCAATCTTGAAAACCAGCTTGGAAGCTGTGAAAATGGTGGAATGGGGTTTTGAATCATTGGATTTATGAAAAAATATCGTTTACAACAAACCAACCTCTGGGACCCCTTTAGGCCAAATTTAACTAGTTTCCGATTAAGAGGTCAAAATGCAAAATAGAGGCTCGGGGCCCGAACTAACTATGCTACTAACCCAAAATCGATATTTTGAATCTAATGAAACTGTCCAAATCTCTATACGTAACTCGGATAACAAAATATTGACCGAAGTTAAACTAGTCCTTTAAAGGATATTCAAAACCACAAACTTATATAAATCACTTCCAAACTCATAGGGGACCGTGCAAACTATTCTTGTAACTCAAAAATAAGATAAATCAATAATGGAGAAGGACAAAATGGACAAAACATAGAAATTTCTAAAAACCACTACGAGGGTCACTACAGCTTTACCACACAATCCTTCATCATCCATACGTCAACATGATCAAGCACCTGATTCTTTACATTAGTACAGGTCACATAACCTGAAATCAAGCAAAGACATTCATCCAAAGCTCCCAAATTGAACTGATACGGTTCCCCCAAATTCACCAAAAATGACACCTCATCAAACCTCTCGGTTTCAAGATTCAGACCAACAAGAACCAACCAACAAAAACTCAAATACAGATCCTTATGCATCATCCAATACAACGCACCACCAGCAGAAGTACCACGCGCACAATTATCTTCCTTAAGCAACTAGTAAGGATAATCTTGCACCTTCTTCCACCCACCAAACTTCAAACTATAAACCATCGTCTCCGAGACCAACTTCGGGTCATCATCAAGATGATACCAATGACCAATCATAACCACCTTATAATCCTCACCACTCCTATCATACCCCAAACCCAAACAAATATGCGCCAACCCCGGCCCTAGTCCACACCTAACTCTACCCGGTCGATTAAACTTCCAACCAGGCAATCTATGAAACCTCTTAGTTGATGGATTCCAGACCCCACTACCACCAATATTATTCGATATCAAAACCAACCTCGACATGAACCCAACACCTTAGTCAGCCCATATAGCTAATTCAATGGATGGTCAAGCTCTTTGGGTTGATGTGATTGAAGTGAACTCAAGTGAAAAAAGGTTGTCGGCTGCTTCGAGAATGAGAATCAGATTTGCATTTGGGTTCAGTTCTTGGTGTTGTTTGAGGTGAGTTTGGATGAATTTTGGACTATCGATAAAGGATTTGAAAGATTTTGATACACAACTGAATCGCAACAATGACTTCACTGGAAGTCGAGAGAGGATTTCGGTGATTACTTCAGGTGGAACGTCCGACATTGTTGTTGAGTGGAAATGAGTAGTGTTTAGGGTTTTAGAAAAGGATGTTAGAAATGATAGAAAAGATGATTGTTTTGATTTTGGGTGCAAGGGTTAACTTTGTCTAAATTTTCTAGACAGGATAGGATATTCCATATTATCTTAAAAAACAAAAAAAAGAATATTCTATATCATTCTTAGAGAAAATACTCATCCACAAAACTCACTTTACTACTTTAACTTTACGAAAAAGGGTCAAAATTAGCTTTGAACTATTTGATTTGGATCACATATACCCTCCGTTTCAATTTGGTAGCAAAACTACTCTCGCCGTTAACACAAGGGACCACAAATGCTCTCCTACTTAACAACTTTTTTTTTTTAGTGACATGGCACCCCATGTGGGCAATCCAACTAAGATATTTCAGTCCACCTTGACAAAATAAACCTAGGCAGATAATGAGATGCACAAAACATAGACAAGTGCAAAAGCAAGTGGCTGGAGGATTGTTCCTGCACTGCTTATGTTCGTCATTGGAATAAACTGCATGATTTGGCGTGAAAAATTAGTTGATCTGCAGCAGTTCTAAGAAGGAGGGAACAGTCTTTATATTCGCGTCGCTCATTCTGAATCCGGTAGGAGATACTCTTTATTGAAATAGTAAGCGAATTACTAATTTGATAGTTATGCAATCATTAACATTTCGATCATAATGCAGGTTACTAAATTCTAACCAACTGTCATTTGGTGAAAATGATGGAGCGCTAGATATTTTTAGTAGTTCTCTTAAAATGTTAAGGGGTGACTTTTGATACATCGTCTAGTTTCTTTAAATCTGCAACTTGTTGAAACAGGTAAGAAGAACAGGACCATGAACACGACCATCAAAATCATGCAGATATCAGCTCTGGTAGCTGGAGCTTTTGTTGTTCCTACTATACAAGTACAAAGCCAAAAGACGATGTAAAATTTTGAAACAGATATATTCCTACAACTTGAATTATTACGTTGATTTTTAGTTAGTGAGTTTATTTTGTCAAGGTGGAGTGGCGTATAGGATTGCCACGTGGGATGCCGTGTCATTAAAAAAAGGGGTTGTTAAGTAGGAGGGTATTTGTGATCCCTTGTATTAACAGCGAGGGTAGTTTTGCTAACAAAATGAAACGGAGGGATATATGTGGTCCAAATCGAATACTCCTAGAGAAAATACATATATTCCCCTTGAACTTGTCCACAAAACTCATTTTAATACTTTAATACATTTGGTACATGAATATGATTTTACCATTCCAGAAAGCTAACTATGATAGCACAATGAAGAACTAATGTAGGACTTATATAACATTGGACTCTCTCACCTCAATAGCTAACTTTTGAGGCATGGTTTCCCTATATTGTATCAGAAAATGGTTTTCCCTGAATTGTATAAGAAAATTGTTTTTTTTAGCCACGAATAGTGTCTATGGCATTTAGATTATTTTAAACAAAAATTTCTCTAGTTGTCAAATAAAACAGAGAAAATCCTGGACGACTACTTCCAAAGAAGTTTCATTCCATGGTGACTAGTGTCTGTCAGAATTTTTTATGGACTGGTAGCAATGAATATTCTAAGAGAGCTCTTGTAGCATGGGAAACTCTGTGTCAACCAAGATCTACAGGGGGCTAGGTATTAGAAATTTCTCTGTGGAATAGGGCAGCTGTACAGACTGCTGTTGCTAAAGAAAAAAGAGACAATGGTTGTTCTGGATTCACTCCTACTATATAAAGGGTGCTGACATTGCTATAGTTTCTACACCTACCCAGACAAGCTGGCTGGTTAGATAAGTTTTTGAGGCTCGACAATGGTTTAATGGGTGGTAAAATTAGATTCTTTTGTTTCTGATTCCAAATTCAGTATCAAGAAGGCCTATGGATGTTTTCTCATGCAATATCCCAAGGTTTCATGGCAGAATATGAGGTTGTCGACCGTGGACAGGCTAAGCAAATGGGGCGTTCAGGTGGATCAAGTGTTTATTGTGTGATTCTAAAGCAGTGGAGAATATGAGTCATTTGTTCATTGACTGTGTATACTCAAAATGCATATGGCAAACCCTTTTATAATGGCTGGAAGTGCAACGAATCATTAGACCCTGGGCTGATGAACTGAGCTGGATCAGTAAAGTGGTAGGTAATCGACCAAAAGGCAGCATTCTTGGATTCCTGTATGCAGCTGTAGTTTACCATGTGTAGGGTGAAAGAAACAGTCTCAGATTTCAACAGAAGAGTAGCAGCCCAAATCATAGAATTAAAGACATAGTACTCCAACTACATATTGACAGGCAGAAGCAGATCAAGTGGAGCAAATTGCTAGTCTTTAAATAGCTTTCCACAAGGTTTCTAGTTGATTTGAAAATGTCAAGTTAAAGTAGTCTTGAGTGGTCCTGTAATGATCTAGCTCTAGAGTCTCAACGAGCCAGTGGAACTGAATTGCCTACTTTGGTATAAATTTCCCAGTTAACAAAAAGGGCAGCCCGGTGCACTAAAGCTACCGCTATGCGCGGTGTCCGGGGAAGGGCCCCACCACAAGGGTGTATTGTACGCAGCCTTACCTTGCATTTCTGCCAGAGGCTGTTTCCAAGGCTTGAACCCGTGACCTCCTGGTCACATGACAACAACTTTACCAGTTACTCCAAGGCTCCCCTTCAAATTTCCCAGTTAACCCAAAACAAAAATCCTGGACGGCACGTGTTCATCGACAAATTTACTGAAAACTATTTACAAAAAGAGGCAGCCTTACCCAATTTAAGACCACAAATCCATTATGTCACGAGCCAATTATCTATCTCGCGATGACACCTAAACCCAACACGTTAAGAGAACCCAATAGCATACAATTATCAAAAAGACATGTAAAAGGTTCAAAAGCAAGTAATAGGCGTGAAAACATAAGTTTAGTACTGGGATCTGGTGTAACAAGTCATGGGCTTCTAGTACAAATGTCTCAATAAAACATATCATCTAAACAACAAGAACAGTAATATAAGATAGCAGAGAGTCGAAATGTGCTACAAAATGAAAATACAGACACAAATAAACTAGATAAACACAAGTAGAGCTAATTACGAAATATTCAAACTAGAACCAGCAGGCAAAATATCGGTCATACGTTAACCAGAAGTTTCCAACAGCCAAATAGACTGCTATAGTTACTAGATACATAGGTTAAGATTCAAGCAACTTACTAGTTAATACTGTCTAGATTAGATAGCAGAATTACACTTGCATCAACAGGTTAGTTTTTCCCAGCCATAACAACAATTTGTTTTGCTTACAAAAGAGAAATGTCAGATAGTGCACTAACTCTATATATTTATATAGAGGAGAACCAGAGATAAACAGAAGAGTCTTCTCTATATTCTTCATCCCTTCGTAAACTGTAAAGCATTCCCCCTGCAAAAACAACAATATCTCTTGTAATGAACACTGTTGAGGAATCAGTACAAACACGTAAACTCAAAGGTCCATAAAAGTGTGTTGGGATGTGGCAGGCAGAAAGCTAGCATGTTCAAGAACGCACTTCTTCATCTGAAAGAAGGCTTTTTTTACTTGTTTAATTAGTTACCTTATTCACTTCAAAGGACTTTGCAAGAAATGTTTATATAACACGATGAGTATTCCGATTACCATTTTATCTTGGAAGCTTTGAAGAATTCCATAACCTTCTGGTCAAATGTACGACAGGATAGTCACTCGTACCATTAATGGCCCAATTTAGAAATGCAACATAAAGTTCAAAAATCGATGTGCCAAGCTTAAGTATTATGCAAGTCAGAAGAGGAAAAAATGATACAGAGATGACGCAATCATGTAAAGGATTCAGAATTTTACTAAACCATTTAATGATTTCAAAATATCTTTGACTTGATGTCGATTTGAATGACAAATCAACTTGAAAACAAGATAATGGAAATATGGATTATCAGTGATACTCAGAAATAATGGAGAACTACAGGAACAACAACACTGTCAATGAGCCAAAGGTTACACATTCCAAGTTGTAGTTCTGAAAAGCGGTCTGTCATAGACCAAGTCATTTTTCTGTTAAGGTCAAGGAAACCGAACCAATTAGATGATTTCCAAATTTATCTTGGACAAAAGATACAAGGTCACCCAAACACCACGTTATCAAAAAAAAAAAAAAAGATACGACAAGGTTTTGTAATTGAGAAGGCAGGATTAAACAACCAGAAAAATAGTCAACTAAGATAACACAATTTTAACTTCCAAACCGTTAGAAGCCAGAAGTGAAATGCAGAACTAAGTTCGACTACTCATATAACATATCAGCAAGATTCTTTGATCACAAGTCCCTAAAGCATTTTAATTTATAATGTGTTCCCCCATCTCACTAGAAAAAGAGAATCAGGATTAAGACCTATACTCTTGTTCTCCATGATGAAACGTGCATTTCACTTACCTCTATATTCTAATTTTGAACTTCTCGACGGTGGCTTATTTCAACTTGAATTCCTCTATTACCAAGCAATAAATGGAACAAAGACTATGCAGCGAAACGACATGTACTAAAAAAATATCCAACTGCTAATCCCTCCATCTAAACTCTGTTTTCATATCAGACATTCCAAGGTAGGATCAAGTTTAAAAACTTTTCCAGTGACAAAAGCAAAAAGAATGATAAAATACATGAAAGATGCAGTCGTGTAGAGGATCCAGAATATTTGGCTATTCAATAATTTAAAAAGAAGTCAAAGTCTTTGACTTGAACTCTATTTGAATGAAAAGTCAACTTGGAAACAAGATTAGCATAGATAGATTGTCAGTGACACTAAAGAAGTAACAGAGAACTAAAAGAACAAGAAGAGAGTCAATGAGCCATGGTTTACACATCCCAAGTTACAATATTGTAAAGAAGTCACCCCCGGACTGAGTTATTTTTCTTCTAAGGTCAAGGCCAGTTAGACGATTTTTGAATTTATCTTCGACCAAGTTATGACAAAGTTTTATAATTGAGAGGACAGGATTAGACAACCAAAACAAGTAGTCAACTAAGATAACATGATCTCAACTTCCAAACTTTTACATGTTACAGCCAAATGCAGAATTAAATTCGACTACTCATATCAGCAAGATCCTTCATAAGTTCCCCAAACCCTGTCACGCCCTTGTTCCCTGTATTCAGCTACTATAAAATTTGATCAAATAAAGCATGCAAGTGTATTACCAAAGATAAGCAACAACAAAGTGGTAATATCATATAAGATAAAACATGCATTTCAATTTTCAATTACCTTCATAATTTTAAAGTTACTTCTGAGTTCCTACTTCATTTCCTCTATCACCAAGTCATCTCGTTCCTCAACCCCTTTCTTCCCATCATTTTCATCAACACCCCCATATAAAGGCATAAGAGTTCCCAAATTGACAAACGATTCAAAAGTGTCCAATCCACCGCTAACCTTAGCATGTTTCAGAGACTTCTTCTCAAGACTATACCAAAGAAACTTCGTATTATCCATCTCCAGCAGAACTTCCTTACCAGTCCCTGAATACGCTATCGGCATCAAGACACTGAAATGTTGACGACCCTCCAACTGCTCAACAGTAAACAACTTCACCCAAGACTGTTCCACCCCACAGTCCTTCAACATCCATACATCAACATGATCCAGCACATGATTCCTTTCACCAATACGAGTACCATAACCCGAAATCAAGCAAAGACATTCCCCCAACGCAGCCAAATTCAACTGCAACGGCTTCCCCAAACCTACCGGAAATGCCACCTTCTCAAACCTCTCCGTACCAAGATTCAAACCCACAAGAACCCACGGGCTAACAAACGACGATGGCTCCTTTGTCACAATCCAGTACAATGCACCACCCGCAGCCGTTCCATTTTCTTCCTTAATCAACCAATACGGACAATCCTCGACCTTCTTCCACCCACCATACTTCAAACTATAAACCATCACCTCCGAAACTAACTTCGGTTCATCATCAGGATGATACCACTGCCCAATCGTAACCACCTTATAATCATCCGCATCCTTATCATACCCAACCCCCCCACCTATCTGTGCTAACCCCGGACCCCGTCCGTGTGGGGCTCTACCGGAAGGATTACGGGAAGGATTAAACTCCCAAACAGGCAATTTACGAAACCTCATAGTTGACGGATTCCAGACCCCATTATCAGTCATGCTATTCGATATCAAAACCAACCCACGACACGAACCGAGCACCTGAGTTGGCCCATAAAGCTGCTTCAACGGATGGTCAAGTTCTTTTGGGTGGTGTTGGGTCGACGTGTTTGAAGTCAATTCGAGTGAAAAAAGGTTGTCGGATTCTTTGTGGGCTTTGAGAATGAGGTTCAGATTTGCATTTGGGTTGGGTTCTTGCTGTTGTTTGAGGTGAGCTTGGATGAATTTAGGACTATCGACAAGGGATTTGAAGGATTTCGATACGCAACGGAATTTGAGGAGTGATATTACGGGGAGTCGAGAGAGTATTTCGGTGATTACTTCAGGTGGAACGTCCGACATTGTTGTTAGTGGAAAACGGGAAGTGAGGGTTTAGGGTTTTAGGAAAGGATGAAGAAATGGGGTGACGGGGGAGATAAAGATGATTGTGTTTGATTTCCGGGTGAAAGGGGTAGTTTGTCTGAATATTCTAGACAGGGTAGGATATTCCATACTAACTCCGTTCATATTTACTTATTAGTTGTCCAGTTTATAAATTAATAAATAATTTATCTATTTTATTCTTAATATTAAATATGATTTATAATTTAAAATATTTTTAAATAATTAAACTTATTATATTCAAAAGGATAATATAATAAAATTACTCCTATCATTTACTATTTCTTAATTTTTGTATTAATAAAAAAGTACACAAGTAAAGATAGACGGAGGGAGTACTTATTATCTTAAAAAACAAAAAAGGAATATTCTATATTACTCTTATTAAGGGCATGTTTGAATTGTTTATTTTAGGTGTTTTAAAGCTAAAATACTTCTTCTGCTCAGTTTTACTTGTCGCTTATTTTTAAAATAAATTTTTATTTTTACTCGTAACTTTTAACATATCAAGAAAGGATAAAAAAATTTCTTATTTTATCCATAGTATTAATTGCTTATTTTTCAAACTATTTTCAAGACATAATACTAAATACTCCCTCCGTCTCATATTAGTTGATCATCTTACTAAAATAGTTGTCTCATATTAGTTGTCCACCTTACTAAATTAAAAAAGCATCGATTAAAATTTTTTCATATTACCCTTACAATTAATTCTTTTTTAAAGTGTTCACACTTATTTATAAAGTTCCAAGAAGTTTTTTAAGGGGTGTATTAGTAACCTTCTTATTTATGATTTCTTAACATGCATGTAAAAAGAAAAATGGTCAACTAATCTGGGATGGAGGGAGTATCAATTAATAGAGGCAGTATGGTAAAGTAGTCTTGCCGATAATTTTTTTTAATGGGTGCACCAAGTCCAAATGTGACAAGTGAAAGTGAACGGACAAGTAACTTTAAATTCATAAATCAAGAGACAATTTATCAGTTAGTCTTAGTTTATTCTTGTTATTCTCTATGTTCGTCTTTACTTGTCCACTATTAACTTGACACTTTCTGACAAACAATAAATAGTATGAGTCATTTTACTATATCACCTTTGAATATAATAAATTTAATACTTTAAAAAATACATTTGATAATGATTTGTATTTAATAGCTTTGATAATGATTTGTATTTAATAGCTTTGATAATGATTTGTATTTAATAGCAAGTGTAAAATGAACATAAAATGATAAATTATGTATTGAATTTTAAACTAGACAAGTATTGTTGAACATTTATTTTTAGTATGCTAGACAAGTAAATATGGACTGATCAGGGTGTATTGATTATAGATATTTTTTAATGCATTTTTCAAAGTATTAAATTTATTATCTTCAAAGAGTGATACAACAAAAATAATCATTATTTTTATTGCTCCTTAAAGGTGGGTCAAGTCAATACTAAACAAGTAAGAATGAACAAAGAGAGTAATAGTCAAATTTAGAATTTCAAAATATCATTAATAAATTTAGTTTAGTAAAATACATCTGTAATTAAAATTTACATAAAGGATATGTCATGTCAACAGGGGCCAAGTAATATGAAACAGAGGGAATACTTTTGGTCATTTATTTTTCTAACATATTACTCCCTCCGTCCACGTTTATTTGTTAATTATACTAAAAATAAATGTTCATTTTTACTTATTCACTCTGAAAAATCAAGATATATTTTATCACTCAATTCCTAATTTACTCTTATTATTAACTATAATCGCATTTCATAAAATATTAAATTTTTTATATTCAAAAGATGATGTAATAAATTTATCCTTTTTTTAGTTATTTCTTAAGAAGTGTATTAAGTTAAATATGAACTAGTAAAAATGAATGAAGGGAGTAACCGTAGCTAAATATCACTCAATTCCTAAGTTACACCGAAGAACCGGTAGCCTAAAATCGAGAACTGAACCGAATACCAAATTTTAGATAAAATAGAATTGGTATCGAACCGAAGAATCAAAAAATCGAATGTCTTGATGTTGCATATTATCATTAAAGCTGTGAAAAGAATTTAAAGATGAGATTAACTAATATTCACTGACAGTGTAAACTTTTTTTTACACCTTCATGTAAATTTAAAGCCTATTAAAGATAAATCTTGAAATATTTATTTATTTTCTTTAAAATATAAGTTATAAATAAGAAAAATAACACTACATTTATATTTACCTAATTAATGATGAGCTTGTTTACCAAAAATACAAAATATTCCTTCGTCTTAATTTTTGTTTTCATCATCATTGGCCAGTTTACAATTTACATGTTCTGTTTCTCTAACACAACTGAAACATATAGCATAATGCCTTAGGGAAGCAGTCACCATTGTTTGTTAACTGCTAATCCAACATACACAAATTATTTGCTATAATTCTTTATTTTGACAATCAAGTCAAAGCGAAAACAATTTTTTTCATCTTTTTTCTGTCTTATTAATATTAAAAAAAATTGTAACTTATAATATTTTTTGTATAGTTTTCGAACATTCAAATTATATAGTTAAAATATTAAATTAATCTAATTCAATTTAATTTTGAAAATTAATCAACTTCACTCTCATAAAGCGAAACGTGACAAGTAAAAGTGAACGAATAGATTAATAGATATAGCTTAATTAGGGAAGAGGGAGAAATGGGATAGAATGAAATCAACAGAGTTTGAAGGCAGAGGCCAGAGAGGAGTGTGGGGAGAGAGGAAATTGAGGAGATGAGTATTATTACCAAAAAAAATACCTACTAAAAATAATTTAACCGTGTAAACAAAGCTTCCACCGTCGGTGGATATTAGTTAATCTCTTTACAGATTCGGGAGTATTAACGTCGAGTGTCGTGTAGGCCTTTATTCTTGAAAGGGATAAAAGTAGCGCCTTCACTTTGATTGTAATGAAAAGGAAAGATCAAATCTTTTAAATATTTTTTCCAGAGGGGGAATTTCTTGATTGTCTTATTCGCGTTAAGATGTGGTTATTTGTGGAATTTAAAGTCCCTCTGATGGTAGCATATAGGTGGAGGACTTATATTATAAGTAAGACAAAGGCCTTCAAAGACAAATGAAAAAGATTATTTTTTTAAAGCATTTTTCCAACTATCTAAAAGGAATTCCTTTCTTGACATTATTTGAGAGAAAGAATACGCTTAGGTCAGTTCCTTCAGTCAACTTTTTTGATAAGTCAAAAGTAAACTTTATATAAATAAGTAATCTCGTATGAAATTCAAAAAACATTCATTTCTGACACTTGAGAAGGTCAAATTTAAGTGTTGGAAGCTATTGATCGATAAGGAACTCCCTCATTTAGAAAGGATAGACAATTGAGAGAGAATAGAGTGATAACGACATACACGTGAATTGAAATAAATTTAAAGATTACTTCCATATGGGAGAGAGGAAAGCTGGTTATATAGGGCGAGAGATTACTTCCATAAAAGAAAGGGGAAAGTTGCATAGTCAGGTGATAGCCCGATTTTGATTGTTTATCTTTTTCTATACTTGTCTTGTATTGAGGTATATACTAAAGAAATGAGTAAAAAAAAGTACCTGAAAGGGAGGATTGCTATTTTCTTTATTAGTGAGGACAAGCCTCTTTCAATTTTAACAATCCAATGGTAGGGCTTTAAATGGTAGGTGGTTCATATCTTTCTATGATCCCTAGAATAAGAAGTATGAGGATAGGTAGGGAAAGATATCTTGAAATTTACTCGGTGCACCTCTTCATTTATCAATTTAGGCCCATCTAAGAACACCTAAATCTTGGGAAACTGGCTCAGGAACAACTTTTGACTAGTAGAAGTTAATCACAGTAAGAGAATCCAATCTTTGAAATAGTGCTTAATTAGTCTCTCTATAGTACTCTATTAGTAGAAGGCTTAGGTTATGACTTGATTCAATAGAATCAGAACACCTTTCTATCTAAAGAAATAGTGCTCGATGTAAAGATCCAAATTTTGCATTATGTTATGGGCTGACGAGAGAGCGGCTCTGCGAAGTTGAATGTTAGTGCTTCTATGGAGGAAACATACTAGAAAGAGAATGAATGAGCCTTAAAAAAGAGAGAGGGAGTGATGAGCAATTCTAGTCTATACGTTGCTCGTGAGCCGCCAAGTACCAAAGAGAGATTAACATTTTAAATGATTAATTAATGATAATAAATAAGAGTATGATAAAGAAAACATCCAATTTCTTAAGAGACATGTAAACGAAATATGTGACAACTAATGTTGTGAACACGGATAGCCCATAGGTTGGCCAAGTTGTTGGGTCTGGGGCTAATCCACGAAGAAGCACAAGAATTAGACAGACCAACAATAGATTTGCTTAGGATTCTAGTTGAGTGGAGATAAAAGGTTTTTGCTGCGGTTTTGGGGATTCATGCCAACTGTGAAGAAAATGTATATATGTTCATCTCGTCTTGTTTCTTAGAGTCTAAGCTTCTCATCGGTATTCTTATCTCAATCCTTAGTTACTTGTTATTTCACTATTTTCTATTGTAATTCAATAATTTAAATGTTAATATGTTATCATGGTAATTTGGCTATCATTGATCATTTAATACTTGGATATTTGTGTTGAGAATTTAGGTTTGTTACAAGTATAATGGTCCAACTGTTTGCCAATGAAAGGTTTTCTATGTTCAGCATCTACCCAGAATGAATTGATCTAAGATCTGTAATGGGTAGACGGTCTCTATAAATAGTCGTCAACCCCTTTTTTCTTATCTATTAGAAAATCCCAACTTATTTTGTTTTTAAATACGTTAGAATGGTTGACGTTCCATCAGTTGAGTTCTCCAGTCTGAAAAAATGTAGCCGTTAGTGGATTATAGAATTGGATCTCAAACATAAACACTAATTTTAGTTGTTGAATTAATGAAATTTAACGATGCGCTTCTTAACCCTAATAACTTAAAACTATGTTTATATTTTCATTTTAATTTCTTCTATGGTACTTAGCTAGCGTTTGGACATGTGATTTCATTTCGTACGTCCAAACGAGCCCTTAGTATTGGTACATAAATTTTCTTACATACATATATGAGTATGGCCTGTTTGTTTTGATATATTTTCTTTGACCCTTGCCCCTTTCAAAAATGTAAGGGTGTCTATATATATTTGTAAACCTTTCTTTCGGCTTCTCATGAAGTCATAGTGTAACATTGACCTTTTCTCTTTCTCACTAGGGAGGAAATAAAATATGTGCATCCAGATTTCTTCCACATTTCACTTGTGTTATACCACTAACAACATATTCGGTGAAATTTCATAAGTGGAATCTAAAGAAGATGAGGTCGATTTACACAAAATCTTACCTCCTGCGAAATAAGAGATTGTTTCTAACATATTCTCAGCTCAAGAAATCGTTTTCAAAAATAGGTCGGACAAACATAAGAGTAAAAACTACGGTGAAAATAAGAAAAGTATTATAATGACACATAATTAAAAATCTAGTCTTGAGTCGAGGGTCTATCGAAACAGCCTTTCTACCTCACCTCTAAGATAGTGGTACAGACTGCATAAACTCTATTCTCCCCAGACTCCATGTGTGGGAATACGCTAGGATTGTTGTTGTACATAATTTAAAATCTTATCATCTCTATATGATAATTGTATGGCTGACACATAGCAATGATGGAAAAAGCATAAAGTCGATTACATGGAACAATATAGACACATATATGGCAACAATTTTAAGTGGTGTATTCATAGTGCATTGTTTAATCAATCAATCAACCGACTACATTTTAACTACCAACTCAAACTCATTTTATGAAATTCTACAATCAACAGACTACATTTTAATTACCAACTCAAACTCATTTTATGAGAGTCTACAATATATATTATCGCATTTGTATTGAATACTTAAAAAATAGTATATTATTTGACTGATTTGATGCGCTCGTGATATCATTTTTGAAGAGTCTAAAAATTATATAGATTTCAATGTTAAGATGGAGTATTATTCGTCTACTTTTTCAACGTTGGCTGCATAAGTTAGATGATGTCTCGATTCGAATATTGAAATGGAGAAAAGCCCATCAATAGTTAAGGAATGATTTCTCCTTTAATAGGCACTATCAGGACATGACTAAATAATCAGACTAGAAATTAGTAAAAAAGTATAGAGTAGTACAGTTGGTTGTTGACCAATAAAAGTATGGAGAACAATGCACAAAAAAAAGAGAGCTAAAAGTAAATAGTGATCAGAGGTCTCAAGTTCAAATCATGGGCATGGAGAAAGCTGAGCAGTTAGGAAATGCTTCCTTCTTTAATAGGCACTACGCGACGTGAATCTAAGTAGACTGACTCGTAAGTAGCAAGAAAATTTAGAGCAATTTACTTGCTTGGTTGTTGACCAACGAAAAACATAGGAAAAAGATGCACAAAACAAAAAGAAGGCGATCGACCCGAGGTCTCGAGTTCAAATCTTGAGAATGAAGAAACTCCTGTTAATTCGGAAGTTCTTCCTTCTTATATAGTGTGATTCTAAATTATTCGGACTAGTGAATACCGAAAAGTTTAAAATTAGTCAAACTCTAAAGACTCATTTCGTTGATGTCATTAACTTCTACAAATTACATTAGATTTCTTTCAAAGATTAGATACTTCGTTCAAATTTAGTGTCTTTATCAACTAAATTTAAGTAAAATTACAGTTTGCGCCCTCTTCATTTTCTACTTTACATTCTTCAAAGGAAGTGAGGTTCTTAGATTTCTCTTCTGGCTTGACCCACACCTTGGCCAAATAGTTATGTGCCAAATCACCATCCTTGGCGGAGATGACCAAACAATAATAATTTATTCCCTTAATGACTTTGCTTTCTCCTTTTATTACTTTTTGAAATTCTAATTTTGTCTTTGCCTCCTTATTGTGTTCATCCACTGCAAATTTTCCTATCTCTATCACCTCCTGTGTTATGTTGGTTATGGGGTTCCAACCACCTTGAATAGGTTTCCTGCCTGGGACTTCTTCCCAACCGCCGCGTGCATTGGAGACATGGAAGAGAACGGTGGCAACCACCACTAAAAGAGTCCCAAGGATGGGATTGAATTTGATAGCCATTTTTTTTTTGTAAGAAGAGAATGAATGAAAAATATAAATTGTGTTGTGATGATGAAAAGAATTCATTGGGTGGTCTTATTTATAGTGGAGAACTATTATAAAAAAAATAAATTAAAAAAAACAAGTTTAATTCAAGTGACTATACAATCAATGTGGGATAAAGGTACATTGATTTGTGAATTATCTATTGATTTGTTTATTTATGATGAACATTTAATAATCAAGACTGTCATAGCTATCACTATTTTCTAGATTTGTAACTGATTTGACCAAATAATGCTATATTTGACACATATTCATCGTAATCAGATACTCTCTCCGGACCATTTTACTTATCATTTTTACTAAAAATACATGGTCCAAAATAGTCATTATTTTAGAAAATCAAGATATAATTGAGCAAATTTTTTCCATTTTTTCTTAGTAATAATTATTTTTGAAAGTAATAAACAATACTAATTAATTGGCATAGAAAATCTAAGTAAAGAGGATATACACACTCTAATATTGTGATTACTTGGATTGATTCTCTTTTTATTTATTGAAGACAGATTAAAGAGAGACTATCTATTGAAGAGAGATTAACATTTTATATGATTAATAATAATAAATAAGAGTATGATTGCGTAACCACATAATTTCTTAAGGGACCTGTAAATAAAAAATGTGATAAGTAATCTTGTGAACACGTAGCCCACAGACAGGCCAAGTTGTTGGTCTGGGGCTAAACCACGAAGAGACCGAAGAATTAGACAGCCCCAAAACAGATTTGCTTTGTATCCCAGTTGAGTAGAGATAAAAAGGTTGTCGGTGCAATTTTGGGAATTCATGCCGATTGTGAAAAAAAATGTATGTTCATCTCGTCTTCTTTCTTAGAGTCTAAGCTTCTCATAGCATTCTTATCTCTATCCTTAGTTACTTATTATTTCAGTATTTTGCATTGTAATTCGACAGTTTAAATGTTGTCGTGGTTATTTGGCTATCAGTGATCATACAATACTTGAGTATTTGTGTTGAGAATTGCCAAAATACCTGAAAATAATTTACAGTTTGCCAATAAAAGGTTTTCTATGTTCAGTTTCTACCTAGTGCGAATTGATCTATGATCTGTAATAGATAGGCAATCTCTATAAATAGTCGTCAACTCCCTTTTTCTTATCTATTAGAAACCTCAAACATATTCTGTTTTTAAATACGTTATTATGATTGACGTTTCATCAGTTTCATCAGTTGACCTTTCGGGAAAAAATGTATTAGTTAGTGGATTATAAAAGTGGATCTCAGACATATATCACCTAATGTTATTATTAAATTAATGAAATTTAATGGTGCGCTTTCTTAACCCTAATTACTTAAGATTATGTTTACATATTTGCCTTCTAATCTCTTCTATGTTACTTAGTATTGGTATATAAATTTTCTTACATATATATGAGTATGGCCTCTTTTTTTTTTGATATATTTTCCTTGTCCCCTTGGCCCTTTCAAAGATGTGAGACTGTTTATACATATTTGTAAACTCATCGTTTTTTTCATGAAGTCATAGTGTAACATTTATCTTTCTCTTTTTCACTAGGCAGAAAATATAATATGTACATCTAGATTTGTTCCACATTTTACTTCTACTATACAATAGCAACATATTTGGTAAACTTTTATAAGTAGAGTCTAAAAAGAGTGAGATCGATGTACATAAACCTTCTCTTATCTTGTGCGAGATAGATCCCTCTCTCTGTGTCTAGGGATTCCTGGGGCATGAGTTAAGCATATAGTTGATTGCTCTTTCTTTCGTCTTCAAATAGATCCTCAGCTCGAGAAATCGTTTTTAAAAATAGGTCTGACAAACATAAGAGTAATTTTTTTTTTTGGCTTCTCATGAAGTCATAGTGTAACATATTGACCTTTTCTCTTTTTCACTAGGCAGGAAATATAATATGAGGATTGGTCCTTCTAAAGTGTACTTTTTAGAGGTTCATACACCCTTACATACTTCGAGGAGTTTTCAGTAGGTGAATACCCATGAATTATCCATATTTATAATATGAGTATCCATATTTATGATGAATAATATGAGTATCCATATTCAATAAACTTTTGAAATGATTGGAAATCAACCTATTTAAAGTAGGTTGGGTTGGGCGAATAACCATAAATTTTAACTATTTTGTCACCCTTATATTTGTATTAGAATTTATTTTTTTTTAAAAAAAATTGAATTTATACCACTAAACAGCATGTCTAGCGGCATTTTATTAATAATAATATTTTTTAAAAATCCTCAATAAGGATACGTACAAGCAAGGGAGACTAGGCCTTACCTTACTAATCCTAATGAGGTAAAGAACCTTTACTAATGTAACATCCCGTAATTTCCAATGTTCCTTTCCATGCCTTTAGAGCTAAGAAAAATGAGTTATTTGGAGTTTGGAACCTTTGGGAATGTTGTTAGTTTGAATTAGGGGATTTTAGGAAGTAAAGAATGAGAGAAAAATATATTTTCGGAGCCCGAAACAGTGTGCCTTCGCATTATCCCCGTGCCACGAAGCAAGGGGATAAGAAAAATCAAACTTTGGCATAAAACAGTGGAGGTCCGCGATACCTTCGTGTCACGGAGCTGGACCTCCACGATATCAAAGTGTCACGGAGGCCAGCCTCCGCAATATTGGGGTGGTACAGAGGTGTTTTTTTTGTAGTATCTCCTCTTGTTTCCTACGCGTTTTTAAAAGGCCTTTTGGTCCTTTCCCTATCCAAAACCATTCCCTATTATTCTAAAATGTTTCCCTACATTCCTGTTAGCCATAAATCGATTAAGACTTCCTCTTTTATTCTCTCAAGCTTTCAAGTTTCAAGGAAAATCAAGTTAGGGCTCCAAATCCAAAGAATTCTTCCCAGAGTTCATCTCCGAGGTACATAAGAGCAACACTTTCATGAGGAACTTTGTTCTTCACCACAATTGAGTCTAGATCCATATTAAGTTCATGATTTAAAGCTAGGGTTTCGAGATTTAATATCTCTAAGTATTGTTCTTGGTTTTGATAAAAGTTCTTGAATATTTCTTGAATATGTAAAGCTAATCTTTCATATGGGAATCCCATTCTCCCCACACCCAAGTTATATTTTTATTTAAGCCATGAATCTTGTTAGGGTTTTTAAGAGTTGAAATCCTTGAGTTTAATTCTTGGTCTCTGGATGATATTCTTTGAATATTCTTGTCACGCCCCGAATCCCATCGGGACGGATTGACACTCGTAGCCGACAAAGCCCGAGAGAACCAAGCTTTGTCTCTGTTCAATCATATGCATGCCATCAGAAACCCATAATCACATAATAGCTTTAACTACCAACAATGGAATTCATGGAACATGATATATATATACATATGCGAAACTTGTCCGTTGAGGCCATCAAGTCAAGAACGACATATCCCTTTTACATTTATACACCCACATCCGTCTACAAAAGCCTCTAACAAATGCATTGACTAAATGAACTGTAACACCCCGTACCTTCCTAACCCAATGTGATGACGATGAACAATGTATACTTGAGTGTCGAGAGCCACACGAATGTATTTTGTAATGATATTGATAAGAAAATTGAAATTTGGCCTTGTACATATGCTTAACCTTGCGTAGAAGGTGTTTTGCGATCTTCATGGAGCATTTGTCGGGTTCAAAACGAGGCTAAGAGGACCTCTAAACAAAGTATGTTAAGGTTAAGAAGTAAGTGAAAGAATAGGATTTGAAGTATCTAACCAAACCCGCGAAGAAAAGTCGAAAAATGAAATTTTCAAAAAATTTAAGGGAAGGGCGCGTTGGGTAGCGTACCACGCCGCTCTGGGCTGAAATTTTCAGTCCAGATGCAGTAGAGGGGCGCGCCAGGCAGCGTGCCACGCCTCCCCTGCGCACCTTTCAAAAGTTGAAAATTTTGTTTAAGTCCCAAGGGTTCCCGGGGACGTATTGAGCCGATTTTTGCCACGATTCGTCTACAACTATGATAATATACATGAAATGAGTGAAATATTATATTGGTATGATAAAATTAATCGAGAACGAATTTGGCGTCAAAATGACGATTTTACCCTTTTGGTCAAAATGGGTCATACGTGGCTAGAATCACTTGGTTTTTGGATGGAAGCTACGGATATGAATAGCATGAGTGGGAATATTATTGTAATACGTATGAGACGACTTAAACACGTGAAATTATTGATTTTATCGGGTTAAGTGAATTGGGCCCAAAAAGGACCCAAAAATGGAAAGAAGACATGGCCCATATGGGGAAATTTGACCCATTCTTGCAAAAACTTATAGAACACCACATGGCATGCTATAGAGTGGCTAAGCATGGACTTGAGAGCCTATATAAAGGGCAAAAATGCTGATTTTATTCATTTGGAAAACACATGCCTTTGTAGATATTTTTTTTCAACCCTTTCTTTTTCTCTCAAACCCTAAGAGGTCAAAGCTAACCTTTGGAGCAAGATCAACATCTTCCAAGCCTAGGTAAGTGATTATTGTCATGGATTAATATATTATATGCATGGTAGAGTATGTGAATCTTGTTGGTTATGCTTGAAAGAGTTGAACATAGTACTTTGGGTTTTTGTACAAGATGTGCCATCCATGAGATTTGAACTTGAATTAGAACTTGTGCCTTTGATGAAAGATCATGGTATGGATAAAATATGAACGTCTATGGTGTTATTTTTGTTGTTAACCTTGTTCTTGTCTATAAGTGTAAATTGTGGGATTTTGGCCGATATGTGCTATGAAGTGTATTAAGGTGAATTGATGGATTATTTGTGATGTGGTATGGATAAGGAGGTGTAAAAGAGAATTGTTATGGTGAAATGCAATGATTACTATGTATTGGTCAATGTTGGGAATATTGGAGGATTTTTGAAATAATGATGCTATCAATGGTTTTGTCAAGGGGAAATGACATGTTTCAAAGCAAACATGTACCCCATTGATGTTATATGCATTTGTGAAGTAGTTGTGGTTAATGTGAATTACGTTATGTATTTGTGTTGTAGAGTGACACATAAAGAAGGAGCGGGACTATTGTATGCACATCTAGGACTGTATATCCGTATTGAGAGTACAAGGTATGTAAGGTTACTCTGTCCGTATCTTTTTGCGGCAAATAGTATCCACATTGCTAATTCACTAGTCCTATCCCGAATTGTGCCAAGGTATCCTATATCCGTTTATCAATAGTCATTGTCATATCTTTCCTACTCATGGATCATTTGTGAGTCTTATGTCTCATTATCATGGTTAATGTTCCAAAAGCTCAAACAAGGTTATGGTCCAATGTTCCAATAGTGGTTATGCTCATGTATCTTGTTATGAATGATTGTCCAATGGTTCCAATGGTGTCATGTTTCCAATAATGTTTATTCACATGTCTTTTATTTTGATTATGGTTCCAAGTTTCCAAACATGCTATGTCACATGAATATGTCAATCTCTCACAAATGAACGTACCAATTTCATATGTCTCTCACTCATTGGCTAATGATCCAAAGTTTCAAGTGATGTTATGACTATCAAAATACCAATCTCAAAGTAAAGAACAAAGTAATGCAAATGTGGTCAATGATCAAGTATGGGTGGCAAGTCTAGGGGCGCAAGCCTAGCTCGACTCGATCCCGATGTGTTGATTTATGGGTGGCAAGTCTAGGGGCATAAGCCTAGCTCGACTCGATCCCGATGTATGATTTATGGGTGGCAGGTCTAGGGGCATAAGCCTAGCTCGACCCGATCCCTGGGTGGCAGGTCTAGGGGCATAAGCCTAGCTCGACCCGATCCCAACATGACGATAAGTCATGTAAAGACCCACTGATCAGTAGGGGCCCGGGTACATTGTGACATATGTAATGACATTGAAGTAAAGAAGCATGAAAGCGATGAAATCAATGAAAGTAATACACATGGGTTCCAAAGTGCAAAATGGTTACTTATTCATCTGATTATGCATATGCATTTGAGTTTCATTGAGTTCATTGAACTATTCATGTGTTGTATAGTTTCATTTGAGCCTTACATACTCAGTACAGTCTTTGTACTGACCCCTTTTGGGGAACTTACCTTACATGCTGCAGGCACAGGAGTTAGTAGATCTCCTCAGTAAGTGGCGAGATTTTCGCAGATTGTTGGTGAGCTCCAGTTGCTTCGGGGCTTCCCAAGTCACATGTGTATAGTAGATGTTGGCATTTGTAAACATTGTATAGACATGGTCATGTATCTATTAGAGGCTTTGTAGACATATGTGGGGTATCATGAGGTAAAAGATGTACGTGCATTCTGACGAAATGGCCCTAACAGCTAAATTGCATATATATTACATATGTTGTCATGCCTTCCGCTATTGATATTTAATTACATGAAAGAAGATGATATTCATACGCGAACATACATATGAGAGTACATGAGCAAGAGCAAAGATTGGTTCTCTCGGGCCTTATCGACTTCGGGTGCCAATCACGTCCCGATGGGAATTCGGGTCGTGACATGAACTAAAAGTCAGGACAAGTCCCCGCTTTATACAACATGTACAACACCAAAACATATGTATAACTGCGACTCGAAGAAGCCCCGAACTAACTGGAGCTCAGCAAAGATCTGCAATACTGGCAACCTACTGTGGAGGCCTACTAGTACCTGCACCTGCAGCAAGTAAGGTAAATTCCCCAAGAGGGGTCAGTACGAAGAATATACTGAGTATGTAAGGCCATATGAAACTTGTAAGATATGTAAGTATGTCAAAGAACTCAAGTTCAAATGCATAATCAATATAGATAAGTCACAATGTAGATGAGTCACTATTCTGTACTTTGGAAACCATGTATTTTGCTTTCATTACTTTCTTTGTATCTTTGCTTCTATGATAATTCATCTTTGCCTTTGACCTGTGATACCCGGGCCCCGACTGAACAGTGGGTTTTAAACATAACATAGCGTTATATTGGGATCGGCTCGAGCTAGGCTTATGCCCCTAGAGCTTCCACCCTATGAATCAATGTATATATCGGGATCGGCTCAAGCTAGGTTAGTACCTCTAGAGCTGCCACCCATACAACATTTCAGGTTTGGCTCGAGCTAGGATATTACCCCCAGAGCTGCCCCCTGTCAGGATCGTTCCGAGCTCGTCTTATGCCCCTAGGACTGCCCCCTGATCCAACAACCTCGAGATCGGCTTGAGCTAGGCATTTTGCCCCCAAAGCTGCCACCCATACTTGATCATTGACCACATATGCATTACTTTGTTTATTACTTTGAGATTGATACCATGATAGTCACAACTTTACTTGAAGCTTTGGATCATTAACCAATGAGGGAGGGACATGTGAATAAACATTGTTGGAAACATAGCCTTATTGGAAACATAACACAATTGGAACCATTAAACAATAACCCATGAACGAGACATATGAGTATAACCACTATTGGAACTTTGGAACATAACATTGTTGAGCTTTTGGAACATTATTCATGAATATGAGACATGTGATTCACCATTTATCAATGAGTAGGAAACATGTGCTAATGACAATTGATAATCGGGTATAGGATACCTTGGGGCATTTCGCAATAGGACAAGTGTAATGTCAATGTGATTGCTATTTGCTGCAGAAAGATACGGACAGAGTAACCTTACATACCTTGTATTCTCAATATGAATATACAATCCTAGTGGTGCATACAATAATCCCGCTCCTTCTTTATGTGTCACTCTACAACTCAAATATATAACGGGATTCACATTAACCATCAACTACTTTACAAATGTATATAACATCAATGAGTTATATGTTTGTCTTTAAACATGCCATTTCCCCTTGACAAAACCATTGATGAAATTATTATTCCAAAAATCCCCCAATATTCCATACATTGACCAATACATGATAATCAATACATTTCACCACAACACTTCTCCTTTACACTTTCTTATCCACACTACATCACAAATAATCCATCAAATTACCTTAATACACCTCATAGCACATATCGGCCAAAATCCCACAATTTACACTTTTAGAAAAATAACAAGTTTAATAACAAAATCACACCATACATGTTCATATTTTCTCCATACCATGCTCTTCCATCAAGACATCAAGTCTCTTTTCAAGTTCAAATCACAAAGATGACACATCTTTCACCAAAAGCAAAAATACACTATCCACCACCTTGCCAACATAACTATCATGATATACATAATATCCCATGCATATAATATGTTAATCCATGAGAATAAATACTTACCAAGGCTTGGAATAGGATGATCTTGTCCAAAGAAAAGGGCTTAGGGTTCTTAGGGTTTGAGAGAACCAAAAGAAAATGTCTTGTAATTCTCAAAATGTTTTGTGTATGTTTAGGAATAAAAATCTGATTTTTAGGACCCTTATATAGTGCTCAAGTCATCCTTAGCCATTTTCTTGCATTAAACGCAATGGTCCCTTGGTCAATGTGGAAGAATGGATCATTTTGCCCTTTGGGCCATGTCTTTTATTCCATTTTGGGCCCTAAATTTGGGCCCAATTGCACATGTAGCATAGCCCATCAAATTTCATGTATAATTCACCATATATCTCATGTTTAAATAATTCCATAATTTCACGACAATATTCTCTTACGAGATTCTCATTCGTAGTCTCAATCGCAAAAATAGGAATTCTAGTCGCCCATGACTTCATTGAACATTTTGGATAACTATTTATATTTCATGATTTGGTCATGTAGGAGTATGTAGGAGTTTATTTAAGTATTTGAAGCTTTAACAATGCTCAAAGAACTCTAAAGAACCAAAAGAAACCATATAAGAATCGACGTAGAATTGCGTTACAAAACGAGCGCGGAAGGGCACAATTTGTTGTGCCTTGCACCACTGCTGCAAAGCAAGGAAGTGGCGCAAGATTTCCTTGCCCTCTGAACCTGAAGGCTTGCGCCACACCCCCTGAAACAGGGCAGTGGCGCAAGTTTTCATGCCTTGCTGAATTTTTCGGCCACTTCTTCAATACTTGTATATCATCCAATACCTTATCAAAACACTACAAAATACTTACTTAGTGATCTTAATCATCAAGTAAACATGACTCCAAGTCACCAAATGAGGTTAGAATGTGTACGGGGTATTACACAAATGCTCCACGAAATCACAAAACACCTCCTACGAAGGTCTAATCGCACGTATTAGGTCCGATATCAAATGTTTCATCAATGACACTATAAAACACATACCCATGGAATCTCAACACTAGGTAGATATGACCCCAAGGTATCAAATGAGGTTAGAAAAGTACGGGGTGTTACAATTCTTTCGGTTTTAGTAGTAATTGTGTGAGTTTGTAGTCTTTCCTCTGGATTTGATTCCTTATACACGTCCATTGAATCTTCAAGCAAAGTTTATGAATTTCATTAAAGTTATCGAGAAATCTATTTCATGACTTATTAGATATCTACGACATCCATGAAATTTGATTTAGAGTTTTCAAGTATATATTCATGAAAAGTTTGCAAAGAATCTTTATGATATGATCATGTATTCAAAAAAGAACAGTCTGTCGTATATTGAAAAGTTCAAGTTAAGAAAAGTTAAAGATTTGAGCCAAGGCTCACAAAGACAGATATGTTCATGATACGATATTTTGAGCCAAGCATTATTTTTAGAAAATATTATTAAGACTATGATATGAGCAACTAGTATGTCTTGGGAGGATTATATAGCACCAAGTTGGGTATGAGTCCAAGGTCACATGCTCCAGAACCACATTGCCACCGTGGGCCTTCGGGCTAAATTTTGGATCCATAAGTTATATTTTGTTTTATACCCTGAAAGGTAGAATACGACTCTTCTCAATGTGGGCAAGACATTGGACTCCATGTTGCTCACATGGTTTATGTCGGTTAAGAGAAACTCCCCAAAGAAAACTTACTTTATTTGAGAGAATATGATTGGCCGAGGCCACCAGTTTAAAGAAAGTTTTATGAAGCATTGTTTTCAAGTTTGGTCCAGATTTCAGTCATTCATTTTCTAGTCTCAGTTTTAGTTTGGTGAATTGTATTAAAGTTGTTTTATTATAATATTGTAATTAATTGCTTTTGGTCTTACATTTCATGAAGTTTACTATTTACGTTTTTACACACTTTAAATATTTTTAAATAACTTATTCATTGCATTACATTAGTCCCAACAGTTTTTGGAAGAAAAGGTCAGTTACTCATGTCATATGTTATGATTTAATTCAAAAGTTTATTCAGTTTCAGTTTTCATTATGCTATTATCTATCAATACATTCAACGTATTGAGGCTCTTTTTGGCGCTACATCATTGGACGATGTAGTGCACAGCTTTCAGCTATGCAGGCTCATGTACAAACTCTTCAGTATGCTATGATATCAGCTTGAGGGAGTTCTCATTCTTCTGAGGACTTATCAGTATTCAGTCACTAGTTTGTTTTATTACATAAAGGTTGGCATATTCATAATGTAGTAGAGGCTTCATAGACATAGTCAAGTCAAGTTAGTTGTAACCAGTTTTAAACTATTATAATGTTTCTGTTAATAAGATTTCATTCTATTTTATTTCATTTTATTTACAAAAGTTAGCCCATGTTTCCATTTTCCGCATTTTATTGAAAGTTCTATTTTATTAGTTGCATGCCAAGCCAAGTAGTTCTCTCGGGCCATTCGTGGTTCTGGGTGCCGGTTACGTTCAGAGGGTAGGCTCGGGGCGTGACAACTAATTAACCAACATGAATAAAATAAGAGCTAGAAAGAATTAAGTATTCTATGATCATTATAGAGTTTATAATACACTCGATGATGATATTACAAATAAGAATGCTTAAGTAATGCAAGATTAGAAAAGTCAAGAAGAAAGTTGAGTTATCTACCTCAAACTTTCTTATACGAATGTATGAACTTAAAAGGATAGATTTCCCGTCTAATGTAACCTGAATTGTATTCCTCGACTTCTTGTTCAAATCTGTCCAAAAACACTTGACAGTTCATCACTTCTTCTTGAATTTATTGGGTCTTATTAAAGTTGTTGAAATTGCCATGTTATTCTGCTTTGCTAGTCGCATCGGTAGGTGCCTTGGAACAAACTTCTCGGTCACCTTACATCCCAACTATTCTTTCTTCCATGACTCTTTTTGTTATTGCGTCGTTGCCTAAGAGAAATATCTGCATTCCTAGCTGCATTTGCAAAACAAAGATCCAACATATCCTCTTCGTCACCTTCCTCAAAGATGTCTTCTTCTTGTGGGTAAGAAAATCTATTTGGAGAGAGAGTACTACAACCACCCATTTGTAGTTGCTTATTAGTGTTAATAGGTGTAAGAGAAGTCAACTTTTCAACATTAGAACTCACCAATGCATCAAGAAACTCCTTGTCACACACACAATTTTTTTGAACTCTAGAGCCTGTTAAAACCAATTGTCGCCCAGAATGTAATGGAGATGAAACATTGGCAATGCCACTACCCTTAGGCACAAAATCTGGTGCTTCGGGGATCAATTTGCTATGTATAAAGGAAGATGTGACACTTGCACCCTCTTCTTCCACCATGTCGGCCCATCTAGTTTCACTTGTAATCTCATTGCCATCCGTATCAGTGAGTGCATCAAAAGAATTTGGGCAAACAATGTCCTTTGAATCATCACATCGAACAACTAGAGTGGTTTCTGCCAGCTGACTATTTTTACAGCCAGGAGATTCACTTTGACTAGACAAGGAACCAGCATGAATACCAACTGGATTTGTGCGTGTATTACTATCACCACCATTTGAAGAAATTTTCTGCACAGATTCATTCACTGTCACGAGAGGGAGCTGCTCGGTTTGGTGTTTGTGTCCAGTTCCATCATGAGCTGGCATCGTTACTCTACTCGTGTTGGGATCAATCTGTATAGTATTAGTATCAGTCACACCCAACCTAGAGTTCATAGAATTCTTTAACACATAAACTGGAATAATTGGAGTCCGATGGAATGTACGTTCACATTAGCTATTGATGATGATGTTGTAGTCTCACCACTAGCTAAGTTCTCTGCAACACCATCAGTTGTAAGTTCTCCCCTACCATTTTTCATATTGTTTCTGTGCTCAGAATCACTACCAGTTTTTGTTCGATCAGCACCAGAAACAGTAGCTCGACAGTGTTCCTCTTGTTGATTAGGAGGATTTCTCTTAATTGGAGACCCAATCCTAATACTACCAGGTCTTTTGTATGTAACCACTGTCCAATCTTCAGTATTGTTAGCCTCAATAATCTTTCCCTTGTCAACAACACGTGCAGCTTCTTCACCATCCATCGGCACATAATTATTATTATTTGTTTCACCAGTAATTGCAAATTTTGGAACAGAAGTTGCAGGTGGTATTCCCCAATATCTTGGTCATCTGACCATGGAGCATCACGTTGGCTTTGAAGCAGCTGCATGGTACTGGCATTTTGTAGACGTGGTTCGGTTATTCCTATTTGTCTCTATCTATTGGTGGGGAGGTATATGAAGGAAGGAATCAGTGGATTGAGGAATGAAAGCTCGAAGACAATGAGAACCGGGTTTTTCCAAACTCCTGACTACTAGGACCAATTCCAAAAGTATTAGTTTGACCATCTGTAGCCACAATTTGATTTCCACCAATTATGTTATCATTCTCAATTGCAGTACTCAATAGCTTCCCGGGATTTTGAACTGTTGCAAGATTCTTATTAACTTTGTTTTCAGCTCTCTTTGCATTCAATTAAGAGGGGAGACGATCATACACGACTTTTGCCAGATTTCCTGAAGATCGCCAGTATTATCCTCTCTAATGTATAACCTTACGCGATCAGGTAAGGCAGATAACAAATCAACCTCAACTCTAACCCCGGCAACACTTGGCCTAGTTTGGGAATTAGTAGCCTTATCAACAACAAGTGGTGTTCCAACAGCAGAAGCAATGGAAAACAGAGCCTCTTGAGCATAAAATTGTACTGGAAGATCTGGAAAAGAAATCCAAGCAAGAGCTATAGATGTTTCTTCTTTTGGATTAAGGTTCGGTGTCCATCTTTGAATGCAAAACTGATAATCGATCTCCTGACCATTATTTTTACCCACAATATATGCGACAACCTTGGAATATAAGGAAATAAAATCTTATTGTCGAAATAATCTTACCAAAACATGTCTTGAATCCATGAGACCAAGCATACAGTCTCCTTTAATTCCCATCTGCTGAGGAAAAAGTCTCCTCATATTTGCCATATCAGGTTTTCCATAAGAGAATTTGGCTATCAAAGCAAATTGTAGATTTTGATCTTTAGTGTAACTTTTAATATCCAAAGAGTCGAAAGTAACAGAAGGTTCTCCATATACATATTTGACTTCTTTGAGCGTTAATGGAACTTTAATGTTTGGTTTAGTGGCTGAATTGAAGAAAGAAGTAACATTAACCTTACAAGGAGAAGGATTAACCCCAGCCGATGGCTGGGCCACGGTGAAAGATTTGAGAGAAAAGCTTTGGAAAATTTTCTGTGTAATTTTATTGATCATCAGTATATCCTTTTATACAAGGATTTGTACAGAAAATAGAAAAAGAAAAATGCAAAGAATTATGTCAGCTGTACACTTTTACTCATCCTATATATCTCTATCTCTATTATACTATCTCTATCGCTAATCTCTAATCTCTAATCTCTATCTCTAATCTCTAATATATTAGAAGTGTGAAGGTTTAGAAACGTTGTTTGAACTTTCTGTCGACAAAATTATCTGCAATAGACAAAATTATTTTTTCACTTTTTCCTCAATTATTATTTAATAATATTTATTATTGACTAGACTCCTAAAATATATGGGAAGGAGAATTAATATAGACTCCTATGTATATGGAAAGAAGAATTAGAAAAGCAGAAAAAAAAAAATCCCAAAATATTATGAAAAGTAAATTTAATTATGGTAGATTTTTTTTCCTTTTTAATAATATTCTCATTGTTCTTATTTGAAGTATGGAGGATATTTTAATAGATAGTACTATTTCTATTTTTCGTTAAACATCATGCGGCACAAAGTTGGCTTAGAGACAAATTTTAATTAATTATTTCATACCTTAATTAATCATATACATAGTATATTATTAGTATTTGAAAAGGAGATCACGCGGCACAAAGTATTTCTCATAAGCTTAAGCCATTTTTTATTGGAGGAAAACTTTATTATTTGAAAAATAAAAATCTTCTATACTTCATTGCCTTTTTTTTTGGAGAAAAAGATTTTGAAATTAATTAAAGTCTTTATTTGATCTAGATAAGAAATTTTAATATCTAACACTTCTAAATTAATTAAAATTTTAATTGTATTAAAAAAAAATTTCTACAATTTTATTTAAGTAATATTTTGATCAAAACTTACCAAAAGCATAGAAGCTTCTCTATATATAATCTAAAAACCCACAAATCCAATCACATAACCCATACTTTTTTTCCACAGATCTAGAAGAAGAAATATGTATTGGGGGTGGGGTGGGGTGTTAGAATATGCATGTTGTTTGTATGTGTAATAGCAATTGAGATACTTGCAATCTCGTCGATAACTCTCTCAAAGGTACGCTCTATCATTCAAGGCATAATTTGGGTTTCCCTCATGCTACTGTTTCTAGTAGTAATAATTAGTCTAGATTTTTTTTTTGTGTGCTTATGGATTTAGCATTATCGTATAATGATCTGTTGATTTGTGTTTTTATTTATAATGTAGTAGTTGAATTTGTGAAGGGGAGCCTTGGAGTAACTGGTAAAGTTGATGCCATGTGACCAGGAGGTCACGGGTTCAAGCCTTGGAAACAGCCTCTGGCAGAAATGCAAGGTAATTAAGGCTGCGTACAATACACCCTTGTGGTGGGGCCCTTCCCCGGACACCGCGCATAGCGGTAGCTTTAGTGCACCGGGCTGCCCTTTTTAGTAGTTGAATTTGTGTAATATGAATTATACATAGTTAATATGAATTATATGTAGTTATTATAAATTATACATAGTCAATTATTGACAATTAATTTGTGTAACTTTTTTAAGGAAAGCCAAATATGTATAACATTTAAAATTTATCATTACGAGATTAATTTTGTATCAAGTATTTTGGGTCAAACATGCAACGCACGTTCACATAGACTAGTTATATTAAAAGTGTGAAGGGTCTTAGAAATGTTGTCAACAATCCGTTGTAGGAGTCCCTAATATGACTTCAATAAATATATTGCAAAAGAAATCACCATCGTAGGAGTCTCTTTTGGTTAGCACTGTTGTTATTTTGGGCAAAGTAAAACAATCACCGTTGTAGGAGTCCCTAATACAAATCATGTAGGAGTCCAAAATCAAATCATTATGAATCTTGCTATTACAATTTCAAGGTTTTATTCACCATCTCTGAGGATGAGGAAGAAGAAAGACATACCTGAAAAAAGCCCGTGGAGTCGCATTCTCCAAGATTAATAATTAGTTGAATTACTTTTGATCAGGCATCCAACACAAACCCTTTAATATTTGTATATGCTTAAAATTTTATTTATTTATTGTCTTTTCTTTAATGTTACGACTAACCCAAGAGAAGGCAAAAGGTATTATTTAGATTGTTAGTGGAGCAGTATAGGGAAAGAAAGAAGGACTTGCATATGGTGTTCATCGATCTGGAGAAGGCATACGACAAAGTCCCCAGAGAGGTTTTGTGGAGGTGCCTGGAAGTTAGAGGTGTGCCTATGGCGTACATTAGGCCAATTCAGGACATGTACGACGGAGCAAAGACTCGTGTGAGGATGATAGGAGGAGATTCAGAGCACTTTTCGATGGTGACTGATTTGCACCAGGGATCGACTCTTAGCTCGTTTTTATTCGCCTTGGTGATGGATGTATTGACACGGCATATTCAAGTAGAGCTACCTTGGTGTATGTTATTTGCGGATGATGTAGTGCTTATTGACGAGTCCCGGGGAGGAGTTAATGATAAGTTAGAGGTTTGGAGACAGACCTTAGAGTCTAAAGGGTTTAGGATGAGCAGGACCAAGACGGAGTACCTGGAGTGTAAGTTCAGTGCTTTGACGCAGGAGGCTGACGTGGTAGTGGAGCTAGACTCTCAGGCCATTCGGAAGAGGGATAGTTTCAAGTATCTCGGGTCTATGATTCAGGGAAATGGGGAGATTGACGAAGACGTCATGCACCGTATTAGTGCAGGGTGGTTGAAATGGAGGCTCGCGTCGGGAGTCTTATGTGATAAGAAGGTGCCTCCAAAGCTTAAAGGTAAGTTTTACAAAGTGGTGGTCCGACCGGCTATGTTGTATGGAGCTGAGTGTTGGCCAGTTAAGAACTCACACATACAGAAGTTGAAGGTGGCGGAAATGAGAATGTTGAGATGGATGTACGGACTTACTAGGAGGAATAAGGTTAGAAATGACGTTATTCAAGAGAAGGTGGGAGTAGCTTCGGTAGAAGATAAGTTGCGGGAAGCGAGGTTGAGATGGTTTGGGCATGTGATGCGACGGGGCACGGATGCCCCAGTACGGAGGTGTGAGAGGCTCGCTATGGATGATTTCAGACGGGGTAGAGGTAGGCCGAAGAAATACTGGAGAGAAGTGATTAGGCATGACATGGAGCAGTTGCAGCTTAGAGAAGACATGACCCTTGATAGGAAGGTGTGGAGGACGCGAATTAGGGTAGAGGGTTAGTGAGCAGGAGTGTGTCCTTACTAGTAGGGAGGAGTGCCTTGTTGGTCGATGTACCTATAGACATAGTGCTATGCCTATGCCTTGTAGTTTCTTGTTTGTGGTGTTTTTGTGTGATGTGCTCGATTTCGGATAGTAGTTCTTAGCATTACTTCATGAGAGTTTTGTTTCTTTTACCTCGTGGTGTGTTACCTCGCTGTTGTTGTTTATTTTTATGTTTCCTGCTTGTTATACTGCTATCTATTCTGAGCCGGGGGTCTGACGGAAACAGCCTTGCTACTTTTTCTGAGGTAGTGGTATGGACTGCGTACACTTTACCCCCCCCCCCCCCCAGACCCCACATTGTGGGAATACACTGGGTATGTTGTTGTTGTTGTTGTTGTTGTTGTTCTTGAATTGTGTAGCCGATAACAAACCTCTGAAACTTTCCAGTTGAGTGATCATAAGAATAAACAGGGGCGAATTTGGAATCATTATCATTATTAGATTTAGGATTAGCCTGTAACATCTAGCAGTACCTCAGCAGTTGAAAATTTTCCATAACTGCACCAGCTTTCTCTATTACATCTAACTAGTTCTTCAGGTAACATGATGGAATGTTCAATCCACCTACTAGAGTGTTTATCTTCAAGTTCCCATAGTTTCAATTTCCTCAGTTTCCATGGTTCTGTAGTGACCGCAGAATATTCCATACATTCCAAGGCCAAACTTTCCTTGAACTGCATCAATCAAGTTGGTTGATCAGTCAATAGACAGGTATATTACCATGTACATGTATCTGGTATGATGATCCTACAAAACCTATACTCATTAAAACTTTTGATGTCTTACCTTAATTTGTTTGTTAATTTTGCTGTAAAATTATCCCGAGTTACTTGCATATGTAAAAATCGAAGAGGAGACATTGACTCGATTGCAACAGAAATTGACACACTTACTCAGGTATATGTACTTTCAAAATTTCAGTCCATGTTCCTATATTTTTCCTATTCCACAAGTTTTGAAGGATAATTCAAACATTAGAGCACCAAGTAGTTATTGTGGGATAAAAGTTGCTTCTATATATGTGTATATCAAACTAAAAATTGATTTAATTACTAAATTACTGAAATATAAAGATAACATCTGGTGAGATATAATAGTTAAGAGTTGTAGCATATTATAGGTCAAGTTCATCACGCAAGAGTTCTTCTCACAACCTTTTTTTATTGGTCAAGCTCATCACATAGGACATAATAGCTTTCAAAGCTATTACACCTTGATGGGTAGTAAAGAATTCTTTTTTTTTTGGGTAAGGCATCTCATCAACATTTTGTCACAGATTAAATGAATCTTACTATTGAAGAAGCACAAAGAAAACACTCAAGGAACTAAATAGCAGATGACAACTTACTGGTTAAGATGATTTTATCACTGCAAATATGGTATAGTTTATAAACATGACAAAAAAAGGATCTGTAACGAAATAAAGTTGGTCTAAGTAACGTGTTGTCAAATAGTTGCAATGAGAACTTTAAGCATATATGTCACTTTGTTCTTTCAAGTGGCACTTATGGTGTTTTTTCTGAATCTATTTGGTGTCATGGTAGGTGATGACTAAGGATATAAGGCACCCCAGTAAGTTGGCATGGAAAGAATATAAAAAAACCATTGAAATCAACATGGATGACGGGATCCTTATGAACTCTATGGATCATCTGAAAAGAAAAACGGGTGTTTTAAAGGAAGATCTGAACCTAAACAAAGTGTAAAATATATAGAGGCTTACACATTTTGATATTTGGTTTAAGTGCAAAGTATATATGATTTTGACAGTCTGATGAACTTCATAACTTCTAACATACTCGGTAATCTACTATTATGTAATTTTGTAATACACCTAATTGATGTTTTTTTAGTAATGTAATTCTCTCTAAAGAAATAGCGAAAGAAGGAAAGCAGAAAGAGAGGACCCTAGAAGCATATTAAGGATACAATTTGCAATTCTTCAACTATTTCTTTTTCATTTTTGTTTATAAAGTGACTCTTTTGGTGTGGAAGGTGGTTGGTGGGGGAAGGAGTAGTTTATTAGCCATTATTGAAATAAGAAGATTACCTCTAATACCTGAAAATTAATTATGGCGACAAGAAGTAATGGAATGAGAGACAGTTTTCTTTCTCTCATCTATTCTTTCAATAACAATGATACCTATGATAGACGTAAATGCAACAATCATTTGCAACAGTAAGAGATGAGGTGTCAAAAATAGGCATACAGAAAAAACTTAATTAAAGAACAACTTGCATCTAACTTTTAGTACTTAGGGCAATCTTGTCACGCCCCGAATTTCAACGGGGCAGACTGGCACCCGAAGCCGATAAGGCCCGAGAGAACCAATCTTTGCTTATGTCCATTTATATGCATGTCATTCAAGGAACATCACCATCACGTATAGACACAAGATGCTAATAGCGGAAGCCATGGAAACATGTGATATATACATATAAGAAACTTGGCCGTTAGGGCCATCAAGTCAAAATGGACATACATCCCTTACATTCATATTCCCACATACGTCTACAAAGCCTCTAACAGATGCATATACATAACCATTCTAAAGTCGGGACAAGTCCCCGCTTTATACAACGTTATAATACCAAAACAAATGTACACATGTGACTTGGAAAGCCCCGAACCAACTGGAGCTCACCAAAGATCGGCAAATGATCCGCAATCTACTGTGGAGGTCTACTAGCACCTGCGCCTGCAGCAAGCAAGGTAAGTCCCCCAAGGGACGTCAGTACGAAGAATGTACTGAGTATGTAAGGCTCATATGAAACTGCATGATAGATAAGTACTTCCGTGAAATCAAATATAAGAGAATAGCCAGTGCAGATAAACCACCAGTCTACGTATGTGGAACCATGTACATTACGTCCTTTACTTTTTTTGCCTTTACATTTATTCATCTTTATCGTTCTACCCATGCTAGGCTTTTCTGTCGCCCCTGGGATGAGATTAACCCATGCTAGGTATTTTAACCCCTGGGATGTGATTAAACCATGCTAGGCTTTTCTGTCGCCCCTGGGATGTTACTTATGATAACCCATGCTAGGCTTTTATGTCGTCCCTGGGATGTTACTATGATAACCCATGCTAGGCTTTTATGTCGCCCCTGGGATGTTACTCAAGCATATACAAACAATTATACATTACTTCATTTCTTTACTTCTATGAGATTGATACATTGGTGATTGTACATTATTGGACTTTGGAACATAACATTATTGGAACAATGGGAACTTTGGAACATTAGTCAATGAGCATGAGACATGTGAATCACAATTGATCAATGAGTAAGGAACATGTGATTAAGAATAATTAATAACCGGAAATGGGATACCTTAGGACATTTCGGAATGGAACAAGTATAATGACAATGTGAACACTATGTGCTGTAGAAGGATACGAAAAGAGTAACCTTACATACCTTATCGCCCCAATATGAATACACAGTCCTATATATGAATACAATAATCCATCTCCTTCTTTACGGGTTACTCTACAACACAAGTTCATAAAGGAGCTCACGTTAACAACTATTTACCTTACAAGTGCACAAGACGACAGTGAGCTACATGATTGCCATATAACGTCATGTCACCCTTTACAATACAATCCACTACATTACCATACCAACACCACCATAACATTTCACACATTGACCAAGACATCATAAACCAATAGCATTTCACACTAAGTTTACCCTTTACGCTTCCTCATTAACACTACGTCACAATTATTCCATCACGTCACCTCAATACCTTTCGTAAAAACATATTAACAACAATCCATAATTGATATAATCCATCATGCCTCCAAACAACCCCTTAAAGTCATTCAATAGGTATCATAAGTTGATGATTACATCCAAAAAGGGTATAGGGGCCTTCGGGGATCAAAGAGAGACAAAAACATACAAAACAAAATTCTGGACTGGGATGTGGAGCCACCTGCGCCCGCAGGTGGATGACATGCGGCCGAGGTGACCCTCTGGCCTTGTCCATAGCCACCTGCGTTGGCATCTGCGCCCGCAGGTGCTCCAGATGCGAGGGCGGATGCCCGTTTCAGCCTCCAGGGGTCATTTTAAGGTCCTTTTGCATAATAAATGGTCCATGGCCATAAATAAGCTTCTATTTACATGTTTTAGGTCAACTCGGATGCCAAAGAACAACCATGGTTTCACAACACACATGAATATCACCAAAATTGCATTTTCCTTTCAATATGTCACCAATTCCATGATCAATTTCATGCCAACAATTCCAAATGTTATACACAAGGAGAAAGCAATTTAAGGACATAACCATATCATACATGTTGATATTGAATCCATCAAGTTCACTTCCTTCAAGATCACAAGTCCATTTTCAAGTTTATAAGGCAAAACCCTTTTTCGATTGCAAAAAGTTTATAAGGCAAAACCCTTTTTCGATTGCAAAAATAGACAGTTTTACACGTAGTGAACTGTCCAACACTTTGCCAACATAAACAACATGATTTATGTACCATCTTAAGCATATAATATATTAAAAAATGAAATTAAACACTTACCCAAGCTTGCAAGAAACAAAGGAGTGATGACTTAGGGTTTGGAAGATAAAAGAAATATATTGAAAATGTCTAGACTTGGCATGTGTATTGATATGAATAAAAATCTGATTTTTGTGCCCTTTTATAGTCCCTTTTGGTCTCATCCTTAGCCACACTTTGGTCATAAATGCTATGTTTACTTGGTCAATGCCAAGAATGGGTCATTTTCCATTTGGGCCATGTCTTTTATATAATTTTTGGGCCTCATTTGAGCCCAAATCACTAGATTAAATTCAGCCCATCAAATTTAATGTATAATACCCCCACACTCTCATGTCTAAATGATTCCATAAATGTTACGATAATCAACTAGGTTCGGAAATATATGGGGTGTTACAAATCTGTCCCACACATGACGAGAATCATTTCGCTTGAGATGAATAGTATGAGGACCCAAAAGCAACAGCTACCACACCATTATAGAAGCATGTCCAACCTCAAAACTCTCCTTGCAAGCTTTCGATGTACGTCAAAAAGGAATCAGCTTTAAGTACTAGACATATTAACTAGAATACAGATATCTAATTCAAAGTCTTAACCATCAACAAACTAGATATATCTCAACAGTTTACCTCAACTTGAAATAGTTATCATGATGGCAAAGTACAAGACCTATCACACCGACCACAAGGAAAGAGAAATTTGAGATCACATTTAGTGTATTGGGAATCCCCACATAAGAAAACAAAGGCATGAAAACTTGCAGCAGTAAATTCTAAATTCATATATATCGCCCACTATCGAAGATAAATGAACCGCTGACATAAAAATAGGACTGACAACATTTAGCTCACAATTAAAGGCAAAGCTGATTTACGTTGCGTAATTTAAACTAAGATGAATTTCTGTCATCATGGAATTCAAAATTGTTAACTTTCACTGTATTGAAGAGCAAAGAGACAAAATATTTACGAATTTAGCTCAAAAAGTTACCAAGTATTGCTCAGAAACACATCCACTATATCGTGTACCTTTTTCAAGTCTAATATTCGTGTTTGCACATTCAGAAGATACACAATTACATTAGATTCAACTACTGCGTCAAAGTAATGACATTTATTCTTTTATTTTAACAATCATTTACCTGGCCAGACTCATACTGAGATATTTAGTTAGATCATTTCAACAAATAAGTTTTATTCGTATCATTTTCTTCAATTCTACAAATTCAACATAAGTTATAAAAAACAGCATACACGCGGAGCACTTTATACATTCAAATCAGAAGACTAAGTTTAGCTATATCATTTCAAAAAACTTTAAACCAACTTGCTTGTTTTAAGAACTTAAATTCACTAAGATGTCATGTTCAATATAATTAAATAGAGCTGAAACAAAAGGAGACATACCTTTTCATAATCTGCAATAGCTGATCCATACTTGCGTGGTGTAGAAGTCTCTATACCAGAACATGTAATAGTCACACTGTTAAGACTACATTAACGAGCATATAAGGCTAAATATGCCATATAATTTAGTTAGCTCAGCCTTAGCCCTTCATATAAGTACGTAATAGAAATTCTGACATCGGCTAACTGGCATCAATACACCTTCACTTGAGGCCCCTTGATGTCCTTTCTATATATAGTTGTAGAAAATATGCCCAAACAACCTGTACAAAAAATTAAATTAAGTGAGACATGAAATTCTCTAAATTTCACAACATGAAACAAGAAAATAAGTACCTTATGGTTGAGGCGAATACGAGAATAGTATTACTTAAACAGTATACATCTAATAGGCGATCCCTCTGCACCAACCAACCTTAAGGGCAGACAGTGTACAGTGTATAAGTCAGCTTCTATATCATCTAGCCTCATCCCTTCTACAAGATTAATTTTCTGGAACAGATCAAATACCATAAGATTGGGAGGATTATTTCCTGGCATTAGACTAATTATATGTCAATAAAGTGACAAAATTAGAATAATTATATGTCAATAAAGCGCCTATGGCCAGCTGTCAGACAATTAAAACAGTTGATAGGAGCTTCATAGAGGTTAATATCCAGATTTCCCGGTAAAAGTAGAACGTTTCGTAGTTTCCTGGTGAAAGTAGAACGTTACTTATAAGTTTCGACTCTGCAGAGAATGATACCAACAATTACTATCAGGAAGATTACTTAAATACTCTAACACCAAGCGGTCTGCCTCCACACAGATATGTTCTTACATATTTTGTAATAATCAAATTTTCTGTTAAGTAACAAAAATTACGGATTTTTCATTTTTCTGGTTTAAGCTTAAAATTATCATATTATACTAAAAGTGGAAAGAATTTAGGGGCAAAGTTGGATTACCATTTTACCCCTACTCTAAATTAAAATGTTATTAAATTGGTTATATTTCACAATTCAGTTTGTCTTTTCAAATTTCTGTAAATTTTTTAGATGATATTCGTTTACTTGTGACCTTTCATGTTCACTTAAGAAAACGTTTTCATTGTTTCAAATGCTTTTAATGCATTTAAGTACAAATATGTAAATAGACATTCCACAAAGAATTAAATAAACCTCACTGAAAATGCCAAAAAGAAAATGTATTTTTTGATGAAAGAAAAATGAATATTCATTCACATGACCATAAATATATAACCTGTTCCTTTATTCCGTTATTAATCAATAAATTTAATTCTTTGCTAATGAATTTGGAAAGTTACAATAAATGTGATTCAAAATTAAAATTGCATGTCAATAGTAATTGGCCACTACTATTTATGTTATAGACCAGATTCAAAGTTGAATATAAAGAGTCATTCTCCACTATTATGTAGGAATTAATTTCAGAATTAAAATTTGATTTTTATATATCCTTGTGTACTTTCATTCATTTGCAATGTTAATCAACTCAGTGTGGTTGTCTACTTTTAATTTAGCCATTATCGTGAGCTTTTGGAACAACAAATATGAAATCAAGTTGGTCATTCTTCTTCTTTCACTTACATATTTTGATGTAATTTTCCTTTTAATTCCTTTGAACTTTTTAAGTGTAGTTTTTTGTATTATTTGCCTTTTAATTGCAAAATATTTGTTTAAGAGAGAGAGAGAGATAGCAGACCATAATTGTCAACACAATGCTTTGATAGATTGCGTAATATAACTCATCTATAAAAAATTTCAACAATCTTGTTGAAAACTCAAACGGTAAATATACAAAATAGAAGCCATATGGCTGCTTTATGAGCTTTGATTAAACTTTTATTGGTGAATATTAAGCTTGATAGCTAGCCTTTAATTTTAGTATATGGGAAAGTAGTTTTGCGTGTTGCTTAATGAAAGCAGCTCTTATTTTGGTGGTTAATTGAAAGAAATGTATGCAATTGTGGATAAAATCATTTTTTTTTTCAGAAATAGATAGTCTCATAAAATTATGAGATGTATGAATCTAAACATTTCTTCAAAGTTAAAATTTTACATATCTTTCTTCACGTTGGAGTGTCATGTGCATGGATTAAAACATGGTACATATTTTCTCCAATAATAAAGTAAGCCCAATCGCTTTTACCTCATGTATGTATATATGATATACTGAAAAAATAGTTAATTTCACCATTAGTTAAAACGTTATTACCAATCCCTTATAGTTGAAAACTAATCTTTCTTTTAAATATATAGATTAAAATTAATCACAGTTGATGTTCACACTAACTCAATAAATGTTAAAATGTGTTTGCTTAAATACATTTGATCACTTAATCATGATTAGGTGATACACATAGCTCTCACTTGAATTTTAACTATTATGATTAAACTATTATATTTAATGTACACTTTTGACATGAATTAATATTTGCTGTTATTTTTCTATGAAACACATTTCTTGAAAGTTGGAATATATATGTAGTATTTTACTTTCACTTTGGGAGTCTTATATGCTTGGGGTTAAAATATCTTGCACCTTTTCTCTCCAAAGAGTATTAGCTGAGTTTTTTTAAACATTAACTATAGATTGCTTGGAAAATTAGTCTTACTATTATGTCAAAATAATGTTAGTAATCTCTTGTATGTTTTTCTTAAATATTAAAATGTTTTCTTGCATCTCAGACTGAAGACTTATTTTTTCTTACAAAATGTCAATGAAACACATATCTTATGAATCTCATAATCTCATTCATTAGGGTCACACGCGCAACGTGCGTGCCCAGAGACTAGTATTATAAAAAGTTTGAATAAATTATATTAACTATTCTTATTAATCCTTTTGAATGCTTGAATCCTCAATATCACACAAGTTGCAGAGGATGTCCGAGCATGAGAAATACATAAGTCACAGCACAATAGTTATTAAAAATTGAGCAGACATAAACGTATGTATGGTTCATAGGATCAATCACACAGAGAGAGATTGATTCTTACTGTTACTCATGAAGGTAAGCTACTCTTTTTTGCGTGAGAAATAAAATACTGCTTGCAAATCCTATGCTTTGATTTTGGATATTTATGAAGATAGTCAGCGAAGATGCAAGATGGAAAGCAAGCAGATCTACACTTATCTACAGAAAAGAACAGATGGCCAATTTATAACTAACTAATACAAAAGTACACTTGCAAAGCAGCATGAACTGAAGACCGACAGGTTACCCCTACTTTAGACAGTAATTTCATGTCACGACCCGAATCCCATTCGGGCCGGACTGGCACCCGAAGCCGATATAGCCCGAGAGAACCAATCTTTGCTCATGAACATCCTATTTATAACCTCGTATGAATCTTATTATTCCTCATGCAACTATACGGAAGTCATGAATCATGGAAACATATGCTATATATATATTTTTAGGAAACTTGGTCGTTGGGGCCATCAAGTCAAAACGGACATTCGTCTTTTACATATTTGTCTCTTACATCCATATACCCACATAGGTCTACAAAAGCCTCTACCAGATGCATCTACAAGACCAACTTAAAGTCGGGACAAGTCCCCGCCTAATACAATATTTACAATATCAAAACAAATGTACAACTATGACCCAGAAAGTCCAGAACCAACTAGGGCTCACCAAAGATCTGCTAACACTGTCAACATACTGTGGTGGTCTACTAGTGCCTGCACCTGCAACATGTAAGGTAAGTCCCCCGAGGGGGTCAGTACGAAGAATGTACTGAGTATGTAAGGCTCATAAAAAATGGCATCATATATAAGAATGTCAATAGAATAAAATATGAGAGAATAGTCAATGTGGATAAACCATCATTTTATATAATATCTTTTATAATTACTCTCCTTCAAGGGAAATTACCTTCACTGAAGAGACTTGCCTGCAATAGATTCTTCTATATGCAAGAGATTCTTTCTTGCTTCTATGTTATTACCACTATTGTTCATCTACTTGGTTAGTAGGTTGTAAAAGAATAACATTCATCCACATACATCCACTCTAGTGGTGGGGTAACAATATAACATACATCTACTCTATCGGTGGGTTAATAATATAACGTACATCCACTTTATTAACATACATCCACTCTATTGGTGGTTTAACCTACATCCACTCTCATGGTGGGTTAGCATACATCCACTCTACGGTGGGTTAACGTACATCCACTCTCATGGTGGGTTAACATTCATCCACTCTCATTGTGGGGTTAACATACATCCACTCTCATGGTAGGTTACCATACATCCACTCTCATGGTGGGTTAACATACATCCACTCTCATGGTGGGTTAAGATACATCCACTCTCATGGTGGGTTACCATACATCCACTCTCATGGTGGGTTAACATACATCCACTCTCATGGTGGGTTAACATACATTACTTACACATCTCCTCATTTCTTATTTACGAGAGATTAATTTATTCACTTATGAGAGATTGATATATTGAAGATCATGACACTATTTGAAACACACAAATATGCTTTACCTCACTCTTATACTTCATGAGATTAACACCTTAACTTGTGAGGGATAGATTTATTAGCTCGCACTTTACCTCCTTCACTATTCTTATGAGATCTTATATAAGTAAGTATATGATAACGGGCCTCCACCTTTGGTGGGCTATAATAAATAACAAAGCATAATATTGGGATTATTCCATATTGAACTTATACCCTTAAGAATGTGATCCATACTCAATGAAACATAAAGTAACCATATGTGCATTACTTCTTTACAATCTTATACCCTTTACATAGTTATGAGAGTGACACGTTAAAGATCATGACATTAAAGCACACACTTATATACACATCTTACTTCACTCCTTTACTTCATGAGTTTGACATCTTCACTTATGAGGACTAATTATACTAACTTGCACATCACCTCTCTTATTACTCTTATGAGATTGGTACTTTTACTTATGAAAGATTGGTACAAGGATAATCATCATACTATAGGACTTTGAAACATGACATGATTGGAAAAAAAAATGTTTTTCAAGCATAAATAGATTCTCTTTATATCTTACTCTCTTTGAGATAGTCCTTTTAGAATTTACAACGTTATGACATCTTTGGAACTTCCGTCAATGAATAAGAGATAAGTGAATCATCATTCATCTAAGAATAGGACACCTATGAATAACAATATACGTCATCCTGAATTGATATACTTCAAGACTCTCGGAATTAAAACAAGTCCAATGTTAATGTGAACAATATGTTGCAGAAGGATATGGAAAAAGGAACCTTACATACCTTGTATTCTCAATACGATTCTACAATCTTAAGTGTGCATACAATAGCTCCGCTCCGTCCTTATGTTTCACTCTACAACACAAGTACATAACGGAACCAACATTAACCACCAATTACCTTACAATGGCATACAATAACAATAAGTCACATGTTTGGCTTTAACATGTCATTTCCCCCTTGACAATACCATTTAAGAAATTATTGTACCAATAATCCCACAATATTCCATAAATTGACCAATACATGATAACCAATAGCATGTCACACCAAGTTCATACTTTACACTTCTCCATCACCACCACATCACAATTGTTCCATCAAATTACTTCAATACACCTCACAACAACAAATCGGCCAAAATTCCATAATTTACACTTATAGAAAAATAACAAGTTTAGGACCATAATCACACCATACATGTTGTTATTTTATCCATATCATGCTCTTTCATCAAACCCACAAGTCATATTTCAAGTTACAATTCCATGGATAACACATCTTTTAGCAAAAACACAAAGTGTCATATTCAACACTTCCAAGCATAACCAACATGATGTACATACTCTCCCATGCATATAATATATTAATCCATAAGAATAATCACTTAACCAAGCTTGAAAAATGATGATTTTGCTCCAAAAGTTGGCCTTAAACTCTTAGGGTTTGAGAGAAAATAAGTTGAGAAATATCTAGAAAACATGAGAGTTTCAAGTGAATAAAATCAGTTTTTTTGGCCCCTTTATATAGGCCTTCAATTCCATCCTTAGCCACTCTTGGAATTTAATGCAATGTTAGGCTTTGGTCAATGGAAGAATGGGTTGACCCATTCTTGGCCCATGTTTTCTTTCTCATTTTGGGCCCTTTTTGAGCCCAATTTACTTAACCCAATCAAATCAATAATTTCTCATGTTTAATTCATTTCATACGTGTCACGATAATATTCCCACTCATGCAATTCATACTTGTAGCCTTAATTCCAAAAACAAGCGATTCTAGCCACGTATGACTTATTTTGACTACAAGGGTAAAACCGTCAATTTGACGCCAAATTCGTTCACGAGTAGTTTTATCATACCAATATAATACTTCACTCATTTCATGTATATGTTCATGGTTGTAGAAGAAACGTGGCAAAAATCGGCCCGGTACGCCCCCGGGTACCCTTGGGACTTAAGAAAATTTCCAACTTTGAAAAGTGGGAAAAACCATCCTGGCACGCCCTTGGGCGCACCAGCTTGCTGCCTCTGGGCTAAAAAATTTAGCCCAGAGTGGCCTGGCACGCCCTCTGGCGCGCCCCACCTCTCTGTTTTTCAAATTTTTGTTTCTTCGACTTTTCTTAGCGAATTTGGTTAGATACTTCAAGTCTTATTCTTTAACTTACTTCTTACCTTTAATATACCTTGTTTGGAGGTTCTCTTAGCCTCATTTTGAACCCCACAAATGCTCCACGAAAATCACAAAACACCTCCTACGAAGGGCTAATCACATGTACGAGGCCAAATTTCAATTTTCTCATCACTAGCATTACCAAATACATACTTATGGCATCTCGACACCTAAGTAACCATTATTCAACGTCGTCAAGTAGGGTTGGGAAGGTGCGGGGTGTTACATTTCAAGCTAAACGGGGATAGTTATAAGAAATAAATGACTAAATTTATTTCTTGAAGGAATAAGTACACATAAAATCATATTCACTCACAAATGAATAAGTATACTCAAAGATGATATTCATACTCTCCCGGTCAGGTAAATCCTTCTTCAGAGGGTAATTGGTGACTAAATATGGGATGTTGTACACATATACAGAGAGACGGATAGATTACCTACAGCTTCCGTAGAATGAGTCCCAGGTGATACAAAAATATCGACCTGGCAAGACAACAGGGTTACGTTATAAACAAGCAGGCTATACACTTGCTGATAGGGAAACAATTAGAAGTGCCTGTAAAGTTAGGTTGTAGCGAAAGAAACTCGTGAAGAGACAATCAACAGACATAAGCAAAAACACTAACTAGAGAGCCAAAAGATGACTTCTTTATCTATTCTACTTTAAGACCCAAAGGAATTCCAGAGTTACCCAAGAAGCCTAAAAAGTGAATTTTAATGGCTACTAACTAATTGTAACAATAATTTCCTAATTCACTTTCACAAACAGAGGGCAAACAGAAGCAAGTGATTAAAAATATCTGGATTCAGGGGTATACATTAACTACTACCCAAATTAATTTCCACTCTTTTCCTCATACCCTTTAAAGAATTTTGATCAAAAACCATAATCCACCAAAAGAAAACACTAAATAAGAACAACATCAACCATAAGTAACTCAAATGAATTCAATCAAGAATCAGAAACAACAAAGACCCTCTTAAGGAAAAAGCTTAGAAAGCTAAAAACTTTAATAACTTTGGGGTATACCCAAGCTAACAAGCAAGAATGAATTCTTTGATAGGTTTGATCAGTTTGAGTCAAAAAATCTTCACAGTTCATCCACCCCACCACACACCCGAGGCAGGAGGATCAATAGTGTCTCACTTGTCCTTCAGCGTGTATTTGAATCCTCAACCTACTGGTTGAGGGTGAAGGTGTTCAACCACTTGAGCAAGCCTCACTTGTTGTCTAGATTATATATTAATATTTTAGGTTAAAATGCAACTACGAAAAATCAGTAATCACAGTATAATAGTTACAGAGAGGAGGGTCGGAGGGATACTAACAACAGAAGCAGCAGCGTCCTTGCTACCTCCATAAATCATGCCAGTGAATACCTCAATTACAGTAACGGTGCCCCAGTTTACAGTTTCAGCCATTTTCTAAGATCTCTGGAAAAAAAAGATATACATAGAGAGATAAATATAAATGTCAACAGATAAGTTTTACTAAGAAAACCTCTGAGATAAGTCAGAGGAAGTAGTACGATAGTTCCAAAATTGTAGCTCAATCTCAAATTGATTGAGGTCATATATATATATACTCTCAAAATAGTTGGCATGTTTGCTAAAAAAAATTATCTCAAAATAGTTGGCATGTTTCAAATATCAAGAGATAATTAAACACTTTTTTCCAACTTTATCCTTAGTAATAATTATTATAGAATTAAGAGACACGTAAATAGATGAAGATTAAAAAAATAATAAGAGATATATTAGTTAAATCACACTCCTAATTAATTTTTTCTTTAGAGTTATGCAAAATCTGTACATGTCAATTATTTTGAGACAGAGGGAGTATATACTAAACTATTATACTTCATAACACCAAATAAGAACAACATCAACCATAAGTAACTCAAATGAATTCAATCAAGATTCAGACACAACAAAGACCCTCTTAAAGAAAAAGCTCAAATTGCTAAAAACTTCAATAGAAAGACAAAAAAAAAGGCAGATTAAGACAATGGTTAGAGAAGATTACTTTCAGTAGGTCCATGGAAATGCACATAAAACTCTTGCATGCCACCTGCTTCTATTCAATAACTCAAATTCATGTATCTGGACTGACATGCAAACATCAAGACGTTCAAAATTGATAAGACTAAGCATACTTGACACAGATTATATGTGAAGTTATAGTAATTATCCATCGCCATCTAAAAACCCATTTTGAAAAACTCTAAACCAACTTGCTTCTTCACCTTTTATCCAGCCAAAAGCCCCAAACTAACATGCTTATTCAAACATCAATCTTTTCAATTTTTGTACAACACAGAAAATCCCACTTTTTTTTCATACGGGTCTCTAAAATTGATACGTTAACTCACTACAATCACAACTATTTCTCTGTACAACTAAACTTTAATTGAAGATAACAGAAGTACCCCTCTGTCCCATTTTAGTTGGAGACATTTCATTTTACACGGTCATTAAGAAATCCTAAATGAAAGAATGAATTTTACTATTTTATCTTTTGTCCATGTTAATGATATTCATTGGGCATAGAATGGATATTGGAATTATAATTAATTGTAGAGGTAAAATGAGAAAAAATCAATTAATTCTATCTTGATTTAGTAAGTGATCAACTAATATGAGACATTTATTTTTAGTAAGATGACCAACTAAAATGAAATGGAGGGAATAATAAATAAAAATTGAAGATTTATTTTGAACTCAGCAACACCTTGAAGACAGAGAAACGGAGACTCTAGCACTTTCCAAAGCGAAAAAGAGTTCGAGAGAAGACAACTTTCTGGCAACGGGAGTTTTTCTGAATCGGGTTGGGCCAACTTTTGGGCCTGATCCGAACCTTTACTTTATTTGCTTTGGGTCATCTTTGATTCCTTGGTATAATTTGTTTTGATTTTGTATCCGGATTTATTTCTATTTGTATACTTTAACCAAAAAAAAAATTATTTTGTGTATCTTATGATTATCATTCCGTCCGTCTCAATTTATGTGGCATAATTGAAAATCTCAAAATTACAACAATGCCATATAAATTTATACAGTGGCTTTGATCGACTGTTTTGACTTCGCAGAAAATTTTAAAAAGGTAATGAAGATATTTGAATTTGTGATTTTAATTTTAAAATATGTAGAATGTCTTAAATGTCATTAAATTAATCAAGCATAACATCAATAACACTTGTTTGGTAGCTAGATAAAGTTAGGCAAGTATTATTAATACATAAATTAGTTATGACGGAATCTATTTTATGTTGCATAAAAGGTGAAATAAGTTATACATGAATAACTTATGAGGATATTTAAATTGTAAACCAAATATCGTATCAATTTAATATGTATATCAATAATTTATTTTCTATCCATCTACCAAACATTGTATAAGTTATACATAGTTTAAATACATGAATAACTCTACTCTTATCGAGTAATTAAGCGGTCCTTAACATGTTTAAAATGTATAATCATCTAAAGTGCCCTCATATTTGATAAAGAATGTACAATTTTGAGAATAAAAATAACCCTTCATTAAAAATAAAATGCTTTTAGAATTAGGAAATAAGTATAATGACTAAATACTATTTAGAGTGTGTAAACTCCGATTGTCGTTAATTCGTACCATCTCAACTTATAAAAAAAGACTAACTAGTATAAAATTAAACGGGGATATATTTTTAGCTACATCTAATTTTGCTCCTTATTTATTAGTGTGACGGTGTTTATCATGTTCCTCTTTAATTAACTACACTTGTTTATCTTCAAAATGTGCGTTATATTTTTAAAATCTTTGCGCTTAATAAAACATACACACAATAATTTATTTTTTATACATAGTTATTCTTAATTAACGCATGATACACGTGCAATGCACGTACTCTAAACTAGTTGTTCTATAATTGTGTAACTAATTATATTCCTTCTATGCTGGAGAGTGTGTTTCTCACGTGTCTCTAACAAACTTGTGCCTATTATCATCAAACGGCTTAAAATGCATCTAGCTGGAAATCTTTTGAATGGCCTGACTTCCTCCACGTGCTGAATTGTAGATATTAAAGACTCGCCTAGGAATAATCGATCACTTTTCATTTTGTCTGAAAACCCTAGGCTATTCTTCTTCATTTTTTCTTTCTTTCTATAGCTAATCGATAGAGCTACTTTGGCTAAAGTAGATTAATCATCGTCTTCAACATTTTCCCTCATGTTGGAGGGAGGGACGAAACCCCCAACTTGGACAAAATTCCATAGTGAGAGGTGCCTAAAAGTGGTCTAGTAAAGAGGTCGGCGAGCTGATCTTTGGAGGGGACGAAACATAGAGAAATCAAACTAGAGAGATACTATTGCCGCACAAATTGACAATCAAGCTCTACATAATTTGTGTGTTCATGGAAGACGAGATTACGGGCGATATGAATCGCCGCTTTACTGTCACAATGAAGAGGAACCGGTAAAGATGAAGTGATGGAAAGATCTTCGAGGAGTCAAATCAGCCAAGTGAGTTCAACAGTGACCTTTTGTATTGAGCGATACTCTGCTTCGGCTGAAGAGAAGGAAATCGAAGCTTGCTTTTTCGACTTCCACGATATCAGAGAACCTCCAAACGTGATGAAGAACCTACTCACAGTTCACCTTGTGTATGAGCAAGACGCCCATTCGGTGTCACAAAAGCCATGAAAGAAAGTGAAGTGTCGGAGGATAATAGGATACCTTGGCCTGGATTGAGTTGTATATAACGTAAGACTCTGAGAGCTGCAGAGAAATGATAGGAACATGGACGCTGCATATATTGGCTGAGCTTCAGAACAAGGAAGGCCAGATATGGTCTGGTGTGAGTCAGGTAATTCAATTTTCCCACTAGATGTCGATATATAAAAGGATCTACCATAGGAGTGTCATGATTAGTTGTTGCATTAACCTGTAGTTTGATAGAAGGATTTAGGAAAGAGGTGAACTTAGGAAGATAAGAACACTCAAATTCCTGTAGAAGGTCGATAGCAAACTTTCGTTGATTGATGATATAACCCTGAGGTTCTCGAATAATTTCCATCCCAAGAAAATAATGAATATCCCCTAGGTCTTTGATCCAAAATTCTGAGTGAAGGAATGATTTAATAGCTTCAATATCATGAAAATCATCACCTGTTAATAATATATCATAAACATACATTGCTAATATACAAATAGGGGTCTAGATGACTTGAAAAAGAGAGAGTAGTCATCAGGGATGCAGTGTATCCTTTGTAGCTTAAGGTTCCATCTAGCCTAGAATATCACTGCCTAGAAGCCTGCTTCAAGCCATAAAGGAACCTCTTGAGTAGGCAAACATGATTAGGTGTGGGAAAGATGTTTGGGGGAAATTTCATGTTAACTTCCTCCTCTAAAGAACCATGTAAGAATGCATTGTTCACATCTAGTTGAGATACCTTCCAGTCCTTTTTTATTGCAACTGCCAAGAGACACCTGCTTGTTGTCATTTTGACAACAGAGGAGAAAGTCTCAGTGTAGTCAATACCTTGTTTTTGGATGTCCCTCCTCACAACCAATCTAGTTTTAACTCTTTCTATAGATTCATCTAAACGAAACTTGACCTTGTAAACCCATTTACAAGGTAAAGCTTTCTTAACTAGAGGAAGTGGTACAATGTCCCAAGTGTCATTTTGTTGTAAAGTACTGATTTCAGCATCCATGGCAGCCTACCAACCTGGATATGTAGCAACTTGAGAATAGTTGATTTGTTCAAAAAAATTATTTAAGGAATGAATTATTTTTTTAGTTAGGAGTAGACAAACTGGCAAAAGAAAAAGAAGGAGGTTGAGAGGGGAGAGAAAAACAAGAATCAGTGACGGTGGTGAGATAGAAACTGCTACAAATAAAATCTTGTAAGTAACTAGGTTTATGAGGAATTCTCTCAAATCTTCTAGGTGGAACAGGGGGTACTGATGGTGGAGAAGTAGGAATAGTTGGACAAAGAAGTGAAATGAGATGATGAAGAGGGATCATGAGTATAAGAAGGGTTAGAGGTTAGTGCATAATCAGAGTTGAGAGAGGAAAAATGACCATCTTGACTATCAAAGGAAATAGATTGATCACCCTCCATAAAAGGAGGAGGAGTAGGACTAGAAAAGATAGGAGAAGTAGAGGTAGAGGCAATGTCAACAAATGAAAAAAACTACTCATAAAAGTGACATCCCTAGAAATAAAGATTTTTCTAGTGTGAAAATCCATGACTTTGAAACCTTTTTAATGTTGTGGGTATCCCAGAAAAACACACTTAGTGGCTCTAGGATCAAATTTCCCCCTCCCATGGGACAAAGTAGAACTATAGCACAAACGTCCAAAATTCCTTTAGTTTTGATAGTTCTAACAAGAAAAGAATACCTTGTTTGCTTAGCTTGAGGACAAATACGGCAAATAAAATCAGAATCTGAAATATGTTTAATGAAAGTAAAATATTTCATTATTGAAATTGGTGAATGCCCAAGTCTCATGTGCCAACGTCTTACATCAGGAATAACATAAGCAAAAATTGAAAAGGAAACAGAAACATGAACATGATTGGAAATACTTTCTTGTGGAAAAGAAACTACATGATTGACAGAATTAAAACTAGGCTTAGAAACTAATGGTTCCAATTGATATAATCCTTCATTAACTTCATCAAAAGCTATCATTTTCTTCATTAAATGGTCATGTAATAGAGGTAAATAAAATATGACAACTGATTTGATGGCACAACCTATGAACAAAGAGTAGGTTGTATTTAAAAGCAGGAACATGAAGCATATTAGTTAGGACAAGATTTGGAAATATGGAGACACTACCTATGTGAGTAAGAGTCACCTTGAATTAGTTAGGTAAACTAATATTCACAGGAATAGGAAGAGAGGTCAAGAAAATAAAGAATGAAGAATCAAAACATATATGTTCTGATTCACCTGAGTCAATTATCCAAGTAGGGGAATTAAAAACTGAAAAACAATGTTCTGAATACTTAAAAATGATACCAACAACTACATTTGCATTCACTTCTGCAATAGGACCAGTTCCAGACACTTGCATTTGTTTGAACATTCTTGCTATTTCTGCCTTTTGTTCAACACTAAATGGTTGGCAAGAAGTGTTCCCTCCCTCAAAATCTTGGAAAAAACTGTTTACTCCCTCTGAGATGTGTGGATTGTATTGATCTTGTGCTTCTGGATTTCTAAAAACTGCATTTTCTTTCACTGCATGAACTGATATTCTTTCCTTTGGTAAATTCAAAATCTTCAGAAAATCCATTCAACCTGTAACAATCATCAATTGTGTGTCCCACCTTCCCACAATATGAACAAGTAACATTAGGGTTAAATTTAGTCTTCCTTTTAAACTTTGACTGCATGTGTCTAGATTTCAAAAAAGAAAGGAGTAGATTTTTAAGTGGGAGCAAGGGGTCTAGGATTTTGATGGTGTTGATTGGCAGTAGTGACCTTGGAGTTTTGATTTCCAAATCTGTAGTTAGGTTTCCCCTGATTGTACACCACGAAAGAAGAAGAATCAGAGATAAGTTGAGTATTAACATATATCTCCCTTTGGTTTTCATCCTGTAACAGTAGAGAATGGGCATGATCCATTCCAGGTAAAGGGTTCATCATAGGAATATTACCTCTAGCCTGTGCATAAATATCATTTAATCCCATAAAAAATTGTATCAACCTCTGATCCTACTGGAATTTAGATATCTTTGATTTTCCATCACAAGTGCATGTGCAAGAGCACACAACATCAAAATTCAAAGAGTCTAGCTCATCCCATAAACATTTGAGTTTAGTGAAATAGCTTGACACATCAGAGTTACCTTGCACTAAGCTATTCAATTCCTTTTGCTGGTGAAAAAGTTTAGTACCATTGGATCTACCAAACCTTTGTTCAAGACTATCCCACAACTCCTTGGGTGTGGTAGAGTAAATGACACTATCCCCAATCTCTTTGGACAATGAATTCAAAAGCCAAGAACAAATAATGTCATTACAACAAGACCACTGGGAAAAGTCTGAGGCAGTGGGAGCTGGAACTTTACAGGTTCCATTGATGAAGCCAAGTTTTCTCTTGGCTGAGAGAGCAATGAGAATGGATCTTCTCCATCCTAAAAAACCTCGTTCATCAAACACTATATTGACAATTGTCATGTCAGGTGAATCAGATGGATGGAGGTAGTAAGGATTGCTGGAATCTACACCACCAGTAGGTGCAGTTCCAGAAGCACCAGTTGTGGTTTGAGTAGCCATTGATGCACAAATAAAAGCTAAGAGAACAAATTTGATATTCAGGAAGGCAAGGATCGAGCATACTGCTCTGATACCATGAAAGATTTAAGAGAAAAGCTTTGGAAAATTGTCTATGTAATTTTATTGATCATCAGTATATCCTTTTATACAAGTACTTGTACAAGAAAATAGAAAAAGAAAAATACAAAGAATTATCTCAGTTGTACACTGGTACTCATCCTATACATTATTCTATAACTGTGTAACTAATTATATTCCTTCTATGCTGGAGAGTGTGCTTCTCACGTGTCTCTAATAAACTTGTGCCCATTATCATCAAATGACTTAAAATGCATCCAGCTGAAAATCTTTTGAATAGTCTGATTTCCTCCACGTGGCTGAGCTGTAGACATTAAAGACTCACCTAGGAATAATTGACCACTTTCCCTTTTGTCTGAAAACCCTAGGCTCTTCTTTTACATTTTCTCTTTCTTTCTACAGCTAATCGATAGAGCTACTATGGCTGAATTAGATTGATCATCGTCTTCAACACACTGCTGTAACAACCATGCCACTAGAGAGAGAGAGAGAGAGAGAGAGGCTAGGATTTTAAATGTATTAAAATTTACTATGTTATGGTTTAAGTTCAATCCTATTTGTGAGGGATTTTCTTCCTATTGACATTAGATTGTCAGATTGAGAAAGTGGCAGGCGGCGAACTTTGTGAGGAGGACAAAAGAGCCAAAAAAGGGGTTTGGGGGTTGGGGGGAGGGGGGGGGGGGAGTCTGACTATTGTGAAAAAAAGAGATAAGTTTATTTACTCAATTATTTTTTTATTATTCTAAGCTGAAAAAGTCATATGTGATGATTTTTTTCATTCGTCTCGAGTCATTCGCGTGTGTATTTTGTGCGTCTTATGTTTTTCACCAGATACTAGTGAAGGGCCTAATAGGTATAATTGAACTTGGGTTCAGGCAGAGGCAAATCCAGGATTTCGAGAAGACGGATGCACCATTACTTTTAAGATAAGATGTAAAATTTTAGAGTGACAAGAAAGAAAATGTTAGTCCTTGTATGCATATTTTGACAGTTATAGTGTTTTGTAAGTAATTTATTATTAAAAATAAAAGTATTATTTTATAAGGGAATAAGATAAAAAAAGAAGGTTGATTGAGAATATTTTTTTTAAATATATATATTTTTTTAAAAAGACGAATAGACAGGGCAGCGACGCTACTTTAGAAATTTTTTAAAAAAAGAAAAAATTACATGATAAGATCGTTCTTAAGACTTAACTACATAAATAATACTATTTTTTTTATATTACAAATATAAAAGATTTTATTTCATAAATAGCAGTTTAAACAAAAGCTTTTAAAAAGTAATCGTAAAACCTAAAAATCCTACCACTAATTAAGCATAATTTTATATTATACAAAATCATTAAAATATGTTCAATATCTCTTTCATCTATTTCTCTTTCATCTTTATTTCCTAACACTATTACGCATCCAAATTCTCATTAACCACTAAATTCGAAAATCTCATAGAGGATTCTTCCATTTTAATTTAATATCACTCCTTTCCATGTAAAATCAATATTAATAATATTATTACATACAAATTTTATAAGTAATAATATTATTGGCATAAACTTCTTATATTTAAAATATACCATGTATTTTATGGTATAAATATAGTTTGTGACAAAGTTGGATTATTGTTATATTTTTGGTATAAATTTGTTATATTGAAAGGTACTTCATAGAAGGAGTATAGTTTGTGACAAAGTTGGATTATTGTTATATTTTTAGTATAAATTTGTTATATTGAAAGGTACTTCATTGAAGGAGAGTTTTTTTTTTTTTTTTTTTTTTTTTTTTTTTGGGATTTAACTGATAACCAAAGGTAATTTATATGGAAGATGAGGAATTTTACCTAAAAAATAGGAATATATTTGGTGCCTGATTATCTGCCAAGGTTCAAGTCTTCAAGGCATTTAATGGGCAGCAAGGCTGCTAAGAAATTTAAAAAATGCAAGAAAAAAGAAAATTAATGTGCAGCAAATGGATTCAAACCAATGATCTCTTAGAGAGTGAGGAGAAGTTAGGACCAATTCCTCAAGCCAATGAGCCACCAAATCTCTTTTGACCATGGGTTCCTTCATATAATATTAGATATATTTTACCAGTTATATAAATAATATATTGAGTTTAGTCGAATGACCACAGGTTTTCGTGACCTTATTTTAACACATAAATTCGCCCCTGGGTTCAGGTGCTTGATAGATACAATCTTTAATTCGAGTGTCTATATGAAAAATTCAAACAAATTTAAAAGATCGTGTGTTTATTCAACCTTATGTTTACCGCTTGTTCGATGTACAATATATTACATAGATATGACACCACCATCCATATGATAAGACATTTATTAGAGGTAAAAATCGAAGAAGAAAGTACAATGGTGGGGGTGCCGAAGAAATTCAAAGAAAAGTCCTTCATTAGAAAAATAAGGTCGATGCCATGATACGACTCTTAGCAAGGTTGATAAGGAGTCATTTTCAAGTATAAGTTACTTTTTCTAGAACAACTTGCTCCCGCAGATTCAGTCAAGTCCAAATCACTTGGATTAATTCCACTAGGAAGTTCCCAATCGAAGTGATACAACAATTGAGCAAGTGGAAAGTAAATATTAGCTAAAGCAAATGATATCCCAGGGCAAATCCTCCTTCCACTACCGAAGGGAAGATATTCAAAGCTATTACCAATAAAATCCACATAGTTGTGCTCAAATCTTTCAGGTTTAAAGCTTTCTGCGTCATTCCAATATTTTGGATCTCTTCCAATAGCCCATACATTAACCATAACTTTTGTTTTCAAAGGAATAGCGTAGCCGTTTATATCTACTTCTTCCCTACATTCTCTTGGGAGCAAAAGGGGAAATGGAGGATGGAGCCTAAAAGTTTCTTTAATGACCAACTTTAGATATTTCAACTCGTCAACATCATTTTCATCAAAAGTTTCTTTTCCTCTGAAGGCGTTTCTTACCTCTGCTTGAGCTATCGCAAGTACACTTGGATTCTTCATCATTTCTACCATGGCCCAATCAATTGTTGTTGATGAAGTGTCTGTTCCCGCAGCAAACATGTCCTACATTTGAGCAACTTACCATATTAAGTTATCTCTTCCATATTGCTTCTTACATTGTACAAAGTTTTGATCAATTTCTACTGAAATATCAAAATAATTAGACTTGTGCTTTGTAATTTTTCTTCAAAATATAATTTAAAAAAGGAGGAGAAAATTAAGGATATAATACTTACATAAACAATAGCTTTGATGTTGTCGTTGGTGACTGGAAATTGAAGGTCTCCCTCTTTCTTTAATCTTAGCAGTGCGGCAATTAAACCTTCACCTCCTAATTCACCATTGTTCTTGTGCTCATCGATGATGTTTTCGAAAATGGCATCTAACTCATGGTGGACTTTCATAATTTTACCCTTCATTCCACTTAAAACATGAAGAAATTTTAGTGATGGAAATATATCAGCCACATTAAACCCTTCTAGTAAGCGCGACGCTTGTTTAACCAGTAGTATAAATTTGTCCTTCTCCTTGTGTACTTTTCCGAATGCTGATCTACATGTCATAGAGCTCGCGAATTGATAAATCATTTTTGTTGCATTTACTGGCTCACCAGAAGATGAACGAAAAAGTTCAACCATACGAAGAACTTCATCTCGTCGTATAGAGCTGAATGACTTAACATTTTTGGGGCTAAGCAACTCCAAGAGGCAAATTTTACGCATTTGTCTCCAGTAATCACCATAAGGGGAAAAGACAATATCTGTCCCGTTATAAAAGAGAATCTCGGCAGCCAAATCTTTAGGCCTAGATGCAAACGCAAGATCATGAGTTTTTAGTACTTGTTTTGCCATCTCAGGAGAAGTAACAACAACAAGAGAAACTTCACCTAATTGAAGGTGCATAATTGGTCCATATTTTTTGGCTAAATCTCTAAGGACATGATGTGGAAGTCCACCTAACAAATGAAACATGCTTCCAAGTAGAGGTAACTTCCATGGACCTGGAGGCAATCTTTTGGTTTGGCTATTGGAATTCCTCCATTTCATTAAAAGAAAGAGGAAAAACACAAAAAGGAAAATGGAAAAAAAGTTGAAGAACTGCATATTTTGGAGGGTTATTTTGCTTGATATGTTCTGCAAAATGCTGTTGCATATGCTCTTTTTATAGGTTTTTTTTGGGCAAGAAATAACAGGACCTTTGCATTTTTCAGCTACTTATGTTTATCAAGATATATGAGGTGGAGTACTTTTGACCAATCAAGAATTCGTAGGTCTGGAAGATGAAATTAACAAAAACGAGAATACTGAGATGAATGTGAGGGCATACCAGGAGAGATAGGATTAGGAATAAAGATATTCGGGACAAGGTGGGAGCGACCTCTACGATGGACAAGAAGAGGAGAAGCGAGACTGCGATGATTTGGGCATGTGAAGAGGAGAAGCACAAATGCCTTATAGTAAGGAGGTGTATGAGGTTAGCGATGGTTGTCTGAGGAGAGGTAGAGGTAGGCCGGAAAAGTATTGGAAGAGGTGATTGGACATGAAATGGCACACATGCAGCTTACCGAGAACATGACTCTATATAGGAGGATATGGAAGTCGAAGATTATGATAGAAGGTTAGTAGGTAGTCAAGCATCATCTTGTTTTTCTTATCACTATTATTAATATTACTCTTCTACTATCTTATTCTTCGATTTTATTATTACCTGGTTGTTTCCTTTGCTTCGATTATCATATTATGTGTGTTGCTATAATTTTTTTCATTATTTTTGTCATGGCGTCTTCACTATTGTATTTTCTTTTCATAATGAATTTGATATGTTTTACTTGAACCGAGGCCGGATTCATTAAAAACAACCTCTCTATCTTCAATTCTTTCACAAGATAGGATACACAAGGTTGCAGAAATATCAGTTTTTTCAAACTTCACTTCTAGAATTATACTGAATAAAGAATTTTAATTATTGTGGAGCACAGTCAACTGAGGCTGCTAGAAATATAGTAAGAGTATATATTATTGTTGCCCCCACTGAATTCAAACTTGTTGGTTTTACTTTTCTAGGTTATCAGCTCGCCAAATAATTGGCCCTCTTCTGATTTTTTTATTATTTTTTTATATTAACAAACGAAATATGGATTTTGTTATTTCTCTGTGAGTTTGTATTGGGAGAAGTATAAAAATATTTGTTCTTTTGGTAGCCATTCAACTAAGTCAGCTTTATGTTGCTTTTTATAAGTTTATCCCTTTTTGGGAATGATTTAGATCTACTACTTTATTAAAAGAAAAAAAAACTTAAATATGTCATCAAATTATTAGAAATGATTCATTTATGTTATCCGTTAAAAATTTGACTCATTTATGCCACTGTCGTTAAAAGTTTGGCTCATCCAATTCATTCGTGCCATTATTTTTTAAAAGGTGATTTTATAAAACTATTTTTCCTACGTGGCCTCTTATTAGAGGTCCACGTCACTAAATCCAAATCATTTAATATTATTTAAAATTAAAATTAAAAATTGAACCCATTAAAATAAAATCCGACCCACACCCTACCCAATTAATGAGCCCAATTTTTATTTTAATAAGTTCAATTTTTATTTTAACGGTGTGGGTCAGGTTTTATTTCAATTTGTCTGATTTTAATTTTAATTTTAAGTAATATTGATTGATATAGATTTGGTGATGTGGACTTCTAATAAGAGATCACGTGGTAAAAATGGTTTTGCAAAATCACCGTTAAAAAATAATGACACCAATGAATCTTTTCTGTAAAGGCAATTACATAAATGAGCCAAACTTTTCACAGATGACATAGATGAGTCATTTCTAATAGTTCGAATAGATTAGTCATTTCTAATAGTTCAATGATATAGATGAGTCATTTCTAATAGTTCAGCCTTTTCCCCCCCAAAAAATAGGGATAGGGAAAGGAAAAATGAGGATAAGATTACAGTTTAGGAAATCGAATCTTCACCAATAAGGTGAGAGTTTAGGTAGTCAATCAAATGAGCTACTAAAGATTCCCAAATGATTAGATGTACGTTATTGAGATTAAAATTTTACCTTTAAAGTATATGTAAAATTGCTTTAAATTTTAAATATATGTGTCTAAATTTATTTTGCCAAAAAAAATTATTTTTCTCTTCGAATTTTGACAAATTAACAATCAAATTTATTGCAAATAAGCTCAAAATTTTAAACATAAATAAATTTTAATTGTCAATTTGTCAAAACAACAAATGTAACAAACTTATTTAACATCATTTTATTTTTTAAGTAAGTTTGATCAGTTCCAGTCATACGCGGCACATGTTAAAATTGGCTAAAATTTTAGGCGTGTGTCTGGAATCTTTTACCAAGAAAATGATAATTTTATTTTTTAAATTTCAACAGCCAAATCTACTCTAAATAAGCTCAAATTTGAAACATAAGTTCCATGTATCATAAAGAACAAGCTCCAATCATCAATTTTCCAAAACAATAATAAATTTTAAAAAAATCATGTAACATTAACTTTTTGAAGTATATGTATAAATTTACAAGTTAAAATCGATTAAAATTTCAGGCTTGTGCCTCTGAAATTTTTTGCCAAGAAAATAATAATTTTATTTTTTAAATTCCAACACTTGATCTACTTCAAATAAGCATAAATTTGAATCAGAAGTTTCATGTATCATAATGAACAAACCTCAATGTCAAAATAACAATAAATATTCTAACAAACTCATTTAACACTACTTTAATTTTTTGATATATGTATGAGTTTCAGACATACGTGAATGAGATACATGTTAAAATTAGCTAAAGTTTTAAGCGCGTGCATCTGAATATTTTTCAAGAAAATAAATTTTTTATTTTTCAAATTTCAAAAACCAAATCCACTTCAAATGGGGAGAGTGGGGAGGGAGACTGGGAGAGATAGGAGAGAGGCGAGCAAGATTGGGAGAGAGAGAGAGAGAGGAGAGAGGTGAGAGAGGGACTGATTTGTATATGACACTTACTGATTTATTTATGGCATACTTCGGTTGTATTTGTATATGACACTTTTTTTGTATATGACATACTTCAGTTGTATTTGTATATGACACAGTCATGCATATATTGGAGAATCATACAATTTGCATCTGTATTTGTATATTACAATTGAAATCAAAATACAAATACCTAATACATATTGACACATATACAATTGAAACATACACAGCTCTTCCACTATACTTATACCTAATACAAATATCTATATCTAATATATATACACAATTGATATATATACCTAGACCAAAATACCTATACATAATACATATAAAATAGATGCATTTGTATATTACAATTGAAATCAAATACAAATATCACATATTGATACATATACAACTCTCCCCATTATACCTATACCTAATATATATACAAATGATACATATATTGTATATTGATTTAATGTACAATTGATACATATATGAACATTGATTTAATGTCTGATATAATAATGACTTATACAAATTTTTAAAAAAAGTGAGAGAGGAAGAAAGAGATAGAGAGAGAGAGAGGAAGGGCAGAGAGAGCGAGAGGAAGGGGGAGAGTGGTGAGTGAGATAGGGAGAAAAAAGGGGAAAGAGATGGTTAAACTTAGCTATAGATGATAATTATTGTAAACATTACCCATGTATGATAATTATGGACTCCTCTTTCCTATACTATAGAATTTGTCCTTATCGTAATCACATACATGGGCAGTGGGCTTAAATGATAAGCCCAAATTTGATGTTAAAAATAAAATAACTGCATAAATAAGCAAACATCCCTAGTATATGTCACGCCCCGTATCCCAACGGGGTGGACTGGCACCCGAAGCTGATAAGGCCCGAGAGAACCAATCTTTACTCATGCCCAATCATATGCATACCATAAGAATCATCACCACCTCGTAAAGACATAAAATGCTAAGTGCGGAAATCATGGAGCATATATATATACATCTAGGAAACTTGGCCGTTAGGGCCATCAAGTCAAGGTGTACATACATCTCTTACGTGACATACCCACATGTGTCTACAAAAGGCTCTAACAGGAGTATATACATAACCATCTTAAATTCGGGACAAGTCCCCGCTTTACACAACATTACAGTTCCAAAAAAAATGTACATATAAGACCCGGAAAGCCCCGAACCAACTGGAGCTCACCAAAGATCGGCAAAAGATCCGCAACCTACTGTGGAGGTCTACTAGCACCTGTTCCTGCAGCAAGTAAGGTAAGTCCCACAAGGGACGTCAGTACGAAGAATGTACTGAGTATGTAAGGTCATAAGAAACTATATGATACATCAATACTTTAATGGAATCAAATATAAGTGAAGAACCAATATGGATAAGTCATCACTCTATATGTATGGAAATATGTACATTAGATGGATTACTTCTTTTATTCTTATGCTCACTCGTTCCCGTCATCACTCACTTCTTCATCCACTACTCATCCTTCCATTCTCACAATGCCCGGGCCCCAAGCTGATCAGTGGGTACTCAATAGTGTTCGGGATTGATCCATGCTAGGCTTTTCTTTACCCCTGGGATACCACCCGTAGTAGCGGGATTGACCCATGCTAGGTGTTCCTTTCACCCCTAGAATACCACCCGACATATTGGGATCGACCCATGCTAGGTATTTAACCCCTGGGATACCACCCAAGAATAGAGACATTATTACCTCACTTCCTCAATCTTAGAAATAGTTCATTCGATGCTTATATCATTATTGGAAACGCATATATACTTACTTTATGCCTTTACGCTCATGAGATTGATACTTTTGTAGTTGTAACATTATTGGAAGCTTTGGAACATAACATTATTGTAACTTAGAACCATATCCATAATTATGTGATACATGAATGACAATGGATCAAGAATAATATATATATGATTAACAATAGATGATAACCTGAAATGAGATACTTTAGAACATTTCGGAATTAAGTAAGTACCGTAACAAGGTGAATACTATATACTGCAGAAGAATACGGAAAGAGTAACCTTACATACCTTATCTCCTCAATACGACTTTACAATCCTATACGTGAACACAATAGTCCCGCTCTTTCCTTACGTCTTACTCTACAACACAAATACATACCGAACTTACATTATCAAATAGTTTCTTTTCGAGTGTACAAAACGACAATAAGCTATATGACTGCCGTATAATGTCATTAATCCCCTTACAATACCATTTACGGCATGGTCATACCAACAATACCACAACATGCCCAACATTGACCAATATATCATAAACCAAAAGCATGTCTGTCACGCCCCGAACTCCCACGAGGCGTGATTGGCACCCGAAGCCGATATGGCCCGAGAGAACCAATCTTTGCTCATGTACTCTCATATGTATGTTCGCGTATGCATATCATTTTATTTCATGTAATTAAATATCAATGGCGGAAGTCATGGCAATATGTGCAATATATGAAACTTGGCCGTTAGGGCCATTATGTCAAAATGAATGTACATCTTTTACTTTCACCATTCCCACATATGTCTACAAAGCCTCTAATAGATACATGACTATGTCTATACAATGGTTACAAAATACCAAAACCTAATGAACCCATGTGACTTGGGAAGCCCCGAAGCAACTGGAGCTCACCAACAATCTGCGGATATCTCGTCGCCTACTGCGGAGATCTACTGACACCTGTGCCTGCAGCATGTAAGGTAAATCCCCCAAAAGGGGTCAGTACGAATAAAGTACTGAGTATGTAAGGCCAGATGAAACTATGGTATTACGTAAGTACTTACAAGAAAGTAATCATAAGAGAATAATCAATGTGAATAGACCTCCAACCTGGATGTGTGGAACCATGTTCATTACTTCTATTAGTCTCAATACTTGATCAATCAGTCGCGTCACTATCACTTTCTTATAACCATCTTTATGTTTATTTATATCTATACACGTGAGGAAAAATATTCTCATCTCTTTACAACTATTTTCATTACTCTTCACTCAATTAGTTAGTACCGGACCTCCACCTTTGGTGGGCTAGAAGATATAAATATAATACCGGGCATCCACATTTAGTGGGCTATCATATATGTAAATATAATACCGGACATCCACATTTAGTGGGCTATCATATGTAAATATAATACCGGACATCCACATTTAGTGGGCTATAATATATAATATAAGTACCGGACATCCAGCTGATCAGTGGGCTATATAATATACCGGACATCCAGCTGATCAGTGGGCTATATAATATACCGGACATCCAGCTGATCAGTGGGCTATAATATATAATATAATCTCAGTATCATAGGCTATCGGGATTATTCCACCTTGGACTCACACCTCTTTGTGATCCAATGAAACATAACATGAAGTAACCATTTGCATGACTTAGTTCCTTAACCTTATGAGAGTGATACCTCATGACACTAAAGCTCACACATATGTATACTTGGTACTTCTACATGTGAACGATTGGTACAAGGATAGTCATACTATTCTTAGACTCCGGAACATGACCTACATTACTTTACGTCTTTACCCATGTAAGATTGACATCTCTACTTGCAAAGGATACATCTTTGTAACCATTGGACCAATATTCAATGAACAAGATACATGAGTATAACCACTAGTGAAACCTTGAAACATAACCTCATTGGACTTTTGGAACATTACTAATGAAGATGAGACATATGTATAACTCTATTGGAACTTTGGATCATGAGATGCTTGGAGTAATGCTATTCACACTAATCAAGCCCCCTTTACCTCATTACTCTTGTTGAGATAGTTCTCGTAGACTTTACAACATATGACAACTTAAGAACTTCCGTCCATAACTAAGAACTAAGTGGTTCATGATTCGTCTAGGAGTAAAACACATATGAATAACAATGTATATCAACCTTAGTTAGAATACTATAGAACCCCTTTGGAATAGAACACTTTTGGAACCTTAGCATAATGAACAATGATTAAGACGCATGTGAATGTCAACTTCTCACCAACTAGGAATGCGATACCTTAGAATATTTGGAATTCTTGACTTGTTAGCCAATGAACGTAAGTCAATCAATGGACACGAGCCAATCAATGAATATAAATCAACCAATGGACATGAGTCAATCAATGAATATAATGGACAAGAATCCACGAACAAGAGACACAAGTATAGGCACTATTGAAATATTGGTACGTAACTTTATTCGAGCTTTCGGAACATTAACCATGAATATGAGACATAAGAGTCACAAGTGATCCATGAGTAGAAAATATATGACAATGACTAGTGATAAACGGATATCGAATACCTTAGCACATTTCGGGATAGGACTAGTGACATGACAATATGGACACTATTTGCCGCAGAAAGTTACGGACAAAGTAACCTTACATACCTTATCTTCCCAATGTAAGTACACAATCCAATATGTGAGCACAACAATTTCCGCTCCTTCCTTACGTTTCACTCTACATCACAAATACATAATAGAACCAACATTAACCACCAACTACCTTACAAATGCATACAATAACAACAAGTCACATGTTTGGCTTTAACATGTCATTTCCCCTTGATAATACCATTTTCTACATGGTCATATCAATAATACCACAACATGCCCAACATTGACCAAAATAGCATTTATGAATTTATTCTCCCAATAATCCCACAATATTCCATACATTGACCAATACATGATAGCCAAGATCATGTCACACCAAGTTCATACTTTACACTTCTCCCTTACCACAACATCACAATTATGCCATCAAATTACTTCAATACATCTCACAACAACAAATCGGTCAAAATCCCATAATTACACTTTTATGGAAATAACAAGTTTAATACCAAAAATAACACTATACATATTCATATTTTGTCCATACCATGCTCTTTCATCAAAACAACAAGTCATAATTCAAGTTACAATCCCATGGATAACACATCTTTTGAACAAAACCAAAAATGCCATGTCCAACACTTCCAAGCATAACCAACATGACCTACATACTCTCTCATGCTCATAATATGTTAAAGTACAAGAATAATCACTTACCCAAGCTTGGAAGATGATGATCTTGCTCCAAAAGTGCCTTAGGGTTTGAAGAGCTAAAAGAGCTCTCTTGAAAATTCTAGAAAATGAGAGAAAGTGATGTGTGTGGCTAATGAATTAAATCTGATTTTTGGCCACCTTTTATAACCCCTTAAAGTCATCCTTAGCTATTAATTTCCATCATTGACAAGTCAAAGCAAGAATGGGTCATTTTGACCCATTGGGCCTTTCATGTTTTATTCATTTTTGGTCTCTAATTAGGCCCAATAACCCATATCATCTTGACCCACTAACATCAATGTATAATTCACCATATATCTCATGTTTAAATAATTCCTTAATGTCACGACAATATTCTCTTACGAAATTCTCATTCGTTGTCTCGATCGCAAAAATAGAAATTCTAGTCGTCCATGGCATCATTGAACATTTATGATACCTACTTGTGTTTCATGCTTTGATCATGTAGGAGTATGTAGAAGTGTATTGAAGTATTTGAGGCTTTAACAATGCTCAAAGAACTCCAAAGAACCAAAAGAAACCATATAAGAATCGACGTAGAATCGCGTTGCGAAACGAGCTCGGAAGGGCATATTTTTTGTGCCTTGCGCCACTGCTGAAAAGCAGGGCAGTGGCGCAAGAAATCACTGCCCTCTGAATCAGGGGCTTGCACCACACCCCCTGAAACAGGGCAGTGGCGCAAGTTTCCATGTCTTGCTGAATTTTTCGGCAATTTTTCCAACACTTGCGTATCGTCCAATACCTTATCAAAATACTATAAAATACTTACTTAGTGACCTTAATCATCAAGTAAACATGACTCCAAGTCACAAAATGAGGTTAGAATGTGTACGGGGCATTACACAATTGCTCCACGAAACCACGAAACACTTTCTATAAAAGGCTCGTCACATGTACAAGGCCAAATTTTAATTTTTCTCATCTTTAACATTTCCAAATACATATTTATAACTCTTTGACACCTAAGTAACCATTGTTCAATTTCATCACATAGGGTTGGAAAGGTACGGGGTGTTACAATGTCACACCAAGTTCATACTTTACACTTCTCCATCACCACTACATCACAATTACTCCGTCAAGTCACCTTAATACACCTCATATCACATATCGGTCAAAATCCCATAATTTACACTTATAGAAAAATAATAAGTTTAATAACATAATCACACCATACATGTTGATATTTCATCCATATCATGCTCTTTCATCAAAACCACAAGTCATATTTCAAGTTACAATTCCATGGATAACACATCTTTTAACAAAAAGCAAGAATGCATTATTTACACTTCTAGACATAACCACCATGATCTACATACTCTCCCATGCACATAATATATTAATCCATAAGTATAATCATTTACCCAAGCTTGAAAAATGATGATCTTGCTCCAAAAGATGGCTTAGGGTCCTTAGGGTTTGAGAGAAATTTTGGGAAATTTCTAGAAATGTGATGTGTGTTTCTTTGAATAAAAATCAGATTTTACACATATATATAGGCCCTCAAGTCTTCTTGACATTAAATGCAATGCTTACTTGGTCAATATTGGAAGAATGAGTCATTTCCCCTTTGGGCCTTTCATTTTGGCTCATTTTGGGCCTCAAATTGGGCCCAATAACTCATCTCAACTTAGACCACCAAATCCCATGTATAATCAACCATATATCTCATGCTTAAATAATTCCATAACGTCACGACAATATTCACTTACGATATTCACGTTCGTAGCCTCAATCGCAAAAATAGAAATTCTAGTCGCTCATGGCTTCATTGAACATTTTTTTTGATAAGTTCTTGTGTTTCATGATTTGATTGTGTAGGAGTATGTAGGAGTGTATTGAGGTATTTGAAGCTTTAACAATACTAAAAGAACTCCAAGGAACCAAAAGAAACTAAGAAAGAATCGACGTTGCGTTGCGTTACAAAACGGGCACCGAAGGGCACACTTTTTGTGCCTTGCGCCACTTGCTGCAAAGCAAGCAGTGGCACAAGATCTTGCTGCCCTCTGAATCAGGTGGCTTGTGTCACACCCCCTGAAACAGGGAGTGGCACAAGTTTTAACACTTTGCTGAATTTCCGGCTACTCCTTCTAACACTTGCATACCATCCAATACCCCATCAAAGCACTACCAAATACTTACTTATTGCTCTCAACACTAAGTAAACATGACTCCAAGGTGTCAAATAGGGTCCAAAATGTATGTGGTATTACACAAATGTTCCACGAAGTCACAAAACACCTCCTACGAAGGTCTAATCACATGTACGAGGGCCAATATCAATTATCTCATCAATAACATCACAAAATACATACTTGTGGCTCTCGACACCTAAGTAAACATTGTTCAACGTCATCAAGTAGGGTCGGGAAGGTACGGGGTGTTACAGTATAACTACTAAATCTCATGCTACTTTAAAATAATTACACATTTTAATTACACAACCACATGCTACTCCTAATTTCCTAGCATATTTCACAGAAACACTCCCTCTGTCACTCGCCTCACTCCTCTATCTTTCTCTCTCCCTCTCTCCTCGTCCTCTCTTTCCAGATCTCCCCCTTCCTTTCTCGCCATTTTTTTTCAGATCTCTCACCCTATCTTTCCAAATCACTCCCTCCCCCTCTCTCTCGTCCTCTCTTTTCAGAAATCCTTTTCTAGCCCTAGTTTTGTGTTGAATTTTTTTCTCAAATAGAAGAAGAGAAAACAAGTATGTAGCCATGTACAGATACACTGGATACAACATTTTTTTTTTCTAAGTATGTATCTATGCACGAATGCAATGTCTGAGTTTGCTCCAGATACTTTGTATCTGATATAGAATATATTAGTTATTTAATACCGAATACACTGGATGAAATGGAGTTTTGAATGCGCTTGTGAAATTGATATTGGATACTTGTTTTCATATTCTACTAGATACACTAGTAGAAATTGATACTGGTTATACAAATACATGAAATTGTGATACTCAGATACATTGTGAAACACAAATACAAAGAAGGAGAGGGATAGAGACGCGAGGGAGAGGCAGACACGCATGTATCTCAGATACATGTTTCCAACCCAATGGATCTAGTCTAAAACTTGGACAGATTGTGTAATTTCTGAAACTCCTGTCTTGCCTAGTAATTAGCTACTAAAGAGTCATGGTTTAACTATGGCAAAGTTAATATATATATATATATATATATATATATATATATATTTATAATAATATTTTTAAAATTATATATATAATATTGGGTTGGTATTGTCTTGGATTGACTTTTTCTAGTTAATAATACCAAACCAAATCATTTATGGTTGCATTTTTTATTTAAATATCAAATCAAACCACTAGTCGGGTCTTTAATTTTTTTTTTTTAATTTCGATTTGACTCCATTTATTAATTTAGTGCGATTTGCGGTTTGATTTTGTTCATCCCTTTTCCAAATTGATATGTTTCCTTACTGCCTTAACTACTCTGAGAGATCTTTTAACAGTTGAGAACAATCAAGTAAAGGTAATTTCCATGGACCTGCAGGCAATCTTTTGCTAATTTGGCTATTGGAATTCTTTAATTTCTTTAACAACAAGACACCATAGAAAAAGTTGTACTGTTTACTTCATTAGTAACTGCAATTATTTGGGGACATACAGATGAAAGACATTAATTATTGGACGGATATCAACTTTTGTCGTTTATTTGTTCTATTATTCTTTTAGTTTTATTTAGAAAAATGTCTTTCCTTTTTTGACAAATCATGATTTTATTCATCCGTTTAATTAGCCATTCGCATATGTATTTCACACATATTTTTCACAAGATACTAGTGAGTAGTGAAGGGCCTAATAGGTACATGAGTTGAATTTGGGTTCACGTGTATCAAATAGGTACAACCTTTGGTTCAAGTGTCTATATGAAAAAATTCGAGAAAGTTTAAAGGGTCACACGCAGAGGCGGAGCCAGGATTTAAGGTTTGGAGATTCTAAATATTAATACAGGACAACGACCTCAAGCAAATATATATAGTCGACAAATTAACAAACGAGTAACAATACTCAATATATATTCAAAAAATAAAATAAAATAAACCACTTAAACACTAATTTATTTATTTTTGCTTTTTCTAATTGTTAATTTTGTGTTTTTATTTACTTTTCATAATTTTTCTTTTTGAAAATCTGCATATGTAGCAGAAAGAGAAAAACATATATTGCAAATAGCAGGTTCTATGATTCCTAACTTTTATTTTATTTTGCTTTTTAAATTGTTAAACATATGTTTTCTCTTTTAAAAAAATCAAAATCTGCATAGGATAGGAGAAAATTCACTTTTAGAAAAAAAAAAATATAGGAGAAAGAGGGATTTCCCTGATGTAGGATTATGCTTCTTTAGCCAAAAAGTAGAAAATTATACTAATAACTAGGTTCGAACACACAACCTAGGCGAAAGACAGCCTTCCCGCTCTCTTCTTTGCCACTCAGGGGCGGATCTATTAAGGTCCGTGGGGGTGCCACGCTACCCGCAAGCTTCGACCGAAACTCTATGTACTTATAGCTTTATATATACATAATGTAACTAAATAAATAAACTTGGCACCCTGAAAACATACGGATTACATGGTGCCAGTGGCAAAGGGTGGCTGTTTCACAGTGAGTGCGCAGGATCGAACCCCGTTGGACGACAACTTTTTTTTCCCTGGGTATAATTTTGACTTGCTGCTCAATTGACAGGAAAGTCATCTTATTGCTTATATTCTTTTTTTGTTTCTAATTGTTATTGACTTAGTCTTAAATTTTAATTAGCAATTATTGTTGACTAATTTAGTCTATTAGTCTTTGAATTTTTTTTAATTTCTTATTAGTTACTGTATTTGTTTCAATGTGAAGTTTAAAAAATATAAGTTTTCTTCTCTCTCATCAATTGAAAAAAACCTCGTCCTCGTCGTTCTTGATCTCTTTTTTTAAAAAAAATTTCTTTACACTTGAACATCAATTAGTATTTGACTAAACTCTTTTACTAAGTGTATTTTTTTAAAAAAGTGTTATTTTAGGAAATAAATTTTTAGCTTTTGAAAAAATAAAAACATCTTGTGCTCTCAAGAAACACTTATTTTCACCCAAAAGCTTGGCCAAACACATCATTTTTTTTTTTTTTAAATAAATACTTTTGGCCTCCCAAAAGCTCGGCCAAACATGTTATTATCGATGAGTCTACTTGACACCCCAAAACTCCAAATTCTGGATCCGCCTTTGTTGCCACTGCACAATTACATCACCTTTGTCATGGGGTTCGTACGTTAATATTTATACGTATGTACTGTATTTTTCTAATACAAATTCATGTTCTACGTAAAAGCTACTGGTTCGGCCAAACTCCCATATTCTACTGTAGCTCCGCCCTTGGCCACACGTGTATTTAGCATTATGTTTACCACCTGTTCATGTACGTATAATATTACAGAAACATGCTTCGAAGGAAGCTCAAGGATGCTATACAAAATTGAATATAATGACACCATCATCACAATATAATAAGACACATTTATTAGAGGTAAATCGAAAGTGAAAGTACAATAGTGGGCATGCCAAGAAAATTCAAAAGTAAAGTCCTTTATTTGAGAGAAGAAAAAAAAGTTTGATTCCATGACATCACTCTTGACAAGGTTGATGAGGAGTCGCGATCAAGTATAAGTTACTCTTTCTAGCACAAGCTGCTCCAGCAAACTCAGTCATGTCCAAATCACTTGGATTGATTCCAGCAGGAAGCTTCCAATCTAAGTGATACAACAATTGAGCTAGTGGAAAATGAACATTAGCTATACCAAATGATATCCCAGGGCAGATCCTCCTTCCACTACCGAAGGGAATTAGTTCAAAGTTATTACCAGTAAAATCCACAGAGTTGTTCTCAAATCTCTCAGGTTTAAAGCTTTCTACGTCATCCCAAATTTTTGGATCTCTTCCAATAGCCCATGCATTAACTATAACTTTTGTTTTCAAAGGAATAGTATAGCCATTTATGTCTACTTCTTCCCTACATTCTCTTGGGAGCAAAAGGGGTAATGGAGGATGGAGTCTGAAAGTTTCTTTGATGACCATTTTTAGGTATTTCAGTTCTTCAATATCATTTTCATCAAAAGTTTCCTTTCCTCCGAAGGCGCTTCTTACTTCTGCTTGAGCTTTAAAGAGTACACTTGGATTCCTCATCAATTCCACCATGGCCCAATCAAGTGTTGTTGATGAAGTCTCTGTTCCCGCAGCAAACATGTCCTTCATTTATGAGCAAGTTACAATATTAGTATTAAATTATCTCTCTTGTTATTTGCATTGAACAATTCATTTTTGTCCAATTTCTAATGAAATATCAATATAATTTACTTATTTAATGGTAGAGCTACAATGCTGGCTCCGGATATGACAGAATCCAATAGCTTTGATTCAAACTTTGTATTTGTGTTAAATCATTTAATCTATATAAAAAATCTATTCAGAACCCAGTAAAGAAAAAAGTTATGAACCAAAACCTATACACTAATAATTCTGACCCTGCCGCTGCTTATATATACTATACTTACGCTACTATCTTTCTTCAATATTAACTGAACTTTTAAATTTTCAACGCCAATTTTCTTGTTATCATGGTATTTTCTATTATTTAATTATCATAGAAATGGTAAGTTGATGTGGTACATAATTTTTTTCATTATACTTTTCAAATGTGTAAATTTGTCAAAAAAAGTACGATTACTAGTTCTATTTAATTGATCACTAGTTCTATTTAATTGATCACTCTAGGTAATTAAAAAAATACAATTATGCAATTTGAGAAAACAAGTGCAAGTAAGGTCTGAGGAGGGTATGTGCATATGCAACGTTATCCTTGTGAAGGTAGAGACTAGAGAGGTTGATTTCGATAGACCAATAAGAAAGAGGAGAAGGGTGGTAGAATTATGTTGTATATAATACTTACAAAAATAATAGCTTTGATGTTGTTGTTGGTGATTGGAAATTGAAGGCCTCCTTCTTTCATTAGTCTAAGCAGTGCAGCAACTAAACCTTCACCTCCTAATTCACCATTGTTCTTATGGTCATTGATGATGTTCTCAAAAATGGCATCTAACTCTTGGTGGACTTTCTTACCTTTACCCCTCATTCCACTTAACACATGAAGAAATTTTAGTGATGGAAATATATCAGCCACATCAAAACCTTCTGCTATTATCGATGCTTCTTTAAGCAGTTGTATAAGTCTGTCTTGCTCTTTGAATACTTTCCCAAATGCTGATCTACAAGTCATAGAGCTCGCGAATTGGTAAATCTTTTCTGTTACATTAACTGACTCACCAGAAGATGATCGAAAAAATTCAATCATACGAAGAACTTCATCTTGTCTAACAGAGCCGAATGACTTAACATTTTTGGCGCTAAGCAATTCCAAAATACAAATTTTACGCATTTGCCTCCAGTAATCGCCATAGGGGGAAAAGACAATATCAGTCCCATTATAAAAGATAAACTCGGCAGCTGAAAGCATGGGCCTAGATGCAAAAATAGGGTCATGAGTTTTTAGTACTTGCTTTGCCATCTCAGGAGAAGAAACTACAACTGCAGAAACTTCACCTAGTTGAAGGTGCATAAGTGGTCCATATTTTTTGGCTAAGTCTCTAAGGACATGATGTGGATGTCCACCTAGCAAATGAAACATGCTTCCAAGTATAGGTAATTTCCATGGACCTGGAGGCAATTTTTTGGATTGGCTATTGGAATTCCTCCATTTGTTTAACAAAAAGAGGAAAAATACAAAAAGGAAAAGGGAGAAGAAGTTGAAGAACTGCATATTTTGGGAGGGTTATTTGGCTTGATTGGTTCTGCAAAATGCTGTTGCATATATGCTCTTTTATAGGCTTTTTGTTTTGGAAAGAAATGGTATTTGTCTAGACAAATAAATATGACATGTGCGTTTTTCACCAACTTATGTTTATCAACATGTATGGGGAGTATTGGTCGATCAAGAACTCGCAGATTTAGAAGATGAAAGTAACGAAAGTGAGGATGTTGAGATGAATGTGTGGGTATACTAGGAGAGATCAAATTAGAAAGAAGATATCCAGGACAATGGGGGGGGGGGGGGGGGGGGGAAGAAGATTAGACAGGATATATGACACATCTGCAGCTTACCGAGGACATGACTCTAGATAAGAGGATATGAAGGTCGAGGATTAGAATAGAAGGCCAGTAGGTAGTCGAGAATTGTCTAGTTTCTCTTTATCACTATTACTAATATTATTCTCCTATTGTCTTATTCTTCGATTTTATTATTACATGTTGTTTCATTTGCTTCTGTTATCATATTATTTGTTGTTGTTACTGTTCTTTTTCCATTATTTTCGATATGGCTTCTTCACCATTATATTTCCTTTATCTACATCTTTTGATATACTTTACTTGAGCCAAGGGTCCATCGGAAATAGTCTCTCTACCTTCACAGGGTAGGGGTAAGGTTGCGAAAATACCATCTTTCCCAAATTCCACGAGTGAGATCACACTGAGGGGTCGTTTGGTGATTAAAATAATAATCTAAGGATAAAATTTGAAATTAACTTTATCTCATGCATGTTTGATATGAGATGTTAGTTAATCCGGGACTATTTTATCCCACTATTTATTTTAAAATATTGAGATTACTATCCGATACAAAGAGTGCGGGATAAAATAATCTCATGGAATATCCCTACTTATTCCATCCGGTGATATACCAAACAACCCCTGAGTATATTATTATTATTGTTTGTTGTATATCTTTATCAACAGCTGGTAAACTCCTCCACTGGACTTTAAAAAAGAAAAAGTAGGCACAGTCTATTCAGGCTGCAAGAAATTTGATTGTTGCCCAACTTAATTCAAACTAGACGGTTTTACTTTTCCAAGGACGTTGTTTCGCTATATTGAAAAGTAATTTTTCAACCTACGAATATATAACTGCAAAATAATTTGCCCTATGTTAGATTTTTGAAGTGTTTTGATGATTAACAAATGAAATATGAGTTTTTTTTTTGGTTGAATTTGTATTTGTCTAGAGCCCAAGTATGCTTGATGCTTGTATGTACTTGGGCTTACATATTGTTGGCTCCTTGGTCAAATATCGTTCGGATTTTTAAGGATAATTGTCTAATTGTATAAATTTATAAACTATTTTTGTCAAATATAACGATAGTTTTTAAAAGGGATAATTATACAAAAGTACAACTAGCAAATATACTTTGCATTTAAGTAGCCAAAAATATACTTTATACTTTATAGCCCAAAATCTTATTTGGTCATTCATTGTAAACTAACTTTTCTTTCTAGTTATATAGGGAACAACACTTCTCATACCAAATTCCCAGCTTCTTCTTCACGATTTTCAGTTCAATTCTTTCCCAATTCTCTCCCAGAATACTTCAAACAAAATGGTGAAAAATTCAGGATTGTTTTGAGTTTTTTTCTTCAATTCGAGGTTCCAATATTTTCGTAAATAAGCTTTGTTTCGAGTGTGTATAGTTATACTAAAAGATCCGTTATATATTGAGAAGCCCAAATCTGAAATTTTGGATGATTTGGAGTAGTTTTGAGGTGTTTTTGAATGAATTTGATGCTTGAATTCGAGGAAGAAGAGGAAGTCTGTTTTTTTGTACAACAGTGTATATATTTGTATACTGTATTCTATATTATTGTATATATTTGTATACTGTATTGTATATTATTGTATATACAATACAATCTTTTTGTTTTGGTGATTTTCTTCTTCCTCTCCATTTTATACACACTTATACAATGTAGATACATTGTTTAAATATTATATATACATATGTATATATTTGTATAATTATGTATATTATTGTATAATTGTATAATTATATATATATATACACCTAATATACAAGATTATGCAAAATTATAAAATGTGTATAGTATACTCATATACAATACTATACAAAGAATATATTTGACACTGGAGTCCAGGTGGCTGTCGAAACTTCTCAATGCATTTCAATTCTTAGATGAAAGGCTTGCCATTTTCATGTTTATTCGGTGAGCATAGTTTGATTCTTTTTTTCACTGGAACCTAATAATATCATAACATTATGCGTCCTGTGAACGTTGAACATGTGGGAATGGTTCACTAGTCTCTACCCAAGTATTTGCAACAGGCCTTATTAGCTAGCTAACTAGCTACTATAATAAGTAGTATACAAACAATGAAAAATTTTTGGAGTCTTAAAGGTTAAAAACTAATGGCACTCAACAGTCCAACTGGGAAGGAAAGTATTCTTTTGTATGCATATGTGATTGCTTTGTGTTGAGTTTTTAGGTAATGATTTCCTCTATTTTTGAAGGTGTATTGCATTTCGATGTGCTTTGTACATGCTTTGGCCTGCGAGCACGTTTGTGCTTGCGGAAAACAGGACAAGGAGGCCAAACTTTCTTTTTGATTTCCACAAGGTGGATGGGATATTGCAATATCAGATGGGTATACGTACTACTAAATACTTGTCACGACCCGAAATCCCATTCGGGCCGGACTGGCACCCGAAGCCGATATGGCCGGAGAGAACCAATCTTTGCTCAAGAACATTCGTATGCGTAACCTTGTATGAATCTTATTATACCTCATGCGACTATGCGGAAGAAATGAATCATGGAAACATATGCTATATAAATATACATTTAGGAAACTTGGCCTTTGGGGCGGCCATCAAGTCAAACGGACATTCGTCTTTTACATATTCGTCTCTTACATCCTATACCCACATATGTCTACAAAAGCCTCTAACAGATGCATCAACAAGACCAACTTACAGTCAGGACAAGTCCCCGCTTTATACAATATATATAACATCAAAACAAATATGCATCTATGACTCAGGGGGCTCCGAACCAACTGGAGCTCACCAAATATCTGCAAATGATCCCCAGTCTACAGAGGAAGTCTACTAATGCCTGCACCTGCAACATGTAAGATAGGTACCCCGAGGGGGTCAATACGAAGAATGTACTGAGTATGTAAAGCTCATAAGAAATCATCATACATAATAATAACAATCATGGAATCAATATAAAAGAATTAATGAACGTGAATAAACTCTCTTTCTGTACGTGGGGAACCATGTATATTTTATGTACTTTACTCTTCTTGTCTTTACATACTTTCATCTTATTTGTTCTACTCATGCTAGGCTGTTCTGTCGCCCCTGGGATGAGATTAACCCATGCTAGGTACTGTGACCCCTGGGATGTTATGTGAACCCATGCTAGGCTTTCGTGTCACCCATGGGATGTCATTAACCCATGCTAGGCTTATCGCCCCTGGGATGTTATATTAACCCATGCTAGGTATTTTAACCCCTGGGATACCACCCATGATTACTTATTAACTATACATCTCTTATATTGTTACTTCCATTCGAAGAGTGATTGAGATATTGAGGATCATAACCCTATTTGAAGCACAGTCATATACACATTTCACTTCACGCCTTTACTTCATGAGATTGACATCATCACTTATGAGGAATAGATATATTAACTTGCACATCACCTCTCTTTTTACTCTTATGAGATCTTATAAGATTGGTACTTTTATAATTGTGAAAGATTGGTATAAAGATAATCATCACATTATTGGACTTTGGAACATGACATGATTGGAAAAATGCTTTCCAAGGATAAATAGATTCTCTTGTGTTATTACTCTCTTGAGATAGTCCTTTTAGGAATTATAACGTTATGACATCTTTGGGACTTAACTCAATGAACAAGGGATAAGTGAATCATCATTTATCTAAGAATAGGACACATATGGATAACAATATACGTCAACCTGAATTGATATACTTCAAGCCTCTCGGAATTGAAATAAGCCCAATGTCAATGTCAATATGAACAATATGTTGCAGAAGGATACGGAAAAAGAAACCTTACATACCTTGTATTCTTAATACGAATACACAACCGTAGACGCGTATACAATGGTCCCGCTCCTTCTTTATGTATCACTCTACAACACAAATACATAACGAAATTCACATTAACCACCAACTACCTTATAAGTATATGTACTTGTAACGTCAATGAGTTACATGTTTGCCTTTAAACATGCCATTTCCCCTTAACAAAACCATTGATGAAATTATTATTCCAACAATCCCACAATATTCCCAACATTGACCAATACATGATAATCAATACATTTCACCACAACACTTCTCCTTTACACTTTCTTATCCATATCACATCACACATAATACATCAAATAACCTTAATACACCTCATAGCACATATCGGCCAAAATCCCACAATTTACACTTTTAGAAAAATAACAAGTGTAATAACAAAATCACACCATACATGTTCATATGTTATCCATACCATGCTCTTTCATTAAGACATCAAGTCTCTTTTCAAATTCAAATCACAAAGATGACACATCTTTCACCAAAAGCACAAATACACTATTCACCACCTTGCCAACATAACTATCATGATATACATAATCTCCCATGCATATAATATGTTAATCCATGAGAATAAATACTTACCAAGTCTTGGAATAGGATGATCTTCACCAAAGAGTCCAAAGGAAATATTTGCTTTAGGGTTTGGAACTAGAGAAATGTTTGAGAAATATCTTTAAAAGGCATGAGAGTGTTCTATGAATAAAAATCTGATATTGGGGCCTTTATATAGACCCCAAGTCATACTTAGCCATTCCTTGGCATTAAATGTGGTCAAAGTGGAAGAATGGATCATTTTGCCCTTTGGGCCATGTCTTTTATTCCCTTTTGGGCCCTAATTTTGGGCCCAATTGCACATGTAGCTTAGCCCATCACCTTTCATGTATAATTCACCATATATCTCATGTTTAAATAATTCCATAATGTCACTACAATATTCTCTTACGAGATTCTCATTCGTAGTCTCAATCGCTGAAATAGGAATTCTAGTCGTCCATGGCTTCATTGAACATTTTGGATAACTATTTATATTTAATGATTTGATCATGTAGGAGTATGTAGGAGTGTATTGAGGTATTTGAAGCTTTAACAACACTCAAAGAACTCTAAAGAACCAAAAGAAACCATCCAACAATCGTCGTAGAATTGCGTTGCGAAACGAGTCCGGGAAGGCAAAATCTTTGTGCCTTGCGCCACTGCTGCAAAGCAAGGCAGTGGCGCAAGAAATGCACCCTCTCTGAATTAGTGGCTTGCGCCACACCCCCTGAAACAGGGTAGTGGCGCAAGTTTCAGCACCTTGCTGAATTTTTCGGCCACTTCTTCAATACTTGCATATCGTCCAATACCTTAGCAAAACACTACAAACTACTTACTTAGTGATCTTAATCCTCAAGTAAACATGACTCCAAGTCACCAAATGAGGTTAGAATGTGTACGGGGCATTACACAAATGCTCCACGAGATCACAAAACACCTCCTACGAAGGTCTAATCGCACATATTAGGTCCGATACCAAATGTTTCACCAATGACACTATAAAACACATACCCATGGGATCTCAACACCAAGGTAGATATGACCCCAAGGTATCAAATGAGGTTAGCAAAGTACGGGGTGTTACAATACTATCCAACTATTAGCAGTTATGAAAGAAAAATTAGATGAAAAATATGAAGATCATGTTGATAATATGGGTTTTACTTGAGAGCTTTGTTATCTATTTTCATATGTCCTTAAGTCTCCTAACACTTTAGATTTCATGAGAGAAGACAAATGAAACTTCAGGAAAAAAAAATTAGCAAAATTATGTGGTACTTAAGATCATTACTAAATGAAAGGAGACAATAATTTTCCTGTTTTGTAAGATGAAGAGAGAGAGAAAGAGAGAGAGAGTGAGTAATAATTTGGCCAAGGATGTAAAGTAACTTTTTTCTATACAATTGGACCATATTTGGTAATGTAACATAGAGTGAGCTATATTTTGTAATGTAACATTACTAGTTGCATTTTTTTGTAATTTTTCCTTTTAAAAAATTATCAAAACTAGAATTTTGAAAGTCGTCCTGTATCAATGGTACAATAATTTCTTAAATTTGTTGTTATTGTTCTTTTTCCATTATTTTTGATATGGCATCTTCACCATTATATTTCCTTTGTTTACATCTTTTGATATACTTTACTTGAGCCAAGCGTCCATCGAAAATAGTCTCTCTACCTCCACAGGGTAGGGGTAAGGTTGCGTAAATACCATCTTTTCCAGATTCCACTTGTGAGATCACACTAAGGGGTCGTTTTGGTACGTGGGGTAAAAATAATAATCTTAGGACAAAATTTGAAAGAGAAAAGACATCAAATCACCACTAAACTTGTCCGCACAACTTACTTTAGACCTTTAACTCCACATACAATTATTTACCCCCCTTAACAACTTTATAGTGAATTAATTTCAACCCCTAAAGCTGACGTGGCATAAAAAAAAGGAAAAAAAAAATATAAAAACGCTTAATTCTTATTTTTTTTTTAAAAAAAATGGCCCACTAATACATATATATATATATATATATATATATATATATATATATATACATATAACAGAAAAAGAAAAAGAAAAAAGAAAAAACTCCCCCCTCCCTCTATCCCCACCCTGTTACTATTTCTGACAATCCCCACCCTCTTTCTCCTCCTTCAAACCCCTTCTCCCACCCCACCCCCTTTCTATTTATGTCAAACTCGAACCCCTTGATCTCAAAGGACTGAAAGCTTGCGTTGATTTCAATTGTTTGAATTTACTCAACTATTTTTGTGGGTTTGAAAAATTGGAGGGGAGTCGTTGTAGGCGGTGGCCGAAAAATGGGTGTTTTAAGAGTGTCAATGGAGGAAGTTGGCTGGTGGTGTGTGTGGATAATGAAATCAGTTGATGTGTTAATGGTGGCAGCAATGAGGCGGATGAGCCTAATCTTCGACGGAGAAGATGAATTATTCGATTATTCTTCTCTCTATCAATTATCGTCCAAGAAAAAGAAAATTCAAAATGGGTCTATTAACGTGCAGGTGTGATTGTTGTTTTCTGTGCAGTGGGTGAAGGATGAGAATTTTTTGGTGTTAATAGTGAAATTTTTTGTGTTGTTGGAGTGGGTGGAATTGTATGGTATGAGTGACAATGGGTGGGGGGAGGGGGGGGGGGTGAAGAAGAAAATGGGTTTCTTTTTTATTTTTTATTATTTTTATTTTATATATATATATATATATATATATATATGTGTATGTGTGTGTGTGTGTGTGTGGCACTATTTTTTAAAAATAATTTTTTATGTGGCAGTGATGTGACGCTTGTATAATGCACCTCCCTCTGTGAGAGTGGTATTATATTCTTGTGATGGTATTTAATTCACTATGAAGTTGTTCAAGAGGGTAAATAATTGTCCATGAAGTTAAAGGTCTAAAGTAAGTTGTGCGGACACGTTTAAGGGTGATTTGATGTCTTTTTTCAATTTAAAAGTAACTTTATCCCATGCATGTTTGATGTGAGATACTCCATCCGTTTCAAAAAGAATGACCTAGTTTGACTTGGCACGGAGTTTAAGAAAATAAAGAAGACTTTTGAATCTTGTGATCCTAAATTAAAGTTATGACAAATGTACCAAAATGCCCTTTAATCTTGTGGTCTTAAACATGTCATGTGGAAAGTTGGAATTAAAGTGTTGCCAAAAAAGGAAAGGGTCATTCTTTTTTAAACGGACTAAAAAGGAAAATAGGTCATTCTTTTTTAAACGGAGGGAGTATTAGTTAACCCCGGGACTATTTTATCCCACTATTTGTTTTAAAATGGTGAGATTACTATCCAATATAAAGAGTGTGGATAAAATAGTCTCATGAAATATCCCTACTTATCCCATCCAATAATATACCAAACAACCCCTGAGTATATTATTATTATTATTGTTTGTCGTATATCTTTATCAACACCTGGTAAACTCATCCACTGGACTTAAAAAAAGAAAAATTAAGCACAGTCTATTGAGGCTGCAAGAAATTTGATTGTTGTCCAACTTAATTCAAACTAGACGGTTTTACTTTTCAAGGACGATTTTGCTCTTTATTGAAAAGAAATTTTTCAACCTACGAATATTTACCTGCAAAATAATTGGCCCTATGTTAGATTTTTGAAGTGTTTTGATGATTAACAAATGATATATGAGCTTTTTTGATGAATTTGTATTTGTTTAGAGTCCAAGTATGCTTAATGCTTATACGTAGGGCTTACATTACATATTGTTGTCCCCTTGTGGAATATCATTAGAATTTTCTCGGACACTTATTTAACCATACAAATTTATACATTATATTTATCAAATATAACGATTTTAAAATTACTAAGTATAGAGAGAGTTCTGAATTTGTATGTATCAGTGATACAATAATTTCTGAAGTTCGCTCTATATCATTGATATAACAGTTCTAAAATTCTCTCTATATCAGTAATACAACAATTTACTCTGATACAACAATTCGTTTTGTATCTGTTGTTGTATCACTGATACAGAGTGAATTATTTTATCACTAATACAAAACAAATTTCATAAACTATTGTATCACTGATATTGAGCGAATTTTAGAAATTCTCGTTACATTTGGTAAATTTTCAAACTATCACTATATTTGATAATTAGACTTCAAACCATCGCTATTTCTGAAATTTTCCCCATTTTTTACCCTCTAAAATCAGATTTTACATTGGATAAAATTGTAATTTAAGTTATTTTACTAATATTTAGGACTTTGAATCATTTAAAAGTTTGTTTATTAATTCCATTCCTTATTTGAACTATTTATGAATTCCTAATATTTAAGATTTTTAAATCAGTTACAATTTTACCTCTACTAATTCTTTCATTATTTAAACTATGTAATACAAATATAATTCTTTCTATATTATTTATCTAGTATTTATATCATTGATATCAACTTAAATTTTATTTATCAAAGAAAATAAATTAATGGAAAGTCTTTACATGTCTTCTTCCTCCTGTCTAAAAGTTACAGCTGGGTTTGCTATGTAAATCGGTAGATTGTCAATATTTCTCAGATCAAATCGAGCTGTTCGTCCAGATTTTCATTCCAAAACTTCTCGAATGTCAATGGGATCACTTCTCGGCAAAATTGACATTTTTCAGATCTGAAAATACAACGCCTCAATCCTCAATCCAAAAATTATCTCTTCATAATTATTCAATACAAGAAATTAGATATACAAAAGAGTTGAAAAGAAGCAAATTTTACTAACAAAGATCAACAAATCTGATGAAAATAAAACTTCCAGAGAGGATAACGCAATTGATTTCGAATCTTACATTGTATTACAAAATGATTTGAAAGCAAACATATGAAACAATGGAGGAGATGGAGTGGACAGTCGGAGAAGAGGAGAAACACATCCACCATTATCGGGAAAAAAGAAAAAACATCCACCGCCTCACTTTCATTTTTACTTTTATTAGACATCGATGTCCGTGCTCCGCATGAGTCCAATATTATTTAAGTAACTTTTATTATATCACATTATTGTATGAAGAAGGCAAAACAGTATAAGGTAAGACAAAAGTAAATGAATTTCCGATTGATGCTAACTATGAGCAGAATTCACAATAGATGAAAATGGATTTCCACCTAACAATGTATACACATGACCAATTGTAAACTATACATTTGCATGGGTGAAGAAGAAAGTAATCACAATGAAGCGATCTAGTTCCCTGCTTCTCTATAGCGGCAAAATTGAAAAAACTACAAAAGCTATTGACGTTAGCATCTACCCTTAATAAATTCATGGATAAAAAAAATAACATATAGCGGGACAAATTTGTCAAGAACAAATTTTTGGCACGCCCGGTGGAATCAACGTAAAGGTAAATCAAGAGGACACTAAATTCTGACATGTTATTAAAAAGTGAAGATAATATATAACATTAAATCAGATTAAGCCTAGTTACATAGCTCTAACAATTAATCGACTTTCAAGTAAGAAAGTCTCATCGTTCCTAAAGAACTTAAGAAGTCCATCTTAAGTAAGTTGATATCCTCGAATAAGTTTTATCAAACTTTCCTAAAATAATACTCAAATTCGTAAGTACTAAATAATATGATAATAAGGTATGTACCATTCTTTATATTAAAAATATAATGCAAATGGAACTTTTAAATGTGGGCAACTAATTGAGATTAATTATATTTAACACTTTTCTTAATCCTATGTATGATACATCATTTTTCCTGTAGTAGCAAGTGGATATCTTGGTTTCACCTAACCTTTGACATAATTTTCTGCGTCACTCTCATCACAACTTGACATTATTTTAATTAAGTATAATATGATATATACAAATACTATGCATATATTATATTAGTAGTATATTATGCACACATGCAGAGGCGGATCTACATAGACCCGTGGAGGTGCCACAGCACCCGCAAGCTTTGAAAGAAACCCCATATATATAGGTTCATATATACAAAATGTAGATAAATAATTAAAGTGGCACCTAGACAACCAAGTAGTGTTGCGGTGCCACTGGCGAAGGGTGAAGCATCCACCCAGTGATGCGGGATCGAATCTGGATCGAAACATTTTTAAAAAAAAAATTAACTTACACCTTCAAATGGACATCATATTTAGTTTCGCAGCCCAAGTTTTAAACATATATTCTTTTTCTAATTCTAGTCCACTTGGTTTTAATTAATAACTATTCTAGAATGATTTAATTTATTAATGTTTGAATTTTTATTTTATTTTTTATATATTAGTTATATGGATAATGGAAAAGTGTCAAAAAATATTCTTAAACTATTCAAAATTAAACAAAAATATCCTCCACTAACAGTTTGATTAAAAAATGCCCCCATTGTTAATAATATGGATAAAAAATGCCCCTATTATTTATAATTTGACCCATAAAATTTCTCGTTTATTATTTAATTGAGTCAAAAAATGCTCTTTTTCTAATAAATATATTATTTCTTTTTTTTATTGAACACATTTTTTTCTTAATAAGAGTATTATTTTTAAAAGAACCCCTTTTCTTGTTTCTTTTCTTTTAAAATTCTATTAACTAAATAAAAAAAAATCTTAATAAGAGTATTATTTTTAAAAGAACCCCTTTTCTTATTTCTTTTCTTTTAAAATCCTGATAACTAAAAAAAAAAGTGAGAAGTTATATTTTCTCTTCTTCTTAATGTCGTTTTATAAATCAAATTAGAATAACTTCATGAACTTTTTTATCTGATAATATATGCCACATACTCACATATATATAAGTATCATAGCAACCCCATCATTAATTTTATTTAGATGACAATAAATTCGTTTTCCTAATAAAATAGAAAATATATTTATATATATATATATTAGAATTGATTAAGAAAATTTTACTTGTTGCTACCGCAAATGTAGAGATAACATTTTCATGCATGAAACAGATTAAAAAAAGGAAATGCGGATGCATTGGTGATCAAAATTTGGATAATTGTTTAATTTGTTACATAAAGCATAATGTATTCATAACTGTAAGTAGTGATGCCCTCGTTGTTCGTTTTCAAAATATAAAAACTCGTCAAGGACAATTATAAATGAATGATATGTATTTATAGCATTAGTAATATTATTGAAAAATTTCTGTACTTTGCGTGGAACCGAAACCCAAGGTTGATGTTATGAATCAATTGTCCCACATTGGAAAAATAGAGAAATGCTAATGGGCTTATAAGCCAAATGGGTTCTCCCACCTATTAGACTAGTCTTTTGGGTTGGGCTCTCAATGAAAATGTTATAAACCAAACGGGAGAGCCCAACCCAAAAGACTAGTCTAATAGGTGGGAGAACCCATTTGGCTTATAAGCCCATTAGCATTTCTCTATTTTTCCAATGTGGGACAATTGGTTCATAACAATCGCCTCCGCTTGAGAACCAACGACCTCGTTGGTCACGGCTGAGCCCAGTTGGTCACGGCTAGCACCCCCTTGGGTCCAGGCCACCACTCCTGGCACACAGGCCACCACTCCGAGTCGCGGCTCCACGCGTGGATCGAACCTCGTTGGTCACGGCTGAGCCCAGTTGGTCACGGCTGGCACCCCCTTGGGTCCAGGCCACCACTCCTGGCACACAGGCCACCACTCCGAGTCACGGCCCCACGCGTGGGACTCTCAATGAAAGCACCAATGTTATAAACCAAACGGGAGAGCCCAATCCAAAAGACTAGTCTAATAGGTGGGAGAACCCATTTGGCTTATAAGCCCATTAGCATTTCTCTATTTTTCCAATGTGGGACAATTGGTTCATAACAGTTGATCTAATAAACTGATTGATATGTCTGTTTGGCATCCGAAAACTTCAAATTTTGAATCCGTCTCTACACCTGTGTGTTTTATGCATGTATATGTAAGTAAACATATTCATTAGAGAGAGTTACTATTAATCTGAAGATTAGAAATATTCGAAGGTTAAAGAGAAAAATCTGGATACAGATTGAGAAAACAGAGTACTAAAATTCACAAATACAAAGAGGAATAAGAAAGGGGGAAAAGGACGGTACCTTTTTGCTAGTGGGAAGAAAACTTTATTTTTTCAGATGTGACTAAAAGTGAAAAGAAGAGTTTGGAATGTGAAAGGGCCACATGTTAATCAATTGTTATTTTGAAACTACGTGGAAACCAAAAAGGAAGACAAATGGACAATATTAAAAGGTCAGAATAATGGAGAATGACAGAAATACCCTTCGTCGTTCTAAGATAAGGACCGTCTGATCAAAAGGTGGGACGGCCGAGATTTTTTTTGTTGTCCCTGGGACTCACACTTATTTAAAAGGAAGGAAAAGGAAAGGAAAAGGAATTACATGACATCTAGAAAGGTTGATGTAATTGATATTTCACTTGCATTTATTTTGGATTTGGGATTTATTTTGGATTTGGGCATTGCCCCGCAATGTGGCTTGGATCTAGTTGTTAAATGGGCTCTCTCTGTCAAAAAAAAGATTAAAAAAAAAAAGGAAGTAATTAATGGTATTTCATTATTGATTAGAACAGGTTAATCATAAAAAGTTCTTATTTAGCTTATTGTTCAAAATTATAACATATTTTATTGTTATTAGTTCATCAATAATTTATTTATTTATTATTATTGAGATTTTAAAAATCCATAAATGGTATTACTTAGAAGCAACGAGAATTTTGTCGTTTTAATTTGTTTATCTTACTTTATGTTTTAAATCTGTTATATATTTGAAACTTATGTAAAATATATTATAAACTACAATAATTAACAGTTTTTAATAGTTAGAAGATATTTTAAAATTTTGGTTGACTCTTTAAATTTTATAAGTACAATATAAATTGGGACAGAGGAAGTGATATATATTATTTAAAAAACAATGTAAAAATTACTATAAATCACAATATTAACAAATTAATATTTAAAAACATATAAATAATTTGTTTGACTCTCTAAATTCTGCCAACAACATATAATTTGGGACTGAGGGAATAACATATATTACTTAAAAATTACGTAGAAAGTTTTATAAATCATAATAATTAACAACTTCAAATATCAAAAAACTATATACCAAATTTGGTTGACTTCTCCGATTTCAACAGTGTCGACATCACATAAATTGTAACAGAAAGTAGGGCTGCTTATCAGGCAGATCGGTTGAATAATTATGCTTAACAGTTTGGCTTATTGGCTATCGACTTTTAAATGTACTAACCCGCTAGCCAACCGATAAGATAACGGTTGGTTCGGTATCAGATTTGTAATTAGAGGACGGTTATCAGGCGGTGTAACGGCTAAATCTAAGAGGCAGTATAATATCGAGCGGTTATTGGTAGGTCCTCCATTTTTTCACCGATTAAGTTGTTTATATATATTATGATTCATCTATTTATCAATCTCTTAGGCTTGTTGAGTTATGTTCATATACTTTTTTAAATAGGATAAATCATAAAATCAAATGAGAATTTTCTTCTACGCCTAAAACATATATAAAAATATGTTAGATTATTATGTCGACAGAAAAAACAAAATTTTAATATGATTAATTTGAAATTTTTCTGTTTTACATCAAATTATGTGAAGGACACATTGGAGTTGTTTTAATTTATGTTATCAAGAAAAAATTGTGTTTTAGTTTAAGAATTAATTTCAAGTTTCGTTTATGTTTTAGAGAGACTGACTGCGCTTTATGGCTATATGTCACAAGAAGTGACTTGTTATTTTCTAAGCTAAGAAGTGAATAAAATAATGAATGGAGTTTTAGTTTTTAGGTTTACAAAAGATACTTGATATATGTAGGGGTAAAAATATAAATATGATAATTCCTAACGGGTTCACGGTTTACCCAATAAGAAAATTGAGTAATCCGCCCCCCGCATCAATAAGCCATTAACTATAAAATTTTAATCCGTTCTCCAACCGTTAATCCGATAACCCATTACCAATAAGCCAATAAACTAATTTTCCGGTTGGGTTATCGGTTACGATTCGGTTTTGAACACCTTTAACAGAAAGAGTATCATATAGTATATGAAAATGATGTAAAAGTACTATAACATAATAATTAACAACTTAAAATATTTAAAAATCATACAATTTTTTTATTAACTATTCATATAAAAACTAAATTTAACGAACAAAAATGAAAAGGAATTCCGCCCCCCCAAAACCCCAAAGTTATCATTTTTTTTTTTTACTATTTATGATTTCCTAAGCAACTACAATTTCCTTATTAAATATTTTTTTATTTACATGTATCCTCACATTTAAGATTTCAATCAATTAAAATTTTACTCTATATTAAAGTCTTTAATCATCTGGAGTAAAGTTAAATCTGAAATAATTTCTCCTTCAAAATAAAATTAGGAACTCAAATGAATATAATGAGAATAGACTTTTAGGGTGTGTTTGGTATAAAGAAAAATGTTTTCATGAAAACAAGTTGATTTCTTACTTATTTTCTCATGTTTGGCTGGTGAGTGAAAAATATTTTCTAGTATTTGGATGGTCAATGAAAAAATATTTTCTAAAAAATACCTTTTAGTATTTGACTAGAGAGTAGAAAATGCTTTTTAGGAAAATAATTTCTGACCCCGAAAAATGAATATAGAATACTTTTTAGGAAAATAGTCATTTCTCCATCATGTAAAACCGAAAGTCAAAATGCATATAGGAATTTTTATGGGATGAAATTTCTTTCTTCAGGAACTTATACTTTTCTTATTTAATTTTATTTATACCTCAAATATAATATTGTTTAATTTAATATTTTTTAGAAAAATAGGCAAATGAGATTTTTTTCACAAAAACAAAAAGAAACCATCAACAAGTGTGGATCTTTACATCAATCGTATTATTTAACAAATAATTGTGCACGTGCTTTCGCGCGGTTGTACAAATGAATTAAAATACTGATAAATGTAACGCACCATACTTTTGAACTAAGTTTTGAATCGTTTCACGTATGTAATTAGAATCGAACCCAGTGAATTTGATTGTACCTAGGTGTAAATGTCAAGACTTAAGTGTGGGGAGTGTGTTGGATTTGAATTAAGGTCATCAGGAACTTCTGGCACAAAATTGCGAGTTGAAAGCTTCTCTACCGATTAAATTTTCGTATAAACTCATTTTACGGCCAACTTTAAACAAGTATATATCCTAGAATATGAAGAGTTACGTGCTCATTAACTATAAAATTTTAATCCGTTCTCCAACCGTTAATCCGATAACCCATTACCAATAAGCCAATAAACTAATTTTCCGGTTGGGTTATCGGTTACGATTCGGTTTTGAACACCTTTAACAGAAAGAGTATCATATAGTATATGAAAATGATGTAAAAGTACTATAACATAATAATTAACAACTTAAAATATTTAAAAATCATACAATTTTTTTATTAACTATTCATATAAAAACTAAATTTAACGAACAAAAATGAAAAGGAATTCCGCCCCCCCAAAACCCCAAAGTTATCATTTATTTTTTTTACTATTTATGATTTCCTAAGCAACTACAATTTCCTTATTAAATATTTTTTTATTTACATGTATCCTCACATTTAAGATTTCAATCAATTAAAATTTTACTCTATATTAAAGTCTTTAATCATCTGGAGTAAAGTTAAATCTGAAATAATTTCTCCTTCAAAATAAAATTAGGAACTCAAATGAATATAATGAGAATAGACTTTTAGGGTGTGTTTGGTATAAAGAAAAATGTTTTCATGAAAACAAGTTGATTTCTTACTTATTTTCTCATGTTTGGCTGGTGAGTGAAAAATATTTTCTAGTATTTGGATGGTCAATGAAAAAATATTTTCTAAAAAATACCTTTTAGTATTTGACTAGAGAGTAGAAAATGCTTTTTAGGAAAATAATTTCTGACCCCGAAAAATGAATATAGAATACTTTTTAGGAAAATAGTCATTTCTCCATCATGTAAAACCGAAAGTCAAAATGCATATAGGAATTTTTATGGGATGAAATTTCTTTCTTCAGGAACTTATACTTTTCTTATTTAATTTTATTTATACCTCAAATATAATATTGTTTAATTTAATATTTTTTAGAAAAATAGGCAAATGAGATTTTTTTCACAAAAACAAAAAGAAACCATCAACAAGTGTGGATCTTTACATCAATCGTATTATTTAACAAATAATTGTGCACGTGCTTTCGCGCGGTTGTACAAATGAATTAAAATACTGATAAATGTAACGCACCATACTTTTGAACTAAGTTTTGAATCGTTTCACGTATGTAATTAGAATCGAACCCAGTGAATTTGATTGTACCTAGGTGTAAATGTCAAGACTTAAGTGTGGGGAGTGTGTTGGATTTGAATTAAGGTCATCAGGAACTTCTGGCACAAAATTGCGAGTTGAAAGCTTCTCTACCGATTAAATTTTCGTATAAACTCATTTTACGGCCAACTTTAAACAAGTATATATCCTAGAATATGAAGAGTTACGTGCTCATTAACTATAAAATTTTAATCCGTTCTCCAACCGTTAATCCGATAACCCATTACCAATAAGCCAATAAACTAATTTTCCGGTTGGGTTATCGGTTACGATTCGGTTTTGAACACCTTTAACAGAAAGAGTATCATATAGTATATGAAAATGATGTAAAAGTACTATAACATAATAATTAACAACTTAAAATATTTAAAAATCATACAATTTTTTTATTAACTATTCATATAAAAACTAAATTTAACGAACAAAAATGAAAAGGAATTCCGCCCCCCCAAAACCCCAAAGTTATCATTTATTTTTTTTACTATTTATGATTTCCTAAGCAACTACAATTTCCTTATTAAATATTTTTTTATTTACATGTATCCTCACATTTAAGATTTCAATCAATTAAAATTTTACTCTATATTAAAGTCTTTAATCATCTGGAGTAAAGTTAAATCTGAAATAATTTCTCCTTCAAAATAAAATTAGGAACTCAAATGAATATAATGAGAATAGACTTTTAGGGTGTGTTTGGTATAAAGAAAAATGTTTTCATGAAAACAAGTTGATTTCTTACTTATTTTCTCATGTTTGGCTGGTGAGTGAAAAATATTTTCTAGTATTTGGATGGTCAATGAAAAAATATTTTCTAAAAAATACCTTTTAGTATTTGACTAGAGAGTAGAAAATGCTTTTTAGGAAAATAATTTCTGACCCCGAAAAATGAATATAGAATACTTTTTAGGAAAATAGTCATTTCTCCATCATGTAAAACCGAAAGTCAAAATGCATATAGGAATTTTTATGGGATGAAATTTCTTTCTTCAGGAACTTATACTTTTCTTATTTAATTTTATTTATACCTCAAATATAATATTGTTTAATTTAATATTTTTTAGAAAAATAGGCAAATGAGATTTTTTTCACAAAAACAAAAAGAAACCATCAACAAGTGTGGATCTTTACATCAATCGTATTATTTAACAAATAATTGTGCACGTGCTTTCGCGCGGTTGTACAAATGAATTAAAATACTGATAAATGTAACGCACCATACTTTTGAACTAAGTTTTGAATCGTTTCACGTATGTAATTAGAATCGAACCCAGTGAATTTGATTGTACCTAGGTGTAAATGTCAAGACTTAAGTGTGGGGAGTGTGTTGGATTTGAATTAAGGTCATCAGGAACTTCTGGCACAAAATTGCGAGTTGAAAGCTTCTCTACCGATTAAATTTTCGTATAAACTCATTTTACGGCCAACTTTAAACAAGTATATATCCTAGAATATGAAGAGTTACGTGCTCATTAACTATAAAATTTTAATCCGTTCTCCAACCGTTAATCCGATAACCCATTACCAATAAGCCAATAAACTAATTTTCCGGTTGGGTTATCGGTTACGATTCGGTTTTGAACACCTTTAACAGAAAGAGTATCATATAGTATATGAAAATGATGTAAAAGTACTATAACATAATAATTAACAACTTAAAATATTTAAAAATCATACAATTTTTTTATTAACTATTCATATAAAAACTAAATTTAACGAACAAAAATGAAAAGGAATTCCGCCCCCCCAAAACCCCAAAGTTATCATTTATTTTTTTTACTATTTATGATTTCCTAAGCAACTACAATTTCCTTATTAAATATTTTTTTATTTACATGTATCCTCACATTTAAGATTTCAATCAATTAAAATTTTACTCTATATTAAAGTCTTTAATCATCTGGAGTAAAGTTAAATCTGAAATAATTTCTCCTTCAAAATAAAATTAGGAACTCAAATGAATATAATGAGAATAGACTTTTAGGGTGTGTTTGGTATAAAGAAAAATGTTTTCATGAAAACAAGTTGATTTCTTACTTATTTTCTCATGTTTGGCTGGTGAGTGAAAAATATTTTCTAGTATTTGGATGGTCAATGAAAAAATATTTTCTAAAAAATACCTTTTAGTATTTGACTAGAGAGTAGAAAATGCTTTTTAGGAAAATAATTTCTGACCCCAAAAAATGAATATAGAATACTTTTTAGGAAAATAGTCATTTCTCCATCATGTAAAACCGAAAGTCAAAATGCATATAGGAATTTTTATGGGATAAAATTTCTTTCTTCAGGAACTTATACTTTTCTTATTTAATTTTATTTATACCTCAAATATAATATTGTTTAATTTAATATTTTTTAGAAAAATAGGCAAATGAGATTTTTTTCACAAAAATAAAAAGAAACCATCAACAAGTGTGGATCTTTACATCAATCGTATTATTTAACAAATAATTGTGCACGTGCTTTCGCGCGGTTGTACAAATGAATTAAAATACTGATAAATGTAACGCACCATACTTTTGAACTAAGTTTTGAATCGTTTCACGTATGTAATTAGAATCGAACCCAGTGAATTTGATTGTACCTAGGTGTAAATGTCAAGACTTAAGTGTGGGGAGTGTGTTGGATTTGAATTAAGGTCATAAGGAACTTCTGGCACAAAATTGCGAGTTGAAAGCTTCTCTACCGATTAAATTTTCATATAAACTCATTTTACGGCCAACTTTAAACAAGTATATATCCTAGAATATGAAGAGTTACGTGCCCATTACCTAGCAAATTAAAGTTCTTCAAGCCTAGTTTCTAACGTAGCAAACCATTTAGTCATTTGGATTTTTCTAGAAGAAGAGATATAATCTTTTACTAAATGGTCGGAGCGCAGTGGACTGCACTGATATGCGCCCGCATATCGCAATATGTTGGACGCATTTTGGCCGCATTTCAGCCAGAAACTGCTAGGCATTCTATCTTGGACTTGCGTTGTCAAAAAAATTTCATTCTTCTCTTATTGCGTTGTCAAATTTTTTTCATTCTTCTCTTATTTCCTAAGTTGAATAATTTTCGCTACAAAAAAAAAGTGCAACTAAATGAACGCAGTGATAGGCTTGAATGTCGTGTTGATTAATGTGTGGACAATTACATTGTGTGATTTCTTGTTGAAGTTCGAGGCTGGCTGATTATTGTAATAAGGAGAAATAATGTTCTTAGGGATAACTCTAGATACAAATGAGACTCTGTCGAACTTTAGAAAACCTAAGACCTGTTCAACGTTCAAAACCGAAGGTTCCTAAAGGGAAGATAATGTAAGACCCATAATTCAGACTAGCATGATCACATTTAGTGTAGCACTTCATGCCTTCGGATTAGGCTTGAACACAGTTAGAGCATGCAGTCAGACTCAAATCTTTGTAATTAGATATGTCCATGTGTAATTATAATTGAGAAAATGATGAGACTGGTATAAAGTGGAGGAAAAGTGGTTTGAGAATTTTTGCTAAGTTTAAGGACTGCTAGTCATATTGTCGAAGATGAAAAGTACTGATTTGCGTGTCAAGAACGACCCAGACCATTAGAAATATCTTGCAAGACGAAAATTAAGTATAAAACGTGCTTTAAAGGTAATTTGAGGTGTTAAGGTAATCTAAGACCAAGATAAGTTCCAATGGGTTTATGAAAATAAAGTATTCACATCTATCCTGGTACGAGAAGAGAACGTCCAAGGCAAAATTCATATTCTTTCTCCATGCCCAATACTTACACTCATGTTCCATGTTATGTATTTCAAACTAAATGAGATTTACGTTCAATGTTATGTCATTCATGCTCTATGAATCCATATCAATTTGATCAATGTACTCCGACAATGTTAATGTTCCATATCTCTATGTCTTACATGACTCGTGCCTACAATTCCTTTTCTCAGAATGTTATGAACTGTCTAACAAGGTTGATGTCTGAGAGTGAGAATTGAGAAAATTGCAAAGGTACAAAATGAGAGTCAATACACTTAACTTTGTAAATTTGCAATGTATACAAGACAAGGGTAAGAGGGAGAAGGTAGTGTTTGCTAAACAGAGAAAGGAAAAGAAAGCAATTTTCCTCATCAAAATTGTTACATAACTTTACAAGTTTGGAGGTGCTATTCATAAATTTTGGCACCTCCTTCCCCTACCAAAAATAGTTCCTCACTTGTTATATATTCCACCCCCACCCCCCTACCTGAGACCAAAAGGTGTATACAAAAATGAAAAGGGAAAAGGATGGGACGAACTACTGTTGTATTCCCTTTCTCTTGCCACCACAACTATAACATTGCGACTTATACTGAAAATTTTGCCTTGAGATGCAACACTTAGAGATCTTCTAGGCTATTTATCAATCAAAATTAACAAAAATGATCTTCCACACTAATGTTTTTCTCTTTCAAGGCAGGGATGTGTATCGGAAAAAGAAGCATTCCTAAATAGGGTGTGTCACTCCTCATCGTCCTCGTCCTCGTCCTCGTCATCATCATCATCATCGAGCATTTCCTTGTCCCTTGGGGGGATATATGATGGACAAGTAGGAAAATTGTCCATGTTCATTCCCTGGTGAAATGCCATAGCTCGCAGCATTTCAGCAACTGTTTGATTGTGCTTAACCTGATAGGCTTGAAAATGGCGTATGTGATCTAAATCCTCCTCAACACTTGTCATTCGATTTGGTATTGATGATGATGCATAGGCCGAAGAGCGGGGTATATGAGATGGACCTGCACTACTTGAAGCCTGCCTCTGATCAGCAATGTGTTGAGCAGCCATCATCACTTCCTCACTAGGATCAAATTGGACTCCTGATTGAGCGCTTAAAGCTGCAAGAAGATTTTCCTTCAAGATCTGAAATGCATATAAATATGCATCAGTAAACTCATATTTCACATCTTTAGCTAATAAATTAAGGGTGGATTTTGATTTTAGAAAAATATTAGATAAATCGTGTATGCAATCACTCGATTAAGCATGTCCAACAAAACTCCTAATGTACTGAAGTAGGAGGTGGCAACTTTTAATGCATTCAACATTTTCCATATCGACTTCAATTCCTTAAGTGGAAACCCTATGACCAAGAACTATGCTTCCTTGAACTGTGAAATAACATTTTCCCCAATTAGAAATAAGTTAGTTCCTTCACTGCATTGCAGAACAAGCAATAAGTGATGAAGACAGTCTTAAAATACTAGAATACACTATTTTTTCAAGAAAAGATGTTCCAATGCAATGTTCGGAAAACATTCATGGAAAATCCATCATATACATTTGAAAAGATGTTCAATGCAATGTTCGGAAGCCATTCTCCTATATGCTAATTTGCCTTAAGAGCATGGAAGTTGTTAGAATATGAGATTTTTCTAGATAGTCTTTTGTTTAATAGTTTCTTTTAAATATTATGTTTAGTTTTAAAGGAATGGTAGTCCTTATTTTGTGGAATAAGTCTTGTAAGAGTGGTTGGATAGGTATGACTCTCTATTGACTTTTGAAAGTTTATGAAGCTATATGTGTGTATGTCTTTTGTAATATGTGGAAATGAATGAAAATCTCTCTGCTGAACCTTATCTTTTCCTCTCCTTAGTTTCAAATTCTAACGGTGGGATCAAGAGTCCTTCTTCTTGAGGGATCTGTGACGGCTTAAAGATAAGTTTTTTCTTCAGTTCTTCCAAGGTGAGAGAGCTGAGCAGTAGTAACATGGCATCCAACAGCTTCTTGGGTGCAGGCCCTTCTATGTTTACTGGAGAAAATTATCACATATGCGTGATAAATATGAAGGCTTATCTCAAAGCTCTTAGTCTATGGGAAACAATTGAAAGTGAAAATGACCTCCCTCTACTTGGACCAAACCCAACTGTTACACAAATGTAGAATTATGAAGATGCAAAGTCCAAGAAACCAAAGGCTCTCACATGTCTTCATTCAACACTTTCAGACGTGATTTTTACAAGAATAATGGCTTGTGAAACACCTAAAGAAGCATGGGAGAAGCTAAAAGAGGAGTACGATGGAATTGACCGAGTGAAGACCGTCAAACTCTTAACTCTCAAAAGAGAATTTGAGATGTTAAGGATAAAAGAAGGAGATACTGTGAAAGAGTAATCTGCCAAACTTCTGGAAATTATAAATAAGATAAGATTATTTGGTGAAACTTTTCCAGATTCAAAGGTGGTGGAGAAGATGATGATAAGCTTACCAGCAAGGTTCGAGTCTAAGATTTCAGCAATAGAGGAATCTTGTGATCTGAAGACTTTATCTGTAGTTGAGCTGATTAGCAAGTTGCAAGCCCAAGAACAAAGATCAAGTATAAGAGATGAAGAAGTAGCAGAAGTGGCATTTCAAGAAAAGCATAAAGAAAAGCAGCTTGTGAAGGACAACAGAAGGATGGAAGGAGATAAAGTAGCAAAGTGAAATCCATGGACAGGATCTTCGCAGAAAGAAAACTTTCCACCTTGCATCCACTGTAAAAGAACTAATCATCAAGAAAAGAACTGTTGGTTCAAAGGAAAGCCATCGATTCAATGCAGATTTTGTAGAAAAATGGGTCATATTGAGAAGAATTGCAGGGCCAAGCAGAATCAACCACAACAAAACCATGTTCAGCAGACAAATTTTACTGAAGAGTCGGAAAAGGAAGAAAGTTTGTTTATGGCTACTCACGAAGAAAACACAACCAGCAAATCCAAATGGTTCCTAGACAATGGGTGTACGAGTCATATGTATTATAATGAGCTCATGTTTCATGCACTTGACAAGTCACTTAGAACTAAAGTTAGGATGGGAAATGGTGCAACAGTAGAAGCACATGGTAAAGGTTCAGTTGCCTTTCAAACTAAACAAGGTACAAAGTTTATTCATGATGTGTTGTATATTCCTTCTTTAGCATGTAACCTGTTGAGTGTTGGTCAAATGATGTCTAAAGGTTATTCCTTATTTTTTAAGGGAAAACATTATTTGGTTTTTGATTCTGATGATACTTTGATTGATAGTAGAAATGGTGGATAGGATCTTTCCGGTAGATGGAAAGTTTTATAGTGCCAATTTTGCAAGTATGGACGATTCATGGTTATGGCACAAAAGATATGGGCATTTTAACTATGCTACTTTAAAGTCTATGTATGAAAAGGGCTTGACTAGGGATTTACCTGAGATTTCACTATCCAAAGAAGTTTTTGGTTCATGCCAGATGGGTAAGGTTCATAGGAAAGATTTCCTAAAAGTGCTATGTGGAGGGCAACTGAAAAACTTGAACTTGTTCACACTGATGTATGTGGACCTATGAAGACATCATCCTTGGGCCAAAATAAATATTTTGTGCTCTTTATTGATGACTTAACAAGGATGACTTGGGTGTATTTTTTGAGTAACAAGTCTCAAGTATTTTCAGTTTTCAAGAAGTTTAAATCTTTTGCTGAAACACAGATTGGTTGTAAACTAAAGGCTTTGAGGTCAGACAATGGAGGCGAATACACTTCAAATGAGTTCAGTAAGTATTGTGAAGATGTGGGGATTGATCACAAGCCGGCAGTAAGTTATTTACCAGAACAGAATGGAGTTTCGGAGAGGAAGAACAGGACGGTAGTTGAAATGGCTAGATGTTTTTTGCTTGAAAAGAAACTACCGCAAAGTTTTTGGGCAGAACCTGTTTCTGCTTTAGTTTATTTAAATAGGCTGCCAACTAAAGCTGTGGATGGTAAAACACCTATTGAGGCATGGAGTGGAACAAGACCATCTGCCAAGCACTTAAAAATCTTTGGTTTGATATGCTATTCTCATGTTCCTTCAGTTAAAAGAAACAAACTCGAACCGAAAGGTGAATTGGGCATCTTTATTGGTTATTCATCGCAAGCCAAGGGTTATCGAGTTTTCAACTTGCAAACAAAAAATATTTCCATCAAAAGAGGTGTAATAGTGGATGAGCATGCTTATTGGAACTAGGATAAAAAGCAAGTTGAGAAAGAAAATGCAGGTTTTCAAAACTTGCATCCGCTGCCTGAAACACAGTCATTTGGCTCTGAAAATCTGGAAGAAGCTGAAGAATCAAATGGTGAATTCTCACTTGATTCGCCAATTTTGAAGACAAGGTCCCTTTACGAGATATATGAAAGATGCAATGTTGCAATCTCGGAACCCAATACCTATCAAGAGGCATCAACACATGAAGTTTGAATTGAAGCCATAAAAGAGGAGATTGGTATGATTGAGAAGAATGACACTTGGAAGTTGGTTGATAAACCCAAAGATAGAAATGTAATAGGTGTGAAATGGGTTTATAGAACCAAATTTAATCTAGATGGTTCAGTTTATAAATATAAAACAAGGCTTGTTGTGAAAGGTTATGCGCAAGTTGCAAGTCTGGATTACGGAGACACATTTGCACCTGTTGCAAGACATGATACGATACGACTTCTATTTGCTTTGGCAGCTCAATCAAATTGGAAGTTGTATCATCTGAATGTGAAGTTGGCATTCTTAAATGGACTGCTGCAGGAGGAAATTTATGTCGACCAACCGAAAGGCTTTCAAGTTACAGGAATGGAGGATAAAGTTTACAAATTACATAAGGCGTTGTATGGATTAAAACAGGCTCCTCGAGCGTTGTACAGTAAGATTGATAATCATCTCATTCATTGTGGCTTCAAGAGAAGTGAAAATGAAGCCACTTTATATGTGTAGAAGGCTAAAGGTGGAGATGTGCTTGTGGTGTCACTCTATGTTGATGATCTTCTGGTAACCGGAAGCAATGAAGCTATTGTGAATCAATTCAAGCAAGAAATGGAGACCAAGTTTGAGATGTCAGATTTGGGTGAAACGAATTACTTTCTGGGAATGGAGATTCATCAAGCTATTGATGGAATCTTCATTTCTCAGAGAAAATATGCATAAGATATTCTTAAAAAGTTCAAGATGGAGAGGTGCAAGCCTTTATCGATCCCACTGGTTCACAATGAAAAGATCTCGAAGTTTGAAGGAGGTGATGGGGTTGATCCAACTGTTTATAGAAGTCTAATTGTTAGTTTGCTGTATTTGACAACAACAAGACCTGATCTCACGTTCGCAGCAAGTCTTTTGTCGAGGTTTATGCATTCTCCAAGTCAAGTTCATCTTGGTATAGCTAAACGAACGTTGAGGTATATCAAGGGAACTACTGATATGGTATTTCGTTTAAAAGGGAAGAGCAAGGGCAATTGATGGATTATTCAGCTAGTGATTGGGCAGGAAGTGTTGATGATATGAAAAGCACTTCTAGATATGCTTTTACACTTGGTTCAGGCATGTTCTCATGGTATTCAAAGAAGCAAGAGGTGGTAGCTCGATCGTCTGCAGAAGCAGAATACATTGCTGCTACTGGTGCAACTAATCACGCTCTATGGTTAAGAAAAATTCTACGGGATCTGGAGCAAAATCACATTGAAGCTACTATCATTAAGGTTGACAACAAGTCAGCAATTTCTATGGCCAAAAATCCAGTGTAACATTGACGTAGCAAGCATATAAATGTGAAGTTTCACGCTATCAGGCAAGAAGAGAAGGATGGCGAGGTTACACTTGTTCATTGCAGCTCAGATCAACAGATTGCAGACATTTTGATCAAGGCTCTTCCTAAGAGGAAATTTGAAGTTCTAAGGGCTAAGCTGAGAGTATCCAAGAAAAATCTCAAGGAGGAGTGTTAGAATATGAGATTTTTCTAGATAGACTTTTGTTTAATAGTTTCTTTTAAATATTATGTTTAGTTTTAAAGGAATGATAATCCTTATTTTGTGGAATATGTCCTGTAAGAGTGGTTGGATAGGTATGACTCTCTATTGACTTTTGAAAGCTTATGTAGCTATATGTGTGTATGTCTTTTGTAATATGTGAAAATGAATGAAAACCTCTCTGCTGAACCTTATCTTTTCCTCTCCTTAGTTTCATATTCTAACAGAAGTATGGTCTTTCTTGTTCACCTAAGGCAACAATAACAACATACCCAATATGATACCACATGGTGGGGTCTGGGGAGGGTGGGCTGTACGTAAACCTTACCCCTACCTTATGGGGTAGAGATGCTATTTTCGATAGACCTAAGGCTCAATTTTGTTCCTCTAAGGCAATACGTATTAAGTATAAGTAGAATATCCTTCTAGAAAACAATAATATATACTTTCGTCCTTCAATTAATACCAAAATTTCGGGAATCAAATTGGGCTACATACAAGATTGGACCGGGGTAGGTGAGTTAATGACTTATTAGGCTTCAACAAATGATCTAAGTCCAGCCAGATGATATGCAAAAATCAAATCCATAGTGAGACTAAATCAAGGTAAGTTTTATATATTAGTTTGAAATGGCCTTAATCTTCCAGTTACATATAGAGTTCAATGTTTCAAGTTTCTGATAGTTCATGCTTCCTATGTTATATTTCGTTGAGAAGATTTGGACAACACTTAACAAATGATAATTTATGAATTGATCTTTCCTTCTTTTTAGTTCTCTTCTCCTATATCTCTCAATTCCTTTCCATTTTTCTCTCCTCTCTTCTGGTGCTACATCTACATCTAATAACATGGGATTAGGAAGACTATTCATGATCACCCATGAAAACATTATATAGCAAAAGTTGGTAACACGACTCACCTTTTTCTCAGCAGCTTCTCTTACTTTGCCCCAAAATGGACCTGTAACATTTAAGTTGATATGGTTACTAAATCTTCAACAAAAAGATTAAGAATTCACACTGATCAAACTGAATTTAGCTAAAAACGTTAAGTACCATTGATTTGGAACAAGGATTAAAATAAATAGAAGAAAAGATGTAGGTATGTTGCTCCAAGAAACTGTCAGAAAACTTTTCAACATAAACAGATACTCAGTAAAGGCCGGAAAATTCGGTTAATCAATATTATTTGGGGTTGGCTCAATAAATCCTCTATATATGATCCACCCCATCCAGGTCCATATATTTTGTTATTAAATAATTTATCATTCAAATTATGTATTATACAAATCTTACACTTATTCTTTGCATAAGCATACAAGTCTCTTGCCAAACTAAAATGAGTGTTGAGAAACACCATACTTATATGTGTAACAAACTAACGACAACAGCTATATCTTGATCTAAACTATTTTGTATTGCTTACATGGATCCTTCTCTTTCATTGTGTATGTTCTTTGCTAAATGTACATTTAGTTTGAAATGTTGCAATTTATTTGAGAAAACTTTCCTCTATGTGATTTTTGATCTAACTCAATCCCTTTTTGCTCCATCAATCATCAAAGTATTGCACCTATAGAATGGTACATTCAGAGGTCAATAAATGAAATGCTCATATCATCTTAAATGACTTCCTGTTATTTTAAACTCTATATCTGCTATTTGCACCCTCTACCTGGAACGATCATTTATGAGTTTTCTGACCTTGAATGTATGTATATTCATATTAATGTTTGCATTTCTACGACATTCAATTTTAGTATTTTGGCCCTTAGGGGCTCAACACTTTGTCCCATATAACACTAGAAATCTTCTCCATTTCTGTCATTCTATTTGTACTAATCTCTATATGCCATGACATTTATTGAAAGGACTTCAACCTGATTATCAAAATCGTCTGCATTTAGGCCCATAATCTCGTCTTATCTCTATCCTTCTTTCTTTTATTTGGACTAAATTTAACGTGCATATATTCTGTCCTACTTCTACCTATCTTAAAATCCTTATTTGCTAACGTACTACTCCATAGTATCAACTTTTTCTTGACTTGCTTCATCCTACTTCATAGATAGAAAAAGAACTTGTAAGTCCATTATTTGTGGTACACCCTAGTCTTATCAATCAACACATTATCATTATACAAAAGTATGTGCCATGATATGTCATCCTATAAATAATTGATTACTTAGCTCATCCTAAATATTGTTGAGTAGCTCATCTAGAACCACAATAACAAACCCGGGCACAAGGCAGATTGATGCTGTAAAACTATTGTCATTGGAAAATCCTTGTCACCTCTTTTTCATGCTTGTTACCGCTCTTTCTTACCTTTCCTTTAATGCCTTTCTATATCTATATCATTTATTTTCTTTACAAGAATCCCGCTGAACATTTTTATCGGCACTCTATCATCAAATTTCTCTATGTCAGTGAATTTTATGTCAAGATCCTTCTTCTCTCCCCATAAATTTACATCAATTTTCTTAAAGAGTAATATAATCTTTGCTGAAGATCTACCAGGATAACTTCAAACTGCTTCTCCATCACCTTTATCATGTAGTTAAATCTATACTCTATCACTTAATCCCAATGTTTCTACCTTGACTCATACGTTTAAATCCATGACGATTCTTGAAACTATGAATATCTCCTTCATTCTCATATATTGAACCAACATACTCCTTTTTTCACTTGTTGGCATCTTTTACCTCTTTAATAGTATAACACTATGCAGCTTTGTTGCAAGTGGTGTAACAAATAAGTAATGGTGATCTCGTGATCATTTTCCAAACAAAAACAACTAATAGAGTCCATACCACCACGATGCATTGCTTGAATTCCAGTCTCTGGTTTATGTCCTTTACTCCATGCCTCTTTCCATTGCCTTTCCTGATGCAACTTTCACTGTTAGGAAGAAAAAGTCAAGAACTGAAAGTAAAGATAATGTTACGTGGAAAAGCTTCTCTTCTACCTCCTCTTTCTCTTTCGAATGAGATCTTTTTGATGTGTCTAAATCAATCTGTGAGATGAACACAAATTAGATGAGAGTCAAGACTCCAGAGGATATCGAAAAGCAAAAAAGAAGACATGGAAATATAGGAGCTAACATACAACAAGGAGGAGGGGGAGACACAGGCAGAGCCACCTATATCAAAGGGTGGTCAGGGCACAACCTTTGTCGGAAAATTATGTTATGTATATAGGCTAAACGTTAGCTATTATGAGTGTGTATTTAATTTTACAGACCCTTAATGCAACTGAGAAGAAAATTTGCACACTCTTCAGCAAATTCCTGGCTCCGCCATTTGGGGGAGAACAATTAAGTATACAGGAGTTGGATGAGAGCAAGATGATTGGCATGGATCATGATACCGATGGGGACCTAGTTTTCTTGAATTTACGCTTTTACATCTCACATGAGAGGCTCATAATTAGGTGTAAGGTGACGAATTCTGTTTTCACTTTCAGCAATACCTTCTATCTCAAGACAAATTTAAGCAAGACCGAGATGCTGTGTATTTAGAGTTCTTTCCGTTTCACTTTCTTCTTTACTTGCAGCCCTATCAGACAAGGTATATCTAGGCCACCCCAACTAGTAACTCCCTTTTTTATCTTCCATCCTTAGTTAAAATAGATGTGATGCATAGAAGCATATGAAAACATATGACCAAGAAGAAAGGCTTTCGGACTTCTTATGGAAAAACCAATGTACCAGCCAGCCACTATGGTAGCAAACACGCTGATTTTCCAGATTCTATTATCAACAACACCAGTATATTATTTTACTTAGCCTGCCTCTCCCGTGACTTTCCCGATGTCAAGCAATCAGCTCATTTAACTTTGTCTATCACTGAAAACAGAACAATATCTATATACATCATTGAATCAACAAACATATTGGAGCATCCTAATTGAAGTCGCGAGGAACACATGTAAAGCCAAACTCGGCAAGTCTCTCAGAATAATTAACATAAACGATTCTACTTCATTATTGCAAAGTAAATAAATGACATATTATAATGGCGAACCAAGACACAACGGTAGAATTGCTCCTACAGCAGGCTGTATATCGATGGTTCAACATGTAAAAATGAACGCTTTGCAGAAATGTAAGGAGAAAATTTCACGGGTATTCACCCACTCTCCTCCGATCTACACTAGCTGAGGAGCACTTTGTGCACAAAGTAAGCCTTTTTATTGTCAAGTAACATAACAAATTAATTCATGTAACAAACAGATGATCAACAAGAAAATGAGACTGCTTCAACAAGCTCTAAATTCAGAAAAAAGTACAGCTTTCTACATTGACATGTCTGCTCCACTATCAGCAAATCTTGCACCCAAGACTAAGGCCTAATGGTCAATGAAGTGGATGATAATCACAGGAGACCGGGGTTCAAAAAAAAAATGCATGGTTAGTTAGTTCTTCTGCCTAAGCCTTGAAGGTCAAAGTTAACTGATACTTGGTGTTGTGGTGTAAGGTACCATTTGGGGCAGAGCCAGAGACCAACATAGGAGTTCGATGGAACCTACTAACTTTGATTCAAACTTTGTATTTGTCTTAACAAATTCACTTAAGACAGAAAAAAATGCATGATTATTTCCTCTGGTCTTCCTTAACCTTGATGCCCAAAGTTGTCCAATACTTGGGTCGGTGGAAAGTACCACTAACCCCGGATACCACCATTATCAAAAACAAAAATATATGAGCAAGCACCCAATTGCGTAACCTAGTGATCAATTTAATTTCCAGCTGAGGCAAAACAAACAAACAAAAAAAGTACTAGGTGGGTCTTCCTATCTATTCAAGCATCCATGAATAGAGTTACCCGATACTAATGCTGGTGGGAGGAACGGTTACTCGTGTCATTATTCTAGGTGCATGCTAGCGGGCACGATTACCGAAGCAATTGAATATATATGAGCAAAACCTTGAACGTATCAAAATAAATGGGAATTAAAGGGAAAAACATCCATTTTTTCCTCATTTAAAAAAACTCATAAAATGTCAACCATTTTAAAATCAATAAACAATAATTTTTGCATGGCTAACCAAAAAAACACGTAAAACAATTCACAACAACAAAAAGAAATTGAAGGCTAACAATTTACATGATAATCTCGAAATCGAACGATTGGAAAACGTTCAAGAAGACGTCGAAATTCTAGCTCATCCATGATCCTCGTAAAATCGGTATTTTTTTTCCTTTGCCTTCGTCAGATTTGTGACGAAGTATTTCCCTCTATGATCAGATTTTGCTACAAAATTTCATTTTCCTTCTCATCAGATTCATAACAAATTCTTCATTGTTTAATTTCCTTCATCAGATTTGTGACAAAAGTAATTTAATTTCCTTTACTTTGTCAGATTTGTGAAAAAATTTACGTTGCGTTTGTGAGATTTGGGAATAATTGTGTGAGATTTATGACAAAAGTTTCGTCAGATTTGTGCAATAGTGTTGTTGTTATAAGTTGTTTTGATTTGGAAATGGAAGGAAGAGAAAGGAAAGGCAAAATAGAAGAAGAAACGAAAGAAAAAGAGAAGGAAAAATTATTTTTCTTTCTCACTTTCGTTTCACTTGAGAATTAAAATTAGTTTAATTTGTCAAATTAAACAAAATAATTTTTTTAATTAGTTCAAAGTGTAATTATTACTCTCTTAAATGCAATGTGGCATAAAAATGCATTGTACTCTCTCATGACGTGTGAGCTGAAAAAAAATTGTATTCAAAATATTGTGTTTCAAAGAGTTTACGGGTTCGTTGGGGTGAATCAAATTCTACTGAAGTGGTACGTCAAATGTAACATCCCGTACCTTTTCGACCTATGTGATGATGTTGAACAATGGTTACTTAAGTTTCGAGACGCTATGAGTATGTATTTTGTAAGGTTGGTGATGAAAAAAAAAATTAATTAATTCGAGCCTCGTACATGTGATTAGATTTTAGTCGGAGATGTCTTGTGTAATACCCCATACATTTCCAACCTCATTTGGTACCTTGGAGTCATGTTTACTTGATGATTAAGGTCACTACGTAAGTATTTTGTAGTGTTTTGATAGGGTATTGGATGATATGCAAGTGTTAGAAAAAAATGGCTGGAAAATCCAGCAGGCCACTGATTCAGAGAACCTTCAATTCCTGCGCCACTGCTGCAAAGCAAGGCAGTGGCGCAAGGCACAACATAATTGGCCTTTCCGAGCTCGTTTTGCGACGAAATGCAACGACGATTCTTCCATGATTTCTTTTGATTCCTTGGAGTTCCTTTAGCATTGTTAAGGCTTCAAATACCTCGATACACTACTACATACTCCTACATGATCAAACCATGGAATACAAGAATTTACCAAAATGTTCAAAGAAGCCATAGGTGACTAGAATTCCTATTTTTGCGATTGAGGCTACGAATGAAAATCTCATAAGTGAATATTGTCGTGGCATTATGAAATTATTTAAACATGAGATATATGATGGATTATACATGAGAAATGGTGGGCTAGGATAATATGTGTTAATGGGCCAATTTGAGGCCCAAAATGGGATAAAATGCAAGGCCCAAAGGGGAAACAAAAGACCCATTCTTCCATTGACCAAATGGACATGGAATTTAATGCCAAAGAAGACTTGAGGGCCTATATATATGTGGAAGAATCAGATTTTTATTCCAAAAGACACACATCACTTTTCTAGAATTTTCAAGATAAATCCCTTTTGGCTTTGCAAACCCTAAGTCATCTTTTGGACAAGATCAACATATTCCAAACCTTGGTAAGTATTTATTTTCATGGATTAATATCTTATATGCATAAAAGAATATGTATATCATGTTGGTTGTGCTTGGAAAAGTTGGTCATGGAACTTGGTGAGTTTGTATGAGATTTGTGGTATATGGAATTCAAGTGTGAATTAGGCCTTGTGCCTTTGATGAAAAAGCATGGTATGGACAAAATATGAACATGTATGGTGTTATTTTTGGTATAAAACTTGTTCTTTTCTAAAAGTGGGAATTTTGGGATTTTGGCCGATATGTGTTATGAGTTGAATTAAGGTGCTTTGATGGATTATTTGTGATGTGTTATGGATAAGAAAGTGTAAAGGAGAAGTATTGTGGTGAAATGTATTGATTTCATGTATTGGTCAATGTTGGGAATATTATGGAATTTTTGGAATAATAGTATGATCAATGGTTTTGTCAAAGGGAAATGACATGTTGAAAGCCAAACATGTAATTCATTGACATGGTATGCATTTGTAAAGTAATTGGTGGTTAATGTGAATTTCGTTATGTATTTGTAGACACATAAAGAAGGAGTGGGATTATTGTCTACGCATCTAAGGTTGTAGATTCGTATTGCGAATCCAAGGTATGCAAGGTTACTTTGTCCGTATCTTTCTACGGCCAATAGTGTTCACATTGACATTTCTCTAGTTCTATTCCGAAATGTACTAAGGTATCCCATATGCACTTATCTATGGTCATTGTCATATATTTCCTACTCATTGATCAATTGTGAATCTCATTTCTCATATTCATGGTTAATGTTCCGAAAGTTCAAATAAGGCTATGTTCCAATATTCCAATAGTGCCTATACTTGTGTCTCTTGTTCATGGATTATTGTCCAATGGTTCCAATGGTATCATGGTGCTAGTTATATTATATTTCTCATTGATATTTATTCACATGTTCTTCACTTATTGGTCAATGATTCAAAGTTTCCAACAATGTTGTGTTCCAAAGTTCCAAAGTGATGTTATGATTATCAAAGTATCAATCTCAAAGTAATGAACAAAGTAATACAAATGTGGTCAATGATCAAGTACGGGTGGCAAGTCTAGGGGCGTAAGCCTAGCTCGACTCGATCCCGAGATATGGATTTATGGGTGGCAAGTCTAGGGGCGTAAGCCTAGCTCGACTCGATCCCGAGGGTGGCAAGTCTAGGGGCATAAGCCTAGCTCGACTCGATCCCTATATGATGATATGAAAGACCCACTGATCAGTCGGGGCCCGGGTACATTGTGATATATGTGATAACAAGTGAGCATTGAGATAAAGAAAGTAATGAAAGCAATGAAAGCAATCCACATGGTTTCCAAAATGCAACATGGTGACTTATTCACATTGAGTATCCATATGTTTTGAGTTCATTGACATATTCCTTGACATATTCATGTGTTGTATAGTTTCATCTGAGCCTTGCATACTCAGTACTTATTTCGTACTGACCCCTCTCGGGGAATTTACCTTACTTGCTGCAGGCGCAGGTCCCAGTAGGCCTCCTCAGTAGATTGCCAGTGTTAGCGGCTCTTTGGTGAGCTCCAGCTCATTCGGGGCTTCTCCGAGTCAAAGTATATATGTTTTGGTATTGTACATGTTGTATAAAGCGGGGACTTGTCCCGACTTATGGTTCATTTTGGTCAATGCTCTTGTTAGAGGCTTTTGTAGACCGACGTGGGTGTACTAGTGTAAATGACACATGTTGTTTTGACTGGATGGCCTCAACGGCCAAGTTTCATATGTATGCCTAAATATGTCCCTTGTTCTCCTTTATTCGTATTTCATAATATTATGCAATGGTGGTTATGAATATTATATGCATATGATTGAGCATAGGCAAAGGTTGGTTCTCTCGGGCCTTATCGGCTACGGGTGCCAATCATGTCTCGATGGGATTCGAGGCGTGACATCAAATTTCGCTGAAGTGAATCATTTTATTCTGGGAGGATATATTCCATTAATCTCAGGTACTTGAAGAGAATAATTTTTTTAAGGAACGAGGACACACTGTGAAGTCAGCGGGCTTGATTCTTCGATCTTCATCTCTTTCTTTGTTTGTTCACTATTTTTCAGAAATAGTTTGAACGTCATTTGTTGTTCATATGTTGGTTTGAACTTATTGTTGAAGTTCATAATATTGAATTCAAGAGTTTATTTGACAAAAAATAACAATCTTAAGGAAATTATTATATATATATATATATATATATATATATATATATATATATATTAGTTTCGGGAGATTAAAACCTTTTGATTTGCTACTCTGTTTGAATTTGATTCTGATTTGAAGAACATAAAAACTTCATCAGGATTCAAAATTCATTCGGTTGGCGATTTGGAGAACATAAAAACTTCATCGTTGACTAGAAAAAAGTTGTATAAAGATTAAGTCTTTATTGTTAGTATTCTAAGATACTAAGGTGTGTGTCAAATTGGGACAATAACATGACTAATGAAACTGAAGTCAACAATGAAACGGTGAATGTTGCAGCGACAAATACTGCTTCTTTGAGCCTTTCAAATGTTTTTCCTGCCATGGCATCGACAGAGAAATTAAAAAAAAATTCTGTTGTAGATTTCAAGAGATGGCAGCAAAAGATGTTCTTCTACTTGACTACTTTGAGTCTGCAGAATTTCATCAATGAAAGTGTTTCAGTCTTGTCGGAATCAACTCTGGATGATGAACGTTTCTTAGTGATTGAAGCCTAGAAGCACTTAGATTTTCTGTATAAAGGTTATATTCTAAGCTAGCTACAAGATGATCTGTATAGTGTTTACAGTAATATGAAGACCTCAAAAGAACTCTAGGATGATTTGAAAAAGAAGTACAAAACAGAGCATGCTGGTATGAAGAAGTTCTAGTTGCAAAGTTTCTGGACTTCAAAATGGTAGACAGTAAAGATTTTGTTACCCAAGTTCAGGAATTGCAATTATTATCCATGATCTCTTTGCTGAAGGTATAGACTTATTTAATACTGTAACACCCCGTACCTTCCCAACCCTACTTGACGACGTTGAACAATGCTTACGTAGGTGTCGAGAGCCACACACATGTATTTTGTAATGTTATTGATGAGATAAGCGAATTTGGCCCTCGTATATGTGATTAAACCTTCGTAGGAGGTGTTTTGTGACTTCGTGGAACATTTGTGGGATTAAAAACGAGGTTTGGAGGACCTCCAAACAAAGAGTATTAAAGGTAAGAAGTAAGTTAACGAATAGAATTTGAACTATCTAACCAAATCCGCAAAGAAAAGTAGAAGCACAAAAAAAATTTCAGTGCCACAGGAGGTGCCAGGTGCTGGTTATGGTGCCCAAACCAGAAAGATTTTAAAGCTCAGTGCCCTGGTGGGCGCCAGGCGCTGGCTGGGGCGGCCAAACCAGCAATGCCTCCAAAATTTGTCTAAGTATCCAAGGGTGCCCGGGGATGTACCGGACCGATTTTTGCCACGTTTCTTCTAAAACCATGAGCATATACATGAAATAAGTAAAGTATTATATTAGTATGATAAAATTACTCGAGAACGAATTTGGGCATCAAAGTGACGGTTTTACCCTTATGGTCAAAATATGCCATACGTGGCTAGAATCACTTGTTTTTGGGATTGAGGTTATGGATACGAGTATCGTGAGTGGGAATATTGTTGTAACACGTATGAAATTATTTAAACATGAGAAATTATTGATTTTATTGGGTTAAGTGAATTGGGCCCAAAAAGGACCCAAAAATGAAAAGAAAACATGGGCCAATTTCTTCCATTGACCAAAGCCAAATTAGCATTAAATGCCAAGAATGGCTAAGGATGACCCCAAGGGCTATATAAAGACCCAAAAATCATATTTTATTCATTTGGAACTCTCATGCCTTTTAGATATTTTCTCAAGCATATCTCTCAAACCCTAAAAGCTCAAAGACAACTTTTGGAGCAAGATCATCATTTTTCAAGATTGGGTAAGTATTTATTAGTATGGTTTAACATATTATATGCATGGGAGATTATGTATATCATGTTGGTTATGCTTGAAAATGGTGGACATGGTACTTTGTGTTTTTATATAAGATTTGTGATCCATGAGATTCAAGCTTGAATTATGACTTGTGACTTTGATGGAAGAGCATGGTATGGATAAAATATGAACATGTATGGTGTGGTTTTGTTATTAAACTTGTTATTTTTCTAAAAGTGTAATTTGTGGGATTTTGGCCGATATGTGCTATGAGGTGTATTAAGGTAATTTGATGGGTTATTTGTGATGTGGTGTGGATAAGAAAGTGTAAATGAGAAGTGTTGTGGTGAAATGTATTGATTATCATGTATTGGTCAATGTTGGGAATATTGTGGAATTATTGGTATGATAATTTCATCAATGGTATTGTCGAGGGGGAAATGGCATTTTAAAGGCAAACATGTAACTTATTGTTGTTATATGCCATTGTAAAGTAGTTGGTGGTTAATGTTGGTTCCGTTATGTGCTTGTGTTGTAGAGTGAAACATAAGGAAGAAGCTGGACTGTGTTCATAGATAGACTTGTTTACTTATACGTGGAAGTAAAGGTATGTAAGGTTACTCTGTCCGTATCTTTCTGCGGCAAATAGTATTCACATTGACATTACATTTGTACCATCCCGAAATGTGATAAGGTATTCTATATCCGATTAGCAATGGTTATTATCAAATATTTCCTACTCATTGATCAATTGGGAATTGTATGTCTCATATTCGTTGGTCAATGTTCCAAAAGCCCAAAAAGGTTATGTTCCAAAGTGCCAATAGTGGTTATACATATACCTCTTGTTCATTGACTTGTGTCTAATGGTTTCAATAATGTTATCTATTGTTAAGTCACATATTCTTCATTCATTAGTCATGGTTGTTCATGAGTTGCATAATTATGCACATGCTCCAAAAGTCCCAATAATGTTGTGTAAGCTTCCAATAATGTTGTGGCTGCAATTATACACATTAATCTCTCATAACTATGAAAAGGGTATATGTTCAATATGGAAAAATCCCAATATTATGCTATGTCATTTCTAACCCACTAAAGGTGGAGGCCCGATATTATATACTATCATGATCCTCAATATATCAATCTCTCATATGTGGATGACTCAATCTCTCAAAAGTAAGAAATAAAGTAATTCATATCTGTTGGTGGTCAATAATCAAGTATGGGTGGTAGCTTTGGGGGCAAAAATGCCTAGCTCAAGCCGATCCCGAAATTGTTGGATCAGGGGGCAGTCCTAGAGGCATAAGCCTAGCTCGGACCGATCCTGATAGGGGGCAGCTCTAGAGGTAATAACCTAGCTCGAGCCGAACCTGATATGTTGGTATGGGTGGCAGCTCTAGAGGTATAAGCCTAGCTCGAGCCGATCCCAATGTATATTGATTTATGGGTGGCAACTCTAGAGGCAAAGTCCTAGCTTGAGCCGATCCCAACATAACGTTATGTTATGTAAGACCCACTGATCAGTTGGGGCCCGGGTACGTTATGATATGAGCGATAAGGAATAAACCATAAAGAGAAGAACTTAATTTATGTAAGCTACATGGTTCCACATATATAAATCGATGGGTTATTCATATTGACTATCCTATTACATTTTGATTCTATTGATGTATTTATGATAGTTTCATATGACCTTACATACTCAGTACATTCTCCGTACTGACCCCTCTTGGGGGATTTACCTTACATACTGCAGGCGCAGGTACTAGTAGACCTCCACAGTAGGTTGCAGGCCTTTTGCCGACTTTTGGTGAGCTCTAGTTGGTTCGGGGATTTCTGAGTTGCTATGTACATGTATTTTGGTATTGTATATGAGTATAGAGCGGGGTGTTGTCCTGACTCTAGGTTTGTCATAGCTATGTATCTGTAGAGGCTTTGTAGACTTATGTGGGAACATAATGTAAGATATGTATGCTCATTTTGGTTTGATGGCCCTAACGGCCAAGTCTCTTATATATATAAGGTTCCATGATTTCCGCACTTAGCATCTATGTCTTTACGACTTGGTGATGATTTTTACGGTATGCATACGATTGGGCATGAGTAAAGATTGGTTCTCTCGGGCCTTATCGGCTCCGGGTGCCAGTCTGGCCCGAATGGAATTTTGGGTCGTGACAAATACATTTGTTAAACATATTAAGTATGTTCTTAATACTCACATAAACTTTGATGTAGGTTTGATTGTGAATGATGCGTTTTAGTTGGCAGCAATAATTGAGAAGTTGTCTCCTCTATGGAAGGACTTCAAAATTTATTTGAAACAAAAATGCAAGGAGATGACACTCAAGATCTCATTGTATGTTTGAGGATCGAGGAGGATAACAAGGCTGCAGAAAAAAGGTCACGTGGAAATTCAATAATATCAGGAGTAAATATTGTTGAAGGTGAACCCACAAAGTCAAGAAAAAGAAAGAAAGCATCTGGATAAAAAAAGCAATCTACCCAAAAAAAAGTTCAAAGGCAACTGCTTTAATTGTGCCAAAATTGATCACAAGGCTCCAAATTATTGGGCTTCAAAGAAAGACAAAAAAAGGATCAAGCAAATATGGTTGAATCCAATGAAGAAGTGGACAACTTGTGTGCCATGCTTTCCGAATGCAACTTGGTTGGCAGTCCAAGGGAATGTGGTGGATGGATTCCGGTGCCTCCCATTATATTTGTGACAACAAGGATTTATTTGCATCTTATGCTCCTACTGGACCCGATGAGAAGATTTTTATGACAAACTCCGCTACTATAAAAGTTGAAGGAACAGGAAAAATATGCTTGAAGATGACATCTGGCAAGGTGGTGACTTTAAATAATGTCCTTCATGTTCCAGAGTTGCAAAAGAACTTGGTCTCAATATCACTTCTGATTAAGAACGGATTTAAGTGTGTCTTTATTTCTGATAAAGTTGTAATTAATAAAAATGAAGTGTATGTAGGAAAAGATTACCTCACTGAGGGTCTTTCAAACTCAATGTAATAGCTGTTGAAATGAATAAAAATTCTATTTCTTCTTACTTACTTGAGTCAAATGAATTATGGCATTAATGTTTAGGATATGTCAACTATAAAATCTTATGAAAACTGATTAATTTAGAAGTATTGCCTAACCTTGAGTGCAATAAATCACAATATCAAACATGTGTTGAATCTAAGTTTGCTAACCATCCTTATAAATCTGTTGAAAGGAATTTCAATCCTTTAGAATTAATTCACACGGATATTCGTGATATGAAGTCAACACCATTTCGCGGTGGGAAAAAGTATTTCATAACTTTTATTAACGATTGCACTAGATATTTTTATGTTTATTTGCTTAATGGTAAGGATAAATCAATTGAATCATCTGAGCAATATAAAGCTGAAGTTGAAAATCAGTTGGATAAAAAGATAAAAATGATAAGAAGTGATAGGGGTGGATGATGTGCCGGCATTTTGATGGCATATTTGAGGCTTTCATCTAGAAATAATTATAAATCCTTAAGCAACTCATGTTATTTTTAATCATTTTTTATCTTTAGTGTGCAGGAAAAGGCAACAAGTAGCAAACATGGAAATTGAACTAAAAAGGAGCAGTGAAGGCCAAAGTGATTAGACGTCAACCTTGTAACGGCTCATCACTTATCTCGTCAGCATGAAATAGAATATGAAGTGAGCTCAAAGTGAGTGACGGTCCAAAGTGATGAGCCATCAATCCTCTGACGAGCCGCCACCCATCTCGTTAGCCTAAAATAGAAACTGGACCAGTGGAGTTCAAGTGACGACCATAATTGACGAGTCATCAGTTGTGTGACGGGACGTCAGTCTCGTCGTGACACGCGAGCGGACAAATTTTGATTTTTATTTTGAATTCAAATTCCCTTTACTATAAATAACTGCTACTAGGGCTTTTATTCGGGTCTTACGTTACATTACAAAAAATACCTTAGGTATTCAAACTCTTTTGGTTTTCTAGAGATTTGTGTGATTCCTTGGAAGACAAGTTGATTTTAATTCATCTATTAAATGGTAACTTTCATTTTATGTTTTCAATTATCATACTTTCTTCTAAGATGATGAGTGGCTAAAACCCCACAATTAGGATTGCGGAATCCATGACAAAATAACTTCTCTAGGGTTGGTTTTGGTTTAGATTCGACTAATGGTTGTGTTTGTAGTGTTATTCCTTTCATATTAACAGTTTTCTAATGGTTGCAAACATTAGAAAAAGCCCTAGGTTTAACTGGCTTGAGATAAGAGGTTAAAATTGGGAAAAAGATTCAATAACGAGGATTCAGATTTTTCAATCTCTGTCTAATGGGTAATGCTCTAGCGAGATTAACCAACTTGAGGCTAAAATTGAGTTTCTTATTTTCATCGCTTTAAGTTCGAAAGTATTAAGGTGACAGTCATCTAATAAGGTTGAGAAACATTTAGATGCACTTAGAATTCAATTGTCTTATATCATTTGCATCAGAAGAATCTATTACCATTATCGACTCAAAAGTGTTATGCAGTCATGGTGAACACAAGCCTAGTTTGACTACTCCATTGAATTATATTTTACAAAATTGACAATTGTTACTCAAAACTATGGGTGTACATAGGTCGGATTGGTTTGTTTTTTTACTAAAAAAAACCAAACCAATCATGTCAGTTTATTAAATCTATAAACCAAATCAAACCAACATAAAATTAATTTTTTCGGTTTAGGTTTTAGTCGGTTTTTTTGATTTTTTGATTTTTTTTAGGTTTTTTTATAATCTTTAGTTTTTACAATTATATTATGATTGTAGACAAGATCAAGTATATTTTTACTCATGTGCTAGTGGAAAACCAAAATTATGAAAAACAAGGAGTAGAAAAGAGGAGCGGAGAACTCTCTGAAAACTAAAAAGTAAGATGAAAAGTGACTGAAGAGTGAAAAGTTTTAGGTTTTAAGTTTATATCGGGTTTCGGATCATTTAGTTATCAATTAATGGATAAATATTACAACTTAAAGGCCCAAATCTGAATATATATCTACATCTACTTTCTAAATATTAAAAATTAATAAAATTAATTTAAAAAGTATTTAGAAAATAGATTATAATTAATATTTTTTATGTATAAAAGTTAAAATTATATATATATATTATGTCGGTTTGGTTTGGGTTCGATTTGACTTTTCTTTAGTCAACACCAAACCAAACCAAGAATGGTCGATTTTTTTTTTTCTAATGCCAAACCAATCAAACCAAACCACAAGTCGAGTTTTTTTCTCGATTTGGTTTGGTTCGTCGGTTTGGTTTGACTTGGCGGTTTGGTCTGTACACCCGTACGCATAACGAACTGAATATTGATTCCAATATTTTTCTCCAAACCCCTTTATTTGAGGGAAATTATAGACTAGAAGTCATTTAACTCACAAACAACTTAGAGTGTGTTTGGTATGAAGCAAAATATTTTCTGGAAAATGTTTTCTAATTTTCTCATGTTTGGTTGGCTTAAATATTTTGAAAAATGTTTTCCAAATCAACTTATTTTCCTCAAATTGAAGGAAAATGACTTCCCTTCAAAAAGTAAGGAAAACTGTCACGCCCCGAACCCCGTTCGGGACGGAGTGGCACCCGAAGCCGTTGAGGCCCCGAGAGAACCAACTATCACCCTGTACATTCATACACACATCATTCATTGACCATCACTACCATGTATAGACGCAAGACACCAATGGCGGAAATCATGGCAAAACATGTGATTTATATATACATATGTGAAACTTGGATTTTAGGGCCATCATGACATGACATACATTTTTCGTTTGTCCAACATCGTCTACAAAGCCTCTATACATACATGAACATAACCATCCTCAAGTCGGGACAAGTCCCCGCTTTAGACAACTGTGATACATTATCAAAACCAATATGTGCATAGGACTCGGGAAGCCCCGAAGCAAACTGGAGCTTACCAACAAAACCGCAGATGATTCCAAGTACTACTGTGGGGGCCTATTGGTACCTGTGCCTGCAACAAGTAAGGGAAGTCCCACAAGGGACGTCAGTACGAAGAATGTACTGAGTATGTAAGGCTATAAGTAAATGTATAAGATATAGAAACTTTATAAAATTAAGTACAAGTGAACATATCATGTGAATAAATTACCATAGGTATACATGTGGAATCATGTGCATTACTTTCTTTACTTTTATTTCACTTTACTTTACTTCGTCGTCAATCAAGTGATCATCAATCATGTAATGCCCGGGCCCAACTGATCAGTGGGAAATAACATTAGGATCGTCTCTAGCTAGGCTTATGCCCCTTTGAGCTGCCACCCATAAATCAATAATCATTCGGTATCTCCCCTAGCTAGGCTTTCCGCCCCTTTGGGTTGCCACCCGTTCTCAACAAGTGTTTATTACTTCAATTCTTTTGTTATGAGATTGGTACATTAGTGGTTACAATGTTATTGAAACTTTGGAACATTATTGGAACATTAATCAATGAACATGAGTCATATGAATTACATTTGATCAATGTATAAGGAACATGTGTGTAACAATGATTAATAACCAGGAATGGAATACCTTTGAACATTTCGGAATGGAACATGTATAATGACAATGTGATACTATGTGCCGCCGAAGGATACGGAAAGAGTAACCTTACATACCTTAATTCCCCAATATGGATACACAATCTTATTCGTGAATATAACACTCCAGCTTTGTCCTTACGTGTTACTCTACATAAGCACATAACGAAACTCACGTTAACCACTAACTACATTACAAGTTCACAAGACGGTAAGTAGGTGCTTAACGGAAAGTAAAAACCGTCCAACCTCCAAAACGCATGGTGCATCACTCCCCCCTTCATTATACTACCAAATCACATTATTCCATCACATTACACTATAACTTACTGCTTTAGCAAAACAACAACACCAAATCAGTCCACACACCACCAAAACAGTCCACACATCACCGTAGACATCACAAACCGATAGGATTTTACACCAAGTTTCTACTTTACATTTCCGCCTCAATACAACTCCACATATTTATCCCATCAAGTCACATAAATATATTCCACAACAATATACCAAAAAAAAACCACACAATTTTATAATTCACTTTAACATAACAAGAAAGTATTCTCTTTTCACTACGTCAAACGTTCCATGCACAATTACATAAAAACATTTCCATCAAGCCATACACAAAAGTAACAAATTAGGGACAGCACTATACTTAAATATACTGAAATTTCATCCATATAATTCAATTCCTTCAATACCTTAAGTCCCCTTTCAAGTTTAAATCACATAGAAGGCAAATCCTTTACCAATTTAGCAAAAGTGGACTGTTTTACACATAGTGGTCTGCTCAACACTTTGTCAACATAACCAACATGATTTATACACCCTCTTATGCATATAATCTAGTAATCTACAAGAGGAAACATTTACCACACACATAAACATCACCAAAATCACATTTTCCTCTCAATATGTCACCAATTCCACACACTTTTTCCATAGCAACAATTTTCAAAAATAACATACAAAGAGAAATTAAATTAGGGACATAACCACATCATACTTGTTGATGTTCAATCCATCAAATCACTTTCTTCAAGACCACAAGGCCACTTTCAAGTTCAAATCACCAAAATACACAACTTGTGTCACATAAGCCAAAGTGCACCAATCAACCCCTTTTAAACATAACCATCACAACCCATACAATTTCTCATGCACATAACATATTAAATCACAAAAATATACACTTACCTACACTTACAAGGTGATGATCTTGTTCAAAACAAGTATAGTTGCCTTAGACTTGAAAGGGTTTCTTTTTGGTCTTCTTGGAAAGTCTAGAAATTTCAAGAAATGGCAAGGTGTTCCTTGTGATTAAAATCTGATTTTTGAGCTATATATATATCATCCTTAGTCAATTTTAAGTCAAGGATGAGGTGTCCAAGTGGGTCAAGGAAGAATGGGTCATTTTCCCTTGTTTTGGGCCATGTCTTCCTTATCATTTTTGGGCCAATTTAGAGCCCAATACCCAATATACATTAAATCCAACACTTTGCATGTATTATATACCCTTTATTACATGTTCACAAATTTTGTCACGTAGTCGCATACATTCGGAAATCTACGGGGTGTTACAAAAATATTTTCCAAAACTCTCTTTCAACCTCACACCTCAACTTTTCGGTAAGCCAAGTCTTGGTTACCGATTCCCGATACTAACACGGGATTCGACTCCCGCCCCTGACTCTCGATTCTCGACTCGAGAGTCGGGATCGTGAGTTGGGGTTGCGTCTCAGGACGGGAGTCACCGTCGGGTCATTGGTCGGTTGCCAGATCTAGAGTCAGGGTCGAGTCCCGAGTCGAGAGTGTGGGTCATATCTCGGGTAGGGAATTGAGGGTGGGTCGAGGATCGAGGGTTGAGGGTCGGGGCCGGGAGTCAAAGTCGGGGCCAGGAGTCAGGGTCGGGTCCCGGGTCTGCTGTCGGGGTCGGGTCTCGGGGTCGAGGGTCAGGGTCTGGGTCGGGTGTCGGGGTCGGGTCTCGGGTTGGGAGTTGGGGTCATGTCTCGGGTCGGGTGTCGAGGTGGGGTCTCGAGTTTGGGGTCGGGTGTCAAGGTTGGGTCTTGGGTCAGGAGTCGGGTTTGGGTCTCTGGACCGATGCCTGGGTCTTGTTCTGAGTCAAAAGTCGGGTTGGGACTCGGGGTTGGGTCTCGGGGTCGGGTCTCGAATCTTAATTCGAGGTCGGTCCTGGTTCTCAGGTCGGTTATTGTGGTTGGGTCCTGGTTCGGATGTTGGTATTGGAGTCGGATGTCGGGGTAGTATCCAGGGTCGGGTGTCAGGGTCGTGTCTAGAGTCGGGTGTAGGAGTGGGGGTTGGGTCTCAGGTCGGGTGTTGGATGTCGGGATCGGGTCCCGGATCGGATGTCAGGGTCAGGTCCGAATTTGGGGTGTTGGTCGGTAGTTTGGGTCGAGTCCTGAGTCGGGGTTGGGTGTCGTGGTCGGGTTCTGGTTTGAGAGTCGGGATTTGGTGTTTGGCTCGTATCCCAAATCGGGTGTTAGGATCGAGTCCCAATTCAATAATCGGGATCGAATGTCGAGGTCGGTGCTCGAGTTAGGAGTAGGGTGTTGGGGTTGGGTGCTGGGTTGAGAGTCAGGTTTGGGTGTCGGGGTCGGGAGTTAGGGTCTGATCCCGAGTCGGGAGTTGGGGTCGATTCCTGGGTCAGGGTTGGGTCCCTGTTCTGGTGTCGGGGTCGAATCCCAGATCGATTGTCGAAGTTGGTTTTCATGTCAGAAACTGTTTTCTTAAAATATATTTTCTACTCTCTAGCCAAACACTAAAAAATATTTTCTAGAAAATATTTTTTCATTCACCAACCAAACACTAAAAAATATTTTCCGGAAAATGTTTTTCACTTACCAACCAAACACGAGAAAATAAGTAAGAAACCAACTTGTTTTCCATGAAAATATTTTCTAACCATGGAAAACATTTTCCTTCATACCAAACACACCCTTAGTGTTCACCATATTTCCTGTGGGATTTGACCCCAACCTTTGTTGGGTTATATATTTGACAACGACCACTTATACTTCTTAAAAGAGGTGTAATTTGGGCTTATCAGTGGAGAGTATGAATCTCTTTTTGCAGAAATATGTTTGGAAAATGAAATTGTCCATCAAACTACTGTCCCTTACTCTTCTCAATCTAATGGAATTGTGGAAAGGAAAAATTGAACATTTAAGGAAATAGTGAATGTTTTAATTATAAGTTCTAATTTACGTAAAACTTGTGTAGGAAAGCTATCCTTAAAACAAACAGAATACTCAATAGAGTGCCCCACAGTAAGACACAATCTATTCCATATGAGAAATGGAAAGGAAGGAAGCCTAACTTGAAATATTTCAAAGTGTTCCTACATTCAAAAGGGTCAAAATAGGATCAAAGACTATGAACTGTATTTTTTTATTAGATATGCTACAAATAGTAAAGCATGTCCATTTTTGGTTCACAAATATGAACATACTAATATTCATGAAAATATGATAATTGAATCAGATAATGATGAATTCTTTGAACACATTTATTATAATACTAGATGTGAGTCGTCTAGTGAAGGGTCTAAACGAACTCGGGAAGAACTAAAGAAAAATGTACTTAATAGAGCGAATTCAAGACGTAGTAAACGTCAAAACACATCTACTTCCTTTGGATCGAATTTTGTAACATTTCTTCTTGAAAATAATCATCCTCAAACATTCAAAGAATTCATGTCTTCTGCGGACTCATTTTTTTGAAAAGAGTCTGTCAATACTGAGATTGAATTAATCTTGAACAACCATACTTGGGAATTAGTTCATTTTCCTTCAGAAAATAAACCTTTAGGTTCAAAATGGATCTATAAAATAAAAATAAGAGATGATGAAATTATTGATAAATACAAGACAAGATTTGTCGTTAAAGGCTTTAGATAAAAGGAAGGACTTGATTATTTCGACACATACTCATCGGTAACAAGGATAATATCTATTCTGATGTTGGTTGCACTAGCGACAATATATGGTCTTAAAATCCATCAAATGAATGTAAAAATAACTTTCTTAAATGAAGAATTGGAGGAAAAACTTTACATGGAACAACCTGAGGGGTTTTGTGGTTCCTAGTAAAAAAAGAAAAGTGCACAAACTTGTTAAGTCACTTTATGGACTAAAAAAATACCCAAACAGTGGCATGCAAAGTTTGACCAAAGCATGTTGGCAAATGGATTTAAGAATAATAAGTATGACAAATGTGTTTACATTAAATACACTCCAAAGCATAAAGTCACTCTTTGTTTTATGTTGATCATCAGTAGAGACATTTCTGACATAAATGTTAGTAAGTGGATGCTAGCTAGCAAATTTGATATGAAAAACCTAGGAGGTGCTGACGTAATCTTAGGGATAAAATTCATAGTTTAGCATTATCACAGTCTCATTACATTGAAAAGGTACTTGACAAGTTCAAGTATTTGGATTTCAATATTGCAAGACACTAATTGATGTGAGTTTTGCACTTCAAAAGAATGAAGGTGGAAGTGACTCACAAATGGACTATGCATGAGTCTTGGAAAGTTTGATGTATATCATGAATTGTACGCGACCAAATATAGCATATGTTATTAGTAAATTGAGTCGATTCACAAGTAATCTCAATCAAACTCATTAGATGGTAATGAAAAGAGTTTTGAGGTCTTTAAAACATACTTAAAACTATGCTTTGTATTATAATAAATATCTAGTAGTAATTGAAGGATATAGTGATGCAAATTAGATCACCGGATCAAATGAGTTAAATCCACAAGTGGGTATATATTTACTCTTGGTGGAAGAGCATTCTCTTGAAAATCATCCAAACAAACATATACCACTCGCTCTATGATGGAATCTGAATTTATCGCTTTAGATAAGACCGGTGAAGAAGCTGAATGGCTCTAGAATTTCTTGAAAGATATTCCTTTTTGACCCAAACCTTTGGCACCTGTATACATACACTGTGATAGTCAAGCTGCAATAGGTAGGGTAGGGAGCATGATATATAACAGAAAATTTTATCACATATGATGGTGACATAATACCGTTATATAATTACTCTCTAGTGAAATTATCGCAATTGACTACGTGAAGTCAAAAGATAATGTGTCGGATACACTTATAAAAGACCTAACTAGAGAAGGAATTGAAAGATCATCAAGGGGAATGGGTTTAAGGCCAAGGACAAGTCATCATGGCGTTAACTCTACCTAGCATACTGGAGATCCCAGAAGCTAGGTTCAAAGAGATCAAACAAAGTTGTGATTGACGGTTCAACATTGTCAAATAACTCAACTCATTCACATGAGGAAGACAAAGTTCAGAAACAAGGATAAAGCTTAAGATTTAACAGTATTTTAATGGTTTCTAATTTGGCAAGTATGACCAAATAGTTTATCTATAGGATTAAACATTTAGGAATTACCTATGTGAGTGTGAAATGAAAGCCGTTTCAAGGAGAATGGTGGTAAAGGCCTATTCTCTAAGCTCTCATGAAACAAGGCAGTGTTCATGGCTGAAACAAATAAAACTGTGAGAATCATAGACGGTAAAAGGCTAGTTGTGTGACTTATATTGTCTAGGTGTACAACAAAGTCTGACGGTTCAAAAATATCGCATCTACCAGTTGATCGAGTGCATTCGATATAAGTCACTATAGAAAGTTCAAATGGAAACATACTTATCCAGATGCGATTTGTATTTGCTTGTAAATATCATAATTGTCCGTATATTTCTTTATTTTATAGTCATTCCCCATTCATGTAGGGGATTGTTGGGTTCTAATGTTGAAATGTGAATGGAAAATGGAGGAAAAATAAAATTGTTCTTTCACTTTATGGAAGAAGTATTTCTCCCACATTGGTGGGAGAAAGGAACTTTCTTGTGCTTAAAAGTAGAAGCACTACTCCATGTTGTTAGTGAGGTAAGAAGAAGGCAAGCCTCGCTCCGTCGTCGCTCGCTCGCTCGGCTCGGCTTCAGATTTGAATTTGGCAAATGATCGAGAGTCTATCTTTTTAAACAAAATTCATTTAAAATTTAATTATTTAGTGATTATTTAATCCAAAATTTGATCAGAGTTTTTCCTTCGTTTGTGGCCGCAAAAATGATTTTACGGATGCACATCCAACGCATATCAAAGGGACGCGATCCTTCAGTTCACTGTTTAAATGATGCTGAGGGGTTTTGCGGCTGCATAAAGACTTATGCCCTCAGAAAACCCAACGCAAAAGTTTTACCAATTCACTGGTTTGGTTTGCTGAGTGTTTTGTGGCCGCATAATAAGTTATGCCCTTTGCAAACCCAACGCAAACAGTCCCGACGGGTCTGAAACAGTGCAACTTTTTAGAATCATTGCTTCTTTTCTGAAACAACATTTACTGGCTATAAATATCTGATATTTCCTCAGTTATTAGAACGAAATTTTGAAGTTAAAAACTCTTCCGTTCTTACGAAAACTCAAGTGTGATTTGTTGTCGTTGAGTGAGTTCAAAGTTCAGCGGAATTTGAGGTACCACTATTCTGCTTAAGTGAATCATTCTATCCTGGGAGGATATATTCCATTAACCTCGGATACTTGAGGGGAATAATTTCCTTAAGGACATACTGTGAATTCAATGGGCTGGATTCTTCTATCCTCATCTCTTTCTTTATTTGTTTACTATTTTTCAGAAATAATTTGTACTTCATTTGTTGTTCAGATGTTGATTTGAACTTATTATTGAAGTTCATAATATTAAATATAAATTTTATTTGATGAATAATAATAACCAGCAATCAGAAGATCCCTTACTTTATGGTACACAACCTCCATGAAGTTTGTAAAATTCTCATGTTACTAGTTCAAATTAATTTGAATTGGGATTGATATGGCAGAGGACTGAAAATTCTTTGAGTTACATGTTCAAATTTGGAATACACATGTAACCTTCTCAAGTACCTCAATTCCTTCTATTACAAAAATATGAATTAGGACCACAAATTAAAGAGGAAGAACCAGTGGACTACAGTAAAAACTTGCATCATAGTTAGCAGGTTATCACATGAATGAAGATCTTGATGTTCCATTTCTTCAAGTATACATTGACAAGGAAATTGTTAATTGATCAATCGATGTACCAATCAATCAACTATACCTCAATTCCAAACTAGTTGGTTCGACTGTATGAATCTTCTATATCAACTATGCTATAATCAGACACATTGCATTTCAACACTTTTTGCTTTGCTGAAAAAGTTACATTGCATCTCAATACTAGTGTTCAATGTTTAGAGAATCATGTTGTTATTACTATACAACATGCTTTACAATTCAACTCAAAGGCAAATCTACGAAGCGAAAAAGAAAATGTTTTCGATAATTTAGTCATCATTATATTATCAATAAGATGCATTGAGATTCAAACTCAACGTCATGTCCATATAAAGGCGTCTTAGGTCATAAATCAATGGGATTTGAACCCAACATCTTAGCATCATGATGCATCGGGACTCTAACCTGATGTCTTACCCATTTAATGGGATGAGATTTAAATTCATCATTACATCCTCAACCAATGATATAATAGGCCAAAATATAATAAAAATCGCCTTTAAAAATATTATCACTTTGCGTGATTGTAAATATTTTGCGAACTATGCAGCCACCTATCTACCCTTCGCACTGTATAAGTTTAAACCAAATACAACTCTCAAGACCACATGCATCCTGCAAAATTAGCGGACTAAAACAGTAATGGGTATAGATGGGAAAATTCATCCAAACTTAAAGAACATAAGTTAATAATATACTCATCTTCTACCACCGTACATCTGCAAGCTGTAGGTGCTCCACCACTAATATAGCTTATGACAATGAAAGCTACAAATTAAACTTGAAAATTAATTTTAAAACAAGCAATAATGGTCGTACATATGCAGGTGCTACATTCCTTATACAAGCTCATCATAATTATCATTAGCCATCTTTAATGCTTTTTGTTTCCGAATGCAATTCTTATTTTACAATAGTGTGTCGTCTCGGTATAAGAACGAACATAAATTCTTAATAAAACGTACCGAATCTTGAGAAGAAGAATATTATCTTAGCCTTCGAAATAATATTAAATTATGTAATTTGGGAACAAATTTAAAGCACAAATAACCTAGAACTAATTAAGTTCCTCAGATCAAATGAAGCCAACATTGTTGTACATTGTTGATAATCAGGTCATCCGGAAGAGAGATAGTTTCAAGTATCTTGGGTCTACGATTCAGGAGAGTGGAGAGATTGATGAGGATGTCACTCACCGGATTGGGGTAGGATGGTTGAAATGGAGGCTCGCGTCTGGAATCTTGTGTGATAAGAAGGTGCCGCCTAAACTCAAAGTCAAGTTCTACAGAGTAGTGGTTAGACCGGCTATGTTATATGGAGCGGAGTGTTGGCCAGTCAAGAAAGCTCACATCCAAAAGATGAAGGTGACGGAGATGAGGATGTTAAGGTGGATGTGTGGGCGTACTAGGAAGGATAGGATTAGGAATGAGGTTATACGAGATAAAGTGGGAGTAGCGTCGGTGGAAGACAAGATGCGAGAAGTGAGGTTGAGATGGTTTGGGCATGTGTTGAGGAGGGGCACGGAGGCCCCAGTGCGGAGGTGTGAGATGTTGGCTAGGGATGGATTCAGGCGAGGGAGGGGTAGACCGAAGAAGTATTGGAGGGAGGTGATGAGACATGAGATGGAGCAGCTGCAGCTTACCGAAGACATGACCCTAGATAGGAAGGTGTGGAGGAGGCGGATTAGGGTAGAAGGTTAGTAGGAAAGGGGCGTCAGTGTTAGTAGATAGGAGAATTTTGTTGCATTAGTAGTGCTTGTAGCTAGAGTATTTGTATTACTTCATAGTGTGTTCTTATTTGTTGGATTACTTGGTGGGTCCTGTTTATATATTACTATTGGGTGTGGTTTCACATTTCGTATCTTGTTCCTTACTATTCCTTTTCTACACTTTTGTTTCTTGAGCCGGGGGTCTTTCGGAAACAGCCTCTCTATCTCACTTCTGAGGTAGTGGTATGGACTGCGTACACTTACCCCCCCAGACCCCACGTGGTGGGAATATACTGGGTATGTTGTTGTTGTTGTAAGAACTAACCTTTTGGATAATTGTTCTGCACTTGCTGCCAATTAATTTTAGTTTTCGAACTTCTTAATAATAAAACATGTCTTACCTTTGGGATGATTATGTAGCGGTCAGGAAACATTCAACACTTACGTTAATATTTAATTTTTTAATTGGTTAGAGTCTCATGTTGATAACGTGTTATAAACTAACTAATAAAGTAAGGGAAGGAATAATAAGGGAGAGAAGAGAATAATAAGGGAGAGAAGAGACGAGACTTCTTTATTTCTCTTGAGGAATGAAGAATAATTTACCATGAATAGAAGTACCCCTCTATTTATAAGGGAAATTCCTTCTAATTTTTCTCCAAAAAATAGACATTTCATAGCTTTATAGACAAGCATTTACTATATCTTGATAGACATTCATTATCATTTACAACATGAAACATATTTTAGCCTATTTATTGGATTTCAATGAAAATTTCTCCTACATTTAACGTACTGACCATTTTATACTCACCAGTAACACATCTTTCATCTTTCACCTCCTACGTTTCTTCATACTCCCATGAATGCACATTTTGTGTTCTGCTACATATACCAATTGAGATGTTGGGATGAGTACCAATTTTGTACGTACGTATTTTTAGGATCTATAATTGTGTGCAAATTTTTTCTCGTAAATCTTTTTGTCCAGTTCTTTGGAATTGAGTTATAGTTTTTACCAACCTTCTGATAATATCTATTATGTACTTCAATGAATGTTTAGTTATGTTTTCTATAGTATTTTGTCATGATTTCGTCACTTTCGTTATTTTCTTTTTGATATACTTTCTCTTAAGCCGAGGATCTATCAAAAATAACCTCTCCACCGCCCAACGTAGGGTAAGGGCTACATCCTCACGTTATTTCATGTTCATGAGCTAATCATTTTAATCTCCCATTAAAGTAAATAATCATGTCAATGTATTTCCTCAAATTTTTCATTCATTTGTTCACTACAATTTTTCAGTCTTGTACGTAGTTTCCATCTTATGCCTAAAAGTCTATGTTTTATAATTTTTGGGTATTGTTGTCTCTGTATATGATGGAGTATTAAGTGTTTAAATAAATTATCTTATTCAATTATTTTGTATGAAACTGTGATTAAATTATGTATTATATACATAAAGTGATCTATTTTCCGAAGCATTGCCGTATGTTATTAATTCTTGACAGAGAAGCTTAATGAAGAAATCAGAACATCAACAATATTTTGATTTAGCATTTGGTAGGAGTAACCTTTTTTCTTATTCTATCTCTCCTCTTACATAAATATTATATGAGTTGGTGAAAAAAAATTGATCATTTACTTACATGTATTCCTATAGGCACCACCCAATTTTAGTGGGTTGGCATAATTACGGATTAAATTGGAGCTAATTAATACTTTGAAATCCTTGGGATCGTATGTGTTTACATGTATCCAAGTAAGCACCATCCACTTTCAACCATGAGTTGTGAATTCGAGCTACCACGAAAGAGAACAATTTAATTATCGATGTGCTACTATTAGTTTCTTAAAATTATTTGGACATGAAGTTGTACTACATAAAACAATTTAATTTTTAGAGTTTCAGGTGTTAAAGTTGATTTTTACTTTTCTATTTTCTTAATTCTTAGAGTAAAATCACATTTAAGTTCTTTAAGATTTCAATATTCTCTGATCATTTCAACAATTTTAATTAATTAATACTCAAAATTGAATATTATTTGGTAACATCCCAATTGTCCCGTGTTCATTTCTTCAAAGAAATAATCTGCGTAAAAAATAATGTAATTGATTAGATTTGTACATATAAAAAACTACACTCAAAACTTAGATCAACATAGCTATTAATTTAATATCTTCATCACCGAGCCTAAAGTAAAAAAGACATAGGAAAATGCATTCATGAAAATAAAGTATTTTACTTATTATCTCTCCATTTCAATTTGTAACATGAAATGATTGACATGTGATAATGAATATTTTAATGTACTGATTTGTTGTGTCCTTTAACCGGGGTTAATCTTTTTTTCCTCTGGTCCTTCACCTTTAGCTAAACATTAAATTCTCATCCATATACTGATACATCTTCTTCTTCATGCCTGTCCCCTCTTTTTATTTTTGACAAATTTTATATCTTCTTCTCTACTTACAATATGATTTTTAATCCAAAAATAAGAATCTGCCAAGGGGCCACAACCCCCTCCCAACCTCAAAAAAAAATCCAAACTCAGAGCCAAATGATAGATCTTGATGAGACGAATCTAACATAATAAGAATCATCTCAAAATTTCATCCACAACCTCAGAAAATCACAAATTATAAACGTGATCACTGTATCAAATCTCAAGAGTAAATTGCCAGAAATTTTTAAAATATTTCTCAATCAAATTCTGTTGTGAATCATGATGTCTCGCCTATTGGGGATAATCGGACATCACTGAATCTACCTCTCCACAAATTTTTAGAAGGTTCCATCTTGACGTTTGAGAGAAATCAGTTGACAAAGTTTGTCGAAATTTCTGTTTGTATATTAGAGTAGAAAATTACATATTATTGTATTTATATAAATACCTCTTATATTTTTATATAATATTATATAATGAGTGTATAATATTATACGTCGAATTTTTTAAACATTTTTGTAAAAGATATATATGAAAGTTTTGTATCTTGTTGTATACCGAATGTATATTTTTGTATATCAGATTCTGTTTTGGACTAAAATATTGTAATCTAAAATTTGGACTATATTTTTACGATGTTAATTAGTTAATTATCTATTTTTAAAATTATTCCTTTATTTTTCTTAGAATGACATGTGTTCGTAGTTAGGTTTACTTTCTGAATGTCTGATATTCTTATTATCCAATTCTAGTGTATCATATTTTGAAGAAGAAAAAATGCCATTGAAGAATATCACATAAACTTCTCCTGTTTCAATTTGTTTTTTTTTATTTTAACTTCATACAAAGTTTAAAAAAGTAAAAAAAACATTTAAATTGTAGGGTCTTAAACTAAAGATACGCTAGAATGTACTAAAATGTATTTTAATCTCGTGATCTTAAACATATTAGATGGAAAATTAGAATTAAAGAGTTACTAAAAAAATATTTTTTTAAAAATGGACTAAAAAGAAAAATAACACAAACAAATTGAAATGAAGGGTGTATATAATTCAAGAGTATCATATGTATGCAAAGTTTAATAAAAAGGGAAATGTTTGGCATGAAGATATTATACTAAAAAAAAAATAAGGATTGGTGACAGAAAAATTTCGTGCTACTGCAAAATTCTACACTTCCTCATTTGTTGGGTAAAGACGTCGCATTTCAATCTAGTTCTGTGTTTAGAGAATCATGTTGTTATGACTATACAACATGCTTTACAATTCACTCAAAGGCTAATCTACGAAAGCAAAAAAAAAAAAGGTTTCAAGGATTTAGGATTGACATTTTTCATCGGAAACAACCTCTCTATCGTCTAATAAGGTTGTGTAAGCACTACTTTCCGGGCCCCACTTGTGGGATTGCACTGGATATTTTGTTTTAGGATTGAGATTTCTCCTGCATCTTTGCTCGGGCGAAAAATACTCCAGCCAAGAGACCTGCAAATTGTTTTGCAAACATAGTTTTCATGATTATTCTTGGCTATACAAAGCACATCTTCAATTGAGAAAAGAAAAAAGAGGAGAAAGAACAAAAAGTTGGTACTAACCAAAAAATACACTGGCAGTGTTCTCAAGACTAGTTGGGACTTTGAAAAGGAGAATACCAGCAACAGAGAGAGGTATTTTATTTAGTGATCCCACAAGGCTGCAGAATGCAAAGTCAAGAAAAAAAAATGATGACATTAAATATCAAGTAAATGAAAGTTTCAGTATGATATGGAAGATATCAACCTATGATGCTCGGACTCTTCAAAATTTCGTCAGGTATGTGTTGGATCCTCCAAAAATAGTGCATTTTTAGAGGATCTGACACAGGTGCGGCAACATTTTTGAAGAGTCTGAGCAACATAGGTTGATGAAGAGGAGGAAATAGTGCTTTAAGACAAAATCATACCTATATGTAGTTGCACTTGTTTGATGAAGAAACCACATAGATGTGAAGCTAATAGCTAAGCCCAAAAATCCACTTAAGGTTGTTACCATCCAGAATGTTGGCAATTGTAATAGTGGTCTGTCAAAAAATAATACTACATAAGTTATACATTGCTGAACGAATATTACCAATGTAAGCTATGTTGCTCGGACTCTCCAAAAATATTGGCCCACCGGTGTCAGATCCTCTAAAAATGCACTACTTTTGGATGATGTGACACACACCGGGGAGCATTTTTGAATAGTCCGAGCAACATAGATTGTAAGAGCTCTGCTGAAACCAACAAAAGTTCAGCTCTTACATCATAACAACTAGATCAACCAAACACTAGCCAGCACCTCAGAGGATGCAGATTCAGGGAAGGCGTTAAACGTAAGGCTTTTGATTTATAGCATCTCCTTTAACTCTTAAAATAGAGCGTAAAATCAAACAAAAACAGCGAAACATTTTCAAGATGAGAGAACTCGGAACCAGAAAAGAACTTGTGATGTTTCAATTTTACTATCTTAATTACCATGATGCAATTGAAATTGGATAAAGATGATTGATTTCAGATGCCAAACATCAAACGAATATGCATGTGCAGCAGTAGAACGTAAGGATAATCACACAGGAGACTATTGTAAACAGAAACAAATGAAGAGAGTGGTATAGGATGAAAGTAGAACTCACGTCCTGGAAAGATAATCAGCCTCATTGAACAGTAGTACAAGGAAAATGCCTAAAGGCAGTGAAAGGGTATTATTTAGCAGAACCATTGAGAATTCATCCAGGTTCCCTGATTTCGTCACTTGCTTAGCGGTGTCCATGATTCTACGTAGAGTCAACTGCACCATAAGATCAAAAACAAGACAGGTTTAACTGCTTGTCATTTCGGAAAAAAGTATTGCATGGCAATCAGGTAAAATATTCAAGAAGCTGCAAAAAAAGTATCTTATAATTGATTAACTAATTTATTGAAGGTTTTCTGTGCTCAGGAGAAAAGAATGTACTTACAGAATATGATGCTGTCAAGAAACAATTTATAATTTGCCAGGTATAACCAGTGGCATTAAAAGAAAGGTCTGTAATTCCTCCAGAGACTGCTGATACAATCTGCATAGCAAACAACAGGGTTACTATCTTCAGATTTCGATCTCGTGAGTACATCACGTTTGAAATTTAGCTCCAGCATATGCAACTCTAGTGCCAAAGGTCATGGTATTCTACAGATAGAAGGGGACATAATAATGTTTTGAAGAAAAATTAATAGAAATTACTTATAGCACATCATGCATAGGGAAAATGAATTTCAAAGGTTGTATATATGCACCATTTGGGAGAGACCCTAAATATGCCAGAATATATTTTGGCTGGTTTGACCCCATTGCCAGGATCTTGAGCCACTAAGGTGACTTAGGTCCATGATCAACAAAAAAATGTCCTCCCTCCATTTCAATTTGTTTGTCCGATTTTGACTTGACACGGAGTTTATAAAAGTAAATAAGACTTTTGAATCTTGATGCAGATATAGAGAACGAATCAGAAAACAGTTCATTCCTTGTCGAGCTAGACATCATTGTACAAAAAGGCTCACGCATGCACTTGTGTAGTCTCTCACACACAGCAAGAGAGAGAATGACTCCTATCAAGTAAAAATGTCAAGACAACGATGAAAGCATAAAAAGAAATGTGTTGACAAGAAGAGAATGAATATATACTGATTTTTTTTCAATTGATCTAGACTCTAGAATAGAGAAAATTGAATGTACAGAAATGAATCAGAGAAGAGATAGAAGCGAGGATTTTGTTTACGCTACCAGCATACCATTAGAATAAGAGCAGTCCACACTCTGCTATCATGGTGTTTGTTGAATATATACATTTCACCAACAGCAGTAATCACATTAGTAACGTTCTTCAGGACAGTGACCATAGCAACATTTAGGTACTTCAGACTGCAGGAAATGGACAATCACAAGTAAATTATGAGCAGCATATTCCTATGAAATCGCAAGTTGAAAGTAAAAGCAAACCATTAGCTAAAATTAACGTCTAATGATCTATATTCAAAATTACTTTTCAGAGGAGTTGGAGTTGGTGATGCGGGTGTTATTTGACGACGAAAATAAGAAGATCGCTTGAAATTAAATTGCCCTTTTAAGTTAAACTTTTTTATATATTCCTTAGACCTAAAACTGTGACACATTCTCTTCTTTTCTGATCTTAACAACACCATGTCTGGTTAAAAAATTGTGAAATTTTGAAACTAATTCATTCCTAGAAGGGCGCTCAAATTCTAGTTGGAAACCATTGTCTAACATTTGATTTCTTGTATCAACACAATAATTAGCCAAAAAACATTGCGGGAAAATAGCTCGCCTTCTAGTTGGAAAATCATAAAATATCATGAAAAATAACCAAGCCATTAAGCATAACATTCGTGGTAAAATGAACAGCTAAGGTACCGCAGATATAAAAAAAAGTTAAGCCATACCTGAACATACTTGTGATTAGCATTCCAACAAATATAACATTAACAGGCAACCAGACTTTGATTAGCTTCAACGTGAGTGGTTCCGTAGAAATTACGCCAAAGAAGCTCAATATAGAAACCACTACTACCGCGACAAAATTCTGCATAACGAGTTGAAAGTTTGTTTCTCAGTTACCAACCTAAGTACCTAATATATGGACTTCATCGAATAGTTTAAAAGATTAAAGGTACCTGATAGAGCATCAAGGATATCCCCGCATTAAAGTTATAGCTAGAAAGGAGATATTTATTAACTAATATCATGCTACAGGAAGAAATACAGTATGCAATTCCAGATAACAACGCCTTGTTGTGTACAGTGACGAGCATATTATTGCGTATTGACTTCTCTTTGATATCCAACTTTCCATTTTCCACATCATCGTCAATTCTGTTTACAACCTTTCCGGAGAAAGATCTGAAGCAAGTAAAACATCAATAGGAATTAGAAATAGTAAAATTACCAACTGAACAAAAAGAAAGAAGAATAACCATAAGAAAAATATATGCAAATTTAAAGAATGAAACACCTGTTAGCTACTTCTCTTCTAACTGGACTTGAGACCTCATCGAGCAAATTGGATTGGTAAACCATGAACCTTCTTTCTCCGCCTTGGACACCGTTGTTAGTATCCTCAATATGAATTCTTTCCAAAATTGAATCAGGAGAATCCAGAGAAACGCCCACGGACAAACCTCTTCAATTAAAACAAACAAAAGGATCCAGTCATCAACTTTCAAAAAATAAGCCAGTGGCAGAACAAGCAACAAAATTAGATATCAGATGTAGAAACTCATCATAGATAAAAGCGTCGAACACTAGGTGTTCCTTATGACATGTTGAGCATCACAGGGAAAAAATATATGACATTGAGCATGATCATCAAAGACAGCTTAAATTGTTTTAATTGTTGGTATTTGCCCTGATTTTCTTACCATAATTGGGTTTTCCTTTTAGGAAAAGGAAAACATGAATTCTCCATATTTGGCTAATCCTTATTCTTATAGGAAAAGGTTATAGACTCTATAAATAGAGGCTCCTTTCTTCTAGCTTGGTAGCATCTACAATGTAGTCCTAGGGGTTTGAGAGTATTGTTTGAGACACAAGTGTTGCGTATCACTTGTGTGAACCTCTTTGTATTCTGAGTGAATTGTGTGAGGTTGTCTCTCTTGACATTTTGTACTCTCGTTTATATAGTGGATTGCTCATCTCCTTTTGTGGACGTAGGTCGATTGACCGAACCACGTTAAATTATTGTGTCTCTTTTGGTGTATTTCTCGCATGTCTTCTTATGTGGCGTATTTCGAGGTTTGCTTTGCTAGCTTACGCATGACACCTGATTATTTCGGTCCTAACAATTAAGACAAAGAAAGTAAGAACTGCAACATTCCTTATGTATCTAAGAGCTAAAAGATGTTATTGACCACGACCACGAGTGAATCTCCTAGCTGACTATGCTCATCAAAATCACCCCAAAAAGGTCTACCTATTATCCTTTCCTTTTTTTATAAACGTAATGTCCAGACCAACATCCGTGCACCTCATTTATTCACTAGTGTACCTGCTACCATCCACCACCCGATGAAATTGGATCACTCGAACACCAAGGCTTAGGTAGGCAGGAAGAAATCACCTTTTGTTTTTCTCAGTTGGAATTTAAACTCTGATATTTAAACTCTGATCTCTGATGGTTTTCACTTACTTCCAATGATTGCTAGACAGCACTGTTGAGTTCAAAAGTCTATTCATTTCTTTAAATGACTTTGGACTAGCACATGGTTGCGCAGCCCAAGAAACGACCAAAACAATAGTGCCTTTCCAGACTACTAACCTCATCAAAATCAGCAGGACGAACAGTACAGTACTATGGTCATTTCCATTCATTACTAGGAAAGCCTTTGTATTAGCCACACAGTTATGCAGGGGAGGAGCTAGTATTCCAATTACGGGTTCGACAAAACCCACTAGCTTTAATATGTATAAATAATTTAGGCATAATACACAAACAGACACTCAAACTTGACCTCAGCTGGCAAGTAAGCACTCCAACTTTGAGAGCGCACATCTAGATACTTCAATTTGGTCTCAGCTGACAACTAAACACTCCAACTCGTCCCATTGTGTCTCGTGGACACCTGACGCTGACGTGACACATAAATTTTGGAGATGTCTAGATGATCATTTTGTAAGTTGGAGTGTTCAACTGACACAGTAGAGACAAGTTGGAGTGTCTACATGTGCATACTCAAAGTTGGAGTGTTTACTTGCCAATGAGACCAAGTTTGAATGTTTGTTTACGGTGCTTGGGCAACTTGCATACACCTTGACTATTCAACCTAGCACCTGCTATCTTCCATCAGCATAGAACGGAAACCACGTTCCTTACGTCACCAAAACAAACAAATAAACTTCCCTTCTCATTTCCTTTCCTTATAAATAAACATGTAATCATCTTCAAAAAAAAAAATGTAATACATCACATTAAACATATCCCTTCTAGATTAATTTGCAAAAAACCCAAATGACAAAGCTATAAGAATGATCTTCTCATAAATAGCAATCAAGAATTCAACAAATTCCCATAAAGCAATAAATCTTTAAGAAAACTGAAGAGTAATAATTACTACATAGACCCTTTATGAGATTATGCACATGCATTCAATCACAAAAGAAAAAATAGACACGTACCTCGGACTCATCTATACAAAGGTTGTCAACTTTAAGTTTGTATAAAGAAGAAGCTCAATGTGTGCATAAAAAGTTAACAGTTACTTCTTTTTGTTTGAAGCTTGAAAAGTTTAGAGCAAATGGCACAGTGGAACTTTTAAAAGGTTCATTTGTATACTATTGTTCTGAGTTGGAAGTTTAATATACTTTATTAGGCATAATATCACGAAGGAGTCTAGTGTGTTTGGCAGCAGGCATTATTTGATAGAGTCAAAATCCAAATTTGGTTGGTCAATCCCACTTTAATCTTTCAACTCCTTTTACAAATGGCTTACACTTTTATACTCCCTCCGCCTCATATTAGTTGTCTTATAAATATTTATCCAAATTATTATCCATTAACCAAATCAAGACAAAATTAATTAAAATATATTCTCATTTTACCCTTATAATTAATATTTTTGAAAGTGTAAACAAGTTTATAAAATTTAAAAAGTTTCTTCAAAGAAGTGGATAAAAGGTGGATAAAATGGACAATTAATATGATATAAAGGGAGAGGTAATTAAGTTTCAGCTCTAGATAAGAAAATTTAAATTAAATATTAATCTAATTTTTCTCAAATACAAAAAAAATATTTTTAGTGTATATTTGAGAAAATTAGATCAATATTTGATGTAGATTTTCTTATCTGGAGCTGAAATTTAGGGCCCGTTTGGAATTGCTGGTAGAAAAGTGCTTATTTGATAAGTACTTTTTTAAAATAACTTTTTAGAAAAAGTGCTTTTGAAAAAAAACAATTTGTGTTTGGTAAATTAATTTGAAAAATGCTTTTGATAAACAGATTGTGTTTGGATAATCTTTTACAAAAAGTGTTTTTGAGAGACAAATGACCGAAAAGGACATGTATGAATAAACTTTTACTACTAAAATTATTTTATAGAGAAAATTTATTTTAAATATCTATTATAACATTTTTAATTAAAATTTTATTTTTATTTAATTAAAAAGTACGTACCATAAAACTTTCAATCAATATTTATATAAATAGCTATATTAAAAAATATTAAATAATAATATAATATTACTAAAATAATCTAAATATTACTTAAAAACATCAAATAAAAATGAATTTAAAAATTATTCCATCAATTAAATCACTACATATGAAAAAATTCACCACAAAAATAAGAAGTCCTTCATACATCACAAAAATTCTCAATGATTTCATCCCTAATTTTATCACAAAATGTCTCCATACTAAGAATAAGCAATCATATATGTACACTACATGATAACAAATATCTCACTTTTCATGAATTATTTATTTAAAATTAAATATTCGATAAAAAAAATTTTACAAGTGTTGTCAAAATACCATTTGATCTTGCAACCTGATTCGTCTGTCATTTATTATGATTAATAGTAAAAAATAAAGAGTTATATATTCTTCGATCATCATCATCAATGATATTTTTAATGTTATTTAAAACAAATGAGTGAAAAATAAAATAATAATATATAAATCACAGAATGAATTAAAAAATTATGATGTAAATATGAAGTATAAAATTTTAAAATCAAACTTTAATCAAACTTATAAGATATGCTAATTAATTAATAAGGGATATTTTGATGTGTGTGTGTGTGTGTGAGAGAGAGAGAGAGAGAGAAGGATATTTTTGTCATGAATTTTTTTTTTTTTGCTTCTTCCAACAGCAGAAAAACTGCTTCGACTTCATTTTAAAAGCACTTTTTGCAAGTTTACCAAACACCCTTTTTTTCAAAAAAAAAAAAAAAAATTCTCAAAAAAAAAAAAAAAATCTCAAACAGGCTCTTAATTACTTTGAAAGGCAATTAAAGATAAGCCATCACAGTAACTTTACGTGAAAAAATGTGTGATGAAAGAAAAATTTATATCTAAGATAGCAAATAAAAGGCCAAGGATGATGGCAAATTTATTCGAAGAGTGTAATGAAGGTGAACTTAAACTACATTTCTGAAAGTAGAGGATAAATTTGGCCTTTTCCCTTAGAATTATGGAGTGAGCTATTGATTATTGGGAAAATGGTCAATTTTGCTAAGGTATCCTTTTGGTCTCATCATTCTCTGAACCCATGCATTGCGGGAGATTTAGTGCATCAGGCTGTCTATTTTATTAAAGTTTTGATATTATAATTTTGAGACTAATTTATTTCACCTGAAAGGTGGGATAAATAATGAAAAGTGAATGTGATAAAATGGGATATTCAGAATTAAAATTGAGATTAAATTTATACTTTATTGATTGAACATACAAATTTATTCCACACTGAATTTATACCTTCAATCAAATAAAATATAATTTTAATTTTAATCTTAATCTTGAATACTCTACTTTATCCTAGGTACCAAATGCCCGTAACGGATTAAGTTTGCGGACACTTACTGCTAATTCGACCAATTAAAAGGCATGTGTCTCCAATTAAAAAATGTTCTCCTGACCATTTTTTGGTTATTGGATTAGTGATGAGATTAAGTTCTATGTATGTAACAAGTGTATTTTATTAACTCTAATGTTTGTTATGAGTCTCTCATCTTGCCACAGTGTCTCTGTTGTCTGAGAATCAAACCATTACAAACTGATTTTCATAATAACATAAAATAAAAATATTGCTCTACACTCCACATGTATTATTTCTGGTTGGTACAAGCACTCTATGTTGCTCGGATTCTAGAAAAATATCGATAATTATGTGTTGAATTCTTTAAAAGTGATGTATTAAAAAAAGATTTGATACAGGTGTGACAACATTTTAGAAGGCCTGAGCAACATAGCAAACACTTGCATGAAAATTAGAAATATAATAATAGATAAAATAGAACAAAATATAAGAAAAGAAAAGCAAATTCCATAAGAAAAGAATTTGGAAAATCATTGATGGTGATATCAACTAGCACTTACTTGATTATCTTGGTAGCATCTGAAGTTTGCAATTAATTTTTAATATCTCCAGCTCATATAAGCAATTAGTTATCGCACTAATGGAAAAAAAATTGCTAACCAAACAAGTACTATCATATAATAATATCAATTGCAGTGAGCACTAATGTATAAGCGAATAGACAAATAGTGTAATAGTCAATATTTTTTCTTCATGGGATTGGGAAGAAGCTCTTTTATTTTTATATTGAATTGCTTTACTTTGAATTGATGGTACGTCGGAAAAAACTTCTCTATCTTAATATAATGTGATATTATCTATTTTGGATTAAGCCCGCATAATTCTTCTCAAAATGTCTTGCACTGTTAAGAATATCACTACACTTTATATATAGCTTCCTTTTCTTTTCAGCTACCAATGTATAGCTCCTTCGAATTATAAGTTCCACATAACCTCATGGGCTTATCTAGAGATTAATTGTGTAACACCCTTATCTTTTCTTTTTTTTTTGTTTTCTCACTCGGACCCGCATTGGAATCCGACTAAATTTGAATTAGCGTCGGAAAGTTCCACATTGGGGATAAAGTGCTCCCTAACAAATGTGACTCCGTACCCAGAGAAACTCAAATCCGAGACATCCATTGAAGGACGAAGGAGTACTTACCACTTCATTACAATCCTTGTTGTTGTGTAACATCCATATCAACCAAGTATTCACATCAATCAAATTTCGTTGACTTCTTTTTTGTGTATGTGTCTTTAAAACTACGAATAAAGATAGTAAATTGGCTCATTGACTAGCAAATTTATCACTAAGCCGGCCTCACATCATAAATCTGTCATCTTCATACTCCTCCCGCCCATCATTTGCTCTGGTTTCAATTATTTAATTAAAAAAAAAAAAAGTTGGGAAAAATAATAGATACAGGAATAGTTGGTGGTAATTTGACGAATGATAAGTCAAACTTTTATTTTTTGGTAACAAAAATAACGGGTAAATTTCACAGATGATAAGTTAACTATCACTTTTTTTCACAAAAGTTACTTAACTATTTTTTCTAACACAAAAATAAGTTAACTATTACTTTTTTTCACAAAAGTAACTTAACTATTTTTTCTAATACAAAAATAACTTAACTTTGAGTAAACTAACACAAAAATCACATTGGCCAGAATATGTATTTTTCCGATCAATCCACTATTTTTCACTCTTTTTTAATTTTTAAATCTAATAAATAAATTTTAAAAAATATCCAACCACCCATTTGAAAAATATATTAAAAAAATAAAAGAACCATTATTCTCAAAGAAGAGAAAACACGGAAAGAGCAATGCATGATTACGTATAAGTTGTGCCGAAGAAGAAAAAAAAATGTTATTTGTCTAAAATGTCTCATCTTTTGTAAATGGCATACATTATATGGCACAATATGTTGTGTCTATTTTTATTTTTTATCAATGCACATTTTTCGTTGTTTATCTTAACTTCATGGTCTTGCACAATTTATTTTTGAAATATTATGGAAGGAAAAAATGATTATGAAGCGGACACGTTAACTATTTATCGAATGAAATAACCAGTAGTTTCATTTTTATTAGTCATAATCGTCACATCTCTTCTAAATTGTAGCTCAAAGTAGATGTATAACGTGTAAACTCTAATTCCGATTAAGTTGGTGCTAAAAAATTACCTTTTATTATTTCAAAATACCGCGTATACTCTGATTATGACATTAGCAATAAAAAAAAGATATTCACTTTTTCAAATGGATTTTTGGTGGGGCGGATCGGATTGGGTGTTTTTTAAAATTTATTTATTAGATTTAAAAATAAAAAAGAGTGAAAAGTGGTGGATTGATAGGAAAAGTACATATTTCGGTCAGTGTGATTTTTGTGTTAGTTTACTCAAAGTTAAGTTATTTTTGTGTTAGAAAAAATAGTTAAGTTATTTTTGTGAAAAAAAGTGATAGTTAACTTATTTTTGTGTTAGAAAAAATAATTAAGTTACTTTTATGAAAAAAAGTGATAGTTAATTTATCATCTGTAAAATTTACGAAATATACTAATTTTGTAACAAAAGTAGTTACTCAACTCTGCTTACCTATCACAGAAGTCACTAAATAATTTTGTACAACAAGATGACAATCAACTTTATTTTGGTATCACAAAAAATGTTTCTTTATTTTCTTCTAATAGCTTTCTATGTACTTAATTAGCAAAATTGAACCCTTGTACTTGTCCGAATTTGTAATATGAATCCTTCTATTTAACATCTTATCAATTGAACCCTCAACTCATTAAAGTACATCATTTTAAACCCTTTTCTCATCCGAAGAATGTGTGTGTAATACAAATGAATACACATAGAATTTCACATTATTTTTAATGTCATGTAAGAAATTAATTTTTATTAATAATCAAATACCTACCCTCCCCCATCCCCCCACTCCTCTCTTCTTCTTCTTGAATGAATACGCCACCTTCATTTCTTCCTCCATTTTCTTCTTTATTTCTTCCCTCTTTCTTCATCAAAATCCTCCACCCCTCCTTCTACTCTTCTTCTTCTTCAGATCCTTTCCTTCATCCCTATTTCTCTTCTTTAAATTCTTTCTCTTCTACTTCTTCTCTTCTTCTTCTTCTTTTTTTCAAATTTTTTATAAATCACATTGTGAGTAGGGATATGAAAATTGAATTTAATTGGGGTTATTATTTCAAATTCAATATTTCAAAGATTTGCATCTATATTTTAGAGATTAAAATTTGAGATTTTTGTATATGGATATGAATTGAATTTAATTGGATTTATTATTTTTTGTAATTTCTTTCTTTGATTTGATGATTGTTATTTAGTAAAAATTATTTTCTCAATTATTAATTAATCTTTGAAGGTGGTAAAATGGAGAAAAATGGAGGACATGGGTTGGGGGTAAAGAAACCCAAGTGGGGTGAGGGAAAGAAGAAAAGAATAAAGAAAGAAAATGGGGAAAGAATGGAGGTGGGTAGGCGGGGGTGAGGGTAAAAAGATTTTTATTTTATTTTTTATTTATTTAATAATTTTTTTAATAAAAAATTTCATCTGTAAGCGCGAAAAATGCGTGACATCATGCACTTTCTCCAGTTCAACCATTAAGTTGCCACATAGACTTGGTCAACGGTCAAAAGGGTTTAAAATGGTGTATTTCGATGATTTGAGGTGTTCAGTTGGTAAAAGATTAAGTAGAACGGTCATAATACAAATTCGGACAAGCAGAAGGGTCCAAAAAATCATTTTGCCTACTTAATTAGGGAAAGTAAGTGACATAGTCATGAAATGTAGTTAAGTGATTTTTATGATACCTAAATAAAATTAAGTGACCTTTTTGTTATAAAAACAATCTAAATCGAGTAACCATCCGCAAAACTAAACCCATAATTTGGGTTATACTAACTTTAATTGATTGTTTTAAGTGAGGACCAGCTTAGGAACAAATCAAATACCGATTGACACCTTTATGTACCCTGTTAGCGGAAACGTGAAATAAAGAATAAGAGAAAGAACACAAAATTTAACGTGGTTCGGATCCGAATGATCCTACGTCCACCAGAGAACAACCGTCTTTAAATATTAACAAAGAAAGGGGAGAGATCCCAAATATACCTAAGAGAATTGCTTCTCAACTCTCTACTCTTACAATGTATTTTGCTATGAATTCTAGGATGATTTCAACAATGAAGAATGGTCATCCTTTTATAGATGGCCAAACTTGGGCTCCAAGCACAAAATAAGAAAAGGAAAAATAAATAGAAAAATTGTCCTCCACAAATTTTGTTTGACCTCCAAGTTCATTCCCTAGCCAAGTAAATTGGCACATGGAATTTTCTTCCACATGGGTTTGACCCCACAAAGAAACCAAAACCAACTCTTTCAATCTCCACCTTGGTTTGCGTTTCGAGCATGCGTATGAACAACTTTGGCCAAAACTTCTAAGCTTACTGGGCAACCCCGTTATAAGAAACAAGAAGAATCAAACTTTTGTTGAACATACTAGCTCCACCTAGCAGTTGTTCTCCCACAGTTGCATCAGTTGATGCATAACCCCGCCAAGTCCTTGCAGTGTGCAAACTTGGCGAGCGGAACTATCTTGGTCAGCATGTCTGTAGCGTTATCATATGTGATAACCTTCACGACCTTGATAGTTCCCTCTTCAACGACATCTCGAATGAAATGGAATCTAACATCAATGTATTTGGTGTGCTCATGAAATCTTTGATTTTTAATCAAATGAATAGAATTTGACTATCACATTTTAGAGTTGATTCCAGCTGAACCAAACTTAATTCTGCCACCAAACCTTTCAACCAGATAACTTCTTTTACTGCCTCTGTTGTAGACAGAGCGACAATCGACTGTAAAGTCGATTTCCAACTAACGGCACTGCCAACGAGAGTAAAGATGTATCCAGTTGTGGACCTCCTTCTATCAAGATCCCCAGCATAGTCAGAATCGACATAATCGAGAAGTGAAATACCTTCACCTTTATGTAAGGTTAGGCCAACATTAGAAGCTCCTTTGAGATATCTTAATATCCACTTGACAGCTTCCCAATGCCACTTTCCTGGGTTGGCCATGTACCTGCTTACCATACTTACAGATTGAGCAATATCTGGACGTGTGCATACCATAGCATACATAATGCTACCAACTGCGCTAGCATAAGGAACCTTTGACATATGCTCCACCTCATCTTCAGACTGAGGTATTTGTAACTCTGAAAGTTTAAAATGAGGAGCTAACGGTGTACTTACAGGCTTGCTCATATGCATATTGAATCTCTCAAGAACCTTTTCGATGTACCTCTTTTGAGAAAGATGTACAACACCGTCTTCTTTTGAAATCTCCATTCCAAGGATTTTCTTTGCAGCTCCTAAATCCTTCATGTCAAATTTCTTGCTCACATAGTTTCTTCAAAGTATTTGTCTCTGTGATGTTGTTAGCAGCAATAAGCATATCATCAACATACAATAGTAAATAAATCATAGAGCTACCAGACATCTTCTTGTGATACACACAACTATCAAATGCACTCCTTGAGAATCCATGTGTAGTCATGAATGCATCAAATCTCTTGTACCACTGTCTAGGGGATTGCTTCAAACCATACAAAGACTTCTTCAGTTGGCATACATGATCATCTTTTCCCTCAGCTAGAAAACCTTCAGGCTGATCCATATAGATTGTCTCTTATAGATCACCATGCAAGAAAGCAGTTTTGACATCAAGTTGTTGAAGCTCCAAGTCAAATTGGGCAACCAATGCTAGTAGCACGCGAATTGAGCTATGCTTCACAACCGGAGAGAAAATCTCATTGTAATCAATTCCCTCCTTTTGACTGAAACCTTTTGCAACCAATCTCGCCTTGAACCTAGCATTTTCCACTTCTAGAATTCCCTCTTTCTTTCTATAGACCCATTTGCATCCAACTGTCCTCTTCCCCTTTGGCCTTTCAACTAAGACCCATGTCTGATTCTTGTAAAGAGATTCCATCTCTTCTATCATGGCTAACCGCCATTGTGCAGCATCCTTGCAAGAAGTTGCTTCAATATACGAGGAGGGCTCAAGATCCTTAATCTCTTCTTCTGCAGCTACGAACGCATATGCAATCAGATTTGCTTGCTCTATAAGGCGTTTCGGCTTCCGTATCTGCCTTTTGTCCCTTCCCTTCACAATTGTGTATGGTTCATTGACAGCAAGTTCTTCAAGATCTACATCTTTTGACTCATCAACTTGAGTCTCTTGATCCTTCTCCTTGGTAAGCTCCACCTGCTCATTGTTCTCGTTTCCTAATAACTCCACAGAAACTTTACGAGGATCAAGTATAGAGGATTCATCAAAGGTAACATCTCTACTAACTACAAATTTGAGTAAAGACAAAAACCAAAGTTTGTACCCTTTTACTCCATCCACATACCCTACGAATATGGCCTTCCTAGCCCTTGGTTCAAGCTTTTCTTCATTAACATGATAATAAGCTGGACACCCAAATACTCGCAAGTATGAATAGTTAGAGGGTTCACCTGACCATACCTCATTCGGAGTCTTAAAGTCAATCGCTGTTGCTGGGGATCGATTGAAAATATGAGAAGCAATGTGAACTGCTTCAACCTAAAACACTTTGGACATTTTGGCTTGTAGGAGCATACAACGAGCCTTTTCAAGAAGAGTTCTGTTCACCCTTTCGGCAACTCCATTCTGCTGTGGGGTGTGCCTGACCGTCTTATGTCTTGAGATCCCATGAACCTTGCAGAAATCATTAAACTCTTCACTGCAAAACTCCAAGCCATTATTTGTGCGAAGATACTTGATTTTCCGCTCCATTTGATTCTCAACCAATATCTTCCACTCCTTAAATGCTTCAAAAGCATCACTTTTTGCCTTCAAGAATCGCACCCAAACCTTTCATGAAAAATCACCAATAAATGTGAGAAGATACCTCTTTCCACCCTTCGATGGAACTTTAGAGGGACCCCATAAATCTGAATGGATGTAGTCTAGCACCCCTTCCGTCTTGTGCTTGCTAGTGCTGAACCTGACCTTCTTCTGCTTCCCTAGGACGCAGTGCTCACAAAACTCAAGTGTGCTGATCTTCTCACCATTCAAAAGGTTTCGGTTGCTCAACATCTCCAATCCTCGTGCGCTCATATGACCCAGTCTCATATGCCATAATCTTGCTTTGTCATCATTTGATAACTGCACGGTAGATGCATTAACAGAGCCAACAATGGTGCTTCCTATCAGTGTATAAAGGCCATCCTCCAGCTTGGCCTTCAGCATGACTAAAGAACCTTTAGTCACCTTCATAGTTCCTCCTTCGCTCATGTACTTGTAGCCTTGTTTATCCAGAGTACCCAGGGAGATCAAATTTTTCTTCAGATTAGGAACATGACGAACTTCTGTAATAGTCCTCATAATTCCATCATGGCAGCGAACCCGAACTGAGCCAATGCCAACTATTTTACAAGTTGCATTATTTCCCATTACTACGGTTCCTCCACTTTTCTCGTAGTTGTTGAACCAATCTCGTCGAAATGTCATATGCAGAGTACAACCAGAGTCTAGCACCCATTTGTTTCCATAGACTCCACTATTGCATGATGTTGTAAGTACATATTCATTATCAGAATCATGCGCCTGTTCAACAATGGATGCACTCGCCTTTTCTTTGGATTTTGACGTCGGGCAATCTCGTTCAAAGTGCCCCTTCTTGTAACAGCCCCAACATTCCGCATTCTTCTTATTCACACGAGACTTCGATCTGTGCTTTGATTTGCTCCTTCCCTGTTGGCTAGTACGACCTCTCACAAAGAGTCCACTAGCTTCATCATCTTTGTCTCCTTCAAAATGCCTCCGTACATCACAATAGTTAAGTGCTTGCCTCACTTGCTCAAGAGTGATAGGCTCCTTGCTATACATCATTGAATTCTCAATATCACGATATTTTGAAGTTAATGAAAATAGCAAAGCACATGCTAGCGTCTCCTCATTCTTTTTAATTCCGACAGTCTGTAAGTCCATGACAAGTTTATTAAACGCATCTAGATGGTCTTGCAACAAAGTACCCGACTTCATCTTAAATGTGTGAAGACGCCGTTGTAACAACATCCTTGTTGTCACCGACCGGTCCTGGTAAAGCCCTTGCAGCTTGTCCCATAACTGTTTGGCCATCTCGTCGGTACCTGTACTCACTTCACAGAGCAAGTTAGGTGCAAGGGACAGTTGGATGACACTCAATGCATCGCCTTCAATCTTCTCCTTGTCGGAATCCGATGTACCATCAGGGTACTTTCCGTCAATAGCATGGATTGAACCTTCCCTCCGCAGTAACGCCATTATCTGGATCTTCCAGATATTAAAGTTGTTGCGCCCACTAATTCTATCAATTTCAAATTTCATGGAACTCATCGTTACTTGTTCTTCCTCTTCTACTACAGATAGTATTTGGAAATACAGAAAACCAAAGTAATTCCTTTCTGATGTGGAAGTTCAGACTGTGCTGCAACCACAGAGCATACTCAGACAGAACCTTGGCTCTGATACCAATTGTTAGCGGAAACGTGAAATAAAGAATAAGAGAAAGAACACAAGATTTAACGTGGTTCGAATCCGAATGATCCTACGTCCACCAGAGAACAACCGCCTTTAAATATTAACAAAGAAAGGGGAGAGATCCCAAATATACCTAAGAGAATTGTTTCTCAACTCTCTACTCTTACAATGTATTTTGCTATGAATTCTAGGATGGTTTCAACAATGAAGAATGACCATCCTTTTATAGATGGTCAAACTTGGGCTCCAAGCACAAAATAAGAAAAGGAAAAATAACTAGAAAAATTGTCCTCCACAAATTTTGTTTGGCCTCCAAGTTCATTCCCTAGCCAAGTAAATTGGCACATGAAATTTTCTTCCACATGGATTTGACCCCACAAAGAAACCAAAACCAACTCTTTCATACCCCTTTTGTTCCGTTTATTTGCAAAATATGCTCTTTAGGCAACGGACTCTGAACGTGTAGCTCGATAAACGTCTAGTAATATTTTAAAAATTTATGTATTGGACAAAGTAAATCAAGACCCCGACGTGAAAGGATGTTGGAGACAAAAGGAATTTGTTCGCATGTTAATATAGTTATGGACCAGATACATATCATTGCCTTTGGCTTGGAGCAATATTCAATAAAACATTATTTAAATATGGTCGCTTTTGAGCTGACATTTAACTTTATCTATACTTGGTTTTCGCATACAATGGCATGAAACTCGATTACGTATATTGATTGTTCGTCCACTTCAAACGCTCAAAACAAACAATTTTCCGTGTGAAATGACAGGCATTGGTTCGATATATTCGGTGTTACAGCACCAAATAGGTTCCACAAGTAGATTTGTAGAGCGTAGGATGTACGCAAACTTTACCCCTAACTTACCTTTGTGGAGTAGAGAGTTGTTTCCGATGCACCCTCGGCCCATTGTATATGTATGCGAACGAAAATAAATACATACAGTGTTTCATGCGAAACGTTCATTCAATACAATGATGAGACAATATAGGCCAAGGAATTAAGATCTGTAATTCCCTTTTCCTTAGAATTTGATTAATGAGGCATCTACACCCTACAATCAGAAACTACATCACAACAGAACTGAAAATTAAGTTAACATATGAGGAGTTCGATTTCGCCAATGCTTATATTGAGATTTTATGGAGTCAGTTGGAAAAACTCGAATTGATTGAAAAGCCTCGTCGACTAATTGTTTCGCTTTTTCTGCATAATTCTTCCAAAGAGAGAACTCCAGCAACAATTACGCGTTGGGGGTCGATAAAAGATGGAATTCATTGACCGGCTCCCCAGTTGCTAATGCATCTAATTTTCCATCGCAAAGAGAATCAGAATTTATCTTGATGCCTTTACCGTAGGCAGCAATGAGAAGAGCCTCAGCTCGACCTGGAACATTAAGAAAGAATCATGAAATAACATTTAGATGGTGTAAATAAGATCTTATGCAACATCTATTAATCAAGCATTGTATTTGATATACATTCTTCGGTGGGTGTTCAGTGCTTGAAAGAGAGGTCCTATATATAGGAATTTTGCCAACTAGAAGTGCTGGGAAATGAGTTCCAACTTAGTGTTCAAGGCCAAAACACAGAAACTTGAAGAAGAGTAAAGTGATCGGAAAGAAGAAATAAAAAGAGGAGACAAACTTATACACTACATGTAGGAGCAAGTATGACATACAATGTTTAGGATCAAGATGGACTACAATGAAATGATACCCTTCGAGCTTTGGTTCAATAGTAAAGGTAGTACACACGGGATGTGTGGAAAACACACGGGATGTGTGGAAAGCACACACCATGGATTTGAATCGTGATGTGAACTGGAAAAGTAGAGTGGCAGATCCATTATCAACCAAGTTCCACAACTGGAAATTGTGAATTTCTTGGTTATAAAGAAAGATCAAATAAAATGTGACACCCTGAGTTTCCAATCCCACAGCCAGAGAGCAGCAAGGAATTTGAACAAGTTATCTTGGAAAAGTTGCCAGGGAGTCAAAAATTGATGTCGGATTCAAGGACATCGTCCACAACAAAAAGGCTCAGGTTGAGTATAAGACTAGTTTTTTTCTCCTTTTTTTTTAAGATTAGTCTCTCCTAGAGAGAGATATACTCCTCCGGATCAGTTATTTTCACTAACCATTATCCGTTACAAGAATCAACATGTCACTGCCTGTTATACTCCCTTTATAGATAGATGAGTAATCTGCTAAAATGACTTACTTCGGTTGACAAGTTACACAAAACAGTAAAATATAAGAAGCCATAGATCTTTTTTCAGAAATAGAAATGCTTAGCAGATGAAGTCTAAGTATACCTACCATGATCTTTCTTCCTTTTTAATAAAGAACTCAAAGAGGGAAACAATGAACATGCTAGTTCCCTGCTATAATCCTGCAAAGAAAATTAACAAAAACAACAGATATTAGATGATGACCCCAGGAAATCTGCAGTTGCTGATATTTTCTTTTAAAAAAATTCTTGGTACAAAACTGCAAGAGAGAAAACAAGTAGTTTTGCTCGGAACAGAGAGAGAAGCTCTCCCTTCTCTCTGAAAAGTCCCCCACTAATTACTCAAACAGAGTTCTAAAATGATTACAAACATCCCAATCCCTCTACCCACCAAATCACCGGATCCAAACTATGATCTCAAGGAACAAAAAGCATCTGGGAAGGTCTCAATAAAGAGCCAGAAACCCAGAAGATGAACTTCAAAAAATCCTAATGACACCAGTTCCCCAAGATCCTCAATTAAACCATAGCCAAAGTAATGATTATCAGATGACGATAGATGATTCTAGTAATGAGGGATCAAATCTTGGGCATATGGAATCGGATGACATAATTACCCTCACACAGGAAGATAGAAACCGACTCTACAGACCTTGGTCTTTTTCAGTAATAATCAAATTATTAGGGGAAAAAATGAGCCATCAATACCTAAAGAAACGATTAAATAATCTATGGAGAACAATGGAAGAAATCATCCTAATAGATCTAGGATCGGACTATTTCATAGTCAAATTCCTTAAAGAAGAAAATATGCTAAAAGCTCTACAAAATGGCCCATGGTTCATTAATGGGTTTTTTCTATCCGTGAAGAAATGGCAACCAAACTCTGTTGCATCTACAGCGAAAGAAACTACTAATGCTATAGCAGAACTCCCCACAGAATTTTACGACCACTCTATAGCAAAGTGGGGAGGAAATTAGGAAGATTAGTTAAAACAGATGTATGCACCTCTGCAACACTGAGAGGTAGATATGCTAGAATCTGTGTTGAGGTACCTATGAACGTTGCCATTAAAAAACACATATTCATAGGATCGTACCATCAAAAGATTGTGTATGACGGAGCGAATATACTATGCACCGCCTGTGGACATATTGGTCATACTAGTGGGTTCTGTCCAAAGACAATGAAGCACACAACAATGGATGCCACAAAAGAACAAGAGAGAAACACAACAACTGATTTTGTACAGAGCAACCAACCAACGATTCAAGCAACGCCACCCACAGAGGAACAATGGCAAACAGTCAAATTCACAAAGGGGAGAAAACAAATCAAGCAAAACAGAACGAGCCAGCAAAACCTTGAACAAGATCCAGGTATTAGCGTTAACATTTTTCATGCCTCAACAGGTAAATTTCTTGAATCAAAAATTTATAATTATAAAGCAAAAAATCCTGCCACTGCTTCATTAAATACCAATAATAGTTTTGACAACTTAAAAGTGGTGGACCCCACCATTAATCTTCCGCAAAAAACAAAGAACATAACAACAAATCTTACTGAGGAAAATTCAACCATGGAAGATGGTGACATCAACAATCACGTCATTAACCAGGGGTTAGTTTCAAACCCATCTACTAACCATGGTTTAGAAATTAATAATCTACCTAACCAAAGTTTTTTTTTTTTTTTTTTTTTTTTTTTTTTTTTTTTTTTAGTAAAATAGATATTTATATTAATACTTAATGTGCATCATTGTGTGGAGTGCTTGGTCTGGTGGTTAAAGCTCCACCTTTCACGTGAAAGGTCTGCAGTTCAAACTTTTGAAGGGGAGCCTTGGAGTAACTGGTAAAGTTGCTGCCATGTGACCAGGAGGTCACGGGTTCAAGCCTTGGAAACAGCCTCTGGCAGAAATGCAAGGTAAGGCTGCGTACAATACACCCTTGTGGTGGGGCCCTTCCCCGGATACCGCGCATAGCGGTAGCTTTAGTGCACCGGGCTGTCCTTTTTTACTTAATGTGCATCATTACAAGATAGTGAGGCGGCAACGCCTGGAATGAGTACAGTAGGTACATTAGCTACATTAGATGGTACATTAGTAGATACAGTGGTAGAAGCAATAGTGCGATAACAAAAAGCTATAGGGACTAGCCGCTTTGGTCTTACAAAAGTAGTTCCTACTTTGGCTTCCAACACGTGGCTAACAAACAAGGGTGGAACTGTCCATTCTAGTAAGCTATTGTAGTAGTCAGCTAGTGCTCCCTCCTTTGCCAACGCGTCTGCCACCTTATTTCCTCACGATAGCTATGTAGTGCGGGCAAGTTTCCTAGCTGTCGAAGTAGCTCCCTGCATTCAAAGATTATGTTAGTGTAAGAGGGATGACCTTTTTAGATCAGTGATATAATTACCTCTGAGTCAACAGTGATGGACAACGGTGTTAGTTGGTTCTTGTGTGCTATCCGTAGTCCATATAATAGAGCCATCAGTTCTGCTCTAGTATTGGTGATGTTTTTGTAGCTTCTCATGAAGCTTATTATCCATTCACCTTAACTATAACACTAATTTGAGTTCTAACCAAACTTATACTATCTCAAAATCTAACCACACCTGTTAACTCCACCATGGTTATCTTTAACCAAATCCCTATTCTAACCCCTACTACAATCACATCGCCGCCTATAGCAAATGCCAACTCACGCGCTCCATTGGCAACACTCATTCAAACAGTAACTTAACACTAAATGACCAATCTACCCCCACATCAACAAATATCTCTCCACCGCCATTAGAGATTGCCAACATGGAATCTCATTCAACCACATATGACAAATCTTTTCCCCTCAACTCTAAAATCTTCATTAAATCTTCAAACTGTGAAATAGTTCCTAACCCCCAACCTTCCAAATTCTTCTAGAAATAATTTTAATAATAAAATTTTTGACAACGTGGACAACAATAACAATACTGCACCTTTTTAGATATTCCTAGTACCTCAGTGAAGTTAACTGATAATATAAGCACTTCTATAAATGCTCACTTCATCCCAATAGAATCTACCACTATCGAATTACCTATTATAGACAATGCCAAGGCTTTATCTTTTGTCCCAACAGAGACATTCCAACATGAATCGCTTCCCCTCCACAAACTACAACCAGGCGAACAACAACCAAGCCAATCCTCACCAAAATGTAGCCAATCTAATCATCAACCCCCCTCCTCCATTCCCAAAGAACCCCTGCTTGCTAGGGAACCATATGGTTTATGGCACACCACCGCCGAAGAACCACAATCTCGTCTCATGGATGGAATCAACCATGCAAGGTCATGCTATAACACTGAGTGTGATACTGGGCGAGAGAGAAGTTTTTGTAGTGATCCAAAACCCTGCTTATCTGGCCCAAGTTGCGACGGCGATACTCCGGGCAACAACAGAGAATTACTACAACCATCTTTGGTTGGCAGCAACCCTCCCTCCACCCAATTATGCTATGCCACAGATGCCGTTTTTCCATCCCCAAGGTCCGGAATTGCCGATCCAAAACCCATTGTTACCAGTTGTGAATGGGAATCAAGCAAATCAGCCCGTCTTTCCAATGCACCAACTCCAGATGGATCTACTGATGAATCAAAGGAATCCTCACTATCAGTTGGTGGAACCTCTTCCTTACTACCCACCTGGGTATATGCACCATCGGGAGAGCTCAAACAGGCCGATCCCGAACAACATTGCATCGACCTCGTAGGTCCACATGATACCACGTATTCCCTCCCCTCCCAGTAGTACCAAATATTCAGGAAAATATAGACGTACAAGAAATAGAGGAAGCAATAGAATAAATGAGGGAAACAAGGATAGAAATACTAGTACTAAAAAAGAAGTAGGAGTGATAGTGTACAAAGAGATGTTCATAAAAAAAGTCATCCTTATTTGTCCACCAAATATGTTGAAAAGCTCTCTAGATATAAGGATTCCATCCACTCTGGCAATTGGAAACTTTATAGTGGTGATGAACCCAACAATGAGGGACCTAAGCTCTCCAACTGTGGAGGAGGAAACTCCACCACTAACCCTCAACAGATCCATGAACATAATAATATGGAACTATAGAGGCTGTAATGGCCCTGAGTTTAAGAAAAACCTTAGAGCAATAGTAGACTAGCACAAGCCACCTTTGGTTGCCCTATTGAAAACCAAGATGCAAGATCATCAAACTCTACTGGATAGTTTTCCTTTTACTAGGATGATAGAAGTAGCTGCAATTGGAAACTCTGGTGGCATTGCAGTCCTTCCTTTGGGATGATGGCATCCTCGAGCTAGACGACATTGCTACAATTGACCAGGAAATCCATGCCATGGTGAAGGTAATTTCCAGTAATTAATCTTGGTTGCTAACATGTATTTATGCTAATCTCGGTTGCTAACTTGTAGAAATAATCGTAATACTGTATGGAAAAAACTTCAAACTATCAAAGATGCCTATCATGGGCCCTGGCTCATGGGAGGAGACTTTAATGAAGTCATGTGTAATTTAGATAAAAAAAAAAGGAGGCAGACCTATAAGTCAACCCCGTACAATTGACTTTTGGACAACTGTCAACTATTGCGAAATGATTGATTTAGGTTATAAAGGAACTAGATACACGTGGCTGAACAAATGGATTAAAAACAAAAGCAAACTGATCCCTGAAAGACTTGACCCTTTTTTTGCTAATAATGATTGGTTACTTAAATATCCAGACTCCCAAATACACCATTTACCTCGTACACACTCAGACCATTTTACCCTACTCCTAACCCTAGATGTGACTAAAAATAATAATATAAGCAAAAAGCAACTTTTTAGATTCGAAACCATGTGGGCCTCCCATCCGGAACTAGAAAAAATTATTTTAAAAATTTGGGGGTCCACCAAAGGTCTTAAAGAAATTATCCCGGAATTTGAAGAAGATGTTGAAGTCTGGAAATAAAAAAACCTTTGGCAATATATTTGTTAGAAAAAGGACCTTACTAAATAGGATCAATGGTACACAAAACTCCCCCTACTACCCCCACTCCTCCATCTTAATTAACTTGGAAACTTCTCTAGTCAAGGAATATAATTACATCCTCCAACAAGAGAAGGATTTTTGGAAACTAAAATCCCAAATTGGCTAAGTGATGGTGACGCTAACACTAAATTCTTTCACATCTCAACCCTAAATAGAAGAAGAAGGAATAGAATTTTAGCTCTAAAAGATGAATCAGGAAACTGGCTAGATGACCATAGGCATATTTTGAACCATGCTGCCAATTATTTTGAAAAGTTATTTCTCACCAACATGGAATCCTCCCCTAATAACTTGATCACTTCTAATAACTTAACCCTAACCGGGGAGGATATACAACTCCTAAGTAAAAATCCTACCAAAGAGGAAATTTGGGAATCCATCAACTCCTTTTCTCCTTTAAAAGCTCTTGGGTCTGATGGATTACATCCTTTCTTCTACCAAAAGTACTGGAATATAGTAGGTGACTCGGTGACCTACTTTTGCATGAATAGCTTTAACACTTGCTCCATTCCCAAAGCGGCCAACCGTACCCATATTTGCCTAATCTCTAAAACTAAAATTGCTACCTCCCTACTAAATTTCAGACCCATTAGTCTTTGTAATACTAACTATAAAATAATCACTAAGCTTATTGCTAACAGACTAAAACCCTTTATGGATAGGTTCATTGGACCATACCAAACAAGTTTCCTTAAGAACAGACAGGCCATTGATAATGCTATAATAATTCAAGAAACTATTACTTACCTTCACAAAATGAAAGGTAAAAAGCTAATATGATCATTAAAATAGATCTTGAAAAGGCTTTTGATAAACTAGAATGGTCCTTTATCCACCAAATGCTAACTTATTTTCAAATACCCCCCAATCTTCTCAAATTAATTATGAACTGTATAACTACTAATGAAACTTCCATATTAATCAGTGGAGACCAAACAAGATTCTTTAAAATGAGTCGGGGTATTAGACAAGGTGATCCCTTATCACCTTATATCTTCATACTATGCATGGAAATGCTTTCCCAATTAATAGAGCATGAAGTGCAAGTAGGGAATTGGATACCAGTATCAATTTCCCCAAAAGGCCCCAAAATATCTCCTCTTCTTTGCCGATGATTTAACCTTGATGGCTAGAGTCAATAACGAGAATTGTAATAGCATAGCAAGAGTCCTTAGACAATTCTGTTATCAATCAGGTCAATCCATCAATACAAATAAATCAAAAATTATTTTTTCTAAAAATTGCTCCTGTGAACTCTCCACTATGGCAACCTCAATACTAGGCATAAAAGAAGGGAAGTTATTTGGAAAGTACCTAGGCTTCCCCATACTTAATGAACAACTTACAACTAATGATGACCAATTCATCATTGACAACTTACAAAATAAATTAAATGGGTGGAAAACCAAACACCTTAACATAGCAAGACGCACCGCACTAGTAAAATCTACTCTTAGTAATATACCCACCCATGTAATGCAGATTAATATGCTTCCTGATAATATCACTGAAAATATTAACAAGATCCAAAGATGATTTATATGGGGCTCCACAAACACAAAAAGAAGGATTCATCTATTAAGTTGGAATACCCTAAACGCGGCATAAAAATCAGGGTGGTCTAAGCTTACAGGACGCAAAAATTAAAAACCTAGCACTAGCCACCAAATTAGCATGGAGATGCTTCAATGAGAAAGATAAATTATGGGCCTCCATGCTAATCAATAAGTACACCAAAAACAAAAACTTCCCTACAAACCACCGCACCAAAACAAGTAGTAGAATATGAAAATTTTTACTAAAGGGCTGGGGAATATGCTCGTAAAACATTTTTTGGGCAGTAGGTAATGGAGCAACAGCTTCCCTATGGAATAATAACTGGATACCTAACCAAAATAATCTACGATCCTTAATTCATGGTCCCCTGAAACAAGAGGAAGATTTCAGAGTTCAAGACATTATTGAAAATGGTATATGGAACCTAGAAAATCTATCCATTGAATTTCCCACAGACATTATAAACTTAATTAGAAGAGTAGATATCCCTAACTATGATGGGTTAAGGGATAAACCCTCTTGGCAGCACACTACCACTGGCCAATTCTCAACAAAATCAGCATATTGGGCCATTAAAGATCACCAACCCACATCAAAAAAATCTACTATTAACTATAAATGGATATGGAAACTCAAATGCCCTAATAAAACAAAAACTTTCTTATGGCTCTGTAGACATGACAGATTACTCACTAGTAACTATCTAAAATCCATTGGAATAGACATAAACCCCCTATGCTACCACTGTGGACAGCCTGAGAGCTGTAAACACATATTCATCAATTGCAAAAAGGCCAAGACCTTTTGGAGGAAGATAGGTCTGGAAAACTATATTGAAAGATTAAAAACATCTCACGGTGATTGGTTAGATTCATTACGAAGGATTAATAAATACAAATTTGAAAACTCCATTGACTGGGACACGATCTTTCCCTTTTACATCTGGAGCATTTGGCTCACGAGGAATGATAATTATCATAATAAAACCAACAATTCTATCTCAACACAACTTCCCATGAGTAGAGCACTGGAATATGCCATGTTTTCAGGGAAATTTAAAACAAATCAACCAAAACATACCAATACATTAAATGGCAACCCCCTAATCAAGGCTATAAATTAAAAACTGATATATCATCACTAGGTAATCCAGGCAAAGGTGGCATAGGAGGGGTAATAAGAGATAAAAAAGGTGAATGGATAATAGGCTTCATGGGAAGCTACAAAAACATCACCAATACTAGAGCAGAACCGATGTTTGTATTACAAGGACTACGGATAGCACACAAGAACCAGCTAACACCGTTATCCATCAATGTTGACTCAGAGGTAATTATATCACTGATCCAAAAAAACCATCCCTCTTACACAAACATAATCTTTAAATGCAGGGAGCTACTTCGGCAGCTAGGAGACCCGCCCGTACTACATAGCTATCGTGAGGCGAACAAGGTGGCAGACGCGTTGGCAAAGGAGGGAGCACTAGCTGACTGCTACAATAGCTTATTAGAATGGACAGTTCCACCTTTGTTTGCTAGCCACGTGTTGGAAGCAGACAAAATAGGAACTACTTTTGTAAGGCCAAAGTGGCCAGCCCCTATACCTTTTTATTATTGCAATACTACTTCTACCACTGTATCTACTAATGTACCATCTAATGTAGCTAATGAACCTACTGTACTCACTCCAGGCGTTGCCGCCTCACTATCTTGTAATGATGCATATTAAGTATTAATATAAATATCTATTTTACCCAAAGAGAGAGAGAGAGAGAGAGAGAGAGAGAGAGAAAACAAGTACAAACTACTACGTATTTATGTTCAACTAAACTAATTGCAGGAACTTTAATAACCTTGTTTGAGCGTTCTCTTGTAAGTTGAAACTCACTCTTCCACGCACTTGATGGCACAGGAGTAACGGAAAATCCAGATGCAACTAACAACCCAATCCATAGTCCATAGCCGAATCCCCCACTCCACCAACCCTTGATGCAGTAAAGATATATTGATAAATAGTGTACCAACAAAATAAAATACAAATAAGATACAATAGACAAGTTCTTATCCACAAAATGGGGTTAAAACTTACCCACACCCAGTGTATACACCAAACCAATGTAATTTATCAACGGTTAAGTGATTAAATGAAGTCAAATACATGTTAATTAATCATGGTTAAGTAACATGATCTCTAAATTCAAACACATAGCATGCATGTATTGGCTTGGTGTATACACCAGGTGTGGTAAGTTTTACCGACAAACTGGTGATATTTCCAAGAAGGTAAATGGCCATCAACAAATATTTCACGTTTTAGCATTCATTAAGCCAAAAATTGGGGGTGGGGGTGGGGGGAGGACAAAGAAGTTATTCAGCACTGTCAAATGCAGAATTATTCGATGGTGCAAGATTTAAAGAGCAAGTGTACATGAAATAGCTATCGACATTTGAATAAAATAGATAGGCTAGTGGCAATACATACTAACATTCTTGTTAATAATATTGCTAACCTGCTTACCATCTTGTGGGTATGGAGTTGATTGTTCAATATACACGGTTGTTCCTGAAAACAAAATGAAATATCTCCTCTTACTCTACATGCTTATCCAAAAAAAAAAATTAAGAAACCATCAGATAGAGAATTTAATAATTCAACTAAGTTTGATAAGACCATAAATGGGAACAGATCGCTCATCTGCAAGGAAATTTACAATTACATCTACATGATTCCAACTAGTTGGGATCGGCTAGAGGAATGCTCAATATCCATCCTGCTCCATCTTGGCTCGTCTCATTCCACTATATCAACAAGGAAATTTGCAGTCCCTAATCCTCTGTGTGACTCCAAGAAAAGACAAGACAGCTTCTCAAAAGCCAAGCACTCCCACCTTTCTTCAGACTACATAATTATTTGAAACACAAGATAATGGTCTGAAGGATGAGGTTAGGAAAGAAGACATCTCACCGTCATCATATTCATTCAACTAGATAAATTTAAGTCTCAGTACACAGACATTTATTTTACAGAAGACACTAGAAAAATAAAACGGATTATTCGTTGAGTATCAAAGCCTTCCTCAGGTCAAAAAACTGTAAGCTGGAACTATTTCTGAAGTAGCAACAAGAGCATTTTCCAAAAAAAACCCCAAAAGAGGGGGAGAGAATGATCAACTAAAATCCTTCATTCCAGCCTCACACATATCGATTTTTCACTAACACTCTCTCCAATACTACATGCATCACTCCTTGCAATGTTATACGGATGCAGCATAAAGGACACTCATTCAAACAACAAGGCTAACACACTGAAGAATCGATGAAGAATTTATTTTGATGGCATCAATAGTTATCCTGCAAAAGAAATTAACTTATATAATATGATTCAGAATCTTTGCAAATATAACAGAATTCATATAAAGATGCATCAACTGCCTCCCCAGCCCACACCTACGTCCAGACACAGAAAACAGGACAGCAAATTAACAAAATATACCAAGAAACAAGTACTAATATTTAGTTTCTTGGTGAAGGGGAAAAAGGAAAAGAGTGCATTGTCACCTTCAATGTCAAACGAACAAACTAGCACAAAAATCTCAAGGAAATAGCAGAATCTACTATACAAATCGTTCAAACCAGATAACTGAGGCAGTTAAGAACAGATACTTGAAAGACTTCCAACATGACAACATTTGTTGTACCTAAAGGAGCTTCAAAACTTTGAAGCAACTGAACAATAGCTTTTGCGTCTAAGCGTTTCCGCACTCCTTTTCCAACAAGCACCTTCAAGTGAGGAGAATCAAATACCTGGAAATTGGAATAGGAAGTCAATGAGAAGTACACTTCAGATTTAGAGTAAATAAATTGGTGAAAAAGGTACTTAACTTTTTAGAGCACAAGACCTTTTCTTTCTTTCTTTCTTCCTTTTTGGTTGAGATTGATGGATATACATTCTCAACTCAGCTAACTCTATTGAACAATTACTGACAAAAGCTCCAATCAGCAATTATTAGTTGTTTGATTAACCCAACCCCACGCAAATCCCAAGAGCATCACCTGCGGTTACCCATTGCTTTTCCACCTTTAGTAACTCAAACTACCAACCTAATGGTTAGGAGAGAATCTTTATCACTAGAGGCGAGCAGCCCTCACTTGTCTCGGCAATTACTACTTGCAGTTTCAAAACTTAGCCAAGCTTCTAAGACAACGAACTTGGACTCAAAGCGTGAAAAGAACTATGTTACTACTGTTACTGACGAGAAAACATTAAAAGTTTATGTATATCTTTAAAAAGGTACAACTGCTAGATATAACATCGGCTTAAATACAATAAGGTCCATTAATGCTAGAAGAACAGACAACTGACATGCAAATAGAAATCAAAGATGAAAGCGACATCTAATTATGGCTCCTCAAGAACAACATATAAACGTGGAAGAACATAGTACAGTTAAAAATGCACCCAAGGATGTGGCCTAGTAGTCAATGAAGTGGGTTGAGAACAATGAGGTCATACGTTCAAATCCTAGTAGAGGCGAAAACACTAGGTGATTTCTTCTCATATGTCCAAACCTCGGTAGATAGAGTTACCTGGCACCTATGATGGTGGGAGGTAATAGGTACCAGTGAAATCAGTCGAGGTGGGCGCAAGCTAGCCCAAACGCAATGGTTATAAGTAAAAGTTAAAACGTGTTGCAACAATAACACAAACAACAATTACAATGACGCCTCAATCCCAAACAAGTTGTGGTCACATACATGGACCCTCACTGTCCACATCGCACCATTTAAGCCTGTTTCATTCTAGTATTATAAATAATTAGTTTTATAGCACTAGAAATTCTCCACATTTTTCATTGACATATAAGTCTCCCTCAAAACTAAAGTTCTCCCAGCTAACCTTGGACCTAAAGTAAACTGTACTAACATCACTAAACTTAATCAAGATAATTAGCATCACCTGCAAACAGGCATTCAAACTTGGTCTCATCTGACAAGTAAACACTCTAACTTTGAGTATGGGCATCTAGACACCTCAACTCGTCTTCATTGAGTCAATTGAATGCTTGTTCAACTAAAAAACTAATCATCTAGACACCTCCAAAATTTATACGTCACGTCAGCATCGGGATTTCACAAGACATGGTGAGAACAAGTTGAAGTGTTAGTTGACAGTTGAGTATGGACTATAGACACCACAACTCGTCTCCACTATGTCATTTGAACACTTCAATTTACAAAATGATCATCTAGACACCTCCCAAATTTATGTGTCACATCCGCATTGGGTGTCCACGATACAAAGTGAGGACGAGTTGAAGTGTTTAGTTGACAATTGAGATCAAGATTATTAAAAGGACATTTTGGTATATTCTACATATCTTTAATTTCATACCACAAGTTTAAAAATTCTTCTTTACTTTCTTAAACACTGTATCAAGTCAAACCAGACAATCAAATTGAAGGGAGTAAAAACATAAATAAATAAAGTTTAAGATTTATGTGTCACGTCAGCATCGAGTGCCATGAAACACAGTGTGGACGAATTGAAGTGTTTAGTTGACAGTTGAGATTAAGATTAAAAGGACATTTTGGTAAATTCTACATATTTTAATTTTTTTTAAAAACAAAATCAAAACTTTTTTTACTTTCTTAAATGTTACGTCAAGTCAAAACCAGACAATCAAATTGAAACAAAGGGCATGAAAATAAATAAATAACGTTCAGAACTTTATACTACCTGAGGAGGTTGATTTGGTTTCAAGAGTGCCAAAGCCCCAGTAGTATCCGGGTCAACTCCAATAACCCAACCAGCATTCTCACCCTTTGTACATTCAAATGGGCAGGACAAAGACTCCAACCAATCCATTTTCAGCTGAGTTTCAAGAATTCCCTTACTACCCCTACCCTTTACAACCCCATTTCTTGGAGAAACAGTGGATTCTTGAGATGGGTTTTGCTCTATGACAGGGGCATTTTTGGTAATGACTACTGAAGATGAAGATGAAGATGAAGATGAGAAAAGCTTGAATGCAGTAAATCGAATTGTGGGTATGACTTTTGAAGTAATTGGGGTCATGGATTGAAATGGCTGTTGGGTTTGTAGGATAATTTTTTCCATGAGAAAGAAGTTCCCCTACTTGGCAAGTGCTCGTTTTTCAAGATTTGTTTGTTATAGTTTGGAATGGAAATGGAAGGGAAATTTTTATTTTTTTTAAATAACGTGGTGTTCAGACCAGCTTGTATCTAATTCTATGGATAATTATCATCTTTCATCAATAACAGACATCAGCTAACTCTGTCTACCAAGGTCAAATGGAAGGGAAATATTTTTTGGCTTGTTTGGTACAAGGATATAATAATCTCGCAATAAAATATATAATGTTATAGAGAGTTGTTGTTACATACGTATAAAGATATTTGACGTTTAAATCTCATTTAACTGTTATAAATAAAAGTATGAAAATAATTACTTTAATAATTTTATATACCAAAAAGAGGACATATTTGTTAACCAATTTAACAAGAAATAAAAAAAAAGTGTGAATATAAAAAAGGAAATATTAGTAGTCTTTTCTCATGAAGTTATGGTCGGACATGATGAATACTCCCTCTAGTCCATATTAACTTAATTTGTGAGGTATTTTTTAATATTCAAAATAATTGAATTGTCGTGAAATTTCTTTCATTTTTGCCATTTATTTATGTTTTCTAGTTGATGAGTTCAAGAGACTTAATTGATCATATTTATGATTTTAATTTGACTTTAAAAGGGAAAAAGTGGAGAGCGATATTCAATTTATGCCCTAATTTTTTTCTTAACAGATGTGCATTGCCTCACAAATTAAGTTAACATGGAGTAAAGGGAGTACTATTTAAATAAAATAAAAATTCATTTTAGATATTCGTACTTGATATTTTTTTTGTGCATGAAATTAATGATGATTATCATAAATATTTTGATATTTTATTTTATACAGTACATAATATATTTTTTATAGGATATAATCTTACATAATATTTGAATTTGACTATTATAGAGAAGTAATTTTACAAAGAGTGTACTGTTATAATGAACGATATTACTATTATAAGTATAATGATTGTTATAGATAAGTAAAATATAACATGAAAAATTGAGCTATTATAATAAAATGTTATTATAACGAGGAATCGTTATATTGATATTTGACTGTATTTGATCAGGAGTATTACTTAGTTTTGGAGTTATTTATTCTATCGTTTACGCTATAATGATGGAATAAACTATTCCACATACATAGTACGATAACTTATTCTATGGAATATATTAATTCATGGGATAACTTTATTTATCTTATTTTCATGCCAAATGACCCCTTATGATTGAAGGGTAATCAAGAAAAATTGTTCGGATTTGGGTGCCAAGTTCTTTAGAGAAAATGGCCAAAGTGGTCTTTTAATATTTTTGGAATTGGAACATTTTGGTCATTGATATATCTGTTGACACATATGGGTCGTTTGGTCGGATACGTAAAAATAGTATTGAATATAATGTATTATTAATATTGAAATTAGCAATGTAAGAATTAGTTATGTTGATATTATATTTTTATTTACTATTTAGTTTGGTATATTAAAAATAACATACATTGTATAATTTATAAAAATAACCTTCATTGCATCCTTAAGTTAAAAAAAATTCTTGGCTACAACAATCACGTTGCATCCTTAAGTTCACATTTTTTCTTGGATTAGGGGTGGGCATAAAAACCGGAGAACCGAAAAACCGAACCGAACCAAATTAGTTCGGTTCTTCGGTTTCGGTTCTTCGGTTCTTCGGTTCGGTGTTGGTTTTTTTTTTTGGTATTTCGGTTCTTCGATTCGGTGTTTGGTTTGAGGGTTTCGGTTCTTCGGTGCACCGAAGAACCGAAATACCAATTAATTAAATTTTTAAAAAAATATTTATATTACATTTCATTTTCACATTTATATTAAAAGAAAAACCCACTAGCACTAGTTGTCAGGCCAGACCCATATATTTCTATTTTCTACAATCTACCCTAATTCCTTATGCACATTTACATTTCTATCTTCTGACTTCTGTTAGTCTGCTACTGCTATGTTATTATTAATATTTAGAGTGTTGTTGCCATGTTATATTAAGACTTTAAGTATAGCTGCTAGTCTGCTGCTGCTACTGCTATGTTATTAAAATACTAGTATGACTGCAGGTGCTAATTTGCCATGTTTTTGGATTTTATAAGAAATTATGGATATATTTTGATATTTTTATTTCTCACTTGCAACTTGCACCGAAAAACCGAATTAAAAAAACCGAATAAAACCGAACCGAAGTTCAAAAAACCGAACCGAACCGAATTAGTTTGGTGCGGTGTTCGGTGCTCATTTTTCCAAAATCGAAAACCGAAGAACCGAACCGAACTTTTAAAAAACCGAACCGAAGAACCGAACGCCCACCCCTATCTTGGATACAACAATCACATTGCTCAATCTCATTCCAGGTGGTTGAACAAATGAATTAACCAATTTCTTTAATTTGCTCATTTGTTCTCCCCTCGATCTCTTTAATTTCTCATTTGTTCGGAAATTTCAGTACTTTGTGATAGTTGATGGTACTACTTCCACATCATAGATCCATGGTCTTGCCATTATGATGTTATAAGACTGGCCTTTTGGGGGACTGTTGACGATGTATATTAAGTACTTTGTACATATTTTATGGGGGAAAGGCATCGTTTCCATCCTAAACTATACCCAAAAAGTCTACACACTTAAACTATTGTCGCGACCTAATACACACCTGTACTATACAAAAGTAAATTTATTTTCACCCCAACACGTACACAACCAGTCACATGATGGAGAGTGTTTTACACTCGCGCCACATCATTGCCATGTTACTGCCACATCAAATATTATGTCAATTTTTTTTAAAAATAAATTACATGTCACTCAATTGGTTCTTCTTCACCGAACCCACCATTAAATCACCTCCATTACCGCCATTACCATCAAACCCACATCTCCACCACAATAATTTTAAGATCCCACCATAGAATCCATCACCGGAATCTCAACATAATCACTGCTATCACAAAAATTACAAACAACCACCATAAATTCAACACCCGCTACTAAAATTATCATCGGAATCACAATATCACCATTGCCAACATCCAAGATTACAGAGAACCACTACCAATTTAACACCCATCACCAAATCCAACATCAAAATCGCACCACCACCACCACTACTAGATCCTACCTCAAAATCGCCAAATCCAATATTCAATTTATGAAATTTGTTACATACAATCCCACTGCCAAAATCAATTATTAGTAGTGGCATTTGTGATGAAATTGATGGTGGTAGGTGACGAAATTGGTGATGGTGGCTGATGATGGGTTAGGTGATGAAGGTACGACGGAGATGGTGAAATTGGGTGATAAAGTTGTTATTTTTGGTGGTGATAGTGAAATTAATAGGGATTTGATGGTTGTTCTTCATTGATGTTTTGATTGGTGTGGAGAAATCAATGGTGGTGTGATTTTTTCCCACTATTTTTCAGTAGAATTATAGTGAAGAAGAGGTATGGGGTGTGAAGAAGAAGAGGTATGGGGTGTGGTAATGTTCTGTGTTCTTTGTCTGATTCTAAAGGGGGATGGGGGTAGGGTGGGGTGTGGTGATTTTTTCCCACTATTTTCCAGTAAAATTATATAGTGAAGAAGAGTTATGGGGTGTGAAGAAGAAGAGGTTTGGGTGGGTAGGTGGGGTGGAAGGATGATTTTTTACCCTTTTTTAAACTTTAATTTTGACTCAAACGCGCCTATTTTTTGTTTTAATTATTTTTTTTTTGCCACGTCAGTTTTAGGGAGTAAATAAATTCACTTTTAGATAGTACAAGTGTGTAATAGGTCACCCCAATAGTTTAAGTGTGACATCGACTTTTCGGGTATAGTTTAAGGTGGAAACGATGTCTTTTCCCTATTATTTTTTTTACTTTCTTTCTTATTTTGTGTAATATAGAACATTTTACTAGCTCATTATCCTAGCGAATAATATGATTGACTCCATCAGATAATGATAAATCAGTCATTTTTTTATGGAAAGGGACTTAAAATACTCTTGAATTATGGAATTTAGTACAATATTGTCACCTGCTATCTATCGAGCTAAGAATGCCTCTGACGTTAACTATTCGATTAAAGTCAATCATTCTTTTTAATAAGTCAATCCAAAAATAATATTCAAAAATTTCATAAATTACTTGACATCTTCCTATTGGCCTAATTTAAATCAAATCCTAATTTATTAAAATTCAATTCATAACCTGGAATCCAACTAAAATTCATTCTCATCCCATCTTATTACCTCATCTAAAATTAACATAGAAAGTGTCGACACCATCATTTTCAAGATTCATCAGGAGCATTTATCAATCATTTTTATCAAAAGATCCTTAATTTTCACACTCAAGTATCACTTACAATAGTAAATCTCATTTTTTTTCTCATTATCCTAAGATATTCGAAGAACCAATTATGAACTTTGTGGGCTTCAAATTCCCACAGTCCAGTTATATATTCTCTACTTTCCAGGCGGATCAAGTCAAAAATGAGTCATGGGTGAATATTTTTATTAGATCATGTAATAAGTAAATACTTAACTATTTATTTTAAGGAGATCGTTAAAAATAAAGGCAAACTTGAATCGAAAAATTAACATCGAGGCATTTTTTACCTGATAGGTAGACGAAAGGCAATAGTAGACCGAATTTTATAATTACGGACATTTTAGGCTCTTCTCCGTTCTTTTTATAGTGGGATCTGTCCTATAATAATTTTCATAACAATGTTTATGTATTATTTCAGACTTTTTACCATTTGGGATGTCATATGTTATTTATATTACGCTATGTTTTCTATTTTTGTTGGATATGAGTTAAATTCTAGTTTACGAAATATATATATGTAATTGAGTATCCGTCACTAATAAGCCTTTAAATTTGGATCGTGATATTTTCACTCCTTCAATTATTGAGTTAATTTTTTATAGGGAAAAGAGTCAAAAATATTCCTCTATTTTTAAAAATTGGCCAACTTTACCCTCAGTCATACTTTGGGGTCATATATACCTCCGATGTTAAGAAAATTTGCATATCTTCCCTCCAATTTAACGGAATGCCCCAAATCAGTCTAAATAACCCAGTTTTAATAGAGAAATCCATACCCGACCCGATCCATCAAAAAGGACCCAAACAAATACGTCGCTATACTACTTAAAGACCCAAACTCGTTTTCTCCTCTGTCTCTTTTGTTATTTTTTCCTTTTCGATGCAACTCAGTTTTCTCTGTTTTCTTTGTGTGTTAAATTGGGTATTGTGATTGACGGTTGGAAGAGAATTTGGTGGTGTGTGTGTTTTTTAGTGTGAGATAGTGTTTGGTATGTATTTTTCGGTGGTAGTGAAATTAATGGAGTGGAAGGATCGACTAGCCGAGTTGATGGCGGCATCTGTGTTTTCGGCCAGTGATGGTGTCTGGACAGTACTGATGGTGGAAAGGAGGTAGGTTGTTAATGGAGGTGGAGGAGAATTGGGTGAAGATGGAGGAATTCTGGATCTTTGTTGCTGTTTGGTGTCGACTGAAAAAGAAAAGAAAAATGAAATTTTGGTGATGTGGGTGTTACGCGTGTGTGTGTTGTTCTGTTAATGTGTTATTGCTGCTAGGTGTATTTGGTTTTAATGGTGATGAAGGTGGAGAGAATTAGGGGAAGAGGGTGTGTTGATTGTTGTTGCTGTTAATGGTGAACTGGAGAAGAGAGAGAAGGTAATTGGTAATAGCGTATAGCGACGTATATGTTTGGGTCCTTTTTGATGGGTCGGGTCGGGTATGGGTTTCTCTATTAAAAATTGGCCAACTTTACCCTTAGTCATACTTTGGGGTAATATATAACCCCGCTATTAAGAAAGTTTGCATATCTGCCCTCTAATTTAACGAAATGCCCCAAATCAGTCTCAATAACCCATTTTTAATAGAGAAACCTATACATGAGCCGACCTATCAAAAAGGACCCAAACAAATACGTCGCTATACTGCTTAAGGACCCAAACCCGTTTTCTCCTCTGTCTCTTTTGTTATTTTTTCCTTTTCGATGCAACTCAGTTTTCTCTGTTTTCTTTGTGTGTTAAATTGGGGACTGTGATTGACGATTGGAAAGAGATTTGGTGGTGGTGTGTGTTTTTGAGTGTGAGATGGTGTTTGGTATGTATTTTTCGGTGGTAGTGAAATTAATGGAGTGGGAGGATTGACCGGCCAGAGTTGGTGGCGAAATTTGTGTTTTCGGTCTGTGATGGTGTCTGGACATTGTTGATGGTGGAAAGGAGGTAGGTTGTTAATGGAGGTGGAGGAGAATTTGGTGAAAATGGAGGGATTCTGGATTGTTGTTGCTATTTGGTGTCGACTGAAAGAGAAAAGAAAAATGAAATTTTGGTGATGTGTGTATTACGCGCGTGTGTGTTCTGTTAGTGTGTTATTGTTGCTAGGTGTATTTGGTTTTAATGGTGAAAAAGATGGAGAGAATTGGGGAAGAGGGTGTGCTGATTGTTGTTGCTGTTAATGGTGAACTGGAGAAGGAGAGAAGGTAATTGGTAATAGCGTATAACGACGTATATGTTTGGGTCCTTTTTGATGGGTCGGGTCGGGTCGGATATGGGTTTCTCTATTAAAAATGGGTTATTTAGACTGATTTGGAGTATTCCGTTAAATTGGAGGGCAAATATGCAAACTTTCTTAATAGCGGGGGTATATATGACCCCAAAGTATGACTGAGGGTAAAGTTGACCAATTTTTCAAAGTAGAGGGGTATTTTTTACCCTTTTTTCTTTTTTATATGGTCATCTAAGTTTTTAGAAGATCTCACTAAAATCACTTTTGAATTTTTCCTCTCTAAAAGATTTCACTAAAGTCACTTTTGAATTACTTTTTCCTATAAAGTCATGTAACTATAACTTATGTGATATGTAATATATAAAGAGAAAACCTTTTTCTCTCGATAGATTCTTAGTTGGCATGCCATGTCATATTAATTTATTATTTTTCATGTCGTGTAGGATAAATCCTAGACTAATTTGGATACAACAATATTAAATCTAGCCATTTAGTTTTAAGTATGTGTGAATTTAAGTGTTAAATCATTTTGAAATTAAGTCTTATTATCCCGACGAGGATGATTTTCAGTACAGTTACTAATTAATTAGAGTATAGAAAACAAAAATTTTGTTAGTTTTGAGAGCGAACGTTTATATCTCACAAATAAAGTAATTCATCTATTAGATGCTTGAATAAAAATTATTACAAATGAAATTGTGTGTCTTTGAAATGAATAATTAATTGACAGGAGTCCTTAAACCTCATATAATGCATATAAATACAAGTTACCTATTTGCAGTACTTCAAAATTTGAATCCATTTCATATTAGGTCGGAATTATGAGTGGGTCATTAATATATTTTTTAAGTTATAATCTTTGGTTGATATACATAAAATTAGATGACTAAATTTCATTTTTTAACGTACCTAAAATTAGGGTAAAACCTTACCCCTATCGGGTTTTTGCACCCAACTAATAAACAAATGACACATGTCACTTTATTTAATTGCAACTGTTAATAGTTAACTACAATATATTTTACACATGATCTCAATTAATAATAGTATCATAAACTTAATGGTCTTTCTATTCTCTCTTAAATCAAATTCTATTACTACATCTGTTGATTACCAATGGTCATTACTGGCCATTGCAAACATAAATTTTTTCCATTCATCAGATTTCATTGCCAATTGGACATTAGCAATATAAACAAAAGCAATCGAGTATTTTTGTAAATGTGTATAAATGGTACTCCCTTTGCCCCAATTGTACCTATATACTTTGAGATTCAAATAAGTCTATTTTTTATCATTATTTTTATATATCTTTTAAATATTTTTGAATTGTCAATTATTGTGACTTATAATACTTTTTACATGGTTTTCAAATATATAAATTTTATTTCAAAAAATTTAAAGATTTGATGCCTAAATTCACGGTCAAATTCAAATTGTTTGACTCTTGAAAAGCAGAAAGTGTCACATAAAATGAGACAGAGAAAGTATAATACTATCTAAAATCAATGAAAACCTTCACTTGTTTCTTTTTTGATCAAATGTCTCCAAATAATACTAGTGAATAGTAACAAATCGTTCTACCTAAAGAATTTCAATTTCTAAGTGAATGGCTCCAACCTTACAACACTTCACGATTGACACATAATTAAAAAAATTAGAATAATAAAATTGTAAGCACCTTCTACATCCAGCCCTGAGGTTGTGGGTTCGAGTCGTCAAGGGACCGAAAAGATGGGAGCTAACTTTCTAATTTTTATGGAGAAATAAATTACCAAAGAAATGCAATTGGAGTCTGTAGTTGCTACAAAGTTCATAAGCAACGTTTGGCACCTAAATACTGGACGAAAAAAGAAAAGCGACCATAACAATGTGCGAAAATAAAGTTGACAAAATCTACAGGGCGCATTTGGATTGGCTTATTTTAGGTTCTTTTAAGCTAAAAATAGTTTTTAAACACTTTTGAAGTGTTTGGGTAAATTTAAAAAGTGCTTATAAGCACTTGATTTTTGGCTAAAATGCTTAAAATAAGCCAAAAGCCATAAGTTAGGAATCCTAACTTATGACTTTTGGCTTAAAATGCTAAAAAATAAGCCAAAGCCCATCCAAACGGGCACTAGTGCACTTAGTTAGTGTATAATAATTCGTTGACTATAGCGGTTGTTGACTTATGTAGAAAAGTAAGTATATAATAATCCATTGACCATAATGGTTGTTGACTTATATTGAAAATGCAAACTTTATTTTGGTCAACTTTATTTTTTATCCATTATGTAGGTTTCTCAGTACAGGGGATGGTAATAAGGTGGGCCGGGGCAGGTGCAGGTCAAACCCGCATAAACCCACAACGGTTCCAACCCGCCTAGCATAACAAAAATTTTCATTTTCAACCCGCTCCACTCCATCCCATATAGACCTGTCACGACCCAATTTCTTAGGTCATGATGAAACCTACTTTAACCCACCAGTAGGTAAACCAAGTCATAGCTCGAAACGTCAAGTAATGGGCTAACGGGGCGGAAAATAATGAAATACAAGGGTGAAACTAATATACAACAATAATATAAGCGGACGCAAGGATATATATAAATATATATATATATATATATAGACACACACACACACACACATAACATATACAAGAGAGGGAGAGGACAAAATGAACAAAATGAATCCCTCCCAAGACCTGGTAAGGTCGGTACTAGAGTCAGTATGACAAAAGAAGAGTACTAGATAGTATCCAAAATATACATATATACATTGGTCTCAGAATGCAAAAGACTATAACTGAAATATATGGAGGAGGATCAGCCTCGGACTCTAGGAAACTCACCCCGTCTCTTGATCAGTAGCAAGACCCGAGGATAACGTCAATACCTGTGGTTTGTACTCAGATCTGCATTAGGAAAAAGATGCAGAAGTGTAGTATGCGTACCAAAGAAATAGGTACTCAGTAGACATCATTGGCCGACTAAGCTCAAATATAGTAAAAGTATAAATATAATGCGAGTGTGTAAGCTAAGTTAACAGTAACATGGGTAAAATGTAAATATCTAATGTACTAAACCAGTCCAGTAACAGAAATAAATAACTCAAAAGTAAGAAAAATGAGCTAACTATAACCTAACTGTGCCCCATAGGGTGTCTATGAAGTCGTGTCTAGTATAGTCTTGTGGAACGGTACGGAGATGTCTGTACTTTTCTTCGAGAGGCTAAAAAGCATTTAGGAAATGTCACCCTTCTTTCATATCTCAGATTGGGTAATAGAAATGTTGTCTAAGAAGTTATACAAATTCAAGCATTCTCCATTCCTGCTGACTATGCCTCATCTTCAAGGTAATAGAAATAGTCAAGCTTAAATTTCTATTGATAAAGCTTTCTCAGATAGTCCCTACAGACAGTTATAAGATTGCATACGAGCTTGAAAGGATGCCATCAGTGCCTCTAAGTTTAGAACTTTGAAAAAGTTCTCTCTTGTTCATAAAAATCATGCACTGAGCCAAAGTTAGATTTGCCCTCAGATCCCTTCTCAAAGTCCTATGGCAGAATGACCCAGAGTTAGAAGTATGAGCCTAGAAGTGTAGTAGTAGTAGAGTGGGGATAATGTTTATCTGGATTTAGTAGATTATGTATCCATTGAGCTAGCAAGGTGTTGTTTAGACTTTATGATAGCACTTTGAAAGAGATTTACCGGTTAAGGGAACTTAGAGTATGTCAATGCTTTAGCAAGGGTCAATCCTAGGAAGTGACCAGAAAGATAGAGAAGCTTGTTAGGTTGAGTATGTTCATAAATTTTGACTAGACTTTCATTCCCTAAGTATTATTTGTATTAGCACATTGGTATGGTGCATGAGAAATTATGTGGATATCTATGTTAAGTGTTAGACCACGAGGAGGAATTGTGGATCATTAGACCAATAGAAAGAAGAGTTTTAAATTCTAGAAGGAAAAAGTGTGTACTCAGTTTATTGTGATACTTCAGAAGATTCGAAGTTAGTAAGCGTTTAAGTTATAGTATGATGACTATTGAGTCTAAAGAAAGTTAAGATTTGTATCTCAGAAAGAAGTACTAGCAACGGGTTTTACACTTTTAAATATAGTCTGTTAGTGGAGTTAAGTATTTATGAGTATATTTATACCCCAACCACTAGAGTGAAATGATTACAGTTCAATTTAGAGTTTATTGAATAGGTCCACAGACTTAGAGTGATGGCTTAAATCTAAGGGGGAGATGATAGGGTGATTATCCAAGTCAGGTTTTAAGATTCTAGTAGTAATGCTAGTGAATTCTAGAGCAAAGCTAGGTGGAGGTAGAGACCCATTCTTATCTTAGCCTATTCAGTATACTTATGTCATTACAACACTTTACTCCTGCCTGGCATTATTATGATGTACGCACTTCATTCAGATGTATGTCCATTCTTCGTTCCTAATATGAGGACTAATAGTTCACTCAGTTGCCAGAATCATACACCACAACTCTATGAATTCCAGTCCCATGTCATACAACTCATGACTCATGCCCTCATGTTTTACGGTATGCTCAGTTCTATGTACTCATGATATGTCCTAAATGACTAGTGGCATCACACTAAGTCGTGTATGCTCTCAGATCAAATCTTCTGAGCAAGTTCATTCATATAATATTTTACTCTTGTGGCCTTAGTTACGTGCCAAAGTCATGAAAATCCTAAAGTCAAAATTTCACAGTATCCCTCTTATATGAGACCTTTATGTTCTAGTTCTTTAGTGACCTGTCTTATGTTTTGATGGTGATGTTGATGGCAGTTGAGTCATAGGCTTGAATGATTTGTTGATATACTTGCAGATAATGGCTTATGGTGGTTAGTCACTTTTTGATTGGAACTTAAGGTTAATTGTTTAAGGCGGCAAGAAGCAGTGTATTTTGAGCTTAATCACTCCTAGTGGACATAAAATATAGATTCCCATAGTTGAGACTAGTATGGTCATTTAGTGGTACAACTTTGTATCTCCGAGTTAGGCTTGAAGAGTGTAAGAGCATGTAACTAGACTTAGCCTCTAGCAGCCGATTATGGTGTATCCCTAAGAGAGTTAGAAAATTTCAGCTAGTTAAGTGTGGCATGTTCGTAAGGAAGAGCATGGTTGAAAAATATTACTAAGTTGTAGAATTATCAGTCACATTGCTTAAGCTATATTAGTCCTAACCTTACTTTCAGCCCAAGATACTCTTGTTTCATGACAGATAGTTTCAGAGAAAAAGGTGTCTCATGTTCAACTCTAAGTTGTTCCTATTCTCTGAGCTCAGATCAGTAGACTAGAATTCTTAGGCCATGTTAGAATCTTGATTCAGATATCTCACTCAGATTATGCCTTCGAGTTTCCCCCTTAATGTTATTAGAGCTTCTGATAAGGATCGTTTAAGGTAACAGATATTCCTTTCTCAGTGAATCTCAGAAATTTCATGTCATTAGCTATCACCTTATAGTTCTACATAAACGTTCATTCTAGGGATGATTAAGTTTAGTTATAAACTCTCAGTATGAGTTATAAACTCTCAGTGTGAATCAGTCCTCATAGACAACAATTCAATTTAAAGATCAGACACACAAGTTCCTGTAGTTTTTCATCTTTCCTTCTAGTTGTACTCTTTTGAGTCCTTATTTGTGCCTATTCCATGCAATTTCTTATGTGTATTTGTGTTATGTGTAAATATAGTCAAGTCTTATTCCTTGTCTAAAATCAGTTCAAGGCAACTATTTCCTCCTTATTACTTTTTTCAGTCTCATGTTGCTCAGTTGCTCAAATGTCTTAGTTGCATTCGTGAATTCAATCTAGTCCATGTTTCATTTATAGACTAATTTATCATGTCAGTATTCATCTCTTAGAAACTCAGCATTGGTATTGAGCTCTTTCCCTATTCTTTCAGCTTAGTAGTGTTCATTCGGAGACGAATGATCCCAAGGGAGAGATATTATAACACCCCAAAAATAAGATCAGAACCCTACTTCAAGTACATGTAGAATCAAACATCATGTTTTGGTAGTATGGGAAGTGAATTATATGTGTATTTAGGCCACAAGTAACTCCTATCTCATAGCCAAGTTTAAACTTCCCTTACTGATTGATTTCCTGTGAAGAATCTTGTTATAGTCAACTTAAAAAGAGCATAACTCCTAGATTTTGAAGTATTTTAGAGTTCAAGACCCACCAAATTATAGATATTTGAATTATCTTTCAAACTCATCCAATTTCTCGTTAATCCAAAATCGGAGTAAAATGTTATGGCCATTTTACTGAAGCACTATCAAAGCTGTTAGCGACGGGACGTCAGGAGGCACGACAGGTCGAGGGGAGTCCTGATGGGTCATGGGGAGGCCTCACGGGTCATGGGGTGGATCATTTCAAATGATGTGGGAAGCAAAAAATGATGTCCTAGGCGACAACTTAGGCCACGACCAGTGGCCAGGCTCTACTGTCTGTCACGTGAGTCATTGGGACTGACTCCAATAACTTTCCACAAAATTTTAAAATGGTTGTTTGGTCTTTTCCCACTCTTTTAACACCAAAAATGTATTGTTTAAGTTACCCAAGGGCTGAATAATAATCCTAAAACACCCCCAAGTACCTCATTACTCATAATTCATTTGACACTTAGCAAATACAATAGAAAGAGGCAATAAGTTTCTCCAAAGGTAGGAATTAGGGTTCCTCAACTTCAAGCTCAAAATCCAAAGGTTTCACCAAGGTTTTCACTCTCAGGTATATGGAATTTCATCAGTGGATATACTTTTACCCATTGAGTCCCGAAATACATTCAGTTCCTCAGTTAATTCATGATCTCAAAATTAGGATTTTCATTACAGCCATGATTCTTCTTGTACTTTAGTTCCCCATAACTAGTATACTATAAATACATGTTTCGCCATGAGATTCAGTACGTTGATAGTATCATATCCATGAACCCTAAGTATAATGATATTTCATGATTTTTGGGCTTGTATTACATAATTTCATATTCCATTCATATCAGAGAAGTTGTCATGAATAGTTGCATTCTTTAGAGATGACAGGTTATGAACATCCGATGACCTAGGATCCCATAAATTGTTAATTAAACACAAATTCCATCAGGTTTACATGTTTTAGGATACTTTCAGATAGGGGGTCTATTACTCAGTCTTAGTTTATCCCAAAGTTCAGTTGTGCATCCGATATTCTATGTTTCGACATTGAAGTGATATCGCCCCGATGATTTGCATGTGATCTGATGGGATTTAGTTGCTTTAGATCGTGATTTGACCTTTGAGGAAGAGCCTATTTCTATTTTGGATAGATCGACTAGAACGTTGAGATCCATGAATATCAATTATGTGAAAGTTCAGTGGCGACATCGATCGATTGAAGAAGCTACGTGGGAAGTTGAGTCCGACAAATCTTGAACCTTCTTAAGAATTTCAAAAGTTTGGGTCATGCCTATTTAAAATTAGGGTTACAATTTACCTAGTGGCGATGACCGACTCCGTGACTCGATTCCACTGTCTACGAGTCGTTGACTCCCTCCGTGGTGCACAAGATAGACAACTTACCTGGTTGATCTTCACCAGACCCTCTGACTCAAAGCGATGAGTTGTTGCCAAGGGGTATGACTCATTCTGAGAGTCGTTAGGTCACTAGTGAATTTTTTATCGGCTCACCTTTTGGCTACAATTTACCCTCCGAGTCGTTGGGTGACCCTATGACTCATTAGGTGGTCTATTGGGCTTGTGCACCATAAAATTTTTTGGTCCTTTTTCATTTGCAATTCCCTGCATATTTCAACACATATTACCCCATATCACACACTACAAATAAAAGTAAAACAAGAACAAAATCCTTGGGTTGCCTCCCAAGCAGCGCTTGATTTAATGTCACAGCACGACTCGGGTGTTCCTGATTACTCAGACTTTATCAAGAAGCACCTCATATATCAGCTTGACCTCTTCAACATCCCCAAGATAATGCTTTACCCTTTGACCATTCACTTTAAACTTCAGGCCCTATTTTGACTTCAGAAACCGTCACCACTCGATAAGGTCCCCTCTATTTTGACCTCAACTTGCTAGGAAACAAGCGAATCTTGTACTCAAACAACAGAACCTTATCACCAGCAGTAAACTCTCTCTTCTCAATCCTCTGGTAATGATATGCCTTCATCTTCTCTTTGTATAAAGCTGAGCTTTCATACGCTCTAAGATGAAATTCATCCATCTCATTCAATTGCTTAAGTCTCAACTTTGTTGCATCACTCTATTCTAGATTTAACCTCTTCAGTGCCTATAATGCCTTATGCTCAAGTTCAACAGGCAAGTTGCATGCTTGCCAAACACAAGATGATATGGAAAAGCACTAATAAGAGTCTTAAACACTATCCAGTAGGCCCACAATGCATCATCCAACTTTCTGGTCCAGTCCGTTCTATTGGCATTCACAATCTTTGCCAGAATGGACTTGATCTCCCGATTGGAGACCTCAACTTGCCCGCTTGATTGTGGATGGTATGGCATTTCCCTCTTATTATTTACCCCATATTTTTCAAGCAAGGCTTTAAACAAACGATTACAAAAATGCGAACCCCCATCACTGATGATTGTCCTTAGCCTACTAAATCTGGAAAATATGTTTTTCCTCAAAAATGTTGTCACACTCTTCCCTTTATTATTTGGAAGCACAACCACCTCCACCCGTTTTGAGACATAGTCCATCGCAACCAAGATATACTTCATACCGTATGATCACGAATTGACCCATGAAATCACTACCCCACAAGTCAAACAACTCATGCTCTAACATTATGGTCATTGGGAAGTCTTGCCTTAGTGAGATGTTTCTTTGTCTTTGGCATTGGTCACAAGATCTTGTGCAGTCAGGTGCATATTTATGAATGGTGGGCCAGTAGTACCCACATTGCAAAATTTCATGACATGCCTCTAAAATACTTATCATCTCTATATCCAGGACACATTTACGAATCAGTCAATCATCACAAATCAGGAATAAGTATGGCTCATCTCAAAAGAATTTCTGCACATCATGCATGAACTTCTTTCGCTGCTGAAATGATAAATCCTCAGTCACCATATCACTTACCGAGTAATTGGTAAAATCTACAAACCATGGAATCAAGTCTTGCGATGCATCCAATACCTTTTCTTCTGGAAAAGTATCATCAATCTCAAGCTCATCCTTCACTCTCAACATTGACTCTTCTTCAAGTCGTGATAAGTGGTCAACTACTTGATTTTCAGTCCCCTTTTGATCCTTGACCTCAAAGTCAAATTCCTGTAATAGAAGTACCCAACAAATCAACCTTGGCTTCAAATCCTTCTTCGCCATAAGGTACCTCAGAGCTATGTGGTCAGTATGCACAATAACTTTCATGCTAAGCAAATGAGATAAAAATTTCTCAAACGCAAAATCCACAGCAATCAACTCTTGTTCAGTCACAGTTTAATTTTTCTGAGCTGGATTAAGTACTTTGCTAGCATAATAGATCGAATGAAGAATCTTCTCTAGCCTTTAGCCTAGGACTGCTCCTATGCCACATCACTAGTATCTCACATAATCTCAAAAGGCAAGGACCAATCAAGTGAAACTATAATAGGGGCTGAAATCAACTTCTCTTTCAGACACTCAACGCCTTTAGACACACATCATCAAAAACAAACTGCACCTCTTTCTCCAACAACTTACATAAGGGGCGTGCAGTTTTAGAGAAATCTTTGATGAATCTGCAGTAGAACCCAACATGCCCCAAAAAACTTCGAATAACTTTGACAGAAATTGGTGGAGTCAATTTTTCAATCACCTCAATCTTCTCCTTGTCAACCTCAATCCCTTTCTTCAAAATCTTCTGACTGAACACTATTCCTTTTTTAACCATAAAATGACACTTCTCCCAATTTAGCACCAAATTGCAGTCTTCCCATCTTCTCAAAACACTAGCTAGGAAGGCTAAGAAATCTTCGAAAGAATCACTAACAACTGAAAAGTCATCCTTAAATACCTCAATAGTATCTTCCATTATGTCAAAGAAGATGGACAACATACAATGCTGAAAGGTTGTTGGCTCATTACACAATTCGAAAGGTATCCTCTTGAAAGCAAACATCCCATATGTACAAGTGAAAATGGTCTTCTCTTAGTCTTCGGGAGTAATCAAAAATTGATTGTAACCAGAATAACCATCAAGAAAATAATTCCATCCTCTACCAGCAAGACGGTCTAACATCTGATCCATAAAAGGCAATAGAAAGTGATCATTTTTTGTCAATGCATTCAGCTTTCTATAGTCCATGCATACTCGCCAACCAGTGACAGGCCTCATTAGAATAAGTTCATTCTTCTCATTTGGAACCACCATGATTCCACCCTTCTTCAACACACATTGAACCGGGCTCACCTATTTGTTGTCCGTAATAAGGTAAACCATACCAATATCTAACCACTCGATGATCTCTTTTTTCACTACCTCTTGGATAGGAGGATTTAGCCTCCACTATGCTTAATACTAGGGATATAATCTGGCTCGAGTTGGATTTTGCGAGTGAAAATTCTAGGTGGAATGCCAATAATATTAGCAATGAACTATCCAATAGCCCTCTTGAACTTTTACAAAACTGATACTAGAGTCTCAACTTGCCATTCAACCAAATCAGCTACTATAATAACCGATAAAGTGTTGTTGGCTCCCAAGAAAACATAGCGGAGATAGGATGGAAGAGCTTTGATCTCCAAGATAAGAGGCTCCTTAATAGAAGGCTGAGCCGGTAGGGTAACCCTATTATTCAAATCCAGATCTAACTTTTTGGTGCAAAAGTGTAAGAACCTAAACTATTAAGTGCGCTTATCATCTCATCATACTCATCAATATCATTGCCCTCAAAGTTCATAATAACTGCGGCAAGTGCTTCGGCACCAAGCCTCTTCTTAATAGGAAATACCAATGCATCCTCATCCACTCTATCAATAACAGAGATCATGTGCATATCCTTTGGTTGCTTCATAGATTGGCATACATTGAACATCACTTCCTCATGATTCAACCAAAACTTCAACTGCCCCATCACCATATCAACCAATGCTCTTCCAGTTACAAGGAATGCTCTCCCTAATATGATGGGAACCTTAAAATCAACCTCACAATCAAGGATGAAGAAATCAACTGAAATAATAAAGGACTCAAACCTCACCAAAACATCACATAAAATCCCCCACAGGCTTTTTCACCATGCGATCCACCATAAAAAGTCTCAACGAAGTTGGTTTGGGTATCCCCAACCTAACTGTCTATATCTTGCTAGTGGCATTTGATAAATGCTAGCACCCAAGTCACACAAAGCTTTTGTGAAGTTGAAAGACCTAATGGTACATGGAATCGTGAAAGCTCCAGGATCTTCCTTCTTCTCAACTAGAGATCGGAAAGTTGTTGCACTATAATAGCGTTTATTATCAATAGGCTCAAAACTCACAGTCTTTTTTTTAGTCACCAGATCCTTCATAAACCTTGCATAACCCGACATTTGCTTAAGTGCCTCAACTAGAGAGATGTTCACTGATAACTCTTTCAACATCAAGATAAACTTGTGATACTTTCCTTTTTCAGTTTTTTTCTTTATTTTTTTATAGAAAAAGAGAAGAAGGTCGTGGAATGGGAGTCAACACTTTTGGGACCTCTTTTTCCTTCCCCTTTCAAGCCTTAGCCTCATTTTCAGTAACTGGACGTGGCTTTTTAGACTTCTTCTCATCATCAACTTAATTCTCAGATTCGACTACTTTCTTATCATCGATAATCACCAGTTCAACATTATTATCATCACCTACAAGCATAGGTGGATCAATAGTCATCTTACCACTTTGAGTGGTTATAGCCAAATAATGACTGTCGTTCTTCAGATTTTAGATAGTGTTGCTTAGAAATGTACCTCGCTGACGTTGGTTCATCGCGATAAAAATTTACCCAAACTGGTGCTCAAGCTACTTTATAGAGGTAGAGTGTGATTTGACTTTCTGACTAATCCCCAGAATATCTCCTCAAATCTCCTTAAGGCAATCTTCCGTCTTTTCTACCTTTTTTACCACTTTAGCAAGCATGTTATCCATCCTAAAGTTACTTGAATTAGCATCACAACTTTCAGGTGGAACTTAGAGGCCCTTTCTATCCTTTTTGTAATTATCTTTTCTCTTCCAATCACTATCTCTCCCTCTACTCCTATCTCTATACCCAGACCGGTTGTAGTTGTTATCTTTGTAAAAGTTTCGACCTTGATTTTCTTGACCAGAGTTCCAATTATCTTGATTAGATCCCTGTCCTTTAGCTCAGAAACCTGCCACCTGATTATCTAGATATTTCACCTCCTCCTCAAAATCAGAGCCATCGTGTCTAGGTGCTTTACTTTGTGAACCAATCGTATTTACCTTTTCTACATCTGCTGTTGCAAACTGTTTTATGGACAAGCTAACCTCGATCCTTAATTGTGCTACCTTTTGAGTAACTATATCATCTACTATTCGCTGATCTGCCAATTCTCCTATCACATAAGTGCTTGCGGGCACGTCTGAATCTTGAGTGTGCCAACCCCCGTTGGTTTTGGTAATTCTATCTGGAATCTCAAAAGCCTGGTCCCAAGTTAAACTCATATACGCACCACCTGTGACAGTGTCTACTACATCCTTGTTGTTAGCATTCAAACCTCTGTAGAAGATCTCAAGAAAAGTATAACTAGATATTCTGTGATTTGGGATATTTTGCAGTTTTTTCTTAAACCTCAACCAGGTTTTGTATAACACCTCCGAATGTAGCTGCCTGAAGTTATAAATCTCATCTTTAAACTGCAACATTCTAGATAGCGGGAAAAATCTCTCCAATAACAGAGTCCTCAATTCCTGCCAATTAGTAATTGATCCTCTTAACAACTCAGTCAAATATAATGAAGCCTCTCCCGTCAGTGAGAAAAGAAAACACCACAGTCTGATCATTGCTCACTCCTGGTAGATTGTAGGAATTATAAATCTCTACGAAGTTCAACAGATAGATATTTTCATCAGTAGTAGCAAGGCCTATGAACACCCCTTTTAAATTTAGCAACTGTATCATAGCACTGGTGATGTCAATCTTAGCTCCGGTTAGAAGTGGCGATGGAACAATAGCACCTGTTTCACCTGTATCATCCAAACTTGCGCCATCATCAACATCATCAAATTGAGGAACATAATGTTGGGGATATTATTGTCCCCTATTCCTTCTTGCCTATTTTGCTCCTCAAGTGTGGCCAGACGGCCTGCTTCTGCTTGTCTAGTCCTTTCTTCTAGTACTGCCTGTCTGGAAGCTTCTTGTCTTACATTTTCTTTAGTGATCATATAGGCAGTCGTCTATTCTGCAGACTATTGAAGTCCTTGGTCTTGCACTCCTTGGTTTAGAACTCCCTCATTATGAATCCGTCGTTAACCATTTTTCTTCTAGCTCTCAGAGTCCTTTCAATTTCAGGATCAATAAAATCAGGGGATTTCCTTGACTCTTAGTGTTGCGTATGCACCAGTGTGTGCCATTGAAATAATAGAAAAAACTAAAATCAAGAAACAAAAACCAATAGTCAGACAAGTACAATCTATTAACTACGTAACCGTATTCCTGGGCAACGGTACCAAAAGTTGATATCGTCCAAATTACACCTCCAACAGAAGTATAACGCGGTCATTGTACCAAATATAGAACCCAACTAGGTTGGATTCAATCCCATGAAGAATAGGACAAAATCTCATCAATGTGGTTATCTAAACAATCAGTAAGTAATTTCCAGTAAATTGGGGGAATTTTGGAATTTTGATTTCAACAAGTAACAATTGCTAATTTTGTCGAGTATTTAATCAATAGATAAGCGGCATTAGGACTGTATTTCCCATAACTTCATCACTCCGTAGGTTCTTGTACTAGTGATCTCTCCGGTGCTTGGCTTGCAGAATCAACAGGTTATGTTCATCACGACTTTACGCCCCTATTAGATGACTATCCTCAATCATGTATTATCGTTTCATGAGTTTTGCACTACTAACCCCTATCTTGGATTTCCAGATTAGCTATCCCATTTACTGACTCAAGCTATTAAACGAAGGTTAATAGTTCTAAGTCTCATATTAATTCCCTTTTCCTATCCGTTACACCTTCTTTTGTTGAGAGTAAGGATAAGGCAAGTTCTAACGTAGACCTCGGTTAGAAAACAACCAAAGCAAAAAAGAACAACAATACACACCAAACACCCTTTGATAGTCATCTTGTACTTCGAACCCTACTTCGTTAATCTATCATGGTTCCCACAATCTTAGTTGTGGTGTTTAGCTACTCATGATCGTAAGAACACAACAATAATTCTGGAAAGAAAACATAATCATGCACTTACGAAGAACAAGATGAAAAACCACGAATCTTAACTTTTAATTAAAACACTAAAAATCGATGTTTTTAACTCTTAAGAACAATTGTGTAACTTAAAAGTAGTAATCGAATGTAAACTAAAATAGAAAACCTATTAGGAGTATTTATAGACATAAAAAAATTCTGTCCTATACAAAATACGATTGCAAAGTCGGTAGTGGCAACGGGTTTGGCGATGAGTCGTAGGGTCTGCCTCTAACTCATTGCATGTCTTAGGGAATCCATTGCCTTGTCTTCTTGAAGTGTTGGTGACGACTTGTATGGTCACCCAATGACTCGTTAGGTGACCCATTGCCACTAGGTCAATTTTTTCAATTTCCATATCTTTGGTCACATCTTCTCAGGACGAGTCTATGCGACGACTCGTAGCCTCTGGTGACGGCTCGTAGGATGGATGTGTTGCCACTGGGAGGAATTTTCACATCTTCAGGACTTTTTGTAAATTTGTTCTGGATGAGTCATCCAATGACTCATCGCTTGACCCTGTGGGTCATTGCCTGCAATAGTAGATAGCTCCCACTTTTGATCCTCACACTTTAATTCCATGTTAATAAGATGACTTGGGCTACGACTCATATCGTGACCCAACGAGTCGAAGCCAGCCTCAGATTCCAACACTTGTGCATTTTTTTATTATTTTTCCTTTGCTCACTTTCGCACCCTATTTTCCTGCAAAACTAACAAAAACACATCATATCCACATAAATGCCCCTTTGACTTGACATATTTTTCTCGTTTTAAGCATCGAAAGTATCGTGAAACCACAACACATCTGCGGCTAAACACCCTTTCTCATTTGTGAACCATCTGGTGTACCCAGTAGAGTACCTACCTGAGGAATGCCATCCAAGTAGCTCAAAAGACGAATAAGCAGATCCTGTACTACAAGAGTAGCATCAAAACCCTAAGGGGCCTGGGCTGGTCCTGTACCCTCTGGCTGATATGCCGCCTCAAATGACGCTCCAATCTTAATTATTCAATAATCATGATACAGGTCAAGATATGCTAGAGAGCTGCACAAATCCCTTCAAGGGTATTACAATAGCTAAAGAAACCAAATAACACTGAGAATATCAAATTCAGTTCCCACACGGACATCACACATATAATAATCTCTCAAAACACTAATAATACTCAAATAAGATTAATACAGCCCCCACATGTTCAACACGATAATAATAAACTTTTAAAGGGTAATTATCAAGGTATTCCCCAACCCGTAGCGTACTTTACATGAACAATTAACTACCTAGCCCAGTTTGAAGAAAGTTAAACCATAAAATACCTCGAAAGCCAAAAACTCAAACTCGAACCCTTCAACAAGAAGCTTTTCCCTTTTGTATGGCTTCGAAATGAACCCAATCTATCAAAAATATAATCTACACGTAAATAAGAGTCTAATGATACCCATATTAGCATACGTTTATTTCGGGTCCAAAAAAACTTTGAAAATTGACCCCAAAAATAAAAGGGTAAAATTAGAATTTTAATAAGGAATAAAGTTACCCATACTTTAAGGTTTCTAAATCTGAAATCTCATCAGAAAAAAGTTGAAATCGATCTTAAAATCATTGACAAACCCATTTTTCACTTTATTGGGTAAAACCCAAAATCTCAAGTTTAAAAATCCAAGTTTTGAAGATGTTTGAGCAATATAATCAATGAGTAATGATAGAAATTAGGTTTAGAAGCTTACCCAACCAAGTTTGGAGAAAAACCCTCTTTGAAATAGCCTATCCCAAGGTCCAAAAGCTCAAAAATAGTGAAAATGGAGTTAGAATCGTGAAAAATGGAGTTTTTATACCATTCAGTGAATAGTGTCTTGCTATCACGACACCCTCTATGCATTGGCGAGGTCAACAGTTGACCACACTTAAAATAGTCATCACGATCGCGAGAAGAGGCCATATGACCGCGATGCACACCCAACCTGAACCTCGCGATTGCGGTGACCCACCATTGGATCGCAATGACTACCTTCCCAACTCTCTGTAATCACGACACTCCTCCCCGTGATCTCGATGAGAAATTGTATGGTGCACCAGAAACTGCATCATTAGTGAATTTTGGATAAGAAATATCTCGATTGAACCCTTGGGATTCGTTTGGGACCCCACAAAAATAACTTGATAGTGCTACTAAGCTAATTTCGACATTCTAGACTCAATGAAATCATTGAATTTTCCAAAAACATTTGTTATCTGCAATTTACCCCTCGAGAATCCCTTTAGGCCAAAAATACTAGTTTCTCATCTAAACATTCAAAACACAAAATAAAGTCTCGAAACCCAAATCAACGCTGCTACTAACCCAAAATGGATATTTTGGATCTAATAGAATCGACAAAACTCTCATGTGACGCTCGAATCACAATATATTGACTAAAGTTCGCTCTTTCACTTTAAAGTCTACTCAAAACCACAAAATCACATAAATCACCCCCGAAAGCTTCGAAAACCGTGTCAACCATCTCTACAACTCATAAATAATATAAAGTGACTAGGGGGAAGGGAAAAATGGTCAAATCACGAAAAAAGTGAAAAAAATCACTACTAGGATTATTACCTAGTCCTTATTAAATTAGGGAAGTAAAATAAGCCAATCAGACCAGGAAAATTGAAAATTTTAATTCCTAGTCATTTAAGGTAAGCAAAAAAAATTAGGACAACAATTTCCATTCAGATCCTACTCATTTAAGGGAAACCTAATTCTGTTCCTATAAATTCATTAGCAAAAGCCCCCTAAGTTCCTCACTTTTTTTCATTCAATTGAATCAATCTCCAGTAGAGTTTTTCAATGACTTCAATCAATCCAGAAATAAATCATTCAAAGGAACACCACCAATCAAAAATTGATATGATGTCAAAGTCAATAAGAAAAATAGCATTCAAGAAACAAGAGATAACAAAACCATTTCAAAAGGGTGATGAAGTTGAAGTGGCCAGTCAACAATATGGATTCGTAGGTTCTTACTACACAGCAACAATTATTTCTTCTATTGATGCTAATCGTTACAATGTCAAGTACAAGACTCTGTTGACTAATGATGAATCCGCCCCACTGGAAGAGATTGTTAAAGTCTATGAGGTTCGCCCTGTCCCTCCTGATCTATCTGAAACAATGTCAGAAAAAGGATTTTATTTGTACGATATGGTTGATGTATTTGCCAATGATGGATGGTGGTTTGGAGTAATCAGTGGAAAAATTGGACAAGAGTACTATGTCTACTTCCCTACTACTGCAGATAACATTGCTTATCCTCCTGATGTGTTGAGATTTCATCAAGAATGGTCTAATGATAAATGGGTATTACTGTAGTGTGATATGAATGTCACTTAATTATTCTCTTTGTCCAATTATAGAAAAAGTATTCAAGTTTAGTCGTGAAATGTTATATATGATGATAAAAATTATGATATGTTGTGTCAAGCATCTATTGAGAAAATAGTTGAATAAAATATTTTGACAAATGAGAACATTAATTAGTTAGTTTTTTTAGCCTTTAATTATTTACTGTTTTCAATCCGACTTCCTTGCTTGTGCCACGTGCTTCTTAGATGCACTTTCAAATAGCCTTAATATCAAATTTTACAATAATTAGTATTGTTCTTAAGAAGAAGCATTTTTTAAGTGTAGTATATGCCAATGAAAAATGCAATTGGAGTCTGTAGTTGCTACAAAGTTCATAAGCCTTATCTGTTCAGTTTTATTTTATCTCTAGAGAATTAAACATATTCATTAGTAACTTTGAGAAATGAGATGTAGTAATCTCTTCGTTAACTTTTATTTGTCCACTATTCGAAAGTAGATTTTCACTTTTACTTGCCACTTTTAATATATCAAGAAAAGATAATTACTTTTTCATGTTTTCCTCTTAGCATTAATTATTTATCTAAATAACTTTCCAACACATAATACTAAACATCAATAAATAGGGATAGTGTGGTAAAATAGTCATGTCAATTATTATTTTCTTAATGGGCATACCAAATTTAAATGTGACAAGTAAAAGTGAATGGGGGAGTATCTATAAGTTTATCTACATGTGTAAATAATAATGAGACAGCATCAGAAAAAAGAACATCAAACGAGTATATTCAATATCACTCTTCAAGTTGAATTTTCAATTGGAGCTAACTTTCTGATTTTCACTAAAAGAAGAGCTCAGGAAATAAAGAAAAATAGACCTTTCTAACTTGTGTTATTGCCTTTACTTCATTAATTATAAAAATAGAACTTTACCAATAAGGATTGTGGTGGAGGGGCAAGTACTCCTTCATTCTTAACCAGGGGTCTCAAATTTGAGTTCTCCTTGGTACGGAGTCGCCTTTGTTAGGGAGCACTATAACCCCAAATAAGGGACTTCTCGACGTGAATTCGGATTTAGTCGGGCTCCAATGCGAATATCGAAAAATAGGCAGGAAACAAAAAAAAAAAATAGAACTTTAGTTTGTCTTCAATAGACTATGGCTAATTAATCTAACTAAATTGGTGTAAACATTCGGTGTTGGTAAATTTTTATATTTTAGTCTAGATCTTGTCCTACATGAAATAGAAAATAAAAAATTAATATGACATGGCATGTCAACTAAGAATCTAGTGAGAGGAAGAGGTTTTTGTAAGACATAAAACTATACTTGAATGACCTTATAGGGAAAAAAATTGAAAGGTGAATTTAGTAGGATCTTCTCAATAATTGGATGACCATATAAAGAAAAAAATTCAAAAGTAAATTTAGTCAGATCTCCTCGATACTTGGATGACCAAATAAGGAAGAAAAATTCAAAAGTGACTTTCGTCGGATCTTCTCAATACATGGATGACCATATAAGGAAGAAAAATTTAAAAGTGACTTTAGTTGGATCATCTCAATACATGGATGACCATATAAGGGGAAAAAATTAGAATGACTTTGGTCGGATCTTCTCTATATGTGGATGACCATATAAGCAACAAAAATTCAAAAGTGACTTAGATTTGATTTGAAGATTATTTCTATTTTTATGATGTTATGATGTTTGCAGGTTGTTGGAGTTGATTGATTTGAAGAGAGAGTTCTTATAATTGTAAAGTCCTACTCGGTACTTCCTCCTCCTTTGGTCTACTTTATGTAATTTAGCTAAGGTTTTCCTAGAAACCTAAGTATATTCCCCAGAAATTTAACTTTTTTTTTTTTTTTTTTTTTAAGTGATACCCTGTTCATCTCTTCTTCTTAGACTTATACGTAAGAACTGCTTCTTAACCGCACCCCGGAACCGCTAATTATTGTAGCATATCTATACCTTCCCTTTTCATCTCTTTCTCCTAAACTTAACACTTAAGAACCGTTTCTTTGACCATACCCTGGAAACACTGTCCTGCGGCTCTCTTGGCCATAACGGACTTCAACATCCTAGGCATTTACAGGTCAATCCATCAGGGTTCCTTAAGCATTCAGGAGACTAACCATATACTAGGGGTAGGTATAAATCATCCTAGGAATTTACCGATTATCCATGGGAGTTACTTAAGTATCTAAGAATCTAACCATCTACTAAGGGTAAAACATTTGAACATAGATATGTTTAAAGAAAACAAACATGTATATTAACATACATAACTAGTTAAGAACTGCTTATGCATACTAGTTAATACATACAAACATATTGTACATATATGGGGAAAATACCTAGTTCTAAGAAAGCCATAACCTACTTACATATTGTAGAGGAGAGAGGGTTCCCTTTCGGGAGTCCCCGAAGTGCTCCTGGCAAACTTTGAAAATAAATACTCACACACTTACTCACAAACTATCACACACTCTTTATTATTTTTTTACAATCGCTCACACTCTGAAATATTTAGTAAAATAAGCTGAATACTACTAGTAATAATTGCTCCTTGCTCTCTATTGTTGTTGATGATTCTTGTCTGAAGCAAATATAGGGTATATATAGGCGAAGGATTGAAAGGCGGATTTCAAACTAAAGTTCAATTCAGCAAAGGAATCTGAATTATTGAAGTTGTCTTTGTCTTGGGTCCCATGTTACTGTGCGTCTGTTGAAAATTTCTGAAAATTATTGAAGTGGCTGTCGCTTTCAGTCTTCTTTTTCCTGTACTCTTTACGACTTTCCTTTATCTTTGATTCTGTCTGTCTGCTAGAAACGTCATTGCTTACGTCTTTGGCAAAAATTGAAATAGCTGATGTATTTGCTGACGTCTGTCTTTAACCAATAGTGTCTAAATTGTGTAGTGCTACCGAATCAAAACTCATGCCTGAATCATCATCTTCATGAGGATCCTGAGCAAATTGTTCTGTCGCGGGATCATAATCGGAGTCTGAGTTAGGAATGTCTGAATCTCCTTCTTCTGGTTTTGGCTGTACAATCATGTTTTTAGTTTCTTCATTTGTCTCGTCTGTGGTTATCTGAGGAGTGACATCTTGCAAAAGTCTCATTAGAGTTTGTCCAATAATGGTTTCAATTGTCTTGGCACTAGTCCTATTTTTTATTTTTGTTTTTCTTGTCTTTGAACTGGTCTTTGAGCTTGAGGCTTCTAAATTGAAGCTTGCAGGTAATCGTCTTACATTTTTTGGCAAAGTGTCAGCCATTAACGGACTTGATGAGTCTTTAGAGCTGCCGTTTGAGCTGGACTAGTTGTATCTTTACCTGATACAGTAGGTCTGTCTACATTCACAGGGGAATGTACACCCGTCTGATCCATTTTGAGTGGAGTTGGAGAACTCACTTGGGTCTGAAAATCTGTTTGAGTAGCTGAACTTGTAAAATCTTTAGAAGAAGCTTGTTGTTGGGTTATTTCTATGTGTCTAATATAATCTTGTAAAATCATATTTTGTCTTATCAAATCATTTCTTTCCTTTTCCAAAATTTCATTCTTATGGTTAAGTCTTTTAAAATTTTCGGTCATAGAGTTACAATGATCACAAAAAATAATTTTATTAGTGTCTTTTTGAATGTTATATTGAGGAATATTGGTTTGGTTTTTTAGTTCTGGTGTTATGAAAAAATTAGGTCCTAAATTACCTCTGGCATAATCTAATGCCTCAGTAAGATTGTTAAAACCTTTATATAATGGGTCTTTAACTCCTTTGATAGCATCGATCACTTGTATCCATGTCTGGTATATTCCTGGAGTTCGTCCCTGTATTATCACATAAAACTTAAACTTATTTGTTAGATTCTTGTCTGTAAAGTATTGAGCCAGGGCATTCATCACAGCTAAAAAATAGCTGACATCCCTTGGAGTCTTATTATAAGAAATCCATAAATTGTCTAGTATACATTTCTGGTTTTTGTCAACCCTTGCTTCGGGTCTTGTCTTGAAACTGAAATTGCTTTCTGGATAACAAATTAAATTATGTCTGCCAAAATGAATTCTCTCAATTGTCTGATTAGAGGGAGTCTGAGAAGTATTTAGGGAGCTCATTGGTCTAAAATGAGTATTGCTTAAAAGAGTCTGTAAATAATTGTCTGTAGCTGAGTCCGAGGAAGAAGCCTTAGCTTTTCCTTTGTCTGCTTTATCTGCCATGCTGCATGCAAAAAACTAACTAGTAGTTTTTGAAATTAATCTACTAAGCTTATCAGCTAAAACATTTTCTTTTCCTTTAATATGTTCGAATTTAATACTATAAATAGAAGTAGCATCAATAAAATTCAGCCATCTCCTTTTACTACTGTTTTTCTCACTGATTTTTTCATGAAATTTAACTATTGCTTCACAGTCTGTTCTTACTAATATCTCAGGTTTGTTTAAAATATATATTTTAAAACTATTAAGTCCATAAATTACTGCTAGTATTTCTGCGTCTATACTACTCATGTTTCCTTGTTCTTTATATTTACCGCTTTGATAAGCACATATTCTTTCTTCCTTTTTATCACTATATTTATTTCTTTTAGCTTTGAGGACAGCTCCCCATCCTTCAAAACTTCCATCAGTTTCTATTATTAAATAGTCTGTTTCTAAAGGTAGTGCTAAGTCTGGTATATCTTTTATCATTTCCTTTAATTTTTGAACTAACTTTATGTCTTCAGTATTAAAATTTTTTTGTCCTTTAGTACCTGTCTTAGCATAAAGAGGTCCTGCTAGCTTTCCTAAATTTTTAATGAACTGCCTAGCATAATTTAATATTCCTAAGAATTTTTGTAAATCCTTTGTCTTTTCTAATTTGTCCGGCATTTCCAGAGCTTTCTTAGCTATGTGAGGTTGTAACTTAATTTTACCATTTCCTATAGTAATTCCTAAAAAATTAATATATGGTTTGCATAGCTCCATCTTCTTTTTACTAATGATTATTCCGTTTTCTATAAATAAATTAAAAACAGTCTGTAGATGTTCTAGATGTTCTTTCATGTTATAACTAAATACTAAGATGTCGTCTACATATACTAATACAAAATGCTTGTATTTTCCAAATATGTTATCCATTTTTCGTTGGAAAATTGGTGGTGCAGTCTTTAGCCCAAATGGCATTACTAACCATTCAAAATGTCCTTCGGGACAAGTGAAAGCTGTCCACTCAATACTGTCTTCATGCATCTTTATTTGCCAATATCCGGATTTGCAATCAAATTTACTAAATATTGTTCTTTCTTGAATTCTATTAATTAATTCGGTTTTGTCAGGAAGTTTGTATGCATCCATGACAGTATTATCATTAAGTCTTTTATAATTAATAACCATTCTAGCTTTACCTCTAACTATCTCACTATGGTTTCTAACCATAAATGCGGCTGATCTATGTCTTGACTTTGATCGCCTAATTACTCCTAAGTTGAGTAGTTCTTTGATTTGTATTTCAAAGTCTTTTAGATCTTCATTAGTGGCTTGTATAGCCGCTGTTTTTACAGTATATTCTGGATTTATAATTTCTAACTTACACTTTATTTGGTTATTCTTTCAATGTTCTAGGGGTCTTTCTCCTATGATATCTATGTCATCTAGTTTTTGAATTATTTTCTGTAAATCAGCTTGATTTTTAATGAGTCCTATGTTATGTTGGTTAAAACTATATTTGTCTAAATGTACTTCTATCAGATTATAGTTTTTTTCTATATGTTCATCTATATCTATCCATTCTTGTTCATCTACTATTTCTGATAATAAATTTTTGTTGCAGGTACAATCCGTTCCTTTATCACAAACGGTGTCTAGATTGATTTGTTTTCTTTTAGAGTCTTTTATTACTTTAGTATCTCTTTGTATATTTCTCCCAAAAAATGAGGGAGTTGTTGTAATGTTCTTTGTAAAAATTACTCCATCTCTAGTAATAAAACATCCTCCATTGTTTCGGACCATAAAGTCTAATCCTATAACAAAGTCTGCTTTTATATCTAATTTTCTTGTTAACATGTATCCTAACTTATATTTAGTCTTGTAATTTGAACATGTATTATTAAAACTAATTATAGCATTTTTTACATAATGAGTATAAGTATTATGAGAGCCATCCATTTGCATGGCCTTTTGTGGTTGAGTAAATTCATTTAAAAGGTGTCTTGGTAACAAATTTTGATTTATTATACACTGTGTGCATCCTGAATCAACTAATCCTAAAGTTTCTATTTCGTAGTCTTGTATTACTATTTTTGTCATTACTTTTATTGAACTTAATTTTACATCTTCATTGCATACTAGTCCTTCAAAAGACTGGTTTAGCAATTCAGTGTCTTCACAATCTTCTATAATAATTCCTTTTGGTTCTTTAGGGACTACCTTTCCTTTTTCTAAGTATCTTATTCTTTCCTCTAGTTCAGTTATTTTTATTTCTAAATTATGAATTCTAGTTTCTGCTGTATTATCTGAAGTAATTATGACAGTCTGTTTCTTTTCTATTGGTGGTATTTGTGTTGACTGTATTACTTGTTTTCCTATAGTCCTTTCTATACAAGAAATACATCCTTCTAGGAAACACTTAGTACATTTAGCTCTTTTAATTCGGCTAGGGTACCAATGACAAATATAACATTGATTACTATCTAAACCTTTATTCTTTTCAAACTCATGGTGACACTGTTCTGATTCTATAATGTTTACTAGATTAAAATTAGTTATAGCAGTGTTTAAATTTTCTAATCCTATATCTTCGTCTGAGTCTGAGGAGCTTGGATCTTTATTATAGTCTATACTAACAATAGAATATATGCTTTCAGTGTCTGACATATATTCGTCTACATTTATTAAAGTTTCATTAAAATCTTCTATTAGTTGAGAGTTCCTTGTTCTAGTATTATTCCTTTTAGGACAGGTATTAGCTAAATGGTCTGAACTACCACAAGTAAAGCATTCTAATGTATTTTTATAACTCCTATTGTCTTTGTATCTCCTTACATGTTTGTCTTTATTCAAATAAGGCTTCTTAGCAGAAGATTTTCGTAAATAATAGTTTTTCTGTCTATAATTATTACGTTTATATGGCTTTTTGTATTTCTTATACTTATTTCTTTTTTGGGGATTATCATCATAACTTTGTGTAGTATAAATAGTCTTACAAAAATTAGTCTCGCCTTTCTTTAGTTGTTTCTGTATTTGTATGTTAGTACATTTTTCTTGTAATATATCCATTATATGTTGTATTTTATGTCCTATTGACCATCTGGCATTAGGATTCTGTAACACACCGTCTCTTTTATTCCATCTGTCTTCTATTTCTCGTCCTAAGGCTCCTGGTAATTTATTAAATAATTTTTTACCTAAACCTTGGTCAAAAGCATTACCACTTATGGTTGTATAATAAAAATAGTCTAAAAGAAAAGGTTTAATATGATGCCAACTACTTATACTTAATTGTTCTAATTTTATTAATGCTTTTTGTTGTAAAATTAATAATCCACTATTTGGGTCTTCACCTGTTATTAAACTATGTACTTTATTTGTAAAATTATATGGGTTAGCCCCGAAGTCTAATAACTCTCTAAATTCATTGGGAAATTCTCTTTTAAAACTTTCCCATAATCCTTTGGTTGATTCTCCTAAAAATGTCTCTAAATATTTATACATGGTTTCTGAATCTGTTTCGGTATATGTTTTAATATAGTCTGCTACTACAATTCCTTTCCATAAATCTATAACTGTATTCCAATTTTGTGGGTCATGTGCAGCTATATTAAGTATTTTTCCTTTATCACCACCTGCTTGGAGAATGATAGGTTCTTCTATTGGCATTCTTTTTCCTATTGGTCTTACACTTTCTAATTCGAATTCTGGGTTTTGTCTATATACTCTATGTCTTGGAACATTTTCAGTAGTGGTTTCTACAGTATGCATCTGACTAGTTCTTTGAAAGGGGCTTGAACTTGTAGAAGCTGATTCCATAAATTCTTTAATACTTTGATCTGTTTCTGAAATTATGTCTTCTGAATTGTCAAATAATTCTCTATATCGTATATTATCCGTTCTTAAGGTACAAGTTCTGAAATGGTCATCTACTTCAAAAATTTCTAATTGTCCTAACTTACATCCACTACATTTAAAGCGTCTCTTGTTATCGTTCTTATATATGTCTCTTGCCTTTTGTATAGTTTTATCTACTTCAAATTCTTCTAATTCAATTATGTTCATAAATTCTTTTCTTTCAGTTTGTTCTGGTATTACTTCTTCTTCTATTTCATCTTGATTTGTCTTTTGGTAATCTATGAATCTAATTGAAGTTTCTCCCTTTTTATTTGTATACATTAAATGGTCTGTAGGTTTTAGAGTTTCTTGTTTATTTTTGTCTTTATGGTCTAGGTTCCATTCTAAACCAGCATAAATCTGTGAGTCTATTTTTATAGGTTTCATTAATTTAATGCCTTTATTCCCCATTAATCCTACTACATCATCAACTTTTAATTTAAATTTACTACCACTATTATTGGCTAGCTTTCCTAAGAATCCTACACAAACTAAAAGGTTGTTTCCTTTAGTCATGTCTTCATATCCTTTAGTTTGAATACCTATCTTTATGTACGTTCCAAATTCTGACGAATTAATCATAAAGTCTGGACTGCAGTAAAATATTCCTCCGTTATTAGTCATGTCTACTTCAGTTAATCCTATAAGAGATCTTTGAGAGTCTGACCATCTATCATCATAAATAGTTATTAACGCTTTTGTTCCTAAATTCTTTCTTGTTAATCCTTTTAGTCCTATTATTATTAAACCCATATGCATTAGATTCATTTGTCTTTTTTGAATTTCTTCTGAGGATTCCGGACTAATTAATGTAAGATTTTCTTGTCCTCAAAGCTAAAAGAAATAAATATAGTGATAAAAAGGAAGAAAGAATATGTGCTTATCAAAGCGGTAAATATAAAGAACAAGGAAACATGAGTAGTATAGACGCAGAAATACTAGCAGTAATTTATGGACTTAATAGTTTTAAAATATATATTTTAAACAAACCTGAGATATTAGTAAGAACAGACTGTGAAGCAATAGTTAAATTTCATGAAAAAATTAGTGAGAAAAACAGTTGTAAAAGGAGATGGCTGAATTTTATTGATGCTACTTCTATTTATAGTATTAAATTCGAACATAATTAGTCCGGAATCCTCAGAAATTTTTAATGAACTGCCTAGCATAATTTAATATTCCTAAGAATTTTTGTAAATCCTTTGTCTTTTCTAATTTGTCCGGCATTTCCAGAGCTTTCTTAGCTATGTGAGGTTGTAACTTAATTTTACCATTTCCTATAGTAATTCCTAAAAAATTAATATATGGTTTGCATAGCTCCATCTTCTTTTTACTAATGATTATTCCGTTTTCTATAAACAAATTAAAAACAGTCTGTAGATGTTCTAGATGTTCTTTCATGTTATAACTAAATACTAAGATGTCGTCTACATATACTAATACAAAATGCTTGTATTTTCCAAATATGTTATCCATTTTTCGTTGGAAAATTGGTGGTGCAGTCTTTAGCCCAAATGGCATTACTAACCATTCAAAATGTCCTTCGGGACAAGTGAAAGCTGTCCACTCAATACTGTCTTCATGCATCTTTATTTGCCAATATCCGGATTTGCAATCAAATTTACTAAATATTGTTCTTTCTTGAATTCTATTAATTAATTCGGTTTTGTCAGGAAGTTTGTATGCATCCATGACAGTATTATCATTAAGTCTTTTATAATTAATAACCATTCTAGCTTTACCTCTAACTATCTCACTATGGTTTCTAACCATAAATGCGGCTGATCTATGTCTTGACTTTGATCGCCTAATTACTCCTAAGTTGAGTAGTTCTTTGATTTGTATTTCAAAGTCTTTTAGATCTTCATTAGTGGCTTGTATAGCCGCTGTTTTTACAGTATATTCTGGATTTATAATTTCTAACTTACACTTTATTTGGTTATTCTTCCAATGTTCTAGGGGTCTTTCTCCTATGATATCTATGTCATCTAGTTTTTGAATTATTTTCTGTAAATCAGCTTGATTTTTAATGAGTCCTATGTTATGTTGGTTTAAAACTATATTTGTCTAAATGTACTTCTATCAGATTATAGTTTTTTCTATATCTTCATCTATATCTATCCATTCTTGTTCATCTACTATTTCTGATAATAAATTTTTGTTGCAGGTACAATCCGTTCCTTTATCACAAACGGTGTCTAGATTGATTTGTTTTCTTTTAGAGTCTTTTATTACTTTAGTATCTCTTTGTATATTTCTCCCAAAAAATGAGGGAGTTATTGTAATGTTCTTTGTAAAAATTACTCCATCTCTAGTAATAAAACATCCTCCATTGTTTCGGACCATAAAGTCTAATCCTATAACAAAGTCTGCTTTTATATCTAATTTTCTTGTTAACATGTATCCTAACTTATATTTAGTCTTGTAATTTGAACATGTATTATTAAAACTAATTATAGCATTTTTTACATAATGAGTATAAGCATTATGAGAGCCATCCATTTGCATGGCAATACTTGGATGACCATATAAGGAAAAAAAAATTCAAAAGTGACTTTAGTAGGATCTTCTCTAAACTTGGATGACCATATAAGGAAGAAAATTCAAAAGTTTAATGGATCTTCTCAATATTTGGATGACCATATAAGAAAAAACTCCAAAAATGACTTTAGACTTTAGTCGAATCTTCTCCATATTCGAATGACCATATAAGGATGAAAACTAAAAAGTGACTTTAGTCGAATCTTCTTGATACATGAATGACAATAAAGAGAATTAACTCTCCAATTACCTTTGTCTTAACATTTAATCCTAAATTTGAGGGCTGCTATGATTTTACACCCTACTGATTTTCAGTAGTTAGATTTTAACCAAATAAATTTTTTAAAACTTCACTTTACAAATAAAAGTTTCAGCAAAAAATTATGTTAAAAAATTGGAGTGCTTCAATAGTATTATTTTGGATTTGAAGGAATTGTGTCTAAGATAACTTGCAATTTAGAGGATGCAAAACTTTATAAATCCAAAAAGGAAAGATTGGTCCAAGAAACTCATTAGATTTGGTCAAAATTAAATCCATAGTAATTTGTTATTTATTAATTATGAGACTGACTATAATTTTAAAATCTTATCTGTATCTTACTAAGACACATTTCAAGTTAATTTTTTCTCACCTATATAAACACAACACCAAGACATTAGTATAACACCAAGCACAAATCAATTTCTTCCTCTTTTTTTTCCCTTCTAAATTTTTTTTTTCTTTTTACATTATAAAAAAAAAATGTTGATGAAAAACTCATTCATCTTCATTTTGGTAGCTATTTTGTCAATATTCCTAAATGAATTTAGCAGGCCTATTCAGGCTTCTTCAAAATCTAATTTTGTTTACACAGATGGAACTCATTTGCATTACAAGGAAAACCATTTTATTTAAATATTTTTAATTCTTATTGGCTAATGTATATGGCTTCTGTTCCATCAACAAGAAATAAAATTACAACTATATTTCAACAAGCTTCTAAGTATAAAATGAATATTGCTAGAACTTGGGCTTTTACTGATGGTGGTTATAGACCCTTACAGTCTTCTCCTGGCGTTTACAACAAGCAAATGTTTCAGGTAATTTCATAAACGTTAAAAGATTATAAGTTTTTCTATTTGTTTTGTGATGGAATGAATCTTTTATTTAAGAACCACTATTTAGGTGTTATTCCTCCATATTATTATCTTAATCCTTGTTATCAGATAACAAAATTGATTTCGCCCCATATATTTGCTGATTTTGCCCCATATATCTTTTATTCAATATCTTTTGGGGTTATATATTTTTCCTCTTTTTAAGCTCTTTTTTTTGTTTATTAGGGTTTGGTTTTTGTGATATCAGAAGCCAAGAAATATGGCATTCACTTAATTCTTGTACTAGTTAACAATTGGGATGCTTTTGGAGGAAAGAAACAATATGTAGCATGGGCAGTGCAAAGAGGACAGAATTTAACAAGTGATGATGACTTCTTCACTAATCATATTTCAAAAGGTTCTACAAAAATCATGTCAAGGTAAATATTTACTTTGATAAACTAATGAGATGTTTTACATATTTATTTTGTAAAATTATTACATCTTTTCCTTATTTATTTTTTTTACTTTAGATGGAAAAGTAAGCATGACCGGATTTAGAAGGTTATTTACGGGTTCAGGTGAACCCTGATGGCCTTTATTTATATTTTTAGATTTTTAATATTTTTAATCAATCGGTTAAAAAGAAATTCACCCGCCTAACTACAATAATTTTTAGTTATTATTGATATTTACATTGTGTGTATAACAAATTTATAATAAGTGTATAATCAAATTATACATTCCATACTGACTAAAAATTTTAAAAATTAAGGTTTTTCTCTGTCTTTAATTTTTCAAGTTCTTATTTTGATTATTATTTTATTTATTTTTTGTATAAAGTGGTGCTTACAAGAATGAACAAAATAACCAAAGTGGCATATAAAGATGATCCAACCATTCTTTCTTGGGAGTTAATGAATGAGCCTCGTTGCACATCCGACCTCTCTGGAAAAATAATACAAGTAAATTAAAATATATTTTGGGTAAAGTTATACGTTCAGTCCATCAGCCAATAATAATGACGTTCTCTAATCAAATATACATATATTATACATTATTTTGTATAATTCATGTATATATGTATGTATGCATATTCTATATTTATTGGTTATTTTCTTTATAACGGCTATATAGAATAAAAATTTCCTTATATTTTCTCCCTCTTACCCTAACAAACATATTAGATTAATGACTGATTACATCTTGAAGATGAAAATATAAATAAAGCTGAAAGTATTAGTGTGCAAATTTGTTTTATCGTATAAAATTTATTATTGTTTGAAAATATTTTCTTTTAATGAAAGAGTGAAAGTTCATTGATTATAATAACTATCTTTTTTGTTGACTTATATTTTGCAGAACTGAATTACAGAAATGTCAAGACATCTCAAATCAATAGACAAAATCATCTTTTGGAGATTGGTCTTGAAGGATTTTATGGGAATAATAACAGGATTCATTACAACCCTAGTTCTATGGAGTTTGGAACTGATTTCATCTCCAACAATCAAACTAGGGGAATTGATTATACCACAATTCATATGTATCTTGATCAATGGTATAATCTCTAATGCCCTCTTCCTTCATGCAACATAATTTTGCACCCTCTCATTGTCATTTTATGATTTTTTTTTATTTGGGGTGTGTTTGGTATGAAGAAAATATTTTTCTAAAAAATGTTTTCTTGAAAAATAAGTTGGTTTCTTACTTATTTTCTAGTGCTTGGTAAGTAAGTAAAAAAAAATAATAAAGAAATGTTATCTCAAGAGTATTTATATGTAATCTAACAAAAAACTATAGAGGTTGAAGTCGGTGGGGTGTGGGGCCTCGGGGATGGCGGGGTGGGGTGGTCAAGAGATAGGGGTTTGGGGGCATTGGGTTGATGGGGAGTATATAATAAATATTTCAACTTGTTTTTCCTACTTCCATTAAGGAAGTCATTTTCTCATTTTTAGAGAACTTGTTTTCCTATAGAAAATGCTTTCCAAAAATTTTGTCCAACCAAACATGAGAAAATAAGAAAATATTTTCCTCCATACCAAACGCACCCCTAAAGTATGTTCGGTACAGAGGAAAATATTTTTCAAAAAATATATTTTATTTTTTTCATGTTTGACTGGTCAAATTTTGAGAACACTTTTTCTCTAGGAACGTAAGTTCCTTAAACAGGAAAATGACTTCCCTAGTGAAAGTAGGAAAACAAATGCCACAAATAGCATTCCATAGTGATTGTGTCCTCCCCAACCTCAACACCTCATCTTCACCCCCACGACCCGCATCCCCACCACCCAACACCCCTGGAAAAATAAATCTATATGATTTGATATATTAACTTTATATGTTTGTTGATTTGTTGTTTGTAATACATCTTAAACAGCTACTACCTTATTTTTCTGGTGAAAGATTGTACATGGTTACTTCGGTCTTAGAGTATGAATGAATCTGAAGTTTTCAAGATTAGGAAGTATTGTGAAATTCACACATGCTCAATAAAATATCAAATATATGCAAGGCATGAAGGAATGACAAGGGTTGTCACTAGATTAGTAATGAGAAATTTTGTAGACACAAAAAAAATATACACCCCGAATGATATTATCGCAGACATGTTGAAACAACATGGGGTGTCATTAACTTATAACCAAGCATGGCGTGCAAAGGAAAAAGCAGTTAAGATGCTGCGTGGTAATCCTACAAAATCATACCAAAGAATCCCAGGTTACTTGTACATTTTGGGCAAAAATTATCCTAGATCTGTCCTTAGTTGGCCGAAAACATAGGAAAATCGATTCTTGTATGCTTTTGTTGCATTGGATGCTTCTATTCGAGGATGGGAATATTGCATACCAATAGTGATTGTTGATGGGGGCTGCTCTAAAATCATTATAGGATGGAACTATGCTGATTGCAAGCACATTGGACCCGGGAGGTAAATTCTTTAGTTCATTTTTTAGAATTAACTGGATTTATATATATGTTACTAATGTTTGTATGAATTTGGTATGTTTATTGATTATCTTTTGTTAATTTAATTTGAGTATATAACCAACTCTCATCTTGCATATAATTATGGAATGTAATCAGGTCATATACTGCCACTCGCTTATGTCGTGGTTGATTTGGAGAATATTGCATCTTGGACATGGTTTTTCCAAAAATTTAGGGAAGCGTTTGGTGAAAGAGATGGTATATGTATCATACTCGATAGGAACAATAGCATATGAAAAGCTATTTCAATAGAATATCCTAATCTCTCACGTCATACATGCATTTGGCATTTGTGGGGAAATATAAAGAAGAATTTCAGCAAGAATGTAGAGGAACTACATAAACATTTTTTTGCCATGGAAAAGACATACACTCTCCAACAATTTGAAGAATTAATGAGGTGGGTAGACCAAATAGATAAAAGAGTGAGGAGATATTTCTTTAAAGTTGGCTATCACAAATAGGCAAGGGTTCATTCTACCGTTAAACGGACTTGGACATTGACGCCAAACATAACTCATTCTATAAACAATACCAACAGGATTTGTCACGACCCAAATCACCAGATCGTAAGGGCACCTATTCTAATCCACCTAGATAGAAGAACCCCTTACCACCCCTTAATAAGATATGTGGAAGTCTTTATCAAATAGCAATAACCAAACTTTGTTACAACTATTTTTACAAATATTAAATGTGAAAATAAAACTACCCTTAGGAACTAGTCTAAACAGGTACAAGAGCTTCTAAGTAAGAAGGTAAGACTGAACACAACTTCCACCATGAATAAGAGGAGTAGAAGCTACTGGAGAATCACTATCCGCACCAATCATGAAACCAACACTGATTCATGCAAAAGACTATACCCCAAAAAGGGTATAGCAAGAGTAGTATCAGTACAAACAACACGTAACGGTAGGTATCATCAGCCGACCAAGGTTAGATCACGTAAGAAAAATATAGAAATCACAAAGAGAAAAACATGACATCTTATATAACAATTTATTCCATAACACTATTATCCACTTGTGTTACCTAAGAGTAGTTCTCATCCTTAATCCCATTGATCATTCATCACATTCACATCAAGTGTCATCCATCCTATCTCTCAAAGTTTAATCTTAATAGTTATTATAAGTCAATCTATTCCCTTAAGCCTCAATTAACCTCAATGGTAGTTGAAAACTAATTATCATCACCTTGTAACAAGTACAAATATGAACACACATTATGATACATATCTCAAGTTATGACACTTAGCCTTTTTAAGTAATTCTAGAACTTCAGTCAAGTACAAGTCAAGAGACAACAAGTCAAGTCAAACCATGACCAAGTCAATAACCCTGACTCTAACAATATCCAAGTCAACAAACCATGACTCTAACCATATCCAAGCCAACAAACCATGACTTTGACAATATCCAAGCCAACCAACCATGATTCTAACCACAAGAATCCCAAATCTATCAAGCAATTCATAATCTGGTTCGCTCAAGGAACCCACCAGAACAACCACAATATAACTCGATCCACTCATGGAACCAATATAAACAACAACAATAACAATAATCATATACCCAGTCCACTCAAGGAACTGTCACACTTATACATACCTTGTACATACATGCTAAGGGTCTTATGGTTGCCCACTAGTCATGACGTGCAGGGGACGATCTCTTATCCATGTACTGTATCGGTGTGATACCCAAGCCTACCAATGAATCATACTAACCAATCCCGTGAAGATGTCCAAATACTGGTACATCCCATAATTAACCAATAGATTAGCACAGTAATCACATAAAACAATGATGACAACCAACACATGTCACAACCACAAGCTTTACAGATAAATTCATTGAATGTGATTACACTTAGAATATCATTTAACAATTACCTTCCTTAAGTATTCATTGCAACAATATGCAAACCACCCAAACACTTGGTCAACTCGAACTAATTATTCCATGTAAACAATAATCATTCTTTAACATCAAATCACAAGTAAATATGATTCATTGGTTTCATAAATTACAGCATGTCCGAAGATCAATTCACAGCTTATTCAAGTAAGTATTATCAAGCCATATTTGTCAAATTCAAGTATTCATTTTAGGAGTGCACCTTCAACCCAAAGGAGTCTAAACTCTAGTTCAACAATCATAAATTCATCCACTAATTCAATCCTCCTTTATTTATACCAAGACCAAAATTTCCGTTATTAGCTAGCAATCCCTACATTCGAGTCATTACTAGGTTCAAGACCTACTCCATTAACCAATCATTCAACTCTATTCAACTTATAATCTAGTTCTAGTCGTACGCCTTTATACCTTTTACTTCTTAACCCTTAACCTAACTTGACGTTAGGATCTTAAGTTAATTCACTGCCTCTTTATACCATAATCCATCCTTATAACTAACCTTAAGCAAGATTATCCCATATTCCTACCACACATAATACCAAGTTCATCCTTTTATGGTAATTAGGCTAAATAACTAGATTATGAGATCACACAATCTCATTGTCATCTTTATTCACATAATTCACATTACAATCCACCATGGAGTAATACAAACACAAAACACCCATCAAGGGTTCATACATAACATAATAACACATAATTAGACCTTTATTACATTAAATCCACATTTTATCCATCCAGACTCCATGCCCGTAAGCCTAAACATGATTTCTCCCTTCAAATCTACATTATGAATATGTTTACTAACCACAATCTATTACTCATAAACTATAAACAACCTGGGCGCCAAGCTGCTCCAACAAGTAGCTATGCCATGGATGATCTTCCTTCTTCTTCACATTTTTGAATGCTAAATCATCTAACAACAACAATTATAAGAGTAATTAATAGTTCTCTTCAAACAAATACCTTGGAAATTAAAACCCACTAATTCTGCCCTCATTCAACTCAAAATCTCTATATTTTGGAATGGTTAGATCAATTTGTAGTTCCAAGGAGATGATCTATTAATACTAACTCAGTTTCAAGGGATTTCAACCTATTAATTTACTTTACACCAGAAAATTCCATCTAGGTTAACTTTCTACCACAACGTGATCAATATAATGTGATTCTATGGATTTTAGAATCAAACAAATGTTAGATTGATGGAAAAACATACCTTAAGAGAGGAAATCAATGGAAAATTGAAGAAATCGCCTTTATAGGGTTGGGGAATGATAATTTTGAGTTCTAAAACTGAAACCTGTCAAAAATAGGCTTATATACTACTGCCATACAGCTATAGCGGAATAATTAACGCTATAGCAGTACCACTATAGCGCCCTAATCCCGCTATGGCGGTCTCTGCTTTTAAGCACGGACAGACTTCAGTAAAATGGCCATAACTTTTTACTCAGGAATCGGATTAACAAACGGTCGATTGTGTTGAAAGAAGACTCAAAGATATTTAATTTGGTGGGTATTAGCCCCCATAACTTCTTATATTTTAGGAGAAAAGCTTATTTGAAGTTGACCTTAGCTTAAACTTAGCCCAAAACTAAATCGGTAAGGACCTTTTCAACTTAACTTTGTGATAGGAGTATTGTATGACCTTAGTACATACCAAATGCACTCCAATACTAAAGAATTAATCCTAACACTTATTAGGAATGAGAAACACAAGCCTTGACCGCAGATATTTTTAGTAACGATGGAACCGGTCAGTACAGGATTGCTAGAAGATTGCCTATACTTTCAGCAATGGATTTTATGAGGTTGATAGTTGAATCATGGAATGCAAAACAGAACGAATAAGCAACAAATACATTCGCAGAACAAACAATCAAGTACAATGAAATTCTCAAGGAAAATCGTGAGTTATCTTACAATATGATAGTAAGTGTGTGATTAAGCGACATTACATTATTTACATAATATAAATTAATTTTTTTATGTTATTAAGATTAGTCTATGTTTTGAGTATGGACAATATATTTTGTTGAAGGTAAGAGGATCAACTGAATTCTTGCATACCGTGACTGATGAAGCTAAAAATTCATTGTTTGTCTGCGAAGTAGAAAATGTAGTTGTGGACGGTTTCAGTTAGATGGGATACCTTGTAGCCATGCCATGGCTTCTATTACATATAGAAACCAACATGGAGAGAACTATTTCTCCCCGTACTACAGCAACAAAAATTACCAGGATGCATATGCAATACCAGTTGAACCTTTTCCTTGTGAACGTACATGGAAAATACCATGTGAAGTGTTCGAAGAAATTGTACTGCCACCAGGGAGGCCTTGTAATGAAAGATAAAAATCATCAAACGAAGATAAATGTAAGAGGTAGAAGGTGACTTACAGTAGTTTTCATCGAGAGGGGCACAACAGGACAACATGCCGCAAACATCCACCTACAGTTTAGGCATAAAATACATTTTAGTTCTTATAGTTGTTTGTTAAACTGGTGATATGTTTTTGGATGTTCTTTTTTAGATAACAATTGTTGCTTAGTATTCAATAGTTCTCACTATGTTAAAGATTATTCAGTTAAAGTTGTTCAATATTTTTTTGTTCATGTTGTGAAGATATGTTAGTGTAATATGAATAATTTATGCAAACTTTCTGCATACTGTTAAGCTAGGGAACGATTTTATATTTAAGCTTATTTGTAGAGGTTGTGAGTAAGTTCATATTTAACTAGTCTATTTTTTTATATAATTCAAAATTCTTATACCTTTTCATGGAATATATGCCCGGTGGTGACATTGTGAATTTCTGATGAGATAAGGAATTCATGCATCATTTTTATCTTCAGTATTGGGAGATAATCTTGTCTAATTCATGATTTTGCTTGTATGAAAAACAGTTTCAGACCTGGACTATAATCTCAACTAGTATCTATTATAGGATTAATTCTACTTTCAGTTACATTAAACCTAATAAACTTTTACTGAACAAAAAAAGACATATAAAACTTTCAAATTTTAATTAATGAAACCACTAGAAGTAATCAATTCAAAAGTAATAGGACGAAAATCAACTTTCATAATAAAATAAGTTTAAGATGAATGATCGAAATCATTCATACATCATCGCATCAACATATCAAACAGAAAAAGTCTATAAACATATCCACTAAAGTCAAAATCAACTATCAATAATCAAAATAGTGCATAATTCCTAACTTTACATCCTCTTGTTATTTTGTTTGGCACGTTGTAGAATCTGAACATTTGAAACTGGTTCTTTGCAAATCTTTGGTCTACCAAATCTGCTAGTAACATTTCCAGTAACCTCTCCATCACTAATTGCCCCATCATTTTGTTTTCTTTTAGCATAATCCCATAGAAGCACAGCATATCTAAGACGGTGATTTGTAGCATGAAAGTTAACACTTGAAACATCAAATATACCATGACTGACATATTCCGCAAACACACATGTGTAAAGTCCATAGTCACTGAAAAATAGTTTACTATAATGTGTTAGAAAATAATTTGTGCATTGTTGGAAAGAAAAATCTGATATTAAAAGAGAAAACATACTTAGATTCAGCTTGTTGTTGGGGAGCATTCTTCACAATTACATACTCTAAAGGATCAGTAAATGACTTATCAATGTATGAAGGCTCCCGCTGCCAGTCAATATCAACTCTTTGGCCATAAAAATCAGTGGCAACTAAAAATAAAGGCAATATAATTACAAGAGATTGTACATGATCAACAACATTTCGCTAACATTCACTGGTATGATGATATTGTCAACAGAATCCCATAGGACTTTGGCAGGAAGTTTAAACCCTCTAATGTACTGGCCAATCTTGTGATCTGGAGATATGAATATCATGTTCTTTTCACATTCTTCCACTGTTTCTCAATTAAACGAACCCACTTAATGCAAAACGCACATGTTGTAGTATATGAAAATGACTGAATCGCGCTATATTTAGCTTTTTTCCGCAAGTAATACATAATCACATCGACATGCTGATTTGGAGAAAAAAGTATTAGCATCAACAAGCTACAGATATACAAATAATATCATATAAAAAAATATAAGATGATCCAGTAAGTACTAATAAACAATCATAACAAAATAAGAATTGTAAAGAAAATACTGTGTCATTCCATGCTTGTCCAGATACAGCCATTGTGTGAAAAAAATTCGTTTATCTATTTTTATATCGCCAAAAACAAAATGCAGGATCTATCTTCTTTTTTTTTCAGCAGTATACGCAAATTTCCTTAATAAAAAAATCAAAATGAGAAAGATTTGACTAATACTCGATAAAATTAAATTACATATCCAATTTTTATACCATTCTCATGCATTTAACTAAATAATCCTAAACTAATTTAAATGAAAAATAAATAAATCATTTACATGATTTATAAAATTATAGATTAAATAATAAATTACTGATAACTAAAGTAGTTTATATTTATAGTTTAACTAAATAATAAAAGATACTGAACTAATTTATATAAAAGTTCATTATTTAAATAAAATACTTGTTGCGTCGAACTGAGACTTTGGGAAAACACCAATCAGTGAATTCTTTGATCAACACTTTCGGAACCTCAAAGCCAATATAATCTTCAATTGGATGCTTTGACTTGAAGTACAAAGGGCATTTTACCGAGCTGCTTCCATATTCATCAAGCATCACAACTGAAGATGTATCATAACACACTGGAGTTATACTCTCTGATTTCATTTTGGGTGTTTTCAATTCTGTAAATGTTGGTTCAAATGCTATTAACTGAGTCAGTGAAAAAAGGCAAGTCATCCAAAGATGATTGATGGTTGAAAGGACTTTTTCCAGCAACATTGCTGCCAACTCCACATTCTAAAACAAATATGTAAACACAAAAAATTGACTACATTCCGTAATACAAGAAACATAATAATAGTTTTATTATTAGCTTTATTTATTGAAGATGATTGTGATTAATAGATCAAGATTGTTAACAAGGTATTTATAAAAAGATTACCATTTAAATGTAAAAAAACCATCAACGGGGACTACATCACTATCCTTGGTTGACTCATCAGGAACTTTGTCATTTATTTTTCCTGATGTCTGTGTTTCAAATACAACCTTGGCACTTGTAGGGCACGATTTCTATTCAGAATGTTCACAAACATTAATATTAATTAAATTAAATATGTAATTATATATATGAAGATGTAATGATAAATACATATGTTGAAAAGATGAGCCATTGTTTATAATATGATATTTAATGATATAGCACACAATCCAATACACTTGAATAGATAAAAACAAAGAACCTCTTTTTCAAAAAAATCGGTTGATTGTTGTTTGGAAGAATGAATCTCATGCAGAATCAGCTTGACCGATTCAGGTACATAATCCTTCATATCCTTAAATTGATCATCAATCTACACGTATCACAAAACAATATCTAAAATCATTTTCATATTAAAAAACTAACATACAAACATTATACACATATGTATGATAAATAAACAAAGCAACTACTAAATCATGCCCAACAGATTTCAATTTGAGAGGTTTAATCAATTAAAAAGCTAATGAAATTCATCAACTCGGTCAGTTTACATCACAGGTAGACCATATATTTACATCAACAATATATTTTTCAGTGTACAACATTCAACTTAAATGAACAATACACTTAAACAAATAATCAGTCAATGTAGCACTTAATAAGTGATCCATTTACAAATCTAGCTAAAACAGAACTGGACTTCTATTCAATTAATTAAAAATCATTTTACCAAATAAGACAACCACAACAACCACAAAAACAATTGATACCAAAGTTACTAAGATATAGCTTACTAAATGTCACGACCCAAATGACCATGAGTGGCACCCACTCTAATACTTCGGTGGGAGAACCATCTAACCCAAAACATTACCCAATCATTTAGTCAATATTAAGACGAGGCTATCATAAAAACCAACTTAATAATAATAAATCCAAAACTAATCTTTAATTAATGCGGAAAATCAAACAACTACCTATTAAAATCCCCAAGACCCGAAAGTCATCGTACAAGAACTTCTAAGAGAAAAATCATGTCTAAAAGAAATATCTAAAATGACAAAAGATGAAAAGTGTCTCATTGTCCGAAATAAGGACAAAAACTAATGTGATGATCCATGGCAGCCTGGAGATAGAGTGTTCACCCTTGGATCGAGATCAGCTATCAAACCCTAGAGATGAGGTCGTGTCTGAGCCTCTGGAACACTTCTGCACTCAACAAAAGAAGAGCACAGGGTAGTATCAATACAAGCCACTATGTACTGTAGGTATCATAGGCCAACTCAATTTAATAGCATGTATACAACATAAATCAAATAGCAAGTAGACAGGCATAAACACATAACAAGTAATTCAATGAATCAACAAATACATCAACGACGGGCCAAACAATACCCACAAACAAGTCACGTAACCATCAAGAGTATCAACCATATCATAAATAATCACAAAATCAACAATAATACTATAAGGGAAACTATGTCCATCTCAACCTCACAATTAGAAAACCATTAGCTCGTTATCAACTTATTAACCACATGATCTCTCAAACACCAACACGAGTCTGTACACACATACTAAGGGACTTATTTCTGCCCATCTAGTCATGACCTGCAGGGGACAATCTAAGTCCATGTACCGTACCGGCGTGGTATCCGATCCTTCATAAATATGTAATATCAATATCCATATCCATACCGGTGTGGTACCCTATCCTCCATAACCATCTTATGTATATTTTATCAAATTCACACTATCTCCCAAGATACAACACGGTGTATTAAATTTACAAATACACTTATAGTCATAAGGCAATCCGATCAAGTTCGATTTTCAATAATTATTCATACAAGTATTAACAATCCAAATATCATCAAATTCAAGTATGTACGAAGATCAATCAACAAGCATCCAATTTAGGAGAATACACGACTAAATTGAGTCTAAACTCCAATTAAACTATAACCTACCTCAACCAAAGAATTCAAATGCAAGATACTTTGCAAGGGCCTTGCCCTTCCGTAAAGCTTCCGAATGGTCAAAATTCGTTCAAATATATAATCCTCATAAGAGTATGAACTAGTACACCAAATTTCAACTAAAATGAATCATTGTTCCGCTCCCAAATTAAGAATCCTTAGTTTAAGAGTCCTAAACCTAACACCTAAATATCTTAGAATCATAACTATCGATAGTTGCATAAAAAACCAAGGCACGAAAGAATACCCAGTAACTGTAGTACTTCAAATGTATAGGTTTTCATTCACCCTACCTATAAGTCCAGCAACGTGACTACATCTATAACTTGACACATAACTATCCTAACATTCCACTCACAATGGGCATACCTCCACGTCCAGCAAACATAAAAACTCAAACTCAATTCCTCCTTCGTTTTCACCCAACAATAATAAAAAATTAATCACAAACGTGCAAGTTCCAACTATCAATTCACGAATACAAGGTTGAGTTTTCAACGTCAGTTTACCTGGAGCAGATCGTGATATTGGTGCTCAGACGCAATAATTTGAAAACTCCGTCGAAAGTTTATTCTTTTTTTGTTTGAGAGGTTAAACTTAAACTTCTATTAATCTGAATGTAGGTTATGTGGGAAGGTAAAAGTTGTGGTTTTTGACTCATTAAACCGCTAATTATACTAATTATCTCAAATACCCAAAACTTTTAATAAATTCTTAGAATTTGTTCGAAATCCCATAGAAATAAATCAAATATGTAAATTGACTAAAAAGCACGTTCCGAGCCTATTGATAACATTAAAACACCCATTGGAGGTCGTCTTGACCGAAGGTTGACTGTGATCAATCTTAACTTTATTAAAACTCAAGAACTCAATTAATGACTTAAATCACTTTCGAACACCTCGAGAATCGGTACTACCGATCTCCGTAAGTCATAAATCACGTGTACCAACTACAGGAGAGCTAAAATTGGGAAAATGAGAAAATTTCACAAAACGACTAGGAGGATCGTTACACTAAATCCCACTAAATCAGTCAACTTACTACACAAGTATTCCATCCATTTACATCAGTAGTATTTATCAAATGTACTACATTCTACTTACAAGAAAGATACATGTAAACACATCGTCAGACTATCTAGCACATTATAAGTGATACATCTTCATGAGACCGCTATAATTTATACGCACTCTCTATTCAGGTAATCACAAATCATTATACCAAACACAACATAACAAAAAAACACAAAATACAATTGATATTTAGTTACTAGGAGTCATCTTTATTTTTTTTAAAAATGAAATCAGGTTATAAATTCCACTATATGTTTCCCTTCATCTTGACAATACCCATATCAATATTCACTAATATAAGCAGCTCTAATAGGAGAATTTCACTACAATTTACTATAGATCTACAAAACAAAATAAATACAATAGATAATTCAAAAAATTTAAATATCTCACAGTAATGAATGAACAAAACAAGTCTCCTCGTTGAATTCACAAAATGGCAAAAGATCTGAAGTTATTCAGAGTAAAATGAAAGACCTTTCAGACCTAAAAACAAGTTCAACTATCATGATTCAGCTAACATAAATCAACAACCATACAAACATTCACAAGCATAATTTTATAGTTCATTCTTACCAAATTCAAAATCAGACAATAAAGAGTGTTAATGTTCCTTAAACACTAGAGGCATAGAAAACTAAAGTAGAGTGACCAAAAATACAAAGTAATCCTACATCATTTGCTCATTCAATAATCAATTGTTAATAGTATTGCTTGATGTTATAATTTCACTGTACTAAATGTTACTCTTCCAAGACCCTTCCTCATGATTCCATACCAATAATCCTAAAGGTTAACATACTAACAACTTAAACCATTTAATGATTTAGGATGTTAACTTTTCAACACTTTTGTGTATGAAATCTATATATAAAAATAGATACTAATAAATCTAGTTACTGCATAATTTTAATTAAATGTATCATTATGATACAGTAAAAACAATCCTAATATCGTTAATACAAAATTATTTCTTATATGTTAATCGTTGATTATAAAATATGAAAACAAGAAAAAATTAAGATGATACAATTACTAACACACCTTTTTCTGAAAAACTGCCACAGTAACACTAATCTGTACATTCAACTATAAACATATAACCACGTTAATACTAATATCCTAGAAAAGATACAAATCAATAGAAAATTAATTGAAAAGGTATAGAAAAGCTATTCAGAATGTACAGTAGCAAATTCAACCTGCAAATATAACGAAAATTATATTACGTTAGTTTTCACATACAAAAAAAATATATAATGATTATGGAAGTATACATTTTAAAACACTATTGTGTATTAAAACAATTTACATAAAGAAGGAAGCTCATATCATTTTCTAGTTATTAAAGAAGGACACCTCCTTAGTCATTTATCGTCCAATAACAACTAGCTTAAATGAGATAACTTGGTACTGCAGACTTCACACACGATAGAAAAGTTACAAACTTAGAATTTTTAATCATTTTCCTTCTAAAATCACCCCATTTTTAACTCAAATAGATAAGAAGATTCAATTACAGTAAAAGCACCAACACATGGACAAAAGTACATAAAATATCAGATAAAACATGCTGATATGCAAAATAAAAAATATAATCGGAATGTTAAAAATTTATCTTAACAACATACAAGAAAATATAAAGTTGCTAACAAATCTTTTGCTGAAAGACTAACACATCGGCGCGAATCTGTAAATACAAAAATAAATATTTTGCTATGTTAATACTTATATCCTACAAAGGAGAAAGAAATATAAAAATCTATTCGAAAGCACTAGAAAGATATTCAGTATGTACCGTATCAATTTCCTTCTTTAAATCGATATATGCATCTTTATTTATAGAAGATTTAAAATCTTTCACACTATCAACATTTTCTTGATAAAAGTTGTCCTGTGGAATAGCGGCCAAATTGAATTCTACCTTCTCCTTGTCGGTAAATATAATGTCTCTGAACTCATATTACCATAAATAAAAAAGTTGAGTTAAAAATTAAATAATAACAATTAAAATGAAAAAGCTAAAAAATTTAATGCATATCAATTTCATATTGAAAATTAGTTGAACTTATGATCTACTCCAATAGTATAAAAAAATAAAAGTTTCAAAAGGTAAAGTCACCATTATCTCATTACTATATTGCTTAAACACAGTTTTCTTTAAGTAATCATTGTAGATGAGTTTTGGAGATGTCTTCCAGTTTAATATGCGAGGACTTAGATGATCAACAACACGAACCGCAACAGATTTATCGATATTCAAACAACACTTGTATAACCATATTTGAAGAGAGAGATAAAAACCACTAAATGTAAAGGATGATGGATTCATCTTCAAACCATGACTTCAAGTATCAAGCAAAACCTTGAAATACTCATACCCCCAATCAAAGTTCAGATATGCACCAGATTCAACCAAGTCAAAATGATACTTCATTATGAAATTTCTTGGTAAATCAGGTACCAAGAATCTGATTATGAAATATATCATTCCAATTTTGAACAAATCTTCATCCATGAAAACAACCTCTTTACCAGTACAATCTGAATAAAAATATACCCTCCTAACCTTTTCCTGTCCGAGATAATATATATTCATCAATTTATTCGGCACTCCCGTATCAAAAAAAAATTCAGGTTTCTTCCCACATTTCAATTCACTTATAACAGAAAACTTCCTCTTTCCAAAGTGCAGCTCCTTCCCATTCAATCTAAAGATAAACATATCATCTCTATCATTATCAGTTTCCTCATGCAACAAATAACGGAGAAGCTAAGGTTTCACTTTAACTGATTGCATATCTAAAAAATGTCCAAAAGGAATTTTTCCAAATTGTTTGAAATGCTCAGCGTTCCATTTTAAGTGAAGATCATCAAAAACATTGACCTTGATGTATGAAGACCAGTGGCTATACTATTTTCTTTTCTGAATTAAAAAATGTAAAATTGTTAAAACAAATATTTAAAATATGACATATAAAATATATAAATATAACTGTAACACAAAAAAATATGAATCGAACACAAACTTAAGGCATCAAAAGTAAATTTATAGAAATTGAAATCTAAAAAAGAACAAATAAACTGTAAAATTGATATTAAAAAAAATAAAAAATTTAATCGTTGACAAAACTAATTGAATGCATGTTAGTTAATAAAAAAGTTGAAACATGCAAATATGAACTATTTTCATACACAACAAGATTTCAATTAAATAAATAAAAATGAATATAATTATCTTACCTTACAACTTTGTGTGATCTCTTGTTGTTAGACTTTTTAACAACCTTCTTGTCAGTTACTATATTAGACATAGACCTTGTCATTTGAGAAGGTCCACCTTTGCCACTCTTGGATTTTTTTATTTTATTGAAAGGAATTTCATCTTCAAAATTCGAATCTGAATTTTGCTCACACACCACAATTTTCCTCTTCTATGTCTTCTTTTTTTGTGAAAGAAGAGTCTTCTTCAACAATTTGTCACTTTGCATGTTCAATATCGACTTTTTCAAGGAAAATTCTTTTTTATGAAGATCAATTATTTTTGAAATTGTCTCACTTTGCTCGATCAAATTATGCTCACTTTCCACATTCTTCATACTTTTATTCTTAACTGGTGATGGGGTGAAACAACGCAAATTGAAAGATGGTCTTGATAGCAAAATTGGGCTGCTTTCTTCAACTAATCTAAGACTCATCCCAATAGAAGTAGAATCAAACTTGGGTTTAGAAGACATGATTCATTCCCAAATAGAAATCAAACTTAATAGAATTGATAATGGACTTGAATGGAAAATAAAAATTAAATCGAATATCTAACCTCAAAAAAGAAAAAATCAATGCTGAAATTCGAAAGATGATTGACTACAAAACCCAATACCACAAGACGTTGAAATTTGCATAAGCTGAAAGATAATTAATAAGGGTAGAGGCGTGTATTAATGGGGTATAAATTTTTACCAATGAAGAAGATAAAGAAGAGGCATGTAAATAATGGGGAAAGTCATAAACTTTACTTTTTCTGAAAAGGTGAAACGTGTGTAAATAGGAATAATAACTACACGGTTATTTAGATGGTTTGGAAAGATAAACTCAAATATTTAGGAGAGATATTAAAACATATCTATAAAGTGATTTTTTAAAAAAAATTAATAATATCTTATTAAATCTGCTACAACATAAATATTTAGGAGAGATATTAAAACATATCTATAAAGTGATTTTTTTAAAAAAAATTAATAATATCTTATTAAATCTGCTACAACATGTAATTAAAAACTAAATTTTATAATTATTAAAAAATATACTTGCAACCTGCAATTAACCTTCTGAAAAGCATATCTGGATCATTTTCACTGAATGCAAAATGAAAATATGTACAAAATAAAAGCACGTCTGGCCCAAAAATAAGCCCAAACCCGCAAAAATCATTCTAAAAACAACAGACAAAAGGAAAGCACTAAACTAAAAAGGACAGTGGGAAAGGGATAGTGCAATCGACACTCTCTCCTCAATCTTTCAATCCGCAGCTGATCCACATCGTGTGCTTCCCTTATCTTCAATTTCAGGTACCGATCTAAACTCTGGTTGTTTTGAATTTGTCATTGTTCACAGATTTGTCCTTATAACGAGCGAAGGCGTAAAGATTCAAGCGTTGGAGCGATTACATATCAAGTCACCTAAATCTAAATCTCTCACCAGTTGCTATGTAATGGCTTCTTAGCTAATAATAGCTGGGAGCAATTTTGAGATGAAAATGAGATTGGGATAAACTTTCTTCTACTTAATACTTGATGATGTTTCGCCAAATTGAATTGTCTGTATAAATGATAGCATATTGCTGATTTGCCTACTGAGTTGTGATTCATTTTTGTCTTATAGGTGAATGGAGGAGCCGGAAATATTTACTTGTGCGAATTGCTTTAACGATGGCAGAAAAGTATGCGCTGGGAACTTATGCCCTTTTCGGATGCTTACCCCGCTACAGTATACGGATGTGCGGAGGATCATTGGCCGAAAAAGTAATGGGTCTCTTTTCAACTTTGTTGGTGAAGGATTTGAGGAAGAGGCGAAACGGTGCATTCTGAGAGAGGCCCGTCAGCGGGTTCTAGATCCTGTTGGAGGCATGACGAGGTTTGCTGAGAATGTGTAAGTTCACTGTTAACATACAATTTGTTAAGATGTACCCAAAGGCCCAAATGATTTTATCTTTGTATTTCGCTTCTTTAATTTCTACATATCTAAATGCTTTTTTTTTGGTCAGATGGAACTTTTATTCAACCAGTAAAACTTTTTGTACAACTTTTAGTAAATGCAGACTGAGAAGGTCCCAGAATAAAGTCCACCACCAGTTTCAATTTAGCCGTAATAACCTTGGCAATAAGCTTATATAGTGTGATACAACATGCAATTGGTTTGAAATCTTTAACATCAGTGGGGTTAGTTACCTTAGGAACTAAAGGAAGTAAGTAACAGTGGTAGTGTTGATAGCTTTAAGGAGTTTGTCATTCTGGAAGAATTGGAGTACAACTTCAATCACTTTCTCCGCTACTATTAACCAATATTCCTTAAAAAATTCTTCCGGAAATCCATCCTTCCCCGAGGCTTTGTCATTAGGAAACTCATGTAGGGCATGTTCAATACTATCCCTAGTCACCTCCTCCATCAATAATTGTTGTTGGTGTAAGCTAAGACAGGGACCATTCCTAGCAATATTTTGTCAATACATGGTAGAGTAGCAGCAACAGTACCCTGTAGTTTCATAAAGAAAGATAGGAACTCCTGTTGTATTTGATCCGGATCAGTTGTATGTAAGTACTTGTCACTCTGTTCCTTGCTCGTCTTGCCTTCAAATGTGCATGGAGATATTTGGAGTTTGTGTCCCCCACTGCTTTCCAAGTAGCTCTTGATTACTGCCTCGAGGCGCCTTCATGATTTGTCTCCCATTTCTCCAGTTGGCTTAGCACTTCTTTCTCAGCATTAATCAGGCTAGGTTGAAATAATCATCATTAGTCCTCTGTCTTGTATTTGTTCCAAAGTGCTTTTTATATCAACTAGTTTAGTTTCCAAAGAGAAGAATTGTCTATTAAGTCCTCTTGATTTAGTATCCAGTGGCTCAAGCTTTTTCCACACAACATACATGGCATATCCTTGTACCTCCTGCCTCTATTCCTCCTGAACTGCTGTTTGAAATGTCTCCTGCTTAAGCAGTGCTTTCAGTAGTCTAAATGCCCTTCTAATATGAGTATTCGCTAGTGAAATATGAAGCATGATTGGAGAGTGATCAGAACACCCTGGCAGCATAAAATCAGCTTCTATGTGACCATACAAGTTGAACAAAGCAACATCCCCGAATGTCCAGTCAATAGTACTATAAACTCTATCAGTTGCTTCTCTTTCGTTGCACCAGGAGTATGCACAACCCCTCTTTTTAAGCTGTCTCAATTCCATGTCATCCACAGACGGTTGAAAATTCCTTGTTGCAACCGGATTCACAGGCATTCCATGGAGTCTGTCCCCAGTGGTCAGAATGGTGTTGAAATCACCCAATACCAGCCAGGGGCTTGCACCATTGATATTTATTGCTCTCTGTTGATCCCACAATGCTTTTCTTAATGCCTTACATTTCTTCTTTGTGTTTGCTCTTTATCTGATAAACCAAATGCGGTTAGTGGGCTAAGGGGAGTTATAATTGAGTTAAAAAGGAGACATGAGTTTAGCTAGAGGGGATTAAACAACATGGACAAACAATGGTGAATCGGTAACCATAGTTTGGTCAGCTCAACTTACATATACTCATATAATAAAGAATCATACATACACCTTGCAAGTAATTCACTTCGTTAATCAATCATCCAAAAATTACATTTTAATAAACGTACAACAACAACATACCCATCGATTCCCACCAAGTGGGGTCTAGGGATAGAGTAGTCAAAATTCTAATATCTAAATTATTAATTTTACACTAATACTATTTTATATATTTGTTAGTATGATAATAATATTTATGAATTTTATATGTAATTATATACTTCGGTATGATATTCGGTATTTTGTTATTTTTTTTTTAATGAAAATTGAATATCGTACCAAATACCAAACCTTTTTAAAATAAAAAAGGCAGCCCAGTGCACTAAGCTCCCGCTATGCGCAGGGTCCAGGGAAGGGCCTTACCACAAGGATCTATTGTACGCAGCCTCACCTCACATTTCTGCAAGGGGCTGTTTCCAAGGCTTGAACCCGTGACCTCTTGGTCACATGACAACAACTTTACCAGTTACTTCAAGGCTCCCCTTCACCAAACCTTTTTTAAATGTATACCAAATACCATAATATAGAAACCGCGATATAATTTTTTTTGGTTTTGATATGATATTCGGTGTATACCATACAATTCCCACCCTTGATGGAATTGCTTAGGGGTCGTTTTGTAGAGTGTATAAGAATAGTATTGAATATGATGTATTAGTAATGTTGGGCTTATTCTTACCCAGTGTTTGGTTTGGTGTATTAAAAGCATTGCTATATTTCTTAAAGGTATTGCTCATTTACAAAAATACCCTCCACATTCTATAGCTTTGTGTATTTTCTTTGCAAAGCTTTATTATTCATTCTTAATAATGAAAAACAAAAAAAAAGTTTGGTATTCTCACTTAAATTATTTGAGGGTAAATTGTCATCTTAATAAATCGAAAAGACATGATCCATACTATACAAATATAAAGAATGAAACCAATAAAATAAACAAAATAGTCAAAAGAATTTGAGGATATTTTTGTCTTTACCTACATTTATCCCATTGTATTAACACCTTGTATTACTAATACTGTGGGTAGCAATGTATTAGCTATACACCGTGTAATAATTAATAGGATGTATAACTTATACATGTATTAGTTATACATAAGGCTAAAAGTTCTACCAAACAAAGGATTAGATAATACTACACTTAATACATGTATTGTTTCTTCTAATACATCCTACCAAACGACCCCTTAGTGTTATTATAATGCTTTTATTATTTGCTTTCTCTTTTAGGGAGGTTGAGCTACAGCTTGTTTCAGATGCCACTTTCCTTGTGGATCGTTCACTTCTGGTGGGGCCTCTAGAAGCAGTACAGATTCTTGAGCAGGCTTGGGTAAGCGTTATAATAATTTTAATGTTTACATTATCAGTACCATTATTTGTTGTGTTCTCTCCATAGCAGATTAGGCCGGAATTCTTAGGAAGAGCCATAGTTTGTTGTGTTCATGCAATTTCTGATACATTTTCTCCAAATTAAAGGTCGAAACTATGCCTAAAGCGTAACACAAGACCAAACACAGAGGCATGCAATTAGATCCATAGTTACTCAGAAAATAAATCATCTTAGTAGTATTTATGGTCCTAACAATATGATCATATTCATATTTTAACTTCTACAACATATTTTTTCCACTTAGAGATTCTTTTATTCTAAACTCTTTAAGTTTTATTATTACTCTTTTGCAATGGCTAAAGATTCCCGTTGCTGAGCCTTGCCTCTGAGCTGGGATCCCCGTGCTGTCATGCGTTCACCTCCACAATTAGAGATGAAATGGTTGTCATGATCTGTGACCCCATCATCCTCAGAGTCTAATAATCTAACTCCCAAACTGGCAGTTGGTGGAGCTCTCGGGCCATCTCCCGCTTCTCAGCTCCCAAATATAATAGACTGCCCCATAGACTTATGACTGAGGGCGTCCGCTACTATGTTGGCCTTTCCTGGATGATATAAGATAACCACATCATAATCTTTAAGTAATTCAAGCCATCGGCACTGTCGCATGTTCAGCTCTTTTTGTCTAAAAATACACCGGAGACTCTTATGATCTGTATAAATATCAACATGAACGCCATACAAGTAATGCCTCCAAATATTCAGGGCATGAATAACTGCAACCAATTCGAAATCATGTGTCGGGTAGTTCTTTTCATGCTTCTTCAACTGTGTAGAAACATAAGCAATTACCTTCCCATGCTGCATCAAACACAACCCAGCCAGACACCTGAAGCGTCACAGTACACTACATAGCCCTTTGGACCCTCTAGTAAGGTCAGAACTGGTGCTGAAGTCAACCTGTATTTCTGCTCTGGGAAACTCCGCTCCAGTGTTGTGAAAGGCGCTCGTCATAGCGCCTTTGGCGAGAGGCGAGGCGAGGTGTGAAAGGCGAGAAAAAGTCGACAATGACGAGAGGCGTAATGTCGAGAAAGGCGACAATGGCGTCACCTTTTTTTTTTTTTTTTTCTTTTTTAAAAATGTTTAGGGTTTTAAAAGTTAAAAGCAATATTTGGGTTTTATTTGCATTTTGCACAAAAGGTACGTCTTTCTTCTTTAGGCGACTTCAGCTACTTCGACTCTTCTTCTTCAAAAGGTGTTTATTTCTTCTTCTTCTTCTTGTTTCTTCTCTTCTTCTTTCTTCCTCTTTTTTTGGTTCTGTTTCTATCCTCTTCTATCCTTTGTTTTGTATTTCTGCAATCTGCCCACTTTTTAAAAACAATTTCTTGTCCTTTTATTTTTATTGCAGTCCAATTCCATTTAATTATATTATATGCTAATTAATACATTAATTATTTGCCCATTAACAACAATTTCAATGGCGTCTGATAGTAGCAAAAAGAAAGACTTTTAGTATTGCTCGTCTTATGCATTGTTGATATGTTATTGCTATTGAGATCATTCAAGCTCTGAACTTTTAGTATCTAATATTTGCTGATATGTTATTGCTATTGAGATTTTGGTTATTTATCTATGCAATTAAATATTTTAACTTTTTGATATTAATTGGCGCCTCACGTCAAAAAGGTGAGTGCCTTGCTGCTCGCCTCTCCTCGTGGCAAGGCAGACCCTTGTCGCCTTTTGTTGCCTTTCGTCGTCCAAAACACTGCTCCGCTTGCAGGCTGCGGTCCACTAAAAGTTAGCTGCTTTTTGAGTCAGCTTCGTCAAGGGTACTGAAATTGAAGAGTCATGGTTTTAGGCCAGGTCTTCACAACCTCAAGTCTCTTTTGTAAATCAGCCTGAATACCATCATTTAGCATATGATACAATATGGCCCAAGAAGCCCACAAAATGCAACCAAAACTCACACTTGAGAGCTTTGCATACAACCTCTGATCTTAGAGTACTTGAAGCACTGCTCGCAAATGGTCTCTATGCTCGGCCTTCTAATCGTGAATATACCAGAATGTCATTAATAAACACTATCATGAACAAGTCCAAGAACGGCTTGAATATGTTAGTCATCAGGTCCATAAATACTGCTTGGACATTCGTTTAAGTTGCTAGGACTCCAAAAATATTGCCTCACCCGTGTCAGATCCTCAAAAAATGCACTACATTTGAAGGACCCAACATGCATCCGCTGACATTTTTGATGAGTCCGAGCAACATAGGAATTTGTCAACCCGAAAGACATCACATGGAGCTCTAAATGACCATATCTGGTCCTGAAGGTTGTCTTCGAAATATCACTCTCCCGAGCCCCTAACTGATGGTACCCTGAATGTAAATCAATCTTTGAGAAACATCGGGAACCCTGTAGCTGGTCAAATAAGTCATCATTTCTCAGCAGTGGATATTTGTTCTTCATAGTCACTTGGTTAAATAAGTCATCATTTCTCGGCAGTGGATATGTGTTCTTCATAGTCACCTTATTTAGCTATCGGTAGTCTATAAGCATTCAGAACGAGCCGCCACAACACTGGTGCACCCCATGGCGGTGCACTAGGCCTGATGAATCCCTTATCTCATAAATATTTAAGCTACTTCTTCAATTTCTTCAATTCTGTTGGTGCCATTCTCTACGGGGGAATCGATATCGGCTGGACATCTGGTAATGTATCGATAGAAAAATCAATCTCCCGTTTTGGGATTCACCAGGTAGATCATCTGGAAAGACGTCTGGAAACTCATTAACAGCCAACAAGGGACTTGATACCCTCACCTCCCAATTGAATTCAACAATTTAAATACAAACCCTAGCTTGAACAATCTAGGAAACAAGAACCACAAATGGGTAATTCTTCGATTAATTCAAGCCAAAAAGTTCACCAACAATTTCAAGATCCACACTACTAAATTACCAACTAATCCTAGGCTTCACCTAGAAACTACAAGCTAAATGCTAGGCTTCACCTAGAAATTACAAGCTTCAAAGCTCAATATTCAATATTCATCAAAAGTCTCATATAAAATAAAGAAATATCCTATTTATACTAAGAAAATAAGAAGACATTGGCTTTTTACAAAATTGCCCTTAATGAGGCAAGGGCCTTGTTTGGTTTTCTTCTTTGTGGATTCTTGAATTTAAGGTCTAGCCACTTGCACAAATGGGCTCTTTTCTTCATCCACATCACTCCCACAGACTCCTAAGCTTCCCTTTTCACGAACATCCATGCTCGTGTCATCCATGCCATCCATGCTCGTGTCAGCCATGCCATCCATGCTAGTATCATCAGCTAAATCTAGGTTAGTGATGGGTGGATTCCTATTGTTGATTTAAAACTTCTTAACCTTGATTTTCACAAGAGTTACTCATTTGTGGATTCAAATCGTGTTTCTCTATTCTAATTGAAATCAAGTTCTCTTCTTCATTGGTTAATTAATTTAATTAGCCCTTCTTTCTTCTATTCTCATCTCAATTTCTTCTAATTCTCATCTCTTATTTCTCCACTATCTTTATTTTGTGTGATTGATTTTCCGTGTTTTCGATATCGATTTTAGTCACTCGAATGAGATCGTTATCACCATAGGTACAGCCTGCCCAACCCGTAGGCACGACCTGCCTGGCCCCGTAGGCACGGTCTACTTGACCCATTGGCTCGGTCTGCTCGGCCTGTAGGCTCGGTATATCAATTAGCATGTAGCGTCAAAACCTGGCAGTGGTAGTGTCTGTCGAGGCCAAATCAAGCTTATAGGCGGCAACCAGACGATAAAAACATTACAACAATAGCAAGTAATCACAAACGACCTCAGTAAATTCTTAACATGCTTTTCTAGGCTACTAGGTGAGGAATAGAGTGCCACTGATAGATACTATATCATGTTGTGGTAGCCAATCCAATAGTATATGGCTACAAATCAAACTCAGTGTCATGCCAGAAAGTGAAAAGGAAGCCTTAACATACCTTTCAACTGAAGCACCCAAATGTGCCACTAACAATATCAGCAAATCAACTGTAAAGCAACAAATGCGAGAATCAACAAGGCTGCAAGAATGAGCCATAGCCAATTGATAAGGCGTTTAAGGTCGTCATTATGACCAACCAATTTTAACTCAACAAATGACATCATAATCTCTACCAAACCAACAGATAGTAACCACAACAAAAAGCTAGCAACATCTCACAAGAGCGATGAGCTCCCAAGGCAATACAGCACGGTGTACTTCGCGCCGTTTAACTTGACAACTGTTGTACGCGACTCCAAAATGAAGCACATGAAACCCCAGTCCTTCCTACACCTTAACAACATCAATATACAACAATAACCACCCAACTCAATACAACAAAGGGGTTGCCCGGAGCCATGGTATCCAAAACACCGTTTGGTGGCTCGGATATCTATAAAAACGATATTATTTACCGATTTAAAAAAACAACTATAAAAACGATATTAGGGGTGTTTGGATTGACTTTTTTTTAAGTGACTTATAAGCTAAAAGCCAAAAGTTGATAGCAACCAACTTTGGCTTTTAGCTTTTTTTTTTGTACTTTTTAAGCCTAAAAGTAGAGTGCTTAAAAGCACTTTGTGTCTTTGCCAAACACCTCCAAAAATAAAAGCGAATCCAAACACCCCCTTAGAACGTGGAATCACGAAAGTGGGTCGTAGGAGGAAGATTACCTTGACAAAAAGCTTTGAAATACCAAGCTAAACAAGCTGTTAGAAGAACCCAGCACCTCCACCACGACGAAACTTCACCAAAACACAACGACAACAAGTTTCCGATTTTACCAATGATATCCAAAACTGGAACTAGCTAAAAATCAATAAGGAGAAGGTGAAATCTTACCCTAGCTACCGCCCTAAAATGCTCTCAAGAAGCCCATGTTTCTGTTATTGGAAAGAAAAATCAAGTCAAACCCGACCCGGTTTGCTGACCCGATTCTGCCCAGACAGTCTCCAGTAAAATGGTCATAACTTTTTACTCCGATGCCGGATTGACAAATGGTTTTGTGCGTTGGCAACTAGACTTGTAGACCTTCGATTTGGTTATTCGTAGGCCCTCTAACTTTTTATATACCGGGAGAAATGCTCGTCCAATTCAGCCCATCAACAAGATTACATAATCACTTTTCTATATAAATCCATCAACTAGTATTTTTGTTTCGAAGCTCCCCTTGGCCTTTATCTTTAGTATTAAAATCTCAAGTGACTTAATAGACATATTTTTTGGTATAACCTCCCCTTGGCCTTTAACTTTAGTATTAAAATCTCAAGTGACTTAAACTTTAGTATTAAAATCTCAAGTGACTTAATAGACATACTTTTTGGTATAACCATCCATTTAAAATTATTCTCCCAACATCTCGTCGGTGGTTGATGTGAAACGCGATAAATCGGCTCGTTAACCGTAAACTCATTATTTTAAATGTCACGAAATTATGGGGTGTTACATAGATATGGCAATGTTGATTTTAAAATGGTATGCCCTATCCCAACTCATTGCAATAATATTGATATACTTCGATAATAATATATATATGATTTTTATGTTTCTCCAGGGTATGGTGGAGGATTTATATCCATGGAGGACGGCCCGTTTATTAGTAGCATTAAAATGTACTCAGGCATTCATTGCCGCCAATATGCTGCAATTTGCCAATCAATTTGGCCTTCAGGTTACTTTTATTATTCAATATTTTGATACTATCTTTTTTCACATTTATGTATCACATATATCCTCCATGCTTCTCACCCCTATTCCACCTTCTTCCTTAGGGAAGCATAAGTTGAACCAAGAGCTCCAGTAATATTTGGATTTATCACCATTAGCACCCCAAAGAAATTTCGCAATATGTTTTTCCCAAAAGATTTAAGAGTACCCTTTGGAGGTTTTCAAAATATAAACTGGGAGAGATTGAAGAACATGTTTGATTAGCACAATGTTGCCTCGAAAGAGAAGCATGTTGCCTTGCCAACCATTCAGTTTTTTTTACCACCGCAGCAACCATTCCATCAACCTAAGCAATGTTCTTCCTTCCTATGTATATGGAGCATCCCAAATAAATGAAGGGGCATTCCTTCTCCATGAAACCTGAAATACTCGATCTGTTGATTCTATCAGCAGAGTTTTTAGGAACAGTTATAAAATGACTCTTTTCCTTATTGATTTTCTGCCCTGAGCTAGCTTCATAATCCTTCAATTGCTTCAGAATAAGTTTGATTCTCTTGCTGTTTCCACTGCTGAAGATAATGATATCTTAAGCATATGCTAAATGATTCACTTGAGGGCCCCCACAAGACATAGAAAAAGGAATAGAATTAGGATTACTGTTTAAGTTATTAAGAGATCTCGACAAAACTTCTGCTGCTAAAATAAATAAAGGTCATAAAGGGTTTCCTTGTTTAAGTCCTTGAGAAGATGTGAAGAAGACTTTTCGTGACCCATTGATTAGTATGGAGTACCATACATTAAAAATAAGTTTGTTAACGATGTCAACCCAGGTCTCTGAGAAGCGAAATCTCCTTAGGACTGATCTGATGGACAACCATGATATTCTGTCATAGGCTTTAGCCATATCAAGTATAAGCACCAAGTTACCACCCTGATCTCCTTATAAATGTTCTGAATAGTTTCTTAAGCAAGCATCACATTATCAGTAATCAAACCCCCTTTGACAAAACCACTTTGATTGTCATAGATAAGATTATTCAAGAGGGGGTTCAGTCTATTAGCCATGATCTTTTAGATAATTTTATTGGTAAAATTGGATAGGCTAATAGGTCTTATATCAGAAAAGGTAGAAGGGGTCTCGATTTTAGGAATAAGGGCAAGACAAAAGAAGTCCTGAACAAAATGAACAAAATAAGTGACATCCTCCTTTATGATATACCAACACCACTTCTGGAAGAAAGTACCATTAAAATCATCTGGACCTGCAGCACTCAAGGCACCAACAGATGCAGCCTTCACCTCTTTTTGATCAGGAATAGAAGTAAGCTCTTTATTATCAGCGTCGCTGATAGAGTGAGGGATACAATCTAAAATACTCTGATTGACAGTAGGTTTCGGGAGGTTGAACAGTTGCTTGAAGTGTCTATTAGCAGCCTTATTTCCTTCCTTTTGAACCCAATCTCCTCTGTGATTCTTGATCCTAGTAATCAGTAGTTTCCTCCTTTTCTCTTTTAGAATGCTGTGAAAATACTTACTATTACAGTCTCCCTTTTCAAACCAAGCGATTTGGGACTTCTGTCTTAGCAAGGGTTCTTGCATACTGATCCATTGATATATTCAGCTTGAATCTTGTTAGAATCAGCCCTACTAATCTCAGTAGTATCATCAATATCAACATCTTCCACCATTACAGTTATGGATTCCCATTCAGCAGCATGAGCATTAATATCACCCATTTGATCTCTCTACCACTGACTTAGTCTTTTTCTAAGTTTCTTCAATTTGTTCTGTGAAATCTACATAGAATTGCCGGTGATGTCAGAATTCCATACTTCTTGGACAACTTCGTAGAAATTAGGTTGATCAACCCAAAATTAAGGAATCTAAAATATTTGATGTGAGCTTATGTAGTGTTGTGGTATTTCATGAGAAGATGTCTATGATCAGAACCAGTCCTTACAAGATGTCTCACAATATTGTTCTGGAAGGACTGTAACCGTTGGTTCACTAATGATATTATTACACCAAGTATATTTAGAACCAGTGAAGCCAATATAGCAATATCTGTCAGACCACAAGCTTCCATACAACTGATGAAATCCAGGCTTCTGTACATCCTATGAGGTTTACCTCCAAGTTTCTCAGTGGCAAAATAATGTTTAAGTCACCCCCTACACACCAAGGGGCATCAATAATCCTGTTGAGATTATTCAAAATATCCCAAAGATCTCTTTTCTCTGAAGAGTTACATTTAGCATAGACAGCTGAGATATACAAACCTTTTCCATCCACTCCATTGATGAAGTTGAGGGTGATTTGTTGGTCCTCGTCAACCACTATATTTACCTGGCAGCAAGAGTTCCAAAAGCACCAAATTTGACCAATATCATTAGTGACACAATGTTAGAAGCCTAAGAATTTTTTATAGCCTTCATTTTGACTTTGTTGATGAAAGGTTCAAAGAAAGCAAGCAAGAAAGTTTTTTTTTTTTTTTTTTTTGGACAAAATTGGTGATTCCGATAAGTATTTTGAGTCTATGAATGGACTTCTTGTATCTTACCCCCATAATGTTCCAAAATATTGCACTAATCATAAAAACATTTGGGGGGAAAAGTATCTTTTTTGTTCGTTCCCTTAATAGAGACATAAGTTTTGTTTTTGTTCTTTTTTTCATCTTTTCTATATCTACTTCTGCCTCTTTCATGAGATGATGATTCCTTCTTATGACTGTCATTGTTCATTGTTGACAATATTACCTGCTGTTGTTAATGCCTGTTAATCTGTTAGGAGATGGTATGTTCCTGTTATTGTTCTTCATTCATATGAGGAAACAAAACAGCATTGCTGATGCATACTAAGGAGGGGGTGAAATAATATATTTTTCAATGGTCTAAAATTTTGGCAGTTCTACGATGTTTTACCACTGATCAATGTATTGTTTGTTTTAAGTGCATAGGCTATTAATTGAAAAAAATTGCACATTAGTAATTTTGTTATTGTAACAGGTTGTTGGTGAGGCGGCCGCCCATATGAATTTACTCGAGTTTTCTGGTTTGGTCTTACTGGACGATCTCTTAGATTTAGTGGTTCCATAGTAAGTAATTTAACATTTGAATTTGTTTTTTCACAAGTCAGTTCCACCTTAGGCTATAGCTGCCTATCGGTGTAACTTGGGTATTCCATGTCTGTAAAAATAACAGAATACGCATAGGAGGTCAGCCTTTCTAGTAAATCTACAGTCACTGCCATGGTTTTTGTGTCCTAGTATAATACTTAGAACTAGGATTCACAAATGTTCCAAAAAATAGGAGGAAACCTTACATATAATACAATTTCTTCCTACACATCATGATCACTGTCAAAGTCTTTTCCTTTCTTGGTTCTAATAGATAGAATACCATTTTTATCCAGTATGAGAGGTCCCCTTGCTTCAATTTGTTATTTTTTCTCTTCTATGATATATTTCTGTGCAGTTGGTCTGTATGCGTCGAGCCGTCGACTACTTGATTTGCCTCCCTGTAGCAATGTTGAAACATGATCTTTTGTTTCAAAATTCGTTAAAATTCGTTCTTTCATGAGTTGGATGGTATGATCCAATCCCCAGGGGATGGTAACATATGTACCAGCAGAAGTGAATCCAATTCCAAAATGACATTTTCCTCCTCCATCAACATACACCACTTTATAGCATATGATGTAGTCTTAACCTCTTCACAATTGTTAGTGCATAACTTAAGAGCCCTAGCAAAAGCATGAATTAGCTCTCCGTTTCTGTTTCTAACAACTCCTATCCCTGATGTCATGTTGTTGCTATTGCTGCTTCCGTCAGTGTTTATTTTCAAGCATTTTCTGGTGGGCTATTCCAATGGATTACTATGCATTTGTAGAATTAACATCCGTTATACATCATTTGTTTCTGTGCATTTGAAGTAACAACAATTATGAGGAGTGAGGAGTCTTAAATATTCTTTACCCCAAAGTATATACACTTCCACTAATTGAGAAACTGCAAGCCTTTTGGTTCTCCTCAATAAAAGATACTCCATTCAAGTAGAACAATAACATTATTAGTGAGAGAAGTTCAACCATTCATCTCTTTTTGATCTTGTGCTTATATAAAACGTAGATACCTTTTGTTTTAGAGACAAAACAGATCAGAGAAGAAAATACATTAATCCATACAAGTTGGAGGTGCTCTATATTTGAATATTAATATTGACTATATACTAATTTAATTATCTTGTTTTATAAATTTCTCTTTGGAGGACTATTCATGGCTACAAAAGGGGAGAAGTTTGCTGACAAGAAGCCGGAAGAGGAGAAAAGAGATGGCGCCAGTGCTGAAGTTTAAACAGGACAATCTGTTCACTTTTTGATAATACATTTCAATATTATTTAATTCTCCTGTTTACTAGGTGCAAAACATATACACGGTTAAGTTTTACTGATTTTACTCACTGTGTAGATTTTTCTTTTTCATTTTTTGAATCAAAGTATCGTCTCCCTGCTACAATCCAGTATTCGTAAGTAATTCTTGTACCTTTTTTTGTGCATAGTTGCTGCAAATCTTTCTTTTTTTCATTTTTACCCTCATCTATTACTTTGACTTATAGCCTGTTTGGCCTAAGCTTATTTTTTTTCCCTTAAAAGTGCTTATTTAAAAAAAATTGAGTTTGGCTAAGCTTTTGGAAGAAAATAAGTATTTTTGGGGAGTAGAAGCAATTTTTCAGAAGTTTTAAAAAGTAATTTTTTCCCTAGAAGCACTTTTTTAAAAAGTATTTTTGAGAAAAATATATTTAAAAACACTTTTAAAAGATTGGTCAAACACTAGCTGCTCAAAAGTGCATTTTAAATTTATTGGTCAAACACAAATTGTTTCTCACAAACAGTATTTTTTTGAAAAATATTTCTCAAAATAAATTGATTTTAAAAGCTGGACCAAACAAGCTATTCATAGACAAATGACATCTGATTCTTACATTCTTTCGGAAAAATCATTTACTCTAATGTATAAGCACGAGTTTAGTTTCTATTTTGTCTTGGATATCATTTTGCTTGGACTTTCAAAAGTAATAAAATACTTTTCACGATCTTTAGTTTCTTAGTTCAACTCCTACCAAAATCATAATGGCACTTTAAGAACGAGAAAATTGATAGGAGTAACTGATAACCTGATATATGTGACTCTATTGGTTTAATTTCAGCAGCTAGGATTGTAAAATATACCCCTCCCTATAGTCATACGTCAAATTTTGTAAAATATTAAGCCACTAGGGAACTTGGCCGTGCTTCGTAGAGTTGTGAAAAACATCAGTAAATTAAAAATAATTTAATTGAGATAGAAGAAACAAATAAAAAACAAGTATAGAAACACGAAAATGATAAAATCACAATATAATTTTTTTTTTTTTGTAGAATTGGAGCTTAAACAAATTATATTTTTTTTTATTAATATCAAATATTTTTTTTAAGTGAAAAGACTAATCTATTAGTAATAATTTTTTTCGTATATTATGATGTTATAAGTACATGATTATTTGATATAGTTAGAATATATGTATCTAAGGATTTGATATTAGTCGTGCTTTCATTGAACGGTAAAATTAGTGTCCGATGAATCTTTCTTTTATTCAGTAAAACAAAAAAAGAAACAAAAAGTGATGAAACTAAAAATAGGAGGAAAAAGAGAAATATTTCTATTCTATTTCTTTTTTTGATATTTAATCCTTTCATTGTCAATTGTTTTCCTCCTATTTTTCATCATCTTAATAAATTTATATTTGTTATAAATGTATTACCATATATAGTGAATGTCTATTTCTTTGGAGAAAAGTTAGGAACCCTAACTTACTTTGGGACAAAGTTGGTTTTCCCCTATAAATAAAGGGTTTTTCCTTGTAATTCATCTCTAATCCCCCAATACAAGAAATAAGAGCTTCTCTTTTCTCTCCCTTATTCTTCTTGTTCTTATTTCTTATTATTTTATAATACGTTATCAACACGAGACTTTACCATCTTGAGCCAACACTTTTTTAAAGCATGAGAAGAATGAAGTAACTGGTAAAAGGTTTGAAATTTGCAATTTTTATTTGCTTGTATTAATGTTTCCTGATATGCCTTTTTGTGAATCGTATAATTTTATTACTAGAGATCACATAAAGAAACATGACCTATATTGTTAATTGAATCTAATAACAAGGATTTATGTTCCAATGTCCTAATATTAAGAATCACGAGCGAAATTTACGGATATACTTATATGTTTTGTATGGTATACCCCTAGAATAAAATAAAGGATCATGTATTATGTGCATCAAGGGTTTATAGGTTCTGATTGACTACTAATATTATTGATTTGCTTTGGCACTTCTCCTTAAAAGTTTTCCTCGTGAAGAAAATATAAAAACAGAAAGACCCGAAATCAACGTGAGATGACTTTATATGTATGTTGTTTGTTCTACTAAATTGATATAACTCTGTTGGATTTGTGGCAACCTAATTGGTTCGAGATTGTTTATGTCTTAAATTTGTTCTTGAAGAACAATATTGTAAAGGTATGATGATGGGTTTAAGTCTCATCCCATCAAAAGGGGAAGACATCGAGTTAGAGTCCTGATACACCATGATGATAAAATGTTGGGTTCAAGTCCCATCGATTTATGGCCTAAGACGCCTTTATATAGATATGACGTTGAACTTGAATCTCAATGCACCATATTGATTATATAATGATGGCTAAGGTTAAATAATGTGTTTTTGGTGAAAAGACATGAAATTTGTCCCATTGAATATGCTCCATTCCCCCAAGTGAATGTGGTAGCAGCGTATAATATGTCTGAAAGAAGACAAGTGATTGAATGTACGGATATAAGCGTGGAGGGACAAAATGATAATAATCATCAAAAGTGATAATATTTTCACACGCTTATTATGATTATAAGACATGTTAGAGAAATTTTTTCTACATTAGATGTACGCCTCGATTTGCTCTTGAAGTAGCAATATCTTGAAAGAGATTCTAAGCTATCATAATTTGATAGGCTTAAGGCACGATTATATTCCATTTTTGGGGAATGAGGGTTTCGATTGTTATAAATACAGATCTATACTCTGCGGTGAATGTGACTGTATTTAGTAAAGCTTATAAATTCTAACGTGTTCTTGGTTGTAAAGATATCACAACCCACCTTCAGAAGAGGTAGAATAGTTGAAAGATTGAATATCTCCAAGTCACTATGATAAGCAACACGAATGAGAAAAGTTATCCGAGCATGATGAGATCACATGTCATAATAAACTAAGAAGTTTATTGATATAAAATTAATGTCATAGTAAATCAGAAGTTTTACTAGTATAAAAGCTCATAAATTGACATGAACGATTGCGACATTCCGAATATGTGCATATTGAGTATTATACATGTATTGAAGAACTAGAAGATTCTTCAAGAATTGTTTATGTTGCTTGTTCTCATGATAAGTTGGTTGGACCAACTAATGTTGGAATTGGATCCCTTAAAATCTTGAAAGTATAAAAGGTGAATATGGACCCGTTCACCTGTCATGTGATATGTTTAATTGATGCATTAATACATGATCACATATAAGTTTATTGTCAACTTGCAGTTTGACATTAACAAAATTAATTGTGCAAAATACTTGAGTTAAAAGCACAACTTACAGATTGATAAATATCCAAGTTGGTTTGACGTTAAATGCCTTCAGAAAATTAATTGAATCATTGCTTATGAGAACAAAGCTTCATGTGTTGGTCTGAAATATGAAATTTTGCATACAATAGCACTTGTATGCATTGAACCAATAAATTATGATTAATTCCTCCCTCTCAATTGGTTTAAAGTCAGAAACTGAATATTCCATCTAGTAGTTTTTGATGTGTGGTATACGATTAATGGATACAATGATGCACAAAGATGGATTCTCTAAAGTAAATTGAGATGTATGTTAGTTTTTTCTAACATAAGGGGGAGATTATTAGCAACTAAGAAATATGTTGTGAATTATCATCGATATGATCCTCATTCAAAAATAATTCAAGTCAAATGCTAGGAGCATTTGCTGAACCCAAATTAATTTCATATGTAGCTGTGGATGCTCCTATTGTGTGTCCCTAAAGGAAAGAGTCTACAACATCCATGAAGTGTGGTAGACCATAATTGGTTTCAAATGAAATAATTCTTGAAAAGGATAAGGAGCAAATGATCATAATAAGGAGGCAATGTGCTCTTCAAGAGCCTACGGCATAACACTTCATGAAACCTTATGAGAGGTTTAGGTACCTCAAAATAATAAAGTGATGAGAACTCAAAAATGTTATGTCACATTGAGAATCGATATAAATGATATAATGTCGATTATATCTTTGATACAATATGATGCAATATTGTAAAAGATTATGAGGATCGGAGTTCTATGTTTATTTAAGCATGCTGACGTAGGAATACTTATCTAGTAACGTGAAAGGATGCATCTTGGTAAGCATAAACTTATTTGATTTACAGTCCTGACACTAGAAGATGTCACACATTAAATGATGAATATTGTCACTTGACAAAATCTATATAACAATTCATGAAGGATTGAAAATGTCTGAAACATATAAAAGTTTATGAGAAACTTGTTTATAATCCTTATAAGGAATAAACTGATGATTTGGATATTGTTGAAACTCTTGGAGAGTTTTAAAAAGCGATAGATTATCTGCCGAAAGAAGTTGAAATGAGAAAATGCAAAATTAGATTGGTCATGAAGTATCATATCTTGTGCAATTAATGCATTTATGCATCTTGGTATAACTATGAGCATGGTATAGTTTTACTCTTACATAAAGATACTGAAATAATATCACTTGCATATTGCAAATGAGGGTGCTTGTATTAATGTGTTTATCCTAACAAAGATTGTCAAGTTTTTGAATGTACATGATATTCATATGATCAACATAAGGGTTTGGTAGAGACATATTACCTATTGTCAAGAAGGGTTAATGTCATACCAAGTTATTTTACATGACATTCAAATTATACTAAGATAATAGCTACTCATGAAGCAAGCCGAAAATCATGCATGACCCAACTAAAGGGAAGATTCATAAAAGGAGATACAACGAAAAGTATATTCATTAAAGCTTTTCTACTCACATGATCTCCAAAAGAATGGCTATATCAACGTGCAATAAATTCATTCAAGTGATAATATAGTTGATTTATTCACAAAATTTCTACCAAATACAACTTTCAAGAAGATGATACATAAGCTTGGAATGCGAAGATTCAAGATTTTGAATTGATGTTCTCATCAGGGGGAGCAAATACGAGTTGTACTCTTTTTCCCTTTCAAGGTTTTATCCCACTGTGTAATGACCCTATTCTTCATTATACTGGAGTCGTACGTTTAAAATATCGCGTCCAAATTCCTTCCGGTTTAGAAGTTACAAAATTCTGACTAGGCTAGTTAAGATAGAATTCAGAGCGAGGTGGGGTCTAGGGAAATCTGTGAATGATTTATACCAGTTTAATGGTTATGGTTTTTATTCTTAGTTAGCTAAGACGATAAGAAATCCATAGAAATTTACAGAATTGAATTTGGGTTAGTAGAACTTTCGAAATTGGTCTTAGAGTAAAGGACATTGTTTGGAATATCCCAGGTACAAGGTGTGTTGTAAAAAGTAGAATTTTTGAGTGAAGACGGACATTCTATCCCATCGACACCGTTATAGCGGTTGACACGCCGCTATAGTAGTGAGCGCTATAGCGGTCAACGACCACTATAGTGGTGGTCAAGGCGGTCAATGACCGCTATAGCGGTCAGTTACCACTATAGCGGTACCCGAACCGCTATAGTGGTAGAAACCGTAGATTAATGAAATATTTTCTCCAAAATAGTTCATTATTCATAACTCATTTTGGGGCAAAGAAAGGGTAAATTAAGGCGATTTTCACCGGTTTTTCTTCGTTTGTCTCCAGTAAGAGAAGAAATTCATCCCCGTTAACTCGTAGTTACTTATTAATCCTTAGAATTGCTAATTTGCGGAGTTTGGGGGAGGGTTTTAGTGTGGATTTTGATTAATTGCTGGTGTAAGGGGGAAAATTACGAAATAAGTTAATGGGTTTTGGTTATTAACTGTTAATTACCTTTGCATTTCATTAATTCACTACTTAATCCATGGAATTGGTAGTTTAGGGTGAACTACGATAGAAAAGCCCTAGAATGGGGAGGAATTGAACATGAACTTGACCTTAGGGGTAGGTGTGAGTTATAAATCCCGACATGTTAGGTCATTTCTTTTGATTATGTATTTATATGCATGTTTTAGACCACGAGCAAGTGGAAATTGCAGGTATTCACGAAGATAAGTAGAAACTTATTCATGTCAAGAAATACATAAAGAAACACAGAAGATGCATATGCAAATGTAATGCAATGAATGATGAAGTGAATAGTGTGAAAGTCATCGCATGAATTTCTATATACATCACTGCTCGTAAAATAGGATCCATGAGGGGTTCGCAACCCGTATACTATCTCGAAGTCTCAACCCACCTCTCTGGCTTGTGTTCACGGATCAAGGTTTTTCATGAAAATATCTCATTTTATTTCAACACACTGTTCCTCAATGGTACCGATATCTCATGAACGTGTATGTATGAAATGAGGATAATATGCACACAATCCAATCAGTGTGAAGATAACCAATCCATTCAATACGTGTATAAGTGAGCGTAGAAATCAACTCAATATGTCAATAATTCATGATATCAGTTCTAGCTTGGCACCATTGGAATAAATATGTATGTAAGATATCATTAACATCATATCGACCTATAAATCGGGCATTTTAATCATTATAAGGGCAAACACTGCTTAATAAGGCCTATAATATCTATTCAATCCCCCGCACGGGCATCACATTAAGAATAAAGCATATAAATCCACAAATAAGGCCAATGATGTCAAATAAAACCCCCACACGGGCAACACACAATATATGATATCACAAGTCAACAACAACAAGAATATAAGCCCCCACACGAGCATACAACAGTAATAATAATCTCAAAATACAATTCTCATAGTTATTATCCCAAACCCATAGCATGCTTTACTTATTTATTAACTACCCATCCCAGTCTGAAGAAAGTTAAGCTATAACCTACCTCAAAGCATTGAAATCCAAGCCTAAAGTCCTTCAACATAGAGTTTTTCCCTTTCGAACGATCTCGAAATCAACTAAAACATACAAATATAACATCTACACATTTAGAAAAAGCTAATAATCCCTATATCGACTATATTTCAAACGGGTTCAAAACAGGTTTGAAAAATGGGTTTGAAAATGAAAGGGGTAAAATAAAATTTTCTTTTAGAAACATATTTCCTAAGGCTATAGGAATCTACAGTTGAAAACCCATGCAAAAACGAGTTAAAAATAAGGTTCAAATCAAAGAAAAACCATTTTAAAGCTTTACCGGCAAACCCCCCCAAAATCCATTTCCAAATCGAGATTAAAAGGTGTTTTCGAAGTCATAATCATTAGGAAATAATGGAAAGATGAGTTCAGAGGTTACCCACACGAAAATGATGAAGAAACCCTAGTAAAATCATCTTTCCCAAAGGTTGAAGGTCCAAAAATGGAGTAAAATCGCAAAATTGAAGTATTTATACTGTTCTGTAAATAGTGATTCACAATCGCGGACCCCTACCTCACTATCGCAAGGGTCAACATTGACCGGCAATTGAGCTGGTCATTGTGGTCGTGTAGTTGGGCCTCGCAATTGCGATGAGTCAACCCAACTCGGTCCACCAATTAACCCATCGCAATTGCAGTACCATCACCACACGATATCGATTAATGCTGTCATCGAGGCTCGCAATAGGCATGAAGGGCCTAATGCACCAGCAAATGCTGCACCAGCAGATTTTCCAAGTGAAGAAATGTCTTCGAAAGGATACTCGGGATTCGTTTGGGACCCCCTAGAATAAATCATATATGCTACTAGGCTATTTTCGACGTTGCAGTCTCAATTACAATGTCGGGTTTTTGAAAAAGGATCATTTTAATCAAATTATCCCCCGGGATCTTTTTTTTTGTAAATTTCACTAGTTTTCAAGTGGAGGGTCGAAATGCAAAATAAAGGTTCCGAATTTGAACCAACCCCGCTACTAACCCAAATTGACTTTCTAGATCTAATGGTACTGTCCAAAATGCCATCCAAGATTCAAAACAACAATTGTTAACCGAAATCAAACTAATGGCTTTTAAAGCCTCAAGAAGTCTCAAACTCTTCCAAATCATTCCCGAATGCATCAAGGACCGTACCAACCAACCCACACCCCAAAATCAACATGTATCAACTATAGGAAAGGTCAAAATGGTCAAATCACATAAAAAGAAAAATATCACAAATCAGGTCATTACAATCTCCACCACTAAGACTCTAGTTCGTCCTCAAACTAAAAGATAAATGAAGTACCTGAATAGGTAAAGAGCAGGGGGTAACTACGATGCATGTCGTACTCAATATCCCAATAGCCTTATCAATGGGATGATGTATCCACTAAACCTTAACCACATGAATATCTCTAGAACGCAACTGTCTAATATACCTAGCTAAAATTGAAACTGTCTCCTCAACAAAAGTCAACCTCTCATCCAACTGAATTGAGTCCCAACGAAGCACGTGAGACTTATTTGGGATATACGCCAAAGAATATATACATGAAAGACTGGATGAATGACTGAAAAGTTTGGAGGTAAGGCCAACTCATAAGGAACCTCCCCAACTGTCCGAAATATCTCAAAAGGTCCGACATATCTGAGGCTGAGCTTGCCCCTCTTCCCAAACCTCATCACGCCCTTCATGGGTGACACTCGAAGAAAGACTCGTTCACCAATCCCAAACTTCATGGCATAAACTTTGCGGTTCGCATAACTTTTTTGTTTACTGTGGGCTACTCGAGGCCTATCCTGGATCACCCAAACTCTATCCAAAGACTCGCAAAGCAAGTCGATACCACGAGGTCTAACCTCGGAAGTCTCAAACCAACCAATCGGAGATTGATAACACCTATCATACAATTTCTCAAAAGTTGTCATCTCAATACTCGAATGGTAGCTATTATTATAAGCAAACTCCGCCAAGACTAAATACTGCTCCTACTGACCTCCAAAGTCCATAACACACACGCAGAGCATATCCTCCAAAACCTGAGTAGTCCGCTCTGACTGACCGTCAGTATGGGTGTGGAAACTGGTGCTAAGGTTAACCTAGTACCCGACTCCTCTTGAAACATCCTCTAGAAGCTAGAAGTGAATACTGAACCTCTATCTATAATAATAGACATGGGTACCCCATGAAGAAAAACTATCTCTCGAACATAGATACGGACCAAACTCTCGGCACCGAAAGAAATCTGAATAGGGATGAAAAGAGCAAATTTTGTCAATCAATCCATGATGACCCAAATGTTATCAGAACCACAAGAAGTATGAGGCAAACCACTCATGAAGTCCATAGTAATCCTCTCCCACTTCCACTCAGGAATGAGTAATCTCTGAAGTAAACCACCCGATCTCGGATGCTCGGCCGTCACCTGCTGACAACACAAGCAACAAGCTACAAAGTCCTCCACATCCTACTTTATACCACTCCACCGGTAGTGAGACTTTAAATCACATAACATCTCGGTCACCCCTGGATGAATAGAATATCTGGAACTATGCACCTCCTCTAAAATCAATCTCACCCATCCACCAACTCTTAGCACACAAACTCGGCCACCAATCCTTAAAATATCATCGGAATCAAGAAATGTCTTCTTAGCCTTGCCACTCAACACCTTATATCGAATCACCCTTAAACTATTATAATCAAACTGGTGAGCTCGAATCTACTCCATCAAAGAAGATCTAGCATTAATAAAGGCTAATATACCTCAAAGGTGGATGAAAAGGGAATATTAGAGCCCAAAGATAGATGAGAAGGGCATTTAAGATCCCAAAGGTGGAAGGAGGGTATATTTATACAATTTCTCATACTTAAAGGATAAATTAGGATATTTTTCATAAAGAGAAAGAGGATATTGGTAACCTAGTACAACACAAGTTATAGACTATGAGTCCTACAAGTCACAATCTACAGAGTCCTACAATTGTGCATGGACTATGAGTCCTAATATGCCCCTCAATCTGGACGTGTTGAAGTAACAGACAGATTGTCACAAAAAAAGCAAAATGGAATAAGGATAAACCCTTTGTGAAAATATCAGCATGCTGTAAGTGACATGGCACATATTGGACAACAAGATCCCTTTGAGCAACTTTATCATGAACGTAATGATAATCAATATCAATATGTTTAGAACTATCATGAAATACTGGGTTATGAGATAGGTATGTTGAACTGTTGAGCTGACGTTGTCTTACAGCAATACAATCAGATCACGAAGATAAAGACCCAGCTCACAAAGAACATGATGAATCCAAGAAGTTTCAGCTACATTATAGGAAATAGCCATATACTAAGCCTCTGTAGACAATCTAGATATTATAGGTTGATTCTTCTCATGCCAAGAAATAAGATTGGAATCAAAGAGTACTATAACTCCATTAGTAGAATGCCTACTATCAGGACATCCAGCCCAATCATCTTCAGAATAAGTAACTACCAATGAATTGGATGAACAAGCATGCATGAACAATCCATGTTTAGTAGTACTCTGTAAGTACCTAAAAATATGATTCACATATTGTAAATGTGTAGTACGAGGTGTATGCATAAACTGAGAAACATCATTCACAGCATAGGAAATAACAGGAAGGGTCAGAGTCAATATTAAAGTGCACCCACCATGCTGCTATATTCACGAGGATCCAAAAGTAATTTACCATCCAAGAGAGAAATAGCAGTGCGAGAAACTAGAGAGGTACAAGCTGGCTTACAAGTATGCTTGTGAAACTTAAGAAACAGGTATGAAATATATTTCTGTGGAGACAAATTAAGACCATTAGACGAGAGAACAACTTGAACCCCAAGAAAATAATGAAGAACACCTAAGTCTTTGATGGCAAATGACGAGAAAGAAGACTAATGAACGAGCTGAACGCCTACCAGTTAGAATAATGCCATAAACATAAAGCAAAAGGATAAGATACTTAATGAAGAACGACAAGTAAACATAGAAGTGTCATATTTTCTATAAATGGACTAAATGATAAAACCATGCACTTGGGGCTTGTTTTAAACCATAAATTTCTTTGGTCTATTTGCAAACATGATGAGGAAAGTCGGGATGAATAAAACTCGAAGGTTGTTTCATAAAGATTTCCTCATTAAGAATACCACATAAAAATATTTTTGACATCTAAATGACGAATAGGCCAAGAATAAGAAATAACAAAAGAGAGTACAATACGAATAGTAGTAGCTCAAACAACAGTACTAAAGGTCTCATGGTAATTAATCCCAGGTTCTTGGTGAAAATCATGTGCTACAAGACGAGCTTTGTAACACTCAATTGACCCATCTAAAAGAGCATTAGATTCATCTGTCATAGTTTGTTGCAATTTAGGATTTTTGACAATCGGAGAAAAACAAGAAGACTCAAAATCATGAAGAACGGCACTCAACAATAATATATTCTTAGGCTTAGAAATGCCAGATTTAGAACGAGTTTGCATTGGAGGACATGTAATGGAAAATGCGAAAACGAAAGCACTAGTAGCAGGAAACGAGGTCGACAAAGATGTGGAAACATCACCAAAGTTTGATCTACTAGATGGATCTGTAGATGGTTTTAAAGTGACTACGTATCACAAAGAGAAAATAGAGGAGAACTAAAGAAAGGAAGGTTAAAGGGAGTTACGGGTACAAGATCTTGTGGAGTAATTAAGGGTGATGTAACCACAAATGGAGATGGAGAGATAGGTAAGTATCTCACAAGCTTGCACACCGTTTGATCCATTATCTTGTCAGACACTACACTATATTTCTATCAGACAAGATAATATAGTGTGCGGGAATACAGACTCATGAAAGAAAACATGATGACTAACATACACATGACCCGATTTGGAATCTAGACAATGACATCCTTTAGAGTTAGATGTACAACCAAGAAAAATGCAATGGATCAAACAAGGTGTAAACTTGTGAGATACTCGAGCAGAAAGGTTAGGGAAGCATTCACAACCAAAAACTTTAAGAAAATTATAATATGGTGGTTGATGAAAAAACATTTCAAAGGGCGAAAGTATTTACAAAATAGGTGTCGGCAGTCTCTTACTTGTATAAACGACATAATAAGCAGCATCAACCCAAAATTGTGATGGTAAAATATCCTATGTGAGAATGGTACGTACCATTTCAATAATGTGTTGTTGTTTCTATTCAGCAATCCTATTTTGTTTAGAAGTGTCCGGACATGACTTACAAAAGAAAATATCCGAGTTAGAAAAATGTGAGAGCATAGATGTATATCAAATTCGCCACCTCCATCACTTTGAAAATTCTTGATTTTAGTGTTAAATATGTTCTCTGCTAATTTTGAAAAGCATAAAAATGTGAAAACACTTCTGATTTATTTTCATAGGGTACAACTATGTAAACCAAGAAAAATCATGAATAAAAATAATACAATATTTAAGCCCCAAGTTTTATAAAATTGGTAATTGTCAAACATCTGAGTGAATAATGTCTAAAGGAAAAGAACTACAATGATCGACTAAATTAAATGGTAAACATTGAGATTTTCCTAACCGACAAGGGATGCAATCACTACTAATGGAGTTGAGCAAACTAACGTAATTATGCTAACGGAGTTGAGCAAACTAACGTAATTATTTTTCATAAGACGATCTAAAATATGAACTCTACTATGGCCTAATTCATGATGCTAAATATCTCTAGATTGACGTAAAGCAACACAAGCTTGAGGATGAGAAGAAAATAATGAAGATTCTAGCAAATAAACATCACCCTCACTAGAAGCTTGCAGGAGAATTTGACCCGAGGCTTTTTCCTTAAAAGAAACAGAAGAAGAGTCAAAATTAACAACACAATAGTTATTCTTACACAACTTTTTTACATAAATTAAATTGTAATGGAGTTTAGGAACATGAAACATGGAGTGCAAGTGGATGTCTCTATACCTCAACCAAAGTGGATGTCTCTATACCTCAACCAACTCAATTTCTATGTAACATCTCTGGCAACTAGCAAGTTAATCCATTCTATTTTTCATAGGTTTGATCATAGTGTACGATTTTGGCTGTTTGTGACATTATCTTGTGAGTTCCTCGTTGATGTTCACTTGTTACCTACAATGTGTTATATTTGGCTATTCTTACACAAACTTTTTATGGATGCTATTATGGCCAAATCAATACTCCTTTCGTTCCTAATTACTTGTCACATTTTTATTTGCACACCTTAAGAAAAATATTAACTAGGGGGTAATTTAACTAACTTCCCTTATTTATTGCTCATACTTCTCTCTTTGCACCATACTACTATCTCTCCATATTTTTGACAAAGGGTAAAAGTGGAAACAAACAACTAATTATATCTTGATATTCTAAAATGACAAGTATTATGGAATATATATTTTTACTAAGGATGAAAAGTATTTAGGTATGGAGGTAGTATAACTCAAGCAAAAACTTACTATAATGTACAAGTCAAACTCTATGACTATTGATCAGTATCTTTAAGAGGCTAAGACGTTAGCAGACTCACTTGCTGCAACTAACTCTCCAGTTTTGTCATGATTTTACTGACCATGTCCTTCTTGGGTTAAAAAGGGAGGATTACATATTGATTGGTATGAACTAGCCAACTATCTCTTGAAGAACTTCGCACCAAACTTTTGCTTCATGAGAAACGGTTGCAACTTCAAAGAATTAGACTTTGTTGTCTCTCATCAAACTTTACTTCTCAAAATGTATCCTCTAATTCCTCTTTTGTATCTCAAGGGGGTCATGGCAAAGGCTGGTCTTCCTCATTTAGAGGTTGGAGATGGGGAGGAAGAGGTTGAGGCTCATTTGGTGGTCGTAATCAACCACAACAAGTTTCTTCATCCAACCCTCCATGCAATAGTAGGAAACTAGAGAGTTAATTGCCACAAGGGAGTCTGCTATAATCTTAGCCTCTCAGATATACTAATCAATAGTCATAGAGTCTGACTTGCGCATTATAGTAAGTTGTCGCTTAAGCTCTATTGATTTGGCCTAACTAGCATACATAAAACTTTTGTGTAAGGATAGCCAAATATCACACAATGAAGATAATAAGTGAATATCAACAAGGACCTCATGAAACAATGTCACAAACAGCCAAGACCATACACTTTGATCAACTGTAACCCATAAATGATAGAATGGGTTACTTGCTGGTTGCCATTGACATTACATAGAAATTAAGTTGGTTGAAGTGTAGAGCCATCCGTAAAGCTAAGAATTTCATAAGAAATCAACAAGGAGGTGAACTGATAACACCAAGTGAGGTAATCTTCAACTAAATTAAGTTTGATAGTCACTAAATTAGTGATATTAGGTACAACCAATGTCGCAAAATAGTGGAAAAAGATGGAATTGTTAGTTCTTTGGTTCGAGTGTAAGGCGGGAGCGAAGGTAGGACAATCTTAGCTTATAAAAGAACCTGGAATATCATTGGGGCCCAACAGTAAAGAGAGGAAGAAAATGAGATAAAAAAGGAAAAGGCGGAATTGAAAAGCAGAAGTAGAAGATCCCGATGAAATAACAGATGTAGATTGAGTAGATGCAATATCTGTTGTAGAGAAAGAAAGTGATACATCTAAAAAAGAGGAAACAAATGGCTGAAAAGTCATATTACCGAAGAAGAAAAGAAAGACGTAGATTATTGAATAATTTTTGGATTGCCCTGAATATCTGATACTATGTACAAGAAAGTGATAAAGGGCTTCAATAGCCACTTATGCATATCTGATCATATATATAATAAATACAAAGGGAATATTGGTAACCTAGAACTATACAAGTTACAAACAATGAGTCCTACAAGTCACAGACTATTAAGTTTTACAAGTACACAGACTATGAGTCCTAATAAATATATTATTTGCCTTGAAGGTACACACAACATCAACTTAAGCGTACTGGAGCCCATAAAACTCCAAATGTATTAGAACTTAAATATTATTTTATTCCTTATTAAGTATGATATTGAAACTTAACACTATGTTTGGAATGATAATATGTGTGCTACAAATAATTTGGAGATGAGCTAAAACAAGTGGATTTTGCTGCAAATAGAGAAAATCTTAAAAGTAAATATGTATTTGGCTCCCTATCACGATCTAAAACCCATGGGTTGTGATGGCACCTACCAATCTTACTGTGGAAGGTAAGCCCTAATTTAACAATTCAAAATATCAATATAAACGATAAGATAAACACGATAATAATAATGATAACTCAAACATCCCTATCAACACTGAATAATAAAGTCTGGACCATATCAAAAATACCAAAATCCCAAGTCTCGGATGTCATAAGTGCAAGAGCAACTCTAAAATACTGAGAGTCGAATAACTACACAGCTATCTGATAACAAAACAAGATAAGAAAATAAGAAAGACGAAACCTAGAAGAATTCCGAACCAAGGAGATCACCATTCAGTGTCGAAATGCCTCCAAAATGCATGACCAAGAGTTGTGGGGCTTGCTAGTGCTAGGACCTGCAGCAAAAGGGTACAAAAAGTAGGAGTGAGCATGGTCCACTTGTACTCATTAGGCATCATCGCCTGACCGAGTTTACGTAGACAACTATATCAAGTAAAGAATACTATTTACATTATAACCTGCACGTAAAAAAGTACTACCAGTTCCATATAAAGTATAATATCTTGGAATCATCACAACACAAAGGAATAGATATAAAGTATCATAATGCAATTCAATGTATGGGATGCTATGCAATGGCCATGCCTATCAGTATACACCTTCCGAGCCTAGGCTCTAGGATAGGATTCATGGGTGATCTAGACTAGAACTAGAACTAAAATTATTTTCATCAATATATCAGTGATCCTCACTCAAATCGAAACTAAAACCATTTTTATTTATTTCAAAAATTAGTGTTTCTCAGTAGTATCAGCTCCATGAATCATGAACTGAATGATTATGCATGCACAACATAATGCCTGACTCAATTACAAATCCAAAAGGCATGAAATCAGCCCAATAAGAATCAAGTATGAATCAATACTCCCAAATATCTAGGAATCATAGAACAAGCCCTCTCACAGGCATCACAATGATAAAAATCCAGCTCAATTCGCTACCAAAGTCAATACAGGTCCCCACACGGGCATCACAATAATAAGAACCAACTCAAATCACTATCAAAGTGAAACAGGCCCCCACACGAGCTTAATAATGATAAGGTTCAACACAAATAGTGTAAGACCAATAAATTACTCATCCCATAGCATTCTTTACACGATAAGTCCCCACCCAAGCTAAGTTTGAAGAAATTTAAGAAATAACTTACCTCGAAGTTGAACCACAAGCCTGAAAACACTCAACAAGTCGCCTTCCCCTAAGTGGCTTTAAAACGCTTCTAATCTATCAAAATAGTTTCTACAAATAAATACGAGTCCAATGATACTCATATTAAAATATTTCTTTGGTACAAAAACTCAACCCAAAAATCAACCCGAAAAATAGAAGGGCAAAATTGGATTTTTTTTCTTAGAAAATCAATTTACCCAAAGTCTAAGGAGTTCAAATCTAAAAGCTCATTAAAAAAATGGAAGTTGAAATTGAGTTAGAAATCATTGAAATACCATTATTTAACTTAACCGGGAAAATCTCAAAATTTCAAGTGTAAAAACCATGATTTGAAGGTGAAAACACAAAATAATCGATGGGTAATGATGAAATACAGGTTTAGAACCTCACCCAATTGAGAAATCTTGAAAAACACCTTTGACACCATCTAAAACCGAGCCTCTAAGCTTTGAAAATGGTTTAAATGGATTTAAAGTTAGAAAATGGGGGTTTTATACTATTCAAAAAACTATCCATCAGGTTTGCGTTTGACCCTTCACTATCGTGAGGGTGATCAGCCCTGCCCAATTGCAAACATGATGCGCCGATCGTGAATGCAAAGGGTTAACATTAACCCAGACCCGATATATCCTTTCACGAACGCGGTGCCCCTCCCGCATTTACAATGACCAAATCTAGAACTTCTTTGCGTATGTGACCCTATCTCCGAGAATGCAAAGAAGGAAGGCCTGGTGCACCAGCAATAGGCCAAGTCAAAAATCTCTCTAAATGGACCCTTGAAATTTGTTCGGGATCTTATAGAAATAAATCAACTATGCTACTAGAATAATTTTAACGTTTCGGACTCAATAGAACCATCAGAATCACCAGCAGAGGTTGTTATCAACGATTTTTATCTAAAACCAACTCTAGGCAACTTAAAACCAAATTTTTGTCTAAATGCTCAAAATCACAGTGAAGGACTAGAAATCTGTCATGACACAAACGATCATGATTGGCACCCGCCCTAACCTATGGCAGGAGAACCATACTACGCTCACCTTTACTCACTTAAGTGTCATCTCCGCATTCATTATAGTATTAACTCAAGTGTTTTTAGCAAGTTCTAAAAATGTCTTATTTAATAACTAATAATCATTCAGAAACATCATCATCCATAAAATGAAATAGAGTGCGGAAACCTCTATGTATCACAATTCCCAGGACCTGAAGTCACCGTACAAGAACATCTAATTTAACATCTAATTCTGAAACCAACACAACATCCAAAACATAACAAAAGGAGGGAATCATCTGAGTCCTGAAAAAAAAGGACATAAACATCATAAGATAAACTGAAGGTCACCAGGACATGGTGCTCACCCTCGAAATCAAGTGTGGATCACTATCTAGAACCGAGGTCATGTGTCAACCACTGGAAAATGTGTTGCACTTAATAAAAAGAAGAGTACAGGTAGCATCAGTACATCAACAAGTATTGGTAAGCATCATAGGTCGACTAACTCAACAATACACAAGTAAGCAAATCAAACAATTATAAGAGCGAACATAATAAAAATTCATAACCAATGATATCAATTAGACAATACATCATGATTCATCATATAATTACAATTCACAGGTTCACTTTCACGGGCTTTCATATATAATCATTTTCATCAACTATTCATCATCACATATATTCATCAAAATAGCACTAAATGCATATGAATGAGTGCAAGTTTGTAAGATGTGCACATCATCTCTTACCCTTCTCATCCTCATCATCAATATCATAACATACTGGCATGGTACTCGACCCATTATCACATCATATCATATTGTACCGGTGTGGTACCCGACCCATCATCTCAAACCTTATCATAATACAATAAAAATGCAATGCAGTAATCAAATCACAAGTCATTCTATAAGGCAATCATAGATGTTCAAATCACAAACAAGCACAAAGCCAAGAAAGTCTAACTGCTACACAAAATCATAACCTGCCTCAACTCTTTTGCTCAAAGCCATCTTTAAGCCACACTTTTCCCTATTTGTTTGTTCAATTCGTTCTTGATCTATACAACACAAAACATACACACATTTAAATAATTTATCACTTTATAACTACTAGGGATCAAAAGTCACTGATTTTAGCCATAACTTACCGACCTATTTCATCTTCTTAGGGTTTTATTCTCATTTAAACTTTATGAGCACTACTTGAATTAGCATAAATAACCATAATTCAAGTCCCATTAGTGTTTTCTAACACCCTAGGATCATTCATACTAAATTTATAAACAATCCCATCATTTTTCATCAATTTCCATAAACAAGGGCTTAACCCCAAAACCCATCATTAATCCATTTTTTAGTGATTTTCTAAGGTTAAATAAAGTAAATTCAAGTGTAGAATGTAATTATTTACCTCAAAAGATGAAAAACATCAAAATCCCTTTGAAAATTGCCTTTCTCCAGAGCTCTATTGCATTTTTCAAAAAGTGGGGAATGAAAATATTTTTTGGGTTTTAAAACTAAAAATTTTTACGGTGCGTTACTGCTGCAGCAAATAATTACCGCTGCAGCGATTAAATTTTTACTGCAACGGTTCGCTCCATTTTATAAAAGGCCACTACTGTGGTTTTCATGGTCGCTGCAGCAGTTCGAGGTAGAAACTCGAGACCCTTCTCAATTTTTCCGCATTCTACAACACACCATGAATTTCTACAATACAAACCAACACCTCCACGATAAATGCTATAACCAGAGTTCTATAACTCTATTTCAGGTGTCGAAAGTTGCTACAACTTTCTATACTCATTGGCTATCCAACTATCATATCAAATCCTGCTATTACCAACTACATCAATATTAAATTTCATTCAACTATCACATTCTCAAAAATAAGCCAAAACTAGATAAGGCCTGAATTCTTCAAAATTTAGCTAAGGGAAGTCTAGGTGAAATTTCCACCTCATATTTCAGCATAACGACATTCTGGGTCATTACATTGGATACCAATTAACCACTCATTTGTCCCCAAACGACAACTGGCCTGAAAACATAACAAGTGGAATAAAATGTACCTGAATCAATGAACATGTTCAGATACTGCTTACGTATGTCCTCTTCTGTCTCCTATGTAGCTTCCTCAATAGTACAATTCCTTTACTGAACCTTCATACAAGAAATAAATCATGTCCTCAACTTTCTCACATCTTTATTTAGGATTGAAATTGGTTCCTCTTCATTGGACAGTTTCTTATCAATTAGTTCCGGGTCTTAACGAATAATATAGTCACTATCTATGTGGTACTTTGCTAACATTGACACATGAAATACGGGGTGAACCCCGGACATACTAGGGGGCAAGGCCAGCCTATATGCTACTAACCCCACCTCCTTCAATACCTCAAAGGGTCATATATACCTTGGGCTCAACTTGCCCTTCTTGCCAAATCACATTACACCCTTCATGGGTGACACCTTCACAAGTACCATCTCCCCTTAACTTTCATATCTCTTACTTTTTTGTCCGCGTATTCCTTTTGTCGGCTTTGAGCCACTACAATCTTTTTCTATATGAGTCTCATTTTCTCCATAGAGTCCTTGAGTATGTCAGTGCCCCAAGGCCTAGCCTCAAAAGCATCAAACCACCCTATTAGGGACCTACACCATCTACCATATAAGGCCTCAAAAGGAGAAATGTCAATACTAGAGTAGTAGCTATTGTTGTAGGCAAATTCACATAATGGTAAGTATTGGTCCCACTGACCCCCGAAATATAACACAAGCCCAAAGCATGTCCTCAAGCATTTGGATTGTCCATTCCGATTGACCATCGATCTGTGGATAAATATTCATGCTTAGGTCCAATCTAGAACCCAACTCGAACTGAAACCTTTCCCAAAAATTAGAAGTGAATTGACTACCCCGGTCTGACACAATGGACACCAGTACCCCATGTAGTCTTACAATTTCCTTCACATAAATCTTGGCCAACTTGGCCACATTATAGCCAACTCTTACTGAATAAAGTGAGCCGACTTAGTCAACCGGTCAATAATAACTCAAATGGAGTCGCATTTCCTCAGAATTTTCGAAAGACCAACCACAAAATCCATTGTTATCCGTTCCCACTTCCATTCCAGAATGAGCATCTACTGAAAAGTTCCACTAGGCTTCCTATGTTCGTATTTGACATACTGGTAGTTTTGACATTCAACCATAAAATCTACAATGTCATGCTTCATCCTTTTCCACCTTCGCCACTAATAGTGTTGTCTCAAATATTTATACATCTTATTGGTACTCGCATGTATGGAGTACTTGGAATTATGAGCCTCTACCAGAATGGTTGGAATTAAGTTATCTACTCGAGGTACACACAACCGACCTCTGATTCTCAAGGCCTCTTCGTCATCAAGAATGGACTTTTTCGCCTTCCCTTGTAACACTTTTTCTCTAAGGCTGTTTAATTTCTTATTTTCAAATTATCGGCTCTTAATCTAATCATTAAAAGTGGACGCAGCCTCCATATGTGCCAACACCTTTCCTTTGCTAGTTTCCTGCAATCTCAGAAAATCGTTAGCTAAAGACCATACCTCTCTCGCCAATGGGGGTCTGGACGCCTCCAGCATTACTAAACTTTCTATACTCACTGGTTTCTGGCTCTGTGCATCCACCACCACATTGGCCTTACCTGGGTAATACAGAATTGAGATGTCATAGTCTTTAATCAACTCCATCCATCTCCTCTGTCTTAGATTCAAATCCTTCTGAGTGAATGCATATTGTAAACTGCGGTGGTCTATGAACACCTCACACTTAACTCAGTAGAGATAGTGTCTCCAAATTTTTAAAGCAAACACCAAGGCTGCCAATTCCAAGTCATGCATGAGGTAGTTTTTCTCAAGGTCTTTAGTTGTCTCAAAGCATAAGCAATCACATTCCAATCCTGCACCAACACATCACCTAAATCCAAATGTGAGGCATCACAAAATACAATAAAATCTTTACCCTCGATAGACAGGGTTAGTACTGGAGTCGAAGTCAATAAGGTTTTGAGCTTTGGAAAACTCTTCTCACACTTGTCATCCCATTCAAACGAAACTTCCTTCTGAGTTAGGTGGGTCATGTGTGAAGCAATGGCAGCAAACCCCTTAACAAACCGATGAAAATAACTGGTCAATCCCACAAAACTATGAATTTCTATCACGTTCGTCGGTCTAGCCTAATTTTTAACCGCCTCAACCTTCTATGGGTACACCATAGCCCCTTCTTTAGAAACCATGTGCCCCAAGAAGGACACTAAAGAAAGCCAGAATTCGTACTTAGAGTACTTAGCATACAATTGTTTCTCCTTCAACAACTTCAACACAATACGCAAATGAGCTTCATGCTCTTCCTCACTCTTAGAATAAATAAGTATATCATCAATAAACACAATAATGAATGAATCCAAAAAGGACATAAACACTCAATTCATCAAGCTTATAAAAGCAGTTGGGGCATTAGTCAAGCCAAAAGACATAACCAGAAACTTATAGTGCCCGTAAGTTCGAAAAGCAGTTTTTGGGATGCCCTCCGCCCTATTTTTAGCTGATGATAACCCAATCTCAAATCAATCTTAGAAAACACTGCAGCGCCTTGTAATTGATCAAACAAATCATCTATTCTAGGCAAGGGATATTTGTTATGAATGGTCACCTTATTCAACTTACGGTAGTCTATGCACATTCTCATACTACTATCTTTCTTTTTCACAAACAATACTGGTGCACCCCAAGGAAAGACACTTGGATGAATAAAGCCCTTCTCTAACAACTCTTACAATTCGGATTTCAACTCTCTCAACTCTGCAGGTGCCATACAATATGAAGGGATAGAAATGGATCTAGTTCCCTACTCTAAGTCTATACAAAAGTCAACTTTCCAATCTGGAGGCATACCTAGAAGATCGCCCGAAAATACTTTTAGGAAATCACAAACCACTGGAACTGATGTTATAGGAGGGACTATGGATTTATCTTTCCGAAGATGGGATAAAAATGCCCTACACCCTCTCCTTACTAATTTTTTAGCACGAATTGGGGACACAACCCTCACAGGATTAGACTTAAAAGTAACCTCTCATTCTAACTTCTCTTTCTCGGGCATCACTACCATGACGATTTTGGCATAATATTCAAGAACAGCATGATGAGAAGACAACCAACTCATCCCCAAAATAATATCAAAATCCTCTATAGCTAGGATGACTAAATCTGCCAGGGTCTTAAACCACATGAACATCACAGAACATACACGATATACCTGATCAACACACACAGACACCCCAACCGATGTAGACACATACATGGGAGCATCAAGATATTCATAGTCTATGTCCCAACCTATAACAAATTTTACAGACACATAAGGAGAAAGTGGAACCGAGATCAAATAATATGGAAGCCATACGATCATAGATAAGAATAGCACCTGTGATCACCACATCAAAAGCTTTCATCTCAGGACGAGCCGAAACTGCATAAAGATGTACTTTGTCACCACCTCTACCACCTTGTGCTACATTAATACTAACTTATCCTCCACCTCAGTTGGCCTATTTTCCACCCCTAGCTTGGCCACCACGCCCACCTTGTGGATGACTCCTACCATTTCCTCCTCTACCATAACCTTTTGGAACTAGAGCAGTAGAATTTGGTTGCTGAGTCAATTGACTTGTAGATAAAAAGTTAGGACAATACCTTCTGACTTATCCCAAACCCCCACGCTCAAAGCATTCAGGTCCAAAAGTATGCCTCTGAACTGAAGAGGAAGAAGGTGTATAGCTACTGGCTTAAGAAGGTTGATAACTGACCCCAGGTGGACCCCCTGCAGACATTGGTATTGCTGAATGATAGAGCTTAGAAGAACCACGCCCTTTTGAAAAAGTGCCACTGAATTGGCCCGAGGTCCGAGCCTTCTTCTCTTATGCCTTTACCTCTCCCTGTTTCTTAAGTGCTTCAGCATTTTATGCAAATTCAACAACATCCAGAAAAGACTTACCAGCCACAGCCACAGATAAAGTTGTTAACTGAATTCCTGAATTCATACCCTTCACAAAGTACCTGATTTGTTCCTCTTCTGAGGTAATCAACTGTAAAGCATAGCGAGATAGGGCATGAAACTTGGCCTCATAGGCCGCCATGGACATGTTACCCTACTTCAATCTCAAAACTCATCATTCTTCTGATCACAGTAGGTGCGTGGAACATATTTATCAAGGAATACATTCTAAAATTGAGCCCAAGTAAGTAAAGATAAGGCAGCCCCACATTCGATAAATGACCTCCATCATTGCTTGGCTTAGTTGTACAGCTGACAAAAAACAAACTCCATACTATACCTCTCAATAATATCTATCTTGCGCAGACGTTCATGACAATCTATTAAGAACTCAAAAGCATCCTTAGATTCTGTACCTTGGAATACCAGAGGTTTTATCTTCATAAACTTGCAAAATAACCCATGTTCATCATTAGTCATCACCGATCCATGTACCTATTGGGGATATGTCTCAGTTTCAGAGCCTGCAACTATCCTTGGTGCTACAGCAGCGGAATGTTGCAAGTCTGTGGATGGAACTATCGAAACAACTAGAGTGTAGCCAGTACCAGCAAAGCTATCTAAAAATCCCAACACTTGTTGAGCATGACCTGGAGCATCCTGTTGTGGGGGAAGGGACAGTGTTCTATGTCTTGTCATTCTCTTGGCTCCAGTGCTCTACCCCTAACAGGTGCTTCTCTCCATCCTCCCCTTCTTGCTCTGCCTCTAACTCTAGGCCTGCCCTAGACTGCGGCCCCAACGGCAGGTGCGGGTGTTGTTGTAGGTGCTGTTGCGGGTGCTGCTCTGGTGGAACAAGTGTTAACCATCTGCGAACCAGAGTGAAAGGATTAGTTACCAATTTGGATCGCCAGATACTAACTGGAATCAAGTTATAGCACAAAAGAAGGAAATAAAAGAACCCATTCCTAAAGTCCCATAGCCTCCCAAAGAGAAGTACAGATGTATCATTACCATTCTGCAGGACTCTACTAGACATATTCTTGTACGACAAGATTTACGAACTCAGTACTCTGATACCATCTCTGTCATGACTCAAATGGTCATGATTGGCACCCGTCCTAACCTATGGCAGGAGAATTATACTACGCTCACCTTTACTCACTTAAGTGTCATCTCCACATTTATCATAGTATTAACTCACGTGTTTTTTAACAAGTTCTAAAAATGTCTCATTCAATAACTAATAATCATTCTGAAACATCATCATCCATAACAAAATAGAGTGCGGAAACCTCTATCCATTACAATTTTCGAGACCTAAAGTCATCGTACAAGAACATCTAAAAAGAACATCTAAGTATGAAACCAACACAACATCCAAAATATAACAAAAAGAGAAAATCGTCTTAGTCCCAAAACAAAGGACATAAACATCATAAGATAATCTTAAGGTTGTCCGGACATGGTGTTCACTCTCAAAATCAAGTCTGAATCACTATCTAGAGCTTAGGTCGAGTGTCAACCGCTGGAAGATGTGTTGTACTCAATAAAAAGAAGAGTACAGGTAGCATCAGTACATCAACAAGTATTGGTAAGCATCATAGGTTGACTAACTCAACAATACACAAGTAAGCAAGTCAAACAAATATAAGAGCGATCATAACAAAACTCATAACCAATGATATCAATCAGAAAATACATCATGAATCATCATATAATTACAATTCACAGGTTCACTTTCATGGGCTTTCATATTCAATCATTTTCATCAACCATTCATCATCACATATATTCATTAAAATAGCACTCAATGCATATGAATGAGTGCAAGTATGTAAGATGTGTGCATCATCTCTTACCCTTCTCATCCTCATCAGCAATATCATAACATACCGGTATGGTACTCGACCCATTATCACATTATAGTATATTGTACCGGTATGGTACCCGACCCATCATCTCAACACCTTATCATAATACAATAAAAATGCAATGCAGTAATCAAATCACAAGTCATTCTAGAAGGCAATCATAGATGTTCAAATCACAAACAAGCACAAAGCCAAGAAAGTCTAACTGCTACACAAAACCATAACCTACCTCAACTCCTTTACTCAAAGTCACTTAAGCCACACTTTTCCCTTTTTGTTCTCATTCAATTCGTTCTTGATCTATACAACACAAATTATACACACATTTCAATAATTCATTCCTTTTAACTACTAGGGATCAAAAGTTACTGATTTTATCCATAACTTACCCTATTTCATCTTCGTAGGGTTTTATTCTCATTTAAACTTCATGAGCACTACTTGAATTAGCATAAATAATTATAATTCTAGTCTCATTAGTGTTTTCTAACACCCTAGGATCATTACATACAAAATTTATAAACAATTTCATCATTTTTTATCAAGTTCCATAAACTAGGATTTAACCCAAAACCCCACCATTAATCCATTTTTAGTGATTTTCTAAGGTTAAACGAAGTAAATTCAAGTCTAGAACCTAATTACTTACCTCCAAAGATGAAAAACTTCAAAATCCCTTTGAAAATCGCCTTTCTCCAGAGCTCTATTGTGTTTTTTGAAAAGTGGGAAATGAAAACATTTTCTGTATTTTAAAACTAAATTTTTTTACTGCACATTACTGCTGCAGTGGATAATTACCTCTGCATGGATTAAATTTCCGCTGCAGCGGTTCGCGCCATTTTGCTGGACGCCGCTGCTGCGGTTTTCATGACAGCTGCAGTGGTTACTTTTTTCGCTACAACGTTTCGAGAGAAAAATTTGGGACGTTCCTCAGTTTTTTCTCATTCTACAATACACACCACGAATTTTGACAACGCAAACCAATTCCTCCATGATAAATGCTATAACCGGAGTTCTATAACTCTGTTTCAGGTGCCAGAAGTTTCTATGACTTCCTATACTCATTGGTTATCCAACTATCATATTAAATCCCTCTATTACCAACCACATCAATATCAGATTTTGTTCAACTATCACATTTTTTAAAAAAAGCCAAAACTAGACTAGCCCTGAATTCTTCAAAATTTAGCTAAGGGAAGTCTAGGTGAAATTTCCACCTCCTTTCAACGTAACGACATTCCGAGTCATTACAAAACCCAAACCAACCACATTACTAACTCAAAATCGATATTTCAGAGCTGATGGAACTGACAATATCCACATACAACACTCGAATCACCAAATGTTGATCAAAGTCAATTATATCAACTTTAAACCATCTCAAAAACTCACATAAACTTCAACAGAGCACCTCGATGATCACGCCACCCACTCCTACAACTCACAAATATCAAGAAGCAGCTACTTAGAGGTGTAAAATAGTTAAAATACAAAAAAAATCCAAAATCCAAGGATTGTTACGTCCCATATTGGTATGATTAAGCATTGATATCAAAGAGTGGAATTTTGATAGATTGAATATGTTTGGGGCATCATTGAACAACATTTGGAGCTTACATAAGTTGTTAAAGTGAATTAAGGTATGTCGAGTGTTAAACCTTTTATGAGGTCCTTTTAAAATCTTCATGATTACAAAATAATATTAAATGATATTTCAGATGCGTGCGGGATAATCTTGCATGATTTCTTCATTCATTGAAAATTCCTTCTATGACTAAAGTGTTGGAAACTTTATATAATTCCTTGTATGTTCTTGTACAAACTAAATAATATTGTGTAATGCATGCAAATTCTTATGATATATTTTTTTTTTAAAAAGTCATAGCATGCATTAAAACAATTTAAGGAGATGTTTCATATTGAAAGTATAATGTGATCATTTAGAACTATTTTGACTTGATGAATGACTTCCTCTGAAACACCTTGGATTGTGAGACTGAAATGAAAATGAATATGTTTAGTGCTTGTGTTGTCCTAACGGCCATTAGCACATCCCTGATGCATTAATGTTAAGTCGATTGGAAGGAGGATTGTTAATTCAGAGTTATATTATAGTCTGATGCATTATTGTCTAAGAGATCGAGAGGGAGATCATTTGTCAATAGTTAAATTATATCCCGACGCATTATTGCTTAGTTGATCGGAAGGATGATTGTCTATTGGAAGTAACATTAAGTCTTGATGCATCTTATCATTAATTGTGTGGTTTAACTCGTGATTACAATTAGTAAAGTGTATGTAGCAAGGAATATTGAATTGACTGTGAACTTTCGACTTGAATATGGAAGTGGATCTTGGATAATTTATTGAAATCTTTACGATTAAATCTAAGGACATGTTTTTACATGCATAAATAGTAGCCTTGAACAATCAGTAATACAATTAGGACAGTGAAAATATAACACAAATAGGTAAATCATAGGCTAATACTTTAACAAAATTCAAGTATGGACAAGTATCAATGAGTAACAGAAGTATTTCTGCTAATGCTACAACCATCAACAAGCTCACATAGTCTGATATGTCCACAAACTAGAAATACAATCTCAATTTACCCATAATATGACACAGGTACTATGATGCTCGTCATTTCACCTACACGATACCACTTTTTCCCTCATAAAAAGAAAAAAATGATCAAAACACAGAGAAAAACCACAACTATAGTTGTTACACTATTGAGGAAATAGTTGTATAAAATATTATGAGAAACGAGAACATATAATTTGTTAGTTTTTTTAGCCTTTAATTGTTTACTATTTTCAATCCGACTTCCTTGCTAGTGCCACTTGCTTCTTAGATACATTTTCAAATAGTCCTTAATATCAAATTTTACAATAATTAGTATTGTGCTAAATAAGAAGCATTATTTAAGTGTAGTATATGCCAATGAAAAATGCAATTGGAATCTGTAATTGCTACAAAGTTCGTAAGCGTTATCTGCTAAGTTTTATCTTATCTCTAGAGAATTAAACATATTCATTAGCAACTTTGAGAAATGAGATGAAGTATTGTCTCCGTTCACTTTTACTTGTCCATTATTCTAAAGTAGATTTTCATTTTTACTTGCCACTTTTAAAATATCAAGAAAAGATTATTATTATTTTTTTCATGTTTTGCTCTTAGCATTAATTATTTATTCTCCAAATCATTTTTTAAAACATAATAATACTAAACATCAATTAATAGGAATAGTGTGGTAAAATAATCATGTCAGTCATTATTTTCTTAATGGGCATACCAAATCCAAATGTCACAAATAAAAATGAACGGAAAAGTATCTATAAGTTTATCTACATGTGTAAATAATAATGAGACAGCATCAGAAACAAGAACATCGAACGGGTATATTCAATATCACTCTTCATGTTGAATTTTCAATTGGAGCTAACTTTCTGATTTTCACGGAAAGAAGAGCTCAGGAAATAAAGAAAAATAGACCTTTCTAACTTGTATCATTGCCTTTACTTTATTAATTATAAAAATAGAACTTTATCAATAAGGATTGTGGTGGAGTGGTATATACTCCTTCATCCTTGACCAGAGGTCTTGGATTCGAGTTATCCTGGGTACAGAGTCGCCTTTGTTAGGGAGCGCTTTACCTCTCAATGTGGGACTTTCCAACGTGAACCCGGATTTAATCGGGCTCTAATGCGGGTATCGAACAATAAGCGGGAAACAAAAATAAAAATTAAAAAATAGAACTTTAGTTTATCTTCAATAGACTATGGTTAATTAATCTAACTAAAATTGGGTGTAAACATCCGGTGTGGATAAGTTTTATATTTTAGTCTAGATCTGTCCTACATGAAAGAGATAATAAAACATTAATATGACATGACATGTCAACTAAGAATCTAGTGAGAGAAAGAGGTTTTGGTAAGACATAAAACTATAGATGAATGACATTATAGGGGGGAAAATTCAAAGGTGAATACAGCGGGAACTTCTCAATACTTGGATGACCATCTAAGGAGAAAAAAATTAAAAGTGGCTTTAGTCGGATCTCCTCAATATTTGGATGGTCATATAAGGAAGAAAAATTCAAAAGTGTCTTTAGTCGGATCATCTCAATACATGGATGATCATATAAGGAAGAAAAATTCAAAAGTGCCTTTAATTGGATCTTCTTTCTACTTGGATGATCATGTAAGGAACAAAAATTCAAAAGTAACTTTAGTCGAATCTTCTCAATACTTGGATGACCATATAAGGAAGAAAAATTCAAAAGTGACTATAGTATGATCTTTTCAATACTTGGATGACCATATAAGGAAGAAAAATTTCATAGTGAATTTAGTTGGAACTTCTCTATACTTGGATGACCATATATGGAAGAAAATTCAAAAGTGACTTTAATGGATGTTCTCAATATCTGGATGACCATATAAGAAAAAAAAAAATCAAAAGTGATTTTAATCGAATTTTCTCAATACTTGAATGATCATATGAGGAAGAAAAATTCAAAAATGACTTAAGTCAAATCTTCTCGATACGTGAATGACCTATAAAGAGAATTAACTCTCCAATTACCTATATCTTAACATTAAATCCTGAATTTGAGGCTGCTATGATTTTACACCCTACCAATCTTCTGGTAGTTAGATTTTAACCAAATAAATTTTAAAAACTTCACTTTGCAAATAAAATTTTCAGCAAAAATATTTATGTTAAAAACTGGAGTGCTTCAATAGTATTATTTTTGGATTTGAGGAAATTGTGTCTACGATAACTGCAATTCGAGGATGCAAAACTTTATAAATCCAAAAGGAAAGATTGATACTAGATTTGGACAAAAATTAAATCTATAGTAATTTGTTATTCAGTGATTATGAGATTGACTATAACAGTGAAATCTTATCTGTATCTTACTAAAAAACGTTTCAAATTAATCATTTCTCACCTATATAAACACAACACCAAGACATTAGTTTAGTATAACACCAAGCATAAACCAATTTCTTCCTTTTTTTTCATCTCAATTTGTTTTCTTTTTACATTATCAAAAAAATGTTGATGAAAAACTCATTCATCTTCATTTTGGTAGCTGTTTTGACAATATTTCTAAATGAATTTAGCAAGCCTATTCAAGCTTCTTCAAAATCTAATTTTGTTTATACAGATGGAACTCATTTTTCATTACGAGGAAAACCATTTTATTTAAATGGTTTTAATGCTTATTGGCTAATGTATATGGCTTCCGATCCATCAACAAGAAATAAAGTTACAACCATATTTCAACAAGCATCTAAGTATAAAATGAATGTTGCTAGAACTTGGGCTTTTACTGATGGTGGTTATAGACCCTTACAGTCTTCTCCTGGTGTTTACAACAAGCAAATGTTTCAGGTAATTTTATAAACGTTTAAGGATTATAATTTTTTTATTTGTTTTGTTATTCTAATGTTTCTTCAATAATTTATGATATGAGTAAAATAGATAATCTTTTCCTTAGTTTTTTTAATAGTGAGAGTGGACGTCAATCTTACTCCTTGTTATTAGATAACAAAATTGATTTCGCCTGATTTATTTGCTGATTTTTCCCCATATGTTTTATCCAATAATTTTGGTGTTATATATTTTTCCTCTTTTTAAGATCTTTTTTTTGTTATTGTTTATTAGGGATTGGATTTTGTGATATCAGAAGCCAAGAAATATGGTATTTACTTAATTCTTGGATTAGTTAACAATTGGGATGCTTTAGGAGGAAAGAAACAATATGTAGCATGGGCAGTGCAAAGAGGACAGAATTTAACAAGTGATGATGACTTCTTCACTAATCCTATGGTCAAAAGGTTTTACAAAAATCATGTCAAGGTAAATATTTATTTTGATAAACTAATGAGATGTTTTACTTATTTGTTTATGAAATTATTGCATTTTGGTCCTTATCTTTTTTACTTATGTGGAATTTGGAAAAGTAAGCATGAGCATATCTAGAAGGTTGGTTACAAGTTCACGTGAATCCATTGATCTTTATTTATGTTTTGGGATCTTAATATTTTTAGTTAATCAGTTAAAATGAAATGCACTCGCCTAACCCAATAATTTGTAATTGTTATCACTATTTACATTGTGTATAACAAGTTTATAGTAAGTGTATAATTAGATTATACATTGCACACTGACTAAAATTTTTAAAAACTAAAAAATAAGGGTTTTCTCTGTCTTTAATTTTTCAAGTTCTTATTTTAATTATTATTTTATTTATTTATTGTTTAAAAGGCTGTTCTTACAAGAGTGAACAAAATAACCAAAGTGGCATATAAAGATGATCCAACCATTCTTTCTTGGGAGTTGATGAATGAGCCTCGTTGCACATCCGACCTTTCTGGAAAAACAATACAGGTAAAATATATTTTGGCTAGATAGAATAAAGATTTATTTATATTTTCTCCCTCTTACCCTAACAAACACATTTGATTAATGACTGATTACATCTTGAAGATGAAAATATAAATAAAGTTGATAGTATTAGTGTGTAAATTTGTTTTATCGTACAAAATTTATCATTGTTGGAAAATATTTCTTTTAATAAAAGAGTGAAAGTTCATTGATTATAATAAATATTTTTTTTTGTTGACTTATATTTTGCAGAACTGGATCACAGAAATGGCAGGACATTTTAAATCACTAGATAAAAATCACCTCTTGGAGATTGGACTTGAAGGATTTTATAGGAATAACAGGAAGCAATACAACCCTAATTCTTTGGAATTTGGGACTGATTTCATCTCCAACAATCAAATTAACCGAATTGATTTTACCACAATTCATATTTATCCTGATCAATGGTACATAATCTCTAATCCCTCTTCGTTTATGCATACTTAATTTTGTACCCTCCCATTGTCATTTTATGACTTTTTTAGACTTAGGGTGTGTTTGGTATGAAGGAAAATATATTTTTAGAAAATGTTTTCTTTAAATACAATTTGGTTTCTTACTTATTTTCTAGTGTTAAGTAAGCAGGAAAAAAATGTTATCTTAAGAGCATTTATATGTAATCTAACGAAAAAAACTATAGAGGTTGGAGGGGGTGGAGTGTGAGGCCTGGATGACGGGGTAGGATTGTCAAGGGATAGAGGTTTGGCGGACATTGGGTGTATGGGAGGATACAATAAACATTTCAATTTGTTTTCCCTACTTCTATTAAGGAAATCATTTTCCTCATTTTTTAAGAAACTTGTTTTCCTATAGAAAATGTTTTCCTAAAATTTTACCCAACTAAACATGAGAAAACATTAAAATGTTTTCCTTACTTCCCTTAAGGATGTCATTTTCCTCATTTTTAATGAACATGTTTTCCATATAAAATGTTTTCAAAAAAATTTGTCCAACCAAACATGAGAAAAAAAAATTCCCGAAAATGTTTTCCTCCATACCAAATACACCCTTAATGTACGTTCCGTATAGAGGAAAATATTTTTTAAAAAAATATATTTTATTTTTTTCATGTTTGGCTGATCAAATTTTGAGAAAACATTTTCAGTAGGAAAATAAGTTCCTTAAATATGAGGAAAATGACTTCCCTGGTGAAAGTAGGAAAACAAATGCTACAAATGGCATTCCATATTGATTGTGTACTCTCCAACCTCAACACCTCATCTTCACCCCCATGACCCCATCCCCACCACCCGACACCCTTATTCCCATCCCCATTTCCCAAATACTTGTATATATTATATATAACTGAATATGAAACCCACTTATTTTCTTGAAAAATATTTTTCTTCATATCGAACAGTAACACACCCTGATCTGAAAACTTCAGTAAATCGTGAATGAAAATTTATTTTTAACATCAATGTTCATTAATTTAGAGACTACGGGTGTATTTTCTCATGTTTGGTTGAACAAAATTTTTGGTAAACATTTTTTCTAGAAAAGCAAGTTCCTTAAAAATGAGGAAAATGACTTTCATAATGGAAGTAGGAAAAACAAGTTCTATAAGTAAAATTTTATGTTTATTGTATCCTCTCATCCACCCAACAGCTCCCAACTCCTATCCCTCCCGATGCCCCACACCTCACCCCTTTCTACCTTTATAGTTTTTGCTAGATTACATATAAATGTTCTTGAGGTTTTTTTTTTTTTTGGCTTACTTATCAAATACTAAAAAATAAGTAAGAAACCAATTTTTTTTCCTTTGTACGAAACACACTCTATATGAAAGATCAGCTGTCAGAACAATTTATTTTTTCAAAGGCTAGTACATTAACATGTGTACCCTTCATTGGGCCTATTGGACTGCAGGTTACCAGGTTCAACTCAAGCAGCCCAAGACAAATGGGCTTCCAAATGGATCCAAACCCATATAAATGACTCCAAATTATTGAGAAAGCCTTTACTTATTGCAGAATTTGGCTTGTCTTCAAAAACCACTGGTTTCACTTTTGCAAAGAGGGACAATTATTATGGGAAAATATATGGAACAATTTTTAATTGTGCCAAAAATGGAGGCCCATGTGGTGGTGGGCTCTTTTGGCAATTATTGGATCAAGGAATGGCAAATTATGGTGATGGTTATGAAGTGGTCTTGCAAGTGAGCCCATCAACTGATAGAGTCATACTCTCACAATCTCTCAGGCTTGCTGAGCTACAATAAGTAAAAGGGCAGTCCGGTGCACTAAAGCTACCGCTATGCGCGGTGTCCGGGGAAGGGCCCCACCACAAGGGTGTATTGTACGCAGTCTTACCTTGCATTTCTGCCAGAGGCTGTTTTCAAGGCTTGAACCCGTGACCTCCTGATCACATGATAACAACTTTACCAATTACTCCAAGGCTCCCATTCAGAGCTACAATAAGTATATTAGTAAAAATAGATGAAAGGTGTAATAATATTTTAATTCATTCAAGCATCAAGATTATTGTAATTTGTCTAGCTTTGACTATCTTGGTCAAAGATAAAACTATTTTATTGAAAATATATGGAAGTCATTAGATATTTAAGGATCTTCTCTTGTTATATTTGACTTAATTGTATGATGCATGGAGAAAATATAGGAGCTTTGGCCTATAATTACAAAATATACCGAAAGTTTGGCCAATAATTACAAGACATACCAACTCCACACCAACAAAAAGTTGCGTGTATCTAGAGATACACAAGCAAAAATCGTGTGTATCCATGGAATTTTGGCGAGATCCATGGAATTCCGGCCAGATTCATGGATTTTCCGATATCCATGGATTTTTCAACGAGATTCATGGAGTTCGGGCCAGATCAATGAATTTTTTGGCCAGATCCATGGAATTCCAGCCAGATCCATGAATTTTCAGACGAGATTCACGGAATTTTGGCCAGATACATGGATTTTCCAGCGAGATCCATGGAATTCCGGTAGTGGCGAGGTCTCTAACCGTGTATCTTACCCCATTAATGTGTATCCATGTATCTCAACCTTAGATACACAATTTCGGATACACAGTCTCAAATACACGCGACCCCTAAGATACACGTGACATTGATATGTTTTGTAATTTAATTTAAAGTTAAGGGAGCTTTTGTAAATAGACCCCTTATGTTTGGCTATTTTGTTAATTATCCTTAATATATTAAAAATCCCTTAAACCTAACACTATATTTTATTTAGACACTTGAACTACGACTTGTTCAATTGAGCATTTGCACACATAATAAAGTGTTCTTATTAGACACTTCTAGTTCAACTTTTGACAAACATCTATGAAATAGTTAAGTTAACCACATAAAATATTGTACAGAGAAGTGATAAAAGGCTTCAATAGTCGTTGGTGCATATCTGATCATATATATAATAAATACAACGGAAAAGGGCCTAATTTACTCATTAAGTATAGGAAATGGTACAAATATACCCTCTTCCACCCTTGGGCTCTAAAATGTCATTTCCATCCACCTTTGGGCCCTAAATGCCCTTCTTATCCACCTTTGGGGTCTATTCTACCTTTTTTCATAACAGACCATTTAAGAAAATAATTATAATTTTCATTTAACACGTGGAACCTTCTTATTGATTAAATTTATTATCATGCAAAATCAATTGGTAGACAAACTAAACCGGATCCACCTAAATTCGGCTTGGTCTAATGTGAAATGGGACCTATTTCTCATGGCTCTGCAGTTTTGCTCATCAACAAATAAATACTCCTACTTAACAATACCCAATTTTCAGGAAATAATTAATCAACCCATTATTCATGTATTCCTTCCAAGTTATTGCCTTGTATGTTGCTGTAATTTCAGAACTTAATGCATTTCCTCGGAAATAGCCAAATAGGTGGAGCATTTTCACAAGTGAATTTAAGTTCCTACTCCGGAAGAGATAAGGTATCACATGCCCTGAACCTCCAAGCCATACAAGACTAGAATAGAGTGGTATGTGATAGGATTGTAAGTGCAAAAAGTTGTACTTATAGAAGTGGCAAATGAGTGACTTGGGTTTAGGTGGATCCAATCGGATTTTTGATTAATAATAATTTCAATCAATAAGAAGGTATCACCTGTTAAATAAAAATTAGAATTATTTTCTAAACTAGTATGTCAACGAAAAGGGCAAAATAGACCTCAAAGATGGATGAAAAGAGTATTTTAGAGCCCAAAGATGGATGGGAAGGGCATTCAAGAGCCCAATGGTGGAAGAAGAGTATATTTGTACCATTTCTCATATTTAAAGGATAAATTAGACCCTTTTTCGTAAATACAAAGAGGATATTTGTAACCTAGTACAACACAAGTTACAGACTATGAGTCCTACAAGTGTATGAACTATGAGTCCTAATATGCCCCATGAAATACGGGGTAAACCCCAGACATACTAGGGGGTAAGGCAAGCCTATATGCTACTGAACCCACTTCCTTCAACACCTAAAAGGGTCTTATGTACCTTGGTCTCAACTTTCCCTTCTTGTTGAATAGCATTACACCCTTCATGGGTGACACCTTCAAAAGTACCTTCTCCCCCTTCTCAAATTTCATATCTCTTACCTTTTTGTTTGTGTATTCCTTTTGTCGACTTTGAGCCGCTATGAGCTTTTCCTGTATGAGACTCACTTTCTCCATAGAGTCTTTGAGTATGTCAGTGCCCCAAGGCTTCACCTCAAACGCATCAAACCACCCTATCAAGGACCTACACTTTCTACCATATAAAGCCTCAAAATGAGCCATGTCAATACTAGAGTGGTAGCTATTATTGTAGGAAAATTCATATAACAGTAAGTATTGGTCCCACTGACCCCCAAAATCCATAACACAAGCCCGAAGCATGTCCTTAAGCACTTGAATAGTCCATTCCGATTGACCATCGGTCTGTGGGCGAAAGGTCATGCTTAGGTCCAAGCTAGAACCCAACTTAGAATGAAACCTTTTCCAAAAATTAAAAGTGAACTGAGTACCCCGGTCTGGCAAAATGGACATCGGTACCCCATGTAGTTGAACAATTTCCTTCACATAAATCTTAGCCAACTTGGCCGCATTATAGTTAACTCTTACTGGAATGAAGTGAGCCGAATTAGTCAATCGATCAACAATAACCCAAATAGAGTCGCATTTCCTCAAGGTTTTTGGAAGTCCAACCATGAAATCCATCGTTATCTGTTCCTACTTTCAATTTGGAAGGGGCATACACTGAAAAGTTCCACTAGGCTTTCTATGTTCATATTTGACTTGCTGGCAGTTTTGACATTTAACCATGAAATCTACAATGTCATGCTTCGTTCTTCGCCACCAATAGTGTTGTCTCAAGTCTATATACATCTTGTTGGCACCTGGATGTATGGAGTACTTCGAATTATGAGCCTCTACCAAAATGATGGGAACCAAGTTATCTACTCGAGGTACACACAACTGACCTCTGATTCTCAAGGCCCATTCGTCATCAAGAATGGCTTCTTTCGGCTTCACTTGTAATACTTTTTCTCTGAGGTTGTTCAATTTCTTATCTTTAAACTGTCGGCTCTTAATCAAATCATAGAAAGTAGACCAAACCTCTACGTGTGCCAACACCTTTCCTTTCCTAGTTTCCTGCAATCTCATAAAACCATTAGCCAAAGACCATACCTTTCTCGCCAATGGGCACCTGGACGCCTCCAACATTGCTACTTTCCATACTCACTGGTTTCAGGCTTAAGGCATCCTCTATCACATTAGCCTTACCTGGGTAATAAAGAATTGAGATGTCATAGACTTTAATCAACTTCATACATCTCCTCTGTCTCAGATTCAAATCCTTATGACTTAACACGTGTTGTAAATTGTGGTGGTCTGTGAACATCTCACACTTAACCCCGTAGACATAGTGCCTCCAAATTTTTAAAGCGAACACCACGGCTGCCAATTCCAAGTCATGTGTGGGGTAGTTTTTCTCATAGGGATTTAGTTGTCTCGAAGCATAAGCAATCACATTTTGATCCTGCATCAACACAACACCTAAACCCAAATGTGAGGCATCACAAAATAAATAAAATCTTTACCCTCGACAGGCAGGGTTAATACTGGCAGCAAATGAAACTTCTTTCTGAGTCAGGCGGGTCATGTGTGAAGCAATGGCAGCAAACCCCTTAATAAACCGGCAATAGTAATTGGCCAGTCCCACAAAGATATGGATTTCTATCAAGTTCGTCAGTCAGGCCCAATTTTTAACCGTCTTAACCTTCTGTGGGTCCACCATAACCCCTTTTTTAGAAACCATATGCCCCAACACGGACATCGAAGAAAGCCATAATTCGCACTTAGAGTACTTAGCATACAATTGTTTCTCCTTCAACATAATACACAAATGAGCTTCATGCTCTTCCTCACTCTTAAAATAAACAAGTATATCATCAATAAACACAATAACAAATAAATCCAGAAAAGGACTTAAACACTCCATTCATCAAGCTCATGAAAGCTATTGGGGCATTAGTCAAGCCAAAAGACATAACCAGAAACTCGTAGTGCCTGTAACGAGTTTGGAAAGCAATTTTTGGGATGTCCTCCACCCTGATTTTTAGCTGATGATAACCCAATCTCAAATCAATCTTATAGAACATTGTATCTCCTTGTAACTAGTCAATCAAATCATCTATTCTAGGCAAGGGATATTTGTTCGAATGGTCACCTTATTCAACTGGCGGTAGTCTATGCACATCCTCATACTACCATCTTTCTTTTTCACAAACAACACTAGTGCACCCCAAGGAGAGATACTTGGGCGAATAAAGCCCTTTTCTAACAACTCTTGCAATTGAGATTCAACTCTCTCAACTCTGCAGGTGTCATACGATATAGAGGGATAGAAATGGGTCTAGTCTCCGGCTCTAGGTCTATATAAAAGTCAACATCCCGATCTGGAGGCATACCCAAAAAATCTTCTGAAAACATTTCTAGGAAATCACAAACCACTGGAACTGATGTTATAGGAGGGACTACAGATTTATCTTCCCAAATATGGTCTAGAAATGCCCTACACCCTCGCTTTACTAGTTTCTAAGCATGAATTATTGTCACGACCCCTGATAAACCTACCATTCAACCAAATGCGAAAGTTGCGACAATATACACGTAATTATAATAATATCCAACATTTGAAAATTTAGTCAAGTTGAAATATGATTACTCATTTAAATCTTTCCCAAGCTTGTTTCAATACATCAAGTATGAAAGTAAATATGGAAAATAACTACAAGTGACTCCCCAGAACCTAGTCTAAACTGGTACAAGAGCACCTAGAAAAGAAGTAGGGACATCATTGACGTAGCATCCATGAAAGATACAAATAGTAGGAGCTACTGTTAAGTGATCTGCATCGCTGCTACAGAAACTTCAACTGACCTGCACCATGGCTATACCCTCGAGTAGAAGTATAGTAAGTATAGCATCAGTACAACCACACGTACTGGTAAGCATTATCGGTCGACCAGGGTTAGAAACAAATAACATCAATAATAAATAGGGAGAAATCACAAAATCAAGTACAAGTTCGTTTTTAATCCCCAAATTATCAAATCTTATTAACCCACATTTAACATCTCTATGACCTACACTTAGCATCTTCGTGACCTGCACTTAGCATCTCTGTGACCTAACTGTCATTTAATATTTTTGTATATTTTTTTTCTTTGGCTTAACATTTTGTATATCTTTGTCCTTTGACTTACATTTTGTATATCTTTGTCCTTTGACTTACATTTTGTATATCTTTGTCCTTTGACCTACATTTTGTATATCTTTGTCGTTTAACTTACATTTTGTATAGCTTTGTCCTTTGACTTACAATATGTATAGCTTTGTCCTTTAACTACCTACTCCAACTGGTACCCCTCTCCTCTCACACCGGCTTATTCTCATGGTACTTGCAATTCATTAGGCTATAATCAATCAAGTACTCTCGGTACCTGCAATCACAAGACATTACCATAGAATCTCACCTCTAACTCGGTCTGCACAAGGGACCTAGCGTACCTTCATACTATCTTTCAGTACTCACCACAACAAGTGCATGTATGAAGGCAAATGAAATATAAATACATTCAAAACATATGCAAGCATGCATATATGCAAGATGTGTGCATCATCTCTTCCCCTTCTTATCCTTATCATCAATATTATAAAGTATCAGCATGGAACCCGATCCATTATCACATCTTATCATATTATGCCGACGTGGTACCCGACCCAATCTCTCATCATATCATACTGTACCGGTGTTGTACCCAACCCATCATCTCAACATCTTATCACAATGCATATGAATGTGTGCAACAAATAAATATATCATAATTCATACAAAAAATAATCATAAGTGTCAGCCCACAATGCATCACGATTCACTCTTATCTACCGTTACATCAACCGCCTAATTCATTTATTCAGTGAGCTTAGACCTCACATAAATTTCACAATCACGACTTACCAAGCACCATGGGGATGTTGTCACCCAAGTCACATTGTTACACGCTTTCTCTCTAACCGTACCCTAACCTCAATATTTTACATTACCTTCTAACTTTAGAAAACATTGATCAGGACAATATGGAAAGCAATGCCAACACTACAAATCGTCTAACCTCAATACCTTTTTACTCACTATCTCGTCTTCTAAACTCTGGAAAGAATTAATCATGACCACCAAAACATTAGGACTATACAAGTTCCCCTAACGTAATTTGGACATTTAGGCATTTAAGTATTAGTCGGGTCGCCTTAAACTTTTCGTTTTACCATTTCATATTATTTTATTCAGCTTTCCACCGTACTCAACCCTGAGTAATAATAAGCTACGCACTTCCGTCCCATATTTCTATCCATTATTTATCCCAAACAAACATTAACATGAGATGTAATAACTCAACATGTTCACGCCTATCCGAATTTAAACATGTCCATCCATCCAACTTCGTGCTCAAAGGCCTAATGCATGATACTGTCGACATCACTATTAATGTTAAATGCATCTAGCCCAATTCTAGTTGCTATAAATCAACCTTAGCTTACCTCTTAGACGGAACATACTGCTACGGAGAGAAGTGAGTTATCCCGCGTGTGCAAGATGTATTCCCATGTCAGGTTCCCTCCGGTTGTGTCTCAAAACTGCTCTCATAAACCTCGACCATTGAAATCTCATGGTTGGAAGAATAGGGTTTACTATAGTGTTTTTAGAGGAAGAGGCCGACCTAGGAAAATAAAAAGAAAGAGGGTGGTTTTTTAAAAATCGCTCAACTGGCACACTGTGTTTTACCGCTACAGCGGTTACGAGTAGTTCGGCCCAGCCTCTTATTAGGCCCACTTGGCCCAATTGCCTTAGGCCCCAATTTTCTATCTGATTTAAATTTTTTTCGGTCTATTTTGAGCCTATTATTTTTGGGGCATTTTCACATATAACAACGATTTGAGTCGTTAAATTAGATACCAATTTACCTATTGTTCCTCTCCGAATGGCCCTAAGGGTGAGGTCGGAACATTCGCATGAGAACTCGATGGGTTTCTAAACATAACTAGCCATTAAGAGTGTTACCTAACGTATGCTAGTTCATTATTCAACCATTCCTCTTAATGGGTGACCGTTACAACATTGCCTAATCTAGGCCCAATGATTATTCCCATCTTTTTCCCCAAGATGGGTCACGTAATTAATTATGGGAATAATCACCCAAATATATTATATTTTCTCAGAGCACAAAAAGTCATGAAGTTGGTTTGGAAAATAATTTACCGTTCGCAATAGGGGAAAAATTCATTTTCACTTTCTCAAATCCTCTCAACACTCTCTGCAAAATCTCTCCCCGTTAATGAATTTAAGGTATTTCCTTCGTCTCATCCACTTGTTTTATGTGTTTCTCATTATAGAATCGTAAAATTACATTAGAATAAAGGGAATTCTGGTGATTTTGGGTGCAACTTTTTAAACTTGAGATTAGTAGTGTTCTTGAGTATAATGGCTAGCATGCTTAGTTTTCTTACATTTTCAACGCTCCTATAGTGTTAGGGACGTAAGATTAACGTAGTTCATGGTGGGTTTCAATCATGGGAGAGTTGAATATGAGAAGTCATCTTCTCTAATGAATTCCTTCAATTTTGGCGTGATTTCAGGTGTCTCACACCCCCATTTTTGAGTAAAAAGGTTCACACTCACTTTCCCAAGCCCGATTTATGTTTAATTTTCAAAATTACAAAGAAAAATTAAAAATCTACCATGGGAGAAAAGGTTGGCAGGTTGAAGACAACAAACCGCTGCAGCGATATCGTTGTAGTGGTAAACACTACAACTGCGGTACCGCTGTAATAATTAATTATCCGCTACAGTGGTACTGGATAGTGTGTCCCCAATTTCTATATTTCTGAAACTTTGAATTCCCTTTCCCTGCCCCGGTGTTCCAATATGGTTCTAATTATTTTTCATGTATTTACAGAATCGTAATGGCCCAATAGCCTACCTATCGCAGGTTCTCCAACGCCGCTAGCAGCACCCGGCCTGAGTAGGGGCGACATAATAGGAACTTTCTATGCATATGGGGGTTTATGATGGATGATGTGAAGGATGGGTTGCCTAAATTTAGCGATCAGCTGAAATTTTTTGGGTGATATGTACTGGTCGAGCTGGTCCCAAAGTGCAATCTGGCCAGGGTCCAAGAATTTTATGCCATACTGATACAAGCGGGATTACCCCAAAGATTGTCAGTCATGGCAATTGGAGCCCCTTTCAAGATGAGGAAGAGTATTGTGACCCACCATGATGATGTTGGGTGTTGAAGGATGAGTATTTGGCACATTGGGTCACTTTTGGGCCCATATAGCATTTAGGGTCACTTTTGGGCCCATTTTGTAATAAGGCCCATGGCTATAAATAGTTAGCTTTCTTTTCATTTTAGGGTAGTTGATGAATGATGAATGATGATGTGAGTTTATTCTTGAGGGTGTTTATGTTAGCTTGTTGGGAGCTTACCTTGTTGATTAGAAACGTTGGTTGTTGAGGTCCAATTCCTCTTCGATCTTCATAAGAGATTGGTGCTTTGAAGTAATCGAAAGAAAGGTTTGAGGGTTTAATATACTCTCTTGTTTTCCTCTCTTTTATTCATTGTGTCTATCTATCTATCTTTTCCCTTTTTTTGTCTTTGTTTTCCTTTTGTTCTTCGTCTCGTATTTTCGTATTTCCCATTTTTACCCTTGTCTCTGTTGTTTTTATGGTTTCTTTGTATTTTTGTATTTTGTATCGTATCATTTGGTATCAGATCCGAGCTTAGAATTGTTTCCATAATTCTAGTCTTGGGTGTGCTATCGAAAGAAAATTGAAAAATCACAAAAAAATTGGTGTTTCACGTTTTTGGGGTTAGCCCAAATTTTGAGTGTTTGATTTTGTTGTTTTCTTGTGTTTTTGGTGTTAGATTATTGTTTCCTAACACTATTAGAGTCTAAATTTCAAATTTGAGCTTAATCGGAGGTGATTTGAAGCCTCTACCATTGTTGAGCCTTGCGTTTTTAAAGAAAGTGAAGTGGGTTTTAAAATATAGAATTTTGGGTATGGATTTGAAGGCTTAAGGTTGTTGGAAGTTTTTACCCATGACGAGGAGAGCTTAAATTTCAAATTTCGTCAAATTCCGAGCTAAAATGAAGAAGTTATGAATTTTTAAAGTTCATATTGTTCTTGGTGTTCTTCATAAATTCATATCTTGTTGAAGAAGAATCTTCCAAAAGGGTGTGTTTGATCCAAAAAGGAAGGAAGAGAAAAGTGTTTGGGTGTTAGTACAAGGAATATCCCCAAAGAAAAGGGAATATTCTAGGAGAGAACCCAAAAGGGCCCACAGAAAGAGCCAAAATTGAATTTTCAGCTATTCTGCCAAGGGGACCTGTGGCCTCACCTGCCCACGCAGGTGGCAACGCAGGTCATTTTCCAGCAACCTATTTTTGACATGCAAACTCCATATGCGAAGGCAGGTCGCCACATGCGTCCACAACCCATCAAAACGCACCTCAAGCACTCAAAATCTCATTTTACTTAGGTTCCATTATCTTAGTTTCATTTCTTGATCCTTTATTTTATTTCTTGATTCCTAAACTAATTATCAACGAGTAATTATCCTACTTAGTTGTTAATTAGTTCTTGAGTCCTATTTCTTTCTTCGTCCTTTCTCTTTGTGTGCTTTTGTCGTTTTTCCTTCTTAGTTAACTTCTTGAGTCAAGTCTTTTGATTTCAATCGAGTCTTTTCTTTTACTCTTAATTGAGTCGTCTGCATACGATTCATCCCTTTTTCTCAATTGTACTAAGACAATGGGTGGAGCAACCCTTGATACCATCTTGGAGGCAATCCTAGGATACAACGAAATATTGATCAAATGACTGGACGAATGTCACCCATGAATGAGAAGTTGTCAAGTAATGATGGTAGGATGGAAAACTTTGGGGATAATTTAAAGGCCTCTAATTTAACTCCTCTACCCCATGCCCAAACTACCATCCCTACACCGGGGTTCGTCCATTAAAATTGTGCTCCAAGATCTCATGAACATGTCTCCTCACCAAATGAGAAACAAGTTCCATCCATTGTTGTTCGACCACTCCAAATCCAATTTGACAAAGACACTTCCAACATGAGGCCTTTATTACCCACTAACCACGATACTAGCATTTTACCTAGTATCACTCCTTCTATTGTACAGGTTCATGAACAAATACATTCAAAGAATGATACAAGGGGAGTGCTTTATGAAGATAAGCTTGAAGGCCTCACGGAGTTCTTACCAAAGGATTCCAAAATTGAAAAATGTGATGGATTGGGTTCGATGTTGAATCCTTTTCAAGAAGGAGAGGATGATGTAAACACGGTTTGCACTAAGACAATCCAAATCACCATGGATACAATCCGAGCTACATCTTGGGAAGAGCCTCCGAAAGATCAATATCGTGTGTGGATGATAGCTTGGAACATGGGAGTTATATTGTTAAAGGATCCATGTGATGGGGATGTCGAAGTTATGAATCCTACTAATGCCAAGGGTTTCCCCAATAATCTTGATCTTGAAAAAGATGTTTCTTGAATTTGAGGACAAATTCTCTTCAAGAAGGAGAGGATGATACAAGCGGGATTACCCCAAAGATTCTCACTCATGGCAATTGGCGCCCCTTTCAAGATGAGAAAGAGTATTGCGACCCACCATGATGATGTTGGGTGTCGAAGGATGAGTATTTGGCACATTGGGTCACTTTTGGGCCCATATGGCATTTAGGGTCACTTTTGGGCCCATATAGCATTTAGGGTCACTTTTGAGCCCATTATGTAATAAGGCCCATGGCTATAAATAGTTAGTTTTCTTTTCATTTTATGGTAGTTGATGAATGATGATGTGAGTTTACACTTGAGGGTGTTTATGTTAGCTTGTTGGGAGCTTTCCTTGTTGATTAGAAACGTTGGTTGTTGAGGTCCAATTCCTCTTTGGTCTTCATAAGAGATTAGTGCTTTGAAGTAATCGAAAGGAAGGTTTAAGGGTTTAATATACTCTCTTGTTTTCCTCTCTTTTATTCATTGTGTCTATCTATCTATCTTTTCCCTTTTTTGTCTTTGTTTTCCTTTTGTTCTTCATCTTGTATTTTTGTATTTCCTATTTTTACCCTTGTCTCCGTTGTTTTCGTGGTTTCTTTGTCTTTTCCGACTTGAGGCTAATATTTGGTTGCAGTTGTTGTCCCGGAGGATCCGCCCTTCGAGAAATGTTACGGACATGGTGTTTCGCCAGGCTATGATGGTGGTGTGTGCTATGGATGGGATCAATATGAATATAGGGGCTAAAATCATGGACGAATGGCGGTACTTCTATGCTAGGGACAGTTCGCCAAGGGAACTCTTCTTACCTTCCTTGATTATGGAGCTATGCAATCGGATGAGTGTTCCCCAGGCAAACGATGATATATAGGAGTAATGAGACATACCATACAATCCCCTTAGAGTAAGGAGTACCCGAGGTAGAGGGAAAAATTAAAAAAAAATTAGAGAGGAGGGTGAGAGCCGTAGTGTTGGTGAAAGTGGGGGTACACCCTATTCTCAGGCACCCACTCCTCCTAGCGACTGGTGGCTAGCCTTGAGTCTATGCGAGGATACATGGAAAGGACCCAGATGTCTCAGCCGGGGTTGGATCCTTCGAGCTCTGCTGCCCCAGTGGATCCAGCCAAAACTTATGTTGAGCTTTGGAGGGAGTTATACTAGGAGAAAAAGAAATGCCACTCCTAGGACCGCATGTTGGTGAGCATGTGAAAGGCCATGTGGGTTATGTTCGCGTGCACCTTCCCAGATAAGGAGCTCCCAAAGCTGAGTATGAAGGATGCCGAGGAGTTCTCTTTTCTCAGTGTCGTAGACAAGGAGGGTCCGTATGCCGCCAACCTTGGGGATGATGCCACCAGCTAGATGTTTCCCCCTCCCTTTTTATGTCTTAGGATTTTGGATTTGGTTTTACCCTATTTAAGGCATGTAACAAACAATTACTCTTTTTATTTTCTGTACTTTTAGACGTTTTTCATTCCCGCCCCCTTTTAACAATAATTGTACTTTCTTATAATGTGTGTTAGATGTATTTTCTGTCATTTTATATTCTATAAAATAGGGTTGCTTAGCAATAATTGAACATTACAAAGACAGGAAAAAATTCTGGCAGGCTTCTGCTTACAGCTGCTGCAGCAGTTAATTTTCAGCGGAAACTCCGCCTGGATTTTTCCCTTTACCCCATTTCAGGTTCTTTCTACACCAAAAAAATTTTAAGCCTGTTCAAGTAGTGTAATAATCTCTCATTGTACTTAATGTAAATTGAATTCGCAATTATATTAACTCTGAACCACAACCAACACAATTTCCCGTCTATAAAATTAAATAGTGCTACACTTCGTCAATCTCCTTACCCACTCAATTCGCTACCCTCCAAAGTATTTCACCAATAGCCAGGCATCCGAGTGGATTGTACGGGATTGGATAGAAGATAAGTAGTACTCCAACTCATAGAGAGATGAGTTGTAGCATAAGTCCTGGAAATGAAGATACTCTCGAGATCACATTCAGTCCTTACGTTCACCGATTCGCTTAGCTACACACATCCAACCACACACACACTCAACAATCTTATGCGAAAGCTAACATCACAAGCAAGTTAACATATACTACCATCAACAACCATACACATAGAACATATTTAACACATCATTGCCTCATCACAAGTGATTAACACCACAACAACCCACTTCTTAGGTCCTTACTGACTTCTATTCATTGAGTGTTTGGTTTCGACCCTTCCATATTAAGAGATACCAATTAGAACCAACTAGTCCCAATCATGATGATTGAGATATCAATTGGAATCGACTAGATACAAATTAGACTCAACCCAGGGATACGATATTGGAATAACACGATAGGAGAGAAGAAAGTGAGACAAATTTTTTGATGCCTTGTAGCTTCCTACAAATTTGATGTGGACGTCAACACACCAATCTGTAAGACTCTACTAAACATTTGCTCTTGTACTGAGAGATCGGTAACCTGGGCTCTGATACCATCTTTGTCATGATCCAACCCACTGGATCGTGCTGGGCACTTACCTACACCTACCTCAGATAGGAAACCCCTGATAATCCCACCATTCAACCAGATGTAGAAGTTGCTACAATATACATTTTTTTATAATAATATCCACCATTTGAAAATTTAGTCAAGTTGAAATATGATTATTCATTTAAATCTTTCCCAAGTTTATTTCAATACATCAAATATGAAAAGTAAATGCGGAAAATAACTACAAGTGACTCCCCAGAACCTAGTCTAAACTGGTACAAGAGAACCTAGACAAGAAGTAGGGACATCAATGATGTAGCATCCATGAAAGATACAAATAGTAGGAGCTACTGCTGAGTGATCTGCATCGCTGCTATAGAAACTCCAACTGACTTGCATAATGGGTATACCCCCAAGTAGAGGTATAGTAAGTGTAGCATAAGTACAACTACACGTACTGGTAAGCATCATCGGCCGACCAGGGTTAGAAACAACTAACATCAATAACAAATAGGGAGAAATCACAGCATCACGTAAAATTCCGATTTGAATTCCCAAATTATCAACTCTTATTAACTCACATTCAGCATCTCTATGACCTACACTTAGCACCTCTGTGATCTACACTTAGCATCTCTGTGACCTACCTATTGTATATCTTTGTCCTTTGACTTAACATTTTGTATATCTTTGTCCTTTGACTTACATTTTGTATATCTTTGTCCTTTGACTTACATTTTGTATATCTTTGTCCTTTGACTTACATTTTGTATATCTTTTTCCTTTGATTGATATTTTGTATATCTTTTTCCTTTGACTTACATTTTGTATATCTTTGTCCTTTGACTACCTACTCCAACCGGTACCCCTCTCCTCTCACACCGGCCCATTCTCATGGTACTTGCAATTCCTTAAGCTATAATTAATCAAGTCCTCTTGGTATCCACAATCACAAGACATTACCATAGAATCTCACCTCTAACTCGATCCACACAAGGGACCTAGCATACCTTCACACCATCTTTCATCACTCACCACAACAAGTGCATTTATGAAGGATCTATTATCTTATCGGACACTACTACACATTTCTGTTAAACAAGATAATATAGGGTGCGGGAATACAAATTCATGAAAGACAACATGATGACAAACATATATATGACCTGATTTGGGATCTAGACAACGATATCCTTTAGAGTTAGATGCATAACCAACAAAAATGCAATGGATCAATGGGGTGTAAGCTTGAGATACTCAAGCAGAAAGGTTATGGAAGCATTCACAATCAAAAACTCTAAGAAAATTATAGTCTGGTGGTCGATGAAAAAACTTTTCAAAAGGGGAAAGTACTTGCAAAATAGGTGTCGGTAGTCTATTAATTATATAAACAACATAATAAGCAGCATCAACCTAAAATTGTGATCATAAAATATCCTCTGTGAGAATGGTACGCACCATTTCAATAATGTGTCGATGTTTCCATTCAACAATCCCATTTTGTTTAGAAGTGTTCGGACCTGACTTACCAAAGAAAATACCCGAGTTAGAAAAATGTGAGAGCATAGATGTGTATCAAATTCACCCCCTCCATCACATTGAAAATTCTTGATTTTAGTGTTAAATATGTCCTTTCCTAATTTTAGAAAAGCAAAAAATGTGAAAACACTTCTGATTTATTTTTCATAGGGTACAACCATATAAACCAGGAAAAATCATGAATAAAAATAACATAATATTTAAAACCCAAGTTTGATAAAATTGGTAATTGCCAAACATCTGAGTGAAATGTCCAAAGGAAGAGCTTCAATAATCTACTAAATTAAATGGTAAACGTTGAGATTTTCCTAACCGCCAAGGGACGAAATCACTACTAACAGAGTTGAACAAACTAACGTAATTATTTTTTCTAAGACGATATAAAGTATGAGCTCTGCTATGACCTAATCCATGATGCTAAATATCTATAGATTGACATAGAGCAACACAAGCTTGAGGATGAGAAGACACTAATGAAGACGCTAGAAAATAAACATCACTTTTACTGGAAGCTTGCAGGAGAATTTGACCCGAGACTTTTTCCATAATAGAAGAATCAAAATTAACAGCACAATGGTTATTCTTATACAATTTCTTTACATAAATTGAATTATAACGGAGTTTTGGAACATGAAACATGGAGTGCAAGTGGATGTATCTATACCTCAACCAACTCAATTCCTATTTCTATGTAACGTCTCTGGAAACCAGCAAGTTAACCCATTCTATTGTTCATGGGCGTAATCAAAGTGTACGGGCTTGGCTATTTGTGACATTGTCTCATGAGGAACTTGTTGATGTTCACTTGTTACCTACATCGTATTATATTTAGTTATTTTTACACAAACTTTTTATGGATGCTAGTGGGCCAAATCAATACTCCCTCTGTTCCTAAATACATGTCACACTTTTGATTTGCACACCCCTCAAGAAAAAAATTAACCAGGGGGTAATTTAACTAATTTTCCTTATTTATTGCTCATACTTCTCTCTTATGCACCATACTAATATCTCTCCATATTTATTACTAAATGTAAAAGTGGAAAAAAATAGCTAATTATGTCTTGATATTCTAAAATGAAAAGTATTATAGAATATTTATTTTTATTAAGGATGACAAGTATTTAGGAATGGAGAAAGTAGAACTTAAGCGAAAACTTACTATAATGTATAAGTCAAACTCTATGTCTATTGATCGGTATCTCCAAAAGGCTAAGACGTTAGCAGACTCCTTTGCTGCAATTAACTCTTCATTTTTTGTCAAGATTTTACTGACCGTGTCCTTCTTGGCTTAAAAAGGGAGTATGACACATTGGATGGTACCATTACTCACTTTTATGGCAAACTATCTCTTGAAGAACTTCGCACCAAACTTTTGCTTCATGTGCAACAGTTGTAACTTCAAAGAATTAGACTTTGTTGTCTCTCATCAAACTTAACTGCTCAGAATGTATCCTCTAGGTCCTATTTTGTATCTCAAGGGGGTCGTAGAAGAGGCTGGTCTTGCTCATCTAGAGGTTGGAGATGTGGAGGAAGAGGCTAAGGCTTATTTGGTGGTTGCAATCAACCACAACAAGTTTCTTCATCGAACTCTCCATGCAATGGTAGGAAATTAGAGAGTTAATTTCCGCAAGGGAGTCTGCTATCATCTTAGCCTCTCAGAAATACTAATCAATAGCCATAGAGTTTGACTTGCGCATTGTAGTAAGTTATTGCTTAAGCTCTATTGATTTGGCCTGACTAGAATACATAAAACTTTTGTGTAAGGATAGGCACATATCATGCAATGTAGATAACAAGTGAAAATCAACAAGGACCTCATGAGACAATGTCACAAACAGCCAAGACCATATACTTTGATCAATTATAACCCATGAGTGATAGAATGGGTTATTTGTTGGCTGCCGGAGACGTTACCTAGAAATTAAGTTGGTTGAGGTATAGAGCTATCCATAATGCCAAAAAGTTCAAGAGAAATCAAAAAGGAGGTGAATTGAGTACACCAAGTGAGGTAATCTTCAACTGAATTAAGTCTGATAGTCACTAAATTAGTGATATTAGGTACAACCAATGCCACAACAGAGTGAAAGGAGATGGAATTGTTAGTTCTATTGTTTGAGTGTAAGGCAGGAGAAAAGGTAGGCCAATTTGGCCTATAGAAGAACCTGGAAGATCACTTAGCCCAGCAGTAAAGAGAGGAAGCGAATGAGACAAAGAAGGAAAAGGAGGAATTGAAAAGGATAAAGTAGAAGATCTCAATGAAATAGTAGATGCAGAGAGAGTAGATATAATATCTATTGCAGAGAAAAGAAGCAAGACATCTAAAGAAGAGGAAACAAATGGCTGAAAATTCATATTATCGAAGAATAAAACAAAGACATGGACTATTGAATAATTTTTGGATTGCCCTGAATGTCTGATACTAAGTACAAAGAAGTGATAAAAGTCTTCAATAGCCACTTTTGCGTATCTAATCATATATATAATAAATACAAAGGGAATATTGGTAACCTAGTGCAATACAAGTTACAAACTATGATGTAACACCCCGAAATTTTCCGAATGTATGCGACTACATGACGAAATTAAGTGAATGTGTAATAAAGGGTATATAATACATGCAAGTGTGGGATTTAATGCATATTGGCTATTGGGCTCAAACTTGGCCCAAAAATTTACATGAAGACATGGCCCAAAACAAGGAAAAATGACCCATTCTTCATTGACCCATTTGGACACCTCATCCTTGACTAAATATTGGCTAAGGATGATATATATAAGCTCAAAAAAATCAGATTTTTATCATTCAACACACCTTGCCATTTCTTATATATTCTAGAGAATTCCAAGAAACCAAAAGAAACCCTTTTCAAGTCTAAGGCAACTACACTTATTTTGCCAAGATCATCACTTTGTAAGTGTTGTTAAGTGCCTATTCTTGTGTTTTAATATATTATGTGCATAATAGATGGTATGGATTTTGATGGTTATGTCTAAAAGGGTTGATTGGGGCACTTTTGTTTATATGACACAAGTTGTGTTATTTTGGTGATTTGAACTTGGAAGTGGCCTTGTGGTCTTGAAAGAAGTGAGATTGATGGTTTGAACATCAACATGTATGATACGGTTATGCCCTAAGTTGATTTCTCTTTATGTTTCATTTTTGGAAATTGTTGTTATGGAAAAAAGTGTACGGAATTGGTGACGTAATGAAAGGAAAAATCTGATTCTTATTTGAAGGAACACACAACACATTTCTAGAAATTTTCCAAAATTTCTCTCAACTCTTAAAGAACCCTAAGCCAACTTTTGGAGTAAGACCATCATTTTTCAAGCTTAGGTAAGTGATTATTCTTATGGATTAATATATTATATGCATGAGAGAGTATGTAGATCATGTTGGTTATGCTTGGAAGTGTTGAACATGGCACTTTGTGTTTTTGCTAAAAGATGTGTTATCCATGGGATTTACACTTGAAATATGCCTTGTGATTTTGATGAAAGAGCATGGTATGGATGAAATATCAACATGTATGGTGTGATTATGTTATTAAACTTGTTAATTTCATATAAGTGTAAATTATGGGATTTTGGCCGATTTGTTGTTGTAAGGTGTATTGAAGTAATTTGATGGAATAATTGTGATGTTGTGGTGATGAAGAGTGGAAAGTATGAACTTGGTGTGACATGCTAATGGTTTATGATATTTTGTTCAATGTTGGGAATATTGTGGGATTATTAGTATGATAATTACATCAATGGTATTGTCAAGGGGCAAATGACAATTTTAAAGGCAAACATGTAATTCATTGACGTCATATGCATTTGTAAAGTGGTTGGTGGTTAATGTAAATTCCGTTATGTATTTGTGTTGTAGAGTGAAACATAAGGAAGGAGCGGGACTATTGTGTTCGCGTATAGGATTGAGTATTTATATTGAGAATACGAGGTATGCAAGGTTACTCTGTCTGTATCCTTTTGCAGCTCATATTGATTACATTGGCAATGTCCTTGTATTATTCCGAAATGTCCAAAAGTAGTCCAACTCAAGTAGTTATCTTGTTACTCACATGTTCCTCATATGTTGATCACTTATTATTCATGTGTTACATAGATGTTCCAATATTATTCCAAATATTCCAATATTGTTCCAAATGTTCCAATAATGCAATAGTAACCAATGTATCGATTTCTCAAAAGTAAAGAAGTAATGCATAATTGTTCAATTGGGGAGTGCAATCTAAGGGACATAAGTCCGGCTGGAACGCTCCCACTATTATTATTCATGGATCGCACTCCAAGGGGCATAAGCCTGGCTGGAACGATCCTATTGATATATTATTTATGGGTGGCATTCTAAGGGGCGTAATCCTGGCTGGAAAGATCCCAATGATATGTTATAACCCACTGATCAGTTGGGGCCCGGGTATCACATGACAATGGTTAATGACAAATGAATGCAAATGCAAATAAAGCAAGATACGTGTTTCCAAATGTACATAGAATCATGGTTTATTTTACATTAATTATTCACTTGTACTTGAACTCTTGAAAGTTCTTATATCTTACACAGTTACTATTTGCCTTACATACTCAGTACATTCTTCGTACTGACCCCTCTTAGGGAATTTACCTTACTTGCTGCAGGCGCAGGTACTAGTAGACCTCCCCAGTAAGCTGCAGGATATCCACTGATCTTTGGTAAGCTCCAGTTGGTTCGGGGCTTTTCATGTTAAGTTGTACATTGGTTTTGGTATTGTAAATGTTATGTAAAGTGGGGACTTGTCCCGAATTTAGGTTGGTCATGTATGTACTTTTGTTAGAGGCTTTTGTAGACATATGTGGGTATATGAATATAAGAGGTGTATGTTCTTCTTGACTTGATGGCCCTAACAGCCAAGTTTCTTATATGTATATATATCATGCTCCATGATTTCCTCTATTAGCATTTTATATACTTACGTGGTGGTGATGTTTCTTATGGTATGCATATGATTGGACGTGAGTAAAGATTGGTTCTCTCGGGCCTTATCGGCTTCGGGTGCCAATCACGCCTCATTGGAACTCGGGGTGTGACATATGAGTCCTACAAGTCACAAACTATTGAATTCTACAAGTACACGGACTATGAGTCCTAATAAATATATCATATACTTTGAAGATACATATCAACATCAACTTAAACATACCGGCGCCAATAAGACTCTAAATGTATTTGGACTACATTGTTATTTTATTCTCTATTAAGTATGCTATTGAAACTTAAAACTATGTTTGGAATGATTATATATGTGCTACAAATGATTTGGAGACGAGCTAAAACTAGTGGATTTTGTTGCAAATGGAGAAAATCTTAAAAGTAAATATGTATTTCGCTCTCTGTCACGATCCAAAACCCATGGATTGTGATGGCATCTACCAATCTACTTGTGGTAGGTAAGCCTTAAATCAACAATTCAAAATATCAACATAAACAATAAAGTAAACACGATAATAATAATGATAACTCTAATATCCCCATCAACACTAAACTATAAAGACTGGACCATATCAAAAAATCAAAATCTCAAGTCTTGGATGTCATCAGTACAAGAGTAACTCTAAAATACTGAGAGTCGAATAATACACAACTATCTGAGAACAAAATAAGACAGAAAAATAGGAAAGATGAAGCCTAGAAGAACTCTGTCACGACCCAAAAATGGGTCATGATCGCACTTATCGCGGCTGAGCATTGATAAGAAAGCCAATCACCCAAACTAATAAAGGAAAAAAATTTTGATAATAACATAACCAAAATACGAGACTTCTAAAGCTAAGTCAAGTCAATACGAAACACAATTAAAACAAAAGCCTAAAAGTAATCTAATAAATCCCCATAATCTGGTGTCAAAGTGTAAGAACATCTAGTACAAGACTGAAAATGAACATACATAATTATATTTGAAAATGAAATAAAGACATAAAATAAGATAAGAGGTCTGGAGTTAGCTCTGAAATTCCTAGAGCACTCAGTACCTCTAACACCACTCCAAATCCGCATGAAAGCACCCACCGCATCCTATACTCGTACTCAGGTTTACACCAAAAAGGCACAGTAGGGGTGAGTTCTTTGACATATCTTTAGTAGGAATCATAGGCTGATTGAGCAACATAGACAATAATATAAGTAAAGTAGACTATGAGAACGTGACCTGCAAGCAGAAAAGTTCTCAAACGGTAACTCACACCGTCTCCATTAACAGTTCCAATATAATACCGAAAGGAACACACAACATACACGAAAGTATAGGAAAAAAACATAAGGCATATATTAAGGAAACACAAAATATGCATATGTAATGCAATGCAATGAAATGAAGATGGAGTGAAGTGATGAAATGGTGAAAGACATCGCATGACTTTCTGTATATACCTACCGAGCTGGCAACTCCCAAGATAGGATCCATGAGGGGTTTACAACCCATATATTATAACTCATACCTCAATATCAGCTCATCCCTCCAGATCGTGTTCACAGAGAGGATTTTTATAAATGTCTAATTTTCTTTCAAAATCAGTGTTCCTCAATGGTAATAGTATCTTGGCTAATTTTGACCCTCGAAATTCGTTTGAAATCCAACAGAAATAAACCATATGTGCTACTAGGCTAATTTTGATGTTCTAGACTCAATGGCGATGTTAGATTTTTTGGAAAAAAATCTTTTTCAACAAATTAACCCCTGGGACCCCATTTTTACTATTTTTGAACCCTGGGTCGAAATGAGATATAAAAGCACTGAATCCAAACCAACCCCACTACTAACCCAAATTCGATATTTTGGATTTGCTGGTGCAGTCTGTTTTTCCATCCGTCACTGAGATCATAAAATATTGACCAAAGTCAATCATTGGCTCATTAAGCCTCAAAACAATCTCAAACTCGACCAAATCATTCCCGATCGCATCGGGAACCATGCCAACCATCTACAAACCCCAAAATCAACATATAGCAACTAAAAGAAAGGGTAAAATGGTCAAAATATATAAAAATGGAAATTCACAAAATTTAGGTCTTTAGAAACTTCGAACCAAGGAGATCATCACTCAGTCTCAAAATACCTCCAAATTGCACGACATAGAGTTACAAGGCTTGCTAATACTAGGACCTGCACCAAAAGGGTATAAAAAGTAGGAGTGAGTATGGTCCACTTGTACTCAGTAGGCATCATCAGCTGACCGAGCTTAGTAGACAACTATATCAAGTAAAGAATTCTATTTACATTATAACCTGCAAGCGGAAAAGTACCAGCAGTTCAATGATGAAAATCCAGCTTAATTTACTACTAAAGTCAACACAGGTCCCCACACGGGCATCACAATAATGAGAAACTACTTAAATCACTACCGAAGTGAAACATACCCCCACACGAGCACAATGATAAGGTTCAATACAAACAGTAGTAGACCAATAAATTACTCATCCATTAGTATGATTTACACGATAAGTCCCTACCCAATCTAAGTCTGAAGAAAGTTAAGATATAACCTACCTCAAAGTAGAACCATAATCTCGAAAACACTTAAGAAGTCGCTTTCCCCTTACGAGTGGCTTCAAAACTCTCTAAATATATCAAAAATAGTTTATACACATAAATACAAGTCCAATGATAGTCATATTAAAAAAACCTTTATTTTGGGTCCAAAAACCCAACCCAAAATTAAACCCCAAAAATAAAAAGGAAAAATTGGATTATTTTGTATTGAAAATCAATTTACCCAAAGTATAAGGAGATCAAATCTAAAATATCATAAAAATGGAGTTTAAATCGAGTTAGAAAATATCGAAATACTATTATTTTACTTAGTTGGAAAAATCTCAAAATTCTAAGTGTAAAAACCATGATTTGAAGGTGAAAACACAAAATATTCGATGGTAATGATGAAATACAAGTTTAGAATCTCACCCAATTGAGAAATATTGAAAAACACCTTTTAAACCACCCAAAACCAAGCCTCTAAGCTTTGAAAATGGTGAAAATGGATTTAAAGTTTGAAAATGGGGTTTTATACATCACGTTTGCAGTCAACCCTTCGAATCGTGAGGGTGATCGACCCGGTCCAACCACAAACGTGATGCATCAATCGCGAATGTAGAGGATCAACATTGACCCAACCCCAGCCTATCGCTTCTTGAATAAGGTGCCCCTCTCGCATTCACAATGACCAAATCTCAATCTCCTTTGCGTTCATGGACCAAGCCCCACGAATGCGAAGAAGGAAGGCCTGGTACACCAGCAATAGGCCAAGTCAAAAATCTCTCTGAACGGACCCTCAGGATTTGTTCGGGACCCTACAGAAATAAATCAACTATGCTACTAGACTAATTTTGACTTTCTGGATTCAATAGAACTATCAAAATCACCAGCGGAGGTTGTTATCAATAAGTTTTATCTAAAACCAAATCTAGGCAACTTAAAACCAACTTCTCATCTAAATGTTCAAAATCACAATGAAGGCCTCAAAACCCGAACCAACCACACAACTAACCCAAAATTGATATTTCAAAGCTGATAAAACTGAAAAAATTCACATACAATGCTCGAATCGCCAAATTTTGAGCAAAGTTAACTATATCAACTTTGAACCATCTCAAAAACTTGTGTAAACCTCAATAGAGTACCTCAGTAATCATGCCACCCACTCCCGTAACACACAAATATCAAGAAGCAACTACTTAGAGGGATAAAATAGTTAAAATACAGAAAAATTTAAAATCACTACGAGAATTGTTACGCTCCCATATTGGTATGGTTAAGTATTGATATCAAAGAGTGGAATTTTGATATATTGAATTTGTTTGGAGCATCATTGAACAATATTTGGAGCTTACATAAGTTGTTAAAGTGAACTTAAGGTATGTTGAGCATTCAACCTTTTATGAGGTCTTTTTAAAATATTCATGATTACAAAATGATATTAAATGATATTTCAGATGTGTGTGGGATAATCTCGCATGATTTCTTCATTCATTGAAAAGTGCATAAATGGTGTTGGAAACTTTATATAATTCCTTGTATGTTCTTGTATGAACTAAATAATGTTGTGTAATGCGTGCAAACTCTTATGATAGATTATAAAAAAAAAGTCACAGCCATACATTAAAACAATTTACGGAGATATTAAATATTGAAAGTATAATATGATCACTTAGAACTATTTTAACTTGATGAATGATTTCCTCTGAAACACCTTAGATTATGAAATTGAAATGAAAATAAATATGTTTATTGTTTGTGTTTAGCCAAACCGATGGGAAGATGATTAGTCATTAGCGCATCCCTGATGCATTAATGTTAAGTCAATTGGAAGGAGGATCGTTAATTTAGAGTTATATTATAGTCTGACGCATTATTGTCTAAGATATCGAGAGGGATATCATTTGTCAACAGTTAAATTATATTTCGATGCATTATTGCTTAGTTGATCGGAAGGATGATTGTCTATTGGAAGTAACATTAAGTCTTGATGCATCTTATCATTAATTGTGTGGCCTAACTCGTGATTACAATTAGTAAAGTGTATGTAGCAAGGAATATTGAATTGACTGTGAACTTTTTACTTGAATATAGATGTGGATCTTGGTAATTTATTGAAATCTTTATGATTAAATCTAAGGACATATTTTTACGGGCATAAAGTCTTGAACAATCAATAATACAATGAGGATAGTGAAAATATAACCAAATAGGTAAATCATTATAGGCTAACTTTCACAAAATTCAATTATGGAAAAGTATCAAAGAGCAACAGAATTATTTCTGCTAATGCTACAACCATTAACAAGCTCACATGTAACAACCCAAACCGTTGTTACATGTAAAAGTTCCCCAAAATAATTTACAATAAATATTACACTCAAATTAGGCCAAGAAAAATTAAAATGGAAAGGAAAAACAAGGCCCAAAGGGGATTGGGCCAGAAGGCCCAAAAAGAAATTGGACTGGACTGCTGCTTATCGCTACAGCAGTCGGTTAACCGATGCAGCGGTAGCGGGCAGTAGCCAACCCGAGGGATTTTTAAAAACCCTCTCTTTTATTATTTCCCTATGTCACCCCCTTTCTCCAAAAATACTCTGAAAACCCCCATCATACCAACCATGAGATTTCAAAGGTCAGGATCAATGAGGGCAGTTTGGAGACACACCCGGAGGAAACCCGATATGGGAATACACTTAGCATGCGCGATTCAACTCACCCCTCTCCATAGCAGCATATTTTGTCTAAAAGGTAAGTTATGGTTTACTTTGTAGCAACTAGACTCAGGCTAGATTTATTTAACGTTAATAGTAATATCGGGAGCCTCATGCATTAGGCCTTCGGGTATAGAGTTGGATGGATGGACATATTATAATCTGGTTAGGTTTAAATAAGTCACATTATTGAACATTATTTTGATACATTAATGGTGATAAGGGTGTAATCGTATAACAAATATACGTTTCTTAATTCCTTCCAGGGCTTTTTGGCATAGTGGAAAGTAGATGAGGTTGTAAGGGATAGCAAGAGGAAACTAGATTAACCCAAGTAATGCTAAACCTCATAAATGGTCGGTTGTGTTCAGAAGCGTGGTTAAAAAGGAGATGTGGAAAAATGGAGTCACGTGACTAATGAGCAGAATAAAAAGGGTAATATAGTGAAGTGAATCATAGATTTTCGATTAGAAGTGGTTAGGAATGACGAAAGGATGAAAGGGGAACGTGAGTAATGGGGTGGACAGAAAGGAAGTATGGTATGGTGTGAGCTTACGTTATAGCATCCCCATAGGGGTGTATGGGATATGATGGTTGAGAATACGTATATAACCTAATGTTATTTATCAAATGAGATGGACGTAGATGTAACACTTAGACTAGCTTGACTTGTGCTTGTCCGTGAACTGAACATCTGTGATTGTCTTCTAGCATGACTTATATTTTTGATTGCATCTCATGTTCATATGCATTGCGATGATATTGTGTAATAAAGGATTGGGTACCACGCCACTACGGATATGACATGAGGTGAAATAGGTTGGGTATCATGCCAGTACAGATATAATATGTTGTGATAAGGGTCAGGTACCACGCCAGTATGGATATGATATGTTGTGATAATGGTTGGGTACCATGCCGGTGCGATATAATATTGATGAAACGGATTAGGAGGAATAAGGAGAGATAATGTGCACATCTAGCATACATGAATTCATTTACATGCTTTTGAATGTAATTTCTAATTTATATATTCTTACATATGTTCGTGTTGTGGTAAATTGTAAAAGGGGACTATAAGGGTATAAAGGGTTCCTTATGCAGACCAGCTATTTGATAAGAATTTACGATCCCTTGGGTGGATCGGTTATGGTAGGATAAGGTTGTTAAAACTCTGAGTTTTTAGTGGTGGTAGAGTTCGTGGTTCCTTGTGGTAGTTGAGGAAATTGGGGCGGAGGTAGATTATGAATGGTAGATACCATAAGAATAAGTTAGTTAAGAGTAGAAGAGATATAGGCTGGAATGGATAGTCAAAGGACAAAGATATACAAAATTAATGATAGGTAGATCCAAGAGATGCTAAAGTGGAGTGTAGTAATTTTATAATTGGGATTTAGAACCGGATCATTATTTGATGCTATAATCTCTCCGTACTTATTATTGATGTTATTTATTTCTAATCCTGGTCGGTTGATGATGCTTACTAGTACGTGTGGTTGTACTGATGTTACACTTACTATACCCCCAATCGGGGGTATAGACATGGTGCAAGTTAGTTGGAGTTTCTTTAGCAGCGACGCCGATCACTCTGCAGCAATTCCTGCCCTTTCCATTCTGTATAGATGTTGTAACATGGATGTTCCTACTCCTTATCTAGTTCTCTTGTATTAGTTTAGGCTAGTTTCTGGGGATTCGTTGTTGCTTATTTTGCATTTCTTTTATTTATCAAATGTATTGATTGAAATTATATGAGGAGTAAATTGAATAATTATAGTTGGTTTCACGTTGCTATTCAGATAACTAAGTTTAAGGATTACTTTTAAAATTGTTAAACTTCCACATTGATTAAGTGATGGGGTATTCAAGGTTCTCCTATCTGGGTAGGGGTAGGTAGGTGCTTGCACGATCCTGTGGGTGGGGTCGTGACAAGATGGTATCAGAGCCCAGTTCACCAGTCTCCCAGTACAAGAGCAAATGTCAAGTAGAGTCTTACGGATTGGTGTGTTGACGTCCACATCAAATCTGTTGGAGGCTACAAGGCATCTAGGAATCAGTTTCACTTTCTTCTTTTCTATCGTGCTAATTCACGGTTGTCGCCCCGAGCTGATCTAATTGGTATCTAGCCGATTACAATTGATATCTCGGCCACTAAAATTGGGATTGGTTAGCCCCAATTGGTATCTTGTAATATTAATATGCTGGAACGAATGCTCTAATCAGTATACGCTAGTAAAGAAGTGTAGGAGGTTGATTGATATGGTTGATTGATGATGTGTAAAATATTTGTGGTGAGATAATGGTTGTTAATAGTCACTATGTATATTGTTATGAATCGTACTAAAGTGCGACTTGAATTGTGATGGTTAAACTCATATGTATAGTTGCTTGTTATGTATGTTTCCTGAATTATATGTGGCCAAGGAAACCAAGCATCGTAGGGACTAGGAGTGATATTGAGGGTGTATTCATCTCCACGACTTGAGACATGTCTCATCTCTCCGTGATTTGGAGTATTCCTTGACTTCTATCTGAATCCTGATGAACTACCTAGGTGCCTTGCCATTTTATAAAACATATCGTGTGAGGTGTGGTACTTGCGAGGAAAGGCGGGGGAAAAATGTGTTAAGAACGGATTAAGTTGAGCAATTAGTGTGTTTACAATGGCTTGAGTCGCAATAGAAGTTACTTTAGACTTTAAAAACTCCGGCATGTGAGAGTTAGAAACTATAATAGTGTTCCGGGGATGGCATAGTATGGGAAAGACCTGGGAAGAGTTAGTAAAAAGATAAAAGTGGAACCACTGGAGGTTACCACTGTAGCAGAACTTTAACCTCTGCAGCGATAGAATTTACTGTTGCAGCGGTTCCAGGCAGTAAGCTGCCAGAGGACTCCCCTGTTTCTGGCTAATTTGCAATCGTTACAAAGCAACATTATTTTCGAAATGATAACACAAAAATAATAAACAATACACACAGCATTATATATCGAGACTTACCCAAACCTATCTCATTCCATACAATATATCTCTTCTTTCTAAATATGGCATTATTGGGTTAAAAACTAAAAGGAGAACTATGCTAGTTAATAATATTTGCCCAATGAGAGATACTAAACCCCAATAATCACCTCAACTATTACAGAGCCATTTATACTTTAAGTATTTTCTAAACTCCAATAATTCCATCAAAATAACAATACTAACAAAATTATCCCCTAAAAGGTCATTATGCCCCAATCACAATAAAGTCCACAAAGCATGATTCAAGCTCTAAAATAGATATCCACTATCAATTATTCAAGGTCAATAAGCCAACTATCTAGAATCTATTCTAAGCATAATCATAAATAGAAAGACTAACAAAGTTAAGCAATTATATAACTATAATCCATCAAAAGACTCTGGTACACGCGGAGATGCTCGCCATTTCACCTAAGAGGGACCCCCAAAACCTAAGTGATTCACAATACACAAGCAAACAAGCATACAACACATAAACACTTTGAAAAAAGTCAAGGTACATCTCAACTTGCCTTTAAAGAAGATCTGCAAGCCAAAACACAGCCCGAAGCGTCAACCGGAATTTGTACACCCTCAAACCATCACCAACACATCCAATCTAGAAAATATGACATCTACAAGTCAAAAGGAGTCCATCGATACCCATGTTGATATATTTTTGTTTCGGATCTAAAATCACTTTGAAAATGGGTAAAATCGGGATTTTATTTAAGAAACATGTTTCCCATAACAAAAAAAGTTGAAATCTGAAAATAAAGGAAAATCGAGTTGAAATCAAGCTTTAAATCGAGGAAAAACTCATTTTATAATTTACCAGGTAAAACCTCTAAAATCACGTTTAAAATCAAAGATTTGAAGATAGATTTGCAAAGAAATCAATGGGAAATGATGAATTCAAGGTTTAGGAACATAACCACGGAAGAATTCTCGAAAACCCCATTGAAATCGCCTAATTTCGAGCTCTCAAGGTCTTAAAATGGAAGAAATACGAATTAGGGCCGAAATGGAAATATTTATCTGTCCAGGTCAAATGGCCTTCACACACGGGGGACCCTAGTCAGGAACACTAGGATACCCCGACCCAGACCCTCGCGAACGCTAATCATTGGCCACGATCGCGAAGAAGGAACTGACCTAGCCCACTAATTACCCTTCGCGATTGTAGTACCCACTGTCGCGATCTCGATGAAGGAACAAGTTGTACTTTGCAAACGCCACAGAGGGGTCGCAAACGCGAAGGAGAATATGATGCAACAGCAAAACTCATAGTCAAAAACTCTCCGAACGGACCCTTAGGATTCATTTGGGACCCCACAAAAACAAACCAATAATGCAACTAAGCTAATTTCGACATTTCGAACTCAAGAGAGCCGTAGGATTTTTCAAAAGAGATCGTTTACTATGAATTATCCCCTGAGACCCCTTTTGTCTAAATTAACTAGTTTCTCATCTAAGAGGTCAAAATACAAAACAAAGGCTTGAGGCCCGAACTAACCCTGCTCCTAACCTAAAATTGATATTTCGGATCTAATGGAACTGTTAGAATCACCATCCGGAGCTCGAATCATAAAATGTTGACCAAAGTCAAACTAATCACTTTAAGGCTATTTCAAAGCCACAAACTCATATAAATCACTCTCGAATGCATCGGGGACCGTGCAAACCATTCTCGTAACTCATAAATGATATAAAGCAACTATGGAGAAGGGCAAAATGGTCAAAACACATAAAATTCTAAAAATCAATACGAGGGTCATTACAAAGATACTATGAGAACGTCACCTGCATACAGAAAAGTTTTCAAACGGTAGCTCACACCATCTTCACTAACATTTCTACAACATAATAAGGCAAAAAGGAAAGCTACCAAAATATATACATAAAAACTAAGTACACGACAACAAACACATAGAGGAAATACAAGAGATGTAAATGCAATACAATGATGGTGGAAAGTTTGTATACACCTTCCAAGCTTTAGTGTTTCAGGACTGGACCCATGGGGGTTTCGCAATCCATATACTTTTATAATTTTTATCTCATAGCTCAATCAACCTTATCGACACATCCCTCGATATAAGAGTTTTATAAAGTGTCTCATTTTCTGTCAAAAATACGTGTTTCTCAGTGGTACCAGTCTCATGAATATTATAGATGAAATGAGGATGTAATGCTCACAACCAATCAGTATGAAGATAATGATCAATTCAATACAGGTATGAATGAGCTCAGAATCAACCCAAAATGACCAAATTTTATGATAAAGAGTCATCGCACGGCACCACTAGTATAAATAAACATGTAAGACATCAATAATATCATTTTAAACCCCTCACTCGGGTATACCATAACAATGAAGGCAAATAATGTTCAAGTAAGGCCGATATTAACAAGTCAATCCCCCACTCGGGCGACACAATAATAAATAAGGCATGCTAATGCACAAATAAGGCCTACAATATCATATAGAGCCCCCTACTTGGGCATCACAACAATCATATTCTCTCAAGTTAACAACAATGTACAAATAAGCCCCCCCAAGGGCACATGATAATATTAAAGATTCTGAAATACTACTCCCACGACTAAATTTTCTAACTCATAGCATGCTTTACATGATTGTTAACTACCCAGCCAATCTGAAGGAAGTTAAGTCATAACCTAGCTCGAAATGCCGAAATCTAAGCCTAGACCCTTTGACGTGGAGCCTTTCCTTTATGAACAATCTCTAAATGAGCTAAATCTATCAAAGAAATAATCTATGCATCAAAAAGAAGCTAATGACACCCATATCGACTATATTCAAATCGGGTCCAAAAATCGTTCGAAAAATAGGTTCAAAATCGAAAGGGGTAAAATCAAAATTTTATTATAAAAACATGTTCTCCATATCCATATGAGTCTACAGATGAAAACACACACGGAAATGAATTAAAATCGGTGCTCAAATCGATGAAAAATCAATTTAAGAGTTTACCAGAAAAATTCCCAAATTCTATGAGTTAATTCCCTAAATTGTCATTGAACTTGTGCAAACATCCCACTAAAGTCACTTTTGTTTTTTTACGACAATATTTTCATTAAACTATGTACATCTTTTCAAAATAGTTAAAGGCATGTTTGGAAGGCAACAAAGATATTGGAATTTTGGATATAATTACACAGTTTGGCAAGACATGCAATATGAAATAACAAGTCAATACTACTAAAGCAAATAAATTGGATCATAAATTCAACATTTTAAGAAAAATATAATATTATATCAAATTCCAACATAAAATAAAATAAGTTTCACCATAACCTAACTAAAAATATAATTCAAAAGAAAGAAAAATAAGTCCATAATTTCATTCAATAATGAAATTTTACTTTAATTCAAACACCAGAATAATAATGCAGTTATGTGCTAAATGAAGAAAATAAAAAATACGAGCAATTATATTGAATCATAAGAAGTAAACATTGGAAAATGAGAAGAAAATAGATGAAAAATGATGTAAAATTTAAAAAAGTAAAAAATTTCAAAAAGAAAAAATATAAAAAGAGTATTATGTTTTTTTTTTGTTTGAATTTATGTTTCAATTTGTTTACTTTAGTAGTATAGACTTGTTAATTTATATTAAATGTCATGTCAAACTGTGTAACTACATCCAATTTCAATTCTCTTGTGGCTTTCCAAACATGCCTTTAACTATTTCTTAGTTTCACATTATTTTGAAAGTAGTTCAGTGATAATATTCTCCTAGAAAAACAAATTTGACTTTAGTGGCATATTTGCACAAGTTCAGTGACAATTTAGGGAATTAACTCCAAATTCTAGTTTGAAAACAAGATTAAAAGTGTTTTTGAAGATATAATCGATAGGAATTACTGGAAATAAGAGTTTAGAACTTACCCAAGCACGAATGATGAAGAAAACCCAAGAAATCGCCCTTCCCTGAAGCTCCCAAGTCCAAAAATGATGAAAATCACGAAAATAGAGTATATATACTGTTTTGTGAACAGTACCTCGCGAAAGAGGTCAGCCCTTCACGTTCGCGAGGTTCAACGACGACCGACCAATTAAATTGGCCTTCGCGTTCGCGAAGGATGACGACCCGGACCACTCACGCTCGCAAAAAGGCAAAACCCGAACCGATCCCCGATTACCCTTCGCGATCGGGACCACCACCTCGCGATCGTGATGAAGGATATTTTCCTTCTACGCGTTCGTGGCACAAGGCCCGCGTTCGCGAAGAAGGATTCTTCTTGCACCAGAAAGCAACAATTCAGCTGAACTTGCATGCTTTCAAAATCTTCGAACGAACCCTCGGGATTTGCTCAAGTTCACATAGAAGTAAACCAAATACGTTACCTAGGCTATTTTAGATGTTCTGGACTCAATGACACCGTCAGATTTTTGAAAAGAGATCATTTACAATAAATTAGCCTCCCGGGACCCCTTTTAGGCTTATTTCACTAGTTTTCATCAAAAGGGTCAAAATGAGAAATAAAAGTTCTGGATCCGAACTAACCGCGCTACTAACCCAAAATCGACGTTCGGATCTAATGGAATTGTCGAAATTACCATCCGAAGCTCGAAACACGAAATGTTGACCAAAGTCAAACTCAAGGCTTTTAAAGCCCCTAAAAGTCTCAAACTCACCCAAATCACTCTCGAAGGCATAGGGGATTGTGCCAATCAATCCCACGACTCACAAATAGCATATAACAACAATAGGGAAGGACAAAACAGTCAAAACACATAAAAAGGGAAATTCACAACTAAGATTGTCACAAAAAGATTTCGTAACGACTAACCTCACATCAAATTAAAGGAATAACAAAGCCATCAGCTGAAACCATCAAAAGAAAGTCCAAAAGTTATATACCGAAAAGGAAATGTATAATAAAGAGATAAGAGATTATTGCTAACTAAGAATTTAATGAAAAAGAAAACTCGAATATCATGGAAATTAAAGAGAAAATCCTTTCTGTCAAACTAAAAAAGAGTAAAAATTGTATGTACCTTTAATTGATGTTGAGATCGATGATCCTGCAAATTCATAGAATTAAATAGCAATTAGCAAAAATCCTAATTAATTTGATATGAATTAGAAAATGAAAATAGAGATATGGAATTGGGCCTACATATATGAAGTCATCTAAGCAATAGATGTGAAGAACTTGCATCTTTGAGTTATATACACTTGTCGATGAAGATCCAATATTGAAGCAAAAAGATCAACATTGAGTACCATAGTGTCAAAATCTTCATAACACGTTACAACAAAACTCTATATGAAAAACCTATCACAAATTTTAAAGGAAAAAATAATGGAATTAATAATTAATAAATCATGAAATGCTCTATAGTTGTGCATATTATAAAGTGATAGAAAGGATATCAAATGTCATAAATGAATCCATATTAAGATATCTAATCAAGAAGACGATTATAATGGAAGGTGAAAAGTTGATTAATTGAATCTAAACATATTTTGAGCTATTAGAATAAAATAAATAGATAAATAAAGAGAAAAAAAAACTTTAAAAATGAGAAAAAATAATGCAAGGACACGGACATATCAAAAGCTGAAAACTTATGCTTTTAATGATTAGATTTAAAATGAGTAGCAATTAAAACTCAATTAGTAGTGAAAGATTTAATGGCCTTACATGTATTCGGTTAGTAGAATTTTTCTCAATTTAAAATTATGATAAGTGTCTAAATCAGCTCTCAATTAGTGTATGTAACAATTAATATAGTAACTTATACACAATGAATTAATATGATTTAATGTAATGAAACTTAATAAATATGGTAGAGTATGATTTAAATGAGTGATTTTTGAGTTTTTTTTTACATAGTTAATAAATGAGAAAAAAATAGGGAAAAGTCCGAAAAAAGAAAAATGTAAATGGAGGTCATTGAAAAGTGTCACATCATCTTTCCTACCTTCTCCTTTATTATTATATATCGATTGATTGATTGATATTGATTTGTTATTCATTAATTATGAGCTTGACTATAATACTAAAACTTTATCTATATTTCACCAAGAAACGATTCAAATTAATTTAAGTTTATCACTGTATCGTGATATTTATAGTAATTTATTATTCATTAATTATGAGTCTGTCTACAATATTAAAATTTTATTTATATTTCACCAAGATACGATTCAATTAATTTAAATTTATCACAATTTTTTCTCACCTATATAAACACAACTACAAGACATTAGTACAACACCAAGAACAACTTTCTTCCTTTCTTTTTTGCTCAATTTGTTTTTTCTAATCACATTATTAAAAAATATGTTGATCAAAAACTCATTCTTCACTTTGGTAGTTATTTTGCCAATATTCCTTAATGAATTTAGCAAGCATATTATTGGAGCTTCTACAAAACCTAGTTTTGTTTATACAGATGGAACACATTTTGCATTACAAGGAAAACCATTATATTTAAATGGTTTTAATGCTTATTGGTTAATGTATTTGGCTTCTGATTCATCAACAAAGAATAAAGTTACTACTATATTTCAACAAGCTTCCAAGTATAGAATGAATGTTGCTAGACCTTGGGCGTTTGCCGATGGTGGTTCTAGACCCTTACAATCTGCACCTGGTGTTTACAATGAAAAAATGTTTCAGGTAATTTCCTAGACGTGAAAAAATTATAGTTTTTCTATTTGTTTTGTAGAGGAATGAATCCTTCGAGAACTCCTATTAGGTGTTATTCCTCCATATTTCATTGTTTCTTCAATAATTTACAATACGAGTATAGTAGACATTTTTTTTCTTAATTTTTTCAATATTGTACATGCATGACCCTTCGATTTAATTCTTCTTCTTTTTTTAATTTCCGTCGAGCCCTCTCTAGAGCTTTTTTAATATCTAAAATAAATTTCTTACATGTCTTTTTTTCTTTTCTTTTGTTGCAAATGTTAAAATCACTTATTGAAATTCAAACAAAATTAGATGGTTTGGCCTTAGACATCCAAAATGGAGAAAAAAGGAGTTCATAATCAATTAAAATCTCATTTGTTTAAGCAAAACATTGTAACTCTCTCTTAATCGTTTTCAAAGCTATTTATTGATTTTATTCTAATCCCATTTATGTCCTTTATGACTTTCAATAGACTAATTATTACGTGCTTTTATTTGAAATATATTTACTACACTAAATTTAAACAAATTGTCTTTTACTCAACATTTTTGGGTGTAATATATTTTTCCTCTTATTAAGCTCTTTTCTTTTTCATTATTGATTGAATTTTGTGATCGTAGAAATTGACTCGAATTGGATGACACTTTTTCAAAATCAAAAATTGAAAATAAAAACCACATTGAAAAACCGAGTACATGCGCCTAAGATGTATAATAGTCAATTGCTATAAAAGACCAAAAAAGATTTGATCAAACAAAGTTGTTGTCGAGAAGTTTAATTGTATATCCTTTTGATCTCATTTTTATCTTTATTGGGAAAATTCATATTTTGTACAACCCCACACTTTGTCATCAGGTAACAAAGTTGATTTCGCTCCATATCTTTTACTAAATCCTTTTGGTGTGTATATATATATTTCCTCCTTTTAAGCTCTTTAATTTATTCTTTTTGTTTATTAGGGATTGGATTTTGTGATAGGGATTGGATTTTGTGATATCAGAAGCCAAGAAATATGGAATTCACTTAATTCTGGGATTAGTTAACAATTGGGAACCTTTAGGAGGAAAGAAACAATATGTAGCATGGGCAGTGCAAAGAGGACAAAAATTAACAAGTGATGATGACTTCTTCACTAATCCTATGGTTAGAGGGTTCTACAAAAATCATGTCAAGGTAAATAATATTTTGTTTTGATAAATCATTTTTAAATTAATGAGATGTTTTACTTACTTATTTTATACACAATTATTACATTTAGTCCTCATATTTTTTACTTTATGTAGATCAGTAAGCAGGAGCATATCTATATGAATGTTTGACCGTCAACTCAATTATTGTTAATAGTACTCCATCCGTCTCAAAATAGTTAGTCTTTATTGACTTGGCACTCCCCTAAAGAAAATATTTATTAAGGGTTTATTTTACCAAATTAATCTTATTAATTATGCTTTGAAAAATATAAATTTGAGTATATACACTTTATTTAGTCATTTAACAACAGGATTAGCATTGGAAGAACATAATAAAATTCTTTTGTTTCATAAAAGGGACAACTAAATGAAACAAATATTTTTAGAAAGGGGTCAACTAAAACGAAACGGAGGAAGTATTAATCTAAGATCAATGTGGAAACTGGAAACCCATAAATTTCAATATTTATTTTACATTATGAGAATTCATTACTTAAATTAGCGTATACCACGCTAATGATTTACTGTACTACAATAACAGTACAAGGAGAAAAGAGAGGAAGTAAAACTAAAATTTTACATATAAAAAGAAAATATATAACATAGGATGAAAGAAATTTCGGAATAATATCAATCCTTTTTAGAAAATTTCTTTAAATCTAATGTTCCGATACTTTCTGTTGGTCTTTACTTATGCAAGAGAATTCACCCACCTAATCATAACAACTCGTAATTACTATCAGTATATACGTCGTGTGTATAATAAGTTCATAATAAGTATATAACCAAACTTTAAACACTAAACTTACGGGGTTATTTGTCCTTAACTTTCAAGTTCTTATTTCGTTTATTATTATTTTTTTTTGTATTAAGGCCGTGCTTACAAGAGTGAACACAATAACCAAAGTGGCATATAAAGATGATCCAACCATTCTTTCATGGGAGTTAATGAATGAGCCTCGTTGCACATCCGACCTTACTGGAAAAACCATACAGGTATCATATTTTGGGCAAACTTACATAGTTAGCTCGTCGTCAAAAGTTAATAACGTAATTAAATATACATATATTATATATTAATTACATACAATTCATACATATGATATGCGTATTATATATTTGTCAACTATTTTTTTTTTTTAATATCGACTCTACAGTGTAAAAATTTCCTTATACTTCCTGCCTCTTACCCCAACCACATTTAATGAATGAATGAATGATTACATCTTAAGGATGAAAATATAATAAAGACATATGATAGTTATACTTATTAGTGCGTAAATTTTCGTTATAGTAGAAAATCTAGTATTGTTTGAAAAATATTTTCTTTCGATAGAAGGATGAAATTTAGTTGATTGTAACAAATACCTTTTTTGTTGGACTTATATTTTGCAGAATTGGATTACAGAAATGGCAGGACATTTTAAATCAATAGATAAAAATCATCTCTTGGAGATTGGACTTGAAGGATTTTATGGTAATAACAAGAAACAATTTAATCCTAATTCTATGGAATTTGGGACTGATTTCATCTCCAACAATCAAATTAAGGGAATTGATTTTACCACAGTCCATATATACCCTGATCAATGGTATGTAATCTCTAATCCCTCTTTCTTCATGCATATACAATTTTACACCCTCTCATTGTCATTTTATTAATTTTTTAGACCAAGGGAGTGTTCGTATAGAGGAAAATATTTTTCAAAAAATGTAGTTCAATTTTTCATGTTCGGCTAATTAAAAATTTTGAAAAATATTTTCTCTAGGAAGGCAAATTTCTTTAAAATGAGGAAAATGACTTTCCCAAACAAGTATCATAGGTAGCATTCCACATTGATGGTGTCCTCCCTAACCTCCAAGGCTCCAACGCACCTTACTTTCACCCTCACCCTCGTAGCCCTTTTACCCACCACCCGACACCCCTATCCACATCATCACATTCCAAGTATTTGTCTAGATTATATACAAATAAGTAAGAAACTCACTTATTTTCCTGAAAAACATTTTTCTTCATACTGAACCGTAACACAGCCTCAACCTGAAAACTCTATATAGTAAATCATGAATAAAAATTTGATTTTTGACGTCAATATTCATTAATTGGAAGACTAAAAAATGGGTAGTCTGGTACACTAAAGCTCCCGTTATTAGCGGCGTCTGGGGAAGGGAATGACCACAAGGGTTTATTGTATGTAACCTCACCTTATATTTCTGTAGAGGACTGTTTCCACGATTAATTTAGAGACTACATGAAAGATTATCTGTCGGAACAAGTTATCTTTTAAGAGACATAGTACATTATGCAACAACATTTGTACGCTTAATCGGGCCTTCTGAACCGCAGGATACAAGGTTCAACTCCACCGGCCCAAGATAAATGGGCTTCCAAATGGATCCAAGCCCATATAGATGATTCCAAATTGTTGAAAAAGCCTTTTCTTATAGCAGAATTTGGTTTGTCTTCAAATACCACAGGGTTCACTATTGCAAAGAGGGACAATTATTTTGGGAAAATATATGGAACCATTTTTAATTGTGCCAAAAATGGAGGCCCATGTGGTGGTGGGCTTTTTTGGCAATTATTGGATCAAGGAATGGCAAATTATGGTGATGGTTATGAAGTGGTCTTGCAAGTGAGCCCATCAACTGATAGAGTTATACTCTTACAATCTCTTAGGCTCTCTAAGCTACCATAGTAACAAAATAGATTAAAAGTTAATAATAGTATTTTAATTTCATTCAAGCATGAAGATTATTGTAATTTATCTAGCTTTGATTATCTTGTGTTAGTCTCTGTATTGGAAACAGTAACCAGCAAAATAGAAGAAGAAAACTTTTGAATGTTTGAAGAGACCTGATTACTGAAAAGTACTAGTATAAAAGAATGGTGTAAAGATTACCTATTCTATGATCCTCCATATCCTGTAAAGATTTACTACAAGCCATACCCATTGGAATGCATATTGCCCAAATGAAACCTAAAAGATTGGAAGCAGCAACAAGCTATACATAGTGTTTGCCCTGAAAACGGTACAGTTAAATTTATAGATGAAGTCAATAGAACGTGCATTAGATCTAGCTCTTTTTGGGATTCGTTACCAGCAGATCGATTATCTAAGAGATGATGTAAGAACGAGGCTATGGAAAAGTAAATCTCAGCTATCTGACTTGTAGCCTAAGCTATACACAAAGAACTTAGGCTGGAAAATAAGATTATATGTGGAGCTCTTACACATATATCATAGACTATCTCCTTGACTATAGTATCTCAGGTTTTACATTGCTTCTCAAAGATCATACAATTAATATGGAGGCTGTGAAATAGTAATATATTTTTTGCTAGCAACTTTTGGTTTGTACTTCTCTTTTTCTCCAAGTTGATATATTATTCAATCTTCTTATCTAACACATATTTGAACTTTAATTTTCTTAACTTGAGAAGATAGAACAATATTATGATTTGACACTTGGAGTGACTTCGGTAGGGATGAAAAAAAATTTCTATTTTTTAAAAATTAAGAAGAGATTTACATTGCTGCTAAAGATATGAAAAGAGATTTGAATAAATAGTTTACAGTAATTATTTTGAAAGTTTTTTGTATTAAAGATATATGATTTATATTCCTTATCACTTACATATTTTAGGGGAAAGGACATAAATATCACTTCGCCCAAAGCTATTTCCACGAAATAGCCATTGATTTTGCAATTCCAAAAGGTAGCCATTTCAGGCTTTTTTGTCGTTGCTAGTGCCTTCTTCTTTTTTTTTTTTGTTCAGTTCATATACCATAATGATACAGACCTTATGCCACATTCATATAATTTATACAGAAAAACATGTGCATATATAGTTCATATAATATTTTTAAGAACAAAAATAATTTAAAATAGTAAGAATTTCAAACCATGAAGCAATATATAAACAAACAAATAAGTTGAGGATTATTATTATATATATATATATATATATATATATATATATATACATAAAAAATAATTTTAATCACATATGTATAATGCAATTTTTTCGCCAAAAAAAATGTGAATGAACCCCCTTCCACCCACTTGGCACCGTCCCTTGTTAGAATAATGTCATGGATACCTCTTACAACTTGTTTAGATGGTTATTACCTATTATATTGTGTTGTTCATTAAAATTCATCATTATGCATAAGAAATTCCATTATACTTAACAATTGATTTAGTGTGATAGCATCGTTATTCTTTCTTCTTTCACTGTCTTAGCTTATTATCTAATAATCCTATCTTATCCTTTACCGTGCCTTTATATAGCAGGTCTACCTCGTACCCTACTTCACTTGTAGGTTCATATTTTAAATTGTTGATGTGTAATATTATATCACGCCGGAAAATGATACAATCTATACAAATATTGTATTCATCAAAACAATAAAATACATTACAATACAAGACAATATAATATGATATGTTCTGATGTACGCAACCTAACTCCTTAGATCATTCATTCCCTAACATTTACAAATCCATATATATGTAAATGTGACCTTAACGGCCTTTATTTTTAGTAATAAATTATTCGCTTCGAGATGCATGACAATACCTTTTGTCCCTCTCTACGAGCCTGAGATATATGTATACACAGTGGATCCACAGAGAGAAATACAAGTCCACTGATACAACAAGACATATGGGAGAGCAAGTCAGCCACTGTCCATTTCCATTAACCTGAAATATGCTAAGATAGATTACATTATTGATCAGTTTGAACATTACAATGACAGAATAGAAATTAGAAAGCTAGTCAACATTACATACAACTAACTATATATGATAAGTTGATAACTGATACAAGCTTGAAGAGCTGTAAAAGAAGTTTACCATTACAACAATGAACAAGTAGGACAGAAATAAATGGTGCACAAACTCTTAAGATGGGAGTGATATCGTCCACCACGGAGGAAATTCATTGAAGCCAGGTGCGTTCCAGGAAGAGGTTTCTCATTTACAAATGTCACCAAGGAGAAAGTTGGTTACTCGTTACTCTCGGGGACGAGCAAGCCAGAGAGAACTAAGGGCTCGCAGTCTAGCGAAATAATCACTGATGGCAAGAAGAGCACGAGCTGATTGGTGAGTTGTCAATATTTTATGCATTTGCTGCAGCGACTGTTGCCGTAGGTTATCAGCCTGACAATTAACATTTTATAGGTTAGCTTTTTGTATGCCAGGGAAAGCCTTCAACATGTACTCAAAACAAAGATAGTGCAGATAGGAGTATCTCTGCTAGGCATCGTAACCAACCAATCTCACTTTCCTGTACAAGTACCCTCTTGCTTAAATGATTTTGACTTTACATTCGTTATCCCCGTACTCACAACTTCACCTCACTCCCAACCAAGTTGGGGTTGGTTATGTAAATCTTCACAGACCATGGTGCTCAAATTAAGATCATCTCAAACCAATATTATACAAAATAAAAAGCACTACGAGTTCACTATATTTTCTAATGGTACCGATTTACTCAAACATGCGTGCAGATGAATATTTGTATATTGGCATCTCATTTATGCAATTTACCATCTAACCCAACTAAACTGCTGCATTTCAGAACATGAATGTTGTGAAGATGGTTCTAATGCAATGCAAGGTCTTCCAACAATAAATCTTCTTTTCTTTCTGGAAGCATATTTGCCAACCTAACTAGCAAAGTTTTGCAAATCTCACCCCTAATCTTACCTTTTCAACTATAATTATTAGCACCTGGCTGATAATACTACCGGTTTTCCAATTGGTACAGCTCAGTGCAGTGTTGTCTCTGATTGAAATTACAAAAAGAAGACGGAAAGTTTTGAAAGTTCATACTAGGAAATACAATCAGATATGACACCCTAAACCCCCTCATACATCCTTTCTATCTTCGGAACATGTGCAAAAAAACAAGGTCTAAATATCTTCACCATTTTTAGTTTGTCACGGCATGTTAAACAAGATACCTAAATGCAATTAGAAGGTCCAAGAGACCTAGATAGTTCTTGAGGGGCTGTCAGGGTGCAAGTAAAAGATGTGTAAATGTAATGACTATCAAAGACAAATTTGAGGCTTTAAGGAGAGAACTAGATAACCAAGTCTATTTTTCAAGTGAAATGGTGAATACACACAACTGCACAAGTAAAGCATTAAGCACCTGGCGAATGAAGCCCTCAAGTGTCCCCAGCTTCCCCATTGCCATGGCCATTTGACCCATGTAATTGGCAACATTCCCAGAGGAGCCTGAAGGTCCAAGAGACCCTGCCAGGGTCTCAGCCAATGACTGTTGCAATTGCTCGATTCCCTGAGATAAAGCATCTTCACCCTGTTGGGATGACTGTTGCAAGTTGTTGATTGCCAACAACTGTTGTTCAGTTAAAGGCTCCAAGTGATTAATGAGAAGCTGCAACAGAGAAGCCGGAAATTTAAGAGTAGCAGAAAGTATTGAGGTAATGAGAGCAAAGGAAGTAAAAGGTAACCTCCCTTCTTACCACCTCCAGCCCTTGAAAAGAGAATATTAGCATGCAATAATTTAGACATCTAAAGCTAAAAGTAGCAAAGGGAGTTGCTTAGCAGGAACCAGAACGAGAGAGGGTAACAGTGGAGGAAGAGGTATATCTAGAGCAAGACTGTTAGAGAAACAGAGAAATTCAAGAGTTTCCAAAGTACCGAAAAAAGGCCAGCACCAGAGGAACAAACAGAAGCTGCAAGGATACTCAATTTGGATAGCGTTCTACCAAGAACTTCTGCCTAGAGAAGTATTGGGAAGTTCTTCATCAAGAAAGTGGTTGTAACTAAGGTCAGAAGTAGTTGATTGTCCTTTATAGTTCATGGTGAAGGTACGAAATAGTAAGACTTTCATATGAAAGATAAGCTGACTTACCAGGCCAAATTCTTAAAAAAACTTTTGAATTTGGATAACTACCTATCCTGTTGTAAAACCTCCCCACCAGTTTCTTTTGCGAACTCAATTAGGGAGGTGGGGTTTGAAGTTTCCCAAACAGTTGTATCACTTTTTTTATAAGGAAAATTCCCACCTTGAGAAGTTCCGACGCACGGAATCCACCAAGCCACAAGAAGCATCTTTCTGCAGGAGTTCTCCACATGCCTGACAATATATGGAAAACATCAGCCTTTGCAGCATCACCCTTAATCCTGAATAAGTCATCATAGTGCGCCAAGATGCCATCCACAATTATACGCAGTTCCCCATCACCAGCATGAGAACTTACAGCTCCTCTCAGCTCATTTACACGCCGGGTGTGCTCTTCCAGCCATCGTGCATATTCTACATCAAATGCCAAAGCTCCTAAAAGATACAGATGTTAACATTACATAATTTTCCAGAATGCTAAATCCAAGCTAGTCCTACTAGAATGATTATAGCATCAATATATATATAGGGCAATTCATGTTACTTTCAATCATGTAGACCTTAATCACAAACTAGTTGTGCATGTTATATGAATCTTCTACATCCACTCCACTCAATGACAAAATTTCTAACCAGCAAAAAGACGTATGGCAAATATCTGATCTATGTTATTGTAACAACTAAACCTTAATTCAAACTATTTTTTGTTGATAAGGGATTCCAACTACTTTTACCACCTCTATGGATCTTTCACTTCCATTGTGTTCTTCTCTTAGCTATGTCCACATCAATTATAGATCTACCTTATCCAGTTTTACCATCTTTAGTCATTATAGTATTGCACCTTTGTACCTGTGCATTTGAAGGTATATTAGTTTTATAACAAGTAAATTTGGGCCGAACTCACCCTCGAAAGTAGCTCGTGAGGTGAGAATATAACGAGACAATAACTCATTCTCTCAACCAATGTGGAAATATCAGGCCTCCTCTCTTTGGTTTACCCAATGTTCGGCACAGTTAGAATATCAAGAGATATATCTAGATTTATACATGTCAAGATTCATTGCACTTGAATAAGAAAATTCTTATAGAATATTCTATGGGATACATTATAAAAAACTTAAAGGCAAGTTCTACAAAATGGTGGTTCGACCAACTATGTTGTAAGGAGTGGATTGTTAGCCTGTCAAGACCTCTCATGTTTAGAAGATGAAAGTTGTGGAAACGAGAATGTTGCAGCGGATGTGTGGGTATACTAGGACAGATAGGATTAGAAATGAAGATATTTGGGACAAGGTGGGAGTGGCCTCGACAGAGGTCAGGATGCAGAAAGCGAGGCTGAGATGGTTCGAACATGTAAAGAGGAGATGCAGATGCCCCGGTGCAAATATGTGAGAGGTTGGCTATGGATTTGTTCAAGAGAGCTAGAGATAGACCGAACAAGTATTGTGGAGAGGTGATTAGATAGGACATGACACAGTTGCAACTTAGCGAGGACATGACCTTAGATAGGAGGTTGTGGCGGACACGGATTAGAGTATTAAGGTTAGTAGGTAGTAGAGCATTGTCTCGCCTATCCTTCCTTACTAGTAGTCGTAGAATTTCTCCTGTAGTTTCTTGCCTTTCGATTTTTGTTACTATTTGTTGTTTCATGTCCTCTTTAAAGAATGTTTTTTCTTGCTCTCTATAGAGTATCTTGCCATAATTTCTTCACTTTCATTATTTCCTTTTATGACATGCTTTGATATGTTTTTTCTTGAGCTGAGGATCTATCGAAAACAAACTCTCTACTTTCCAAGGTAGGGATATGGTCCGTGTACTCTCTACCCTCCCCAGACCCCACTTATGAGACAACATCGGGTATGATGTTGTTGATGTAATTGTAAAATACTACTTACCCCAGTAGTACAAAAATTGCTTACGTACATATTGTATCTATCATAAGACTCCAATAAAGGAGCACATCTTGCACATTGTTACTTAATAAAGTTAATGAGAAGATTTTTCTATTGTCACATGGTATCCGAGCCTTTACGATCTTGGTAGAGACTTAAAAACTAATGTTGCCAAGGACGGTAGGCCACAGTGCGTCGTGTACCGAGCCAAATGTTTTATTTTCTTCTTCCTTTCAGTATCGAAACAACTCCTCTCTCCGATATTGTCACCACTCTGGATGACCGTTCAGGAATTGCTCCTCTATCTGGGAATCAGTCATGAGTTGCTCCTTTATGGCAACGGTTCAGGCGTCGCTCCTCTCTCCTCTATAACACAAATCTACTGCTATTTGGTTATAACATATCTGTATGCCTTTCACTAGTGAGTCATATACTTCATTCACGTGCAACCCATGTAACAAATTTATTTGAGAATTCAAAAGCAGATGAAGCATACCATTTCCACTCATTGACTGTGATTGATCTCCTGAACTTGAAACATATATGCCCTTCAGATTAAGAAAAAAAAATTATAAAAAACGATTACCATCTTAATGGCAACTAGCTAATAACTACACAGGGCACTAGTTCAAGAGCAAAGGAAAAACAAATCAGACCCAAAAAACAATTGCTAAACAAACCTGTTGACGAGCTCGTTGAAGCTCCTGCTCTAGCTGCGTCAGCTTCATTCTACTACTCTCTAACTGTTGAACATATGCCTAGGCCACCAAAGAAATAAAACATAAAAAATACTGGTGTAAATATTGATATAAGATCTATTAGGACTAGAGAGTCATACAACAACAGAAAACCAGAAGAATAACGAAAGTGAAGCGAATCTAGACATAATTATGCTGCATAAAAGTAGAAAATTCACATGTATATGCTCAATTTTGCAAGCAAATAGCATGATGAATCAAGATGTAAAATAGAGGAGTGCTACATAAGATACATACAACAACAACAACATACCCAATGAAATCCCACATGTGGGGTCTGCGGATGGTAGAGTGTACATAGACCAACCCTATCTCGTGGAGGTAGAGAAATAGTTACCAAAAGACATTCGGCTCAAGTAACGCATATAAGTGCAGTTTGAAAAAGAAAACACAGAAGTAAGGAGGACATAGCATATAATAGGGAAAGCATTATATAGCATTCAGAAAACAAGGAACAGTAACAACCAAATAATGTGATAACCGAAGCAAAAGAAACAACAGGTAGTAAGAAAATTCATAGGACAAGAAACTACAAGAATAATGCTACTACTACTGGTATGAAAGGAGAAACATGTACGGTGCACCAAACTACCACCAAGACTATCTCGCAGGAAAACGAGACAATGCTTAACTACCTACAAACCTTCTATCCTAATCCGGGACTTCTATATGCTTCTATCTAAGGTCATGTCCTCGATAAACTGAAGATGTGCCATGTCCTATCTAATTACCTCTCACCAATACTTCTTCGGTCTACCTCTACCTCTCTTTAAACAAACCATACTCAACATCTCACACCTCCTCACTGGGGCATCTGCGCATTTCTTGTTCACATGCCTGGACCTTCTTAGTTTCGCTTTCCTCATCTTGCCCACCACAGAGGCCATTCTCACCTTGTCTTTGAATATCTTCATTCCTAATCTTATCTCTCCTAATATGCCCACACATCCACCTTAGCATCCTCATTTCCGCAACTCTCCTCTTTTGAACATGAGAGTTCTTAACTGACCAACACAGTGAAGGCAATTACTGTAAAATGGTTGTAAGCCCTGGAGTGCTATATAACCAAAGGCATATCCAGAATTTCAAGACCATGGGTACACCACTACCTTCAAGATAGACCTTCGACTCAATTATATAAGATTCTAAGTGACAACAAATTGGTGAGCAAAGCATAACTAATACTATATTCACAAAAAAGCATTGTTCACTTTACAAATGTCCTCGACAAATTTTCATACTTTGAAAATAATTAATAATAGCAATCTTTCAAATATCTTACACTCTTCGTAGGAAAATAAACAACCATTCACAAAATCTTCACCCTATCCTATTACATAAATCATTTTTTATATACTCCAAAGTCTCCAACAAGAGAGCATGTTTAAGGAAAGGTGAGTTTCTTGATTTTTAGGGATTCCAAAACTAAAAAGAATGACCAAGAAAGAAAAGGAAAAAGTGTGTAATCAAGCAAGAAAGAAATTGTGTATGTTTATTATAAATTAAAAAGGAGCATATGGATTGAAACCTTGTTTATTATTAAAAAGGGAAGGGAAAATCTAAAAATGAAAGGAGCATGGGATTGAGCCCCTAGTTATTAATTAAAAAGGAAGAAGAGAGTGGGGATCGAACACCCGACATGGAGGGGGAAGGTGCACTTCATCACCAATGCACCAAAGTACTCGCTTGAGCTTGAGTTCACACAAGTTAATCTGAATCTGAGTATTATAACAAGAAAAAAATAGGGTACTATACCTAGTTCAGGGAGAGGAGCATGGGTGCATGTGAACCCACTTCCCTCCAGTAGATCCACAAATATATATAAAAAGTTTCTAAGTTTGTGACCATCTCATCTAAAAGCTTAAGTTGTTAGAGAGAGCGCAATTTATTTTCTTCATTATGTCTTTTAACGCAATCTTTCACATGTGGGCTTGATTATTTCTCATGAGTCAAGCACGTGAAAATTCTTTTTGATAATGGGTGATGGTGCCCAGGACATCTATCTGCTCTGATACCATATTGAAATGTATGACCATTTACCTAAAAGCTTAAGTCGTTAGAGAGAGCACACTTATATTTTGTTAATTATGTCTTCAACAACAAGGAAAGTTGCACCTTTATGGCCCGATATATCCAAAAGTGGAGTTACAATAATAAGAATGTGGAGACGGATGTTCAGCCAAACAAGATAGGGTTTAAGTGCCCGTTTGGATTGGCTTTTGGCTTTTGGCTTAAAAGCCAAAAGTCATAAGTTAGAAATCCTCACTTATGGCTTTTGGCTTATTTTTTAGTATTTTAAGCCAAAAGTCATAAGTTAGGATTCCTAACTTATGGTTTTTGACTTATTTTAAGCATTTTAGCCAAAAACCAAGTGCTTATAAGCACTTTTTAAATTTACCCAAACACTTCAAAAGTGCTTAAAAGCTATTTTTAGCTTAAAAGCACCTAAAATAAGTCAATCCAAACGGGCCCTAAAAGTGGCCACATCCAGCATAGGGTGCAAGTAGTACAAAACAAGATATAATGAGAAAAGGTTGTCTAAGATAGTTTCACATGTTCTACATCGTCCTGCAAATATCAATCCATAAGTGTAATAATTGAAGGTTAACCTAAAATCATATTAGAGTAAGTGTTTCGGAAGATTTAAAATCTTTCCAAATTAATGCAGGCAGACATAAATAAGAACAAACATGATGAAAGCAAAGTGTGAATCCCATCCCGTCAGTTACGTGTAAGAATGATTTGCTAGTACTATTAACAAGAAAGACAAGTATAATTATGTGGTGGTGTGATTAAGAATGTGTTTGACCGTAAGGGGATGCTGAAAGTACGTTAAGAGTCACATTTTAAGTTTTTGGTTAAAAATTAATGAATTGGGATAAATATGGGGTAAGAAAAACCCGAAACCATTGTTGTTCTGGTTTGAAAACGGAATTTGTAGGGGTAAATTTGGGATAAGGAAATGAAACCTGAACAAAGGCTCATTGGTGTTGGAACATCACAGACCAATTGTAGTGACAAGCAACCGAGACAGTAACATTGGGTTGGACAGACATCATGGTGCTTGTACAGCACTGAGTGAAAATACAAGAAGACACCAAATTAATTAGGACACCATAGCGTTTCACTGAATGATACTTCTCCACATTTTGCACTTGGAAGACTTGAGGGGATCCTACGATGAGGAATCTTGGACAACAGGCAAAAGCTCGATACACCAATATCGTGTGAGTACAAAAGGACCATGCCGATTGTAAAGCTCTTTCATCGAGCGTATAAAAATGGATTGACAGTGCACATGTTTTCTGCATTGAAAAAGGTAGTATTTTTCATAAAACTTTTGGGCAGAACTTGCACTGGACTTTGGTTGGGCATAGTAAGCTGATTCGCTTCTATGTGATGTTTGGCATCTCTCTAGCAAGAATGATTTTATTTACTAACTTTCTCTAGCAAGAATGATTGGAGGCTTCAACAATTACTCCAGTCCACGAGAAGATTAAACTAAGATGAGGTTAGCTCGATCTTTTGGGAAATTATTAGTTTTGGCGTCATAGCGCCAAGGCCCGTGAAAAAAAAAATTATAAAAGCCTAGTTTGACAGAATTTTCATTCCCAACACATTCAAAGACACTAGGACTCGACTTTGTAAGAAAGGAACTGTGTAAATTCGATCCGGAACACTGAGGTGAGCAAAGAATAATTCCATTGCAAAAATATATGATATAGAGACATGACTTTTACTATATTTCTTGGATTATCTACAGATTTCACATTTGGGCAATGATAGTACTATCCAACAAATGAGGTTCTTGAATTCCTCGGCGAAAAGGTTATTTCTAAACCTAAACTCAGTGGAATATCTTATTCATGCTATGGGTAATTGAGATTAAGAATTTGTGATTCACTTCCGTTGAAATTGAAAGGATTATACCTAGGGCAAAGTATACATGCACTGTTCAGATGCTCCTACCTATACACCAGACAGATAGTTACACAAAATCCAATGCAGCTCATACAGTTCATGCATCCAGCACCAGACAACAGTTGCTCATCAGGTTACCCAGAGCAACAGATTTCAGAGGCTCTGTTCATTCAGTAAATTGTACCTTTCGAGGTGTATTTCTCTTGAAGATATCCTTGGTGTTGTTCCCACACTAAAGCACAAAGTAACTTCCATTGAATTTTTGCGGTTCTCTTACTCTAGTATTGATCCAGAGTGACAAGCACCTAAAAGTTAAAATATTTTGTACTAAGGCAAGATCCATGATCATTTTCTCAAATAGTTCAGTGCTTTTTGATATGTGAATAAAATATACTTCTTGTTAGAATTGGAGTAGGAATATGAATAGTATATCGAATCCTAGTTGGAAAAGGATTTTAATATAGTGTCCTACTTGGAAAAGGATTGGAATGTAGTGTCTATAAATAGGGTCTCAATGTAATAATGTAGATACAACAATTCAATAATATTCTTCTCTTATATTTCTCACATGGTATCAGAGCCTCTACGATCTTAGTAGAGAATCAAAGACCTTCAGCTGCCAGCGGGCGGCTATAACCCATATATGTCACCCATCCGGCCAATGATCATGTTAGCAAAAGTTGGGCCACCGTGCTTCTTTTCGGTGGCTTCTCATATCTAATTTGAGTAGCACCGCGCATCTTTTCGGTGACTACTTTCTCATATCTAATTTGAGTAGCACCGCGCATCTTTCCGGTGACTACTTTCTCATATCTAATTTGTGTAGCATCGTGCATCTTTTCGATGACTACTTTCTCATATGTAATTTGTGGAGCACCGTTCATCTTTCCGGACTACTTTCTCATATCTGAGTTACATAGCACCGTGCGTCTTTCTGGTGACTCCTCAAATTTGATTTGCGTAGTTTCGTGCGTCTTTCCAGTGACTCCTCAGTTTTTATTTGCATAGGGTCGTGCCATAATTCTGATCCTACCCATATAATTTCTCTTTTTCAGTAAGGTCGTGCGGTCATTCCGACCCTACCCATATAATTTCTCTTTTTCAATAGGGTCGTACCGTCATTCCGACCCTACCCATATAATTTCTATTTTCTAGTACGGTCGTGCCGTCATTCCGACCCTACCCATAAAATTTCTCTTCCTCAGTAGGATCGTGCCATCATTCCGACCCTACCCATATAACTTTTTCCCAAATTGTGACCATTTTTCAGCCATCAAATCTAATAATCCGGCACGTGAGCATGTTCCGACCAGTTTTTCGGTGTCTTTCTTGTTCAAGATCTACTCATCTCTTGATTTTGAGATGACCCATATATTTAATACCAGTTTCCGGCAATTTTCCAGCAACAGATTGCTTTCCGACGACGTTTACTACTTTTCCGACTACTTTTTTAGTTTGTTCCTTTTCAACTGAGGTCTCCGAGACGTCCAAAGCAGTCCTTACCAGTTTTCTTGCAGATATCTTCACCAAGTCCCTCACTGGTCCTCGTATTAATTACATCTATAGCAAGCTCGGTACATATTGACCTGTATGCACCAGCTTGAGGGGGAGTGTTAGAATTGGAGTAGGAATATGAATAGTATATCGAATCCTAGTTGGAAAAGGATTTTAATATAGTGTCCTACTTGGAAAAGGATTGGAATGTAGTGTCTATAATTAGGGTCTCAATGTAATAATGCAGATGCAACAATTCAATAATATTCTTCTCTTATATTTCTCACACTTCTATCATATAAAAAAAAACCTTTGGATAGTTAACCTATTTGCAAATCAAATCTCAAGTACAAAAGGAAGAAATATATACAAAGTAAACAGCAGTGCAACCGCAAGAGGATCTACCTTTTTCCTTAGACGACTCTTTCGTGCAGCTTCACGATTTTGGGCAAGCCTGCGAAGCGTCTGCACAAGAAGAGTTCAACTTAGTTAGAAAACCTTTTCTCCCAATCATTATTCCAGTCGAATTCTGTATGTGCACAACAGAATAACCTTTTGATCTCTTGTTTTGTCACTACCATCAGAAACAGCACCCAGTGTTGGAGAGTTTAGAAACTGCACCAAGAATTATGAAGAACAATTTCATTAAGAATTTGAAGTACAACAAGATTCTGGAAAGCACTGCAGTCATTAACTAGTTTGAAACAAAATGTGTTTTTTTCCAACATATAATTGCTCCTTTTTTAGTGCTCCTCTTTTCTTCCTGAAACACTCATGACAGTTTTGCAGGTCAGGAAAAAGAAAAAATAACTTCAAGTAATTTTAGAACATATGGAGACGATATAATAGAGCATAATGGATCTATATAGGTGATAACAACTAGTTGGCGCTAAAGCTTAGTCATGTTAGAAAGCTTATATTAGGTCAGGGTTCTCCTTCCACTACACTTGCAACCTGCTAACCGCAAAATATCCTTAAGTACTGCCCTTGGAAATCAATGGAAGATCAATACTTTGGAATGGTGAATATAACTTCTTCCTTTTTTATCAATATATGGCGCAGTACTGGCAATATCTTCTGGAACTATCTTATATAAGGTGAACCATTTAATGATCAGGCTCCTATACTTCTCAACTATAAAAACTAAGAAAAACAAAAATCAAAGGAAGCTTTATGTTATTGCCTGGTTTATTGCAAATATAATTTTATTTTACTTGTCAAAGAATAAAAGCATAAGAATTGCCAATTTTTCTTTGAAAAATAAAGAACCTTAGCTTACCAAATGAGCTCTAAAAGGGAACCAAACTTTGAATGAAGATAACCAGAAATAATCAACTAAAACACCATGCAGGGAGATGCTTATTTAAATCTAGAAAAGCTAAACTGAAATTTGAAAACATTAAATAAGGTAAGAAAGTAATAACAGATTTACCCCCAAGGTTTTATCATCTGTATCAGCATCCGTTGACGTATCAGTCATAGCACTGATATCTGCCATCATGCAGTATCACCCACTTGATGGATAATCACTTCAGATAGGGAACTTGTTTGTAGACTCTTTCTGTAAAAGTACTGAATTAACATGATGTATATATAAGTATTGACTTGACCAAATTAAGTTGACAACTGTGCAAAGATATAGTGCAGCCATATCAAAATGCAAAAGAAACTCCACCTAGTGAGCTTTGCAAAGTATACCAGTCGTGAGTCCAGACGAGCAAATCAAAAGATGAGTACTGAAATGTAACTTCATGAACACTAGATTTTGTTCACTATGACGGAAGATCTATCTCCTAGTTAGTACTAGGCTTCAGCCCCACTAACATTGGCCATCAGATTTCATGCATCAAAAACTAACCTACAAGAAGATTTAATCATCCTTCTAAGAAGCTCAAGGAAACACTCATTTGAGAAACATGTGAGAGAACCAACTGCCTTAGAATCATTGCAAGCTGAACAAGGAGACAAAAATATAACATAGATTCAGCATTGTTGAGATTCTTTTGGCAGATAGTGCTCCTCTCTGGTTGGGTGGTGCTGCTAATAAGATGATTTCCTGTTGTTTTGAGTCTCTGATGTGAAATTACCAGGGCTACATGCAGATGCTTCAACTGAAGTTTCTCGTAATCATCGTTTTCTCATTAATTTTTTTCATTTGTCTTTTCCAACATGTAGTTTTTAGAATTAATGCACTACCAATAATATTGAACATCTGGATATGTCTAGTCAATCTAGAGAAAAGTTTGGTCTAATCAATTTCAACAATAATCAAGTTTGTTAAAATCCCTAAACAGTTCCTAATATTTCAAGTTCCCGTGCTAGTTCATATTACTCCAAAATAGTACAAATATGAGGACTTTTGATGCCCAATTTTTGAGAAGTTCTCCCAGGCACTACACAATTAGGCCTATGAAAAAAGGAAGAGAAGACACAGCATATGGGAGGTTGCCCAACTTGCTTTAATATGGATCCTATTGAAGAAGAGGAATAGGAAATTTTTTAGTGGATTTGAAAATGGCTTTGTACATTTGAGAAATAGTCTCTAGTTTCTAGTTTGTTTGTTTTTTTGGTGCACCATGAGGTTCCTGGTTGAACAGACGATTGAGTGTATTTTATAAGAGAACCATATTTTTTAAACGGGAATTTTACCACATTATTAAAATTACTTAACCAAACCAAAAAGAGAACAAAAAAAAGTTAACAAGTTCTTCATCTAACGCAAACACAAGCAACAGAAAGTACCAATTTAGAAGGACAAAGAGAAGAGCAGGAAAATTATGGATTCCTAGCAACACAAATAATCACACATTTTTTGAAGAACATCTAATTTAGGCTTTCCACATACAATATAACAATTATGCCTCAATCCAAAGTTAGTTGGAGTTGGTAATCTGGATCCTCTACGTCGATTCCGCTACAGTTTAGACCCATTTCACTCCAATGCTCAATCTTTTGTTTCAAGACAACTCAGGATTTCCTTTACAACAATAACAACAACATACCCAATGCAAATCCACAAGTGAGGTCCGGATAGGGTGGTGTGTGCGCAACTTTACCCCTAACTTGTGAAGGTAGAGGGACTATTTCTGATAGACCCTCGGCTAAGCATATCAAAAATCAAGTATATAGAGCAAATACAACAGCGAAGAAGCATGTTGAAAACAACTAAGAAGAGAACAAGTAGCAACAACAAATAATATGATAACTGAAGCAAAGGAAACAACAAACACTAATAAAGGAACTAGACAATGCTCGACTACCTAATAACCTTCTACCCTAATCCTTGACCTTCATGTCTTCCTACCAAAGGTCATATCCTTAGTAAGGTACAGGTGTGTCATGTCCTGTCTAATCACCTCTCCTCAAGACTTCTTTGGCCTACCTCTACCTATTTATACCCACTATAGCCAACCTTTCACCCTTCCTCATCGAAGCATTTGTGCATCTTCTCTTCACATGTTTGAACCATTTTAGTCTCACCTCCCTTATATTGTCCACCACGGAGGTAACTCCCACCTACTGTTGTCAAAGGTGCGCTTAAGTCTAAAGCGAGCTCAAAATGTTTCGCTTCGATTAATGTGCGCTTTAGTGTCGTCATCAAGGCTCCAAGACATATTTTTGCTCTATTGAAACGGGAAAACTAAACAATTGATATTTCACTTTATCATAATTTTTTCAAATTTTGTCCATTTATTTGTTAGCCATGCTTTATAGTTATTAACCATGCTTTTAAATTTTTCTCCATTTGTACCTTTTTTTTAATTAAAGCTCACACTTTATTTGCACTTTGCACTAAAACTCCAATGGACCTTAAAGCTTTTTTGTACTTTTTGCTTTTGATAACACTGCTTCCACCTTATCCCGAATAGCTTCATTCCTGATCCTATCTCTCTTGGTATGCCCATACATTCATCTCAACATCTTTATTTCCACTATCATTTTCTGGACGTCCGAGTTCTTGACCAGCCAACACTCCACCCCATACAACATAGCTAATCTGACGATCACTTTATAAAACTTACCTTTAAAGCTTGGTAGCGCATTCTTATCACACAAGACGTCAGATGTGAGCTTCCATTTCATCTACCTCACTTCAATACAATGTGTAATATCATCGACAATTTCTCCATTTCTTTGGATTATTGATCCCAAATACTTGAAATTTTCTTTATTGAGGATGACTTAAGTATCAATCCGTACTTCAATATCTGCCATGTGGGTTACATCACAGAACTTGCACTCTAAAGTATTTTGTCTTAGCCCTACTCGATTTGAACCCTTTAGATTCCAGGATTTGTCTGAAATCCTCCAACCTATCATTAACTCTGTTGTGTGTCTCGTCAATTAAACTTATGTCATCGGTAAATAGCATACATCATGGCACCTCACCTTGGATATGTGTCAGTACATCCATCCCCAAGGCAAATAGAAATGGGTTAAGAGTTGATCTCTAGTGCAACCCCATCATGACTCAGAAGTGATCTGAGTCTCCTCCCACTATCTTCACTCGGGTCTTGGCTCCATCGTACATGTCCTTAATTGCCGTAATGTAAGTCTCATATACACCTTTAGCCTCTAAGCATCGCCATAAAACCCCCTTATGGACTTTGATGTAAGCTTTTTCTATAAAAATGAACATCATACGTAAGTCTCTCTTCCTCTCTCTAAACCACTCCATCAATCTCCTTACGAGATGTATGTCTTCTGTAGTTGAACGCCTCGGCATGAATCCAAATTAGTTCTCGATTATAGACACACCCTCCCTCATCCTCATCTCCATCACCCTCGGCTTATCAATTTTCTTATCCTAGACACATTTAAACCCACCAGCTGAACCAAGAATCATTTGAGTCTCATATACATAGTAAAACCCAAACAAAGTGTTCTCTCACACCTCCCCAACACACTAAATAAATTTTGTTCATCAATCCTCAAATGAAAAACAAATCTTTACACCTTCCATCCCAAAATACAGACCCCCCCCCCTCTACAAATAGTACACCAAAAGAAAGAGCAAAGGGTTGATCCCTAGTGCCACCCCATCACGACTGAGAAGTGCTCCGAGTCACCTCACACTATCCTAACTCGAATTTCGGTTCCATCGTACATGTCCTTAATAGTCCTTGATCAAGAATCATTTGCATCTCATATATAGTAAAACCCAACCGAGGCCATTCACCTGGTAAGGAGATTAGTGGAGCAGTATAGGGAGAGGAAGAAGGATTTACATATGGTGTTCATTGATCTTGAGAAGGCATATGACAGAGTCCCCAGGGAGATTTTGTGGAGGTGTTTGGAGGCTAAAGGTGTGCCCGTGGCGTACACGAGGTCGATCCAAGACATGTATGACGGTGCGAAGACGAGGGTGAGGACGGTAGGAGGGGATTCAGAGCACTTTCCCGTGTTGATAGGGTTGCACCAGGGATCGACTCTTAGTCCGTTCTTATTTGCCTTGGTGATGCATGTTTTGACGCGGCATATTCAAGGGGAGGTGCCTTGGTGTACGCTGTTTGCTGATGATGTGGTACTGATTGACGAGACCCGAGGAAGAGTGAATGATAAGTTGGAGGTTTGGAGGCAGACCCTTGAGTCTAAAGGGTTTAGGTTGAGCAGGACTAAGACGGAGTACCTGGAATGTAAGTTTAGCGATTCGAGGCATGAAGATGATGCGGTAGTGAAGCTGGACTCCCAGGCCATTCAGAAGAGGGAAAGTTTCAAGTATCTGGGGTCTATGATTCAGAGGAATGGCGAGATTGACGAGGATGTCACGCAGCGTATTGGTGCAAGGTGGAGGAAATGGAGGCTCGCTTCGGGAGTTTTGTGCGATAAGAAAGTGCCCCTGAAGCTTAAAGGTAAGTTTTACATAGTGGCCGTCCGCCCGGCCATGTTATATGGAGCCGAGTGTTGGCTAGTTAAAAACTCCCACACCCAAAAGTTGAAGGTAGCGGAGATGAGGATGTTGCGCGGGATGTGTGGACTTACCAGAAGTGATAGAGTTAGAAATGAGATTATTCAAGAGAAGTTGGGAGTGGCGTCGGTGGTAGATAAGATGCGTGAAGTGAGGTTGCGATGGTTCGGACATGTGAAGAGGAGGTGCACGGACGCCTCGGTACGGAGGTGTGAGAGGCTGGCTGGGGATGGTTTTAGGCGGGGTAGAGGTAGGCCGAAGAAATATTGGACGGAGGTGATTAGGCATGACATGGAGCAGTTACAGCTTATAGAGGACATGACCCTTGATAGGAAGATGTGGAGGACGCGGATTAGGGTAGAGGGTTAATGGGTAGGAAGGTGTCCGTTTTTAGCAGGGAAGAGTGTTTGCTTGTATCCTTGTCTGTTGTTTCGTAGGCAGAGTCTTGTTCGAGCTGCCTTGGTGATATTTGTGATCTTGAATGACTAGTCTATAGGGTTGATCTGTGAGTGTCTTGCTTCTTCGAGTTGCTAGCGATGTGTTACCCCTTTTGCTGTTGGTTTATGATTTATTTTTATTTTTTTTTTGTGATTTTTTGTGTGTTATTGTTATCGATTCTGAGCCGGGGGTTTATCGGAAACAGTCTCTCTACTTCATCTGAGATAGTGGTATGGACTGCGTATACTTTACCCCCAGACCCCACCTGATGGGAATATACTGGGTATGATGATGATGATGATATAGTAAAACCCAAACAAATTTTTCTCCCTCACCCCCCCCCCCCACACCAAAACACACTAAATAAAAATTACTCATCATATCCTCACATAAAAAACAAATCTTTACACCATCCACCCCAAAACACACCCTCCCCCTCACCCCTTTCTACAAATAGTACACAAAAATCAGCAAGTACATGATAAACTTAAAAGAGAAAGACAGACAAGTGACTTACAGTTAAAGAACTGAAAAGGGTCTGTTGGAAAAAAACTGATAGTTCAACAGAAAACCAAAATCAAAGAAAAAAGACTCAATCTTGTTCTTCTTTTACTTCTTTTCCTGCACCCCTTTATTGTTCTTCTTCTTCTTCAGAATTTTAGTAACTCAGTGAAATCTTATTGGTAGCGCCGCCCCATAATTAGTCCTACCCGAACGACGGGTGGAAACAAAAACAAATCAGTGAAATCAACTGAAGTTTGTTTTTTTTTTCCTTTCAGAAAAACAAGGAATCAACGAGGAGGGTAAAAATTTGGGATTTTGGGGAGACTTTCACTACTACTTTGTCAGCACTCCCTGTGTGTTACAGGTCAGCTTTGACTTAGTCTGAGTGTGTACATATATGGGCTTTGAGGAGAAAAATGAGCTAAAAGTTACTTTCAAGTTTTCAATTAAATAAAAATGATAAGTGGATTCTATAATATTATTAAGTTAAAAAAGATAAAATCATTTAAATAATTATAGACAGTTGTTCGATAATCGTATTAAAAAGTTGAAAAAAATTTATCATTTTTATCTAATTTTAAAAATTCGAAGGACCCCCACTTAATTGACAAACTGATTTGTCACTTTTAATCCAAAATCTCATCTTTGAGTCCTTCTTCCCTCTTTCTTTTTTTATTCTCCCTTCGTTCATAAATAGTTGTCCAGTATTAACGTGGCACACAGATTGACAAATAGTAAATGATATAGTAATTTTACCATATCATATTTTGAATATAATCAATTCAATAGTTTGAGAAATATATTGGTTAATGATTGTAATTAATAACTAAGAATAAAATGAGTAAAAAAGAGTAAATTATCTATTGATTTTTTAAAACTGGATAAATATTATTGAACATTTATTTTTAGTATAGCGGATAAGTAAAAATGAATAGAAGAAGTACTTTTTGTTTTCAATTGCACATATGACCTACTAGGTGTGTGAGTTTTTTATGTGATACTGTCACTAACTATTTATTAAAGGGAAATTGCATAATTAAACAAATATTACTAGTGTATCTATCTAATAACATTAGAATTTAAATTAAGGGAAAATTTCAATTATATACAAAAAAATAAATAGTTTATAATAAAAATAGTCAAGTTTTTGTTTACAACAAAAATAGTCATTGGGCCTTTTTTTTTCTTTTCTTTTTCTTTTTGTAGCAGTTGTTTTTTTTAAAAAAACAACTTTTTTTTTGTTTTTTTTTTTGCTGCATTTTTCTTTTTTTAAAAAAAAATCATTTTTTAAAAACTTTTTTCCGTACAACAACTTTTTTCATGTATCAATGTTGTATAAATGATGTATAAACATGTATATATGATGTACAAATAGTTATGTAGTGTATATATAATGTATCGATATTGCATAAATAGTTATGTAATGTATATTTAATGTATCGATATTATATATATAATATAAACGTGCATCGATATTGTATAAATAGTGTATAAACATGTATATATGATGTACAATAGTTATGTCGTGTATATCTAATATATCGATATTGTATAAATATGTATCGATATTGTATAAATTGTTATGTAACATATTGACATTGTATAAATGGTGTACAAGCGTGTACCAATATTGTATAAATAGTATTTAGACGTATCGATATTGTATAAATAGGTATGTAATGTATTGACATTGTATGAATGGTTTATAATCATGTATTAATCTTATATAACAATTATGTAATGTATCGATATCGATATTATTAGACTATAATGTGTTCCCAACTTATTAATAAATAAAAGTATAAATAAAAATAATAAAACAACCTAAATATTCATGAAAGAATTTTAGAAAAGAAAAAAAGGCATTAAAAAAAGAGCAACAAAAAAAAAGTTTAAACGGTTTTTTTTAATAGCACGGTAAAAAAAATAATTAAATTTTTTTAAAAAAAAATGAAAGAAAAGGGGCCAAATGGTCACATGGTAAATTTTCGGCTGACATTTTCTTGGTAATACATTTAGCCGACTGGCTAATTTACGTAATAACAATGATTGGTTGGCCATTTCAAGTAAAAAAAAAAAGAGTTATTTTTTGTGTAATAAATTTAATTCAATGGACATTTTGCATAATTTTTTGTTACATTAATTTTAGATTTTGATAGCAACAATCGACTTAGATACATTTCCCCTATATTTAACTGAAAAGTAGGTAGCGTAAATGATAACAACAGTGGTTTTATCACATTCAAGTACTCCCTCTATTCCGTAATAAGTGAATTATTGAGGCATTTTTCAATACAAATTAAGTTAGTTGTTTAATCTTCAAGAGTAATATTGACATTTTCTTCCATTTTATCCTTTATTTGAATTTTTTATGTCATGAGTTCAAGAAATTTAATTGCTCATGTTTACTTATTGTTTTGAATTATTTTCTTTGAGGTAATTATCATGATCAATGTGTTGAATTTTCAAGAATAATTTGACAATAATTAAGAAGGATAAAAATAAAAAGTAATATCTAATTTATATCTTAATTTAATTTTTTTTAACAGATATACATTACCTCAACAATTCATTTATGGAATGGAGAGAGTAATACTGTACTAGTTGTAGTCAACTTTGGTGGGCAGAACAGCATATTAGATATCGTTGTCGCACTTTAATGCCTTCAAAATTAACAAAATTTTCAGTTAATTCACTACATAGGCTTAAGTCATCAAGCCCCCTTAAAATTATCTGAATAATTTAATTAGACACCTCAATTAAAATTAGTACCTATTGAACATAAATGCAAAATGTTGATGTGGCAAAAAAAGTTGTCTCACCTTTGCTAGGCACATAAGTATAGCTAAAAAGATATTTTTCTTTCTTTTTTTTTAAAAAAAAAATATATTTTTTTTTCTTACAGCGACACTTGGCAATTTTTTATTCATGAAAAGATAAGCAACCCCCACCCCCACGCTCACCACCATCTTCTCGAGTTTACACTTTATCTTCCCCATCTGCATTCATTTTCCTATTCCTTTATTTTGTTTTTTTCTTTTATTTTTGTTATTTCTTTTCATTCTTTATAAAAGAAAAAGATTTGTGAATCCACAATTTTTCTTTCATATCTTCTGCTATCAATTTTTGCCGCCTTTTCTTTATCATCGGGCCACCATAGCGTTGCCATTTTCATTCATATGATATAATCTTGAAAAAATTAATACTCCCTAATTAAAATTTCTAGCATTTCAATATGAAAAGAAAAATAAAATTCATCAATTATTATAAAGAAGAAATAACAGGGAAAGAGTTAGGTTGGGTTGGGGTGCGTGGGGTCAGGAAGGGGGTTGTTTGGGGGAGAGTAGAAAATGAATTCATTTTTTATTTTTTGTAAGGGTTAAAAATAGTTTTCATTTTTTTATTTGAAAATTCATCTTTTATAATTATTTTGGGGCACATGTGACACGTGTCAACATTTTATTCGTGGACACTAGCTTGTGAAAGACAGGTATATGTGTTACACTGATTGTCATTTTATGTTTAATAGGTATAGATTTCTTAAGGCTGGAATGTCTAATAAGAACAAAGGTATATTGACGTGTTTAAGTGAATTATCCGAACAACTTTAAGAGATTGTCAATGACTTAAGCCTTTAAAATAGCATTTCCTTCATCATTCCTAGTTCTATATAAATATCCTCATCAACATTCTTGATCTTAATTGTCACTATCTTTATCCATATGACCATTTAGATCTCTCCCAACAAATATTTCTTGATCCAAATTTAAGTTTTAGCTTTCGCATGATCTAATCTTACTTGTGGAGTATAGACACAAATAATATTGATCGGTTCATTTCCCCATACAAAATTTAATAAGAAAACCCTATTCCCAGCTTGCTTTACCTCAGTGAACATATCCTTGAGTCCTGGCTCTACAATAATAATCACCTCATTCCTATTTTTATTTACCAAATTCGTCTCTCTTGAATTAGCGTTTTTGCCCTCATCTATGATGCAAGAACACTTTCCTATTTTGTATCACGTTTTGACGCTACAACAACAACAACAACAAACTCAGTATATTCCCACAAAGTGGGGTCTAGAGAGGATAAATTTAAGCAGTCCATATCACTACCTCAGAGGTGAGATAGAGAGGCTGCTTCCGATAGACTCCCGGCTCAAAACAAAAATAGTCCAAAAAAAATAAAGGGAACAAGAAACAATTGGTATTAACACACCAAATGATAACATAAACAAGACTATTACTAAGTAACACGACAAATGATACCACACTCTGAAACAAACCTAGCAGTACGACCCCAGAGCAGATAACAAAACAAAGTCATCATACCTACTAGCAAGGACATACTCCTTCCTACTACCCTTCTACCCTAATCCGCCTCCTTCACACCTTTCTATCTAAGGTCATGTCCTCAGAAATTTAAAGTTGCTCCATGTCATGCCTAATCACCTTCCTCCAATATTTCTTCGGTCTACCTCTACCTCGCTTGAAACTATCCCTAGCCAACCTTTCACACCTCCGTACTGGGGCATTTGTACACCTCCTCATCAAATGTCGGAACCATCTCAACCTCGCTTCCCGCATCTTGACTTCCACCGAAGTCACTCCTACCTTATCTCGAATAACCTCATTTTTAATCCTATCTTTTCTAGTAAACCCACACATCTATCGTAACATTCTCATCTTCGTCACCTTCATCTTTTGGATGTGAGAGTTCTTGACTGGCCAACACTCCCCTCATACAACATAGCTGGTCTAACCACCACTCTGTAGAACTTGCCTTTGAGTTTAGGAGGCACATTCTTATCATACAAGATTCTGGAAGCGAGCCTCCATTTCATCCACCCTACCTTAATGCGATAAGTGACATCCTCGTCAATCTCTCCATTCTCCTGGATCATAGAACTAAGATACTTGAAATTGTCTCTCTTTTGGATGGCCTGAGTATCAAGCTGTACAACTACATCAGCCTCATGTGTCACCTCGCTGAACTTGCACTCTAAATACTCCATCTTGGACCTACTCAACCTAAATTCTTTAGACTCTAGTGTTTGCCACCAAACCTCCAACTTAACATTTACTCCACTACGGGTCTCATCAATCAGGACTACATCATCCTCAAATAGCATACACCATGGTACCTCACCTTGAATTTTCCATGTCAACACATCCATCACCAAGACAAATAAAAACGGGCTAAAGGTTGATCCTTGGTGTAATGCCATCAAGACAGGAAAGTGCTCTGAATCCCCTCCCATAGTCCTAACACGAGTCTCGACTCCTTCGTACATATCCTTAATCGCCCTAGTATACGCCATAGGTACACCTCTAACCTCCAAGCACCTCCAGAGAACCTCCTTTGGGATTTTATCATAGGTCTTTTCTAAGTCAATGAACACCATGTGTAAGTCATTCTTCCGCTCCCTATACTGCTCCACCAGTCTCCTCACGGGATGGATGGCCTCAGTAGTAGAGTACCTGGCATGAATCCGAACTGATTCTCAGAAATAGTCACAATCCTTCTTAACCTCAACTCAACTACCCTCTCCCAAACCTTCATAGTATGACTTAACAACTTGATACCCCTATAATTGTTACAATCCTGAATGTCACCCTTGTTCTTAGACAATGGAATCATCATACTCTATCTCCAAGCTTCAGGCATCTTCTTGTCTTGAAAATGATGTTAAATAACCCAGTCAACCACTCCATACCTGCCCCTCCTGTGCATTTCCAAAAATCCACCGAAATCTCTTCCGGCCCAGTCGTTCTACCCCTATGCATCCTACGAATAGCGCCCTTAACCTCCTCAATCTTAATACGCCTACAAAAACCATAGTCGTGAAGCCTCTCAGAGTGCTCCAAATCCCCCGACACAATGCTAGTATCACGTCTTGACGCTGATGTGACTAATTTCGTTACAATACTTGTCCATGACGCAGAGATCCTTTTTAATTTTCCATCGGCCCCATCTGAGGCACTGATGTGGCGAAACTAACTTCTTGGCAACCCACACCCTGTCCATGATGTGGAACCTCTTACGGATACTCCCTGACACTCAGGCGACGATGTGATGGAACTGTGCTTGTTTATTTTTCATCACGCATTTGGGTGCCAATGTAATGTGTAATGTGAGCATGTTCCATCAATATATGTATTATGAGGATTCGTCACAAAAATAATTGATTTTACTTTGGCTATCAGCTTATTACAATTCTCCTCTTTTATCTAGGTTTGAGACCAAAAGTATGAACAAGCTCATACAAGCAAGTATATCAAGCTAATATATGTAAAGGGCGTATTTTGCATATACATTTTTGTCACTTAACCATGATTGATTAAGTGACTCGCATTTTATTTTATTTTGTAACTGATCTTAACGTTATATAGTTTGATCTTAGATAAACATCAAATGAGGATAAATATGTTATTTGGTTAAACCTTCTTTAAATGAATATTTGCTTCCCAATAATATATTTTGGGTCAGCAGCATGGTTAATGTATACAATCTAATGTAGCTTTGATAGATATTAGATATATTTTTTTCGTAACCAATATTAAGATAATTTTAACATCACTAAAAAAATAAAATTATAATTTTCTTGAACTTAATTGTCCTTCTGCCCAAATTTATATAATTAACTTCATGTACGGTCACGGAATTTTACTCATTATAATAATAAAGTCATAAAATTACTTTTATCCTTTTAGATAAAAGATTGACTTGTCTCAGATTTAATAAATTTTTAGGTTGCACTAAAACTAACAATAGCTAAAAATAGTACTCGCTTCGAGAAATACTCTGAACCTTTCGTATTAATAGCATTTTTTCATCTCTCTACAATAAAAAATGGGAAAACTAGGAAATTTGTTTAATTTTAACAAGAAAAATAGAAAACCTGGAAATTTTCTTCCTACAAATCAATCTTAAGTAATAACATCCATATTTCCAACATTGAATCATCCCTTTCTTTACCTCTAAACTTCCTCTTGCATTGAAAAACACTATACAATTCATGATAAATGTTCTTTCTTTAAACAATAATTTTTTTTACCCCCTTCAAATCCTCAATAACCTTGATCATGTTGTCCATATCATGCCACCCTTTTTCACTCATTTGATTCTAATACATTCTTGATTGTTCTAATTTCCTTTTCTCTCTGTTTGAGATTGAGGCGTAACAACAGTTATCTTTACGTGGTCATTATATTTCTCCCATTATTGTGTAATTTCTTCACATTTATTCCTTTGCATTTTTGTTCGTTCTCATTTAGTTTCCTTCTCTCTGTTTGAGATTGAGGCATAATAATTGTTGTCGTTGTTGCTAAATATCTCCCATTAGTGTAGATTCTTCACCCTCATTTCTTTGCATTTTTTGTCCCCAAAATAAGATGGGGAATTGTTGCTCCAGGGGAGAAGAACAACCTAATGTAATTACCAACAATAATGAAAATGGACAACAAATCAATAACCCCAAAAATGGAGAAAATAATTCATCTATTCATAATCTTGACATGCCACAAGGTTCTACAACACCAACAAAAACAACCCCTCCTCATACATCCCCTAGCCCTTCATCAAAACCTTCAAAACAAGCACCAATAGGGCCAGTATTAGGTAGACCAATGGAAGATGTTAGGGCAACATTTACCATAGGAAAAGAACTTGGTAGGGGCCAATTTGGTGTAACACATTTGTGTACACACAAACAAACAGGAGATCAATTTGCATGCAAAACAATAGCTAAGAGGAAATTAGTGAACAAAGAAGACATTGAAGATGTTAGAAGGGAAGTACAAATAATGCACCACTTAACAGGACAAGAAAACATTGTGGAACTCAAAGGGGCTTATGAGGACAAACATTCTGTACATTTGGTCATGGAATTGTGTGCTGGAGGTGAACTTTTCGATAGAATTATCGCGAAAGGACATTACACGGAACGTGCAGCAGCTTCATTGTTAAGAACAATTGTGGAAATTGTTCATACTTGTCATTCTATGGGAGTTATTCATAGAGATCTTAAGCCTGAGAATTTTCTACTTCTTAGTAAGGATGAGAATGCACCTCTTAAGGCCACGGATTTTGGCCTTTCCGTGTTCTACAAGCAAGGTATCGATTATTCCTTCAGTCCTTTTTATCTGTCACTAAAGTCAAATTTAGATTCTCTCTCCCCATTGGTTGGACCGTAATAGTGATGATTTACTTCACGGGCCGGCGAGGTCTCTGGTTCAGGTCTGGCCCAGCTGCGCCAGAAAAAGTATTTTGTTTCAAAATATTTATCATTTTAGAAAGCCAGAAGACGTTAACTTTATTTTTCCTTCAATTCAATCACATATTTACTCCAAGAAGGCATATAGTCATTACTATATTACTCCATTAAGGAAGAGACTAGGGTAATTTATTCAAGTATTCTTTATAATTAGTGCAATTAAACAATTTTTTCCATAATCATTATTTCTTGAAGTAGATTAGCTATTCTCCTTCAGTCGAGGGTCTTTTGGAAACAACCTCTCTACCTTTGAGGTAGGGGTAAGCTGGTTTGCATATACTCTACCCTCCTCAAACCCCACTTTGTGGAACTATATTGTTGTCGTTATTGTTGCTAATTAATAGTCATATATTTTTGTTTGTGCAGGAGATATATTTAAGGACATTGTGGGTAGTGCATATTACATTGCACCTGAAGTATTGAAAAGAAGATATGGACCAGAAGTTGATATATGGAGTATTGGTGTTATGTTATATATTCTTCTATGTGGAGTTCCTCCTTTCTGGGCAGGTAAAAAAATTACACACATAACTAAGATCTCGCACTCAGTTCCTATTCTAACGGAACGTTATTGGATCAAATGACAAAGACGTTATTGAAAAAAAGATAGAGTTTTTCTCGAATAAAATGAAAATTGAATTTATGTAACAGGAGAAAATTTTGATATTTCTTAGCTGGAAAGATATATTTGGCCCTGAAAAGAGGGATTAAAGTAGAATCGTAAAAACACTTATTTCTATTTTAGACCTTAGTCTAGCAAACCAGACACTATGTGCACCGAGCTACTTTTTTTTAACTAATGAAACATGAAAAGTTATAGTTCGTCTACATACAAAAATAATAATAAATTGCTAGGTTAAATTCATTGAATAATTGATTTCTTTTTTTCAGAAAACGAAAATGGAATTTTCAGTGCAATATTGCGTGGAAATGTTGATTTTTCAAGTGATCCATGGCCTTCAATTTCCAGTGGAGCAAAGGACCTTGTTAGAAAGATGTTGACCGTTGACCCCAGACAGAGGTTAACTGCTATGCAAGTCCTGAGTAAGTTTTTCTTTTTCACCTGCGGTTTTGGTATCTGTTTTATTGCTCGACTAATCTTGATTCGCGCCCTATCAAAGGATACTTCATACTCAGGGCTCGAACACGATATCTCTGGTTAAGAATAAAAGTTATGATAGAGTAGTAAGTACCTACCTCTCTATCCTTAACCAAAAATTTTGAGTTCAAACCCTTAGAATGGAGTCGCTTTTGATAATATCGGAAGTGTTCTATCCTCCAAAGTGGACTTCCCGATACGAATCTATAGTCAGACCTCAAAGGGAAATCGGGCATTGGGTGAGAGACAACAAAAACTACATTCAGCTCATATTATTTGTCTTTTAAAGTTAGTTTTTGCACGCCCATTAATTAAAAAATACTGTTTGATAGCCTTAATCATAAAATGTTTGTCTAAATTACCCTTCATCTCTCCTTAAACGTTTCACTTAATTAATATTCCACTAATTGAAACAATGTTGGAAGATTTGGAAAACGAATGATCAATAACTTCTTGTTTTTTGAAAATGTCGAATATTTCTAAACGAATTTGTAATAGGTTTTGTTTACTAACGGCATTCAATATTTTTGTTCGCAAAGTATAAGGGAGATTTCATGTAAATTATTTATGAAAATAAGAGGGGTAAATTTGATCCTTTTTGTCGGAATTGCTTAATGAAAATTGTAATAAATCCTTGAACTCCTATAATATGTTTCTCATAGAGAGGATCTATTGGAACAATCTTTCTGCCCCATAAGATAGAGCTAAAGGTCAGCAACTTAGCATACGTACGTCTCACCCGGCTTCCTCAGATCCCACTAATGAAATTATACTGAAAAAATGTCAAATACTTCAAAACAAATTTGTAATAGGTTTAGTTAAGTTTACTAATACCATGGCTATTTTTGTTTGCAAAAGCATAACAAAGATTAAATGTAAACTGTTTATAATGAAAATAAGAGGAGTAAATTTGATCCTTTTTTCCGGAATTGTACTGTATTGTTCTTAATGAATATTGTAATAAATGCTCGAACTCGTCCTATAATATGCTTCACATAGAGAGGGATTGGAAATAGCCTCTCTACCCCATAAAGGTATAGATAAGATTTGCTTATATCTTATCCTCAATAGACCCTACTTATGAGATTACACTGGTATATATATTATTGTCGTTGTATATAATTATAAGATCCATTTTATGATTAGAAAAACTCACATGTTGCGTAACAAATTGGTTGTATGTATATTAAGATCATTCATGGATCAAGGAGGATGGAGAAGCACCAGACACACCTCTTGACAATGCTGTATTACATAGGCTCAAACAATTCAGAGCTATGAACAAATTCAAGAAAGTCGCTCTTCGGGTAATTATATAATTTCAATCAAAATTGTTATTTACTTAATTTTCTTGTTTATCTAAATAATCTTTACAAAAAGAGAATTAGTAAGAACATATGCATGTAACATTGTAAGTATTACTACAAGTTAATATACTGTTGGAAAAAAAAAGAAGTTAATATACTGACTTTGTGGCAAAGACTATAATGACAAGTGACAGTCAAATTTATCACATGACTTTTAGAGACAAGAATAAAACTTTTAAGGACCATTTTGCATTAGCTAATAGCCATTTTTTGTGTAGTGAACGTAGCATTTCAAGATTCATAAGTACTCCTATGGGTTACATATCAGGTTGAGTATAGTCATATCCCCTACAACAGTCATTCTTTACAATAACATGTCACTATAATATCCATATTTTTTTTTTGTGAAACCGATCTTTATCATGCTGAATATAGACGACATCTCTATAATAGTCACTCTCTATCTCTATAACAATATATATGTCACTAGCTATAACAGTCATGTTTTCTGTGGAACTAATCTTTCACATTATGTTATATTTTATGTTATCTTATATATAACAACATTTTGCTGTAGCAGTCAAAAAATATTGAAACAAATGATATAGAAAAAATTGGCTTATAAAAGTAGACTAAATTAAGTACTCACTACTTTGGAGGTTTTCAGGTTATTGCAGGATGCCTCTCAGAAGAAGAAATTATGGGATTAAAGCAAATGTTCAAAAATATGGATACTGATAATAGTGGAACAATAACACTTGAAGAGTTAAAGCAAGGGTTGGCCAAACAAGGAACAAAATTATCTGATTATGAGATTAAACAGTTAATGGAAGCTGTAAGTTGAATAAGCTTAATTTTCTATTAATTTTTCTCGTTTTATTTTGGAGTATTCATTCACTCGAATCTGCTTACCTTCCATATTTATTTTATGGGCGAAAGCGAGCTTTTTCGAGTTGTTCAAAAAAGCTCCCCATATGTCGTTCTTTTGAATTTCATCACAAAATTCCAAGTCTTTTTTTCCACTTTATTGATTACTCGGCTTTCATGAGCTCAAATTTCACTTTTTATTCGATAAAAATATTTTCACAAAATAATTCATCTTTTAGATCAGAACGAATTAAGCCTTCATAATTCGGAGAATTCTTTCTAAATAATGGGTGTATTATTCACTTTATGAGCTAAAAGAAAGAATTTTCTTAATTAATAGAAATGATACATATAGTTGACTTCAACTATGTTCTAAATATTAAAAACTGTGTTTTCATGCTTGGTCAAATGGTTGTGTCGAAATAATATATGTACAAATTCAATGGTTATTTTCTCAAATGTTTTTAAAAAAAATATTGTAATGCTAATTACCTTATTAATATACTTAAAACAATTAGGCTGATGCTGATGGAAATGGAACTATAGACTATGAAGAGTTCATTACAGCAACAATGCACATGAACAAAATGGATAGAGAAGAACATCTTTACACTGCATTCCAATATTTTGATAAGGATCACAGTGGGTAAGTTTCATGATGCGGTTATTTTCTTTTATTTTAATAACAGTAGTGAGAGGGTCAACTACTAACACTTATATTGTTATATCGAGTACTTTTTACTTTTCATTACGCCATATTTATCTAAAAAGGAGGAAAAGGAAGAAAAATAAAAGGAGAAAAAGAGGAAGAACCAAAGTGAGAATAACTTTTATGTTACATAGGAGAAGAAAGAAAAATAAAAGGAGAAAAAGAGGAAGAACCAAAGTGAAAATAATTTTGATGTTACATTCTTTTTTACATTTTCACTTGAATTTTAAAATCCAGTGTACTTCCAACTACATGTCCTTTAGACCCTTCGCCTGGTTAGAAATGAATAAATATAAATGCGATAAAGATTTTTAATTATTTGCTCATCTAATCAACTGAGCAACCTGAACTACTTTCTTAAAGTTTGTTTTCTTCCTAGCTCGAATAATGCTCGACTTTGTAAAAGGTTCAATTCACATTGAATATTTTTATAGGATAGAAAAACGATAAACACGAATATCAGCTAAACTAAAGTAGAAGCAATAATAATATATTGAACTTTCTCTTTATTAATTTCCCTATAAATTGAGTTTTCACATTGTTTAGTATATTCAAGCTTACCTAATATGTAATTGTTTCTCTCTCTTTTTTTTTTCCTTTTCTTTAGATATATATCAAGAGAAGAATTAGAGCAAGCTCTACGAGAATTTGGCATGGATGACGAAAATGATTTGAGGGAAATCATTAATGAAGTCGACACTGATCATGTAAGTCAAAACAACAATTTAAATTACATACACATGCAAATAGACACATATATACATAAAAAATAACCCTTCAAAAAATGAAAATTGATATAAAATTTAAAAAAATTATATGTTACATTATTTTCAAGCTCATTTGTCATTAATGTCTAAAAAGCTCTTTTATTTTGTACATTCTCTCTCCAATACTACTTGATGATACTAATTAGATAGAATTGTATTGTAATGTTCTACTGTACTTATTAATTGATTGTATATCTTATTACAAGGCATATATGTTAAAGATATACATCAAAGGAAGAAAATTATGACAATATTTATTGATTAATTATGTTTAACTTCGTGATTAATTGATCATAATGTATTTATCTATATTGTTTTCCTTAAAATTCTTGTGTTAATAATTTTTAATAATTTATAGTTTTAAATTTTTTTCATAATTAAGAAAATAAGATTAAGTAATAGTTTTTTTGATTTTTTGCAGGATGGTCGGATCAACTATGATGAGTTTGTAGCAATGATGAAGAAAGGAAATCCAGAGGCAGCAACAATAAATCCAAGAAAAAGAAGGGATTCATTTGTAGCATAAAGTTAATTTCATCATCAATGAAAAAAAATGTATGTAAAAGATCAAAAGACAATGGTGTCTTTGTTGTGAGAAAAGACCAAATTGTTAGTACCTAGCAAAATTTCAAGAATCATTGATGAGATTTACAAAGTAAAAAAATGTTCTTTGTATATAAAGTATGATGTTAAGATGAAAAAGGAAAGAAAACATACATACACGCATTGTCAAAGAAGGATAAGATTGTAAAATTTATGGGCATGTTGAAAATACAGTTTGGTTAAGGGATGCTTTGATTTAGATATCCCCCCCTCCCTGTAACTTCTACTCTCACCTTATCGGGAGAATCAATAGTGGTCTCACTGTTGGGTTCGAAATCGAGAGGGCGTCATGCGGAAGCTATTAGTTGCAAATCATGTAGACGATAAATCGGATGACAAATAAAATTATACTAAAACATAATATTATTTATATGGTTCGGCCAATTGACCTACATATTAAAAACTAAATCAAAAAGCATAAAACTTTTTAAAGACTACATTGTGGATGCTATTGTGTTATGGTATGAGAAGAGAGGTCTTCTATTTATAGAGTTTCAAAACTTTTCCTACAATAAAGAGGTTAGCCAAATATGGAAGAGTTTTATATTTTTCTTTTAGAAAAAGTAAAAGTAATTATGGTATTACTTTTATTTTCCTTCAATAGAAAATTAATACTCAATTTTGGTAAGAAAATCAGGGCAAAAACCCTAACAAATCTCCCCTTTTTGGCTTGATTTTCTTGACAAAATTTGATCCGCCTTCTTCACTTGCATATATGATCTTTGTTCTTCACATAATCTTCATCACTACTGTTTGCCATGGTTAAAAATAAGGTTTAAAATATCATGGTTAAAAATTAATATTTTGGTTTTATTTTTAAAAATGCAGCAGCAGGTATGTTGAAAATATGGTTGAAACTTCTTCTCCACATGTAGTTTGACAAAAATCTTCATTATCATCAAATTGGTTGCATCTTGATTTGAAACCGCTTTGAACCTGTTTTTAATCTCGTTTCACTAAATCATTGGACCTTTAAACCGTAGGCTCTGATACCACTTGTTGGGTTCGAAATCGAGAGGGCGTCATGCGGAAGCTATTAGTTGCAAATCATGTAGACAATAAATCGGATGACAAATAAAATTATACTAAAACATAATATTATTTATATGGTTCGACCAATTGACCTACATATTAAAAACTAAATCAAAAAGCATAAAACTTGTTGGGAGAAAATCTTCCCCTAAACAAAACTTTTTAAAGACTACATTGTGGATGCTATTGTGTTATGGTATGAGAAGAGGGGTCTTCTATTTATAGAGTTTCAAAACTTTTCCTACAATAAAGAGGTTAGCCAAATATGGAAGAGTTTTATATTTTCCTTTTAGGAAAAGTAAAAGTAATTATGGTATTACTTTTATTTTCCTTCAATAGAAAATTAATACTCAATTTTGGTAAGAAAATCAGGGCAAAAACCCTAACACTCACGTACATTTCAAATAGTGGCGGAGCCAGGATTTCTATTAAGGGGGTTCAAAAGTAAACATAGGAACTAACCGAAGAGGGTTCAACATACACTACATATACATAAAATATAATTTTAACTATGTATATATAGTATAATTTTCCATCGAAGGGGTTTCTGATGAACCCCCTGGACAAAGGGTAGCTCCGCCCCTGATTTCAAACGTGATTCGAACCTTCAACTGGATAGGCGTGCCACAACCATTAGAGAAAGTCTCAATTGTCTTTGATCGAGATATAATGTGAGGTCTTCCTAAGTATAATGTATCTATGTTTCTACAATTTAGAGGCAAAGGTTTAAAAGTTTCTTTTCTAATCAATTACTTTTTGGATGTTATTCATCACTCAAATTATGTAGATTAGTAATTCGTTTTGTACTTAAATCTGTGACATATTAAAATGTGCAAATAAATTTTCACTTGGGATAACAAAAGATGGTTAAAATTGTACATTCAACTAAATTTTCTCTCTAAAAATTCTCCAATGGATACCCAATTTTAGCGAGTAAACTCACACTATAGGCCAATTGACTCGTCAAATGGCGTCAATCTGGGGCGTCTAGAAGGTTAAAATACCCCTCTTAAGTCTTAATGTGGTAATCAAAACCACGAAATAATTTTTTGAAAAAACAACTTATGCTTCAATAATATCGACATCATCGAGGTCAACTACAACATAAATCAACAGTAATCGGTGATTGCCAGTTACAAAACGCACAATGGAAGGCCGACTATAATTTTTAAGGGCAAATAACAAAAATATTCAAACATAAGAGGGTTATCCACAAAAACCCCATTAACTTTAAATTAAATTACCAAACATATTGGGGTCGCGTGTATCTTAGGCCTGTGTATCTCAGATACACAGACTCACATGTATCTAGGACTGTGTATCTAGGGTTGTGTATCTGAGATTTTGTATCTAAAATTGTGTATCTAGGACTGTGGATCTGAAATAATTTTGAGCTTTGTGTATACGAAATAATACATATACCTTCACCACTTTTACTGTTCTAATAGAAACCCACCGGAACACCACCCAACCAACAGCAACCACCATCCCTCTTCTCCTTTTCAGATGAAACCAGATCCGTGTTTTCTGGCAACCACAATGGACCAACAAGTGCACCACCATACCCATCGAAACACCACCTAAGACCGAACACCACCTCACCTGGATCTCACCCTGATCTTCTCCGCTATATCCAGATCTGTCCAAATTTGTGTTTTCCGTCCAGAAGTAAGCTTGTGAGAAGAAGAAAGTTTGTGGTTCGTGAAGAAGAAGGAGAAGGTGGTGGTAGTTATGGGTTTAGCAGTGGTGGTGTTTGTGGTTTTAGTGGCGGTTTTATCATCGTGGTGCGAAGGTTTTGTTGTTCGCCGAAAATGATGGTGGCTTGATTGGAGCCGGCGAGGGTGGTGGTTGGTTTTCCGGCATCGTGACAGTGATGAGAAAGGGGAAAGCAAGGCAACTTTAGGCGGTGGTTCTGGTGGTTGGAGCTCTCGGAGTCGTGTGGATATTGGAGTTGGTCGTTGTTTGTTGTTTTGGCCTGTGTATCTCAGATACACCAGAAATGTGGCCTGTGTATCTGGGGCAATCACTTCGGTATATCTTCTAATTAATATTAAACTTAGGTGGTATCTTATAATTAGGTGTCAAACCTCCTATATTCTGATGTTTACCCATTTTTTAAAGCATTGACTACTATAGACTATAATGTTATGGTTGTCAAATGTAAACTCACAATCGTAGGCATATTTCTTCAACCAAGACCACAAATTGACAAATTCAACTATGTTTTAAAGCGGTTAATCTGGTTAAGGGCTTGGAAATGATTGAGGTTTAAAACAACTATAATGTCTTTTTATATTTTATTAAATAAGAAGATTTTGATACAATTGCACAAAAGAGTTATTGTCATTAACGACCTTCAAATATAGCTTCAAAAGTGATCTTCGGGCTCTAAGCCAAAATAGGATCTTTCCATTGCTCTATCATGGTTATTACTTTCAAATTTAATTATTTACCTTTCTATATGGACACCTATAATTATGTCCAACAAATTATGAGTTTGGTTATAACACTATTGCAAGTAAATAATTCCACTAAAGGAAGAATCAGGCTGTCACAACTCAAGTATACACCCTAGTCGTAAGCCATAACTAGTTGCTTACTAGTGATCCTAAAGGACCCTTGGCATGACATTTCTATAGAATAAGATAAATAACGGACTGAAGCGGAAACATAAATAGTGATAATGGATTAAATCTCAAAAGAGACAATCTTGATTAATTTATGACTAGAATAAATGAAAGACTATCATATACTAAATAACTGTCTAGTGAAGCCTCTACAATTAACATAATAGTCAACCGGGACAAGGTCTCATAACCTTTATTGAATCAAATGTCTAAACCAACCTAAGAAGAAAACTAAAAGTAACTCCATGCTTCCTGAATGATAGGAGCGCTCACCAATCAGTTGAATGTTAGGTGTTACCGCACGTCTAGCAGCAAACCATAAGCTTGAATACAATCTACATCATATGAAAGATATAGTGTAAAACATAGTCAATACAATGGAATATATATATATATATATACATACATATATCATGGACTAAATAATTGATCATGAAAACATGTAGAGGATAACTTAAACAATTGAAAACATGAGACGAAAATCATAATGAACAAGTCTGCATAAAAGTATTTCATAAGGATATAAATAGTAATTTTATAAAGTTTATACATGTGGAGAGTTTCTCATAAACGACAAACATCATGTGAGCTCATGATGCCCAGTGTCATACACTCACACTGAAAAAGATTGTTCTGACCGGCTGAGGTACAGAACCATTAACATAAGGATCCTGCAATCATGCCTCTTAGGTGAAATCTACGGTGACAACGTAGTTATGGGACTTGGATTATCTAAACCATTATCCTCTCGGTGATAAATAATCCTTCCAAAATATACTAGTGCTTTTATTATATCATGTAACATAGTTGAATCATAGTTTGAGTCTGTGCTTAATTTCATGTCATAAATCATATGCAGAAAATCTTGTATCCAAAAGCATCTCTTTTCAACATAGAGTTCATAATTCGTAAAGAAATATTAAGTCATGAATTTCAATACATAAACAAGAATTTTGTATAGTAAATCATAAGATCATAGAAACCCTTTTTATAGAAATTAAATTAAGAATGTAGAGAGATCAACTTTAATTATTTGGGCATTGATGAGGCAAATGTGTATAGTAATTCCAACTCGTACTCTGTCAAATTTTAGTATAGTTTATGATATCGTCCCACGGAGATTGGAAAATCTATGCTACAGACTTGTAATATTTTGAATACTATTTGAGAGAATCAAATTGATGAAAGGTGAGATTGACTTTATAAATCACTTAATTTTAAAACAAATTACTTTGGAGAGAGTTATATTAAAAAGGAGTTGGGAATTGTTGAATTCACTTGATAATTTAATTACAATAATATCTCAGTCTACACATGTATTTTTCTAAAGAATAATTGTTTATTGCTAATACAATTATATTTTTCACACCAAGAAATAAATAGCTAATTAACACTCCGTGAGGTTATGTCAATTAATTAATTTAAGACTAGTGTCAGTTAGATCAAAAATACTTTTCTTGCTTGAATTGTGCTAAAAGGTGTAAAGACCTCTTGCGATTAGCCTTTAAAGCAGTAAGCTTATGTGAATCAATCCCTCCATGAGAATTAGGACTAAAAGAAATAAGATTAAAAATTTCTTGAATCGATGAACTTATTTGAGTCAATCCCTCCGTGAGAATTAGGACTTAAAGAAATAAAATCAAAGTTTTGAAATAATAGATAACTAAAAATTACTCTCACTCTACTTATTTTTCTCATTAATTATCATACATTAATTTTGCTCCGTGAGAATACAAAATTAATATATGAATAACTTAGAGATAAATATGTAGATATGATAATAATGATTAATTTAAGACTATCATTTCTGTACCATTTGAAATATACATAGAAAATTCCAAGCCAAGTATGTATAAAATTGAGATAATATATTATATCAAGTTTCCTCAACTATCTCAACAAAAAGAAATTACTCCATGATGGAGTAAATAAAACTACAAAGGAAGGGTGTTTACGATATTTGAAAGACTTAATGACTTAAAGGAGTACTTTTACTACAAGATAGGAAAAGGATCAAGACTAATTCTTGTATTTACCCAAATGGTGTGTGTCTTTCAAATAAGAAGAAGCTCCTATTTATAGGGGAAGAGTAGCTTTGGACATGTTCCACCTTTGTATAGATAGAAACCACGTGTGCGAAGGTGGACTTTTGTGTATATGGATTCCATATATGCAAATATGAATCTTTTTCATCTTGAATCATCTTCTTTCATAATTCCCACATGTGTATTCTACTTTTGCAAATATGCCCATGACGTTTGAGAAAATGTGGAGTAGTCATTCTTTTTTCTTTTTGCTTCTTTTCTTGTAATTTCTTCTTCCAAGATTTGTTAGAAAATATACGAGAATAGGACATCATTATTCATGACTTTATTTTAAAATCTTATTTTTTTACTATGATATTACATGAATAATTTATATCCATCAGGCATAAACCCTAGCTTTGAACATAATTTCATATAATCTTGAAAGTACTTGGACGTGAGGATGAAACGAATCCATCACTGAAATCTTGCGTACCTGATGAAGACAACAACTTGGCAATAGAAGACTTGACTGGCTTGCTAGATTAGAAACTCTAGATTGCTTGATTTGCCTTAAAATTTATTCTTGACTTGATCGAAGGATCAAAGGTGATAATTGAGTGATGGATCTCATATTTATACTTTTGATAGCCAAAATATCGTGTGATAGGATATTAGTGTAAGGAAAAGTCAAAAACACCCTTTTTAAAACTAAGATGAAATTTTTAGGGCAGGGTCCCATGAGTCACTCCACGACTCGTGGACTACTTCATGACCCATGGTTCTATTTGTGGTTCCTTGGGAGATTTGTCAAATCTCTGAGTCACTTTCATGACTTAACAGTACGGTTCGTGGACTGGTCTACGGGGCGTATTGTCATTAGTAGTATTAAGGGGATTTGTCAACTCTCAGACAAGGTTCCACGAGTCATACCACGACTCGTGGTTTCCTTCCATGATTTGTACTGAGAGTCCTGGTAACCTGGGAGTTAGAACATGAGAGGGATTGGTTCCATGAGTTGATCCACTATTCATGGACTAGGTTCATGGCTTATGAACAATCTAGTGCAAACTTGGGACTTTAAATTTCAGATTTTATTTTTTGGACTAAGCACTGAGTATTCGTATGTTTAAAATCTGAGGAGATACAATATCTCCCCCTTGATATCATTGGTCCTCAAATAAAGACTAAGGCTAGAATGAAACAAAGAAAGGAATCATCATAAGATGAACTTAACTAAGTCATACTGAGACTTGGAACTCCAATATAGAGTGCATGAGCACGAGTAAGGACGTGAACTTATAAGACATCAAGACATGACATAAGAGTTCTAAAAGTCACTATAAGAATGATGTTTCTACCTTAAACGTTTTCATTGGAAGGAGTGAAAAGATGCAGATATTTAGCTTGCATATGTTCTTCAGCTCGTAGCTTCTTCAACTGCTTGGTTCCTCCATAAGATATTAACTGATGCAACCTCCTTAGTTCTCAACTTGTAAAACCTGGCAATCTAAAATTTGAACCGGAGTCTCTTCATATTAAAGATTGTACTTAACCCCAACATTCTCTATATGCACAATATGTGAAAGATCACCAATACAATTTTTCAACATATAGATGTGAAACACTGATGTACGAATGCCAATTTTGTAGGTAACTCTAACTCATAAGCCACATTTTCCATCCTATTAACAATTCGATATAGACCAACAAATGGGGACTGAGTTTCACTTTCTTACCAAAATGCATAAAGTCCTTCATGGGTGAAACCTTCAAGAAAACCCAATCATCGATCTTGAACTCTAAATCTCTTCTCCTCACATCTGAATATGATTTATGTTGGCTTTGTGTGCTCCTCAACCACTCTTGAATCATATTAACCTTCTCTATAACCTCATGAACTATGTATGAAACTATCAGTGCAGCCTCACCAACCTCAAACTAATCAATAGGAAATCCACATCTCCTCTCATAAAGGTCCTCAAATGGTGCTATTTGAAAACTAGAGTGATAACTATTATTATAAGCAAACTCAATAAGGGTAGGTGATTATACCAATTACCTTTGAAATCAATTATGCAAGCACTCAACATATCCTCAAGAGTCTAAATAGTGCGCTCGGCCTAACCATAGGTTTGTGGATGAAAAACAATGTTAAGGTTCACCTTCATAACTAAACCTTTTTTGAAAAAACTACTAGAAGTTAGTTGTAAACTATGAACCCGATCTAAAATGATAGAAAAAGGAATCCTATGAAGCTTAACTATATCCTTGATGTACATCCTAGAATAATCTTCTGTTGTATCAATTGTCTTGCCATGCACAAAGTGGGCTGATTTAGTCATGCTATCAACAATCACCCAAATCAAATCATGTTGACGTCACGTACGCGTCAAACCTCTAATGAAGTCCACATTAAGCATCTCCCACTTCCAAGTAGGAATTACTATGTCTTGAGCCAATTCACCTGGCCTTTGATGTTCTACTTTAACCTGGTGATAATTCGGACACTTAACCATAAAATCTGTAGTATTTTTTTTATAGCGTTCCACCAATAAACCCTCTCAAATCATGGTACGTTTTTGTAGAATTTAGATGAATAAAGTATCTAGAATTGTGCACCTCAATTATAATTCGCTTTCTCAAGTCATCAACGTTTGGAACACATAATCTATCTTGATACAGAAGAACACCATCTCCCTCTTGGGAGAAAACCAACACACTTTTCTTAAGAACTGCTTCTTTCAACTGGAGTAGTATGGGGTTTCTATCTTGCTTCTCTTTTACCTTCATCACTAATAAGGACTCAGAACCATTATGTATTATCACACCACCATCACCTGAATCCGAAAGGAAAACTCCCAATTATGCAAGTTTATGAACATCCTTCACAAGCTTCTTCTTACCCTCCTCTACATGAATAACACTCCCCATGGACAACCTGCTAAGAGCATTAGCAACAACATTTGCCTTACCCGGATGGTAAAGCACACTCATGTCATAATCCTTCAAAAGCTCTAGCTACCTTCTTTATTGAAGATTTCACTCTTTCTAACTGAAAAACATACAGCAAACTCTTATGATCTGTGAAAACATCAAGACGCACACCATAGAGATAATGCCGCTAAATCTTCAACGCAAACACAATAGCTGCTAACTCGAGGTCATAGGTGTGATAATTTCTCTCACGAGTTTTAAGTTGTCTCGAAGCATAAGCAATAACCATAATGTGTCAATAGACATCCAAGATCAATTCTAGAAGTATCAAAATAAACCACAAAATTACATGTACCCACTAACAAAGTCAGAACTAGAGTTGAAGTCAATAGAGCTTTCAACTTTTCAAAACTCTTCTTGCATGCATCGGACCACTGAAATTTTGCCTTTTCTGAGTCAACTTAGTCAATGGAGCATCAATATATGAAGAAAAAAAAAACTACGAGTCGCCTATAGTAACCAGCTAAACCCAAGAAACTCCTGATTATGATAGGGATATAGGTCTAGGCCAATTCTTAACTGCCTCAATCTTCTAGTAGTCAACTAGATACCATCTTAACAAACAACATACCCAAGGAAAGCTGTGAACTTTAACTAAAACACATATTTATAAAACTTTGCATACAACTGTCTATCCCTGAAATTCTGAAGAACAATTTGGAGGTGATCGACATGGGTTTTCATACTATGGGAGTAAATTAGAATATCATCTATGAACACAATCACAAGCATGTCGAGGTACAACTTTAACACCATATTCATGAGATCCATAAAGGCTACGAGAGCATTAGTTAGCCTAAAAGACATGAAAAGAAACTCATAATGACCATATCGAGTACGAAAAACTGTCTTTAGAATATCACACTCCCTAACCTTTAACTGATGGTAACCGAATTTAAGATCAATCTTAGAAAAACAAGTAGCACCCGAAGTTGGTCCACCAGGTCATTAATTCTGGGAATGGGATACTTGTTGTTGATGGTGACCTTGTTCAACTGGTGGTAATCGATACACATTCTGAGGAAACTATCTTTCTGATGCACTCCATGGGTAAATACTTGGCCTGATAAATCCCTTATCTAAAAGATCTTTCAATTGTTCTTTCAATTCTTTAAACTCGGTTGGAGCCATTTTGCATACAACTCTCAATACGAGAATCTTTAACCCGAATTAGATAGTAGATACAACCTTTGGAAATAATTTTTTTGGCCTTTAGATGAAAGATGAAATGACCTTTTTAGCATGACTGGACTACTTTTTCCATTTCTAAGACAGGTTCATTAGGACACTGGAATTTTACAATTTGGGTTCTACAATAAACTGGAGCATAGCAAGAATACAACCAGTCAATGCATAATATGACATCAAAATCTACCATGTCTAACTCTACTAGATTGGTTGTGGTATCTCTGTAAAGAATTGATATAGTGCAATTTCTATAGATTCTCCTTGCTAAAACAGAGTTACCAACTGGAGTGGAAATAGATAAAGGCTCTAAAGGTTGTTACTATGTGACCATGCTGTCCACATCTGAAATAACCATCCCCACCATTGAGCCATTCATTTGGATGGTGCTTTCTACACCTATTACAATTAGGGTATAAAGGCCCGTTTGTAATGGGGCCCTGAGATTGACGTCCTGAAGCTCTAAATTTCTGAACCTGAAGGTGGTGCACTAGCTGAAGATAGGGTAGATCCGAACGAATTCTTATGAAGGAAGGTCGGTTCCTATTTTTTCCCTCTGCTAACTGTACTCATAGTTCGTTATCTTGGCTCTCTTACTCTGATTGTCACACCCAAAACTGGTAGGGACGGACAAGTACCGTATACACTTACTTTACAAGTACTCTATGACATATACGAGATTATGAGATAATAACGAGCAGGATATCTAATATGAGCTGTGTATATACACGAGGGGACTATACTAACAAAAACTGTACAACACACTGTTGCATGACGTCCATGAAGCCTCTAGTCAGTTTAACACACTGTACTACGAATAACTAGTTGGCATAGGGCCTGACACACCCAACTAGAGACCTGTACATATAATCAAAAATACTAGACGTAAACTGGCTCCAGAGAGAGATGGAGCTCACCAAAAATATCAGCTGAAAACAGTAATAGAGCCTAACGTGGACGTCTGTTATCCTGTGAATCTGAGCCTGCATCAATAGTATGTGGTAATATGGAGACGTCAGTACATATACACTATGTACTGGTATGAAAGCATACAGAATAACAACTAGATAAGTGCGGAAGCTCATATGAATCAAATATCAAGTGAAAGAATTATGAGCATACACATACAAGTACAATATATATAATATGAAACTGTAACCTATGCACCAACCTTATTAGTTCGTCGTATAAAGTCCAGGAAGACATTTATTATAATATAGAACCCATAATTTGCCTAGGTGATGTACTTCAACTATCTTTAGTACAAATAATTGTAGGATGGCCTACCGAAGGTGATCTGAATCACATATAAGGCATACATTGCCCAAATACATATGACTATGATATATACGTATAACTGTACTCGCAGTCTGATACAAGGTACGCCCAAATATTTTTGACTATGAGGGTCTGCCGGCAGGCCATATATGTCATACGTTGGCTCGAGTCAGGAGGAACTAATGCATGACGTTCCAGCTGACTCCAAATACAAATAATGCCACAAAGGCTGGTATGCCCCAACGCTCGGGCTCACTATAATGGTCTAGTATCGATCCTGTGCACAGAATCAGGTCGAGCGCATATGCCAAGTAAAACCTATGTACCCTCCCGTCGTTAACATTTATCAAATAATGCCTCGAAGGACTATGACGTGTGAATTATGGTAATGGTCATTTAGCTACTACATACAAGTGTAATTATGCTATGGATATTTACTTCCATTCGTAACATGTGACGTGTATACATGTGTACCATGTGGCTTAAGAATTTCAAGTAGAGAAACTTACGATAATATGGAATATTGTGAAGACTTGACATAAAGAGAGCAAAACGGGTACATATAAGCTTGAGCGTAGAGCGTGGGAACGATATATAAGACAAACAAAGATTCTATCCTCGTATTTCATGAGAATTATATTAACGACGATAAAAAGGAGCACATGAATAGGGTGGTGTCTTAATGGCGAGGGAAGGTTTAGCTTTACATACTTTAGTGCTTTACTAGCTACGATAATATCCTGAGCCTCAAACAATTCAACCCGCAATAGCGTAGCCTTTCTCTTTTCAACCACAAGTGCCTGCTATTCGATAAGCAACCAACTAACTACAAGGATAACGTACATCAATCAATAACCCATATGTGCATTTAACAATTATTCCAATAGGCTTCACTTATATTCAAAATTAATCGAATTTCTTACTAAGAATCCAAAATGAATTCTTTAGTTTCCACTTTATAAAATCCGACATTAAGTCCACCCAATTGATAGGAATTTCTAAAAACTCCTCTTTTATCAAAATTTCACTTTTTTCCTTTTTCTCATGAACCCATTTCAAAAAGTAGAGCAAAAATCCAAATCAAACGATAATCAACAACTTATACAACACCTCAACATAATTTCTATAATTAAATTCGAATATGGAATGAAGAAATTACCTTTTTGGAGTTAAACCCAACTTAAGTTCTTGATGGAATTTTTCACAACTTGGATGAAACTAATAGTATTTATCAAGCTATTTAGGCTCGTAGTACACCTTTCCTTTGTAAGAATTCTTGTCCGCTTTGTGATCTCCTTGAATTTTTCCCCTTGCTTCGCGGATTCAGAATGAGAAACAAATAGTTTTTTTTTTTTTTTTGCTTCTTGGTTGGGTTGTTCACGAATGGAAAAGGGAATAAGTTTCCCCCTTTGTTTTTTATTACTTCCTTTATTGAAAAGGTCAAAGTGACCCCTTTCCACTTTACATACCTAAAACACATATACAAAATATTAATAAAACTTCCAAAATATTTTCTTTTACCATCAGCAACTATACTAATATATTTACTCTATACCATTTACTAATACACCATAATTCTCTTTATAGACCCGGAGTTTTACTCGTTTAAGATGCTAACTTAATTTGAAATTTCCAGAGGTGTTACACTGATTATATTCCCTCTCCTTCAACTTATCCTTTTCGACCTACTGAATATGAATCATAAGCCAAACTATGTCTATGTCTCCAATCAACATTACCACCTTACCCTCTTTACTCGAAAGTCTGGAAAGCCCTGATACAAACAAGATAATTAAATTCCTCATATCGGATACCATATCTAGAGCATAGCGAGATAACTGGGTGAACTCAAGACTGTACTCCTTCGCACTCATAGAACCCTGCTCTAAATATAAGAACTCTCCGACCTTCGTCTTTCTCAATTCTTGGGGAAACAAATGCCCTAAGAAGGCATCCTCAAACTTATCCCACTCTGCAGGTACAAAATCTTCTCCTCGAACATTCTTCCCACAACTTAAACCATATGCCTGCAAGATCTTTAAGCTGATAAAAAAAAGCTCAACCTTCTCTATATTCGTAACATACATTACCTTCTGAACCTTTTGAACCTCATCAATGAAATGTTGGGAATCCTCACCAAGCTTCGACCATGTGAACTTTGGAGGGTTCATTGTAAGAAAATCATGGACCTAGAAGCAACCTGATAATTGGAAATGGCTGGGGCTAAATGGTTAGCCTGAGTGGCCACTATCTAAGTCAATATCTGAATAGCATTCCTGAATTCAACATTTGGATTAACATAGGGTGCTTGGACAGCAGATGAACCAAAATCCCTCTATGTAACTGATGACACAGGTGGAGTCTTGGCGCTAGCATTGTGACTGAAGGAATAGCTCTGTTCCTAACTTAATGAAAGAACCAAAGGTGATAATTGGATTATGGATCTCATATTAATACTTTTTGGTTGCCAAAATATCGTAGGGGAGAGTATTAGAGTAAGAAAAAGTCGAAAACACCCTTTTTAAAATAAAGGTGAAATTTTTAGCATAGGGTCTCATGATTCTGCGATTAGCTCTAAGAGTTCTTTCAATTTCAAGATCAAGTGGAATTAGGGGATTGCCTTGACACCTCGTATTTGGCATACACCGGTGTACGCCCTCAAAAGTGTAGAAAAACAAAACCAATCACCTTCAATAAGTAAACCAATCAGCTTCGCAACCGTATTCCCCGGCAACGGTGCCAAAATTTGATGTCGCCCAAAATATGCCTCTTAAGAAGTATAAAGTGGTCGCTTGTCAAATATAGAACCCAACTAGGTTGGGGTCGATTCCACAGGGAATAGGTCGAAGTTTGTTTAGGATACTAGATGGAATAATTGGAAAGAAAGTAAAACAGGGGGGGTTTGTAAATAAAAAGTGACAGTAACAATCGCTGGTGATATCGAGTTTGTAGACAATGAGAAAAAATACACTAGGACTGTGATCCCCAATGATTCCTTAACTCCACCGGTTATTTGTGCTAACAAAACTGTCCCACTGCATTGCATGCAAAATCTAACAAGTTAGGTTCATCTAACTGTCTCTCGACCTTCATTAGACGAATTTCACTCTTCTCCTCTCGGGCTCCGAGTGTCGCACTACTAACCCTTATCCTGGATCTCAGATAACCATTCCCGCTAAGGCTCCGGTTATTAGATGAAGGTTGATAGCTTCAAATCTCTGTTGTTATCTCCTTTTCCCAATCTCTACCTCTCTCTCGAGCAAGTCTAGAATACATGCGAGTTTCTAACGTTTGCAACCATTAGAAGAGCAATCACACCGAAGGAAACAACAATACATGCATACACAGCAGTACAGAATTGACTTGCACTTAACCGATTTTGTCAATTCCTTATAGTTCACACAACCCTAGTTGATGGGCTTAGCTACTCATAATTGTAAGAACACAAGAAGAATTCAGAGATGGAAACATAATTATGATCTCACGATAATGAAGAAAAACCAAAATCTCACTTATCAATAAAACTCGAATTAGGGTTCGTAACTACAAAACCAAGAAAATGTTTATGAACTCCAAAACAATATAGAATAGCTCTCAAAACAATGTAATGACTAACTCTCAATGAATCTCGCACATAGGACTATACATGGGTATTTATAGATACAAAGTTAATCCTATCCTAAGCAAAATAGGATAACAGAGTCGGCAACTTTCACGGTGTCGTGACTTGGTGTCATGGAACCAAGTCACGCCACGTAGGTTGACGTCATGGGAATCAGGCTTAATTAGACGTCTTCAGAAGTTGAGTCACGCTACCTTTCCACGTCACGTAGGTGGACCCACGCCACGTGACTTGTGTCGTGGAAATCAGACACTTTTTCACACTGAGAGTGGACCCACGGCACCACTCACGTCACGTGAGTGGTGTCTTGACTCCCACTCCGGTGCAGATTTTTATTCTTTCATCTTCCGACACTTCGTTCTCGGGCTTGACTCTTCCTTTTTGATCATTTTGCCTCCAGAAACCTGTTTTCCTGCAAAGTAGGATAGAAACCACATCATACCAATAAAATACACCCAAGTTATTGCATATTTTCCTTGTTTTAGGCATCGAAAGTGCCATGTAATCATGGCGCATCAACACCCTCAACTTAGAACGTTTGCATGTCCTCAGACGAACAAAACAAAAATACACATAGATGATGCTTGATTAAGAGAGACCTAAGGGACCTATGACAGTCAACTCATTGCCTTTGGCACAAAACTTTTTCGACCCCTCCTATTTGCAAATCAAAACCAAAGTGTGTATACAGGCAACATATTATCATGACACAGAAGGGATCAAGTGATGGCACTAGATTACGAACAAACAACTAAGCATATATGCAAACGACATTATTCGAACAAATAGCAGCTAACAATGTAACTCATGTACTCTCACAATCAAAGAAGTCCCATCCACTCACAGTATACTAATGAATATCAAATTAGGGACGAGGTCAAAACACTCACTCTCACAAAGAAGTTAAAACAGTGTGCATGAAATACCATAGGCTTGCCCTTGTTTTCTACGCCTTAGTTTTTGGACAGTTGGACTAGGATCACTATAGGACTTTACTCGGCTTGTAATGTAGGTTTGGGGACGGGTATGGTATCTATGGATATGGTGACTCAACCTTCCTTGACACTACACTATTTTTGGCTCTAACTTTCAACCTTTCTCATTTTCATTCTCCCTTATTCTCTTTTCTTTTATTTTCAGATTTTGGGCGTGATTTTTCTCAAACTTTACAACACAACTCTTTTTTTTCTTTTTCTTTGCAATTTCTCTTCTTTTCACTTTTTTTTTCTTCAGACCCAACCTGTTTTCCTTTTTCTTTTATTTACCTTTTCTTCATACCCAACTCAATCTACGCACCCCTATAATAGCCACCCTCAACTTAGGCGATTTGCCTGAGTTAAGGTACACAGTGTCCAAGTAGGGACCAGGGCCAAGACAGGTTCATTGTAATTAAAATGGGAAGGTGAATGGGCTTCATGAAAGAAATAGGTCAATTACAGCTCAAAGTCGGAATCAAGGGATATTTATTTCATTTGGTTGGATATTTAGGCCATAAGTGGACTTAATCAAAGAACGACCTATGATCCTGTCTTAACCACTATCCTCTAATCCTAGGCAAGACTAACCGGGAAAGTTTTGGATCGCACACACAAAGTGAACTAAGTAATGACCTCACACTCACATAGCACAGAGTTACATTATCAAATACTATCTATCCGATTCATGCAATGCTAACTATAGTTATTTTGCCTATAGTACTAATGCCATAACAAGATCCAACAGCTGTCACAAACTAACATGCTACACACACACTTAAAAACAGACTTTTCAGGAGGGGTGTCCTTTAAACAATCAAAAAGCATCAAAAAAAATTTTCAAAATTGGACTGCACTAAGGTTCCCCTATTTTTCTCCTAATTTAGCAAGAAAACACACACAAAAAAATATATATAAAAAAAACTAAAAATGTCGGTTCTACTATGATAGCACACTCGGGGGAAAAGAAACACGGCAACAAAAAACCCCAAGAGGAAATATAGACCCACAAGTACCTCTGCCCCCACCAAATAAGCATGTATTGTCCCTAATGCATTAGAAAAAAAATAAAACAAGGGAGTTAGAAACATACCTGTGGCACCCTAGGTGCGTGGGTCTAATGTCGATCAAAATCAAAAACCAAAGCAAATGTAGGAATAGTAAGACACCTTGGGTTACCTCACAAGCAGCGCTTGATTTAACGTCGCGGCACGACGCGGGTATCTTGATTACTCAGACTTCATCAAGATCCCCACTAGGTTGTCCTCCAGGGTCATCAAAAATATTTATTTCTGAAACCACTCTCATGTTCTTTGGCTGCTTCATAGTTCTGCAAACATTGAATGTGACTTCCTTATTATCCAGCCTGAATTTCAGCTCACCCCGCTCCATATCTACCAATGCTCTGTCGATGGCTAAAAATGGTCTTCCCAAAATTATGGGCATCTCAAAATCGACCTCACAGTCCAAGACAACAAAGTCAGCAGAAAAGATGAAATTTTCAATCTTTACCAAAACATCACATATTATGCCCACGAGCTTCTTGATCGTACGATTCGCCATCAATAACCGCATCTTTGTTGGCTCGGGGGCTCCCAAACTTAATTTCTCAAATACTGCCAGCGGCATCAAGTTAATGCTAGCACCTAGGTCACACAAAGCTCTAGCGAAGTGAACTGACCCTATTGTGCATGGACCTGTAAAGGCACCAGGATCATCTTTCTTTTGCACAAGAGAACGGATGCAATTGCACTACAATGGTGCAAATTATTGACAGACTCATAACTGACGGTTCTCTTCTTCGTGACCAAGTCCTTCATGAACTTTGCATAACCTGGCATCTGCTCCAATGCCTCAACAAGAGGAATGTTTATAGAAAATTGCTTCAAGATGGACATGAATTTCTGAAAATTTCTATCCTCCTTATTCTTCTTTAATCGCTGAGGGATTGGAGGTGGCGGCCTAGGAATGGGGTTTAGCCCTTGTGGGGCTTCTTTTTCTTTCTCAGTTTCAGCATTTACCTTGTTTTCATCAGTTTGAGGCTTTTCCACCTCTTTCGTGATCTCCCCACTAATAATTTTATTTTTATTTACCTTTTTCTTGAGACGTTGAGGGAAAGGTGGAGGAGGCCTTGGGAATGGAACATACTTCTTTATGGCTTCCTTTACTTTTTTCGTGGCCTTAGTCTGCTCTTCCAGTGGAGCATAAACACCCTCAACTTGATTGGGTGCCTCAATCAGAGTCATTCCACTTCTTGTTGTGATAGCCATGCAATGAGCATCATTCTTCGGATTCTGGACGGTGTTGCTTGGAAGGGTGCCTTGTTGACGCTGGTTCAATGCTATAGATATCTGCCCAAATTGTTGCTCCAGCTGTTTGATGGCAATCGAATGGGAATCTACTTTCTGACTTATTCCTGAAATATCTTCCTTGATCTCTTTTAGACAGTTTTCTTGGCTTTCTGACCTTGTAATCAGTTTATTAAGAAGGGCCTCAATCCTTGAATTTCCAGACTCCTCATCACATCTTCCTGGCGGTACATAAAGGTCATTCTTCTCTCTATAATCATCTTTCCGCTTCCAATCACCGTCACGGTCTCTTTCTCTATCTCTGTATCCCGATTTATTGTAGTTGTCTCCATAATAGTTCCGACCTTGAGTCCCTTGTCTTGAGTTCCAAGAGTCTTGATTAGAACCTTGGCCCTTGGCTCGAAAACACGCCACTTCTCGATCTAGGTACTTCGCCTTTTCATCAGACTCACTATCATCATGTCTAGACGATTTACCTTGTGCACCTACAGCATGCACCTTTTCAGCATCTCTGTTCGCTATCTGTTTATCCAGATCCAGAAGACCAATTTCTGTCCTCAACTGAGCGACCTCTTGAGCCATAGATTCATCCAAAACTCCTTGTGCTGCTGAGGCTCCAATAGCATATGTGCCAACCGATGTATCTGTCTCCCGAGTATGCCATCCTCGATTGGTCTTAGTGATGCGATCTAATATCTCTGAAGCTTGCTCCCATATCAGACTCATAAATGCTCCACCAGTGATAGTATCTGCTACAGCCTTAGTGTTTGCGTTCAAAGCCCTGTAGAAAATTTCAAGCAAATTTCTCCCACTCATCCTATGATTCAGCATATTCTGCAGCTTCTTCTTGAATCTCAGCCATGTCTCATAAAGTGCTTCAGAATGTAATTGTCTGAAATTGTAGATCTCATCCTTCAACTGCAGCATCTTAGAAGGTGGGAAAAATCTTTCTAGAAATTGATTCCTTAAGTCTTGCCAAGTAGTGATGGAACCTCGTGGTAATTCTGCCAACCATGATGTCGCTTCTCCTGTTAGGGAGAATGAGAGCAATCTCAATTGAACCGCCTCTTAGTTAACTCCAGGCAGGTTATATGAAGTGCAGACCCCCATAAAAATCATCACATGCATGTTTGGATCGTCTGAAGAAAGGCCGACGAACACACCTTTCAAATTTAGCAAATGAATCTTAGCACTGGTAATGTCAAACTTAGTGCCCGGAGGTAGCTCTGGTGGAATGATGGCACCAGTCTCCACCGGTTCAAGATAAGTCATATCCTCGTCTTCAGGATCATCATAAACAGGCACATATTGTCTCTGCTGTGCTCTAAGTCTTCCTTGTCGCTCTTCAGCATCAGCAAGACACTGTGCTGCTTCTTGCATCGCTCGATTGTCTCGTTCTGCTTGTCTAAGAGCAGCTTGCCTAGCCTGTTCCTCACGTGTCAATCGAACGGTAGCTTGTTCTGTTGTTTCATGACCAACTGGCTGAATTGATTGGTGATGAATGTCTCCCGCAGCTGCGGGATCCTGAACTCCTTCAGTATTCACCATTCTGCGATTAACTCTGAGAGTTCTTTCAATTTCAAGATCAAGTGGAATCAGGGGATTGCCTTAACTCATAGTATATGGCATACACCGGCGTACGCCCTCAAAAGTGTATGAACAAAACCAATCACCTCTAATAAGTAAACCAATCAGCTCCGTAACCGTATTCCCCGGCAACGGTGCCAAAATTTGATGTCGCCCAAAATATGCCTCCTAAGAAGTATAAAGCGGTCGCTTGTCAAATATAGAACCCAACTAGGTTGGGGTCGATCCCACAGGGAATAGATCGAAGTTTGTTTAGGATACTAGATGGAATAATTGGAAAGAAAGTAAAACAGGGGGGGTTTGTAAATAAAAAGTGACAGTAACAATCGCTGGTGATATCGAGTTTGTAGACAATGAGAAAAAATACACTAGGACTGTGATCCCCAATGATTCCTTAACTCCACCGGTTATTTGTGCTAACAAAACTGTCCCACTGCATTGCATGCAAAATCTAACAAGTTAGGTTCATCTAACTGTCTCTCGACTTTCATTAGACGAATTTCACTCTTCTCCTCTCGGGCTCCGAGTGTCGCACTACTAACCCTTGTCCTGGATCTCAGATAACCATTCCCGCTAAGGCTCCGGTTATTAGATGAAGGTTGATAGCTTCAAATCTCTGTTGTTATCTCCTTTTCCCAATCTCTACCTCTCTCTCGAGCAAGTCTAGAATACATGCGAGTTTCTAACGTTTGCAACCGTTAGAAGAGCAATCACACCAAAGGAAACAACAATACATGCATACACAGCAGTACAGAATTGACTTGCACTTAACCGATTTTGTCAATTCCTCATGGTTCACACAACCCTAGTTGATGGGCTTAGCTACTCATAATTGTAAGAACACAAGAAGAATTCAGAGATGGAAACATAATTATGATCTCACGATAATGAAGAAAAACCAAAATCTCACTTATCAATAAAACTCGAATTAGGGTTCGTAACTACAAAACCAAGAAAATGTTTATGAACTCCAAAACAATATAGAATAGATCTCAAAACAATGTAATGACTAACTCTTAATGAATCTCGCACATAGGACTATACATGGGTGTTTATAGATACAAAGTTAATCCTATCCTAAGCAAAATAAGATAACAGAGTCGGCAACTTTCACGGTGTCGTGACTTGGTGTCGTGGAACCAAGTCACGCCATGTAGGTTGACGTCATGGGAATCAGGCTTAATTAGACGTCTTCAAAAGTTGAGTCACGCCACCTTTCCACGTCACGTAGGTGGACCCACGCCACGTGACTTGTGTCGTGGAAATCAGATACTTTTTCACACTGGGAGTGGACCCACGGCACCACTCACGTCACGTGAGTGGCACTCACGGCACGTGAGTGGCACTCACGGCACGTGAGTGGTGTCTTGGCTCCCACTCCGGTGCAGATTTTTGTTCTTTCATCTTTCGACACTTTGTTCTCGAGCTTGACTCTTCCTTTTTGATCATTTTGCCTCCAAAAACCTATTTTCCTGCAACGTAGGATAGAAACCACATCATACCAACAAAATACACCCAAGTTATTGCATATTTTCCTTGTTTTAGGCATCGAAAGTGCCATGTAACCATGGCGCATCATCTTTACAGAATTTATATACTCCATCTGGATTGAAAGAAACGGAAGAGTCTTTGACAAAAAGAAAAGATCATTAGTTGCACTTGCTAGAGAGTAGCTTGCATCTGTTGCGTGAGAGCAGACAACAAAATTAGTCCTCTTCTACAATAATACAATTCCCAGCTTCATGAGATTAGGCTTTGTAGCTAAGATTTTTTGTAGTTTCATTGTATAGGAGTCTGATAGAACTCTTTGAAGACACAACATGCAGAGTTGTAGCCTAGCTGGTTTTGTAAGTTTTTACATTTAGTGATTAATGAAATGCTAGTTACCAAAAAATATATTGTTGATGTCAAGAAAGAAGACATAAATGCAAAAAAAGGTAATCACTGGGGCTAAGAATGTACTTTAAAAAAGAAAAAGTAAATAGATATAGTGATATAGAGAATAACAAAAGAGGCAATACGAGGGATAGTAACAAGGACAAGCATAAACAAAAAGGGAAACATATTGATCCTGTTAATGAGAAAAATGAAAATGTGATGGATATTTTTAACAATAAGAAGAAGATAAACAACACTAATGAGAATCAAAGTACTAAAAAGTAAGATAGAAAATAGTAATAAGAGCAACAACATGAAGTTATCAAAGAAAAAGCCTAAGATGACTCTCAATACCACAATATAAGAGGGAACTAATACAAAAAAACATGAAAAATAAATTCTTAGGGGAGGAGGAGGAGGAGAAGATATTTTCCTACCTTTAGTTGTAGTTTGTTTTAAATCCCCTAAGTTAGTGTGAATCAGACATAATAATTCAGTTTCAACATGAGTTTTTAATAATTTTAGCTTCAACACATATTTCACACTTGTCAATATTATTTGAATTTAAACAATACATTAAACCAAGCGACTACATGTTCTCTATGAACGAGATATTAACATGTCCTAATCTAGCATGTCATAAAGAAATAGGCTCAACCATATAATCAGAACAAGATACATTTTTACTGATATCATCGAAAATATTATGCACAAACAAACCATGGCAACAAGATACATTGTCCATAAAAGTATCATTTTTGATTGATATGACCTCATTATCTTCAAAAAAACATCACCCCAACGTTTTCTTGATAATCCATAGAAATCAAATTGTCTCGGATATTATGAGCATGCACCACATCATTACAAGCTAGAGTTTTACTAGGTGTGAGTTTGAGAAGTACTTTTCCTTTCTCATGAACTTGAGTTGTTCTTGAGTCACTAAGATAAATAGTTTTTCTCCTTCCTTAATTTGACTGTAAGACACAAAATCATTTTTGTTCACATAAATAAGTCTAGTAGCACCAGAGTCTATCAGTCATGTTCTCACATTGACCTCAATATTTATTTGGGTATAATAACATATCCAGTGTAATCTCACAAGTAAAATTTGAAAAAGATAGAATGTACACATACCTTATTCTACCTTTGTGGGGGTAGAGAGATTGCTTTTAATAGACTTTCAAATAGTAATGAAAATTAGAAGAATAAGATACTAAGTGAATACTAACTAATACTACTAATTAAAAAGAAGATGAGAAGAGGAGACTACTACGTTGACTCTCCCACATAAAGTACTACAACGGCTGACTACCTTCTACCCTTATTCTCAACCTCTAAATCTTTGTAGCTAAGGTCATGTTCTTCAGCAAGCTGAAGATATTTCATGTCATGAATAATCACCTCCCCCCAATTCTTCTTCAGACTACCTCTATCTCGCTTATAACCTGTTATAGCCAACCTCACACACCTCTTAAATGGTGTATTTGCACATTTTTTTCACAGCCTAATCCATCTGAGTTTGTTTCCATCATCTTGTACGCCATAGAGGACACTCTAACCTTGTCTTGTATAACTTCATTTCTAATTTTGTCTCTCTTAGTATGCTCACACATCCATCCGGGCATTATCATCTCTGTAACCTTCATCTTCTGAATGAGTGCATTCTTGACTAGTCAACAATCTATCTTATACAACAAAGTATGTCTAACCACCACTTTGTAAAACTTACCTTTAAGCTTTGGTGACACATTCTTATCACATAGTACCCCAGACACGAGCCACAATTTCGTCTACCTCACTCTAATATAATGTGTGACATTCTCATCAATCTATCTATTTTCTTGGATTATATATTCAAGATACTTGAAACTTTATCTCTTGGATATGACTTGTATATCGATCTTCACTTCCGCATCCACTTCTTACGGCACATCACTGATCTTGTACCTCAAGTACTTTGATTTAGTCCTACTCAACCTAAAACCTTTGGATTGTAGGTTTGTCTCCAAACTTTCAGATTATCATTAACTCCACCATGCATCTCATTGATCAATATTATGTTATATGGGAATAACATACACCACGACACTTTCATTTGAATATATCGCGCTAATTTGTCCATCACTAAGACAAATAGAAATGGGCTAAGGGTTAATTCCCAGTGCAACACCATTATTATCGCAAAGTGTTCTGAGTCATCTTATATTGTTCTTTTTCTAGTCTTAGCTCTAGCATACATGTCCTTAATGATCGTAATAAAGTCAGAAGTACACCCCTGGACTGCAAATATCTCTATAGAACCTTTTTAGGAACTTTATCATATGCCTTTTTGAGGTCAGGAAACCCAAGTGTAAGTCATTCGTCTATTCCTATACTCCTCCAACAATCTCCGTACAATGTGAATGACTTCTATAGTTGACCAGCCCGACATGAATGCAAATTGGTTCTCGAGGATAGACATACCCATCACCATCCTCATCTTGACCACCCCCTTCCAAACTTTCATAGTGTGACTTAGTAGCTTAACAACCCTATAGTTGTTGCAACTTTGAATATCACTTTTGTTCTATTGTACGACGAAATCATTGTACTCCATCTCCACTCCTCTAACATTTTATTTGTCTTGAGAATGATATTAAACAACCTAGTTAGCCACTCCAAACCTAATTCGCCTGCTTTCTTCTAAATTTTTATTGGAATCTCATTTGGTCTAGTCGCTCTTTCCCTCCACATCCTATGAATAGTCCCTTAACATACGTAGATTTTGTGCACCTACAATACCCAAAATCCATAGGACTCAAACCGTCATTTTAAAAAAGTTAACTATTACTCTCTTTGGTTCATTTTTCTTTGCCCTTATATTAAAAATAATTGTTCGTTTTACTTTTTCATTTTGGAAAATCAAGAGAAATTTATTAAAAATTCATCCAATACCATCCTTATCATTTAATAACTACATAAAATATTTGTAATCAAATTTAAATTTTCAAAACATAATTAATAATATTAATTTAATAAAATAAACTCTTAATAAATAAATTTTAAATGAGTATGTCAAGTCAACATGATCCGAGTAAATGAAATATATGGAGTATATGTTTATTAAAAAAGGAAATGGTTTAAGAAAGAAGCAATACATGTGATAACTTTTCAAATAAATGTAGGTAGATAACGACTTTATGACATTTAATTAGTCAAAGTTAACATAAATAGTCTAAAAATAGTCTAATAAATGCCTAATCAATTGACCAAGAGTAACAACCACAGCACAAATGTTCTAGCAATTGATATTTACAAATACGTTTATACCGAAGAAGTTAAAAGAAAAAGAAAAACTATCTCCAAAGAAAAAGAAAAACTATCTCCGTTTGAAAAGGACTGAGAATAAAAATAAAAGGAGAAAAGCAAAATGTATTTTCACTTTTTATTTTTATTTTAAAAAAAGGTATTTAAGTAGGAGAAATATTTTTATATATATGGTAGTAATTTAAAGCACACCTTAAAATTCCACATCTTGAGTTGGATATTTATGTGAGGAAAGCTTACCACAGAAGAATAAACCATGAGTCATATGACAAACAACAGTCAATGTCAGTTCCACTTTGTGGACCACAGGTCCCCAAACCCCACCCACCCCACCCACTCCCACCCTCCACCTCACACAATTTACTTCAATATTAAATTCTTAAAAGAAAAAATGGTCAAAAATACCTTTAATTTTTAAAAATAAAATATTATAATTTTATTATATTTTTAATATTTGATCAAACTTTTAAAATCAACTTATTTTAGAAAATAGTTTTTCCAGGTGTACTATTAGGGCCCGTTTGGCCATGAATTTTTTTTCTGAAATTTATTTCATTTTAGTGAAAAAAGTAAAATTTTGTAGTGTTTGGTCATAAAATTTATTTCACTACAGTGATTTTTTTTTTGAAAAAGTGAAAACACTCCTACTTCTCGCACGAAAAGTCAAAAAGAACTCTAATTTTTTTTTTATGGCCAAACATAACTCCAACTCCAACTTCCACTCTAACTTCAACTCTAACTCCAAAAAATTTAATTTTCATGGCCAAACGCCTATTTAGTTTCAAATAATCTGTTTTTGGTTTATCAATTTGAAAAATAATTCTGATCAACAATTAGTGTTTGATCAAATATTTTAAAAATACTTTAAATGTATATTTTTTCAAAAGTACTTTCTAAAATAGTACTTTTGAAAAAAATCTACTTTCTTAAAAAATTGAAAACAGTTTCGACTACTCTCCCAAATTTTTTATTTTCTCTTAAAAATTTGTTCATAACACCTTATTTTGAAGAAAAGAAAAAAAAACCATATTTGGCCTCCTAAGTAGGCGTTAGGCCACAATTTTTTATTTTTTTTTGAGTTGGAGTTGTGCATGATTTTATGAATATAAATTGAAGTTATTTTTGAATTTTTGTGAGAGAAGTGTGAGTGAAAACTTTTCCAATTACAACTGTAAGTTGTACACACCAGCTTGAGTTGCATATGGAATAAAGTGAATTTTTTTTTCTTTTTTGAAAAAAAAAGGGAAATAAATTCATGGGCAAAGGGGCACTAAGAGTTTGGACAAACAAGCTAATCATTTCCATTAGCAGATTATTTATTTTCTCTTCACGACTATAACAAAACTCTAACATGATATATAATAGAGTATAGTTTTAAATCATAAATAAAAATAAATTGGTAATTTGAATTTTTCTAACTTAAGTCTTATAGTATGTTTGATTAATGGTTTAAACTCAGCTTATTTTGAAAAATAATTTTGATGAGATGTAATTTATGTGTGAGTTATGACCAATAAATTTTAAAATCAGACTATTTTTTTAAATTTTTTTGATGAGATGCAATTTATGTATGACCAATGAATTTTAAAAATACGAGCAATAATTAAGTGCCCATTTAATCATGAGAAATTTTTTTTATTTCAATTTTTTCCCACTTTATTTCAGATATAACTCCAAGTTGGTGTTTGACCATGAGAATTCCAAATACAACTGAAATCATCAAGTAAAATTTGTTTTCACTTTTTTCACTCATATATCTTTCGAAAAAATTTAAAAACAACTCTCATTTATATTCATGGCAAAAAACAACTTCAACTCAAAAAAATATTGATTTTTATGGCCAAACACAACTCCAATTCCAACTTCAACTTAAAAAATATTAATTTTCATGACCAAATGCCTGCTAATATTATTTTAACTTTCGAAAAACAGCTTATAATACTTTTCAAAAGCGCCTATTTTCAAAAAATTGATGAAACATGCTAGTACTATTTTTCATTAATTAGGTAATAAAAAACCTTAACGCACCTCACCTTAAACCACCAAGCAACTAACGTGGTCTCCACTCCCCCTAACCCCGTCGCCCCACCCCACAAACACCCCACCCCCACTTTACTCTGTTCACTCACATTTTCCCTCCATACTCTCTCTCTCTCTCTCTCTCTCCAATGAATATACAGAGCAAGTCACGGCCAAAAGTAGGTAAAAAGCAAACTACATAAACTATTCATTCCCCCACAAATTTACTAAATATAAAATAATTACTCCTAACATATACTTTACTACCATTACAATCTACGCCACTCAACAGCTTCTTTGGATGGTTGTTACCTATTAATATTTGTTGTTAGGAGTGTTTGAGTTAGTTTTTATAAAGTAACTAAAAAGCTAAAAGTTAAAAGTTAAAATTCGGTAGTGACTAATTTTTGATTTTTTTTTGTTGATATTTTTATATTTTGTGTTTTTGTCAAACACCTCTAAAAATTAAAAAGTATTTAAAAACCCAAACCACCTAAAAATAAGTCAATCTAAACACTCTCTTAGTTTAAATATTATAAAGGGCAGCTCGATGTATTAAAACTTTCATTATGTCTGCAATTAGATAAAGAATCGGGCCACAAAGGTGTATTGTATGCAGTCTCACCTTGCATTATTATTATAGACTATTTTCACAATTTAAAATCATGACCTCCTGATCATATGAAAACAATTTGTTTTAATTATTACTTAAATTTTGTTACATCTTATCATTGATTTATTATCTTTAGATAACAATAAAAAGTAGTACTCCCTCCGTTTAAAAAAGAATGACCTAGTTTAATTTGACACGGAATTTAAGAAAATAAAGAAGACTTTTGAATCTTGTGGTCCTAAGTTAAAGTTATGACAAATGTACCAAAATGCCCTTTAATCTTGTGGTCTTAAACATGCCATGTGGAAAGTTGAAATTAAAGTATTGCCAAAAAAGAAAAGGATCATTCTTTTTGAAATGGACTAAAAATGAAAGTATATCATTCTTTTTGAAATAGAGAGAGTATTTTGTATGACAATCCATTTAGTATGATCACGTCATTGTCTTGTACTCCCTCCGTTCCAAAATACTTGACATTTTTTGAGTTGACACACTCAGTAAGAAAACATTAATTAGAAGTATATTTTACAAAATTAATCCTATTAATAATATTTTGAAACACTAAATCTAACTATTAGTATTTCTTTATTTACTTAATATTGAGGGTAATATGAAAAAAGAGTAATAAAAATACTCTTGATTTGTGAAAATGGATAAGTAATTTGAAATAAATAAATTTAGAAAGAAGGCCAAGTATTTTGAAACGGAGGGAGTATTTTTCGAATAGTGGAACTATGAAACAATACATAATAATCATCCAAACAGTGTGTATATCAAACCCACCCCCCACGCCCTCAACCCCACCCCCACTCTCAAACACAACACAGATGAAGAAGAAAACAAAAGCGACCAGACACAAATGTACAGAGGAGCAATAAGCCTTTTGTCACTCTTTGTTTTTCATGCCAAAAAACCCTAATCTTTTATTCCTTTCAGATCTCTTCTAATTCTTCATTTACTCAGTTATTGATCTGAATCAACACCACTTTCTTGATTTCACTGTTTTTTGCCCCTTTTTCCTGCAATGTTTTTGTTCTTTGCTTTAGTTCAGTGAACCCCAGTTTCTTGATTTCACTGTTTCCTGCATTTTTTTGGTGCAATGTTGTTGTTGTTTGCTTTAGTTTAGTGAACCCCAGATTCTTGATTTTACTGTTTTCTGCTTTTTTTTGGTGCAATGTTTGTGTTGTTTGGTTTAGTTTATGGCAAGTGAACCAATTCTTGCAAGGGAAATGTCTGCTTCACTTGCTGCATTTGAACGTCCAAGAATTGGTTCTTCAAATACGGTAAACTTCTCTTTTTTTTTTGTTTTGCTACTACTTATTTGTCTTATCTTTTTAAATTATTAAGTAGAGGGTCTGTCGGAAACAGTCTTCCTATCTCTACGAGGTAGGGGTAAGGTTTGCTTACACGCTTTCCACTCCGGACCCCACTTGTGGGATTACGATGGAGATGTTGTTGTTGTTGTTGTATTTGTCTTATCTTGTTTTGCTGGGTTCTGTTTGATGGAAATGTAGGAAGTTTGAAAGAAAATTTGGGGTCATTTGTGAAGTCAATGATAGTCAAATGAGTATCCTTCTGGAGAAAAAAAAAAGAGGTTCTTTTTGCTACTATTTACTTGTCTTTGTTGTTTTGTTGAGTTTTGTATGTTCGAAGTGTCCTGGTAAAGTTGCTGCCATTTGACCAGGAGGTCATGTGTTCAAGTCGTGGAAACAACCTCTTGTAGCAATGCTGTGTAAGGCTGCATCCAATAGACCCTTGGGATCCGGTGTTTTTCGGGACCTCTGCATAGCGGGAGCTTTAGTGCATCGGGCTGCCTTTTCTTTTTTGTTGGAAATGAAAGAAGTTCAACAAAAAGAAAAAAAGAAAATATGGGATCATTTGTGAAGTCAATGATAGTCAAATGAGTATATCGTTCTGGAGAAAAGAATGTTCTTTTGTTGGAGTTGCACTTGATTAAGAAAGGGAAAATTCGGGTTAATGGTAGTCAAATGATTTTCGTTAAGAAAGATTAGTTCTTTTGTTTTGGGTTGTATTAGTTTTACCTAAAAGATTGTATGTTGATTGAACTGTGATTAATAGGTAACTATACCTCAATCTCAGCCTAACTGTTATTGCTAGAGTGTGAGGTCTGCGTACGCTCTACCTTTCCTAGACCCCACTCGTGGGATTTTCAATGGGTGTGTTGTTGTTGCCTGTCTATCTTGTTTTGCTGGGATTTGTTTGTTGGAAATGTAAGAACTTTTAAGAAAAAAGAAGAGAAATTTTTAGGGTTATTGTGAAGTCAATGCATAGTCAAATGAGTTTCCTCTAGGAAAAAGACATGTTCTTTTGTTGGACTTGTAATTTTTTAACCCAATAGGAAGATTAAGAAAGGGAAAGTTTGGGTGAATGATAGTCAAATGAGTGTCTTTCAGGAGAAAAAATGTTCTTTTATTGAGTTGAACTTGTTTAACTCAATAAGAAGATTAAGAAACGGAAAATTTGGGTTAATGGTAGTGAAATGATTTTCATTTAGAAACATTAGTTCTTTTGATTTGGGTTATATTTGTTTTACCTAAAAGATTGTATCTAGGACGAACTACGATCAGTAGGTAGCTAATACCTCAATCTCAAACTAATGGGGGTGGATTACATGAATCCACTAGATTAAGAAAGGGAAAAGTTTGGGGTCATTTGTGAAGTCAATGATAGTCAAATGAGTATATCGTTCAGGAGAAGAAAAAGTTCTTTTGTTGGAGTTTCGCTTGATTAAGAAAGGGAGAATTTGGACCTTTACCAGTTTCAAAAAAAAAAAAAAAAAGAAAGGGAAAATTTAGGTCAATGGTAGTCAAATGATTTTCATTCAGAAAGATTAGTTCTTTTGATATGGGTTATACTAGTGTTACCTAAAAGATTGTATCTTGACCGAACTGTGATTAATAGGTAACTATACCTCAATTTCAGATGGATTGGGATGGATTACGTGAATCCTAACTACCCAGACTGCTCCATTTGGGCCCATCGCATCTCAGTACTTAAGTATTTGTCTTTTAAGGCAAACTAGTGACGAACTATACCGAACACATGATTTTCTTTTTCCATTTCTTATACACCATACACAGGAGAGGTCGAAGACTGTTTTTTTTTTCTTTTTACATCTTATCTACATTTTCTATGTAAGTATTTTCTGTTAGGACTGAAAGTTATGAACTTATATCTCTATTATTGCCTGGAAGTACACTACGTGCTATAAACATCAAAAGCTAACTTACAACAAAATAATATATCCAGTGAAATCTCACAAGTGGGGTCAAGTGGGGTCTGGGGAGGGTAAAGTGTACATAAACCTTACCCCTACTTTGGGAGGTAGAGAGAATGTTTTCGATAGACCCTCAGCTCAAAGAAAAAAAACGTGTGAAGAAGTCATGGCAAAATACTATAGAGGGAGTGTCAAAGCATACTGGAAAAGGCACGTAACTACAATAAGATAATAAGATAATATGATAACTGAAGTGCAATAAAACAACATACACGAAAGGAAAGAAAACTCCCTGAGTAATACTACTACCACTAGTATGGAAAGATAAGTGAGACAATGCTCTACTATATACTAACCTCCCACCCTACTCCTTGTCCTCCACAACTTCCTATATAAGGTCATGTCCTCGATGAAACTACGCCATGTCCTATTTGATTACCTCTCCCTGATACTTCTTTGTCCTACCTCTACCTTTCTTGAAACCATCTATATCCTACCTCTCATACCTCTGCACTGAAGCATCCCTGCATCTTCTGTTCATGTCCGAACCATCTCAGCGTTGCTTTCCGTATCTTATCCTCCACCGATGCTACTCCCATCTTGTCTCGGATATCTTAATTTTTAATCCCGTCACTCCTAGTGTGGCCACACATCCAACAAAACATCCTCATCTCCGCAAGTTTCATCTTCTGAACGTGAGAGTTCTTGACTAAACAACACTCCCCCATACAACATAGTAGGTCTAACCACCACTTTGTACAACTTGCCTTTTAAGTTTAGGTGGCACTTTCTTATCACACAAGATTCCAAATGCAAGCCTCCATCTCATCCATCCAACATCAATACGATGTGTGACATCGTCATCAAGCTCCCATCTCCTTGGATAATAGACCCAAGATATTTGAAACTTGCTCTCTTTGGGACTGCCTGCTTGTCAAGTTTTACATCCATACTAGCCCATGTGCTACGTCACTGAACTTGCACTCCAAATACTCTGTTTTGGTTCTGCTCAACCTGGACCCTTTAGACTCTAGAGTCTGTCTCCACACCTCCAACTTAACATTAATTTATCGCGAGTCTCGTCAATCAGAACTATGTCATCAACAAATAACATACACTATGACACCTCACCTTGAATTTGCCGTGTCAATTCATCTATCATCAAGGCAAATAAAAGCAGGTTAAGAGTCGATCCCTGGTGCAACTCCATCATAACTGGGAAGTGCTCCTAGTCTCCTCCCACTATCTTGGCTCCATTGTACATGTCCTTGATTGCCCTAGTATATGCTACAGGTACACCTTTAGCCTCCATGAATCTCCATAAAACCTCTCTCGGGATTTTGTCATCTGTCTTTTCTAGGTCGATGAACACCATGTGTAAGTCCTTCCTCTCCCTATGCTGCTCCATCAGTCTTTTTACAAGGTGAATGTCTTCTGTAGTTGAGCGTCCTGGCATGAATCCGAACTGGTTCTCGAAAATAGACATGCCCCTCCTTACCCTCATCTTCACCACCCTCTCCCAAACTTTAATAGTGTGGCTTAGCAGATTGATACCCCTATAGTGTCTCTTAGTAGCTTGTAGTTACCGTTATTTTTTCAGATTGCTTTGTCATGCTCTCTTTAGTATTTTGCCATGACTTCTCCACTTTTGTCATTTCTTTTTTCGAGCTGTTTTGAATTGCTTTTCCTTGAGTCGTGAGTCAAGGGTCTATCGAAAACTACCTCTCTACCTCCCAAGATAGGGATAAGGTATACGTATACTCTACTCTCCCCATACCCCTCTTGTGGAATTACACTGAGTATGTTGTAGAAATTCACTAATTTAGTTTAGAAACTTAGGGATGGTGACCCAATTCTTCTATCCTCTAAAATACTAGGATCTTTCCTCTTGAGGTCACAAATTTCTCTTGTACGTAATGGCTTCATCTAGAAACAAAATGGAGAAAACGAATTACTTCTATTTAGATCTAGAATTTCCTACAGTATGATCAACTTCAAAGTCACTGTCCGGTGTCCTTATTGAAACTTACAAACATAATGTCTTCTTTATTGGTCATGGGCTCTACCCATATTTTTTCCGAACAGTTTGTTAGATGCAAATGCTTCCAATTTTTCTTTACTATTAATTTTCTTGCCCTTGAAGTTTTAAATTATGTAATATTCTGCAGGTTTTCAAGAGTGGGCCACTATTCATCTCTTCCAAAGGTCAGTAAAGATGTTTTTTAATTTCCTTGATATCTTCTTTAATTCGATATTATGCTGGTCCCTGATGATTTGACATGCTCTAGCTTACACAAGTAACTTAAAATATTGTCAAACTTTTACTTGCTAGACTGGACTTTTAGGTTAATGAAGGGCGGGTTTTTTTCTGTCTGCCCCATCTCTTTGGGATCCAATATTAGAAGAGCAAGTTGTCATTAGCAGATAATTAGAAAGATGCTATTTTCTAGTCATGACTGTGATAACAACAACAACATGCCCAGTGAATTCCCACAAAGTGGGGTCTGAGGAGGGTAAAGTGTACGCAGTCCATACCACTATTTCAGATGAAGTAAAGAGGTTATTTTCGATAGACCCCCGGTTCAGGACAAAAAAGTATAAAGAGACGTAATAAAAACAAAAAACAAGATGCAAGAACACACCTATAGAGAATAACAACAAAACAAGACACCCACAGAGTAGAACTATAAACTATCTATCCGAAGTCACAAACATCACCAAAACACCACGAACAAGAAACTACAAGACACCCGCAAAACACTACGACTTCTAGCACGACTACAAATAACAACAACAACATACCCAGTGTAATCCCACAACGTGGGGTCTGGGGAGGGTAAAGTGTACGCAGTCCATACCACTATCTCAAATGAAATAGAGAGGCTCTTTTCGATAGACCCTCGATTCAGGACAGATAACAGTATAACAAACAGAAAACATAAAAACAAATAACAAAAAGGGATAACACACCACTAGATAAAAGAAACAAAACACCCACGGAGTAATGCTATGAATTATCAATCCGAAAACACACATATCACCAAAAACACCACAAACAAGAAACTACAAGACACAGGCATAACACTATGACTACAGGTATATCGACAAACAAACCACTCCTCCCTAATAGTAAGGACACACTCCTACTCACTAACCATCTACCCTAATCCGCGTCTTCCACACCTTTCTATCAAGGGTCATGTCCTCTGTAAGCTGTAACTGCTCCATGTCATGCCTAATCACTTCCCTACAATATTTCTTCGCCCTACCTCTACCCCGTCTGAAACCATCCATAGCGAGCCTCTCACACCTCCGTACTGGGGCATCCGTGCACCATCTCATCACGTGTCCAAACCATCTCAACCTCACTTCCCGCATCTTATCTTCCATCGAAGCTACTCCCACCTTCTCTTGAATAAATTCATTTCTAACCCTATCCCTCCTAGTAAGGCCGTACATCCATCTTAACATCCTCATCTCCGGCACCTTCAACTTTTGTATGTGGGAGTTCTTAACTGGCTAACACTCGGCTGCATACAACATAACCGGTCGGACTGTCACTCTTTAAAACTTACCTTTAAGCTTTGGAGGTACCTTCTTATCACACAAGACTCCCGAAGCGAGCCTCCATTTCAACCACCCTGCACCAATACGGTGCATGACATCCTCGTCAATCTCTCCATTTTCCTGAATCATAGACCCAAGATACTTGAAACTATCCCTCTTTCGAATGGCCTGAGAATCCATCTCCACTACCACGTCAGCCTCATGCGTCAAAGCACTGAACTTACACTCCAAGTACTCCGTCTTCGTCCTGTTCAGCCTAAACCCTTTAGACTCTAAGGTCTGTCTCCAAACCTCCAACTTATCATTAACTCTTCCCCGGGACTGGTCAATAAGCACTACATCATCCGCAAATAACATATACCAAGGTACCTCTCCTTGAATATGTCGTGTCAATACATCCATCAGCAAGGTGAATAAAAACGGACTAAGAGTCGATCCCTGGTGCAACCCAGTCAGAACAGGAAAGTGCTCTGAATCTCCTCCTACCATTATCACACGTGTCTTCGCTCCGTCTTACATGTCCTGAATCGACCTAGTGTACGCCACAGGCACACCTTTAACCTCCAAGAACCTCCACAAACCTCTCTGGGGACTTTGTCGTACGCCTTCTCAAGATCGATGAACATCATATGCAAGTCCTTCTTCCTCTCCCTATACTGCTCCACTAATCTCCTCACAAGATGAATGGCTTCGGTAGTCGAGCGACCTGGCATGAAATCGAATTGATTCTCGAAAATAGTTACGATCCTCCTCGGTCTCAACTCTACCACTCTTTCCCACACCTTCATAGTATGACTCAACAGCTTGATACCCCTATAGTTGTTGTAACTCTGAATGTCCCCCTTGTTCTTATATAAAGGAATCATCGTACTCTATCTCCAAGCTTCCGGCATCTTCGTCGTCCTAAAAATGATGTTAAATACTTTGTCAGCCACTCCATACCTGCCCCGCTAGTAAACATGACTGTGATAACATTTGAATTATTAATTGATGGGATTAGACATCTGAGAACATCAAGAACCGGTGGTCTTTGACCTACTAAGTGTTGTACACTTTGATAGAACTACTAATTCTTTGATTGAAAGGATGACGAGAACACAATTCAATCCAAACTGTTGAAAAGGAAAGATATTTTTTTCGTAGATACACCCACGAGAGCTAATGTTAAAGAATTACTATCTTAAAGGAGAAAAGATTTTGAAAATACTTAGTTGATGAGTTGAAAAGATTCTCTGCCAAGATAGTCGTAGGAGGTAGTAAGAAATCCCAGGAAGCCGCAGATTCTTCTTCTTTCAAATACAAACGATGTCAGCAAGCTTAAAAACAAAGCTCGACTTGATTTTACCAGTTTAATGACTAAGATACCTATCATGAACATACTAGCAAACTTGATTTTTATGCTTGGAGTCTAGAGGAAAGGAATGGAAGAAAGAAAAAAAAGAAAGCTCTACAACTAGTTGAGAAACCTTCAAATGGGGAGAAACGATTTTGTCTCTATCCATACTCGACTTGGTTCCTTCAAAAAAATGCGTTACTTTTGATGGATCACACACCCCTAACGACTTATTTAAGAGTGCGAGCAACATAGGCTATGATTATTTCAACAAATACAACTTAAATGCGCAATATAGAGGTAACATAGTGGATGCGCATTAAGATACTTGAGCTTAGGGAATTTCTAATGGTGCCTGAGGAAGGTTTTAAGGAGAGACTAGTGACTTGTTGATTGACATTTAATAAAAATGGACAATGGCTAGTAATGACCCCAAAAATATATGAGGAATTGTAAGGTCATTAAGAAGAGGGGAATATGGAAGTGTACAAGAGGCAAATGAAAAGAAGGGGGTGAGGGGTTGAAAGGGAAGGGCTACGTAAGCAAGAAAGTTATTCGTGGATCTAAAAGTATTACTTAAATTTTTGGTGAGCTTGTATATTGAAAATTTTCAATTAATAGAATTGTTCTATTTCATCAAGAAAAATCTTGAAATGTGAGAGTGATGAATTATTTAAGCGAGAGGTTCATGTTCAAAGTAGAGTTGAAGGAATGGTTGACGAATTTGATTTTCCTTTTAAGAAACCAAAATGGAAGCAATATGTGAGGCAATAATTAGGAATATATACAAAGGGAGGCTGGTGAAATACAAGGTGATCACGTCAAGGAAAAGTGCATAGGGGAATTATGTTGTTGTGGGATGTGAGGGCCGTTGGAATCATCTAATCACCATTTTGAGGTCGTCTTGAGTCTTGACCAAATATTGACTGTGGTCAGCTTCAAACTTTTTTTTTAATGACTGTGGTGTCCAGGCCAGCTTTTGCGCACCTCGACTAACTCCATGAGATACCTGCTGCCTGCCACCAGCAACAGGTATCAGATAACTCGGTCCACCAAGTCTAGAACAAATGGGACGAGTTACCTAGTGTTTTTTGTCTCCGCTAGGATTTGAACCTGAGACCTCATGGTTTTTAACCCACTTCATTGATCACTAGGCCAACCCCTTGGATGCGGTCAACTCCAAACTTAAGAAAAGCTAGAAATCAACTCAATGGTCCAAATCACTATCGAGCACCTTGGGATCCGTGCAAACAATCCAACCAACTTTCAGTAGGAATTTCCCCTTATTCTTTAGACTCCTATCCCAAGTAAAGAAAATCAAAGAGGAACTAACTACTTTAATATGTTTAAAATGTTGGTTTGTTTAAAATGTTGGTTTGTTGACAGTGTAAAGTTTTTTTTTTTTTTAAATCTTCCTGCAGGACTAGGTTGGAAGTCTTGGAAAAAGCGTTGGTTCATCCTTACGCGCACATCTTTGGTCTTCTTCAAGAATGATCCTGTTAGTATTTTTTTAATCCTGATACTGACTTTTATTTGATGGAATGCCACATAGAACTTACTCTTCACTACCCTATTCGAAGTTTGTACAAAAACAAGTTGTTGAAGTTAGAGTAACTTTTATTCTATGATGTTCATATCTATGGCCATTTGTTACATTATTCCGATTATTGTAGACGGTTGGTATGCCGTTTAGTGGAGGATCATATTTTTGTGTGAAACTCTCTGCTTTTATGTACTGCTTGTGTATGGGATACCCCATTTAGATCAATAAACTGTATTGATTTATAAAAAAAATATCAGTTTGGTATTTCAGCGTAGTTGATCAAAGAAATATATATAAACGGTTGGTGTTTACAACATTGATGGCGGCACTTGATTTATCTCTTCAATCATCTTTCTAGAGATGGTTTCTTTTTGTACAAGTTAATGTAGGATACTTGTTTGAGTTATTGCTTTTAAAAGATTAACAAGAAGAATGTTTATTACATTAGTTATCTCAGTAGGCATCATTTTTTAATTGATAAAGTAACTTTGATACTTAAAATAGAAAACTCTTGTTAAGAAATGATGGAAATGTCGATTGCATTGCTTCAAGATTTCTTCCTGATTTTGTTTCTGATAGTTGAGGAATAATCATCCTTGCACAAGCCATTAAGGGATTCTGCATAACTTTTCATTCTGCATGAGGTTTCATTTAAATTGACTGACTTTCCTCTTAAAATGCCTCAGTATGTTTCATTTAAATTGACTGACTTTCCTCTTAAAATGCCTCAGTATCTTCCAATGACATGACTGCATATCCTCCTCATTTGCTGCTGTGTGTAACATGGATTTTGTTGCATTAGGCTAATAAAGTTTTTCTTCTTCTTATTTAGTAGTCTTACCTAATATTCACACATTATTCTTTTCTTCAATTTTACTACTGTTTGTTACTTCGATTGTTTTGTTTATCTTGCTATCTTGATGTTGTTTTTTTCCTTTCTATCCTGTTTTGGTTACACTTCTTTTGAGCCGAGGGTCTATCGGAAACAATTTCTCTTACCCCACGAGTACATCCTACCTTCCCAGACCCGGCTTGTGGGATTACACTGGGTATGTTGTTGGTGTAAGGATATAGTTGTAACAACAATGCTATTAGGTGATGACTTTACCGGTGACCTACTGTTTACGGAAAAGTTTGAAAATAGAGATTTATGGAATCACTTGACAAGGTGGAAACAGGTTGAGTGGATTGAATATGCAAATATCTGTCCAAGGGAGAGAATTATTTTTGTGATATCCATTTTACCTAAAATATCAACAAATTACATGGTTCCTATTCTGGAAGCAAAGCAGTACCAAATAAGTTTGAGAATCGACTTGGCACGTGTGGTGGGATGAAAAAGAGGGGGGCAAAAAGTATCATTTGGAAAAATTAGACAAAATGTCCATTGGGTCAAAAATCCTTAACCAGAATAACCCAATTATTATTTGGGCTTCTTACATAACTGTATAGGCGACAATTTTTTTCTTTCAACTAGAATGGCCACATGTATAGGTAATGTATATTTAATGTATCGATATTGTTTAAATAGTGTATAACCGCATATATATGATACTAGTGCCATTGGGCCCGTGGTAATCAACGTTAAACATAAATTTATAGATTTTTTTTTTTAAATTTCCTGCGTTTACTTCTTTGTTTTTTGTAACATCAGTTTGATATTTTCTAAAGACTTCTAAAATGTTAAAGTAAAAAATAGTATCTTGAAGTTAAAGGATAATATTTTCTTTTAGTCTATATATTAGATTTTTAAAAAGAAAATCAGACAAATACATATACGAAAGCTCTTTCAGTATCTATTTTATTAAAATTTATTGAGATTATAATCTCTGATGATTCAAATTGAGCTTTATCATGAACTGTGTGAAGATCAAATTGTACTTCTTTAACAACATTTTTTTCAAGGATTTTCAGAAAATATTGTTTTTATAATTTCTGCTTTTATAGTCATTTATTAGGTAAAATTTTATGTTAAAGTGCGTGCGCATAAAAGATTAATTAACTATATTCTGAAAGTCATTTTTTGATTGAGATGGAATGACTATAATTTACATTTTTGGCACCCTTTAAAAGTACTTAACAATGATGTTATTTAGTTGTGTTTATTTTTTAATTGAAAACTTAATCCTATATTAAGTTAAATCTTTGTTAATTACTTATGTTTGTCAACATTTATGACATAAAATTACAGGAGAAAATAAAATAAAAAACTTTATGTTTAATCGACGGATAAAATTCAAATAACATTTTAACTCAATAGCTAAGCCTATTATTACTATATATAAGTGACAAAGAAAAGAGTTTTGTAGTACCTACTTGGATTATAACTATATGGTTGTGAAGTTTGCCAACTAAAAGGTTTTTTTTTTTTAGTCCTCATGTCAAATTGATGGTACGAAGCCTTATATATGGCTATTGTTTTGCCATAATTTTCTTTTTAAAACTTCCCACATAGAACTTTGTAGTTGGTTCCTTTAAAAGGGAAATGGACAAATATTTTAGGAAGAAGAAGAAAATAATTTAACAAAAAGCAAAGAAGAAATATTATCCAATTACAAAGATACATATGGGAAGTTTTTAAAAAGGAAATTATGGCAAAACAATAGCCGCATGTAAAGTTTTATATCATCAAATTTGATTGGAGGACTAAACTTCACATCCTAATAGTTAGAATTCAACTAAGTACTACAAAACTCTTTTCTTTGTCACTTATATATAGTTGTAATATAACTATGTATCAGAGCTGTATATATATATATACACACACACACACACTATTTATACTTTCATTTTGTTATTTATCTTCTCTTGTCGCTATAGATAAAATCTATAGAGGGTTGGACAAAGAGAGTGAAAACTGTTTACGAAAATTATGTCAGACTTCCCATTGAGATGTGACGAGGTGGGATTAGGCAAAGATATTTGTGGGATGTTCTTTAGTGGTCGACACTTTTCCACTTGCAGAAATGATGAAGTTTCCCAACTGAAACTAAATCCAAATGGCATTATTTCGAGGGACTGAATATCTCAAGTTGATAAGGACTTTGCTATATGGGAACAAAGTGGGCCGAACAAATTTGAAGAAGAAAGGAAGCGAATGCACTTCGCCTGCAATAAAAGTGGGCCGAATGGCCATTTTGTGTAATAAATAATCAGTGAAAATTAGACAAATGTCTATTGGGTCAAAATTCCTTCCACAATTCAACCCAATTATTATTTATTACACAAAATGACCATTTTGAAGGGGAGCCTTGGAGTAACTGGTAAAGTTGCTGCCATGTGACCAGGAGGTCACGGGTTCAAGCTTTGGAAACAACCCCTTGCAGAAATGTAAGGTGAGGCTGCGTACAATAGATCCTTGTGGTCGGGCCCTTCCTCGGACCCTGCGCATAGCGGGAGCTTAGTGCACCAGGCTGCCTTTTTTTACACAAAATGACCATTCGGCCCACTTTTGTTGCAGACGAAGTGTATTCTCTTCCTTTCTTCCGCGGAACTTTATATACATCTCCAATACATAGTTATACATCATATATACGCGGCTATACAACATCGCTATATTACATATACATGCGGCCATTTTAATTGAATTTTCTTTTTTGTTGCCCGTACAGTTACGTAAGGTGTCATTTGGTTCATTGGAAGAAAATAGAGGCGTCCATGAATGAATGTGTGCTGGACTGCTGGGAATCGACAGTTGTCAATATTCCACTTGGCATCATGTAGGCAATAGTTATGAAGATTTTCCTATGAGCAGAATGTATTACCAAGAGGATATAACTACTTAATGTGGATTAGCATAGATGGGTTGTTCTCAAAGAAGGTAATAAATCCTTTTGGAGTTAGTTTATGGAGGGATATTACGAAGGGAAAATATAGTTTTTCACAATACAAGGTATTCAGAATGGGTAACGGTAGGAAAATTCAATTTTCGCGAGAAATTCCTCTAGAGGAACATTTCCTTTAGGCTTTGAAACTGGTTAATCTCAGGGAATCATATCCTCTAGGTGTAGAGTGATACATAATAGGAATTCTATGTTATTTGACTACGAAGGATTATTTCATTAAAAAAAGGAGAAAAACCAATAAATCTCTTGGGACATTACTTTTAGAAGGGCTATACAGGAGGTGGAAGGGATGATGGAACGCTGTGGAGGAAGGAGGACCAAACTGTGAGGTCTTATTACAGGGAGCTAGCCATTGACGTCATAGGATGTGGAGGTCTGGAAAAAGTGTGAGCCAAGGGAGAGGAGGAGGGTAATGATGGATTGGTATATCGTTTATAAGGAATGGGAGAACACATAGACTGTCTTACAATGTTCCACTTCACTATGCAGCTGTTAAATCTCACAATTCCTTTGTTTGATGTGTCTTGTAGACCTAAGGACAATTGTGGATACAATCACTAATGGTGAGATTTCATAGGACGGGAGAACAAGATAATACAGAGGCCCGAGCCATTATGTAGTTAATCTAGAAACCAGAAAATGCATAATGGCACGGGAGGTCATTCCAATATCGAGAGTGGATATGAGTGTGTTTAAAGATATTTTTTTCTCAACTTAGACTTTTGGTGTAAAGAGAAGATTTTAGCATGTAATGAGCTCTTGGTTTATTTGATAGATGATGGTGGTTGTGCCACCTAATACTGTAGTTGGTTTGATACCATCTTGGTGTGCTATTTGATAAAACTATCTTGATCTATCTAAAAACATAAGTCTTAACAACATAGTAACGGAGAAAAGTTATATGATTCTTAGTTCTTTGAGAAACTCCTAGCCCGTGTGACTGTTGAGTAGTTCCAAAAATACAGTACGGAAGTAAAATATCCTAACCGAGTTTGAGAAAGCTACAACAACAACAACAACAAACCCAGTATATTCCCACAAAAGTGGGGTCTGGGAAATTTTGAGAAAGCTGAATACTTTTTAGCTCCTTCATTTGGTTGTTTGAGTTTATCCGTGTTCTTTTATGTTGCTGTTGAACTTTGAAAGTGAACTTGTTCAATGCAAATTATTTGTAAATATTTGCTTCGATTTGTCTTCCTTCCCATATATTCAGCTGGCCGTCCTTCATGTAGTTTGTGGCAGAGATCGTCTTGGTTTCTTTTTTCCTTTCTTTCTCGGAATCAAGTGATTCGAGTCCATTATCAATTCCATCTGAAAAGTTCCATATTAATGTTTTTGTCCTCTCTTGTGGATGTGAGTGACCTTGACGTATTGAAGCCATGAAATGGATTTCCAGAAAACACGGGGGGCCAAAAAAGTATCGAGATACAATGTGCTGAAGCATCACGCTTAATTTCGTTAACTAGTAGTCGAATTTTTGGTTTTACTTACATGTCATTTTTTCTCTATTGATATATTCACTTTTAGCTTGTCGAGACTCTTTTAAACTTTTTGTGGATTTGATTATCAAGTCTATACTAATTACAGATGTCAAGTTTGAATTTCTGTACATAGATGCTTACAGTTAATGCTCCTCATGCAGAGCACACTTCCTCAGCGAGGTGGTGAAGTGAATCTAACTTTGGGGGGAATCGACTTAAATAATTCAGGGAGGTAATTCACTCATCATATTCTGGTCATCTAATTTGTGTGTCTTTCTGCTAACAACTGCTTGCTGTTCAGTGTTGTTGTCAGAGAAGATAAAAAACTATTGACTGTACTGTTTCCAGATGGACGCGACGGACGTGCTTTTACACTTAAGGTGCTTCTCTCTCTCTCTCTCTCTCCCCCCCCTTCCTTGGTCGACCCCCTACCCCACCCCCAAGCTGTTCTACATTCAAAAATGCTATCAGAAACTCAGAACTTGTGATGTATCTGAGAAGTGACCCACTTGACCAGTTGCTAGCAGAATAGGTCTCTCATTATATCTTTCTATACATATGAGTTGTTTTTATAAGCCTCTATGGGTAATTTTGTATCAGTATGTCTTATATTTCATACTCTATAATCTCTGAGAATTGAATTGGCTAATGATAGCAGCGCTGCCGAGATAGTATTAAATAATGGCATAATACATAAATGTGCCCCTTCAACTTGGCCTCGGCTGACATCTATGCCTTCCAACTTTTGGTGCGCACAAGTAGGCACTTAAACTTGTATAAAATTGAACAAGTAGGCACATGCCTCCTATGTGTGCACAAGTGGCAGCTGATTTGTATTATGCCACGTAGGACGTGTGTGTCTACTTGTTCAACTTTATACAAGTTTAAATGCCTACTTGTCCACACCCAAAGTTGGAGGGCCTGCCAGCTGAAGCCAAGTTAAAGGGCACGTTTATGTATTACTCCATTTAAGTAATTGTTTTTCTGAAACAATTTTTGATGAGGCATTTTCTTTTCTGTTTTACTAGGCATCCTTTTTTTTTAAAATAAGTAATTGGTGAGGCATTCTATCTTCTTAGATTGACAAATAACTCATATTGTATGTGTAGAATTGTTCCACTTACAACAAGTGTATATGGAATCTCCCGGCACCTAAAATAAATGCAATCTCGTTGAATATTTATACGTGTGCCTGAGTCATTCGTCAATTGAATTTTCTCTATTAAACCCCAAACGTTCTACTGCAGGCAGAAACATCGGAGGATTTGTACGATTGGAAGACTGCCCTTGAGCATGCTCTTGCACAAGCTCCTAGTGCTGCTTTGGTGATGGGACACGATGGCATTTTTCGGAATGATACTAGTGATTCCTTTGAAGGGTCTTTCCATCAATGTTAGTGTTCTCTTTACTGCTATCTGCCAATACTTATTGAGTTTCATCTTCAATGCGCAGATGAACATTGATCTGTTCCATTTTCATTATTTTTTAAGCAGTTTACTTTTCATTCAGGGAAGGATAAACGCCCTGTTAAATCTTTGGTTGTTGGGAGACCAATTTTGCTCGCCTTAGAAGATATAGACGGAGGCCCTTCTTTTCTTGAGAAGGCACTGAAATTTCTTGAGAAGTATGGTAAGCCCACCCTTTATCCCCTGGAAATGGCATCGTGTAACAAAAATATTGAGAAAAACACAGTGACATTATTGTGTGACCTTTTTGGTTATTTTAGTATAATTTAAGCACAACAACCATCTGTCTTCCTGGAATCATGGATAGTTTTCTTCAATTGCTGTTACTTTTTTGGTCTAGCTTCCTTTTATAGTTAGAAAGCTTTCTAATTAGGAAGAAAGAAGAACGGTTCAAGGACAAAATTTTAACTGATGGAAAGGTGGATGATCTTAGAATCATATTGAATTTGTTAAGAAATTCTCCCTCTGCGGTGAGGTGTCTGTGCATTGTTTTCCTTACTGACGATACTGAATGGGTGCAGAGATGATTATATTCTGTTTTTAACTGATTCAGGCTAGAAATTTTCTGTTTTTGCAGGTACCAAGGTCGAAGGTATATTACGGCAGTCTGCAGATGTCGAGGAAGTGGAGCGGAGGGTAAAAGAATATGAAGAAGGTAAATTTTTTGTTTGATGGATGACATCTTCCTTATATATATATTGGAACATTTGGAAGGAAGTTTGTTTATTATCTGATGGATGACATCTTCCATATATATTGGAACATTTGGAAGGAAGTTTGTTTATTATCTGATGCTATTTTTTTTTCACATAGGAAGAATTGAAGTATTTAATGGCTTTGCATGTTTAGATGGAAGATTGTACCCAACGGATCTTGGTTCTATAATCCCCGTTGAGTATATTGTGTATACTAGTTCTATATTCTAACTTTTGTATTTGAGCAGACACAATTTTTCTCTTGTAACTTTTGTTTCTGCCTCTTCTTGAAGCTTTTTAATGAATATCCCTTACTCTATCAAAAAATAAAGTAAAATAAAATATTGTGTATACTAGTTAGAATCAATTAGGCAGATATCGTAATTATGTAGGTGTTGATTTCTTTCTGAGTTTAGAATATGTGTATGTACTAAAAACAAACTTCTGTTTGTGCTTCATGTCCATTTCTGGACTCTCATGGTTAAATGTTGATCTAGTTTTAGCTAGCTTCGCAGGAGGAGGAAAAAGAAATTTATCCTGCAGCCATTCTTTGGTTGATAACAAGCCACAAAAGACAGTCAGAGAAGCCGAACTTGACTTGTTTTCTTCATACCTTTTTCTTGTTTTTATTTCCATCATATTGTTTATGCTTACTTGCTATAGACCTATTAAAGTGCGATTCAGCCTTTCTTTTCCCATCTCTCTTTTGTGTTTTAGAAATATGGTCTAGCTAACTGCTACACCGTCAAAGAACATGAACTAAGAATTTGTAGGAGTTTATATGTGCCCTGCTGTTTCAGAATAAGATATTTTCCATTGCTAACCTATGTCAAACTGTTTGAAGGCAAAACTGAATTTGGCCCCGGAGAGGATGCTCATGTAATTGGTGACTGTGTTAAGGTATTGGTCTGATGAACTTATTACTTGTTTGACCCTGTTATCTCATTCTGCTGTTGAATATCTTAATTTCTTTAATATAATTGGAGCTACGCTTTATGCAGCATGTTCTTCGTGAGCTGCCCTCATCTCCTGTTCCTGCTTCCTGCTGTACGGCTTTGTTGGAAGCTTACAGTAAGTAAACTTCCCGACATTGTTAAGAGATTTTTACAATTATTTCTCAGAGTATTTAAGTGCTTGTTTTTTTGAGAATGGTAATGTTGTATTCCTCAGCATTGAGGATATGCTGGCTACCAACAAAATGATTTACATCTGAAAACAAACAAAAACCAAGGCAAGCTACAATAAAAGACTATAAAGATTTTACAAATTCTAAAATCTGTCCAGCATCCTCTATACCCTCCTCTTTGCACCAAAAATAGAAAGTCCTCATGCATTTCCACTTGATTTTCTGAACAGATTCAGCAGTATTCTCAAGACACCGCTTGTTTCTTTCTCTCTAAATAGACCATCATATACATGATGGGATCATGTTCCACCACTTTTTCTGACTTTTACTCCCCCCTCTTCTAATCCAGCAGCTAAGTAAATCAGCTGTGTGTTCTGGCATGGTCCATTTAGTTTGTGTCAGATCAAGAAACAAAGCCCACAGCTGAGAAGTGATTTTACAGTGTAGGAACAGATGACTATTGGTTTCATTGCATAAAGAGCACCATGAGCCTATCTGGAAACCTCTTCTTTGGAGCTTTTCATGAGTTAAGCAAGCCCTTCTGAATTCTGATCACCAGCCAGGAAAAGCATCTTACCTTAACTGGGACTTAGTTCTTCCAAATCTTTCCCCAGGGTCCATATACTCTCCCCGGTAGTTACTGCACTCTCCTACTGTAAAGCCTGCTGACTGAAAGTATTCCATCACTGTTGTGCTTCCATCTTATTGAGTCTGCTTCCAAGTTTGTTCCCTTGAAATCATCGAGATCTTGTAGCAAACCAGCCACTCTTCCTATTTTCCAATCATTCAAGTGTCTTCTAAAACTCAGATTCCATCCTCGGGGAGACCAAACTTCCTTCACCGTTGCTTTTGGGTTGGTGCTAAGGATGAAAAGATCAGGATAAGCAATCATCAGAGGTTCCGGACCAGTCCAGAGATCTTTCCAGAACTGAATCTTGTCGCCGATACCCACCTTGAAAAAAATATCTCTAGCCAGCTGGTTCCATAAGTTTCTAATTGCTCTCCAAACAGAGACACCATATGTATTGTTTACTGTATTGGAGCACCAATGACCATTCTGCCCATACTTGTTGACAATCGCTTCCCTCCACAGTGCTTGATCCTCCTTACCAAATCTCCAAAGCCACTTGGTTAATAGACATTTGTTTTGCAACCCAAGATTTCTGATACCAAGAGCCCCAGAACTTTTACTCAATTGAGCAGTTCCCCATTTAACTAGATGAATGCCTTTACCCTCTTTATTGCCTATCCATAGGAAATTCCTCCGTAACTTGTCTATTCTTTCTTCCACCTTGACAGGCATAGGGAATAAAGACATGACATAAGTTGGCAAAGAGTCTAACACTGAATTAATCAATATGGTTCTTCCTCCCAAAGACAAGTACTGAGCCTTTCAATTGGCTAGTTTTTTTTTTTTTTTTTTTTTTTTTTCTCTGTAATACTATCCCATATCACCAGTTCTTTGTGCTTATTTCCCAATGGCATACCAAGGTACACTGTTGGAAGTTTCTCCACTCTACATCCCAGAATGTTTGCCAATCTTTGTATTTGAGCCACATCTTTGATAGGATATATACAGGCACAACTTTTCTTCCAGTTTACTGCTAGTCCTGAAACTGCCTCATAAACCACCAGAAGAACCCTGATAACCTTGATTTGTTCTTCCTTTGCTTCACAGAAAATAACTGTCATCAACATACAGTAAATGACATCTGCATATCAACTCCTGAATGACTGCCTATTTTGAAGCCCTTAAGCAAGAAATTTTGAATGGACACTCTCATCATGCTATCAAATCCTTCCATGGCGAAAATAAATAAGAACGGAGATAGGGGATCTCCCTGTCTGAGCCCTCTCTCTGAGGGGAAAAAACCAGCAGGCTCTCCATTTACCAAAACGGAGAACCTGACAGTTTTAATACAGGCTCCCATCCATTTCAACCATCTCTCACCGAACCCCATCTGCTGAAGAGTATTGAGAAGGAAGTCCCAATTGACGTGGTTATAAGCCTTCTATATATCTAATTTACACATGATCCCGGGGCTGTCTCCTCTCAACCTAGTATCCACACACACACTGGCTATGAGGGCTGCATCCATGATCTGCCTGCCTTTGATGAAAGCCATTTGATGTTTGTTGACCAGCTTGTCAATCACTTTCTTCAGTCTTTCGGCCAACACTTTGGCTATTATCTTAGACAATTCCCTTATTAAACTTATAGGTCTGAAATCCTTAAGTTCATCTGCCCCTGCCTTTTTTGGTATGAGAGCAACATTGTAGCATTTAGACTCTTCTCAAAAACCTGATTCTCATAGAAATAACTGATGGTGCTTAGTATGTCTTCCTTAAGTAACTCCCAAAAATTCTGGTAGAAACTCATGGGAAAACCATCCGGACCCGGGGCCTTATCACTTGCACAAAGCTTGATTCCCTCCAGCACCTCCTCCTCCTCCTCAAATTGTCTTTGTAGCCTCTCTTTCTCCTCCATATTGATGTTACCAGATCCTTGTAGGTTGAGATATGGCCTCCATTGTTCTGTTTCTTCATATCGCTTCTGATAGAAACTAACAATTTCACTTTTTATCTCACTAGGATCAGTCACCACACCTCCTTCTGTTTCCAGCCTATCAATTGAATTAAATCTTTTATGAGCCGTGGCCATTCTATGGAAATACTTTGTGTTCTTGTCCCCTTGCTTAAGCCATTGTACCCTTGACCTTTGCCTCCATGCTATTTCTTCATTTCTGGATACCTCCTCATACTCTTTAGATTAATGAACTTTTTGCAATAATTCATCCTCAGAGAAAGGTCTTTGATCTTGAATTTCCCCCAGGGTAGCTGATCCAACACCTCTTCCTTTTTTTGCCTCCAATTAACCTTGTTTTCCAGTCCCCATTGTTTCAGCTTTTCTTTCGGTTATTTTTAACAATCATCACAGCTCCCTTCCTGTTGCTTCTCATAGTGTTTTTCACAATTCTTCTTGTTTTCTTATTATCTACTGTATAGATCCGATGAATAGAGTGCCTCAATAAATAGGTCAAATTTTTTGTGCTTCCAATTATCAAATACTAAAGGGTTTAAAGTAGTAAGGTTTGAGAAATTTAAGATTTTATTGAAGTTATTGGAACTTTGGGAGGAAATTAATTCATCTCTTTCTTTGTAAGTTGTATAAAGTCTCAAGATGTGAAACTATTTGTTGGTCAGTTTGTTGGTCGGTGGAACTATTTCTGTTCATTATGGTTACGTGTGTACTTGCCTGTATTTAGTTAGCATTCTACATTTAGTCTGTTAAAACTTAGACAGATCAGTTCTCTAACTTCTAGTTGTTTCTCTTTTTGGCCCAAAGAAATTGATAGAAAGGAAGCCCGAGTTAATGCTATGCGCTCTGCCATTCTCGAAACATTTCCTGATCCAAATAGGCGCTTATTACAGAGGTATATTCTTTTTGTAATATGCTGATATGTTGTGTATTTCTGTTTTTATCCTGTGTTTTTAGTTTTTGCTACAATCTTTGATGGGGGCGGTGATGTTTTTACTAAGTGAAAGTTGTTGATGATAGATAATGAATCTGTTTTGGCAATTGAATGCTTACACTCTCTTTGTTTTAGTGGAACAGTTGCAGAAAATATGTAATGCTCATTATCAAAAAAATAAAATAAAAATGTAATGCTGAATGGATCATCTGTAATTCCTCGACTTCTTGGCCAAAAATATCCTTGGAATACTTACTGATTTGTGAATGTCACAAGAAACAAAAAATTTATCTGGATATATCAGTATGGTTTGCTGGACAATTGTTTCTGCCTGTTGTCCATTAACTTTTTATTGAGACAGACTCTCTTTAATCTGGATTTTAAATTGATATGGTTTGCTGGGCAACGGTTTCAGCGCCCATCCATTAGTTTTTATTTAAACATATTAGTTTAATCATTGCCAAAATATCAAGAAGATAGATTGAAAAAAAAGGAGAAGGATCTACATTTCAGGCCCTCAATTTGCTTCCATATGTTAATTTGTGTGGGTAGACCAAAAACTTTCTTTCATTCAACAGTTCTGTGTGTAGCACCAAATTCATGTGGTGCACCATTGTAATGATTGATTAATTCTTTTCATTTATAGTGAACTTTATTTATCTGAAACTTAATTGGAGAAAGTGGCGATCTGAACGGAATTGAATTCTTGAGGAGCAGATGAAAGTAAGGAGTCAAAAGGCACAGTTTTAAATATTTTCATGAACAGCTTTCTGGAGGTTTATAAAATAATAAGTAGTCCGAATTATGATACAAAATAATAGGTCAAATTAAAGAAAGTACAATTGGTCATCTATGCATGCTTCAAAAAATTGAATAGGGATTGCAGTGTACTATTGTGAACTGACTGAGGAATCTCTATATTCTTCAAAAGAGATATTTGATGGTTATAGTTCATCTAGTTGACTATTATTAATGATTAATCTCAAAAGGACAAAGTTGATCTACTTGATCATCATGTTCTGTTTGTAGTTTTGCCTGTTATTGATGGTAGAAAATTAATCACCCAGAACAATTTGGCCTGGAGTTGTACAACCATGTTGGTCGCTATGCAACTATAAACTTGCCCTTCCCCCTTTCTCCAAATGGTTTCTCCCATTCAATGCATCTTTTTACTGCCATGTTGTACGTCCATTTTGCAAACTTTTCAAGCAAGAATATTAGTTATGTTATGAGAGGAGACACTCTTTAAATCCTCTGTTTCCTAGTAATACACTTCAGATATGTACATTGTTTTAGTTTTCCTGTCTTAATTTGAGGAAGATGAATTTTGTAGGCTAATATAAATATTTTTTGTTTGTCTAATTAAAGGAAACCTATGTTTTGCCAACCTAACCTGTGAAGTTGCTAGTGTAGAATTCTGAAGATGATGTATACAATTTCTTCACATGAATCTGAAAATCGGATGACACCATCTGCTGTTGCTGCTTGTATGGCGCCATTACTTTTAAGGCCTCTTTTAGCTGGCGAATGTGAGTTGGAGGATGATTTTGACGTCAATGGTGATAATTCTGCTCAGCTTCTTGCTGCGGCTAATGCAGCCAATAATGCCCAGGCTATCATTACAACCCTTCTTGAGGAGTATGAGAATATTTTCGATGTAAGTTGTTCAATGCTTGATAAAAAGAAAAACAGTGAAAATCTAATACAGCCCTTCTCGAGGTCTATGATAATATTTCGATGTAAGTTGCTAAATCCTTGATGAAAAGAAAAAAAAGTGAATGTTTTAAGATTTTGTATCCTTGGAATCTTAAAGTTTGCTTTCGAGTGTGATTCTCTTTCATCTTTTTCCCTTGATTCACTTTTGTTGGTTTTAGCTTGGTCAATCCTACAACAATGTGTATCTGTAGTACTAGCCTGTCCTCTGCAGAATTTACATTGATGGACGTGCTTAGCTATTCGTTGTGTTTTCTTACAGGAAGATAATCTACATAGGTGCTCTATTTCAGCGGATTCTCAAATTGGACATAGTGGGAGTGAAGAATCATCAGATAATGAAAATATGGATTTGAAGGACAATGGTTATCATGATGCTGAAAATGATGTTGATCCAGATACCGATGAGGATTGTGATCGCATATTGAGTGGTAAATTAAGCGAAAGCAGTGGTTCCCCTGCCAGTGATCTTTATGATTATAAGGTTCTTTCTCTTGTTCCCTCTGTTCTCATGAGTAAAGGTTCTGTGTCTTCCCTTTGTCGTCTTCCCATTTTCCCTTTTAGTCTTATAGTCTTATGTTCCAAGCTTTTGAGAGGGTGGTGTACTCAAACCTTATCCCTACCTTGTGAAGGCAGAGAAGCTTTTTCCGAAAGACCTTCAGCTCAAGTAAAACAATTCAAAGCAGGTTTGAAAAGAAAATACAGCACTGAGGAGGTCATGTTGAAAATAATAGAGAAAAGAACATTAACAACAACAAATAGTACGATAATCGAAATAAAGGAAATATCAGTTGATAACAAAAATTGCAGAATAAGATAATAGAAGAGCAATAAAAATAGTACTGGTAAGGAAAACTAGACAACACTTTGACTACCTACCAATCTTCAACCCAAATTTCCGACCTCCATACCCTCCTATTTAGGGTCATATCCTCAGTAAACAGTAGGTGTGCCATATCTTGTCTAATCACCTCCCCAAAATGCTTCTTCGGACTACCTCTCCTCTCCTCACACCCACCATTGCCAACCTCTTCTGTTGGGGCATCTGTGCCTCTCCTCTTCACATGCCCAGACCATCTTAGCTTTGCTTCCCTCATCTTGGCAAACCACAGAGGCCAATCCCACCTTATCCCGAATATCTTCATTCCTAATCTTAGTAGATTAAGTGTCATTGTTCTAATCTTTCTGCAAAGTGAAGGCATGTTATAGGACTATTTATTAAATGACGCCAATCTGAACAAAATGTAGTGGCGGTTTGTCCACTATTTCTCCCTAGTCATGTATGCACGAAAACTTGCTCCACAATAAGTTGGCAGAAACTCAGAGAAAGTTACTTCAATATTTGTGTCATCTGGCCTTATAATTGTGAAATTTCTTAGATGGACTATGAGTAATTTAGATTCCCTCTAGCCTGTGTGCTAAGTTGTGCGAGTATTTATTTGGATTGCATTGATTTCTGCACAGGGGTTTGGAGGGAATGACTCAGATGTTGGATCTCCAAGAGATGGTTGTTTGCAAGGAGTGAAATTGAAACCAAAAGTGGACTCTCAGCCACTTGCAGGTTCTAATGTCCCATTGAATGAACAACTGGAAAGACGTGGAAATGACATAAATGCTTTCCACGAATTAGCTGTTACTGAGTCTCAGCGATCCATGGGTGAGATACTCTCATCTATGGATCCTGGACCACCCCTCGGGGTCCCTGGACCTGATTCAGGCATAGAGAGACAGAGTGGCAAGCTAACACCTTCAAACCAGAATGTCAAAAGGTCAACATTTTGGGGTAGAAGCAATGTGAGTGTTAGCATTTATTTGTGAACTTCATTTTTTGATGAATAGCTGATGTTCTTAGTGCAAAAGACGAGGCATTAATTCTGCGATTGCAATTGGAATGTTGATTTCTGTTACATAAAGATTCAAGTGGCAGGTGCCATTTACTCATGCTAGGATTAATGTGAAAAGTGCGCAGATTTTACTACACTATATCCTACAAAGTTTGAAGTTTGAACTGTTCATTTTGATGGAACTGGTGATTATGATATGTAAGATGGGTAGGCGTACCTGTATTCATTTCTTGCAGAACTATTTGTGACCACAGCTAAATGTGCTTCCTGATTGAGATGGGATTGCCATTCATAAACATTATTATACAACAACAACAAATAGGAAAAATTGTCTGCTTCCATGGATGTATTATGATAGCAGAATAAGGAATCTGATCCTCTGATGTTACTTTTGCACAGGGTAGAAGTACTCCGTCAACAGAATCAATTGATTCTTCTGGAGAGGAAGAGTAAGGCTTCTTTCTCTGTCCTTGCATTTAGAGAAACTTATTTTCGAGTTTTGGTTAATTGAAGTATGACTCCATCTTGATTGATGAAGAATTGTGAATGTGTGTCTCTATGGTACCAAAGTGGATTTTATTTTCTTTTCTATCTAGATGGTTTAATTATCAATAAATTGTATATCTTGTGTGTGGTCAAAATTGGGAGAAAGATGAGCTTCTGTGACGCGGGAGCAGTAGATTGGTCAACTAGTAACAAATGATGTTTCCTTTAACACTGGTGTAGCTGAATTTAGACCATTCTTTTGTCAACTAAGACTAGTAAAGGGAAGATACTAATAAATAGTCAAGTTCGGGGTGGGGGTGAGACGGGGTGATTACGACAATGCAAAGGTTTGGTGTGCACTGAATTCGGGGTGGGGGTGAGGCGGGGTGATTACGACAATGCAAAGGTTTGGTGTGCACTGAATAAAATATGCCAAGTTTAGGGAAGTTTTAGGGATTCTGCCTATCAAAAATTTATGATCTCTAATCTAATGAAACAAAAGGAGGGGGAAGGGGACATTATGCGATGGAGGGGGACATTGTGCGATTATATTCTTTTATTTGAAAGAGATGTTTGCGCAAATCTGCATCTTTACTTGTTGTATCGTATTATTTGACAATTGCTGCATTTTTTTGTCAGTGTCCCACTGCCACCTGATGTCAACCCCTCCTATTTTTGAAGAAATATTTTTGCAAATATGCATATTATACTTGTATCCTGCTAGCTGAAATTTCTGCATTGATATTTCAGTGACTCAATGCTCATTTATTTCTCTGTGCCTTTTGAATTATATTTTGTATTCTGTTGATTCATATCCTTCCTGTAATTCAACATGGAAAGAACAATGCTTCACGTAAGCTGGAGTGACACTAAATTTCTGTTTCAAAGCTTGTTTGTGCATTATAAACTTTAGAAGATTGCCGCTATGAATGAAATTTTTGGGCAAAGTACATTAGTTAGTTTAACCCTTGTTTCATCCTTTTATCATTCAAAATCTCTAAGATGGGCCTTTTTGACATGTCAACAGGCTTGCTATACAGAGACTTGAGATAACAAAAAATGACTTGCGTCATAGGATTGCGAAGGAGGTATAGATCTCAGTTTGTGTTCTATTTTGTAATTCATGATTTCATGCTCTCCTTTGCTCAGTACATTGAGTTTTAATTTGTGTTAGGCAAGAGGAAATGCTATTCTACAAGCCAGCCTGGAGAGACGAAAGCAAGCTTTGCACGAGCGTCGCTTGGCCCTTGAACAAGATGTACGAGAGTAATTAATCCCTGATAAGACCACAAAGTGTTGTTCATTTAAGCTAGTTTATTTATTGTTGGTTTCTATTTAATAATGTAGCAACTGCAAAACACAATTGCATTGCGTGATTCTTGATAACCTTTCCTTCTTTTCCTTTTTATATATGCATATCAATTGTAATTTTAAAAAAATCTTTTTTCCCATATTTTATGTGGTTAGTTGGCTTCTGTTGACTAATATCACTACCAATCATCCATTTCTTCTTTACATTGTCCAAGTTTTCATCTTTTAGTCACAAATGTAAATATAGCTGGTTTTGCTACTCTAGTGCGATTGCGATTCTTTTTAAAATGTGTTCTGCACTTTGTATGTTGAAGTTTATGCACTCGCAATCTCACAATTTTTATGGGAAAATATTAAGCCGCGTGTAACGTCTATGAAGGTGGCTAGACTACAAGAACAATTACAAGCTGAGAGAGACTTGAGAGCTGCACTGGAAGTTGGTTTGAGCATGTCTTCTGGACAGTTGTCAGGTTCTCGTGCAATGGATTCCAAGGTTGTAGTGATGATCTGGTAACTGTTGTCATTTTCCTTCCCGTTGATTTGCTCTATCTAATAGGTGTATTACTTTTATGAAGACTAGGGCTGAGCTTGAAGAAATAGCCCTTGCAGAAGCAGATGTGGCTAGATTAAAACAGAAGGTTGCTGAGTTGCACAATCAACTTAATCAGCAACGGCAGCATCATTATGGCTCATTAGCTGATGCATGTGATCGTTATCAAAATGGGCCGAACCATAATTCCCAGTTGTGAGTGTAATTTCAGTTTTTTTGTACTTTCTTAAGTGTCTTTGTTTCAATTTCAAGTGCTTTTTAGTGACTTGCAATAATTGAGAAGGCTATTGTTGTTTATATAACTGACTGGGAGAGAATTCCATTTTGATCATGGGCTATTGTTCCATTTTATCATGTCAACATGATTATCCTTACTATAAGACGAACTTTAAGTCCAGCACCAAGTGTTTGCCCATGCTAATGCTATCTTTTCTGTTCCTTGTTATAACCAGAAAACCACTTGAACCACTGCAACTGCTAGTGATGCTGCCAATAATTGATTGTCATGATAGGTCTTAGTAAAGCGGTAGGAGAAGGATAAGAAAAAGATTTTTTAGTGCATCGAAATAAAGAATCAATACACCCCACCCTCCCCAAACCCACTTGTGGGATCACACTGGGTATGTTGTTGTAGAAACAAAGAATCGGGACAATATTATTAAGATGTTTAACATAACTGTCTTACACGAAGCCCTATTTACGAAATACTTATTTTTCAATGTAGGACACGTAGTATAGTGTTATATATAATATCTAACAGTCCCTGAATGTGAAGATGTGTGATTGCGTAGATACTTGATTATTAGCTTCAATTCTAAATACTAACTTGTCTGCCTCAAGTACTGCAGTTTGACTTACTTGATATGATTCTATCGTAGTAATTTGGTCAAGAAGTGCTTTTTTGTAACTGACAAGTCGAAATAAGTTTTAGTGATGGTATGTAGTCCAGCGGTGGAAGTTGAGGGTTTTTGATTTTTAGATACTCAACACGCATTGAGTATGCCATAAACACAAGCAGACATATGTTTCTTCTAAAATGAACATTTATCTCTGCATTATTATTTCTTTATCTACTTGAAATATTCAAGCTTACTTATTTAGCAGCTGATTATCTTTATTTTCTTCTGTCTTTTTCTTTGGTTGTACTGCATTCATGTTAAGAGTACACAGGTGCACTGTCCCTTTCTAAAGGGAATGAGGGAAGTGATCCTAGTTAGAGCATTGCATGCACTTTCATATTTCGATTAAGTTTTTCCTATACTTACCAACTGTATTTTCATCTGTAGGAAATATTACCAGCAAGATTTTGACACGACACTCGCTTTCTGTAATCATGAAAGAAGACAAAGAAATGAGGTGATTTTGTCCTGTTGTATATATTGGGTTTATATAAGCATATAGGTGGTCATGCATTTTGTGTGAACGATTTTGGCCTTGCACACATTCTTCTCGAACTGTCTTGGTGATAAAATTCAAACTTGCAGCATCCTCTCTGGTTTTGGACATTCTCGGTCATGCTGTCAATGATGTGTTTTTGAGCTATTAAGTTGCATGTTACTGTACTTTTTTGTATTGCATACCCCTTAATGGCTTCTTTCTATTTCTCCTCTCCCTGTTATGCTGGTCTTTATTCCTTTTTAGTTCTACTGGGTGGTCAAGTGCCGTTGTCTGAATCTCAAGTCTCAAGACTGTTTTGTTTTAGTAGTCTGGGGTGGAGAGACTGCTACTTGGGAATAGATCTCTTTGCTCTTTATCTTGCTTTACTTTGTAGATAAGTGAGCTATCCCTTGATAATTTACAAGGTTAAATCTTTTAGCGCTAAACGTGGTGTCTATCAGAATAAAAAATGAAGGTGAATTTATGTAAATGAATGCATTCTTCAACCTCATCTATAGTTATTCGAGTCCCTGCCACTTCTGTATTCTTCTTTTTCCTTTGTAGAAGATGTATCTACTAGCTTTTCAATTGTTACGGTATATATTACTACTAAGTTGGATCAACTTCTTTCTATTTTCAATTTGCGTAATTCATGTCAAGAATAACATTTGGTTCTATTAATCATATCGAAGCTGAAAGAATATGGACTGGTACATTATCTGATCTCGAAAAGTTGAAAAAATATTAGCTAACATTCTCTCTGGTTTTCAGGCTTCTACTTAGATGACATATTCATCCTGGGATCATGCTTTACAATTTGTCTGAGATTTCAATTCTTTTTTTTTAATTTGGAATTTGCAGAAAACTGAAAGGGTTTTAAGATATTGAAACAGAGTTGTTAAGGCTGAATTCTACGGACGAGAAACTTGTGAATGTTTTTCTGACTAATTTCTTTACTCGTAAAAAGTGAATTAGATGCAAATTTTGTTTTTATGCTGGAAGTTGCGAGATCTTCTTTTATTTATAAAGAGAATTAAATGCAAACATTCCAGATTCTAGGTTGTGAGTTATAAATTGATTTGTAGATTCTATGTTTATAGTTTATAGAATTTTCTTTTATGGTGAACGTTCCAAAATGATGCAGGAATTGCTGGGTTCAGATTTGAGGAATATGAAAGGACAAGTACTGACATCTGCCTCTGGTATTAGGCAGCCTGCTCGGAAACAACTCCGAGAGACAAGTTTAAGTGATTCTAAGAGTACTGAAGCGTCAACCAGTCTGTCTGTGGGTGAATGCGGTGCTGTTGATTCTTCCCCCATGCATTCCACTTCGAAGACCACTGAGGTAACAGATGAAAACTTCATCTTTTTATTCTCACACAAATTCTCGCACGAGGGGGCACACAAAGGCTCCTAACTCATCAGCGCATGTGGATGACCCCACTCATGTAGAGATAATACATCACAATTTAGCTAGATCTTTTCTATAGGTGGTATAGGAGTCAGCTAGTGCGCACTTGACTCTACTGTTCCACAGGGTATCTGCTACCCTCACTAGTATAAGTACTGGGAAATTCTGTTCACCAAAACTTTGGCAGATGGGAAGAAATCACATAGCGTTTTCTCTCTTTTGGGATTTGGACCCTGGTTTCCAGTGGTTTACACCTTTAAGTGCCACATTAGCCAGATTTGGACCCTGGATTGCTTGTATCACTTTTCAATTTAGCCGCATGAGAATAGTAGAAATGTACCCAAAGAGTTAGCATTTCTTTTAAGATCAAGTTAGTACATTTGCTTAAATGGTGAGTCCGATTTATGGCTATTCAGAAGTTTAGTGTCATTTTGTATTGGCTTTTGACCATTACTTTAACAGGTGATGGATTATACACGACACCCTTCGGCTGCATCTTCTACTTTGGTCGAATTAACAACACGTCTTGACTTCTTCAAGGAAAGACGCTCTCAGCTGATGGAGCAACTCCATAACCTTGACCTAAACTATGGATCAACATCTCATCAACCTATGTACAAACCTTCATCTCCTCCATGGAACTGATTGCAAAAGGAAAGCTGCAACGCTCCCATCATTTGTATATCCTTATGTATTATAGCCTATAGGTTTCTCAAGTACTGTATACTTTGAGGTATCATTATGGTTCTCATCTTTGCCTTTTTTCTTTGATCGTGTTGTTATCTCTGTCTTGTTAGTGATCTCATTAATTCTGAAATTCACAGTGTTAACATAATAAATGTATATTATTGTGTTGTCTAGTAGACAAGGCACCTTGCCGCCTGCAGTCGGAAGATTTTCTTGTATATTTGATGTGAGGCATGTCATGTTATTTGGAACTTTGAAAATCAGATAATTGTGTCATATGTTCCTACTGTTAATTGGAAGAAATTGCCAAATAGACATTTCTCAGACTGCTCATTGAAACTCAGCTACTGTTTCAAGACTATTAGAGTCGCTCTTTAAATATGGAAATAGAATTTCTGGACAAACTTATCAGTAGCTAAAACTTCTACATGTGAAATTCTAGCATAGTCTGCTGGAATTTCGAAGTGGAATTCTCTTTGATTTGATCATCGTTACGTTTTGGTTCGTTATTCTGCCTTCTACATGTGAAATTCTAGCATAGTTGTTTCTATCCTGTGTTCGGCACCTGCATTGGAGTCCGACTAATCTGGATTCGTGCCGAGTAGGGTCCATTTGGGGGCAGCGCTCTCTACTAAAGATTTTTCCATATCCATGGCTCGAAATTGAGACCTCTGATTAAGGGATTAGCATCCCATGTACTGCACCGCATCCATTGGTGTGGTGTTTGTTATTCTGCCATTGCTTTGTTAGTGTTGTTTTAAGATATTATGGCATCAATTTGTGTCGTTTGAGAATGCAGGCTGTGAAGAAATCAAGTCTCTTCCACGTTTAATTAGCGTGACAACTCATTATTTTAACTATTTAGTTTTAGTGTATGTGTGTTCCACGTGTATTTTGCGTCTATCAATAAAAGAAAGTGTAATTGTATTACACTAGCGCAGTAGTTGTAAAGACTACTTTCATTCAAATAGTACTCTTTCAACTCTTCATCCTCAAAAGGCTTAAGTCGTCTTATAATAATTTCTCTGGATCGCACGTTTCGCCTAAATTTGATGGATTTTATATCACGACTCATCTCGATTCTCGCCTAGATTTTACACTCTTTGCATCTCGATTATTTATGGAAAAATTATATCATACCACTACTTAACTTACTAATAACTACTTAAAATTCCAACCCTTTTAAATAATTACCTAAATTCCTGATTTTACTTAAAAGTTTGAATACATCACAGAAGATTGTGATGTATCCGTGTAAACTTAAGCAATGTATCCGAAAAAATGTGATGTATTCATGTGGAATAAATCAGGGATTTTTAGTAATATTGGAAAAAATTGGGATAGGGAGTAATTAGCTCCAAAAGGATTGGGGTTTATGTTGTTTTTACATTATTTATCCATCATATGTGCTTAGACTTGGGCCTCACAATTTTGAATTGCTCCTTAAGAACTTGACTCAATTAATTTAGAGAGCTTGACCTTAGCTTTATGAACATATCTTCTACCAATACTCAATTTATTTTCTTATTTAACAACTTTATCTCTTCTAGACACATAGCTATGTAGGATAACAGGCCGAAAGAGTTAGGTCTTTTGGTAATAGAAGGTATATTACTAATTGATTCTTTGACCATTTTGCGTTCGAATCTAAACTTGGCGAGGCGTTTTTCACTTTCTCAACTTGAAATCTTTTGATTTAATATATGATCCCTAGCTCATTGTTAGGTTTCCTATGACCAAATAAAATAAGTGCATCACTCATGAATTATATCTCCCTTGTATGTATTTTACAGATTGTACTACAAAACCTACAATGAGTCAGTTTGTTATTAAACTACTTGAATGAGATTATATCATCTTGGATATTCACTTTTTTTTTCACTAAACAATTTAGGCTTGAGTGATAACCATTTTAGTGGAAATATTGAAGAGCTAAAATTTCAAAATATTGTTTGAAGTAGCTAGATCTAAAATAATATCAGCGGTAAAGTCCTATTTCAAAGTCACTCCTAAACTAGCAGCAGTTGAAGTTACTTCTTCCTTTCAAAATAATTTAAGTGGAAAAATTAATTCAACTATTTTCAATCTGGAAGAATTGAATGTGCTAGATTTTGAAAGTAATAATTTGAAAGGAATAATCCATAAGTGTTTAGATGAGATGAATGAAAACTTTTGGGATTTGGATTTAGAGGGTGTTTGGATGGGCTTAAAAGTAGGTCAAAATAGCTTTTAAGCCATTTTTAACTTTTTGGAGTGTTTGGCAACTCCAAAAACTGCTTAAAAAAAAGCTAAAATTTACTTTTTAAAAGCTAAAAGTCAAAAGTAACTGACCCCCAATTTTTTTATTTGAGATAAGTATTAAAAACACCCATAAATTTGACGCGAATTATTACTTTAGTCCCCGATTATTAACAGCCTTAAAAACACCCCTCTACTTGACTAAGTAAATTTAAAAACATCCCTCTTTTGCCATACGTGCGTATATGTGGAATTTTCTGCTGACGTGGCATATACATAGATATATCTAGTAAAAAAAAAATATTTAAAAAATTAAATGCTAAGAATTTAGCAATTAAAGAAGAGAAGAAGATTTTTTTTCTTTTAAAAAATGATTAATTTTGTTTTAAAAATAATTTTAAAAAAATTTAGTAGGGGATACTGGGTAGGGGATGAGATGAGGTAAGAAAAAAATTAATTTTTTTTAAAAGATAAAAAAAATTCTTCTTTTCTTCTTTAATTGCTAAATTCTTAGCATTTAATTTTTCAAATAATTATTTTGACTATATATATCAATGTGTATGCCATATCAACAGAAAATTTCACATATACGCATGCGTGACATAAGAGTGGTGTTTTTAAATTCACTTAGTCAAATAGAGGGATGTTTTTAAGACTGTCAATAGTACGAGGACTAAAGCAGTAATCTACACCAAGTTTAGGGGTGTTTTCAATACTTATCTCTTTTTATTTTTGGCTTATAAGCCATTATAGTTTGACCAAGTAAAAGACATTTCTGTCCCTTATAATTCTCACATATTCCAAAATTACCCTCATGCCCTAAAACATCTGTTCTCTTCTCTCTATTTTTGCGTGTCTCTCTCCAGTTTTGCATTTTTCTCTCCATTTTGTGTCTTTATTTTTTTTTTTAAGGGTCACTTTAAGGGTCACTAGCAATTTGATGTTTCCCCACCTGGTGGGAATACACTGGATATGATGATGATGACGACGACTAGCAATTTGATGTTTGTGAGGAATTGGGAAGAATATATTTTTTTGGGTAGTTTGTTTGACTGAAACAACAAATCTTAATGGGTCGCTAACAATTCAACTCCTTTTTTGGTGACTTTTGTTCAATTTTCACGAAGAAAAACGGAAAATCAAGAAATCTATTTAGCTGAAACAACAAATTTTACTCCTTTTTAAGTGTTTTTTTATTCAGTTTTCAGAAGAAAAAGCTCATAAAACTAAAATGGGTTAATGGGTGTGGCAAAATTCATAAAGAAAAACGAACCCATTTAGTTGAAACAACAAATTTTGCTCCTTTTTGGGTGTCATTTGTTCAATTTTGAGAAGAAAAAAGAAAAATGGAGTACAAGTGACAATGACGGTAAGTAGTTTATTCATTCATGGAATTTTTTTTTAAAAATAACTTTTATATATAATTATTACATAAGCACTCTCTTTAGTTCAAAATAAGTGAATTTTTGAGCTATTTTTCAATGTCCGAAATAAATGAATTGTTCATTCTTCAAGAGACATGTTGGAAATTTCTTCCAATTTTAGCCTTCATTTACACTTTCTAGGTTCTGAGTTTCAAGAGACTTAATTGACTTTATAGGTGTGCATACCAAAAATTCATTTATTTTGGACTAGAGGGAGTAGTTTATATTGAAACTGAATTAAAATATAAATTAATTTTAATTTGAATCATTTTAGAAATAAAAATCTAATAGTAATCAACTTTATATAATGTTAACAACTTTAAGGGTATTTCAGACATTTTGACAAAAAAGAAAGTGCTTAACAACACTTGTTTACCAAACACAACAACTTTTTTTCAGCTTCAACACTTTTATCCAAATAAGTAACTGCTTACTTTTAAAATAAGTTTCAGCACTTTCAAAAGCACTTTTAAAGTACTTTTTAAAAACTACTTTTTCAGCCTATCCAAACTGCTCTTAAGCAACAACAATCTTAGTGGGATAACTAATACAATGTTTAGTATTGGAAATAAACTCAACATATATCGTTAGCTTGCATGGGACTAATCTAGAGAGGAAAGTCTCACTATCTTTAAGTGTTTGTAATTTCTTGATCTAGGTAACAATGACATTGTTTGCAGCAAATTTTGATTCATGAAAAATAAATGAACCATAAATAAAATATGAAGAAACAAGAATATTTTATTGATAAATATGCGGGTACAATTCTGTTCCTCCCTTGATTCTTCTCTCTAGATTTTCTCCTTAATTCGAGGGCTGTTAGTAGCGTATTTTTCGAATTTAGGAAGATTTAGATTTGATCTCCATGAAAGGAGGATTTTCTAGATCTTCTTGATGTATTTGATTATCAAGAAGAGAGGGTTTGATCTCTTTGTGATGAGTTTATGGAATTTTGAGATGCCTCTTTAAGGGAACATGTTACCCTTTAAATAGGCATATTTAGAATTTAGGGTAGAGTAGCCTCCAATATAGGTTTAGGTTAAAGTACCCTCCAAGAACTCTAACATAAATTGAATTCGTCTTGTAGAATCCTACAAAATTTCAATGTCTACAGACATATTTCTAAAGTAGTTGGAGACTTACTTGATTTATTGATTTTAAGCTTGAGATCAAATAAGTTGTATGATCTCATCAAAAGAATAGACTTGAAGGTTGCAGGTCAAATATTATTGAAGATTTCATTGCACTTCATACGTTGAATTTATCTCATAATTGCTTGAAAGATCTTATACCAACATCATGCAACATTTATTTATATTTGAATCGTTAGACTCTGATTTAACAAGATTAGTGGAGGGATATTGCAATAGCTTGCAACCCTCAAATTACAGACAATCTTAAATCTCTCTCACAATCATCTTGTTCGATGCATTCCCAACTTGAAAATGCATCCAACAAGATGATTGTGAGAGAGATTTAAGATTGTCTGTAATTTGAGGGTTGCAAGTTATTGCGAAAAATAATTTGATACATTTGAAAAGAGTTCATACCAAGAGAATGATGAATTACACAGATTTTCACTCTCAAAAGATAGCGATGGTGTTGATGGGCTACCACAAGAGCAACTTCATTTGAGCATAATTAGGAGGAGATCCATCAATGATCAATTGACAGACAGTTCTCAAGAATTACAGTTGTAGACTTATTATTAAATTGTCTATAATATATATAATGCTATCAATTCGAAACTTTAGTTCTAAATTTAAGTTGTATATATTAAGAATATATTAAATAATAGATATATTATCAAAATTCCATCGTAAAATAAGCATAATTAGGTCAATCAAACGCAATAATATTTACAATGGATAGAATTAAAATATTTTTTTTTTGATTTATGAGGTAAGGCTAAAAATTAATCAATTCATTAGAATTTATTTTCTTATAAAAAAATTAAATGAGAAATGTTGAAAACTACAAGGAAAATTTATGCAATTAGTTGTCAATCATATCTTATTAGGATTGAAATATAACATTTTTTTAAATTTATGCAATTAGTTGTCAATCATATCTTATTAGGATTGAAATATAACATTTTTTTTAAAAACATTTGTGCACGTGGTTTGCACGTATGCCCCATTACAAATAAGTACACTTTTTTTTTTTTTTTTATATATATAATTAATAATAATTAAACTAACTATCTTGAAATCTGCCTCCAATCGAAGAGTTCTCCTATTCTATTATTTATTCCCGCCTGCTTTTTTTTCTTTTGTATGTTTGATAAGAAGTTATTAGTAGATATTCGCCTTTTTCTTCCTTCGATTGTATTTGAGTTTTAAAATAAAAGTTAAATACATCTAAGACTAGTTGATCGTGTGGACTTTATTAGAAGTGTTTGAAACTTCTTGATCTAGGTAATAATGAGTTGAATGACATATTTCCAAACTGGTTGGGAACCTTACTTGATTTGTTGATTTTATTCTTGAGATCAAATAAGTTGCATGATCCCATTAAGGAAATAGTTTTGAAGGTTGCATGTCAAATGTTATTGGAGATCTCATTGCATTTCATAGGTTGAACTTATCTCATGATTGCTTGAAAGATCTTATACCAACATCACTATAATATTTATATGTACTTGAGTCTTTGGACCTCTCATTTAACAAAATTGGTGGAAGGATACTACAACAACTTGTAACCTTCGCATTACTAACAATCTTAAATCTCTCTCACAATCATCTTATTGGCTGCATTCTCAAAAGAAAAACAATTTGATACTTTTGAGAAGAGTTCATATTAAGATAATGATGAATTATGCATATTTTTTACTCTCAAAAGATACTGGTGGTGTTAATGGAGTACCACAAGTGACAACTCTACATGAGCTAGATCAAGGAGGAATTTCTTCAATGATCTGTTGGGAGGTAGTTCTCATGGACTACAATTATGGACACGTTATTAAACTACCTGTAATATACATGATGTTGTCAACTCAAAACTAGAGCTATCAAAAAGGGTCAGTCCCGCCCCACCTTGCCCAAGCCTTACATGCCAAGGAATTTGATGGACTTGACCTTCACTTGAAAGGACTTTAAAATGGCCAATCCAACCCAACCCTAGAATGACCGCGGGCTAGCCTTTTATTTTTTTAATTTTTATCTTCTTTTCGATCTAAATTCAAACTTAAAATTCTGCCAATATTTTAACATGTCTAACAAGATTATATGAAAGTACATAACAATTATAATCATAACATACATTATATATATATGATTAATAGGCTCCAACATACAATCCCACAGCTAAAATATATATAACATCAAAAAAACAAAAAGATTTTCAAATCAAATATGGCAAACAATTATGTTGTTTCAATAATTTTAGATAAAAATCTAGCAAAAAGCATTAAAAGAAAAAATAATTATCTTTTTTGACAAATAAATAAGTAAAGGAAATTAAAAAAAGCGAACCTGTAAATTCGAATTAAATCATATTTTTGGCCCACGAGCTGACCCCAGCCCGGCCTCGATCAAGCCTCAAGGGCTAACTAGGGTTGGGCTTATAAGCCCCAGTTTTAAATGGGCTTGAAAAATCTTAAGCCAACCCTACCCTAGTAGCGGGTTGGGTTGGGTCAGACCCATGTTGACGGCTCTACTCAAAACTGATCCCAAACTTTAGTCCTAAAGTTAAGTTGTATGTATTAAGAATATATTGAATGATAGATATGCCATCAAAATTTTGGAGTCGGGGTCTTGAGTTGGAGTAGGGTCAGGGTCGGAAGTCAAGAATCAGGTTCGGGGTTAGGGCCGATTCCGAGTCAAAAGTTGAGGACTCGGGTCTGAGTTAAGATCATGAGTGGGGATCAGATCCCAGGTAAGGAGTCGAGACCTGATTTGAGATGAGATCGAGTCCTAAGTCGGGAGTCAAGACCCAATTTGAGATCAAGAATTAAGAGTCGGGGTCGAAATCGAGAGTTGAGAGTTAGGGTCGGAGATCAAGGTCGAGAACTATGGTCCGATCTCGAATTGAGAGTTGGGACTCGATTCAGGGTCAAGAGTGAGAGTCGGGGTTGGGGTTTAGAATTGGGGTCAGGAATGGGTCTCAGGTAGGGAGTAAGGACCCGTATCGGGAGTTGGGATCTGGATCGGGAGTTAAGATATAGATGGGGAGTTAGGGTTAGTGTCGGGAGTCGAGTTAAGTCGGGAGTTGTGGTTGGAACTGGGAGTTAGGTCCTTAGTTAGCATTCGAGATCTGAGTCGTGTCTCGAGTCAAGAGTTAGGATTAGGATTGAGAGCCAAATCTTGGGTCACAAGTCTCGGGTCAAAATTAGGGTTGGGAGTTGGGTTTAAGGGCAGGAGTAGGGGTTAGGTCCCGAGTCAGGAGTTTGTGACCCAGATCGAGATCGAGAGTCGAGTCCCAAATCGAGGTCGAAATTGAGAGTCGGGTCTCAGATTGAGTCGGGGTCGAGAAAAAAAATCATTTCTAAAGAAAATATTTTCTCAGGAAAATATTTTTCGTTCATAAAAAAACAACTTCTTGTATGTGTGGGCTTTTGGGGTGATGACCGTAAAGTGTATTGAAGTGTATGTGCGCGAATACAATATACTTTGTTTGCATGAATACAATGTATTTGTCTTAGCGCGGGAAAGTAATCGAATTTCGCTATATTTAAAATAAATTGTTGCTACATTTCATATAATACACAAACTATCATTATATTTGATAATTAGGGGCAAAATTATGGAGAAAAATGAGATTTATTGGTCACTTGTAATTCTAATAGAAGAAAATATTTTTTTCAAATCTTTTATGTGTATCAACGAAGATTCTTATATATAAAAATAAAGACCTCTTGTAAAAAAGATAAAATACTAAAAGAAAATAAGTTTATAAAAAGTTAAAAAATTATTTTTTCCTAAATTATAAGTAAATGAGATCTCTCCCCCCTTTACAAATTGAATAAAAGAAAATAACCATTTCTTAACTTATGCTACTCCATTTATGAAAAAAATTTCCTTAAAAAAGTCATTGTTTAGTGGGTACCCAGGGCCAGGTGTTAACCAACTAGAAGCTTCAAAATCTCATCTCCAGCATCACACCAACAAATTCCAACCAAAGAATCCTTAAAGAAAAGTCCCCTTTCCATTTCTTTATTTCTTTATTTCTTTATCTGTGTTGCGTGACACACACATGAACTGATTTTTATGCTAAGCAATGAAGAGTTTTAGGTACTTCTCTTTCTCTTTCTCTCAAGTTGACTGGTTCTTGTTTTCCTTACTTAACAATTTAGAACATCCTCTTTTGGGTGTTTTCTTTTTTATGACGGTGGTTTCCGGCCAGCTTTCGTGCACCTCGACTAATTCCTCTTTTGGGTATTTTAATTGTAAAGATTCTTGCTTTATGGTTTACTATTCAGTTTCACTGCAAATTCTGTATAGTATTTCTATTTTGGCATGTGGGTTTTGCTGATTTTTGATTGGCGGTGGGTAGTGGGGTGGTGGGGTGGGGAGGAGGAGAAGAGAAATGGGAAAAAGGAACTTGTTTTTTATTTTTTAACAATTTTACAACAATAATATACACAGTATAATCTCACAAGTGTATCTGGGAGGATAGTGTGTATGCAGACTATACGCCTACCATGAGAGATTGTTTCTGATAGAACCTCGGCTCAAGTAATTTAACAATTTTAAGATAATATAAATGTGGTTAAGGTGATTTTTGTGCTAATTAATGAAGATTTTTAGGTATTTTTGTCTCTCTCTCAAGTAGACTGGTTCTTGTTTTCCTTATTACTTAACAATTATAACATCTTCTTTTTGGGGAATTTTAATTGTAAAGATTCTTGCTTTATGGTTTACTATTCAGTTTCACCGGAAATTCTGTAAAGTATTCAACTTATATGGTTATTTTGGCATGTGGGGTTTACTGATTTTTGATTGGCGGTGAGAGGAGAAGAAGAGAAATGGGAAAAAGGAACTTTTTTTTTTTAACAATTTTACAACAACAACATATCCATTGTAATCCCACGAGTGGGGTCAGGGGAGGGTAGTCTGTATGTAGACTTTACACAATAAGGTAGAGAGACTATTTCTGATAGACTCTTGGCTCAAGTAATTTAAGAATTTTAGATAATAGAAAGAGACACCACACCCTCTGTTCCCACTTATTTCATTTGAATTATATTCTTTCAGTTTTGAATTTATTTACTTCTCAAATCATCTGTACATTATTCAGTAGGATGGATTTTTAGAAGGCCAAAAGTTCTACTATCTAATGAAATGGATATGTGGAAATTCCAAATGCATGTATTTAATAAAATACACTGAGAGAATCGCTAATAAGAAATGCAGTCCGTAACTAAATTAATTTTCGAATAGGTGACATACAAAGTTTTGAATTCTAGAGATATGTGACAATGTGGAATCTCTACATTTTTTTTGGAATGTATTATTCTTAATATCTTTACTTTTTGCTAGAAATGAACTTTTAAGTTATTTTTGATATATATTCGGATATTATTGAAGGATTAATCTTAAATTTAACGAGTTCATTTACGCCCGCGCGAAGCGCGGGTATATTGCCTAGTTTTAGATGATAGAAATACAAGAACGTAAAGACTCATATAGGCAGATTGTATTTTGCCCTGTACTAGGATTTTTGAGTTAAGTTTGTATCTTGGGGTGTGTTCGGTACGAAAGAAAATGTTTTCTTGGAAGATGTTTTTTAGGAAAATAAGGGAGTTTCTTACTTATTTTCTTGTGTTCGGTATGTATATAAAAAAGTATTATCCTAAAAGCATTTGTATATGATTTAGGCAAATACTGGGAGGTAATTTTAAAAAAGTAACAATAACAACATACCTAATGTAATTTCACAAGTGGGGTCTTGGGAGGGTAGTGTGTACGCAGACATTACGCCTGCACGGTAGAGAGGTTGTTTATGATAGATCCTTGGCTCAAGTAATTTAATATTTTTAGATAATAGAAATGCAAGAACATAGAGACCCATATAGACAAATTGTATTTGTCATATGCTAGGATCTTCAAACTAAGTTTGTATCTTGGGGTGTTTCTGTACGAAGGAAAATGTTTTCTAGGAAAATAAGTGGGTTTTTTACTGATTTTTTTGTGTTTGATATGTAAGAAAAATAATATTATCCTAAAAACATTTGTATATGATCTAAGACAAATACATCAACGTGAGTGTGGGGGTAGGGTGTGGGGTGGTGGGGATGGGTAGGGGTGAAGATGAGGTGTGATGAAGGGTGCTGAGGATACAATCAATGTGGAATACCACTTGTGGAACTTGTTTTTCATACTTCCATTAGGAAAGTCATTTTCCGTATTTTTAAGGAACTTATTTTCCTTGAGAAAATGTTTTTCAAAATTTTTGACCAACATGGAAAAATTGGAAAACATTTTATGGGGGTTTCATGGGTGTGGGGAGGGGAAGATATGAAATTCAGAAGGAAGCAAAATGAATTTTGATGTTTATTCATTTTCTGAAATAGTAAAATCTGTAGAAAATAGGACTGACAAACCCTTCAAGCGTATCTGTTTTTGGTCTAAGTAGTGTTCTTTTCCTCTTTCACTTTTCTAGGGAATAAAATACTTCCATTTGTACTTACCATCCATTTTTCAACATTTGGTAGCCGAAACCAACCCGTAAAGCGGTAAATGCTCCCAGCTGAAGGTGACTTCATTCCCATATTCGAACTCGAGACTTCTAGTTAAGAGAGGAGGGAACCACCCCTTCCTTCAGTAGGTATTTTGCATCTACTACCACATCTGCAACTGTGCAGAACCACCTCCAACCTTGATACGTATGCATGTCTTGACTATCATATGAACTCGGCAATGATCTCTTGGGGCATCTTTTCTTACATGATGCATATTAATCTATATACTACTTAGCTGAAATCCATGTAAAACATGGAATATGAGAGATGTTTTAGGCGATCATGTTAGAGGAAGGGTTAAAACTTTTTTTTTTTTTTTCTTTTTGATAAGGTAAGTGTATTTCATTCATAAACAAGGCCAAGTTGGCCATATACAAAGGAAAATATCAAAAGGTAAAGAATCTACAAAATCGGATTCTCTACAAAGTCCACCCATTCTTCTATACAACTAGGGATTTTATGGGTACACCAAAAGAAAATAAGAGACCAGAGACTAGTCCTCACTTGAGAAAAACTCGACTCCACCCCCTCAAAAGCTCTCCTCTTTCTCTCATTCCAAATAACCCACATCAACGCAAGAGGGACCAAATTCCATGCCTTGCGCATTCTCCTCCTTTTCCCGCTTTTCCAACAAAATATTAATTCTTTCACAAATTTTGGCATAACCCAAGAAACTTTGAACCACCGAAGCATATCCCACCATAATCTCATGGTAAAGGCACAATGTATGAGAAGATGATCCACTTCTTCCCCTATCTCCTTGCACATGAAACACCAGCTGACACAAACAACCTTATGCTTTCTAAGATTTTTCGCCGTCAAAATCACCCCTCTAGTTGCTAGCCAAGAGAAAAAACACACCTTCCTCGGCACCAGCGCTATCCAAATTGCATCACATGGAAACACAAATTCTTCTCTAATTAGGAGTTTCTCATAGAAAGATTTAACAGAGAAACTCCATTGTTCCTCAAACCCCACCACGAAGCATCAGGATCATTCACCGAATTGACTTGCCTATGAAGGATGACCATCAACCTTTGGAGCTCGGTCACCTCCCAATCATGGAAATGCCTTCTAAATCTCAAATCCCAAAAAGTCTCGCCACCCTGTATCTCCCTAATTTGTTAGACCGACATGTTTTTTTGGCATGACATTCTATACAGAATGTGGAAATCATCTTTCAATAAGCTATCACCACACCACCTATGCCCCTAAAAATTAACTCTCTTCCCATTTCCAACCTTGAATGAGATATTTCTGTTGAAATCATCCCATCCCTTCATTATATTCCTCCACAAACCGCACCCAAAAGGCATAGTGACAACCCTAGTTCTCCATCCCCCTTTCATTACCCCGTATTTATCAACTATCACCCTTCTCCAAAAAGCTTGTACCTCCATCTCGAAACGCCAAAGCCATTTGCCAACAAAGCTTTGTTAAAAACAGCCAAATCTTTAATTTCTAGACCTCCCCATTTTTTAGGAGATGTGACAGTCTTCTAATGCACCAAGTGAAACTTCTTTGCTCCATCCGCGCCATCCCAAAGAAAATTCCTCTGCAACCTCTCCAATTTTCCTATGACTGAAGTTGGAGCTTGAAGCAAAGACATGAAATAAGTGGGTATGCTCGATAAAATGCTCTTAATAAGAACCTCCTTTCCTCCTTTGGACAAGTATCTTTTTTGCGACCCTGTTAATCTCTTCTCAACTCTCTGAAGAACCAGATTCTAAGTCACAACATCCTTGTTCGAAGTCCCCAGCGGTAGTCCAAGATAGGTAGTCGGAAGAGCCCCCACCCTGCAATTCAATACCTGATCGAGCATCCCAATATCAGCCACCTCCCCAACTGGAAAATCTCACACTTAGGTTAATTTTAAGGCCTGACACCACCTGAAACCAAGTAATCACTTGGCCTAAATGATCCAATTGGTTCATATCAGCATCAAAACAAACCAAAGTATCATCTGCAAACAATAAGTGGGAAACCGAGACTGTCCCAACACCCCCAATTGCTGCATTAACCTTTAAAAAACCTCCCATGACAGCATTGTCCATCGTCCTACTCAAAGCTTCCATAACTAGGATGAACAGGCTCGGAGATAAAGGATCCCCTTGTCTCAAACCCCTAGAACTCCCAAAAAAACCCGCATGGATTGCCGTTTACTAACACTGAAAATCTCATTGAAGAAATGCAGAATCTGATCCATTTTCTCCATTTTTTCCCAATCCCATCCGAGTCATGATGAAATCTAGGAAACTCCAGCTCACATGATCGTAGGCCTTCTCAAGATCAAGCTTGCACAACACACCTGACACTCCTTGCTTTCTCCTCGAATCTACCACTTCATTTGCCACCAAAGGTGCATCTAAAATCTGTCTACCCTCCACAAAAGCATTTTGCAAAGTAGATACAGTCTCATCCAACACCTTCTTAAGTCTTATGGAAAGCACCTTAGAAATGATACAGTCTCATCCGACACCTTCTTAAGTCTTATGGAAAGCACCTTAGAAATGATCTTATAAATGCTTCCCACTAGACTAATAGGTCTATAATCCTTCATACACGAAGCTCCCTGTTATATCATCATTTTTCACAATCAACCTTCTATGTGAGTTTCTCAAAGTATAGCCAGTTCCAACGTAGATAAAAATGAGGATTGCGGTACTAGTATAAAAATAATCTAATTGTGATGATCCTCTAAATGCGCCCACCTAAGCATCAGTGTGGAATGGATATGGAGGATTTATTTTCCTCTAAGCAGAGTGGATATGGAGTATATATATTCCTATCCCTAGTAATTTTGGATTAAGAGTAGTTGATTGTCTAATCATTTTACATGGCATAAGTATGTTTCTTTTCTTTTTTTCCGAATAGCCAAGAGAACTGTTGTACCTAGACTAGAAGCTCGATGGATAATTAGTCTTTCCCTTTACCATTTTCCACTTAAATACCATGAACCAGGCAGGATTTAAGACGTGCTCGTGCTATACGATCATGTTATTGAATCAAATCCCTGGGGCTAACCAAAAGTAAGTTCTTAAGAAGTTTAAAGTCTTAACCATAGTTAAGGCGTCATTCTCATAGCAATAACTCTAATATTTCTCAATGTCGCTGAAAATGCATCTACCATACGGAGATGGTAATGTAAAGGCCTGCAAAAGTCTGATGGAAACGTAAATTGGTCGGTGTGTCCCGGCTTAAACTTATTGGCTTTACTCTCATGTTCTTTGCTATACACCTCGTCACTTATTCTATAGGATAACCACTTCAAAATTTATCTTTTTAGCTTCCTACTTTCCTGTCCGACGGAATTACGTAGTTGGTGTCCCCTTTTTAGTATTCTTCATCACTGAAGAATCTCTCTGGGAGACAAGTTTTGGAGACTCACCAAGGACCAAGTACTGGGCATCTTACCTTACAATGTTCAATTGACATTCATTAGTGTCACAAATGAGGTGTTTTAATAACCATTCATTGATTTTCTCAATAAGATTGTATCCCTTTCTCCACGAAGATGCTGTTTTTAAATATGTGTGAGATCTGCGATACATACTCCCACTGTCCCACATCTGTGTTTAAACTTTCATAGACTAATATTTCTCATTACTTTACCTAAAAAAATAACTTAAGCAAAACCTCCTTCTCTTGGAAGCTGTAATCCACTTTTCAAGGTGGTTATTCAAGCTACACCTAGGTCCCTCCTCCCCATACAGGCCTTGTTTATCCCTTTTGACTGGTTAGTGGTTTCCAATGAATTAGGTGGTATTTGGACTCATTTCTGATCTCCCAATTTTGTGCACTTTCTTCTTCCAAAGAAATTGATATTTAAAACAGTTGTATTCTGTTCAGTTTCAAAAAAAAAACACAGTTGTATTCTGTTCTGCATGAAGGTATATTTAGAAATGTAGGCCATGTCAGTAGCCTTTTAGTTTCGGAATTATTTTTTGTGGTGACATTTTGAAGAATATGAAATAATTTTGGTTGAAAAGTAAAGGTTTAGAAATTGTACAGTTGGAAAGGAATGTGAAAGATAGAAGAAAGCATGAAGTGAACGAACTATTGCTAGGCTGGAATTTGGGAACAGGGAAAAAAAAGGGAGGAGTATGTGGTATTGCTTATTTTTGTGCAACTCGAGGGAAAGGAACAGAAGAATGTTTCAAGAATCTTGTATGAAGTATGAACATAACAACCTTAATTGTACAGATGTTGTTTTATAGGCTTGTACTGTTTCTTTGAGTTCTAACTTCTAATGAAGCTTGTATGACCACACATCTGTTTATTAATCTTTTCTGTCTAGACCTTACTTGCATAAAAGTTGTTCTACAGGCTCGTACTCTTTCCTTGAGTTCTAATGAAGCTTGTATGACCATACATCAGTTTATTAACCTTTTCTGTCTACATTTTTTTGAGGGATCAAATGAAAACATGCGGTGAGTTTTAACTTTTGCTGGTTGTTTGGAGGAGCTTGAAGCTGTTGAGAAACTGCACTTTACAGTCTTTTCATTGTCCATGTACAGGGTTTCCACCCCTTTGTTGCTGTTTAACAAGCTCCTTTGCAGTCTTAAAAGAAAGGGAAAGCATGAACATTTCTTCAACTAACTCTCTACTCGAACCAATGTTTCTTGGACAGTTGGACTCTCCAAAAATCTTCCCACACCCGTGTCAGATCCTCCGAAAATGCACTACTTTTGAAGGATCCTATGCACACCCGTTGACATTTTCAAAGAGTCCGAGCAACATAGACTCGAACAGCTCTATACTCTCAGTAGCTAGTATTTTATTGCAACTGCAAAGCTACTAGTAGTTGTGTGATTCCAGCAACTAATCGTTTAGTATGACTGACAGCTTGTGGAATTGTCTTGGTATATTGGTGAATGCCTCAGGGTTGCTATTCTACATATCAGTCATATAATATATCATTAGTTGAATCTCTATTGTGAAATTGCTCGTGTATTAATGAACAAATGATTCAGTTGGATTACTGGATGCATAATTTGGCTAAAGGGTTATTTGGTTAGCTTGAATATATAGTCAACTATAGAACATTGGTTCTCATCCCCAAATTCCGTGACTTGAGCATGAGCCATAGAGTGAGGATTACACTGTATATGTGCTGTGTGCAAGTGCTGTTAGAGTGCGATTTTAATGCACACAATATAGATAAATAGTCTACAATGAAATGGACAGTACTAGTCTAGTAGATACCTAACTTTTGACTTTTAGAATTTCCTTGGTCAATACTACTACAGCAACAACATACCTAGTAGATTCCCAAAAGTGTGTGTGGGGGTGGGGTGGGGTGGGGTGTACGCAGACCATACCCTACCCTTGTGAGGTAGAGAGGTGGTTTTCAATAGGCCCTCAGCTCAAGAAAATAGTTTTTCAGTAAATGGTTTGAAAGAGGAGCAAGAGTGGAAAGCTAAGATGGAGATATTGAAGAAAGAAAAGTATTGACAGTACAAATATTAAGGATAACCAAAGTGAAAGGAACAACAATAGTAAAAAATCGAAGCGTAAGAGTAATAAATATGTAGATAGGCTACTAAGATATTGTGGAGGAAAAGATGGATAGAAGTATACTTAAGAGTCAATTGGGAGCGGTGGGGAAATTTTCATAATGTGGTATGGAAGGGTTTGGGAAGGTGACCTCATTGAGGTGGGGAATCAGAGTATTACCACTCTGCTACTCTGCAAGAAGAGGGCGAATGTTGTATTACTAAAAAGTGACAGTCTTCCCGCTCCAACTAAAGAGAGAGAAGACGACGACAACAACATACCCAGTGTAGTCCCACAAGAAAGAAAAAAACAACGCTCTTTTCCATATGAACGGGAACAACCTTCTCCCTTCTTTTTTTTTTTTTTTTGGTTAAAAATATATTTTCTTCTAGTTTGTTATTGTAGCTGGTAAATAGAAACCAGGTCCACTCTTATTGAAAATTGTAAATGGAAATTATTGCTGCCTTTGATGCAACTATGTGTGGATATAGGTCCTCTGATCTTACAAGTTCTGGTGGCTGAAGTTGCGTATCGGCAGTGTCTTCCATAATCTAGCAATGGATTTTTCATTTTTCAGTAATTTCCTGTGGTTCAAACCCCATTCTGCAAATGATATGGCATCAACAGTTGTATCAACTAGTACTCTAATGAAAACACCTAAAGAACAGACTCAGTTTGATGTCAAGTTTTGGAAGTGGACCGTGTTTTCATTTGTTCCTTGGGCTAAAGGAGCTGAGGGTAATATTCAGATGCCAACAACTGTGAACAAGAAGCTGAAAAGGCGCAGGCAATCTCGTGAAAGTGGAGACTCTCTAGCTCGCACATCAACCATACGCTTTAGACCATATGTTTCTAAAGTTCCATGGCATACAGGTCCAAGAGCTTTTCTTTCTCAGTTTTTCCCTCGATATGGTCATTACTGTGGACCAAACTGGTCAAGTGGGAAAGATGGAGGGTCACCAATTTGGGACAGAAGACCGATTGATTGGTTGGATTTTTGCTGCTATTGTCACGACATGGGCTATGATTCTCACAATCAGGCTGAGCTTCTCAAGGCAGACCTTGCATTCCTCGAGTGCTTGGAGAAGCCAAACATGAGTACGCGAGGAGATCCTCATGTAGCTCTGCTTTACAAGACTATGTGCATATCAGGTGCAAAGAATTGTTTCGTTGAAATAATTCTGTGTTCAAGTTGTACTCCACTATTGATGACTGATTTGGCGACACCATTTGTTTTAAATGCAGGCCTCAGGAGCATATTGATACCTTACCGACAACAACTTGTTAGCTTACAATCTAAGCAGTTATCTTTTGGATTTGGATGGCTTAGCGGTATCATGGAACCTGCAAAATTCTTGAAAGACCGTTTCGTATGGTTACAGAAGTAGGCATGTGAACAATCACACGCACTCCTATTCATTATGAAAACAGAAGCAGCTGCAATCTGCATTTTTGAAAGGTGAAGATTGTGTAGCCTTTTCCATAATGTCAGAGATAAGATAGCTGTATATGACATTGGAAATGAAAGAAACTCCATTATGATACAATTAGTTGTGTAGCTACTCCAGTGCTTGTACATTATTCTCAATTGACTAGTGCATCAAGTGTAAATTGTTTGCAATTTTATAGTAATGGATGTTTGGAGCTAGGGTATGGTTTGAAAAAATGACTCTTGGGACAACCAAATGATATAGTTTTATTGACAGTATGGACACTCTTGCATTGTGGTGTTTGTGTGCAACTGTTATGTTACTGTTCTTTCTGAGCTTTCACTATACCCCTGCTTGACAATGCTCAGGTGGTAAGTATCCTTCACCTTCAACAAGAAGGTTGTCAGTTTGAGTCATCAAGAGAGTAAAAAGGAGGAAGCTTGTGGGCGAGGGTAAAAAAAATTGTCTCAGTGTAAATGTCAATTTAATCTCTCCTGGCACTAGAATTACATTCGATTTTGTGTCATTAGTATGTTCGATTTGATTTTTTATGTTCAACGACTTCACGAGTCTTATAGATCTGTATGATTAAGATATGTAACAAAATTTTATTATCATTAAGATGTTTATTTAATGATTTCTACAAAAAAGGTAGTTCACCAATTCTATCCATTCACCGTTATCGCCATAGTTTGTCATCATTAGCTATTGTTACTGTTGTCCCCCATTATCAACTACGTGTAACCACCCGACCACCATTCTCTGCACAATCACCATGTCAATCACTTCAATTAGTTGTCATTATTGCTAACCACAATTTACAATCATCATCAGTTACCACCATTATCACACAATCATCAGTCATCATGTTATATTCAGTCTCCATTATTATTATCGACACTATCATCCACCACAACTATCAACCGCTACTTCTAACTACAACCATCAAACTCTATTGTCAACCATTATCAGCACAGCTATTACCCCCACCCAGTGTCTTAAAAGGCGGGGGCGTGAGACGAGGCGTTTTACATAGCACCGAGCGAGGCGTAAGTCCCGTGACATGATGCGTAAGTCCTAAGGATCTACGGGGCTTATATCTCATGTATCTTTATTTTTATAATTTGATTATTAAAAATATAAGTAACAACAAAATTTTCAATGATTTTACAAATAATTTCTTAAAATATATGACTATTATACTATGCAATTTACCTCCCTAAAAGAAATAATCAATAAACTATTAATATTATAATTAAAACATAAACTCTTTCATGAATAAAAATAAAATACTTTCAAATAACAAAATAAAATATGATAATTTTGAAATATAGGACAAAAACATAACGATCAATGACAAGTGTATATGTAAAATTCGGATATGTATTTTAAACAAAAATGTTAAGTCATATTCACCCTCACGACGTTCTCAATTAGTACATAAGCTAGTTACTTTTAATTTTCTTATTTCAACAAATGAAAAAAACTACTTAACATCATTTAATTAGTAGAGAATTATGAGTATCAACAATGTTGACTAAGGAATTTGACACAATTTGTGTAAGAACTATTAGGCGAGTCCCAGATATTGGGCGTTAGGCGTATTCAGGACGTACAGTCAGGCGCTTAGAACGTAAGCCTCATAGAACTAAGTCCCACACATGAGCCCCGAGACGTTTTGCCAATGCCCCGACCCGGGGCGAGTCCTAAGACGAGTCCGGACTCTGCCTTTTAAAACACTGCCCCCACCCTACCATTTGTGAACATCATCCCCAATTGGCTTCAACCACCACCACCAATCCACCATATAATTGTTAAAAATATTTTCTTGATGTATAATATTAAATTATTTTATATTTATCAGTTTTTAAGTAAGATAAATTTTATATATTCAGGTGGTAAAAAAATAACAATCTTAATTATTTAGTATTCAGATCTTAATACAATATCTTAGCAATTTAGATGTGTATTTAAATTTAGACATTTAAATCTTAGTGCACATTCTAATATTTAAATATATGTTATGATTCAAGCGTCTTATCTTATACGTGAGATACCATGAGTATTTAGAGAGGAAAATAATATTTCTTTGACTACAATATAGTTGTATTTTCCTAAGTGTTTTAATTATAATAAGTTCTGAATTATTACAAATTTTGTTGTGTAGTTCTTGATAATTATAATAAGTTCTGAATTATTATAATTTTTTGTTTTTTGTTTTTTGGAGTAGTTCTTGAGTTGACTATGTAAATCTTGTTAAAGAAATATGATTTTGCAGCCTAAATTACCCTTCAAGTATAGGAAATGATACAAAGATACCATCCTTCCATCTTTGGGCTTTAAAATCTCCTTCTTGTTCGCCTATATGGTCCTACTTTGTTTTTTCCTTTTACATACCCTTTGAGAAAAATGATTAGAACTTTCATTCAATACGTGGCAGCATTTCATTGATTGAAAATTTAATCAACCAAAAACCTATTAACCCACAAACCAAACCCGGATCCCACTTAAAATTTACCCAACCCAGCTTAAAATCCGACCCAAATCTTAATAACTAAAGAGGCAAACCCTTCTAAACCGAGAGGATGAATTGCTTGATTTTAATTTTCCTGTTTACCTTTCTCAAAACTTGATTTACATAATCATATCTTGATATATTTTCCTTCTATAAATGTTAGCCAAAAGCAAGGATAAAATAAAAATGGAAATTAATTATTTTCAAATTTAAAAGTGGGTGATTCGTTTTTGAACAAGCTAAAAAATAATGATTATTATATAAATTGAAAGGATGAGAATATATTATATATATGCTTCTCGTTTCAAGTTGATGTAGATGTTCACTTCAAAGAAGAATAATTGATAATAGGTAGCCCCCACTATAGCCAATGTAGATTATTGTATAAAAACAAAAATGGAAAGTGCAAGAGAGAATGAGAGTTGGTGTTTTCTCTCATGGTCATTTGGCTCGTGAGATAAGAAAATTTAAAATTAAGTATGAAATTAAATTTATAAATTTAATTAAAAATATAAATTTGTATGCGAACCAAATTAAACGATCCCTTAGATATCTTTTGTGTCGTTTGATGGCTAGAACCATTCAATAGTCCATTTGATAAATTAAAATAATGAGAAACTACAGGACAACTATACATAGTTTATAATGTAGTCAAGCACGATTTATTATGAAATTGAAGAGACGGGAGAAAAAATCAAATAGAGAATGGACAAAATTTATTGCATTGATATTACATTATTTTTTGTATTAAAAATGAAAGACTACTTCACTACTTATGAAGAATTAAAGAGAATAAAATAATTAAAAGGAAATTAATATGTTAGTCTGTAGTCTCCTTATTAGATACTAAATTAAAAGAAAATTAAATATTCTGTAATTTATGTAAATTTGAGACTTCAAAAGAAAACAAATATTCTAGTATACTATTAGACTAAAAAATAAGAAGGTAAATATTCAAACAAAAATAAAATAATGTCTAATATATGTATTAGATTCTTTAATACATCCTATTAAACAAAAATGGATACCAAAGAAGAAGGGGGATTGGAGTGCAATGGCCATGGAGCAGTATGAAATGGACAATCATTCCTAAACATAACTTCATATGCTGGATACGAGAAAATACATTAAGTCACTACTAAATTTGTAGTAAATTTGCAAGCAGATACTTAAAGTTTGCGAGTGTCCTATTATTCCATGAAATCAATTCCAACCACAACAAATAAATCACTTTGACCAATTTCTAGAGCAAGTGTAAGGACACGGATGAGGGGAGCGTGAATGAGTCAAAATTCACCCCCGAATCAATATAAAATTACCACATGGCATTACCTATTTGAGAATTCTCTTCTTCTCTCTAAACCTCCATTGATAGCCCCAAAACCTCCATTGATAAGAGGGATTTAGATGTAAATTTTTTTCGTAATAAAACGAAAAAACAACTCGTCATCTCCAAACAAGAAGAAAGAAAAAATTTCAGAGTTTCCTTTACAATCTACAAATTTAAGTAAAATTAGTGGTGTATTTATTGTACATCTGCTGCCGACGAAAGAAAATTTTTCAAATAGATTTTTCAGCCATAATTGTGTTTGCATAATTTTAGGGAGATACTGATAGACCAAATATAATAATAATAGCATAAATGGTGGTTCAATTTCTGAAATAGTGAAGACGGATAGGAGAGCACTGGAAGAAGGAGAGGGTGGAAAACGGCCTTCTCTCTCTCTCTTTTTTTTTTAGTTATAAAAGGAGGGGTGGAAAGCTTTTTATTTATTTATTTATAAAAAAATTACTCCCTTCGTTTAAAATGGTGAGTGAAAATCATTCTCTTACTCAAAACTAGGATTTATCGAAAAAGGGTGTATTTATATTAGTTAAAAATTATTTATGGGAGTCATAAGACCCCCACAAACTTTAAATGTTTATTTATAAATTCAGGATAATTTTAGTAATGACTTAATGCATTTTCTCGCTGGATAACTATGCATGGGAGACTGTTATCTAGGGACAGACATGCAAGAATGGGTGTGACTCATGATAAAACACATGCATATTATGTGGAAGCTACCTAGAAATTACAAATCACTGAAGGGTTGTTTGGTAACTGATCAAAATTATACATGTATTAGTAATATATAAACTAGTTATGAAATTTTTTATATATTATTGTATTTAGATATTAGTTAGGTAGGGTTTAGTCATTCATGTATTACTTATTCCATATTCTTCTATCATACATAAAATTATACATAGATTTCCTCATAACTTATACATGTATATTAGTTATACGAGTTTCTAAATTGCAAATCAAATATCATATTAATTTTATACATAATCCTAAGTACTAGCTACCAAACATAATACTATTTACTTATGTGAAATCTAATACATAAATAATATTCCTCCTAACCAAACACGATCCCTAATTCTTTGAATGTGTGTTTGCTATAACATGCTTAAAGAAATTGTTGGAATATGTATGACATGTAAGGTGACTAACCACAGCTCGAACTCAAAGGGATGTGGAGTACGTAGGATTGCAAGAAGTCATAATAAATTTATAGTTTAAAATATTTAAAAGACATATGAAAAAAATAACGGTAATAAAAAAAATTCTTTTGAATCTCAACATCTAAAAAATATCATATAAATTAAAACGAAGGAAGTAATATGTTTCCTTGCGTATGTGGAAAAAGGGTTATGGACGACACCTGCCTTTGCTTCTTCCCTCGGTGATGAGAGAACATTTATAGTGACTAGTCATTGTGAAAATTGAGGGTAAATACTGATTTATATGGTTATTATTCAAATATAGTCACTCAAGTTATTCTAATCATAAAATTACTATAGCTAAAAACCTAAATGGATATTTTCATACACCTTCTCTCAAATTTGACTTCTTAATAAATACCAACCTTCCATATATTCGTCTGGTCAAACTTAATTTTAAAATCAGTTTATTTTGAAAAAAGTATTTTTGGTGAGAAATAGTTTGTGTTGGATATAAATTTAAAAATATTTTTGAGCAGCAATTAATATTTGATCAAACTTTAAGAAGTGCTTCTAAAAGTCTGTTTGGCCAAATTATGAAAATCAACTTATTTTATTTGAAAAGCTTGGTCAACCACCCAACCTTTTTAAAATAAGCGTACTTTTCACAAACGTAAATTTTTTTAAAAAAAATACCTTCAAAGAATAACTATTTTTTAAACTCACGCTACTCTCAAAAATACTTATTTCTCCCAAAAACATGACGAAGCACCTATTTTATTTTTTTTAAAAACACAAACATTTTTAATTTCCCCAAAATTTAGCCAAACAACTACTATATATCTACTTATTTAAATATATGGTGCCCGTCAAATGAACTTCACAATTTTAGGTTACAGAAGTAATCGTATTTTTAATCCTTTAATTATTAGATAGATGTTCAAATTAAAACGTGAAAAATGCTATTTCTCCCATCGGTGGTGAGATGCAAGCAATAGCAACCTCCATATAATCCTCGATGTCAAATAACATTATATTACTCAAAAAAAGAATGACATCAAGTGCACTGCACAATGATTGATGCTAATATTATTAGATTTCAGTTGCTATTGCATGTAGTTGTTTAAACTAGAAAGCAGAATTTTTTAGGTACTTGAATGATTCTTTTTTTCATTTGGTGTTCGGTATTTGTATTGAAATCCAACTAATTTAGATTTTCACTGCATAGGGTCCATTATATTCAAGGGGAAACACTCTCTATCAAGAATTTTTCCATATTAAAGACTCGAAATCAAGACTTTTGATTTAAAAAGGAACAATCCTATGCATTGGACCACATCCTTTGGTGGTTGAAAAATCATCACAAATCTCCCTTATTTCTTTTCTATTGCAATTTATAGATTATTATATGATTCTTTAACTTTCCATGTATAGAAAGAAATAGAAAATGTAGACTAAAAACAATATTTATTATGTCAATGACACCAAAAGAATAATATTATATGAATGATTGGGATATCGATGGAATACAAGGCAACTGTTTCGCATAGAGTGATCACTTTAAGATTCCCTCGAAAGTAAGGGGGCCACTACGAAGAAATTTTGGGAGTTAAGAAGGAAGCTTCGAGCTCATATTGGTCATGAGTTGGGAAAGTAAATTGAACTCTATAAGATCAAATTTCACGTTGTTCCTCAGTAATTCAGTAATACAACAATAAATTGTTAGTCGATTGGTCGTAGGTTTGAATCCTACTTAGAGAGATTTGATTGATTTTGAATTCGTAATTTAGAATAAAGGGGCTCGCTTTGTCTATCAAGAGTAGATAATCCGTTTCCTATCTTGCATTGATTCAAGCCCCTGAACAATTGTCGCTTAATATTGGGATAAAAAAAAAATTAAATTTGAATTTAAAGATAAATATTTAAAAACAAATATCATCAAAAAATCTACTAGATACTCTCATAGAAATCAGAAATGATAAATATTTTTTTAATATTTTAAATGCAAACATTATCTTGAGATCAATTTAAATCTTTTTAATTTCTTTAAGTATTTTAAAAATAAAGTCTGAACTCAAGAAACAAAAAGTCATATTGAATAAATATAATATTTAACTTGAATTAAAATATGATAGTTTATTGAATTTGACAAGAAAGATAATCAATAAAAATGTCACATTTAAATGCATCCCCGTCCTTTGCCGAAAAACTAATTATTATCACCAAGCCATAAATGCCCTTTCCCTCTACAATGACCTAATTTTCTCTCCTTTTATATGGAAAAGTTTACCGCTAGTATGTCCATAAAGTAGCATTAAATTTTACTAGTAAAAAGTAAAAACCATTTAGTACTAAAGAAGATAATAGTACTATTTTGTCATTTTTAGTTTATTCATGTGTAGAAGAGTCTTATATGGAATGAAAAGGAATGAGTGATCTCCTTATATAATTAATGACTTGGTTTCATGTAGTGAAGGGTGTCAGTAGAATAATATCTTTCGTTGAAAAATTATAGTATGTATATTGAAAACTATATCAAGTATATAGATCAAAAATTATTTCTATACGTATATATTAAATCTTGAACATCCTTAATTAAATTTTTGATTTCGTCACTGTATATGATCTTGGACTATTCTCTCCTCATGAACTAATTTCGGAGTTGACTTAGATCCAAGATTTATTTCTTTATAAGGTAACAGAGCTGAGTTCATCTCAATTATTATTATTCGATATTGAACCCAAATTGAATACACACTAGATGTTTAGTCATGAGCATGATGCGACTGTTGAAGAGTCCCACATCAAATAAATTTTTTATAAGCAGTCTCCTTATATTACCTTGAATAACCCTCCTCTCATGAGCCAACGATTGAAATTAAATTAAGCTCAAATTCAATAAATTATGATTTTTGTCTTTTGTCTACACAAAATCTGAATTAATAAAGGAGATCTTCTCGATCGATAGTTTTTTCATTTTTAAATTTAAACTTAAAATCTCTAATTAAGAATAAAAATATCACTACATCTATTCATATCACACTATTTAGTGATAACATTAAAGAAGATATTTGTGTTTCCCAACTAACAAGACAACAAAACAAATACATACAAACGTGCAAGTGTCCAAATCCCACCATCCCCCACTCCACTCTGCGCCCCACAGCGTAAGTACTCTCTATAAATTCCAACTTTCACTCAGTTTCACAGACCACATCACTGTCCTTACCCCCACGCCCCACCCCACCCCTCCAAACATCACACTCACAATGTCAGCCAGAACTAAATCACCGGCGACGTTGGCGTCCAACGTCGCCAGACTATTAATAATTTTTCTAATCCTAGTATCGAACCACCATCATAATTGGGCTGCTGCAGCATCCAGCAGCCCAATAAAAACGGTGGTCGTTCTCGTAATGGAGAACAGGTCATTCGACCACATGTTAGGTTGGATGAAGAAGTTGAACCCCAAAATCAACGGTGTAGACGGTTCAGAATCCAACCCGATTTCGACTAGTGACCCAAATTCCCGTAGGATTTTCTTCCGGGATGGGTCACATTACGTTGATCCGGATCCAGGACATTCATTTCAAGCAATACGTGAGCAAATATTTGGGTCAAATGATAGTACAAAAAAACCAGCACCTATGAATGGATTTGCTCAACAAGCTCTTTCTATGAATTCTAATATGCCTGATCAGGTCATGAATGGGTTCCAACCTGATATGGTAACTATACACTACTATCTCTTCTTTTTCGATTTTATGTTCGGTATGCAGTATCCGTGTTGGATTTCAAAAATTTCATTTGAGAGTAAAACGGTCTCTATCAAAGACAATTGCATACCCATGGCTCAAATCTATTCGAACACCTACTAACCATTACTATCACTCTTCTGTTCTTGCTCCTATATTCTTATAGAATTTTTTATCTATTCCTAATTCTTAAGTGGATTTATCAAATAATTACTCAATTAATAATTTTTATTTTAGAAAATTATTTAATTTTGTTTTGTAACTAAAAGTTATTCAATTAATTATATATAATTATTTTAGAAAGTTACTCAATTTTATTTTATATCAGAAAAGTCACTCAATTATTGTCATTTTATCTACAAATTCACTCAATCAATTCAGGTGATATTTATGATAATATTGGTGACATGAAAATCTTTTAAGCCAACTTTTTAAAAAATAAAAAGCTATTTAATTTAATCAACCATTAATTTGACCCGCTTTTTGTTTAACTGAAATGTATCGCTTTTAAATTTTTTTAAAAATTTGGCATAAAAAAATGTAGAATTTGTGAAATAAATCAGTATAATCTGGAGAATAATGGTAGATATGTGAAAACATATGTTTAGTTTGAAAAAATATGTCTTAGGATTTTGACGTTTATGTCTTTTTCTTTATTGATTGAAAAAATATGTGTCAGACAGTTGTTTTTGTTAAAATTAACCTATTACGATTAAGTTAATAATAAAAGGTGACAGTTGTTTAGTGAATTTTAACTTTTTTTCACTAATAATGTACCAGAGATATTTTTATCGCAAGACTTACAACTTGTTTGGATGGTTACTTAAATTTTATTTTATTCTATCGTTAAATTCGTCATTACGATAAAAAATTTTATTTTTATATAACGACCTATTTGGTGTGATTGCATTGTTATTTTTTTTTTCTCATTTATCTTTATTTATTATTTAATAATTCTATTTTATCCTTTAATCTACCTTTTTTATGATAACTCTATCTCGTACCCTATTTTTCTTGTAAATTCATTCTTCATATTGCCGGTGCATGTGACATTATATAACGAGAAAAATAATACCATACAATCTTTTCAAATATTGTATTCATCAGAACTATAAAGTTCAATACAATATAACACAATACAATACAATACAATATATTATGAAATAATATGTAACAACCATCCAGACAAAATGCATTAGTGAATTTCAACTTAATAGTAATAGGTATAACTAATATTGTATTTATCAAAAAACTTATAGTATTATGTATAATTGTCTAATAAGTTATTTATTGCATGCATATTTTTTACTTCAGGTGGCAGTATACAAAGCTCTAGTATCGGAATTTGCGGTGTTCGACCGATGGTTCGCGTCGGTGCCGGCATCGACTCAACCCAATCGACTCTACGTTCACTCCGCTACATCTCACGGCGCCACCTCGAACATTGCATCGCTATTAGCCAAAGGTTATCCACAGAGAACCATCTTCGAAAACCTCGATGATGCTGGAATAAATTTTGGAATATATTATCAAAATATTCCATCGACTCTATTTTATTTGAATTTGAGAAAGGTTAAGTATGTAGGGAAGTTTCATCCTTATGATCTCACTTTCAAAAGTGATGCCAAATCAGGAAAGCTACCAGGTATACATAATACATGTCGAATGTGACACTTTTAATTTGTCGAGAATAAATTTGATTAATTTTTTAAGGTAAATTGAACTAAGTATATTTGATATTAATTAAAATTTATATATTTAAATATTAAATAAAGAGTATTATAAATTGTAATTTTTTCTTATATTAACATGACAAAAAATACATTTAAAAATATTGATCAAAATATATGTAATTTGAATCTCGAAAGACAAAAAAATACCGCATAAATTGGGATAGAGGGAGTAGCAGTCTGTTTAACCAAACTTTTAAGATAAATTTATTTTTAAAAGTGATTTTCAGAATATTTTTGCTCAGAATCAGTTTATGTTTGGTTAATTAACTTGAAAAACACTAGTTATTTAGTAAATGTTTGGACAAATTTTTTAAAAATGTTATTAAATATTTTTTTAAAAGTACTGTTTTTTAAAAAAGATACTTTTGAAAAGAAGTTATATTTTCAACTTCTGCTTCTACTCAAAAACATTTTTCTTCTCCTAAAAACTTGGTCATACACCTCAACTGAAAATAGAAAGAATTTTTTTAAATAAAAACATTTTTGTCCTTGGAACTTTTATTCATTTAGTAATTTTTTTACAAAAATGAAAGTATGAGGAGGAAATGATGACTAAGTAAAAAAGTCTAATCCTCATCAATAATATAAAAATTTAAGTAATCAATTAAATGAGCTCCTATTACCAGGCTATGTTGTGGTGGAGCAGCGATACATGGACTCAAAGTTACAACCGGCTAACGATGATCACCCATCACACGATGTATATCAAGGACAAATGTTCGTAAAGGAGGTGTACGAGACCCTAAGGGCTAGCCCACAGTGGAACCAAACCCTTTTTGTGATTACCTATGATGAGCATGGTGGGTTCTTTGATCATGTCCCTACACCTGTCAGTGGAGTCCCTAGTCCAGATGGTATTGTTGGACCTGAACCGTTTGATTTCAGGTTTGATAGATTGGGGGTTAGAGTTCCTACTATTATGATCTCTCCTTGGATCCAAAAAGGCACAGGTACATTAACTCCATCTATTAATCTATTGCTTTTTAATATAGTATATTGTTTCTATCCACCTCGACTAATTTTAGGAGATATCTGCATCTTCGATCAATAATAGATACTAGATAATTTTGTACACTAAGATTATGACATATGAGAAGAAATCATTTTATTTTTTTGCTTATGTTGAGATTTGAACCTGAAACCTCATGATTCTCAACCCACTTCATTGATCACTAGGACATACACTTGGATAATAATCTATTGTTTTATAATATGGTGTCCGGATTAATTTTCACTCATTTCGATTTATTTCAGGGATATATGCTTATATGTCACCTCCGACCAATAATAGATACTTGATAATTCTGTCCGCTAAGATTATGACATATGGGATCGAAGAAGTCACCTTATTTTCTTGCTTATGTTGGGATTTGAACCTGAGACCTCGTGATTCTTAAGTCACTTCATTGACCACTAGGTCACACCCTTAGATACTATTAGTATGTTGTTTTTTAGTTATAATATGGTGTCCGGATCAATTTTCGCGTATCTCGATTTATTTAGGGGATATGAGACACCTCCGACCAATAATAGATACTAGATAGTTTTGTCAGCTAAGATTTTGACAAACGGAAGAAATCACCTTATTTTCTTGCTTATGGTAGGATTTGAATCTGAGACTTCGTGATTCTCAACCAATTCATTGACCACTAAGCCACACCCTTGGATACTAATCTATTGTTATTTAGTTATAATAGTGGTGTCCAGACGAATTTTCATGCATCTCAATTAATTTCAGGAGATATATCTCACCTCCAATAGCTGACCTACTCCCCCCGTCCCATATTAGTTGGTCATTTTTCTTTTTACACGCATGTTAAGAAATCATAAATAATAAGAAGGTAATTTACTAATTTACCCCTTAAAAAACTTTTTGAAAACTTTACAAACAAGTGTGAATACTTTCAAAAAGAATTAATTGCAAGGGTAATATGAGAAAAATTTAATTGATGCTTTCTTGATTTAATAAAGTGACCAACTAATATGGAAAAACTATTTTTAGTAAAATGACCAACTAATATGAGACTGAGCGAGTACATTTTAAAACACTGATTTAGAGTGCTATTCTTTCAAAAGTCTAATAATGCAAATGAGACTTAATAATTTTGAACTTTTGGATCAAATCCTATAAGCACTAAAATACACAACAACTAGATTGAATTAATTTCCACTAAACGAAGAGATAATTGGTCAAAAAGTGCTCAATCCGGCCATATTGTCATGATCTTTGAAGTCACTTGTTCCCATTTGCATCTATCCAACATCTAAATACTTTCAAATAATTGAAGAATTTAAGTTATACTAAAATTAACTTATTTTTCATATTATTAATTTATCTCAATTATAGTTATCTTTTATACGATTTAATATGTAAAATTATTTTTACATTGTTGGATTATAGAATCCCACAAATAGATGGATGTGGAATTAATTGTGGCTTTTTCACACATATAGATACAGAGAATCAATCAAAACTCTTTTTTTTTTTTTTTTAACCACATGATATCTTAAATTTAAGGGTCAGACTAATTTAGAATTGTACCAAAAGGGTTATTTAGGAAAAAAAAAACTTCTTATCAACAATTTCTGTATTCCCATAATTCAAACTTGAAATCTCTACTAATTGAGAATGAAATAATTGATAATGAAATATTTGTCAACAAATGGTAAATGCTTATCTATGTGCCAACAAGTCACATCACTTGTTTGATTGCTCACTTCACAACTTCTATTAATGGACCAAAAGAGAAAAACTTTAGATTAATGGAGTGTGAAATGCCTTTTAAATCAAAAGTTAATGTGCCCCTACATCCCACCGCTCATGTGATGTGAACATGTGAAGACACAGATGAGTGAATTTTTTAGGAAAAAGATGGGTGCAAAAGTGGTCCTTTTCACACGAGAAAGAGGACAACAATGTTGCTTTGGGTCATTTGGACTTCTGTTACTATTTTGTGTTGGTCTTTAATTTATGTACTAATAACAAATAACGTTTTCGGGAGATATAAGTTATCCACTAGTCATAAGTTTGATCGTTAAAGATAAAAACTAAAAACTAACTTATTTAAAGGGTAAAACGTGTAATTTTATGTGTTGCTTTTGCCTCGAATTGTCATTTTAGTTTTCATGTCCAATCTATTTTAAGTATAATTTCTTTTCTATCTTGTGCCATTTTATTGAAGAAATAGATATTATTTGAAAATGATTGACTCCTGCATTGCAAGAATTAGGTGAACTAAACAAACCAAAATCCTAATGTGTGGCTCCAACCATTTACTGTATTTATTTCTTATAAATCTAATGCTATGGAGAATATACAGTTATATCTTTGTTCTAATTTAACTTTAAAAATGTTATTACATTAGATTTAGATGTATTAAAGGAGAATAAACAATCTCCTATGACCAATTATAATATGAATGGAAGAAAATGACTCTAAAAATAAAGATCTTATGTTCTTTATTTATCAATTTTCTTTATTATATATTACTGATCTCATTTTAAAAAGGTCGTATTATAACTATATGTCCACGAAAGAGGAAAAGGGTAAATGAAGCATCTTTATTTAATTTCCTTTGTTATTATATGTATAAGATCATTGCATTTGCATGACTATATATGGCTTATTACTACGTGAAGGTACATCTTAACAAATAATGAATTAGTATAGTTAAACTTTTCTATAATAACATTGTTTATTTCAATTTTTTTTTTATTGATATAGCAAAATATTATTATTATTATTATTTTTGTATAACATGACATGAATTATTGATTCTACAGGAAGCATACATGATTGTTATAATGAAATGTTATGACAGAGGACCACTGTTATAGAGAGTTTTGATTTTACTTTATTGTTGTCATTGATACATACATATCAATTAGTTGCTTTGCAATTATCATCATTGTTTATTACAAAGAAATAGAGAGACATAAATAATCTCTGTGACTTATGGCACACATAAAACCAACATAAATAATTCCTTTGACTTATGTTCCACATAAACACCAACGCAAATAATTCCTTTGACTTATGTCACACAGTAGAAACCAACATAAACAATTTCTCTGGCGTGTGGCCTTTCCTCAAATCCTTCTAACGTGGAATACTTTATTCACCAGGTTGTTCTCTTATGTCACACATAAAAACCAACTCGAATTTGAAAATATGACAAACTATTTTTTATTTTTATTTTTTTGCAGTTGTTCATGGTCCTAATGGCTCTCCGTTTCCGACGTCGGAATATGAACATTCATCGATTCCAGCAACGGTGAAGAAGATCTTTAATTTGCCATCACCATTTCTTACTAAAAGGGATGCATGGGCGGGCACTTTTGAACACATTTTACAAATTAGAAAGAAGCCCAGAACTGATTGCCCTGGTTAGTCATCTCAACTTCAAATACTTTACATTTCTTTGACTTTTAATTTTAAAATAATAATAATAATAATAATAATAATATTGAGGTATTATAGGTTTTGTACAAGTAGAATATTTTATGTAGTAATGTTGTGTTAAGAGCATGTCATAGATTCGAACCAAAATCGAATTATATTGAATCCACACAATGTGAAGTCGTACGGGTGCAAAATAGTACTTTGCACCCGTTGATTTAAAATGTTGAATTCGCCTTTTATAATAATTCATTTATAAGTAGTGTTGTACCTGTTTGATATGGGTATATCAAGAATCTAGTGTTTGAGCAAAAATACAAGTTTAAGAGATTTATATGCTTCTTCTTAGCAGAAACGATCTGCAGTAACCACGACTGGTGAAATTTTCCTGAAACTGAATAGATTCTTTTTGTCCATTATCTGGATATCCTCTAGAAGATGCAGATAGTTTCTGTATAGTCTCTTAACCCTCATATTATGATGGACAACTTCTCTATATTCCAACACCCTTAAAGGTGTATTTATATGTTATTCATAAGGTTTAGAGGAAGGACAAGTAAATGAGCTAACTATAATACCCCTTATGAATGGACCCGGCCCAATAGTTATCTCCAACAAAATCAAATTTGGAAACCATGTACATATGTTTAATTCGACCCACTTTTTATCACCTACTTCTTACATTTCAATTTATGTGATATTTTTTTTTTCTCAGTATGTTCCAAAAAGAATGACACTTTTATATATAGCGATACACATTTCAAAAGTTTTATAGCTTTTAATGACATGTTTAAGATCACAACTTCACAAGTTCAAAAAAAAAATCATTTTTTTTCTAGTCTCTACAAATTAAAATTATGTCACATAAATTGAAACAGAAGGAGTACTACCAACAAATGTTGTGGTGGAGTGGTAAGTACTCCTTCATCCTTAACCAGAGGTCTCGGGTTTGAGTCCCTCTGGGTACGGAGTTTCCTTTGTTAGGGAGAACTTTACCCCCCAATACAGAAGGAGTACTATCTATCGCCTATGTTCTTTTCTCTTTTCTTTGTTCCTCAAACATTATGTAACCTTACTTTGTGTACTCTCACTGAAATTTTCCACAGAGAAACTTCCAACTCCAACAAAGATCAGAAAGAGAGAAGCAAATGAAGATGCAAAGATAAGTGAATTCCAACAAGAGCTAGTTCAACTCGCCGCGGTTCTTAAAGGAGATCACCTTCTAACAAGCTATCCAGAAAAGATAGGCAAGGGAATGACTGTAAGACAAGGGAAAGCTTATATTGAAGACGCCGTAAAACACTTCTTTGAAGCTGGATTTGCTGCCAAGAAAATTGGTGTTGATGAACAACATATTGTTCAAATGAGGCCTTCCCTCACTACAAGATCATCTAGTAATATGCACCCTTAAAGATTAAAGTTATCAAATGATTACAAATTATGTCATCATACTCAAGATATGTTATTGTTGAAGTCATGTTATGATGTAATTATAGGGTACAAAAGTTGCATTATATCACTCTTGTTACAATTACAAGTGTACGTTCAAACAATCGGAAGGAAAATATTTTATTCATAAACTCAAATGATATTTTGAATTCTCTGCTACTTTTTACAATAAGAAAATATCTAGCAACATTCCTATTAATTGTAATACTACACAACCTAATTTAGCTAGGAATTAAAAAACCTATTCATATATTAATTTGACTATAAATCCTAACTAGATATGAACTTAATTATTATCAAATCCTGAACACATTTGATTTTTCTATTTCAGCTTTGCATTATTCTTCCAACAGTATCTACTTAATTAAACAGAAAGAAAAATTATAAAGTTAAGCAGTAGAACTTTATGAATGAAAATTGGAGGTCCTTCCAATGTAAAGTCATTAATATTAATGAAATTTCTCTTATAACTAGGGTTCTTCTAGAACACAATTAATTAGAAAATTGTAAAAGGAACTGAAGAAACTCCAAAAAGATTTATTGCTTGTATGATCTGTATATCATGATGGATTAAAAAATTGGAAAACGAGAGCTATGGAGTTTCTCAACGTTGGCTTTTATCAACGACATTATATTCTTGACTTGTCTTTGATAGATTCTTCAATGGACAAGTCAAGAGCAGACGTTATAGATGAAACTCGATATCGAAAAGCCTTCTTTCCCAATTTTCTAATCCATCGAAGACTGACCAAGCAAGCCATAAGTCATCTTGGAGTTTTCCCATTTCTTTAACAATTTTCTAACTAATTGTGTTCGAGAAGAATCCTAGTTATGAGATGAATTTTGTTACTTTTCACGACTAGATTTTGTGAAACACTAACACAAAATTTAAACTGACATCTTTCATGGGACAACTCAAGGATACAACGACGTTGATAGAGATTTCTTGAAGTTCTCGCTCTTTTTGGCTCATGAGCTGGGAAAGGGTCCTATTTATTATTGTCAGAATATATGAGTTATGATTAGGATAAATTTATTTTTGATATGATTAGTTTAGTTAAGTTATCAACCAATCACGTTGTACTCATGATAAAATCATATTTGATTGGTCATAACAGGTCATTGACACACTTGTCATTTTTTTATTAGTTGTTTGGTTTGATTTGAAGTGTCATATCATTAAATACCTGATAAAATTTTATTGAATTCCTTATTTGACTTGAGGCAGCACGTGGCGTAAACTTGACAACTCGATGACACGAATAGACCTTGTCTCAATAGAATGGGACCATAAACAAGGAAATAAGACCCACAACTAACATAGAGTTGTTCTTGTTAATATGGGTTGGCTCAACCCTTGTGAACTAGCCCATTCGAGTTTTGAAATTTGATGGGTCAGATCAAACTGATCCATCATTTAGATGCGCTTTAAAATAGTCAGCCCAATCTATTATACATGGGCTGCACCAAATCAGTCCACTTTCTAGAAAAATATATTTTCTTATAATTTTTAAAATTTAATTGTAATTTAAAATACTAAAAAATTACAAACTATTATTACATGGTATTATTATTTGGTAACCAAAATTCACACACAAAATAATCTTAACAATACTTTTAAAATTTGGTTATATGACTTCAATCAATCTTAGGAGAGTAATCTAATTCATGTTAAATCTATTTCGTAAATGCTTAGGGCAAGGCTAAACATCCCTCAAAGTCATCTGTTACCAGGACTATTATTACAAAAACTGGTGATAATTCTCTTGATTGCAGATTCACTATTGGTTATAAGCCCCCCAAAACAACCGTCTACTCAAACTGTCACACTGACAACGAGAACAGTAACAACAGATAGCGGAAGGAGATATTTAAAAACCTAACTGACTGAAGTGATAGCACTTTCACACTTCCTGAATTCTAATAGCCGAGCACAAATTTAAAAACTTATCCCGCCTTCTATCGAATTGACAAATTCATTTCAGAAGTACAAAAAGGATATTGTCAAGAGGCGAAAAGCTACAGTTGTTCATGGTCCTAATGGCTCTCTGTTTCCAATGTCAGAATATGAACATTCATCTATTCTGGAAACGGGGAGGAAGATCTTTGATTTGCCATCACCTTTACTTACTAAAAGGGATGCATGGGCTGGTACTTTTGAACACATTTTACAAATTAGAAAGAAGCCCAGAATCGATTGCCCTGGTTAGTCATCTCAGCTTCAAATACTTAACATTTATTTGACATTTAATTTCAAAATAATAATAGCAATAATATTGAGATATTATAGTGTTTGTGCAAGTAAAATATGTCATGGATTCGAACCATAATTGAGTTACATTGAATTCACACTTATTGTGAAGTCGTACGGGTGCAAAATAGTACTTTGCATCTGTTGATTTAAAATGTTGAATTCGCCTTTTGTAAGAACTCATTTGTAGAAGTAATGTTGTACCTATTTGATACAGGTATATCAAGACTGTAGTATTTGAGCAAAATACAAGGTTAAAAGATTACAGGCTTTTTTTTAGCAGAAATGAATCTGCAGCAACCACGAATCATATCATCGACTGTTAGATTTTTTTCGAAACTGAATATATTACTTTTGTCTGTAATGTGGATATCCTCTAGAAGATGCAGCCTGTTTCTTTGTAAACTCTTAACCCTCATATAATGATTGAAAAAAATGTCTATTTTTCAACACTCATAAGGGTATATTTATATTTATAGATAGGATTTAGGAGGAGGGACAAGCAAACGAACTAACTAGCACTCCTTGTGAGTGAACCTTATCCAATAACCAATTCCAACAAAAACAAATGAAGAAATCATGTATATATGATTCATTCGAGTCACTTCATATCACCTACTTCCCACATAATTTCAGTTTATGTGACATACTTTCTTTTCGAATCTATTCCAAAATGAATGACAATTTTATATTTGCTCCTCAAATATATGTTCATCGCCTATATATGTCCTTTTCTCTCTTCTTTGCTCCTCAAACATTGTGTAACCTTTGTGTACTCTCTTTGCAATTTTCCACAGAGAAACTTCCAACTCCAATAAAGAATAGAAAGGGAGAAGCAAATGATGATGCAAACATAAGTGAATTCCAGCAAGAACTAATTCAACTCGCCGCGGTTCTAAAAGGAGATCATCTCCTCACAAGGGAAAGCTTATATGAAAGACGCCGTAAAACGCTTCTTTGAAGCTGGATTTGCTGCCAAGAAAATTGGTGTTGATGATGAACAAATTGTGCAAATGAGGCCTTCTCTCGCTATAATATCATCTACTAATTTACACCCTTAAAGATTTAAGTAATCAAATAAGATGTACAAATTAATATATCGTACTCAAATATGGTATTGTTGAAGCCTTGCTATGATGTAGTTATTGTTGGGTTTTTAAGAGGTGTGAATGGAAAATGAATAGGTGTTTTCTTTAAAAAGACACCAAGAGAAAGGATGTAATTTGAATAGGCACTTTTTCACTTTGAATGGTTGTGACCTCTCCGAAGGATTGTGACTTTTCCCATAGGTTGTGACCTTTCATATAAATTGTGACTTTCCCCATAAGGCACAATAAGCACCTCTTCATACTACCTTTTCGTTGGCTATAAATTCAGAGGACTAGCCTCAGTTTTAAGCATCAAATTTCTGAACGTCTTCTACATATTTTCTAACAAACAAATATAGAGTCATGTGTGATTTGTTGCCGTTCTTTGCGTTCGATGAAGTCCTTGGAGTTTGAGGTACCGCTACTCTATCGATAGGTATATCCGTTTTATGCTGGGAGGAAGTAATCCAAAACCTCGGGTACAGTGAGGGGATTAAATTCCTTAAGTACACACAAGAAAATTGTGGACTCGGATATTTTTAATTAAGTTCTTTGCTTTTCTGTTTATTTTTCTGGTTTACTATTTTGAACACCTGATACTAACAATCTTAAGGAATTTAACTTTTTATTTTGTGTTCATTTCAAGAATGAGGTAAAGTTGTGTGATGAGAATCACATAATTTTACTTTGGCTCATAGGCCTCGTTGGCTGAACAGATTGCGACATGAACTCTGTGTTGAGAAGGAAATAACAAAATGTGGGCTGATATTTTTTTTCGGTTATGAAAGCTTAACTATGCCAAGAATGTTCTACGTAAAACGTAAGAAAGATCCTCAACAAATGCCACTTTTGCAACCAAAGTAGTTCTGTGCCACTTCCAAGTTGAATGATTTCAATTGAAGTGAATTCTTTATTGCTTCCGTAAATATTGCTTCCAAACGTTACTGTGAGTCTGTGACTATGAAGAGTTGTCTTCAAATGACACAATTTTTCAGACTTAACTACTTTTTTAATCATAACAGAAAGAAATGAAAAAAAAAAAAAGATAGATCACCACTTCACAAAGTTACTGCACTATTTTTTGGAGCATGGTTTCAAGGCCAATTTCTAAAAATATTTGAAGCTTGTTTTACGAAATAGAATGTTCACTGTGTAAAAGAAATGGCTTGAAACCAATGGCTCCACTGGCAATGTTTTATACACGAGAATTGAATAGCCCATTGCCAAATGGCCTAATACTAGATGTGGCACTTTCCAAAATGAAATGGTGATGCGGTGAATTCGGACAGACAATGTCATTATACTTCACGGATTTAGTGTTTCTGTTGATTGAAAGATATATCAAATTTTGGCAAAAAAATATTAAATATTACACATGAGAAGGTTGACTTCTGGTCTATTCATCCATATATATTGTCATCCATTAGATATGGGTGACAAACTGGTTGAGGCTAGGAAAATGGAGTAGTACCCCAGGCCTTCTAAAATTATAGCCAGTGGTCTAAACAGAGATAGACTCTGGTTCGATTGGCTATACCGATAGCGATGCTATAACGGACTTCCTGCAAACGGGAGGCCTGATGATTGCCTAGAAATAAGGTGTTAAATGGTGTTGCACTTTGAGAAATGAGATTTCTTTTTAACGAAAATAATGTGAGTGTTATGATCATCCAAATATTCATATTTTTACTTTGTTATTGAGATTAAAGTCTTCGTGACTTTCTACTCATTTTGTACTCGGTTTGAAGATATAAAAACTTCAACGAGTAAATCTATTTGTGTATATTCGGTTTAAAGATATAAAAACTTTACCGTATTATTAAATCTAAAATATAACAATTTTAAGATTGTTATTTAAGGGATGAATGATAAAGGAAAAAAGGGAAGTAGTATTCAATAATGTAAAGCATGTGGTAATAGACTCCATTTTGTATTGGTTTAAATATGACGACTATTTGTATGGATATGATTTTGTTCCTAAGAGATGGTTGTTGCAGTCTACATGTCTACAAAGTGAAAATTTCATATTACCACTCATGCCTAATTGGTATTGTGCCCATGAAGAAGCGTCACACTTTCTCTCATCCTCTGCAATATGGGATGATAATGAAAAAGACACAATTAAAGTGAAAGTGGAAGACATACTCGCTTGGCAATGAAAGGTGATACTGCCAAGAACGGTTCTTGAAGCGGTTTAATTAGAACACCGACTCATAGAAACAAGTGAGTGCATAGTCAATGATGTTAAATTTAACAAGGAGAATTGTTGTTATATTGTTGATAAGTCGTTGTTTATGCTAGAACTTGTGGGGGGAAACTATCTATATATATAGTTAGCAGAATACTCAATCGAGTACCCCATAGAAAATACAATCTATTCTATATGAAAATGGAAAGGAAGAAAGTCCAATTTGAATTACTTCAAAGTATGGGAGTGTTTGGTCAAAATGCAAGTTCTTAAACCCAAAAGGGTAAAATGGAATCGAAAAATGTTGATTATGTTTTTATAAAACAAGCCACCAATAGTAAAGGTTATTGTTTTTCGATAGAATCAGGAAATGTTGGTTTATTGACATTAGTATATTATGTCAATCAGATAATATAGTAGTTAGTGAAATTTTTCACTTAACTAGTTTCGTCTTAGTAAAGACTAGTTGATTGAACTAGTCATTTGATGGTTTATCATATGTCTTTTCATTAAAGGCAGTGTTCTATAATTTTATGAATGGATGTTACTTGAAAAGTTGTGACTCTTCATTATAAAATGTGTTTGTTAAGAGACAACTCTTTGAAAAGACAAGACGGATCATTGAATGTATAATTTTATTGGTCTATAAATCGAAGAACCAATTAATGATAAGAATAAAAATCGATAATAGCTAGGATTTTCACTTTTGTGAATGTGCTATTAGTTGGGATATTTGAAGAAATAAACTTAAAAGAAGTGGAATGGTTGAGAAATATATATTGCTAAAAAGTTGTGGCCACAACTGAGGTCAATAATCCACAAGTATTGGTATAATGACATTACTTTAAGTGTAGTCATCAGTCTACGATATATCCTAATTTCTAAGTGTAAGACGCAACAAACGTCAAAAGGCATCTACTTCCTTTGGTCCCGATTTCTTGACATTCTTATGTTACGCCCCGAATCCCAACGAGGCATGATTGGCACCCGAAGTCGATAAGGCCCGAGAGAACCAAGCTATGCTTCTATACCTTCATATGCATGCCATAGGAAACCTCACTATCACATAAGAACATGAACCATTAGTTTTGGAAATCATGGATATTGGAAATCATGGAATATATATACACATTTGAGAAACTTGGCCGTTGAGGCCATCAAAACATAACTTCATATGTCTTTTACATTGATACACCCACATCAGTCTACAAAAGCCTCTAGCAAGAGCATTGACCAAAATGAACTATAAGTCGGGACAAGTCCCCGCTTTACATATTATGTACAAAACCAAAACATGTATATACTCTGACTCGGAGAAGCCCCGAATGAGCTGGAGCTCACCAAGGAACCGCTAACACTGACAATCTACTGAGGAGGCCTACTGGGACCTGCGCCTGCAGCAAGTAAGGTAAATTCCCCCGAGAGGGGTCAGTACGAAATAAGTACTGAGTATGCAAGGCTCAGATGAAACTATACAACACATGAATATTTCAATGAAGATGTCAATGAACTCAAAACATATGAAGAATCAATGTGCATAGGTCACCATTTGATATTTTGGGAAACCATGTGGATTGCTTTCATTACTTTATTTGCTTTCTTTATCTCGATGCTCAATGATTACAATGTACCCAGGCCCCTACTGATCAGTGGGTCTTTTCATATCATAACATCATATTGGGATCGAGTCGAGCTAGGCTTATGCCCCTAGACTTGCCACCCATAAATCAATACATCGGGATCGAGTCGAGCTAGGCTTACGCCCCTAGACTTGCCACCCATAAATCAATACATCGGGATCGAGTCGAGCTAGGCTTACGCCCCTAGACTTGCCACCCATAAATCAATACATCGGGATCGAGTCGAGCTAGGCTTACGCCCCTAGACTTGCCACCCATAAATCCATATCTCGGGATCGAGTCGAGCTAGGCTTACGCCCCTAGACTTGCCACCCATACTTGATCATTGACCACATTTGCATTACTTTGATCTTTACTTTGAGATTGATATTTGGATAGTCATAACATTACTTTGGAACTTTGGAACATAACATTATTGGAAACTTTGAATCATTAACCAATGAGTGAGAGACATGTGAATAAACATCATGAGAAAATATAACATTACTAGCACCATGATACAATTGGAACCATTGGACAATAATCCATGCATAAGAGACACAAGTATAGGCACTATTGGAATATTGGAACATAACCTTATTTGAGCTTTCTGAACATGAACCATGAATATGAGACATGAGATTCACAAATGATCCATGAGTAGAAAATATATGACAATGACTAGTGATAAACGGATATCGGATACCTTAGCACATTTCGGGATAGAACTAGTGACATATCAATGTGGACACTATTTGTCGTAGAAAGGTTCGGACAAGTAACCTTACATACCTTGGATTCGCAATACGACTATTCAACCTTAGATGCGTAGACAATAATCCCTCTCCTTCTTTATGTGTCCCTCTACAAATATATAACGAAATTCACATTAACCACCAATTACTTTACAAATGCATACCATGTCAATGAGTTACATGTTCGGCTTTGACCATGTCATTTCCCCTTGACAAAACCATTGATCATACTATTATTCCAAAAATTCCATAATATTCCCAACATTGACCAATACATGAAAATCAATACATTTCACCACAATACTTCTCCTTTACACTTTCTTATCCATAACATATCACAAATAATCCATCAAAGCACCTTAATTCAACTCATAACACATATCGGCCAAAATCCCATAATTTCCACTTTTAGACAAGAACAAGTTTTATACCAAAAATAACACCATACATGTTCATATTTTGTCCATACCATGCTTTTTCATCAAGGCACAAGGCCTAATTCAAATTCAAATCACCAAGATGACACATCTTGCACCAAAGGCAAAAATACACTATTCATCATCTTGCCAACACAACTAGCATAATATACATAATCTCCCATGCATATAATATGTTAATCCATGAAAATAAACACTTACCAAAGCTTTGAATAGGATGATCTTGTCCAAATATGCCTTAGGGTTTATTTGCTTTAGGGTTTGGAAATGAAAGAAATGTTTGTAAAATATCCAAAAGTGATGAGAGACTTTGGGGAATAAAAAATCTGATGTTGGGGGCTTTATATAGACCCAAGGTCATCCTTAGCCCCATGTGGCATTAAGGGATATGTTCACTTGGTCAATTATTGCAAGAATGGATCATTTTTGCCTTTGGGCCCATGTATTTTCTTCCATTTTTGGGCCTCAAATTGGGCCCAATAACACATATCCATGAACTTCCATGTATTATTCACCATGTATCTCATGTTTACGTAATTCCATCATGTCACGACAATATTCTTTTAAACAATTCTCATTCGTCCTTTCGATCGCAAAAATTGGAATTCTAGTCGCCTTTGGTTTCCTTGGACATTTTGGATCACTATTCACATTTCATGATTTGATCATGTAGGAGTATGTAGGAGTATATTGAAGTGTTTGAAGCTTTAACAATGCTCAAATAACTCCAAAGAACCAAAAGAAACCATCGAGAAATCGTCGTAGAATTGCGTTACGAAACGACGCCGGAAAGGGCATAAGTGTTGTACCTTGCGCCACACCCCCTGAAACAGGGTAGTGGCGCAAGAATCCAGCCTTATCTGAAGTTTCTGCAGGCTGGTGGCTTGCGCCACACCCCTGAAATAGGGTAGTGGCGCAAGTTTCAGCATTTTGCTGAAATTTCCGGCCACTAATCCAACGTTTACGTATCGTCCAATCCCTTATCAAAACACTAAAAAATACTTACTTAGTGATCTTAACCATCAAGTAAACATGACTTAAAGTCACCAAATGAGGTTAGAATGTGTACGAGTTCTTACCCAAATGCTCCACAAAATCACAACACACCTCCTACGACGATCTAATCGCACATGTTACGTCCGATATCAAATGTTTCACCAATGACACTATAAAACACATATGCATGGCATCTCAACACCTATGTAGATATGATCCCAAGGGATCAAGTGAGGTTATAAAAGTACGGGGTGTTACATCTTAGTAGAGAATGAGCCTCAAACCTTTAAGGAAGCTATGCCTTCTTCGGAAGCACAATATTGGAAAGAGGCAATCAATAGTGAAATAGAATCCATATTGAACAATCATCCGTGGGAATTAGTTGATCTTCCTCCAGGAAACAAACCATTAGGTTCTAAATGGATATTCAAAAGAAAAAATGAAAGATGATGGCACTATTGATAAATATAAGGGAAGACTAGTTGTCAAGGTGTTCAGACAACGAGAAAGTCTTGATTATTTCGACACGTACTCGTCGGTAACAAGAATTACGTTAATTCGAGTATTGATAGCGTTAGCTGCCGTGTACGGTCTTCAAATTCATCAAATGGATGTGAAGACAACCTTCTTAAATGGAGAATTGGAGGAAGAGATCTACATGGATCAACCCAAAGGGTTTGTAGTTCCAGGAAAATAAAAGAAGGTATGTCGACTTGTTAATTCGCTTTGTGGACTAAAACAAGCGCCCAAACAATGGCATGCGAAATTTGACCAAACAATGTTGGCAAATGGATTTTAGATCAATGAGTGTGATAAATGTGTTTACATAAAGAACACTCCAAATCACGTTGTCATTGTTTGCTTGTATGTTGATGATATGTTGATAATGAAGAAAGACATTTCCGACATAAATGCTACTAAGCGTATGCTTGCTAGCAAATTTGATATGAAAGGCTTAGGAATTGCAAATCTGATTTTAGGAATTAAAATTAACAGAACTCCTCAAGGTCTAGCTTTGTCTCAGACTCACTACATCAACATGGTATTGGATAAATTCAAGTATCTGGACTTCAAAGTCGCAAAGACTCCAATTGATGTAAATCTTGCTCTTACAAAGAACAAAGGTCAAAATAAGTCCCAAGTGGATTATGCTCGAGTGTTAGGAAGTTTGATGTACATAATGAATTGTACCAGACCTGATACAGCTTGCGCCATAAGTAAACTGAGTCGGTACATGAGTAATCCCGATCAAACTCATTGGATGGCGATGAATCGAGTGTTGGGCAATTTAAAATACACTTAAGAATATGCATTGAACTACGATAAATATCCTACGGTGGTTAAAGGATATAGTGATGCAAATTAGATCACCGGATCATCTGATATAAAATCCACAAATGGATATGTGTTCATTATTGGTAGAGGAGCAGTGTCTTGGCAATCTTCCAAACAGACATGTATAGCTCGCTCTACAATGCAATCCGAGTTTATAGCTATGGATAAGGCTGGTGAAGAAGCAGAATGGCTACGAAATTTTCTAGAAGATATTCCTTTATGGCCAAATCCAGTTGCTCCTATATGTATACATTGTGACAGTCAATCGGCAATAGGACGAGCTAGAAATGTTATGTATAACAGGAAATCTCGTCATATTCGAGGAAGACATAATACCGTTAGACAACTATTCTCTAGAGGAATTATCACAATTGACTATGTAAAGTCAAGAGATAACGTGTTGGATCCACTTACAAAAGCGCTAACTAGAGAAGTGGTTGAAGATCATCGAAGGGAGTGGGACTATGGCCGAGGACAAGTCATCGTGGCGATAACTCTACCTAGAAGACTGGAGATCCCAAGATCTAGGTTCAAGGAGATCAAACAAAGTCATTGATGACGGTTCAACATTATCAAAAATAATTTTTGGTCCATTCTCGTGATGAGATAATGTTCAGTATCAAGGATAAAGTGTTAAGATTTTTTAATGGTTTCTAAATTTGGTACGGGGTATATCAAATAGTGTATCTACGGGATGACACATTTAGGAATCACCTATGTAAGTGTGAAGTGTAAGCCGCTTCAAGGAGAATTCTGTAAGCCAATTCTCTACGCACTTATGAACCGGCAGTGTTCATGGCTGAAACGAACAAAACAATGAGAACCAAAAACGGTTCAAGGGTTGATTGTGTGACATATGGTTGTCTAGGTATACACCAAAGGTCGACGGTTCAAAGATATCAAATCTACCGATTGACCGAGTATATCCGACATATGTTCACTACGGAAAGTTCAAAGGGAAACCTACTTATCCAGATGCGATTAATCCTTACTTACGAATCACATAGTTTTTCATGCACGTTTTTATCATATAGCCATTCCCCATTCATGTGGGGGATCGTTGGGTTTTTAAGAGGTGTGAATGGAAAATGAATAGGTGTTTTCTTTAAAAAGACACCAAGAGAAAGGATGCAATTTGAATAGGTACCTTTTCACTTTGAATGGTTGTGACCTCTCCGAAGGATTGTGACTTTTCCCGTAGGTTGTGACCTTTCATATAAATTGTGACTTTCCCCATAAGGCACAATAAGCACCTCTTCATACTACCTTTTCGTTGGCTATAAATTCAGAGGACTAGCCTCAGTTTTAAGCATCAAATTTCTGAACGTCTTCTACATATTTTCTAACAAACAAATATAGAGTCATGTGTGATTTGTTGTCGTTCTTTGCGTTCGATGAAGTCCTTGGAGTTTGAGGTACCGCTACTCCATCGATAGGTATATCCGTTTTATGCTGGGAGGAAGTAATCCAAAACCTCGGGTACAGTGAGGGGGTTAAATTCCTTAAGTACACACAAGAAAATTGTGGACTCGAATATTTTTAATTAAGTTCTTTGCTTTTCTGTTTATTTTTCTGGTTTACTATTTTGAACACAGGATACTAATAGTTATAGGGTACAAAAGGTGCATTATGTCACTCTTGTTACAATTACAAGTGTTTAAAC